>CM066313.1:77302524-78581065 GCA_033807775.1 Saussurea involucrata | reverse complement strand
TGTCTTTTTATTTTGCATGTCTTCAATATTTTTTGCTACAATCTCCAACCCATCATTACTACAAGCAACAAACTTTACGGAACGCATACTAGTAGCTGGTGTGACCTCAGCATCAATTTTAGGAGGTGTTATAGACGCTAATGATTTCTTACTCTTAGACCCTTCTATCGATAATCTCACTGACTCATCAACCTCTCTTATGAAGGTTGGGCTGTCCCACATATTTTCAAGAGGGTCATTTTCAATTTGGCTTAATATCATACAAGGTGATGGACTTATATGTGGTGATTCATTTTCTCTTGCATCAGATGTGTGTCCGCTGTTTTCGGTAATGTTGAATAGTGTGTTTACCTCTTTCTGCAGGGAAATGAATACTTCATCATCTTTGTATTTTGACATCGCATTCTCTAACTCAATGTCCACGCCAGCCTTTAGTGTTATCAGTCGTGCTATCTTATCTTGGATATCCTTTATCAAATCCTGAAAAGAAATGGACAATTGTTAAATTAAAAAAACTTAATATAAATGCATAATTCAATTACTTCTTACCTTTTTAGATGGAGCATCACTCGGTTGTGTTTCCTTGTTTGACTCTGGTTTGTTTCCTCCTGCCAATTTTGATGCATCCTCTATGGTCTCATCCATTCCCGACGTATCGTTATTCTCATCTCTTTTACGTGATGAAGCATCATTCGGTTGTGTTTCCTTGTTTGAATCTGGTATGTTTCATGCTGCCAATTTTGATGCATCCTCCATGGTTTCATCCATTCCCGACGTATCGTTATTCTCAACTCTTTTATGTGATGATTCTTCTTTATCTCCTTGAACTCCCCCTCGAATGCGTTCATTGAAACATATTTCTCGCCATTACCTTGTATCCCGATCTTCTTTAATGGCAATAACCCAAAACCGCCGCCTTGCAGCTCGGTCCTCTCTCTCTTCTTCAGCATTCCCATGTCCCAAACACAGATTGGCAGGCCCTTTTTCTCAAAGCTATCACTTGTACTCATAGTTGAGTCCACGTATAATAGCTACAATATTAAAAAAAGTTATTAGTATAGTTGTTTATGTATATTCATTAAATATAAATTTCGACGAAAGTTTTACAACTAACCGTGAGGTACGTCAATGGGCCAGAATACAAGCATAGCAAATTATCTCGTCTCCATCTTTGCTTGCTGATCTTCACTTTGTCATACAAGAATTTGAACCAATCCACTTTACCAATCATATCTTCGCTTTTTAGTTTTGACAGAAAATTCAGGTTTACGGTTCCCATACTATTTCCCTCAATCACCAAGATAACAAACAGTACCAGGAAATTGATCTTGAAGTGGAAACCTTAATCTTTACTTCTTTTATTAGTTCCACGACATGCTTCAGTCTGATCTTTGGGGCCTTGAATTGCTTTTTCCAAACAGGTATAAGGTTTTCGTCATTTGGCACGTCGATCTCCGAAAGTAAATCTATCCCACCAGTAGGCAACCCCGTTAACTTGTGAATAGACTCAACCGTAACTGGTAGAAGTCCGTTAGCTACCCTTATACCCATTTATGTGGTGTCAAGGTTATCCACTATGAAGAACCCTAGTTTTGATGGCACTCCATCTATGTACATACTTAGTAATGACTCTAAACCCATTTTGACAATTGTCGAACGTTGTTCGTTGTTCAACGCATCGATTGTGTCATGCAAAGCCTTTGGTGATGTCCTTGTGCGCAAAACTTCCAAACCTCGTCTTAACCGGGAACAAGAATTCTGCCGAATCTGCTTCATGTTTTTTTTTTCCTTTGGCCTGTTGAATTGATCTCTTTAGTTTGGTTTTAATGCTGCTTGTCATTCTGCACTTTTGAGATCCTGTTGAATCGGGTATTATATATTATGATTAGATTTTAAAACTGCGTGACATTTATGATTATCGGTATAATAGGTCGTCTTAATAACAACAAAACTTAAGCGTACTTGTTTTCCTTTGCGATGTCTGATTCTCAACATCATCCCTTTCCTTTAGTGGCGGTGTATTCATATTCATAGTTCCACTGGTATGGCTCCTTGTTTTCCTTGAGCAACTTGCAGAATCAAGTTTCCGGTCTGACAAGACGACTTAATTAGTATTAGGTCACTCATATTTATTTTCTTTTTATATCAAAATGATTAAAATTCAACTGGTTACTATTTACCAAATATTTAAATAAGGATTCAAACTTAACTTACGTTTTTGGTTCTTCGTATCAGAATCATTATTTGTCCCCACACTTTCTGCACAACCTGTTCCTGCACCAGATATATGTTGATCTCATTCCAAATGATAGTATGAGTTATTTGTTTTTACTAATCATGAGTTATACCTTTATTTGTCTTATTTTCTGTCACAGTTAATTCTTCCATTAGTAACTCAACACCTGACACGTTCATGTAGTTTGAATCATTGGTGCTTTCTACCGAAATATAAATAAGATTCACAAGTTAGTACTATATTCAATCAACATATTATAATTATCAATAAAATACAATCACAAAATCATCCTAAATTAGTTTTTACCTTTTCTCTTCCTGGAACGTCGAACGTTGTTGAGATTTTGAGTCTCCACTTCCATGTAATTTGGAGATGGGACTATATGTTCAAAATTAGTAGTAACGTGTGCACATGAATATTACCATGACATAAGCAATGAATATAAAACCAAACATGAATAGTCTGGAACAATGATTCACCAAAAATACTATGAAGGTAAGACTGAAACAATGATACACCAAAGACTATGATGATGAATACCTCCAAACATCCATGAATACATTTGATTCATGAAGCCAACACCATTAGAATCATGAATACATATCGCATTTGAAACATAGATAGACTGGAACAATGATAGACTGAAACAATGATACACCAAAGACTATGACAATGAATACCTCCAAACATCCATGAATACATTTGATTTATGAAGCCAACACCATATGAATCATGAATACATATCGTATTTGAAACATGAATACATATCGAATTTCAAAAACACAATGAACAGTAACAAAATATAATTATTGAATCATGATTACATATTGTATTTGAAACATAAAATACACATGGACCATGAATCATGATTGCACCATTTGTTGTCATTTGAATCTTATATAAACTACCAAGTTAAACATTATGCTTTCAGAAACAACTTCCATATTACAAAACCCCAAAATTACATGATTCTGATGACTTTAATTTCTGTATTAAACTAAATCCCCTTGCTTCGTAGATGCTCCCTGATTTAAATTTATGAAATAATTTTATGATTTCAACTAAAAAAATCATTATTGAAACAAACACATAAAAACAAAAAATGTCGTACCTTGTTGTTGATCTATGTCGATAGCGACTTCATTTTGCATCGATTCATTGATTTCAACATCCTCCATGTCCACCAACACAGGATTTTCTTCTGTGTTTTTGAAATTCGAGAATGAGTTCTTTATCCTTATTCTCTCACTTGGTCGTCTCACTGATAATCGAAAAAACCGTAGAATCACTGTAATGTCGAATGCAATATATTCTAAAAAAAACCATACCAATCTCACCTCTGTTTGGATGCATGTAGCCCGCCATGAAAATGATTTGATTTGGTCGATTTTAGACGGAAATTCCCTCCGAAAACCGTATCAATATGAATCGGCGAGTTAATCGAGATAGTTGATCCCGTGATTTTCGGGGATGATTATCGGAGACGATGGGGAAATGGTTTTGGACGAATCTAACCCTGCCCGCATATTTTTGTTATGGAATTAATTAAAAAATAGCATGTAATTACAAGGAATGCCACCGGATGAATCTACACCGTCTATCATTTAATCGGATGCTATTTAGATAGGTTGCATAGTTTCTACAAATGCATTGGTTTGCAAAAAATACCACCCCTATATATATATATATATATATATATATATATATATATATATATATATATATATATATATATATATATATATATATATATAAAAACGGGTTATTCAGGCCATTTTCGAGTTGAAATTTTTGACCCTAACCTTACCCGTTTAATTCTCATGTCGTGTTGTGTCAACCCGTTTACTTAAACGGGTTGAAATGTATTACCCAACCCCGTTTATTTCGTGTTGAGCTCGTGTCGGGTTAGCGTGTCGTGTTAGTTTTTGTCAGGTCTATTTGACACAAAGTTTACAAGTTGATATGTGTGATGTGAAATTATTTCATTCACGCAAACCATGCACTCGCTAAACTTTATACGCTGATTATAGTATGTATCTCTCACAGATAGAAGGCTCAATGTTGGACAGAAGAAAAGGGCACGTTTAGATACTTGTTCAGTCCATTCAAGTTCAATATTTATGTAGCATTTAACTTAAATATTTATTGATTTAATGTCGTAAACGCTTTTAATTTAGTCGTTATTTTGGAGTTATGTATGATGATGTGGCATTTCTCAGTTGAAATGATGGTGTTACTTATAATACCAACGTTCGCCCAGCTCGCTCGAAAGCTCGATTAAATTTTTTGACACAAGTCGAGTTGAGCCTAGCCAAGCTATTCGAGCATATACTTTTCAAGAAATTTTTTTATATGTTCATAAATCATATAATTGAAATATAGAAATTATCGAGTTCGAACCAATAAACAAGTTAGTCAATTGTAACACCCCGAAAATTGAAATTCTGAATTTTGGACTTGCGGACGTCCGCAAGGGCGCAAGGCCGGACGTCCGCGTCAGCGCGGAAGTCTGCGGGTCGTCCGCGGAAGCATTAGAGGATTTATTGAGTTCGGATCAGATCAAGGTCCGGACGTCCGCATGGTGGCTAGCCGGACGTCCGCGATATGTCTGATGGGATATTTGTTGCTTTTAAGAGGCCTCTTCCCTCTCTCTTCCCTCACTTCATTTCATCATCCTCTCTCTCCCTCTAAAACCGATTTTCTTCCCCAAAACCCTAAATCCTCCATTTCTCTCATCCCATCTCCCTCTTCTTCAAGAACACAAAGGTAGGGTTTGATGAGATAAGCTTCAAGGGTTTATAAACTTCAAGATCTTCATCTTCCTCACCACTTTTCCACCATTGTTGAACTAACTTGGGGTTTTCTTTAAATACCCATTTGTGAGTTCATCTTCACTTTCCAAACCTTTGTTTTGGTAACCTCAGAGATGTTTTGTGGATGGATTCAAGTTGGGTAAGGTAACCATCTCTTCTCTTCATCTATGGAAATTAGGATTTTGTATAAGTTGAGATCTTGATGTAAAATGTTTGGGGGAATGATTCTTTATGGTTGGATATGAATGTTGATGGTTGGAAACTTGTGGATCTAGGTTTTGGAAGTTTTGGCTTGAGGATGCATGGAGCTTACGTTTGGGGAAAATCTAGATTTTGCCTAAATCTAGCAAAGTGAGTTCAAGTTGATTTGCGAAAACGTTGTAATGCCAAAAATGTTATTTTCCAATAGAGTGTAACACCCTAAACTTCAGGGCTAATTTAAACCTCAATTTATGACAAGATTTAAACATAAACTTTCTAAGCCTTTATACATAAGTGGAGAATTAACCATGAGGTTTATATTTACAAACATAACATTATTCAAATAACCTATTAATCTAATCATGTCACTATAATTAGATTAACTAGGTTATCTAAGCAATATATCAAAACCTCATTACTCAAATAACTTCTCCACTAATCCACAAGCTCTCGTCCCACATCCCTTTACTTTCCCGAGCTAGTACCTGGTAAGAAAACATCATTTGAAACGATTAGGCTAATGCCTAGTGAGAACATTCGGTTTCAAAATAATATTTATAAAATCACTGTAAACAAGGCACAACAAACCTGGTTTACCCTTTTTCTTACCATACGCATAACCATCTTTCGATAACGGGTTAAACCCGATTCCATGATTACGACCCGACACTCAAGTCAGTCGTTTCTCCAGAGCCACGCTACGAATCTTCACAGATTCTAGATTAATGCTCTTATCCAATAAATCGCAATATACACATGCCCATTTATTGGAAAGAAAGTAGAGATTACAATCACTCTTGTCAATCCCTTTTTCTTCTTTAGAAATCGGGAATTCCGAATAAATCTACATCTATTCCACGATTTCCCAAACTCTAGGCCTATGGATCCATTTTACCTATTTGTACTCGTACAGGTATTTACTTAATATAGATTCCTCATAGCAACCGTATGAGCGAATTATATTTATACCTCATAGATTCCTCATAGCAACCGTATGAGCGAATTATATTTATATCACATAGATTCCTCATAGCAAACAGTATGAGCAAATCTCCTTTACATAGATTCCTCATAGCAAACGGTATGAGCAAATCTCCTTTACATAGATTCCTCATAGCAAACAGTATGAGCGAATCTCCTTTACATAGATTCCTCATAGCAAACAGTATGAGAAAATCTCATTCAATTCATATAGATTCCTCATATCATTCAGTATGAGCAAATCATATTTATATCACATAAATTCCTCATAGCAACGGTATGAGCGAATTATATTTAAATCACATAGATTCCTCATAGCAACGGTATGAGCGAATCTCCTTTATAAATCCTTCATATCATTTATGAACTGATAGCAAAACCAATAATTTAGAATATTAGATTTTACTTTATAAAATCCTTCTTTCAAAATCCATCCAAACAGTTCATTATAAAAATGCACCTTACCGTAATTTAAAAACATTATAAAAAGGTAAGGTAAGAATGAACTCACCTGATAGCAGTAGTAACACTCTAACTTTCCCTTCTCAAAACGTATGAACTTTCGTCATTAACTCCACAGAGATCTGAAATACTCAAATACATAATGTACTAATATTAATCTACTGTACAGGACCCTTAAGACTAAGAATCCTTAAAATAACCAAAATTCTCATCTCTTATCGCAACCAACTAGCTGCGATAACCCTCATCGCAACACACAGTACTTATCGCAACCAACAGCTGCGATATTCCCCTTTATCGCAACCAACAGCTGCGATATTCCCCTTTATCGCAACCAACTGTTGCGATATACCTCTCATCGCAACACACCATTGCGATACTAATGAGCTTGTCGCAACCCAAGGTTGCGACACTTATGATTATCGCAAAAACTCATAACTCTCGCAACGAACTATGGCGACACTCATAACTGTCTCAACCCACTGTGTTCATACTTAACCCAGAAATTTATAGATTTAAGCCATGAATGATGCTATAAACATGCAGATATACTTAAGACTATTATTAGAACACAATTATAAACTCAGATTTCTAATTTCTTCCAAATCATCGTCATAACCCATTTTCTCAACTTCATAGAGAACTTCATAATTATAAGAAAACTAATTAAGTGAGAATTATACCTTTGTTCCACAGATTACTTAAATCTTCCAACTGATAATCCTATTTGCCTTCTTCTTCTTCTTCTTTCCTTTCGGCTCTCTCCCTCTCTTGTTCTTTGTTTCACCGAAATATACACACACACACACAAGATAACACTCTTGTTCCAAATGAATGACACCTCCCCCATTTTAATAACATGGGGCGGTGGAGATGATTTAATTTAATCACTCTCACCAACCAAACCCCAATCTTTTGTTAAATGGCAGAACATACCCTCCAGCTTGTAAATTAAAATTAAAGTTTACCCCTTTTTACTTAATAACTCCAAAATACAAATAACGTTAACTAAATCGGGAATAAACTCTAAAATTAATCCATCAATTAATCAACCATACCTTATCAAATAATTATACTCAATTTATTTAATAAACCCAAACATTATCTTTTATAAAAATTGGGATGTTACATGGAGCATATTCAATGGTTAAATCATGTTAGTGTAATTGATTTTATAAACCATTTGGGAAAATGCACATTTTAGTGTCATGAGTCATTTTGAGAATTTTAAGGGTATGAGTTCATTTGGGGAAAACCTTTATTCTAACCCGTGACGAGTTTTGGGTTAATGATGATTTTGTGGTATATGTATACCTAAGCGATGTCTAAATGCATTTTATGTTATGAGGTCCGTTATTTATGGGTCTAATGAGTTTTGAGCATTTTGCTCGTTTTGACTTTGAAGGAGTCTTGGGGACATTTTGTCCGAGTTTGGTGGCTCAATATAGAGTCTTATTTATGGTTTGCATTTATTGCTACTTGATATATTTTATTGCATATTATTGATATTTACATGCTCGGGTACTTTAAGTCATTCCGGGATGGGCATGTTATTGTAGACTGTGTTGCATTGGATCCATATGCACGTAAGTCAGTCGTTATTTGATGGTTTATCTCTTTGTGCACAAGGGGTGGACTATTGGAACGCATGGTTATATGCGGTAGGCCGTTGGGGGCCACTAGCGAGTAGGCAATGGGGGACATTGGAGTCCTTGAGGTGTAACTTATCTAGACTGGATAGGCAATGTGGTCCCATAAGTCCTTGAGGTGTAACTCGACGGAGTAGGCACTAGAGGCATAATAAAGAGATGGTTTGAGGTTGAGATGTCTACATGGCATGGGAACTAGGACCGGGACTTGAGGTGTAATCCAGTAACATCATAAGTGACCTAACTTTGTGTCCCCGTCACTTTCGATGGAATCGGGTCTCCCCCGTCACCGAAAGGTGTTGCTTTTGGGTATTAACTTTTATCCATATTTCGGTCACGCATTTTATTTATATGAAATGTTTTTATGGTTTATTGGCGGATACTATGCCTCATCCTTATTGGATGTTTCGAATATTGGAGTTTTATTCACGTTTATAATTACTTGGGATATTTAACGTCAAAGCACGTTTTGAGTGAGTTGGGATTGGAATTCATTTTGGAAAACGTTGTATACATTTTGGGAACTTTTCTCATAGATTTTGTGTGCGTTGGAAAATGAGTCGTTTACATCCTTTCATAAACTCTTTTGGAAATCATGGTTTATGTCGCAAACTTTCATTCAACGAATTATATAAATCATGTTATAAACTCTTGAACTCACTAGGCGTTAGCCTAACCTTTTTATTTGTCGGCATGTGCAACAGGTTCAGGTTGGGAGTAGTTCTAGTGACACTGCGAAAGGTCGAGTGCTAGTAGTGTGCTCGAGAGGTGAATTGCTTAAGTGAAGTCTTCCGCGTTAATATTTGGGAATAGCATTTTGTACTTGAGTTAAGTAACACTCGAGGTGAACTTAGCCTTTGTATTGAGATTTGAGTTATATATTGTTTGAGGATGATCATAGATTTTAAATTAAGGTATTCCCCGTTTTGGATTATAGGGAGAAATCCTATTATTTTGAATGTATTATCGAAAATTTTATTTAGTTGCTCTTTCCCAATTCGAGGGTGTTACATCAATCTTGAGTTTGAACCCATAAACAAGCATCGACCTTGAGCTCAAACACTAATTTGAAAAATCTCGTCAACTCGAGTCAAGCTCGGATAACTTACTACTCAACTTGGCTCAGCTTGGCTCTGTAACACCCCTAATTTACATATTGGGCAATTTGAATCATTCTTACCAAAAAAAAAACTTGTATACACCCTCTATTTCAAAATAAGTAGCCAAATATCTATTTTAGTTTCTCTCAGAATAAGTGTTCACTTTCAAAAATAATGTCCATTTTCCCATTCTACACTAAATTATGAGATGGAGAAAGTTTATCTCTATTAATAGGGTGAAATTATTAATTAGTTAATTAAAAGTATAATAATTACACATTTATAAAAATGTATCATGGATGTTTTTTAGATAGAGGTACTAATAAAAAGTTACACCAGCGAACGAGTTGTACCATGTACATCTTAATTTGTACAATCTGACTTGAGTAGGATAAAACGATATTAAGGGGGCCGTTTACCTAAAACTTACCCGGTAAGCGCTTACCGGTGATAGTCAACACTTCACTTAACTTACCTGGTAAGATTTTAGTCCATTAAAACGGCATCGTATGCAACATTTTTATTCAGCGAGTGCTTACCGGGTAAGAGTCGTCATTCTCACTTACCGGGTAAGACTCTTGGTCCTTGTCATTGCTCTTACCGGGTAAGATTCTCAATTTTTGTCATGTTCATCCGATAAGGTGAAGTGAGCGGGTAAGCACTTACCGGGTAAGCGTTTAGTAAACGGCCCCTAAGCGAGAGAAGTAAATCATTCATTAAATTTTTAGTCGATACCAATAGCAAATTTCATTTAATGGGCTTGAGCATCGGCTTATATTTTTAAAATGCCTACTAGAAATCACAATGTTGTGTTTTTTAGTCTTTTTCTATTAATGAAATGTAATATATATATATATATATATATATATATATATAGGGGTGGTATTTTTTGCAAACCAGTGTATTTGTACAAACTCGTACAAACCATACCTAGCTTCATGATTTTGTAAATTTGGTTTCATGAATATTTATATATATATATTTTGGCTTCATGAATATATAATTTGGCTTCATGAATATATCATTTGACATTTTTAACTAATTTTTTTACAAAAATAAGGGTATTTGGGCTCCACCGAAAAAAATTAGTTAAAAATGCCAAATGATATATTCATGAAGCCAAATTATATATTCATGAAGCCAAAATATATATATATTCATGAAGCCAAATTTACAAAATCATAAAGCTAGGTATGGTTTGTACGAGTTTGTACAAATACACTGGTTTGCAAAAGATACCCAGCCTATATATATATATATATAGGGGTGGTATCGGGTACAAACCAACTAGTTTGTACAAACTCGTACAAACCATACCTAGCTTCATGATTTTGTAAATTTGGCTTCATGAATGTATATATATATATATATATTTTGGCTTCATGAATATATAATTTGGCTTCATGAATATATCATTTGGCATTTTTAACTAATTTTTTTACAAAAATAAGGGTATTTTAGGGTATTTTTGTAAAAAAATTAGTTAAAAATGTCAAATGATATATTCATGAAGCCAAATTATATATTCATGAAGCCAAAATATATATATATACATTCATGAAGCCAAATTTACAAAATCATGAAGCTATGTATGGTTTGTACGAGTTTGTACAAACTAGTTGGTTTGTATTTGATACCCAGCCTATATATATATATGCGAATTATCCGTTGCAAACCAGTTAGTTTGTGCAAACTGTACAAACCAATCTTAGCCGTTCATCAACTCTAATCAATATCTGATTTTATTATGTTTCTTAATCTAAAGTCATGATCATAATTAATGAACGTTATCATCTTCCATATATATCACAATCATTATTAATTAATCATAATAATTATCATAAATATATATGTTGTTTCCTAATATAGTGGTTTGCAAAGTTTGCACAAACTAACTGGTTTGCAATGGATAATGACCCTATATATATATATATATATATATATAGGGGTTAAATCATGTGAGAACCACAAATATGTTATAAACCGTGAGAACCGATATAAAAAATATTTTTTTACATGAAATTTTTTCATATATGCTAGGATTTATTATATTTTACTTCAAATATATGTGTTTCATAATATGATAGTTTCACATGGAATTGTTTCACCATATGAATATTTTTTACGAGTATTTTTCATTTCACTAGGTGAAACAAAATTCGTTTTTCACATGTAAACTTATCATATGGTGAACACGAACATATGTGTAACAATATCTTAAATCATAGGTTTTGATGAAAAAAAATCATGTAAACAAAAAATTTTACATTGGTTCTCACGGGTTTGTAACCTATTTGTGGTTTTCATTTGATTATCGTCCTATATATATATATATATAGAGAGAGAGAGAGAGAGAGAGAGACTTCGTAAAATGCAAATATTATATTTGTTGCACACCTTACAAGTCACAGTGTGCATATGTGAACAATGTGCATATACATATGCATATACATACGTATAAAAATATACATATAATGAACATACATTCATATGGAATAATGCATATATGCATCTCAGATTATGCATATATGCACATTGGTTTGTAAGGGATGCAACAAATACATGATTTGTATTTAATTTGTATCCTATATATATATATATAGTGGCCTAATCAAATGAGAACTGATTAGTTTGTGATAACTGTGAGATCCAATATGAGCCATAAATTTAAGATAATCAATATAAATTTTATATAAATATAAAAGGACGTTTTAGTAAACTTGTTTTATACAACTAATTAAATTAATAATACCTAAAATATCCCATTTATTTCTTTTATACGTCTTCTCACTCACCTTCTCTCTCTACCATATACAAACCCTAAAATCTTAATCGCAGTCAAATCGTCAATATACCTCCACTAAACAGGTTTTTGAAAAATTTATTTCAAACCCCACCCAAATCTTGATGAATGATCAACAAAAAGACCCACTTCAAGCAAAAGATTTCCATCAAACGTGTTTTTGAAAAAAGTTATTTCAAACCCCATCAAGTAATCGATTTCCAGATCTGGTCGTAGGAATTTCACCACCAACTCAACCGCGGTCATGGTCGTCATTGTCGACAATCGTCTCTCTCAACGGCACGAAAACTCTCCCAAAAAACTCGTGTCGTTATCACAGCACGAAAATTTGCCATTGAAAGAGCATATCTGCAATTTCGACAATGGATTTAACAACGATCGAACAACAATTGAAATAGTCAACGATCGAGCGGTTGATTTAGATAACGACATATTATGGGGAAGATGACTTTTTGAAGAATCAAAGATAGATTAAGGTGATGGTGAGTGTATGGATGTAGCCGGCCCTTATTGCATGAGTTCACCGTCGTTCGACGGAAGAAATAAAGGGGTTGTGATGGTGGCGGTGAAGCACCACGGCGGCGTCGACAATGACAATAATATGGTAATCACAGTGGTACACATGTGGTATCACAGTGTATCACAATGTGTATCACAGTGATACACTGCCTTAAAGTTTAGTATTATCGGGATCGCAATATGTATCATTGTCGTTTACAAAGTGTAGCACAGTGTATCTTCTGGTTCAGATCTACCAATCTTCGTCATCTCGTTGCTTCACGGCGTATCACAGTCGGTAGCACGGCGTATCACAGTCGGTAACTCGGTATCACAGCGTATCACAGTCGGTATCACGACGTATCACATTCGGTATCACGGCGTATCACAGTCGGTATCACGGATTCACGACGGTATCATAAGTGGACTAGACCCAATGGAATGTTACGGGAGAGGGAAGAGGGTAGAGGAGAGAGGAGAGATAAATTTTCTAAAATTCCTATAATGTCCTTTATTTAAAATTAAAGTCAAAATTACCAAATATACTAATTTCCTAATTTATCCTATAATTTGTGGTTGAGATTGGATCTCACAGTTACCACAAATACTAGGATCTCCCTTAAAATGACCCCCTATATATATATAGAGAGAGAGAGAGAGGAAGGTTCAAACGAGGAGCGTACCTATTTACGAGAACGCGAGGAGTGCCTGCCATGTACTGGATCACATGTGATCCACAACTGCGAAAAATTCGGATAGCGGGCGACCTGGGTCGCGACCTGGTTCGCGAGTCGGCCAAGTCGCTCGGATCACACATGATTTTAGTTGTGAATCACATGTGATCCACTACATGGGCGCAAGCCCCCCCCCCCCCCCCCCCCCGATCAGTTGTGAATCACATGTGATTAGCAGTAGTGAATCACATGTGATTCAGTACATGGGCGGTGCTCCTCGCGTTTTCTTAAATTTGTACGCTTCTCGTTTGAACCCGCCTATATATATAGGGGGGAAGAAGAAATCTTGTGATTTCTAAAAATTTTTTAATGATGAAAAGGGATGGAAAATAATGTTAATTTTCCTTTCAAATGTAAGAGAAAAGTAAAAAAAAATAATGTATAATAGTGAAAAATATTTATAAAATTACATATTTTCCAATCAATAACGATCTGTTATAAAATAAATAAGAGTATATTTGTAAAAATGACATATTTTTTTTCTTTTTTTTTCATTCAAAAACATGAAATTTTATTTTCTTTCATTCCCTTTCCTTCCACTATCAAGAACACAAATACATAAATTTCTTTTTTCCTTTATTTTCTTTTCTTTCCATTCACTCCCAAATTCAAGAACAAAATGCTAGTCTTTCAAACAATTTTATTTGCAAAAATGTAAGTATGACCAAATATAAACTGATGCAAACCCCTGAAAGATTTGTAACAATCCGTCCCAAATGAATAGAAAAATAGATTTGTGAATTCAAAGTTGTAGACTAACAACTTCTACATTTTTTAAAGTCAAATTCATGGTTCTAAATAACTCATTGTGATCCCGTTATGGCGCGTTATGGCATCAAGACTTGGGTTCGCCGCTACGTTAACACCTATGGCTCCACTTTAAGACTTGGTTTGCATTGTAACGCGTATGTTGCGTTACAATGCGTTACGACACATTATTTTGTAAGATGTAGGACTAATTTTAGTATATAACTTGGAGAATAAATGATAATTGTTCACGGAACCTAAAAGTTAAATACACATAAAAAAGAAATTCAAAGATTGAACACCCTAACTTGGTAAATACTTTCATTCGTACACAGAGTCTTAACGTGAATTCTTTGAGAACCGAAGAAAGTAGTGATCAAAGATTTAAAAGATTTACTCTGATTTCGCACTCTTGATATCATTTTCTATAAACTCTATATATTTGGTATCGGTGGTCTTTTTTTGTTTTATTACTTTACATGAATTTATGTTGTTTTACAGTACTATTCAATACACTAACACACAACTGTGTGTGTATATGTCGCCGCCTTGGGACACGCCTTGAAAAACGCCATGGTCTCGGCGTAACTCGCTAGACTTGAAGCTTGACTTTGCCGCCACGCCACACCTCACGTCGTTTAGAACCGTGGTTAAATTCGAAGTTTTTATGTTTGGATTTCACTCCTTTGGGTTTGGGGTGTTACAATGCAGGATCAAAAGCTGCTTTACTATTTGGAATAGATAATAGGTTTACATACATCTCATCTCAGCAGTTTAATTTGGTTTGGGTTACTCTTTCTTTACCAAACATTTTTGGAGTCGAAAGCAAAAACACTGCAAGCTCTGCAGAAATCTAGTTGCAGAAATCTAGCTTCAGAATGGAAGCCTCGTGGCATGGATCAAAAATCGACAAAAAAGGTTTAGAAGGCCGAACTGAGCCGTGGATTGTAAAACACGAGTGCCATTTTACATACTTCGATTGGGAAGACTATACCAATAGAGTCGAGCCTGCTCGAGAGAATCTAAAGATAGCATTGAATCACTATTCTTAAAGTGAATTCGTCAAGGTTCCCAATTTCACAGCATACCAACCAAACAAACTAGTAAATCCCACATGAAGTATCATACTGGGAGAGTAAGATGTATGCAGACCCTACTTCTACCATGTAACCATGAAGAGTATAGAGGTTGTTTCCGATCTAGGGGGCAATTTCCCAGCATACCAAACCAAACGAACCCAGTCCCACAAGAAGTAGGGCCCAGAAAGGGTAAGATGCACACAGACCTAACCTCTACCCTGTGACCCTGAGGAGTAGAGAGAATGTTTCGATCTAGGGGTAAAATTGTCAAGTTACTTGTAATAAGTACTTAATTCCAGCATTTTATCTTAATGTACGACAAATGCTGATAAATCCTGATTCGAAGAGAGCATGGTTTCGATTAGAAACACCATAAATCTACATCATTTGTATGTCAAATAAGTTGTACGACAGCAGCGATTCTCAAGGCCCCGTTTTGTAGAAGTTCTCCGAGCTCGTCAAATAACAAAGCTGTACGCCATCCCCAGCCTTTTGGAGCTTTTGGTAAAAGGGTACCTGGTTGTTTAAAGCTCCCAAACACCATTACTTCTCTTTTTGATGGACAAATTAGCTGCAAAATTAGTAGCAGTGATCAAGTAAGCAACTTGCAGACACCACTTTTCTTTTAGTCCATGATTCCATCTATCCACTAAAATTTTCCATTTTGGAAGTTGCTTATTAAAATTTTCCAAAGCCGGCCCACACTGCCCCACCCCCAGAGTATCATGTGAGAGGCAAATCAGGTACATAGTGGCCCGATATATGGCTGGTTTAAGTGCCCGATGCCCATAAATAAATATTATATGCTTCAAAAAGGAAGTCCCGAAGAACCCCAAAAAGGAACCGAAAAATCACAGAAAATTTGGTATGGTTTCACTTAGACTTCACCTGATAACGAGCGGTAACCTTCTCACGAGCATCCACATACATATGAACCTGGAAAGAGTATCACAGGTAAGTTACTAATAAGATAATTAATAATTATTAAGGTTCTGAGAATAAGATGTAGCCTATCAGTTTTGCCAGATGCTATCAGATATATCTCAAGACCAATACATTATTTCAAAATGACCAACCTTTCTAAGCGACTCGGGTATCTCTGCCTTCCTTCGGTGAAGAAACAATCCTGGAATTCCAAACAAAATTATACAACTATTTTGACATGGGTACTCGTTACTACATTTGTACAAGTAAAATTCTACAACGAGATGAAAATTTACCAAGAGTTCGACGTCCTTGAGGATCTTCATCATTAAAAGCCTGAACGCTTACCTAAACAATCAATTTTTGTCAAGAAAAAACAAAAACTGCGAAAAATCATCTGAATTCTGATGCTACAACCATACCTTCCACAAGGAACCAGCATAGAAATACTCCGGAGAGTGTTTGACTTGTCCATCGTTCAGCCGATGAACTTCCTGAAATTCCACCCTATGGGACAAAGAAAAGGCTGTCAGGTGTCAAGAAAAGTGCATAAGAAAGAAGCTTCAGGTGTATTGCATGAAAAGACTAAGGGGCAGTTTAGCAAACGCTTACCCGGTAAGTGCTTACCGGGTCAATTACTTTACTGGATGTACATGACAAGAACCTAGAAACTTACCCGGTAAGAGCGATGGCAAGAACCAAGAGTCTTACCCGGTAAGAGAGGGTGACGACTCTTACCCAGTTAGCGCTTACCAGATAAATTATTGCACACGATGTTGTTCCAGTTGACTAGAATCTTACCCGGTAAGTTAAATGATAGTGTAGATTCTCACCGGTAAGCGCTTACCGGGTAAGCGCTTACCGGGTAAGCGTTAAACGGCCCCTAAATAGACACTAAAATGCGATAACTGTTATTTCAAATCATGGTCCTCACTGCGATTTCATATTTTGACCGTTGTAACAGCATAGCTCAAAAGTAGGGTCTAGGAGGGGTAGGAAGTACACAGACATTTCCTCTGCCCCAAGGGGTAGAGAGGCTGTTTCCATGCAGATCCCCGGCTTGCGAAGTAGTTTTGTAGAGACGAGGTTTATAAAAACAGATTTTGATACATACAGCAGTTGGCAGTCACAGAAGAAAATTCCTCACTGAGATGGCTTATGGGATGCCATTATACATATTTCCATAATCATGACTATTAAAACAAGCATTATAAGATCTGAGAAAGCAAAAGCAATTAATAACTTACGCAAAGCGGAAAGGAGGAAAGTGACTTAGAGGGGTTTTCATATCCAACGATATAGAACTACTTTCATTCTCCCATTCAACTCCAATAGCATGCTCAGACGAATCCATCACCTGCACAGGAACACCACTGCTACTCGAGCTAGCATTATGTCCAACTAGTCTTCCATTGACATCTGCCTCAAACCCTCTTTCCGTTTGCTCACCATGAACATTAGCTGTATTGCTAGTCCCTTGGCTGAGCCCAACCAAAGCAGTCAACCCATCACCACCATGTTCCCCATTGTGGTCAACTCTATTTTCTGGATCATCATTACCAAGAGACTGCTGGCAATTTCTGTTACCCATATGAAAAGGAACACGAGAGAAGACAAAGCGTGTTGGAGGCCATGCGGTTGCAGGTACATAAGTGGACCCACGTCCAATACCTGCCAACCCATCAATAGTTCCCCTCACATGCACTCGTACAGGGCGAAAGTGTCCATTTACTTCACCTTGAGAAGAATCGGTAACATACACATCTCCTATACCATTAGCTGCAGTATTCTGGTCATGCTCTTGCATGTAATAACCAGTTCGTGCAAATCCATATTGTGGCCTACATTGGCAAGCCATACTAACAAGGCAGCAACTTTTGCAGGTGTCTGCACCAATTTCATGCACCCGTTGGCTCAAAAGTGTCTACAAGACAGCAGGAAAACATGTAAACTTCAGAGAAGAGGAGGGGAGAATGGGAAAATTAGGAAAAGTAAAGCACGTAGAAACACCAAATTCTTATAAATTTAAAACGGAGAAAATACGGGTGAGAACTAAAGTTGACCCGGCACTTCGTTCTGATCAGAATTGAGATTTAGGGGCTGTTTGTTTACCTCTTAATAGTTCCATTAAGAGGTAACCTCTGAATCGTTAAGAGGTGAATCTTGTTTGGCAAAAAAAGTCCGCCTCTTAATGGTTCTAAAACCCTCTGAATGATTTTGTATCTTGGACCTCCCTTAACCATTCAGCACCCTAATTTAATTCTGAACAATGACCAAGCAACCATATTTCATTTTGAACAATATCATAAGAGCCTCTTAATCATTCTGACCACTTGATCATTCTGCACCAAACCATTCAGCAACTGCCAAACAACCTTATACAAACTTCTGGTGCTTGACGGGTGTGCAAAAAAAAATAACATTTAGAGAGGGCATAAATAAGAAGCAACCTAGTAAAGGATGGATACTTAATATACTAAGCTAGAAGACTGGATTCACATGTTTGCAACAGGTAAAGCAACAGGGACTACGTTGCTTTCACTAAAGGAGAGAATACAATAAATTAAATAAGAAAAGATTAAACAAGTTAGGGTTAAAGACCTGCAGCCAAAGCCCATCATTAACAGATTTGCAGGGAAAGCCCAACTCTTCTAGTTGCTTCCTCACATTTAAAAGCGCCTCAAAAGTCATGTTACAATACAAAAGAGACCCTCCTTCGAAAATATTGACAAAGGTGTCGTATTCATCGCTGCTTAATCCACAAATCCCTTTGGCACAAGTCTTCAACTCTTTTCTGCCAACAATTCTGCCACCCCATGACAGTGGCATACCACATCTTCCCCATTCATTTGACATGAGATCATTACATGAAGAGCTCATAGCATTACCAAATCTTTGGCCCCCACCAAGCCAGCTATTATTGTTCAACTGATAGCAAGAACCCTCTTCAGATGGCCCTTCCATCGCCATGGTATCACCACCACCTAGCATATTGACTCCATTACCAAACGACATGTCTTGATAAGAGGAAGAGTAGCTCATTTCATTCGTACGAGGAATGGCTGTAGTCTGTTCAGTGTTACACTGGCATCTTGACTCCATATTAGACTGATCGCTTCCAGATTCTTGCACTTGTCTTTTGGGATCAGTGGGCCCAGTCTGAGAATCTACTACCCGGTCTGCAAGCTCAACTAAAATGGTTTGAGCAGTATCACGACCTTCTCCTTCATCCTTTAAACTTAAACGACCTACTTCAGATGATGCTATTTGATTATTGATGCTGCTGGTCGGAATCTTCCCCTGTGCTTTAGAAAAATCAGAATGGGTATTTCTTCCCATGGCGGAGATGGAACCACCTTGTTCTGGAGGTTCTGCCTTACTAAATGCACCTTTTGAGAGGAGGATGTACAATGCCAGTTCGAACCTTTATTAAATGGTATGTGAGATACTCAGAAGGCACACAAGAAAAAAAGTTAACTGGGAGAGGTGAGAATGTCCCTTACCGTTTTTCTTCACTCGGGACCCACAGTTCATCCGAGGTCAGTAATGCATGCAATGTTTGGGAGGAAAGCTTTGGAAGCACCTGTCAGTCAGTAAAAAGATGATAATACAAAACATTTGTGAGCTCTGTAGTAAATACTACATTGCAGCCTAGAACATCAATGCTTCGGAAGTAATTCTAGAAGAGTAAACCCTTCCAAAAGTACAGAACCTTTTTATTCTACGTGTCAGAATAGATAGAAGCAAAGAGAAAAGACAGACACATAGGAGATCAGATCTGGTTAGAAGTCAAAATGGGTCATGATCATTTGAACAAATAAGACACTCTGATCATTTACCATTGGCACAATTTCAAGAATATTAACATATTAAGAATGAAAAAAATGTAAAACATATAATATAATGCACATAACGTATGAAGTGGATAAGTGAAAATTATAGTGCTAGAGTTTTGTTGATTAAACAGCCAGCAGGAAACCCCTGTGACTACAATAATATTAAGTAAATGCATCTAAATTTTCAAAAAAAATGAGTGGAAAAGGATGATGTCATATTAAAATTCTGATGAGTAATGGGAAAATTGCTACATTTTGAGTTTAGGTTCTTCACAGTTCAAAGTCTCTTACTTCAAAGGTTTGCCAGGTGAATCCAGCAGATTTAACTAATTACAGATAGTTGCATGCTTTAGCTATCCTGAATAGTTATTAGATTTCCTTTCTTACTTCTTTTAACTCCATGGCCCCACTCTGACAAAGATAACCCCAGCAAGCACTTCTAACGCGTTCTCCATGTATGCCATAATCTTGGCCCTCTGCGAACACCTATAGTAAACATGGAAGCATAAACAATGAAAGATATGATATCATAAAACATGGTAAGAAGCAGTACTCTCAAACCTGGTATGCTAAAAAGTTTGTAGTCCAGAGTTCTGATATAATGAAGTCGGTGCAAATTGCACATAAATCCTGCAACAAATGTCAGAGAAGATTGAATCAAGCACAAAGGAAAATTCTGTTGGCAGTCAATCAAGAAAGAGCTTAATACATGGATCCATGGATGAATTGTCCAGAGAGTATTACAGAACAAATCCACAAAAGATGCATAGAGATCTCATTTTCGAAGTGATCTTACAGAATATGGTATGATGAAAACCAAACTCATATTTGCTTTATGCCCTTTTCAACCTTTTTCAACGTTTTTTCAAAACACTTGCCCTACATTTCCTCGTTATTTTAAAAACAGATCTATCTACAGAAGACAAGAATTGTACAATATTGAAATGGTAAATATTCATCAATTTGATATGTAGGTCAAAAGGTCAATGAGTCAAGTTATCCACTTTAGCAATTATCCTCCTTTACCATCTACCAATAAAAGAGCAGGGAAATACTGAATAATTGACAAATAGGGATACCTGAAGGTCAAGAAAGGATGCAGCAGCAAGAACACGGAATGCATTACTGTCATCAAGCTTAGGGTAATTTCCATAAAGGTATGCCAAAGCAATAGCAATGGCCTCTCTGTTAACATTGTTGTCATCCACATGCAAGGTCAAAACAGGTGCATTCGCATCTTTCCAAGGACCATGAAGCATGTTCCTACAGAGCACAATGGACAGTTCCTTAATAGCATGACTATATATTTAATCAAAAAAAAGCAAGAACACTTGGATGTATCAAGTATACAATAACACCAGATTACAATGTCAGCTCCAGGTTTTGGGTGGCCCGTCTGGTTAGTTCAACCTCGAGGGACAAATCACATGATGTTTGTTTTTAATAATGGAATTATCCATATCCAAAACAGTATAATAGAAGACTATGGATCGAGCTTTCGGATCTGATTGTTAATTTTTTATAGGATTCATCATCGATAGTATTAGCATGGCCGAGGCAACTACAAGGACAACGTGTAATAATGGCAGAAGCATAGTAATGATAGTATTATAAGTAAAAATAATGAATTACCCCATGTACATAAGAATGAATAAGACCCACTACATCAACAGGGTGACTAGTTTGGGGTCCACATGAATTCACTGAAATGAAAGGATCAATAGTGTGATGTTACATCTTAACTGAATCCCATCACAGCTAGATGAGGTCAAGTCTATGCAGTCAAAGATCCTTATCCACCATTAAGCTCCATCTAGGAAGCACAGGAACGGGGGAGATTCCAACATATATAGAGGAGAAATGGTCAAAGTCCAACATATATAGAGGAGAAAAGAGCCCTTTAGGAGAGAAGGGAGATTCTAACATATATAGAGGAGAAATGGTCAAAGTCCAACCGATGTGGGACTCCAACACGTCCCAGAGTATCAAGATGGGGTTAGACAGAAGAGGGGCTAGAGGAGTACAGATTGCCCCAGAGTGTCAAGTCCCTAGAGTGGCAGATCTTGGCTCTGATACCATGTGAGAATAGTGGAACCCCATATTAGTCTCAAAAGAGCCCTTTAGGAGAGAAGGGAGGTTTACATCGAAATGGTCCAAATCTAGACGATGTGGGACTCCAACAGAAGATTATGTAAGTTAATAAAGCATCACAAATAGTTTAAACTCATACAAAGGCAATCATCAAAACATCTGCTTATTCTGTTGATCAGCTTCTATCGTAATTCCATATCCTACAAACACATAAACAGACCTATAAATATATTGAGAAAAGAACATAAAAAAATACAGTGGAGGCATATAGAAGAAAGAACAAGCAGAGGACACTAGTACATATGTATAAGAAACTAGAGAGATGAGGAAAGAAGTGGAACAAGGTCAAAATCCTGATTATTTTGAGAGTTAGAGAGTAGATATTTTAGGTTTCCGAAACTATAAATATATTGATATACGATGTAGTCGAAGCGTCTTGTTTCTTTTTTGGGCATGGAAGTATCAGAAGCCATGAAATCATAATTTATAACCATGAAAAATAAATCAAAACCTTCTGATATGCAGAGCCCAAGTTGCGCCAAGTGCAGATAAGGAGTCAAGTATCTATGATTTATAGATCTCAATTATTTGCAATATGTTGCGTTCCACCTGGCAACCTCCATTTGGTTATCAGTGTTCTAATTTGTGTTATTTTATTTCATTGGTGAACATTGTATTAACTATTAATATATCACATATTCCAGGACAGAATCACCTACTATAGAAAAAAAATGCATATAATTATAGTCTAGACTATGCAGATGGAATAGAATGTGACCAATGAAAGAAACTAATGCCTCATAATCGAGTAATCATATGCCTGAATTATGGAATGTGATTACATATATGAATGGAATCTGGAGTTTATATTGATTATCTGTTATTTTCATGTACTAGCTAGTTATGGATCCCAATCAAAATCCCCCATAGATACAAAGGAGGGCCAGGAAGTTAATAGTTCAACCCCAAGCAAGAATTCAGGCATTCCAGAGGCGAGTCTTAGGGCCTCAATCATGTCCGATATGACGCAATTGATGGAAGCTGCTATGAGTAAGCTACAAGAAGTGTTTGCAAAGATGATGGAGGACTGAGATGCCACTAACAGTGCAAGAAACAGTGGCAGAAAAGGTGGAAGAAACCCCGAATATTGATAAAGGGAAACAGGTTATATATATGGCAAAACATGACTTTACAAATAGGTCATGCCAGAATTCGGCCAGAAATTATAACCTGTAGTCTCACGGGTTGGGTTCTGGTGAGAAGTACCAAATTTAGTGATAAGCATGAGAAGCGGTTATCAACCGTTGGATGAGAAATGGACGAACATTAGGATGAGATGCACCAAGATGCACAAGATCAATTGCCGCAATTCATGGGAGGGTATTTGATTAAAAGTGATCAACGGTTTAAAGGTACTTCTGACACTTCTCACCAAAAATGGCACTTCTCACATGATCCCATGCCGTAGTCTCACAGATCATAATGAAATAAACTGTAAAGTAACATGTGTTCCAACACGGTAACCATCTCAGACCAGTCATTGCCGCCCAAACCCTGTTTTCACTTCATCTGATCTGACCATACTATAATTTCTAGAGTAAACTACAGACATCATCATGGTGGTATTGCTCAATCTGAAAATCAAGTCAAACTTATCATTTGTTGCATTTTTGGTCGAAAATTAATTTTTTGTTATAATTTGATCCCTTAATCATTAAAATTAATGCCTTTTTATTAATACATCGCACACACGTGTTAGAAGGGAGGGCTTTTTAGTCTCTTTAACCCCTTCTTCAATATTTCACCCAAAAAAAACCATGATTGGTAAAACCTGACCCACACAGATGGCTTGATGTGGGATGGCAGCCATCAGTCCATCACCAAAGAGGAAGAAATGTTTGTAATGGCTGCCTACACCATCTGTCAACACAGCAGAGTCGATCATTGGCCCTCCATGGACACATGCTGAGGATGAAGTGACCAGACCGTCCATGAGTGAGAGTGACTGACCCACCCGAAGCTCAGAAAGGTGAAGACGAAGCTGCTCTTTAGGGTTTTCTTTATGTCTTTTTTTTTACGCTTATGACATGAATCTGAAACCTCACTGAGTGGGGTCTTCTATTGATTTAAAGATATGTTCCTTCTATGGATGATTGTTCACTTGTTACTTTGGTTAGTATTATATAACTTTAGAAGAAAACAACATTAAAAAAAATGTGAATCTTGTGCTTGTATACATAATCCGTTTCATATTTCTATCAAGACCCTCCAGAGTGATAATGAGAATGCACTTCTCTCATCTGATTTTGTTAAATAGATGGCTACCAATGGGATAATACACAAGTATTCTTGATTACATAGGTGGCCTATCATTGTTAATTCAACATAGATGGTGCAATTGTTAGGGTACTACATATCCTCCTTTGTGAGACAGTGGCATCTTGTACCTCTTTGTTAGTTTATTTTCCCTACAAGTTTCTAGCATGCTTGTTTTATAACCGATTACCCACACAAATTTGATACCTAAAACGTTAATGTGTCAATCATATGTCCATAAAGTGATAAAGGTATCATTGTTTTGTTATAATCCTTCTTAAAAGTTAATTCATTTCTCCAAAAGTAACTTCTCATAAGTATGAGTTCTGCTTGATCTCGGTGTGCCCATCGCCTAATCCATAAGTAATTCTTATGGACTACCTTGACATTATGGTAAAAGCATCCTCTAGTCTAGGTACGAAAACCCAAACATCACTTCCAGGTACAACATCAACAACCAATTGCTCTTACCCCTGAAATGTTTCAACCCAAGCCCAAGCCCTAACTCAAGCAACTAGTTGGCAAGACCATCAATTAGCTCAGTCAGCCTTCTCCTTTGTCAAAATAAACCTCTTCCACCTACTTAAGTTGATTTCATACATGTTACCGCACATACACAATCTATTTCCATCACAAGTTAGTCAAAATACTGCATTCCGTACCTTGTGCCCCACTTCCCCATATTTCATAGTCAAATATAAGGACACTTGTACATATTCCCATCAAGAACAAAGAACTGTATTGCAGACATTGCCTTGTCACCCACACAAATGTATTGCTTTCACTGCATTTGAGAGTCAATAT
Source organism: Saussurea involucrata (assembly GCA_033807775.1). Taxonomy (NCBI): domain Eukaryota; kingdom Viridiplantae; phylum Streptophyta; class Magnoliopsida; order Asterales; family Asteraceae; genus Saussurea; species Saussurea involucrata. The sequence goes on along the minus strand of CM066313.1, from coordinate 78,555,791 downwards.
AACTCACACAAACGTGTCGGTCACCATGGTCCATGAACATCCAAATTTGAACAAAGCCATGCAATAGGTTTTGATCTTCTCATCACCTTAAAGATCATATTCTAGCCAATGGTTACCCATAGGCCTATGAGATTATTTTGCGTTCCTCCGTAATCCGTATCACCAAAAAGGTATTTATTTGAATTTTTATTTCTCTTCCCACAATCCCGTAGTTGTTCCACAACTTATTGGTTAATGGTTTCCGTAAGAAGGATATTTACATGGATCAGGCACGACATTTTATTCTCCCTGATGAGGCTTCAAACGTCTCTCAACTTTACAATTATTTACAATGTCTTAAGCAATCTCCAAAAGATAAGTTTGAGTGGTCCACATGGACCTTCACATGATTTGGTATATTCAGAGTGAAATAGCTATCACACATGCACACACAAATATACATATATATATGTATATATAAAATAATTAGTAAGCATACATGTATAACATCAGAGAGACACATACATAAACATATATAAGAGTCGGTACGTAAAGACTTGCAATGTGGGTATTAAGAGAGAATGTGAAATCAAATGGCCAAAATTACTCCTTTTGTATCCAACCATGTCAAGAATTTAAGGCATGATCAGTATCATACAGCAATCAATTTTAGGTGCATTTGTAGCACCCAATTCACAAGTATAAATAGGTTGCAGTGTAGGAACTATGAAGCGAATGAAGGTTCTAGAGAAATATATATGGCTTTATGGAAAACTTGATCGTTTAGAGTTAGCCAATGGGATACCACATGTCTAATGACTGTCATCAAGTGGGCCACGGTTGCTACCCACACTAGCCACTTGGAATTTTTTTCAAGACTGCTATCTTATGATCATCAAAGATAATGCGAAGTAAGACCTTTACAAAATATCGCCATTGCAAGATACACTTCTACACAAAAGTTGATTACAGAATGCCCAATTATGTAAGTGTATACCATTGTTACATTCTCTTTGCAGACGGTAGCCTCATGTCTTGGAGGGGCAACAAAATGATCGTTGTTTTTTCACTCTAGTGCACGTCAAACAGTCAGCCACAAAAAAGAAATTATGTGAGATGATATTGACCCATCTTCGACATGATTTTGGAGTTGACCTCGATGGTTTGCTTCATGTGTTGTCAACAACATATATCTCCAACAACTAAGCTAAAACGCCGACCACATAGAGGTTGATTCTCACTTGGTGGGCAATCATGTTGCTACCACATAGTCTATCAAGCCTAGTTACATTTGGACCAGCTACAAGTTCGTTAACACTTTACACACCAGGTCTATCCAGAATGCATAGATTGATCTTCTATTGTGGAGAGTTAAGCTGATTCATATTTGTGCTCCATCTTGAAAAATATGAGTTAAAGGACCATTTTAGGAACTATTTTATGTGTCACAATGACCATCCAATATTTCTAGACTCCCCTTGTAACATACCAAATTTCATAGTAAACTCTATTCAACAATATCAGACGAGCAATACCTATGAACCACTTCGATAGAGCACTGAGGTTAGCATTCCAAAACCTACTGCATTACCATCTCTGAATCAAATTTTCCAAAAACCAGTCCTGTTCCACATATAAAGGGGGCATCTGGACATTTAAAAGTGATTATTATGACTTGAAAATTAGGATAAACTTCATTAAGACAACCCCTAACATATTTCTCCAAAGTCCAAACTTGATTATTTTGATCCTATCAAATGTGAAAATCAGTCATAATTAATTGTTGCCAAACACATCCATACACCTCCAAAATATGCCTTCGGACCAAATTAGTAGTCATCTTCAGACTTCTGATTTCCCTCGTAATTCACTTTATTAATCACTTGCGCATTCTATTTGTCTATACTTCAAAAAAATGGATGAATTCCAATAATTACACAAAAAAAAGCATAGAAACAAAAATTAACGAATTAACGCTATAGGAGAATTAAAAAAAACTGGAAAAATCCGAGTGCTAACCTGAAGTACGAACTACGTGAGAGAATGAGACGGTGGAGATGATAAGTAGCGCCCATGGCCTGAACGACTACATCTGAAAAGGATCCTTTGCTGAAACCTTCCATTTGAATATGATCACATAAGGAAGTGAGATTACAATCGAGTGGACGCAGTTCCCCACTGGTCCGGTCGTTATCGGAGTGCTGCTGTGAGGGTTGTCTCGCCATTTCCATTGATGATGTGCCACTGCTAGTGCTCCCTCTTCCTCCTCCGTAGGATCGCTGCTGATAATGATTAATATTGTTATTAGGGTTTTGCTGCGTTTGTGTTTCCATGAATCAATGTATGGATTGAATTGTTGAATGAAGGTCGAAGAACAAGAAGGCACTCATCAAGGAACACAAAATAAAATATCAGGGGATGTAAAGTGGGCAAAGGTTTCCCATTTCAAGGAAAACTGTGTTATTTAAACCCGGCCAAATTGCAATATAAATTAAAAAGAACTCGAAATTTTTTATGAAGATATAAACTTTAGAAATCGAATTAAAATGTTGTTTTAACTAGGGATGAACATCGATGACCATTTTCCCGAATTGAACTGGGGTCAAACCGAACCCGAACCGATACCATGTATTTGGTCTGGTATTCGGTTCCAAACATTCCTCAAAATCGGTATTTCGGTATTCGGTACCGAGATTTTCCCGAAAAAACCGAAACCGAACCGGAATTTTAAAAGGCAAAGTTTTCTTTAAATTTTTTAATTATGCATATCATCTCCTAAATAAAGCTTATCTTGATTGTTGTTAACATCAATTATTATTGTTTCTTATTGTATATAGAGACTGAAGAGTTGATAAACGAATAAAATGGAAAAACGAAAAGCGTAAAAGAATACCGAAGATTGTTGAAATTTTGATTGGTTTTGAACTTTTTAATTGTTTGTGATTGGTTTTGAAACATTATGAAAGTATTTGGTTTGCGATTGTTTTGATGCACATTTGATACATTTTAAAATTTTCGGTCCTAAGTGGTCCTAGTACCGATTTTCCCGTCCCGAAACCGAACCGGTACCGTACCAGTACATACGGTTCGATTTTCGGTACCACTTTTTAGTCCAAAAAAATTCGGTCTCAACCGGTTCGGTACTGGTCCGGTCCCGATCTCATTCCTAGTTTTAACCTATAAAATTGATTGAAAATTGGTTATTATAACAAAAATCTAAAATGGATTTTAATATTTTTAGTGATTAAGTATTTAAATATTTTTTTGAATGTATAATTATTATACTTGTTTAAAGTTGAACAAAATGATTTGTGCTGACCTACCAAAATGACTATAAGTCGATTACTGAGGCAAACATTATTATACGGGGCTTTCAAAACTAGAAAATGACATTGAAATGGTCGGCTTCCTCTCACAAATCACCTCCCCCCCCCCCCCGACTATTGCAATCACCCTCAACGACTATGTTGTCGTAGTACCCTCCCATGTTTGCCCCTTTTCACCGTATTGCAGTTCCTTATCTCTGTAACACATGCTTTGAAGAGCTCACTTTGTTTTGTTCAAATTAGAGTTAATATTTCCAAATTCAACATGAATAAAGTTGTTGGTGAAATCAAAGGGAATACTCACAAACTTTGTATATGACCAAAATAAAGACAGGACTTCAATATATAAGGCTCTTAATATAGATTTGACATTACATTGTAACGGTTTAAGGACACCGTTTTTGGCATATTCATTTGTTAGTGAAATGGGCACACACGTTGATATATTTTGTAAATGGGATAACAACACCTTTTGGTGTATTCCTCTAAAAGTGGGATGGACACATCTTTTGGTATTTTTTGTATATAGATAACATCAACCTTTGGGATATTTACCAAAGGTTTTTGGCCTAGCGGTATGTGAGTCTTTGACCTCCTAAAAGGTCAGGGGTTCAAACTTCACCAAAGATAGGGAGGATGTGTGAGTTTATTTTGTTACATTTGTCGTATATAAATATTATTTATACTATATTATAAAGCATTTAACCACCCAACTCTTAAAGACAAGTCTTAAAGCACATGGTACAAGCTTTTAAAGCATGTTTACTTAAAATTTAAGAGAGAGAGAGAGAGAAACTCCTCATTTGAAAGTTGAAACCCACGTGACATCCGACCGAACCCAACATTACTTCTCTTTTTGAAACGACTCCTCGGTTACTTCGATTTTTGAAAATTGCGGAGGTCTCCTCGTCTCCTTCCACCTGAGTATAAGCATGGCTTCAGAATCATTTAGGGTTCTTCATCATCTGCTTAGGGTTCTTCATTGTCTCACAGGTACGATTTAGGGTTCTTCATCTTCTGAATCATAATTTTTTAAATCGACTGTTCTTCATCTCCTTAGATTCTCTCGTCACTCTTATCAGACAAGCTAAACTCAATTATTTCCCCAAGACAACGATTCAAGCTTTCGGTATGATGTTTATTGATTCAAGTTCGATTAGGGTTCTCTTCAAGGTACTTTCCTTCTTCGTTTTCTGTAGGGATTTAATAATTTGACACAGTTCGTTTGCAGTTATTGAAAATCTGTTCTGGAGTTAGAAATCAAAATTGTGTACTTGTAGATTGAGACTTGAGACTTGAGAGAAGACCACCGATTCTGAAGTTAGTACGTACCCTTTTGATTCCCAGTTATTTTCCTCAAAATCTTGCGAGAATTTCCTTCTGTGTTATTTGTTTTATGTTGGTAATTGTGCAAGTGCAAGTGCATGTTAGGAGGCTTTCTGCTTGTGAAACAATGGGTTGTGAAACTGCAGGTTAGACATTGAATAAGGTGGGCTTATTTTTCTCTTCTTGATAACTTTATTGTTCTTGCAGATCTAAAATGGGACTAAAAACTTATGTTCATGTTATAACATGGTGATGAAACTTTTGCTCATTTTTTTCTCTTATTTTGACATCCAAAGGCTCAAATAAATCACAACCCTTCCTTCTTTTTTACTTATTTCACATGTTTTTGCTTTCTTCAGATGACCGTGGTCGAGGCCTATGTTTATGGGAAGAAAATTGATCCGCCAAACAACAAGTCCAGATTACCTTCAAGGGTTGTATCTCTTCTCATTGAAAGAGTAGCTCAGAATACAACTGACTGCATTAAAATGAAACAATGTGGTTAACTTTGATTCTTCAAAGCAGAGGCACATTCATACATGATGTGCATTTTTCCGATTTGTTGCGATGGATTATTTGTGTGTACATACTTATCATACCTTCATATTGACCTTTGCTAAATATCTTGTCTTTTACCTGCAAGTTTTTGTATTTTTCAGCTGTTGAGTACACTACTCCAAACAATCCCTTGAACAAGGTAAGATTTCTCACCTTTTACAAAATCTAGCTGCGTGTTATATCTTCTTTGGTGTTTTTTAATTTGTAAGTGAGTTTAGTCATCATGTATGGAGGAAAATGGCAAAAAGAAATTGAAAGAAAGGACAATATAAGACTCTAACACACCCCTCCAATGAAAAGGTTAGACGCTAAGTTAAATTAAAGTGTTTACTCTCACCCTTATGCTCTTACAACTCTTAACTTATTGTACCAGGTAAGATTGTAATTCGTTAAGACGATATCGTATGCAAAAACTTACCCGGTAACCGCTTACCGGGTAAGTGTCATCACTTTCACTTACCGGGTAAGACTCTCCATCCATATCATCGCGCTTATCCGGTAAGAATCTAGGCCCTTGCTCGGTAAGGTAAATGACCCGGTAAGCTCTTACATGGGAAGCGTTTATTACTCGTGTCCTTTCTTTCAATTTCTAAGTTTGAATGGACATGAAAGCGATCGCTTTGGATTCAGGCCACTTTCTCCATATCCATCGCTATCGAACTGTAGACGGTAAATTTTGAATTCATCCATTAATTTTGTCTTCTTTTGATTGATTTTTTATAGTACAACACTAGAGAAAAAAGTTATTGTTTTATGAATTAAGGAGCTCTTAATTTGGAGAAGCTAACAGTTCCAAGAAGGCTCTACATAAAACATACACTGTCAAAAAGGTAGGACAATGTGGTAGTTCATTTTTCAATTGGTTTTGAATATATCTATTTGGCTACAACTACTTTATGTGAGAATTACCTATTCATTGTAATTGAGTTATAAAATCTCTTGGCTTGTACGTTGTTCTGGTTTAAGATTACAATGTGGGAAACTCACTTTATAGCTTTGGATTTTCTGTTTTGGACTTTCAGTTACTGTCATTGGCTTCAACTCGAACATATATATAGTTTGTTGTTCTGGATTTGGTTTAGCTACGGGTTATTAGACTTGCAATGACCTTTGGCCAAATTGCATGTCTCTATCTAGATTGGTGTTGTTTTTTTCAAATATTTCTAATGGTTCTGCTGGTCGGGATAAGATGCTGTCAAGTTTTGGTTGAAGTTTTATTTTCACCATTATCTCCATTTCATGATTTTCTTTCACAGTTAGTTCATTTAAACAACAAGCATATTTGGTGTTTCTATGTTTTCCAAAACAACATAATAGTTATCTACATTCTTTCTAGCTTTTTTGGTGTTGAGTAACTCAATGCGAACCAACTTCTTTAAACAACAAACATGTTTGGTGTTCTTTGCATGTGATTACCTTTGCAGTTCCTGAAAGTGGTGGGACAAACCTTGAGGAATCATTAAATTCTATTTACTATTTTTTTTTGTTATATCTCGTGGTTCACTTTGTGATTCTTGTGGTTTGGCTGTTTGTTTCTATCCTAAGTTGCTCCTTTTTTCTTGAAACCTGCTCTACTGCACCTTGATAATGTAATCCACTGCCTTTATAGATGTAATATGATTAAATAATTCTTTTTTCTATTTCTAATTTATTGGTTTAAAAAACTCATGTACCATTAATCTTTTCAAGTTTTCATCATCCTAATGTCACTTTTGCTGCAAATTTGAGGTTTGTTAATCCAATATTGTTTGAATTATATAGACCCTTAATTTTAAATGTTAACTTGTTGAATTTATTTGAGCATGTCCAATTCAAATATCAAATATCAAGGTATGTTAAATTGGATGAATAAACATAAAGTTGATTTTTGGCATGGTAAGCGTTTACCAGGTAACATGTGTCATCCTCACTTACCAAGTAAGACACTTCATCCGTATTCTTGCACTTACTGGGTATGGTTTTTGACCCTTGTCATGTTTACGCAATAAGTTAAATGACTCGGTCAACACTTACGAGGTAAGTGTTTAATAAACGGCCCTTAAGTTGGTACCCGAGGTTTGCATCCATCATCAAGACATTGAACACATATATAGGGGCATAAGAAGTAGTTTGCATCAATCAATAGCTCTAGATGCTAGCGGTGCTGATTAGGAATAAGAATCTTACCCCTTTAATGGCGGTGACAACTCTTACCCGATTAACGTTTACCGGATAAATTATTGCATACGTATGCCATTACAATTGACGAGAATCTGAAGTGGTAAGTTAAAATAATGTTTACCGGGTAAGCGTTTGGGTAAATGGCAGTTAAGTATGGCAACAAGTTTTCTACCACTATGCTTTCCGTATGCGAGTGATCACTAAATGTAAATGGTATCAATAAAGACATGGTTGATATTCCTAATGTGATTTGTGTGTATTTACTTTTGGCAGATACCAACTACGGGATTTAATTAGGAAGAGTGTTCATTGACATATATTGTAGGTTGAAGTTTTGTTTTTTTATTTACTAGATTATTAGATCTATAGTTTTTTTGCATGTTTTTATTTTCACATGTATTCCTTATGCTCTTATTATTTTATTTTATTTATGTGTGTTGCAACATTCTTGAAAAATAATACAACAATTACCATTTAGCTTATTGTGTTGTTGGTTTTTGCATGCCATAAAGCATGTTTCTGTTTTTACTGATGCATAAAGAAAATATTTTGTTGCCTACCTTAAACAGTCGATCATCATATTACCATATTACCCTTTCCTGTTGTATGTGTTATTCTCAAAGATGGTAGCATCCCTTCTTCCTCAAAGATAGTATTGTAGATTGTGTTTATTGAATACTAAGACCATCCACACACATGCAAGGCCATACTCCTTTCACAAGTGCCACATCAGTTTTGCAATAACATCTTCCACACACACATGCAAGACCAAACTCCTTTCTAAACTAATAAATTTATAATATAGATAATATAGATAATTATAATATAATTAATAAATTAATTATAAAATATAGATAACTAAAATTTTACTTTTGTTTTCTTTTACTATAAAATACGTACATGGATATGTAATTTTTTTGATGTTTGTGTACGTTTATCTATTAGTATTTGTATTTTCCTAATTTTTATATTAATGCACTTTTAATTTAGCTGTTTAAATAAAAAGCATTGAATAAAAGTATCATTTTTTAAAATAAAGCGTGGGTAAGAAATTTTAATAAAAATATTAAAAAAATAATGTTCAAATAAACTAATAAATGAATTAAATTCAATAAACATATTAATAATAACTAATATTTAAACAAACTAACTAACTAATTAAGTTAATAAATGATTTTGTTTAATATATTATATTGGTTGAAAGACCTTGCACAATTAGCAAGATCATGGTAGTCTTGCAAGGCCTTGCAAGACACATGCAATGCCATGTCATTTTGTAAAAGCACTTGCAAGACACGTGTGGATGCTCTAAGGTCATGTGTTCTTGAAAAAATGTAAAGATCTTTCTTTGCTTTTAATTTTAATTGGTGGAATTTGTTTTTTATTTTGAATTTGTCAAGTTACCAATTTCTTTTCGTAAATTTTGAACTTTTAGTGAGGTTAACTCTAATAGATGAATGATGAAGTTGGGTGGTGTTGTGAATATAATGTATAGAGAGAGAGACATCTTGGGGAGAGAGTTTTAAGATTTGTTGGGTATGTAAACTTTCTCATGTAATTTTTTTTGGAAGGGTATCTGAGGACATTGCCCCGACTAATCCCGACAAGGTGAGACAATTGCCCCAGCTGCTAAAGCGTGCAACCCTGAGTTTATCCCCAGTGGCCACAAGTTGGAAGCGCCTAGATTTGAACTTGGGGTAGATGGGTTACTAGCCACATCCCCACAAACCTTGTGGTTGTAATTTTTTAAATTGAAATAAAAAATTCCAATTGTTCTTTATAAAAGATATGTAATCTATTATGGTTTGATCATTTGTCATATGTATTTACTTATTGATATTTTCATTACTCATATAAGTAATTTAATTTTGGTATCCCGTGTGCTAAATTACATATCTTCCCTTTCAATTTACATCCTGCCGCATTGCGTGTCAATTTTTGTATATGAGGGACCCCTTGCGATAAATTATATATCTTCCCCTTCAATTTACATCCCGCCGCATTGCGCGGGCACACAACTAGTATACTAAAAAAAAACTTTTGGAATATTTTGTAAAAAAGATTGACATATAACTCTTCACGTTGGCCACAACTTTTGTATGTGTCTATTTATAAGTTATGATTTGGAATGGTCTGTAAAAATGGTATCTTTCTTTTATTTATTGGTTCTTTGTACTTGGTTGTTGATTTGTTAATACAAACATAAAAATTTTGTAAATTTCTTTCTTTTTATAATTGTAATGATTCTTTCGCTCAAAAAATGTTTAGGGGTTTAATTGTTCCAAAAAATGTTGAGGAATTTAATTGTTCAAAATCCATTGATTTTTTCGAATTTTCCCATGATTTTACCACAATAACAAGTTTCATAGGTCCAAAAAATCAATTTGTTCGGTTTCAGTAAATGCGATGATTTATTTGTTCAAATAAATGTTTAGGACCTAATAGCTTAAAATATAAAAGTTCGTTGGATGTTTCAAACTTTCAGCTTTAAAAGGTTATCTAATTAAAAAATATATTAAAATAAATGTCAAGTTTCAACATTAAGTACTAAAATAAATGTTTTTAAATATTAAATTGAATGAAAATGGTTTGTATTTGTTCTTATTTTAGGAGCCAACTTTCAAAATCCTAATTCTAGGTATAGAAGCAAATTTTACGAACAGTTTTGGGTCTTGATGCCCCCAATGATCAGCAAATGATGATATGTTTTTGGTAATTCTGACATAGCAAATGTATATTTTAAAAAAATGACAACTAGATATAACTCTTCTCCTCATCACTTTAGGGGGCGTTTGGTTCGCTAGAATGTTTTTGGATGGAATGGAATCTGTCAAATGAATTTGACTTTGAAGGAATTGGAATGGAATGTTGTCAAGTTTGACCAGCTGTTTGGTTGACAGAATTGGAATGGAATCTGTTAAAGGAATTGGAATATGTCTGTTTGGTTCACAGAATGTAGCTTTGGAATTGGAATGAAATTTTGGTAAATGACCAAAATACCCTTTTGATAATTTTAATTGTTTTTTTCAAAAGCAATTGTTTTTTTTGGTGGGGGCGGCGGTGGTGGCGGTGGCGGTGGCATGGGGTAGTTTTGGTATTATGAAAATCAGACATTCCATTCCATTGAATTCCATGGTTTAAGGTGTGGAATGTTTTTTGGCTAAATGATGGAATTCAATGGAATTGTAGGGATTCCATTTGGCCAAAAGATTGAACCAAACGTTGGAATGGAATCTGGTCAACGGAATGTCACATTCCAATTCCACCAGATTCCATCAAATTCCAGCGAACCAAACGCCCCCTTAGAGTTTTTGGTGATTTATAGGTTTTGACTAAAACCTAGTATTGTGAGTTTAGCTTAACCTTTCTAAACTTAATAAATATCAAAACCTGGTGATTTTAGTCTCTTAGAGCATCTCCAACAGCTTCCCCAAAATGGGGAAAATGAAGAAAATAGGGATTTTGGGCTAAAATTGAGCTCCAACAGCTTCCCCAAAATGGAGAAAGTTGGAGAGTGAAGCTTTTTTTTCTCCAAATATGGAGATCACTCCAAAAATGATTACCATTTGAAAGGACCAATAGGAAAATTTGAAAATAAATATGTAGAGAGAGAAATAATATTTTAATAGATAAATGAAATATTTTAATTAATGTTTGATTCTCTAAAATGGGAAAGCTGTTGGAGATGAATGTATATTTTTTGGGGGATTTTGGCTTTTGGTTTCCCGTTTTAAAGAAATTATGGGGAAGTTGTTGGAGGAGATGCTCTTAAAGTTCTCCCAACTACATTTTCTTATTGGATGGGTTTTGACTTAATTTTGAGTATTTTGGAGATTTTAGGGTTTTCACCATTTTTATGATAAATGATGGGTTTTAAAATATGTATTATAAATTAAGTTTTATATGTATATTCTTGGTTTGATACTTGAATATTTCATTTTGAAGACATTAATTACTTCTCTCGTATTTGATGTTTACTTGACAAAGGTGAAATTTTGTAATGAGATAGATGGACTATGTTATTATGAACTATAGTCATTTCAAATCTTGCAAACTTATGGAATGTTGATTTATGAGGCATGCTACTTTTGAATGGAAAATGGTTTGCCTTGGATACATATAGTATTGGTCTATATGATGATGTTTATGCGAAAGAATACTTTTATGGTAACATTTGATCATGATAACTATATGTGTGATTATAGTTTGTCACAATGTGTGTGTGATGAGTCCTAGACTGATGCAAATGGATCCATAGGCATAGGAGTCGTTTTGAGTGGGAAAGGATTCTCGTATTGTACCAAGAAATAGGCATAGGTCAAAATAGGAAGTAGTTGTAGGCTCTTTGAGTCCGGCAACAACCAATGACCAATAATTGTAATTTCTTGTGAACAAGTGAAATCTTAGGGTCTATTTGTTTTTGAGAATTCAGCACTTATTTGACACTTTTCACTTTTTCATCATGTTCTTCAATGTATGCATGAGCCCCTATTTAGGTGATTAAATGCTAGAAGTCGGTATTATATTTCTCATTACAAACAACCCTATTATAATCAATCATTGTTGTGATTTTCCAATGGAGAACAAACCCATTAAAAATAAAGTTTGTTGCTAAAAATCTAAGTGTTCCATTATAATTTTGTTGCTAAAAATCAAAGTGTTCAACGTGTAAGGTGGACTATGTAGAAATTAAGTTTCTTTATTTACTTTTTTGTGATTTTTAGAGATGGACGAGAGTGTTCAACGTGTAAGGTGGACAAATGAAGCCATCAAACGTTTTTTAGAGAGTTGTATAGAAGAGATCAATAAAGTTGGTCGAAATGGGGGTAGTCTTCGTAAAGAATCGTGGGTAAATGTGGCAGGAAAAATTGAGCAAGTGTGTCACATAAAGCTGACGCAAAAACAACTGAAAAATCACTATGATTATCTAAAAGGGAAGTACGCGGGATGGGTCTACTTAAGAAATCGGACAGGTAATATTTATGACCCGGAATTGAATATGTTCAACTTATCAAATCATGAATGGGAAGATTTATGTGATGTTGCATATACAAATACTTGAGGATTTATGGCACCGTATCGTAATGTTAGACATTGGCTTGGAGATTTTCGTCGCCGATGCGCAATGAACAAGTATGAAAAGTTTAACCATGCTCATGCAAAGCTTAGAAATGTTATTGAACGTTCTTATGGCGTCTTGAAAGCACGTTTTCGTATATTGAAAAGAATGACACCGTTTTCACTTGAGGTTCAAAGAGACGTTGTTATTGCATGTTTTGCGGTTCACATCTTCATAGAAAGGAGGGTTAAGTGATGAGTTATTTTCTGAATATGATCAAACCAATGACCAAGGGGATGATGGTGGTGATGGGGCCGAAGAGGTTCACTTGCATGGGAGTACCGCTGACCAAACATATATGGCTAGTTTAAGAGAAGAAATGGTGACACAATTAATGCAAAACGTAAATTGATTTTGGTTGTTATGAGACTGTTTTCATGTTTTCTATTGTATTTGAACCAATTAACGTATTTCAGTTGTTATGAAGAGTAATTTTAGTAGTATAATTTAATTTAATTCAACAGTATCACATTTTCAGAGATAAAATAATCAATCGTATGTATTCAGATGTTTTCAGATTTCAGCTTACAAAAACAAACAGTCTTTCTGATTCAGATTTCAGACTTCAGCGCCACCACTTAAAAATCAGAAGTGAAATCAGTGTTCAGACTTCAGCATCACTTAAAAAAACAAACGCCACCTTAGATCATCGGGGTCTTATGACATGAACCTCAAGGGGTTGAATTAGATGACCATTGATCCATGGCGGGGCTCTTCAACATGAATGTGTGGCTTACTTTTGTGTTCTGTCACTAAGATGGTAGATCGTGTCTTCCCCGTCACCGTAAGATGTGTTTGTTGTAACAGTACCTCGAAAGTGGATGTTAGAGTTATGGTACATATATAAAAGTATAAGGGCTAGTTTTGTATTTCTCTGTATCTTGCTAGTATATATAGTTGTCAATGTTTTCCTTATTAGTTTAGCTTTTCCTTTGTAACCCTATATTTAATATATTCAAGATTGTTGCTTTCAGCCGTATCAAGCTCTCGCATAATCATTCTTGATTGTTCTTCATTCGATTCACGTATCGTTTCTAACATGGTATCAGAGCAATAGGTATGTCTCATTTGTCCTTCTGATTGACCGATTCATATATTTTTGTGCTCTCCTGTTCTCGATCAAAATCTGTATCGATTTGATTCACAAATTGATACATTTGTGTTCTTTGTAAATCAAGTCCGTTGACAGGAACCTGGTTTACTCATAATCATTGGCTCCCCTCTGGAACCACAATCTTTAAAAAAAAACTCATCGTTTGAACCCTAATTTTTCTTACGGCAGAAAACCATACCCAGATTTCTCATATCCGGAAACCAGTTCCGGACTCATCATATCCGGACATCAGAATCCGGAAGCTATCCGGAAAACCTCACTCCCGGATTACCTTATCTGAATTCATCCAGACAACTATTCTGAATCACCTTTTTAGGAAACCACCCGGATTCCGGAACCTTTCCCGGATTACCCTATCCGGAACCTATCCGGACAACTATTCTGGATCGTCTTTATCCGGAAACTATCCGGATTCCGAAACAATTTTTTTATCAGATTCTTTCTACCACCTCAGATGGCTCACACCTCAAGTCACTCTAATCCTATCTCTGTAGTTCTCGATGGGAATAAATATATTTTGTGGCATCATCATATGACTATACTTCTCAAGTCTCATGGGTTATACACCTATGTCGGGTGCTACTCAAACTCCAGTCCAAGGTGCAAATGAGACTGCGACTGATTTTGCAAAACGCATGAACGAATGGGACATTATGAATGCTCGTATCTTAGGATTCATAAATGCATCCACAACCGCTGAAATCAATCAACAATTTCTTGGTTATACAACGACTAAAAGTCTTTGGCACTTTCTCGCCAAAAGGTACACTTCTACAGGCCTATCACATCAGTATCAACTGTGGACTACCTTTCAGAACAAAAGACAACTACCTGATCAGTCGATTAACTCGTACATCTCTGAGATGCAAGCTCTTAGGGATCACTTGAGTCTGGGTGCCCCTCAAATTTTTGATGACACTGCTCGAAAATTTACTGCCTATTTCAGTCAACTGCATCTGATCACTATCCTAATGGGACTCACTGATCGTTTTGAGAATGTTCGAGCCTTATTGCTACACAGGCATCCATTACCTACACTTGAAGACGCTATCATGGAACTGTTGAGTGAAGAAACAAGACTTCAACAACGTTTCCCTCTGCCTTCAGACACTGTTCTGTATACTCCCACCTCAGGGAAGTCTTATGAGCCCAAGTCTAAAGGTAAGTGGAACAATAACGAACACTATAAATTTCCAGGCAAGGGGAACAACAGTGAATGCATGTTCTGTCACTCCACATCTCACCTTCTACTCAACTGCCCAATTCGGAAATGTCGTTGGTGTGGGATCACATACCCACGACACTATGGGTCCGACTGCCCAAAGAATCCAAGGAACTCAAGTAACCAGCGACAGCAATTCCGGTCCCAATCTGTTGTTGGTTCAATCACTCAGGATATGCCCACACCTGCATCTCAAGCACCGCAAACCACCACTCCATCTCCTGATCTTATGGAACTCATGCGAAGAAATCAAGAGCTAATGGAGCAAATTATGACAGGTTCTATGGGTATGAATACTCAATCCAACACCTCCTCTTCAGGTAATACTTGGCTTTTGATTCTGGTTGTTGTAATCACATGACACCTTATGCTGACGTGTTTGCTTCTAAGCAAACTCCCAAGTCTTTCTCTTCAGTATGCACTGCTGATGGTACACGTTTAGAAGTATCATTCAGTGGCACAATTTCTACATCTCACATACAATTGCCTAATGTGATTCATGTTCCTAACCTATCTATGAGTCTTATATCCATCACTCAGCTTATGGAATCTGGTCTAACCGTTATGTTTCATTCCTCTAGTTGTGTTGTGCAGGGTCCAAAGACCAAGCAGATCCTTGGAGTAGGCCGTAAAGTTGGTCGGATGATTGAAGTTTGTTAGGACACTGAAGTTGTCCTTTATATTAGAAAGTTTTGTAAAGCAAAGGCTTTGTAAATGGGCTTATGCTTAAGTATTGTAACAAGAGAGGTAGACTATAAATAGATCTTGTAATGTAGTTTGTAATCATACATTCATAACACTTTCATAATTCAAGATGTAGATCTTAAACAATCTTGTTCTCTCTAGATTAGTTTTCTTTCCATAATAAATTGTTTGTTGGGTCACTTAGATTTGAAGATGACCTCAGTCTCTCAATTTCACAGTTCATACTTAGAATAATTTTTAGGTTCTTTACAAGCAGTTTAATTGTATAAAAATGTTCGGTGAAGTCGAAGATCAACCGAAGAAACAAAGTAGAAGTATATCTTCAAAGCGGATTGAAGATAGACTTCTCAACCAAAGATTAAGCTGCTACTTGAAGACTTTTCCTAAAGTCTTAGCCAGGTCACTTGAAGATTTTGAAGAAGATGAAATGTTAGGCAAGATTTTGAAGAAGCAAAATTTTGAAGAAGATGAAATGTTAGGCAAGAATTTGAAGAAGCAAAATTTTGAAGAAGATGAAATGTCAGGCAAGATTTTGAAGAAGCAAAACTTTGAAGAAGATCAAAATCTTGAAGACATGTTAGGCAAGATTTTGAAGAAGCAAAATTTTGAAGAAGATGAAATGTTAGGCAAGAATTTGAAGAAGCAAAATTTTAAAGAAGATGAAATGTCAGGCAAGATTTTGAAGAAGCAAAACTTTGAAGAAGATCAAAATCTTGAAGACATGTTAGGCATATCTTCGGCAAGATCTTTGAAGAAGATAACATGTTAGGCAAAATCCTTGAAGACATGTTAGGCATATCTTCAGCAAGATCTTTGAAGAAGATAACATGTTAGGCAAATTCCTTGAAGACATGTTAGGAACATCTTCGACAAAGAAGTCTTCGGCAAAGAAATTTCAGCAGGTATATTAACTTTATCTGCAGAATATATTCAGGATATCTTGCATTGATAGAGACATCATCCGAAGATCAGAAAAAGGTTCTTTGGATTGTTTATCTCTTTCAAGAAACTTCTGCCTTCAACAAGCAGGTCAACGCTTCAGGACAAATGAGAGCAAAGACAAAAGTACATCCCAGTACTTTTCAGAAGACTGCTTCCATCCTGCCTTCCAAGCTCTCCTTGACAAGTGTCCATTGCATTTAATGCATGAGCCACTATAAAAGGAGATCATCTTCAACCTTGCAACTAACTAGTTTACACAACTCTCAAGCTTTCAAGTGTTGGCATCTCTCTCTCTCAAGAAGATAATTGTTTTCTTAGTGTTTTACAATTGTTCTTATTCTCTGTGTGTCTGTGTGTAAGATTGTTTGAACTGATTTATCTGTTCTGTTCCGCAACAATCTTTAAGTTTTCTATGTGTAATTCTTATTTGAAGTTTTCAATAAAAGAATTAAATTAAGTGAAAAATTTTGTGTATTGTATTCAACCCCCCTTCTACAATACTTGTTTACCATTGCTAATCCATAGCTGGGACCAACATTGTTCTTCCTCTTCTTGTTACATAATTCTTGGATTGTTGATGATCTTGGGCCTCACAAAGTTGTCTATCTTCGCCTCTCATTGTCTTCGTCAAACTTAGTTGCCTCTGTCTCTAGTATCCCTTCTTTTGATTTGTGGCATGCCCGTTTAGGGCATTTGTCATCAGCTAGAATAAAATTGTTAGCTAGTTCTAGACTTTTAGGGAACACTACTTCGAAACATGTTTCTTGTTTATCTTGTCAACTTGGCAAACAACGTGCCCTACCTTTTCAAATAAATGAATTTCAATTTGTTTCTCCATTTGATCTTATTCATTCTGATGTGTGGGGTCCAACACCACACCCTTCTATGGGGGGTGCTCGGTACTTTGTTATCAGGGCCGTGCCAGGGGGAGGGCGGGCCGGGCGCACGCCCAGGGCCCACAAAAATTAGGGGCCCAAACATTTTTAGTATATATTATATAGTATAGTTAGTAGTAGTTCAAAAAAATTAGTCAATAAAAGTGCACAAATTTTTTTAGTAGCACCCAAAAATAATTTAACATTATATTAATGGCCCACAAAAAGTAGGAGCCCAAATTTTTTTAATACATACTATATAGTATATAGTACTAGTTAAAAAAATAGTCAATAAAAGAGACACAATTTTTTTAGTATCTAATAGGATCCAAAAAGAATTTAACATTATATTAAGGACCCGTAAAAAATAGGGGCTCAAGCTTTTTTAGTATATAGTAGTAGTTCAAAAAAATTAGTCAATAAAGATGACACAATTTTTTTAGTATCTTATAGAACCCAAAAAGAATTTAAGGGCTCAAACATTTATATTAAAATATAGTAGATTTCTTGTTATTAACTAAGAAAGCTCATTCTTTTTGAAAAAATTACTAACCATATGGGACTATCCACTATATATTTATATTTAGGATTTCAAAATTAACCTTATTTTTTCATACATTATGGACTTCCTTATTACCTAATATTGAATGCATAATTTAAGTATTCTCTTATATCTACAACAAGAATAAGATCTCAAGTTATAACCAACATAGACTTTTGATTCTAAGATTGATGGATCGTAAAAGTATGTATTAACCCTAAAAGTTTAATATGATGAAAACATTAATATGAGGTGATATGGAAACCCAACCGATTTATATTAATTTGTATAAAGTGTTACTCTGAATAATCAATATTGTGACATACAATGATGTCGGTCTATATATTAAAGGTATATCATATGATGTGTTTGACGGTGGAACGAATTTATAATGCTAGGTAAAAATGGTATGATAGATAATATTAATTTAGAAATAACTATTGATTGATTTTGCGTCTAGGAATTCTCGAAAAACAGTTTTATATGAATTATTAATATTTCTTGAACTCAATGTTATTTTTGATGATAAAAGACAACATATTGAAAAAAAATCGTACTTATCGAGGGCCTATTTTTATATCTCGCCCAGGGCCTACAATATGTCAGGAACGGCCCTGTTTGTTATATTTATTGATGATCACACACGATTCACTTGGATTTATCTCATGAAACACCGCTCAGAATTACCTCAAATATACATTACTTTTGCTCGCATGATATTAACCCAATTCTCTAAGCCTATAAAGATTCTTCGAGCAGATAATGCTATGGAATATAAAGAATCCTCCCTCATCGCCTATCTTCAATCTCAAGGTACTCTCTCTTAGTACTCTTGTCCAGGTACTTCTCAACAAAATGGTCGTGCCGAACGCAAACACCAGCACATCCTTGATAATGTCCGTACACTTTTAATCTCATCCCAGTGCCCGGAATGTTTTTGGGGTGAAGTTGCCTTCACTGCTGTCTACACTATCAATCGACATTCGACTCCCATTCATAATCAGAAATCTCCCTATGAAGTACTTCATGGAGTATCTCCTGCGTATGAACTCCTAAAAGTGTGGGGTTGTGCATGTTTCGTTCAATTGCAACCTCATGAACACACCAAACTCGAACCTCGCTCTCACTTATGTTGTTTTCTTGGCTATGAAATTGAACACAAAGGTTACCGTTGTTGGGATCCAATCTCACGGAGACTTCGTATATCTCGTCATGTTACATTCTGGGAACATCTCACATTCTCCTCCTTGTCCAAATTCCAGGTAACATCCATTTCCTCTACACCTTTCTTCACTAACACCTTCGCCTCCTTGGACTCACTCCAATTAGATCCCATATCTACACCCGAGTGTCCTAATAACGTACCACCCTCATCTGACTCACTTCAATTTTTGCCCTCTGATAATGATTAATCATATGTGCCCTCTGATAATGATTAATCATATGTGCCATCTCCAACGACTACTTCTGAGCCATCTGCCGAATCTATGGATCCTAGATCTTCTCAATCGCAGGACCTACGACGGTCAGATCAGGTAAGATAAGTTCCTCTACATCTTCGTGATTATCATTGTTATGCTACATTGTTATCCAACCATGAACCTACTTCCTACAAGGAAGCTTCCTCTAATCATGTTTGGCAGCAAGCAATGACTGAGGAACTTCAGGCTCTTGACAAAGCAAATACATGGGAAATTGTTCCTCTCCCTCCACGTAAGTCTCCTATTGGTTCTAAATGGGTCTTCAAAATCAAGACGAAATATGATGGATCTATCGATCGATACAAAGCCCGTCTTGTGGCAAAAGGTTTCAATTAAGGATATGGTATCGATTACGAGGAGACTTTTGCTCATGTGGCTCGCGTCACATCTGTTCGTAGCCTACTTGGCATAGCTACTACTAAAAGATGGCCACTTTACCAGATGGATGTCAAAAATGCGTTTTTAAACGGGGATCTTTCGGAGGAGGTCTACATGAAACCCCCTCCAGGTGTGACTTCTCCACAGGGCCATGTATGTCGGCTCTGCAAAGCCCTCTATGGACTTAAACAAGCACCTCGTGCTTGGTTTGAAAAATCCAGCACTACCGTTATTTCATTGGGGTTCTCTCTGAGTAATTATGACTCTGGCCTGTTTACTTGCACCACTAACGCACGAACCATTCTACTTTTACTGTATGTTGATGATATGATTATCACCGGCATTGATTCTACATGCATTGCTCATCTCAAACATTCTCTCAGTTCATGTTTTGAAATGAAATATCTTGGTAAGCTCCACTATTTCCTTGGTCTTGAAGTCCTATCTGACACTTCCGGCATCTATCTCTGTCAGGCCAAGTACATTTCAGACCTCCTATCGAAAGTTGGTATTACAATAACAAAGTTACATCTACACCTCTTGAGCATAATCTACATAATCTACACCTCCCTCCTTATGTCGGAACTCCACTGCGGGACCCTACATTATACCGTCAGTTAGTTGGATCTCTTGTGTATCTGACGGTTACTCGCCCAGATCTCGCCCATGCGGTACATACAGTCAGTCAGTTCATGTCAGCTCCGTGCTCCGACCACTATGCATCCGTTCTTCGCATTCTTAGGTATCTCAAAGGGACTATGTTTCATGGCCTTGATAATGCCGTTTTACGACATTATTTCGATCCCGAATTCGGTCTGTTTGTTGTAAGTTCCCAAGTAAAATAGTATAATTTAATGGTTTTTTATGAGAAAATACAGGTTTTTATGAATGGTTGATGATGGAAGAGTTTCAGATCAATCGGAGCAAGTTTACAACAGTCCGGAGCGAAAAAGAAAAAAAAATCTGAATTTCTGGACCAAACATTGCCTTGCGCGTTTTCAGGGGCGTTTCCACACGCGCTCCCATTCGCGCAGCTTTCTGCCAAAAGCACATTCCAGTACTCTGCGCGTTTTCAGGCGCGTTTCCACACGCGCTCCCATTCGCGCAGCTTTCTGCCAAACGCACATTCCAGTGCTCTGCGCGGTTCTCTGCGCGTTTCCACACGCGCCGCCAGACGCGCTGAGGCCCTGAGCGTTTTTATTCTATTTATCTGCTAGGGTTGAGGGCATTATTCATCAGTTACAGCTTGGGACTCTTTCTGGGCGATTTTGGGAACAAAGAAGCGATTTTTGAAGGCAATTAGAAGGCGAGAAACATCAATTAACAAGGATCGAAAGGCGAATCGAGTACGTTCATCGGTGGCTTAGGCTTTTTCAGGGAGTTCTTAGATTTCATTTCTTAGTACAAAACATGTTTACTTTCATTTCTACCTTTACTTTCCAGAGTTTTGAAACCCCCAATATGAACTAATCCGTTCATGTTGGGGGGTTGGTTTGAATCTTGGTTGGATAATCGTTTAGCTTTACAGTAGGTATGATTGATATGATATAGATGGATGGCACATGTAAGATTGTTCTTAATGCTTGTAATAGTCCGATCAACTGTTACTTGATTTTATGAACCTTTAATCTTTGAGAAAAGTTTTTAGGTTTGATTAATTTTGCATGTCTTGGATGAATTTGAGATAGTGATATAATAATTCATTCCTTGTGGCTTTTAATTACTGATTGTTCAATTACTTTTGTTAAGATCGAATGATGATACAATGTGTTGAATGATATTTGCTATAGCTTGATAAAGTATAGTGATGGAATGTGATTATGTCTGTCATCTTGAAGTTATGTCAATCGTGTCAAATCTGTGAGTTAAGTGATTGTCTACCAGAGGAATCCGACCCTCCAACTCTCCTTCTTATCTGAATTAATTAAAGTTTTAATTCGTGTTCCGATAATCAACAAACCAAATCAATTTGCATTCGTCTAATTAATAATATATACAGTCATTGTGGTACTTGACACCTGGTTCCTTTGGTTCGATACTCGTACTTTCAAAGTACTATTACTTGATTCGACCCGTACACTTGCGGTAGATTTAAGGGGGTGTAAACCACCTTATCAGGCCTACACTTCTCATCCACATCGTCCTTGACTCTTCGTGGATTTTCTGATGCTGAATGGGATGGCGACATAACAGATCGTCGCTCTAATATCGGATATTGTTTCTTCCTTGGGGACTTTCTTATTTCTTGGCGCAGCAAGAAACAATCTTTGACAGCTCGATCTAGTACTACAGCTGAGTATCGGGCTTTGGCTGACACTACACAAGAACTCGTGTGGGTGCGCTGGTTACTATCTGATATGGGGGCTCCTTAGACTTCTCATTGTGGTGTGATAACAATAGTGCCATTCAAATTGCCCACAATGATGTCCTTCACGAACGTACGAAACACATTGAGATTGACTGTCATTTTGTTCGTCAACATGTGGTTCGCAGGACTGTTCAACTTTTCCCGATCTCTACTATCGACCAGACTGCGGACATCTTCACCAAAGCTTATCTCCCGGGGTGGTTCCGGATCTTGTTTCCAAACTCAACTTGGCTCACTCATCCCCAACTTGAGTTTGAGGGGGGTGTTAGAGTTATGGTACATATGTAAAAGTATAAGGGCTAGTTTTGTATTTCTCTGTATCTTGCTAGTATATATAATTGTCAATGTTTTCCTGATTAGTTTATCTTTTCCTTTGTAACCCTATATTCAATATATTCAAGATCGTTGCTTTCAGCCGTATCAAGCTCTCGCATAACCATTCTTGATTGTTCTTCATTCGATTCACGTATCGTTTCTAACAGTGGAAAGATGTAATTATTGTTTTAAAAACAAGTTTGTATTTTCATATTTATATTTCATTGTTATTGATTATAAATTATTTGATCTCAGTAGGCGTTAACCTAACACGTTTTCTTAAAATGACGTGTATATCAGACCCTCAAGGTGGCGGGACGACTAATGCCTGAGTGGAGAGCCTAATGCCACTAGAGGCAATCTTTTGAGAGGCATCATTCTTTTGGGACGACAAGGAAATGAAAATGATATAACTATTTGGCAATCATAGTGATATGCATCTATAATCTAGACTTGAAGATAGTTTAGAGTAGTAGGTTGTTGACTAAGGATCCATTTGATGTTGTAAACTCCATTACTAATTCCCCATGTTTAGGTGATTATATTTACATTAAGTCATTCATGGTTCATATTAATGGTTTAATTAACCTCTATTTTTAGGGGTATTACAGGAACTTTTACCTATAGGGGCACGGATTCCCCGGCGGGTAGTGGGGCACAAGTGAGAATTTATTTTCATACCCGAAGCAGTGCAGGGTCGACAATGAAATTACTTGCCCCTAATCCGACATGATTTGTTTTATTTTATTTATTATATGTATATAGTGTGTATGAATAAATATATATATATATATATCTATATATATATATGTAAGGGGAGATCAAATGCAAACCACTTTTATTTTGCAAACCGTGCAAACATTCGATTTTATTGGTTAAGTTAATGAAATTGGTTCATGAAGTTGTTTAATTTGATGAAATTGTTTCATATAATTCTTTGCTTGATGAAATTGTTTCATATATTTGTGTTTTTTTATGTAGTTTCATGTATTTTTCTCAATTTGGTGAAACTGTTTCATGTATTTTTCTTAGTCTGATGAAACTTTCTCATTTTTACATGAAAAACACAACTGTATGAACAATTTATCAAGAAAAGAATAATATGAAACAATTTCATCAAATTAAACAATTTCATAAATCAATTTCATCAACTTATCCAATGAAATCGATGGTTTGCACGGTGTGCAAGATAAAAGTGGTTTGCAAATGAAACTACCCCTATGAGAGATCAAATGCAAACCACTTTTATTTTGCAAACCGTGTAAACCTTCGATTTCATTGGTTAAGTTAATGAAATTGGTTCATAAAGTTGTTTAATTTGATGAAATTGTTTCATATAATTCTTTTCTTGATGAAATTGTTTCGTATATTTGTGTTTTTTTATGTAGTTTCATGTATTTTTCTTAATCTGGTGAAACTGTTTCATGTATTTTTCTTTTTTTAGAGGAAAACTCCAGGCAATTTTAAAAACGGGTAAAGAGAACAAACAAAAAGGCCAAAACCAGAATCCACCGCCAAACGGCAAAACAAAAGAACTTGGTAACCACACCATACCAAGCAACAAGAAGCCAAAACAAACAAAGGCTCACAGAGCTATATAAGCAACGAAACAAAATTAAAAAGGCCAAGCTCCAAAAAAGACTCCAAAAGCCATCAAACCACTCGCAAAAGAAGCAACTATGATCCATCATTAGAGTTCTTCGTGCCTTTCTTCCTCTCTTTCCAAGTAGCCCGCATTAAGATAATGTCCACAATCTCCTTCACCAACGTGGTGGTAGAGCGCGAAACATTTGTGAAAATCCGCCGATTACGCTCTTGCCACACAAAGTAAACCGTAGCCGAAAGCGCAAGCTTGTGGTGAAAATCCTAGGAGCCGTATGACGATCCAAAATAGCCAAAACAATCTGATCCCACGAGCTCGGGAAGCCACTTCATCCAACCTCCATTTTAACCTCGAGCCAAACTTTGTTCGAGAACGAGCATTCAAAGAATAAATGCCCATGCGAATCCATGCACTCATTACAAATCGCACATTTGAAATCCGGAGGATCATTCTTCCAAACAATAATTAAGTAGGGTGTCTACGATGGCAAGCAATCCAAACACAGAATGCATGCTTGGGAATGTGCCCTTTAAACCAAACTGCATCATGCCAAGGAACCACATCGTGCTGACCATCCAAAGATAAGTAAGCATCATGGACCGAAAAGTCAATCAATTCATTTTTCAACAAAAATCAACACACTAGATCAGGAGTATGCGCATCTAGCGTTGGTACGGCAACCGAAGTCAACTGGCCATACCTTAACACCCACTCATTCGGCCAAGAACCATGGATCGAATGCACAAGTTCACTAACTGTAGACGAATGCGACAACCCATTATTGGTAAAAAATGGATAGGAAACAAAATCCGAAAGGTGGCCACAAGGCAGCCACCAATCCTCCCAGTCTGATGAAACTTTCTCATTTTTACATGAAAAACACAACTATATGAACAATTTCATCAAGAAAAGAATGATATGAAACAATTTCATCAAATTAAACAATTTCATAAATCAATTTCATCAACTTATCCAATGAAATATATATATATATATATACATTTATTGTAAATGACAAATATATTTGATTTTCAATACTGGTAATTAATGTAGCCACAATTCATTATTATTTTAATTTTAAAAGACATTGCTCTTATTGGTTTTTACTGAACGGGTACCCAACGGATTCCTCAAACTCGTCGAGATTCCTTCCCCAAACCCGTCGGGGGTGGGGTTGGGGACGAGGGTTGTTTAGGTTCTTATAATATTTATGCTTGAATTTGGATTTACTTTGTGTTTGAATTAGGGTTGTAATAAGTCTAAAATACTCTTTAGCTAACGTGGTACTTTAACAGCCTATGTGGGAGTAGGAATGGTTTCGGGCCGGTTTGGTTTCCTCGTCCCGGAAACCGATAACCAAAATCGTCCCTGTAACTGCCCGGATCCCCGTCGGGGATCTCATCGAGGATCCCCATCAGGTCCACACGGTTTCCTCGATCCCTGTTGGGGAACCCGTTAAGAGTAAAATCCCCGTTCACTATGGTTATACCTGAACCCGAAACCGGCCTGAAAAAATTATGATATGTTAATTGTCACCAAATAAAAGTAAATTTCAATTTTTTAAACATTCAAAGTCTAAACGTCTCAAACATAATAAAACTAAGAGTAATTTACATTTTTCGTCCCTGTGATTTGTTTAAAATTTCTCTTTTCATCCTTGGTCTGTGTTAATTACACCGGTAGTCATCGTGCCTTGCATATTGTCTATTTTTTCGTCCCTGGCCCAAAACAACCCTTAGATTAGTCTGTTAACTAAAGGGTGTGTTAGTCATTTTCACCCTTTATATGTTTTTAATAAAAATTAAAATAATTATATTATGTTTATATGTTATACAATAACTCTCTTCCGTCTCTCTTTGTCTCGAGTCTTGATCAACCTCACAACCTCACAACCTCACCCCTTCCCTCCCCTGTAACAACCCGCAAATCCACATAACAAATAACATGGAATATTATATAAAACAAATCACATTGGGGTTACACACTGGGTCCCATACTACAAATCTATACAACTCTCTAAAATAGCAAAGAAGCTTTTTGCTAATAAAATCTTCATACGAAAGATCCACATAGCCACATATCAAAACCAGACTTCATTTTCTTCTCGATTATCTCTAACAAGATAAATCAAATAAGGGGATCTCACATTATTAACTTTTTATATACCTGCTACTTTCCGTAATCCTGAAATGCATATTTTTTAAAAACAAAACGAGGGTTAGATCAAACGGTCTAGTGAGATAATCCCTGTAATTTCAATACCATTATAAGATCAGTTTATATAAAACCATTTATTAAACAGTTTATATAAAACCCTTGATTATTTTACTCCATCGTTGGCACTCACGCACAACTCAACAATTCACTACGTTTGCCTTCAAGCAAAACATCTCACGATACACTTCGTTGGCCTTCAAGCACACAACATCTCACAATATTGTTGGCGTTCTAGCACAGTGCGATAACAGTGAAGCTGGCATTATAGCACAGCACGATAAGTGTTGTTGGCGTTCTAGCACAACGCGATAGTGAAATACCGTATCATAACCATTTATAACAAAATCTCACATACCGATATCGTTCATATCATAAATTAACCATTTTAAAATAAATGCATTTCAGTTTGAAAATGGTTAAAAGAAAACTCGCCTCGATTATGATAATGAGGAAATAAACTTTAATCGAACGATCAAACCGAACACTTGAATCTGAATAACATAAGCATAGATTACCATCCGGATAGATAACTCAAATTTACTTCTAAACACTAAATAAGGAACATAATTGATGCTCCGAATGTCCCTAAAACGACACAAAGCAAACTCAAATTTAAACAAAACCCAGTTCCCCTTGATGTTTAAATACCAACACATACAACTTTGGGTAATATAAAAAGCTTTCCAACTATAGTTATGACATAACTCTTTCAAAATAAATAAAATAATTAATTCAAAGGAATTACTAACCCAAAGTTTGTGAAAGCTCAAATACCCAATATGTAAAATTAAGGACACTATTCATGAGGGGAATAACTTTCAGCCATAATCTTTAAACCAATATAAGATACTTAAAATTAATCTCACATAAATGGATTCCATTAAAAATTCTCAAGAAGAAAAACTCAAACTAAAACAAACCACAATACCATGGTTTGAGATAACCATACCTTAAGAAAGTGACTTCCAAAAATCAATACTTTGAACCTCTTTTTCTTTTTTGGCTTTTCACTTCTTGAATCGCACCATACACACAAAACCCCAACTTTTCTTTCTCATTTTTTGCAAGAATTCTCCTAAGCACATAAACTCTACACACATCCACTAACCTTTTGGGATAAAATCAATCTTTTCTAATAAAAAGAAATGAGGTGGTGGTGGGTATTTTGTAACACCTCGAAATTTCCATAGTTGATGTATTATTTATTTTGGAAGAATGGTTATAATAATGAAATGATATATATATATATATATATATATATATATATATATTTATTTATTTTTGAAAGGGTATCTTAGGCTTTGCCTAGACTAATCCCCGGCACTGGTTGACTGCTAAGCATGCAGTCCTGAGATAATTCTTTAGTGGCCACAAGTTGCCAACGCCTGGATTCGAACCCGGGGTAGATGGGTTTCTGAGCCACATCCCCCCAAGGCCTTAACCAGTACGCCACAAACCTTGTGGTTTAATGAAATTATATTATTTTAACCTTGTATCAAAATGGGGTTATGTCAGGATCGATTCTTAACAAGAATTAAACTTCTTAGAAACAGAATTTAGAGAATCTTGCGGAATAGAACTCTAAATTAATTAAAGAACAATCAATAGAATTCAACACACTGTATATATCAAACTGTATTACTCACAAGCTTTACACCAAACCTCAATCTTGTTGAACAGGCTCAACAAGACGACTTCTACTTCTCTAGAAATAGGGTTCTTACACCTTGAGGTTAATTCACTCTTGAATCAATATAGAATTCTGTATATTATCTATCTTCTATCGTTTTTTTTTAATAGCTATCTATCAATACTATTTATACAAAAGTAATTACAAGATAACTATCAAAAGTAAATTGATCTTCTGAATCTTCGTTAAACATATCTTGATCAATTCCTTCTTTGTCTCCAAAAGTATCGCATACCAAACTTATCAAGTCAGCAGTATTAACAATGATTTGGCTCAGCAGCATTAACGACCTTCAGCAGTATTAACCTTCACAGTCTTCTAGCAGTAGTATCTCAGCTCAGCAGTACTAACCATGTCTAGCAGTAGTAATTTGGTCTAGCAGTACTAACCGTGTCTAGCAGTAGTAACTTCGTCTAGCAGTAGTAACCTTGACTAGCAGTAGTAACGAAGACTGGCAGTAGTAACATTGTCTTGGCAGTACTAACCATACTTAGCATATCTTCAGTTCCCAACAATCTCCCCCTAACTTGACTTTTAGGAAAAGAAGTCAAGTTCTTCAGATGATGCTTCCAAAACTTAGTCATCATATACGCATAGATCAGGACTTAAACCTAGACTCTGATTTGCAATCCTTCTTACCAGGAATCTTCCCATAGCAGAGTCTTTGTTGCAGACCAACTTTACATGTAACATCCCGTTCAGTCTTTTCATGCAGTGTTTGTAGATTTCATCCACCAGATAATACTCCTGATATGTGTTGTCAATTGATATAACATACACTCCACAATTTTCATAGAGCATCCAGTGGGTTACTGCTTGAAAAGGTCTTGCTGTTATGTGCTGAACTACTTCTGGTCTGAACATTAGGCATAGGTATTCTAACACCATCTTTGTGATAGACATACCTCTTTCTGTCAACATGTTGCCATAGATCTGCATGCCTACTTTGAACATCTCTTCCAGGTCAGATCTTGAGCATCTTCTTATGACTTGTCCCCATGTTCTGTAGACTTCAAACTGCCCATCAGCTCTCTTGAGTCTGATATACTCCTTTCTCTCATCTATCAATGTATCCCAGTGACTGATTTCAGGAGGTTTTGAATCTAATGGAGTCACTTTGATTGGTTCAGTATCAACCATAGTGATGTACAAGTCACATTGTTCATTGCTAAGTGCTTGTGCCTTACTGGATTGACCTGTCTTACTATCTCCTTGTCCTTCATCCTTGGCAACTTCTTCCTTTTCTTTCTCTTCTACCACTGGTTTCTCAACAGGTTCTACCCTTTGCTTCTTTACACACTTCTTCTTAGTAGCCACAGACTTTGTTCTCTTTCTGCTGAACACCATCTTTGCATCCTTAGGTTCTTCCTGTTTCTTGGCAGTTGGAGGTGTATCATGTTTGGCTTTGATTAAAGCCTCTGCAACCTCCACTTCTTCTGCTGTAAGCTTCTCTGTTACTGTTTCAGCTTCTGTCTCTGTTATTGCTTTCTTTGTAGATTGAGCAGCATTAACTGTTTCTGCTGCTTGCTTAGAGTCAGCAGCATTAACAGTTTCTGCTGCTACTTCAGTTTCAGGCTCTGTCTCTGTTACTGCTGCTTTTTCTGTTTGGCCTTCAGCAGCATTAACTGTTTCTGCTGCTTGTTCAAACTCAGCAACATTAACAGTTTCTGCTGCTGTGGTTTCTGCTGCTGTTGAAGTTTCTGCTTCTTTAATCATCTCTTCCACCTTTTCTGTCTCCCCCTTATTCTGTGTATTATCCATTTCCATCTCTGTCTCCATGTGAACTGTCTCCCCCTCAACTTGTGGACCCTTCATTTTCAGTTCTGCTTCTGACTCTGACTCCCCCTTTTTGGGAGCATCATCAGTTGAAGTTCTTCTTCTCAGCACAAATCTTGCCTTTTTCTTTCTGTGCAACAACTTGGTGACCATCTTTTTGAGCTTCTCAATTTGAGACTGTTGGTAGGTGACCACAGTCTTCAGTTGCTCAATCTCCTTCCTATGTGCCATAACATCCAAGTTGACATTGCCAATAGTTTCCATCAATTCAGCATAGTTATATCTATCCTCACCTTGTTTAGAAGTGTTTACCTTCTTTAAAGGATCCTTGGAAGTTTTGGCAGAAGCCTTCTGCCTAGCAGAAGCACTAACTGCCCCCTTGGTTTCTTGGCACCTGGGTCCTCCTAATGATTTCTCATTTAGAGTTGCCATGGGGAAGGTCTTATTTATGTTACCACTGTCCTTCTCTGTGCTAGCAGAAGTAGTGGCAGCCTTAGCACCCATATGCTCATCCTTCTCCTTAGAGAGCACCTTCTTGGGATTGGGAGACACCCCTGTGGTTTCCCTGTTGATATTCTCAATTGGAGAATGCTCCAACTGAGGGCTTAAAGGCTTAGGGCTCTGAGTAGGTACATCAAGGGAAGGAACCTTGTGCACCTTTCTTCTTTGAAACCTTTTGGTGATTGTGGGAGTGGGTTGTTCAAGAATGGACTGAGGGATGTCTTTTGAGATGGAAGGTTGGGATTGGTCATCAGTGGGTGTGTCTAATGAGGGCCTTGACCCTGATGCCATACCTTCAATTGTGTGGGACACAACCATCATTGCGGAGAACAATGGTGTGTCAACTCCTTCCGAGTCCCTAGGAAGTCTTTTCATATTTGAAAAAACCTTCCCTTTAGGGGATTTGGGTACATATACCTCAGTAAACTGAGGTAAGTCCATCAATTCCTTGTTAATAACTTCTTGCACAAACCTTGGATACATGTAAAAGCTCTTTTTGGATTCCAAGTTTGATACAAGATCATTAAAGATCATAGCTGAAAAGTTGTACTTTCTGGCAGTGGATAAGCAGACCAAGGCATATGCAATGGGACTGCTGAACTCACTCCATCCAGTAGTTTTCTTGGAAATACAGTGCATCAGGGTATGAACAAGAAATCTCCATTGGTTAAAAAATTTTGACTTGTAGAATTTAAAAACACCAATGGGACCTTCATACCCCATTCTTTGTAAAGTCGAATATAAGTCATCAGAAGATAGAGAGGTTATACCTGAGGCATCATTCAAGCGAAGAGAGATGCGAATAACCTCCTCTGTGACTTTCAAGGGTTTATCACAAACCCTTGTTCGAATGGTTTTCTGCCCTTCTTCGAAACTAACAGTGGCATTCTCCCAAAATTGCGTCTGATGTTCGATATAGATGGTTGGGCTCACCGTTAGGGCATATGAGATGTGCGAGGATTTAAGAAACTCGACGATATCGTGGAATCCCGCAGCTTGTTTCGGCTTTTGAAGCATGGCTATTTCATTGTGCTCATCCACAAACTCCATGATTCCTGAGGATTCTTGAAAGAAAAACACAAAGATTCTGGGGAGACTAGGTTAGAACGAGAGAGAAGAAGTAAATGCGAAGAGTCGTTATGAACTTTGGCGGGCACACAGGGGTATTTATATGCCCTAGATTATCAAAAGCAGTATTAACAACGTAAGCAGTATTAACGACTGAGCAGTATTAACTGCAAGGCAGTATTAACTACACAGCAGTAGTAAGTACAAGGACATCCAAATGGTTTGAAAAATCCAATATATGGTTTCCTTTTATGGAAAAGCTCATAAGGTGTCTTGTTTTTAGGCTTTACAACTAAAACTCTGTTTTGAACATAGCAGGCAGTATTAACTGCTTCTGCCCAAAAAGTAATTGGTAACTTTGAATCAGCTAACAGAGATCTAGCAGCCTCAATCAGTGTCCTATTCCTTCTCTCAGCAACACCATTTTGTTGTGGAGTCCTAGGAGCACTGTATTGTCTCTCAATTCCTTTTTCTTCACAAAAGGTGTTTAGATCAAAATTTTTAAACTCAGTTCCATTATCTGATCTAATGACTTTCACTCTTTGATTTGATTGGTTTTCAATTTTGAGAATAAAAGATTTGATCAGTTCACTTGTCTCATCTTTAGTTCTCAGAAAATATACCCAAGTAAATCTAGAATAATCATCAACAATAACTAAGCAGTATGATTTCTTGCCAATACTCATCACATTGGTAGGACCAAACAGATCCATATGTAACAGTTGAAGAGGATTTGAGATAGTGTTTATCTCTTTGGTCTTATGAGAAGTTTTATGTTGTTTGCCTTTGAGACAAGCAACACAATGATCATCACATGAATAGACTTTGGATGGCAAACCCCTTACAAGGTTATTCTTAACAAGTTTATTCATTGTTTTAAAGTTCATGTGACACATCCTTCTGTGCCAAAGTGATGATTCATCTAAAGAAGCTTTTGAAACTAAACAATTTAGAGATGAATCAGATGAAACACTTTCCAAATCTAAACAATAAACATTATCCTTCCTAGGAGTTCTCAGAAGTATCATGTTTTCATCAACCACTTTGTATCCAGGAGCAAGGATAATACATTCAGAATCAGTAAACAATATGCTATGCTTCTTGTCACAAACCTGTGATACACTTAACAGGTTGTATCTCAATTGTTCAACATAGTACACATCTTCAAAGGTCATCTTACCCTTTGAAACATCACCCTTACCACTTATCTTTCCACCAGCAGGATTATCCCCAAATGCAACATGTCCTCCATCAATCTTTTTGAAATTTTTGAGGCAGGCCATGTTACCTGTCATGTGCCTGGAGCAACCACTATCAACATGCCAAATGCTCTTCCCCTTGAGCTGTTGGTTGCCCTGCACATCAAGATAAATCAGTTAGTTTTATTGGGAACCCAAGCCGAAGTGGTCTTGGGTCTCCCTTGCTCATCAAAGTACTTACACTTGGTTTTGATGAGATTTTCAAATTTAGGTACTGCAGTGCTGGAGTACTTTGTCAAAATTATTGGTGTAGCAGCACTAGAAGCAGTATTAACCTCAGAAGTACTAACAGTGCTAGCAGTACTAATACTGGAAGCAGCAGTACTGTTAGCAGCAGTATCAGCAGTACTAACAGAGGTAGCGGTATTAACAGAGTTAACACTGCTAGAAGCAGTATTAACAGAGTTAATACTGCTAGCAGTACTAACTTTGGAATGATTACTAGCAGTATTAACACTGCTAGCAGCACTAACTTTTGAAGCAGTACTAACACTGCTAGCAGCAGTATTGTTTTTAGTGCCTTTTGGAACCCACATAGTACCACATTCCTTTTCAGTCGTTTTCTTTATGTGGCTTTTGGGTTTATCTTGTTTCTTTGCCACATTTTTCTTTGCAAGCTTTTTATAGCCACCATTCTTTCTGTAACCACCAGGTTTTTGAAAAGATCTTTGAGCATTAAACCTTTGGTTAACAGGATTGAAATAACAGTGTTTGGCTAAATGATTTAGCTTACCACAGATGAAACAAGGTTTTGGCCTGTTAATTCTGTTCAGATCAACTCCTTGTCTCATAGCCCACTGGTTATTCCAGTTCCTTTGATTTCCCCTCTGATTATCATGTTTTTGAGGCGTGTTCTCTTTAGATTTCCTGCAAGAACACTGTTTACAGATATTGGAGTTCACAACTTTGGGCTGTGTGTAATGAACTCCCTTTTTCTCTTCAGTCCTTTTGATCTCAGTGTTCTTGACACATGGACTTTCACATTCCTCATCAGAGTCTACTTTGTCAGTCTCATCCTCAACAACTATTTCTTTTTCACAAGGATCTATATTAATCTTTAATTCAGGTTCCTTCCTATCCTTGGTCTCTAACAAATCAGACTTAGGAGGTATGTAGTTGTTATTGTAGGGTGGAGGTGTGGTATTGTACCCTATCCCTACTTTCATCTTGTCATGGATTTGAGCTTTAATGATGGTGTCCATGGTTTTAGAAGCACAGGTAAACTTTTCAACATCAAGTTTAACCTTTTTAAGCTCTTCTTTTAACTTCTCATTCTCCTCCCCAGACACTTTCAGCTTAATCTCATACTCATTCTTCTCCCACTTCCAATAGTTAGTATCATAGGAGTGTTGAAGTTTATTAGCTTGAAAAGCTCTAATTTGTTCCTCAAACCTTTCTACAATCCTAACATAATCTTTCACATCTTTCTCTAGCCTCTTAAGGTTATCACACATACCCTGATTGTGATCCCTATATCTTTTAACAGCATCAATGCAAGCTTGAGAACAGAGTTTAGATTGTACCTCAGTAGGAATATCAGATACTTCTGCCATAAGAGCTTGATTCTGACAGGCTTCCTCAGCTTGATCACTCCAATCAAATCCCATTCCTTGTTGAGAAACAAGGGCTTGAGAGGAGCTTCTGTTTTGGTTTCCATTTGGAGCCTGTTGATTTGATCCTCCACTTCTGCATTCTCTGGCAAAGTGTCCCATCTTGTGACACTTATAACACTCAACCTTGGACTTGTCAAAGCCTGCACCATCTTCTCTTCTCTGGGAAAAGTTGTTTCTCCCAGTCCTTTTGATGAATTTCTTCACCCTCATTGATAGCATAGCCATCTGCCATTTGATGTCCATCTCTTCCAGATCATCAGCATTAATCTGCTCTAAATCATCATTGATTAGAGAAGAGTGAACATGACTAGAAAAGAATGCTTTTAGTACAGAATCTGTAGTCTTCTCTTGATTAGTTCCACCAGCAGCATTAACAGAACCTGCAGTATTAACAGAATCAGGATTAGCAGCATTATCAGAGGATGAAGATAATAAAGCAGCATTATAAACAAATCCAGATGGCCTTTTCTTGGCTTCAACTTCAGCCTCAAATACTCTCAGATCATTGTAGAGGTCATCTAGCTCTTTGTCCTCCAATTGGTCATTCGGTCTGAATGAGACTGTGTACATGGTCCATTCTTCTCCTAATGATCTAAGGAACTTTCTATTGACATCATCAGCATCCATGTGTACACCCACAGTTGCTAATTCTCCAATTAACTTGTTAAATCTGTCAAAAGTTTGAGTCATAGACTCATTCTTTGCAGACATAAAGTTCTCATATTGTTGCCTGAGAATAGCCTTTTGATTTCTCTTTGTGCTCTTTGTGCCAGTAAATCTTTTCTCCAGAGCATTCCACAACATCTGTGCATCTGTGCAGTGTTGGAATTGATGTTGGTACTCATTAGGAATAGCCAAAAGCAGAGTGCTTAATGCCTTCATCTCTGTTTGTCTGACTTTCTTTTCAGCATCTGTCTTGGGAGGAGGTCTCTTTCCATCTTCTCCAATCTTTCCTTCATTACATGGGCCATTTTCTATGATGTCCCATATTGCATAATCAGTAAGAAGAATGTACTGCTTGATTCTCAGTTTCCACATGTCAAATTCATTGGGTTTGAGCATGGGAACCTTTGAAACAAGAGTACTGTGAGTATCCATTGAATTGTCCATAGCTTCTAAGATACCAATGCTCTGATACCACTTGTCAGGATCGATTCTTAACAAGAATTAAACTTCTTAGAAACAGAATTTAGAGAATCTTGCGGAATAGAACTCTAAATTAATTAAAGAACAATCAATAGAATTCAACACACTGTATATATCAAACTGTATTACTCACAAGCTTTACACCAAACCTCAATCTTGTTGAACAGGCTCAACAAGACGACTTCTACTTCTCTAGAAATAGGGTTCTTACACCTTGAGGTTAATTCACTCTTGAATCAATATAGAATTCTGTATATTATCTATCTTCTATCGTTTTTTTTTAATAGCTATCTATCAATACTATTTATACAAAAGTAATTACAAGATAACTATCAAAAGTAAATTGATCTTCTGAATCTTCGTTAAACATATCTTGATCAATTCCTTCTTTGTCTCCAAAAGTATCGCATACCAAACTTATCAAGTCAGCAGTATTAACAATGATTTGGCTCAGCAGTATTAACAATGATTTGGCTCAGCAGCATTAACGACCTTCAGCAGTATTAACCTTCACAGTCTTCTAGCAGTAGTATCTCAGCTCAGCAGTACTAACCATGTCTAGCAGTAGTAATTTGGTCTAGCAGTACTAACCGTGTCTAGCAGTAGTAACTTCGTCTAGCAGTAGTAACCTTGACTAGCAGTAGTAACGAAGACTGGCAGTAGTAACATTGTCTTGGCAGTACTAACCATACTTAGCATATCTTCAGTTCCCAACAGGTTAAAAGTAAGTTTGACCGAAGTTTGAGGTTATTGGTATGAATTGTAAATCCTCGGGGTGGATTTGGTCAATCCTGAAAGTTGAGTTATACTTAAAGTTTGAGTTGGCTAAAATTGAAATATCTCATTTAGTTTTTGAAGTCGGTTCTAAAAGAAGGCAGAGAAAGAGAAAGATTTCTAGAATCCAAAATTGGTTACGGTAAGAGTTGAATCCTGGTTCTCGATTCAATATATTAGAAATCAATAAACAAATTAAACTGATTTGATTTGGTACTGGTTAGTTGGTGAAAGATTGAAGGTGAAATCAATTTGAATTGCATGTGAGTTCATCCTTTAAATTTTGTCTTAAATGAATTGATAAGATGAACTGATTTGGTTGTGTGGAAGTAATGATATCTGTATGAAAGGATACAAATCGAATTTTAGATTACTGAATGAAAAATAGTGGAACTGGGTAAATTGGGTGAAATCCGGAAGGTAAGTAATCCGGATTTAATATCGGATTCCGGAGTGGTATCAGGTTTAATACCGGATTCCAGAGTGATCGGATTTGATACCAGATTTCGGATTGGTAGCGGATTTAATACCGGATTCCGGAGTGGTATCGGATTTGATACCGGATTCCGGAAGTGGTACTAGATTGGTACTGGATTCCGGAAGTGGTACTGGATTGGTACCGGATTCCGGGTAAGTTCCGGATTTGATACCGGATGGTTCCGGACTTTGAGTCCGGGATACTTTTTCGGATGAGTTTTCCGGATAGTTCCGGGTTTGGGCTCTGGATAAGGGATGTTTCCAGATATAGTTTCCGGATGTTTCCGGATATAGTTTCTAGATAGCGGAACCCCCGTGCTAAGTCGCCGAAGAGGGACAATTGAGAATAAGAATATGATATGAAATGTTTTGTGCGTTCGAGTAAATATGTACGTATGCTAGTAAGTGTAATGGATCCATAAGCACTAGTATTATGTGATCACGTGGAATATGTGTGGTGCTAATCGTAATTCCCGTGAATTTGAGAAACGTGGAATAGGTCGGGCTCTTAATGGTAATTCCCGTTGATTTGAAATGCGGAATAGGCCGGGCTCTAATGGTAATTCCCATTTTAGTGTTATGATGTGATGAACGTGGAATAGGTCGGGCTCTTAATGGTAATTCCCGTTTATTTGAAATGAGGAATAGACCGGGTGCTTAATGGTAATTCTCATTTTGTATTGTGACGTGAAAACGTGGAATAGGCATAAAGTAAATTGTAATTCCCGTTGATTTGAAATGAGGAATGGAACGGGCGCTTAATGGTAATTCTCATTTTGTATTGTGACGTGAAAACGTGAAATAGGCATAAAGTAAATTGTAATTCCCGTTGACGTGAAATGTGGAATAGACATAAGGTAAATTGTAATTCCCATTTCGTATTGTGATGAGAAATCTAGGAGTAGGCGTGAGTTAAACGTAACTCCTGATTTCTATGGTAAGGTAAGAGATAGGCATAAAGTAAATTGTAATCTCTACTTCCACTCCAAGAAATAGGCATAAAGTAAATTGTAATTTCTTGGACATGAGCAATGATCTCGAATCCGTGATTATTCGTAGTAGGCTATCGAACATGATGATATGACTTACTGAGTGTTAGTCATATTCATGGAATCGGGTATGTTCCCGTCATCGTAAGATGAGTATGTGTACGGTAAGAATGATGGCAAACCAGGTTTGTTTATACGCTTTGTTTACATTTGGTTTTCAAAGCTTATAAGTTTTAATTTGAAAATGGATGTTCTCACTAGGCTTAAGCCTAATCGTTTCAAATTAAATTTTCTTACCAGGTACGAGCTCGGGGAAGTAGCAGGAAGAGGGACGAGTGATTTCTGGTATTCAACTTTTGGTGATGAGTGGAGAAGTTAGCATATACGAGGATGTTTTGATGAATGGTCTAAACAACTAGTATAATCTAATCTTAATGTTTAGGATTAAATTAGCAGGTTGTTTTGATAAGTTCAAATTGTACATACGAACCCTCATATATAATCCTCCATTTATGTATTAAAGTTTGGATGATGTTTGAGTTAAATTTTAAGGTTTAAATTTGTCGTGGTTTTCGGACGTTTCATATTTATACCACCACAATTTCAAAACAAACCCTTAACAATAGAAATTTTGCATATAAAACCCCTCCAATTTCAAATACTTTTAACGATAAGAAATCGGGTTATCGCATCCCCGACCCAAACCTTAGGCTCGACAAGCTTCTAGCTTCAAAGGTAACCTTCTCTTCCATCAAACCATCGAAAACAACATGAAGAAAGTCGGTGTTGCCGCCTCCGTGATCCTATTCCGATGGGCAATCATGGTGGGATGATCCGGTTTTTTGAGTTCTTTGATGATGGATGTTCCATCAATAATGGCGAACGATGACGCTAAGGCGGTTATCAAGCTCCTAAGCCAACATGCATGCCGCATTTAACCAGATAGTCGCCCCTAGGGATGTAATGAGGTTTGAAGCAGTTTCCATAATTTCCAGACACGATCCATTACTCTTCATATCATTTCCGTAGCTCTCTCCCAACGAAATTTTTAGACTAGCTACGATAGCATTAAATATGTAAATTCTTTTCACCGATTTCTTCGTTTCCCAAGTATTGCAAACATCGATCAAGTATATAGTTGACTTCTCAGTGGTCTCCTCCACTCGTGGTTTTTTCTCGTTTTGGGTTTTCCACGTAAATCCGATGTCATTTTCTATCTCTCATTATTTCCGTCAAGTTATATTTATTATTTTGTGGTTGATTAACGCATCCGTTGAGAGTTCGAGTTTATCGTTTCCACATACGAACATGTTTTGAGTTTATATTTGGGTCTTGGGTGATTTCTATTAAGTTTCTACTTGGTTTTGACGTAGGGCCGGATCGAGTGTGGTGTGATCGATATTTGCAACAATCTAGTTGGGTGAAAAGATCCAGGTAGTCCTGAAACTGGTTCTCCATTGTTATAGGGTACCTCAGACGTGTGTTTGCAAAAGAGAAAAATATGAACATGAGAAATTAAATCTACTCAAAGAAATGGTTCTTGACCCTCTGGATCTGTGACCAGTGAAACGCCCCCCCCCCCCCCCTCTCTCTCTCTCGGTTGTTGTTAATACATACTCTCTCTATAAAAAGACA
This sequence comes from Saussurea involucrata, assembly GCA_033807775.1. Classification (NCBI taxonomy): domain Eukaryota; kingdom Viridiplantae; phylum Streptophyta; class Magnoliopsida; order Asterales; family Asteraceae; genus Saussurea; species Saussurea involucrata. The sequence continues at coordinate 78,516,634 of CM066313.1, read as the reverse complement.
GATACACACCACACACTAACTCTCCGTAGAAGTTGAAACACACGGTGGAGGTCGAGACAGTCACATACTGACACGGAGATGGAAATCAAGAGATGTTCGATGTGTTTATGTGTCTTCCGAACACGGTCATATAGACACGTAAATGATTGATGTGTATTTATGTATGTTTGAAAACGAGATAGTGGGCTGCATCTGAGAATGTGAGGTGTATGAGGGAGTTGAGGAGTTCATGTGTATGTTGGAGATAGGCATGGCAACTGGGCGGGTATGGGGCGGGGTTCCCCATCACCGGCCCCGGTTTGTAATAATGACCCCCGGCCCCGGGCGGGTACGGGGATTCCCAACCCGGTCCCGGTCAACTTTTGGTCAACACCCGGTCAAAGACCCGTCCCCGGTTTGGACCCGGTTCCCCGACCCGTTTGTGTTTTTTTTTGGCTTTTTAACAGCTATTTTGCTGCTGTTTTTGTTTCTTCTTATTTTGTTTATGCTAATTTCAATTGCCAGGCTAATCATATTAAGTAGATGGAAGGAGGGGAAGTCCTTAATCTGGTCTAGTTGTTCTATTGTCCCAAATTTAAAAAAAAAATTATCTTATCAACATTTTGAAATAGTAATTAAGAAAACTTTTTTATCTTTCTCTTCAATCGTAATGACTATAGACGTGTTTGATGACTTTCGGTTATATATGGGCTGTAAATTAAAACAGTTATCTGAAGTTGATGTAGTTGCTGACGAAATATCTGGAACCATATCTTTAATGCAGATTGAACCTCATGACTACATGGCTAAACTATTCCATTCATTCATCCGCTTTAATAACATCTTACTTGATTTTGATAAAGACATATGGGCCTATATCTCTGTGGGCTACTTCAAGAAAATTAAAATTGATTATATATTTAATAAATATATAATTTTTTTATTAATATATATACCGGGTTCGGGGCGGGTCGGGGGTGGTCAACCCGGCCCCGGTTTTCAACTAACGGGTTTCCCTCGTCCCGGCCCCGGTACACGGTTTGGTGGGGAATCCCCGGCCCCGGTCGGGTCGGGTCAAATTGCCATGCCTAGTTGGAGAGAGAAAAGATATGAGAGCGGAGAGAGTGCATAAAAACAAAAAAGTATTTGATAAAAAAATAGAAAAAAGAAAAATACCAAAATGTCCTTCATGTAACAAACATTCTTAACCGCGGTAAATCCCAGTGACAAAAGTGAAATAAAATGTAAACCATAGGGACTGTCAGTGTAATAAATGAAGACAAGGACTAAAAGCGAAATTTTTAACAAACCACAGGGACAAAAAATGTAATTTACTCTAAAACTAATTACGAACAATGTCTTAGATTACAATATAAAAGTAAGAGTAAATTACACGATTGGTCCTGTGGTTTACACTTTTTACCCACACTAAAAATGAAATAAGTACGCGACTGCCCTGTGGTATACATTTTCGCTAGGTTTTGGTCCCTCCCTCTAACAAAATCAGTTAACCCTGTTAACTCAAATAGGTATTTTGGTCATTTCTAACAGTTTTGTCTTTTTCTTACAAAAAAAATATAAGGTTTTATATGCAGGGACCAATCGTGTAACTTATTCCAACCTGCAAATCCCCCCCTCCCCCTTTTCCGGTGCCACCCTCTTCGTCGTCCCAAAATTCAGACTCATCCCCTCATCGTTCCTCCTCCATGTTTTCATTCAGACCCATCTCTTTTCTCAGAATTTCCTTTGTTGCCATCTCTTTTCTCGTTACTCATCATTGCAGCAAGGGGGGAGGAGACTTGTCACTAGTTTTGTTGGTCACCGTTATAGCAGGGTTATAACAGGGGAAATCAGGTTTGGTTTCTGGGTTTTTGGGTTTTTTAGAATGAGATTAGTGAGGGTGATGAGAGATACCCAAATGAAAAACAATTAAATTAGAGAGATAGAAAGAGAGAGAGAGAGAGAGAGAGAGAGGAGGAGGAGGGGGGAAGAGAGAGAGAATTAAGATGTCAACATGAACTTCAAAGCTTTTGGTAGTACAAGTTTAGGTGCACGTGGTTGCCAGTTTGCTATATACCACTATAAGTAGAGGAAGCGAAGAAAGACATTTCCTCCGTCGGTATTAAATTCGCCGCCACCTGATGTCGTTGCCTTGCCAAAAACCTATTTGTTTTTTGTTGTTCATCTTTTTTTATTGTTTTTCCCATGTTTTTTATGGGATTAGTTACTAGAAATAATGAGGCGGTGGATTTAGGTGATTTGTTTGTGATGCTTACGAATGATGTGGTGTGTAGGGTGACGTTTGGAAGGAAGTACAGTGAAGGAGAAAGTGGGAGGAAGTTTGAGAAGATGTTGGGTGAGTTTTTTGCGGTTTTGGGTGGTTTTAATTTGGAGGATTTTCTTCCTTAGTTTGCATGGGTGGATCAACTGAGTGGCTTTTGACGGTAGGGTGGCGAGAGAACTGAATGTGTTTTTGGAGGGTGTGGTGGAGGAGCGGCTGAAGAAACGGGCGGCTGGCGGCAGAGAAGATTTTGTTGATATATTGCTGAAGATACAAAAGGATGATAGCATAGTTGTGTGTATGTTTTATATATATATATATATAAGTGGCAGGTGGGTAAGAGATAGGGAGAGAGAAGGGTTGAGGGTCAAAGAGAGAGAGAGAAAAGGGTTTGGGAAGATGACTTGTCGTGGGGAAGATGAGCAAGTAGTTAGAAAAGACAAAATAGTGAAAAATAGTGAGAAATGACCAAAATACCCACTTGAGTTAAGAGGGTTAACTGATTTTGTTAGAGGGAGGAACCAAAATCTAGCGAAAATGTATACCACATGGCCCATTCGTGTATTTATTTCATTTTTAGGACCGGGTAAAAAGTGTAAACCACAGGGACCAATCGTGTAATTTACTCTAAAAGTAATAGAAATTCAAACATCATCCGACTAGCATTATGATTTAATTATTAGATAAATAAAGTAGACTTTCTCATGAGGTTTATTTGGGAAGTTGAGGTAAGATGGATAAAAACTTTTTAGATTTTAATGTTAGTATTTTTTACACACACATATCAGGACGAGTCGGGCTGATGATCCCCGCCCCATTCCTGATAAGGAGTCTCCGAATCTGACCCGAAATTTTCAGTTTTCACCGCTGATTTCAGGGTTTTTTACCATGTGGGAGGATCAAATCATCGACACTTATTTAAACCAAATTTGTAGTTTACTCTATTTTTTCTTAAAACGAGTACGGATATCGCGGCCCACTGGGCCCTCCTCCATCCATTGATTCGAATCATTCCAATTTCCACAACACAACTCTGAAAATATGACCGTTACGAAATCATTCCCCTTTTTCTTCCAACGTTTATTTCATTTCAAAATTTAAGCCTTTCCCCCAATTTCCATTTTAACATACATAATCTCCCTCTTTCCCCCAAATTCCACTCAATCTCACAAACCCTTATCTTTCTCTAACATTTACAGTCTTCAATTTCTCTCTTTCTCCAACTCATCAATGGCGCTTAGACCTCTTGATAACACCTTGCCCTTGTCCCCTGAACGCCCCAAAAAGAATCTCAAAGTTTCCAATCCGATTGCTAAACCTAAACAGCCTGCAGATCCGACTGCAAATGACGAAAACAGAGCCCCTTTGCCTTCTGTAACTCCTGTTGTTGACTCCATTGATTATATCTCGTCTGAAAATCTGAAGCCGATTGCAGATCCCGATGTCAAGTTCCAGGTAAATACGACTCTTTATGTTTGAATCCTTCAATATTTCATTTGTGATTCTGTTAATTCTGATTCGAATTTTGATTTTGGGGAACTCAGAGCCTGATTGAAGGACTCGAATCCAAAGATTGGCTGAAGATTTGTGATTCATTGAACGATGTTAGGCGGATGGCATTGTATCACTCCACTCTATTGCTCCCAATCTTGTACGTAAAACCCTAAACCCTAAAAGCCAATCGTTTCATGTAATTTTGTAGCAGAAAGAATCATGGGGTTTTGGTTTTCTAATAATGTGATTTTGTAAACAATCAGGGAAAAGGTTTTGTTGATTTTAGTGAAGGCAATGAAGAATCCAAGAAGTGCTTTAATCAAGACATCAATCATGGCTTCCTCTGATCTTTTCAAATCCTATGGTGATAAGTTGCTTGAGTCCACCACCTCTGATGCAGTTGACCACTTGGTATGTATGATAAATGATTTATCAGTTTTTATAAGAAGAAATGATTTGAGAATTTAGTTGTTGATTTTGAGTTATGGTGAATACTTGCAGATTCTTCAGTTGCTACTGAAAGCTTCTCAAGATAAGAAGTTTGTGTGTGAAGAAGCAGAGAGATCACTGAACACAATGGTGGGGTCCACAACTCCCATCCCTTTGCTTCAGAAGCTCAAAGGGTATGTCAGCCATGGAAACATGAGAGTTAGAGCCAAAGCTGCTGTTTCAATCTCTCGTTGTGTCTCAAAGATGGTATGCGAAATCACCCCCTTTTGGTGTATTGTTTTGCCTACTTTCTTGTGAGATGTGGTTGGTTTTGTTTGGTTTAATCTAATTTGTGATGTGATTTTTAGGAAGTGGAAGAGATGAGAGAATACGGGTTGGTTTCGTTAGTACAAATGTCGGCTGAATTGTTGAAAGATAGACTCCCTGAAGCACGAGAAGCTGCTCGAAGCATTGTGTTGTTGATTTACAGTGTGGTTATGGAGGCAGAAGGTGAGAACAAAGAAGAGGAGAAGCAGCAGGAGAAATGGCAAGATTTTTGCCAGTCAAATTTGTCAGCCATTGATGCATTGGCCATGGTCAAACTTGTTGCATCTCAGTAGAGCTTTTTGTTTTTGTGTTTTGGTTTTCTGTGTGGTGATTCATAGTTGGGAAGACCATCATCTTGCTGATGAAGATGGCCTTGTTTTTACGGTTGTTGCAACTGCCTCTCTTATCTGTAAAGAGGGGTTTGCTCTTTATAGGAAAAGTAGTTTCATGTGTTTCAGAAAGAAAGTTTTATCAATCTATCCATCTTATTGTTGGTTTCATTCCTCTATTTTTCTAGTTTCTTCTCCTATATAATATATGCTAGAGATGCTCACAATAAACCTTCAAAAAGCTTTTTGACAAATCTTGTCTGCAAAATATAACGTTTTCGCAAGCTAAGATATTCACAAAAACAAGTTATAGCCAACTAAGATCGTACTTTCGAGAGAGATATATTAAATATGTTTGGTTTGGTTTAACATAGGCCACAAGAGCCCAAATAAAACTATTTCACAAATGGCATTTCAATGGCCACTTTCTCTAAGGGTGCGTTTGGTACAAAGGACAGAACATAGATCACTGTCCCACGTTTAGCAGGACTTTTATGTAGAACAGACAGGAACAAGTCTGATTACCTCCACCATATGGAACAAGCTAGAACAGACTTATGTTTTATCAATATAACCTCAAAATAAAATATAATTCTCTTCTAAAACGTCAAATACACATTATATTTTATATTTTATTCATTTTACAAATTTTATTTATCGTATTTTATCGAATGTTATCAGTTCTATCTACCAAACACTGAACAGCTGTTCTATGTTGTTCTATCCTGTCTGCACCAAACGTACCCTAAATCTTGAAAAACAGAGCAAAAAGTGAACAAATGGCCTACAAATGTGAACAGCTTAAATCAATATGAAGAGGGGTTTGCTCTTTGTGAAAACTATTTTGATTTGATACCATTTTTATAGAATACAAACATATGCAGTAATACATAGGCTGCTAGAGCCAACTAAGATCACAAATGGCATTTCAATGGGCAATTGAACAAAAAATTGAACAAATAGGCCACATGTCAATGTGTTATTCAGAGTCTATCGTTTTCTTCAATCAATTTACGCAATGCTGACTCGACATCCGCAAGTGGTTGACCAATGTAGAGCTGAAGTTGTCCTTTCTTCACCACAACTACTTTCATCATCTGTGATTTGATTGCCTCTTCAAGCTCCTGAAAAAGAAATCCCATGAAAACATGTCAATTGAACCCATGAATGATTGCAAGCATCCCATGAATCAAGTCAACTTCTGAAAGATTTAGATTATTTGTTTGCTTGTTTCTATTAAGGGGTTGTTTACCTTTTTTTACACTAAGGGGTTGTTTGGTTGGTTTTTCATTAAGCCCTGTATGGATAAAGTTGACTGTATGAATTTTATAAATTGTTGTTTGTTTGTTATGCTGAATAAACTATCTGGTCGATGAAAATGACAATTTTAACCTTCTACCTATTTTTAGTCTATGAAGCATAGATCACAAGCAATGATTTATCTGATACATTGGATAACACCACACAATTACACCAGACGATCAAATCTCAATAGAAATTCATCTTCATCTCCAAGAACATATCAAAAAACTGATTCTCAACAAATTAATACCTATCCCTTCCAATTTTTCATAAAATCCATCCCTTTCAAGAACCTTCATATTTGAACCAAAAAAAAACCCAGAACTTCAGATTTGAATAAAACCCATCCCTTTCATCCTTCTTGAACCAGTCAAAAACCTACACCTTGAAATCTAAAATCAAAAGATTTGAGAGTTTCAAATCTAAACTTGAGAGTTTTATTAATTTGAGAGTTTCAAATAAAACCCATCCCTTTTGATTTTCAAAACAACGCTACGAGGAGAAGAGAGAACGGCGACGAGCTGCTCCGACCAGATGCTCCGGCGAGAGGGGGTTTCAGCCGAGGTTCTGTGCGAGCGAGGGAGAGAGACAGAGAGTTTGCGTGAGAGGGTCATGGTGCGATGGGGAGTTTTTGTCCAAAACAAGAATAGGAGGCGGCGACGGAGGGAGCCGTGGTGCCGGCAAGGGATGGAACTGTGGCGCCGGCGAGAGATGGAGGGAGGGAGCAGTGGTGCCGACGAGAGATGGAGGGAGAGATCGATGGGTCTTTTTCTTCTCTGTGAATCGTGAAGTGTGAAGTGAGGGGAAGGGGAAGGGGAAGGGTATTTTAGGGATAGATGTGACTGAATGCAGACAACATATTGCTCAAAGCTTAGCGAATAAGTCATGGAGCAAATCAATAAGCTGCTAACAAACATCCATGGATGGCTTAGCGAATAAGCCATACATGTTATTAAGCCAATTAAGCCACTACCAAACATGGCCTAAGCCCTGTATGGGTTAAGTTGTTTGTCCAAAAAAAAATTTGTCTGCCTGAGGGACGGAGACCAATGGGTTTGAGGTTGGCAAAGACATAGGGTTGGATTATATTTGAGATTTCCGGCATTAATTTGTTTTGGGTGGCTTAACGGGGGACAAGTGAGGGGTTCTGGCTTATTCCATATAGCCATTTTAGCTTAATGGCTTAACGATTAAGTCGTAGAGAAACACTCATGTATGGCTAACCGAATAAGCCGTCCTGACCATTAAGCTCATTAATCTGTAAATGTCTGGATTAAGCTATCTGTCTGGTTAAAGAACACTAGCTATTTGTATTCTATGCTCCTCGACAAACTGAATGAATGATGTAAAGTACCATTATGCCCCTCCAATTCATTTCAAATTTCAATCAATGAAGATGTAAACCCCCAAATCATTGAAAATTTGAATCCCCAGTTTGTAAAACCCTCAAATTATTGAACTTTGGATTCCCAGTTCATTTCAATCAAGTTTCAAAACTCACATTTGTTGGAATTGGTACGATGCTGGTACTGAAGTCGCCAAGATCTTCGAAAAATGATTCCAGAAGATAAGAGAAGTTTGTAGCATCACCACGATCTTCAAAAGCAACAGTGTGAGATAACCCACTCTTAGTTTCAAGAGTGCTTCTTAAAGTAAATAATCCTTCCGATTCTTCACCATTGCCACCTCTTTGCATGACGACAGCCTGATATAAAATTTAAAAAAAAAATGTTAGACCCCAAGAACGATGGTGTTTTTAAACCTTTACAACTTCAACAGAACCACATTTTATATTACATTTATACATTACATTTTACAATTGATACAGAAAGAAAAGCTGAGACTAGTGTACAATAGGCAGCTAACCATCTGGTTTGATAATAAAGCACAACAATTTACGTACCAGAACGTAAGGGAGACTAGTCCACCAAAAGTCAGTCTGGGTACTAGATTTCATATCCCCAAGATGTTTGGCAGATTTCCCATTTCCGGCTTTTTTGCCCTTTAAACTGCTGTTCCTCATAAAACCATCGTCCTTGGAAGATGTTCCATTATCGGTCTGACTTTCTTTACCAAAGCCTCGAGGTTTCCTTGTCTCTAGTTTGCTTGATTTTCCGTACTTTGCAGCTCTACCTGCTTGCTTATCGTATTTTGGCTCCTTTGATGTTCCTATGTAAAAAATAATTAATCACAAAAGTAAATATAAAAAACTCTTCGCGTAAATAACATTAAGGCACACTTCACAGTTACAAGTCCAAAGATGTCTACAAGTCTCTGAAACGGTCTGAAAGAAATCTCTATATGTATTGCATTGAAAGATTTATATCACTTCCCTTTTCCCTTGAGCTTGTTTTCAACTATTGTATCTGCTTGTGTGACCGGCATCCGTAGTTTCCTTTTTTAGGGTGTGTTTGGTATCCAGACAGAACAAGACAACAGTTCAGCGTTTGGTAAGACAAAACTAGACAAGACAGAAAATTTGTTTAACGTTTGATAAGACAGAACAGATAAAGTGACCAATTTGCCTCTAATGAGTTATTTAAAAAAAATTATGTTGTATTTTGAGATTATATTGATAAAATATAGGTTTGTTCCACATTGTTCCATGGGGTGGGGTGATATACGCCTGTTCCACTTTGTTCCACATAAAAGTCCTGCCAAACATGGAACAGTGATCTCTAAAAGTCATGCCAAACATGGAACGGTGATCTCTAAAAGTCCTGCCAAACATGGAACAGTGTGATCTTTAAGGTGGCGTTTGGTTGGCAAAATGTTTTTGGATGGAATGGAATCTGTCAAAGGAATTTGACTTTGAAGGAATTGGAATGGAATGTTGTCACTGTTTGGTTGACAGAATTGGAATAGAATATGTTAAAAGAATTGGAATCTGTCTGTTTGGTTCACATAATGTAGCTTTGGAATTAGAATTAATTTTTGGTAAATGACCAAAATACCCTTTTTGATAATTTTTAAGTTTTTTAAACAAAAAATGCTTTAATAAAATAATCATTAAATGTTTTTTTAACTAAAAATACTTTAATAAATAATTTTTAAATACTTTAATGTGTAAAAGATATAATATACACAACCCAAATAAAATATGTTGTCAGATGAACAAAATTATATTTCGAAAAAATAAAATATATTTCGAGAAAATAAAAAATAAAGTATTAAATTATAATATAAAAAATAAATTAAATTAAAAAATAAAACAAAAAACAAAAAACTAAGGATTAAATTAAATTAATTTAATTTAATTATGTTATATAAGTTAAAGGATATATTTGGAATTATGAAAATACAACATTCCATTCCATCAAGATACCTCCTAGTTGCCAAGGAATGTTGAATTCCCTCATTTGTGGAATTTGATGGAATTCAGAGATGGAATTCAACATTCCAATTCCATCAGATTCCTCCAGAATTTGCGAACCAAACGCCACCTAAAAGTCCTGTCAAACATGGAACAGTGATCTCTAAAAGTCCTGCCAAACATGGAACGGTGATCTCTATTTTGTTCTGACCAGTGTACCAAACACACCCTTAATTTCTTTAAATATTTGTTTGCAAGCCGGAGGTCTTTACAGAAACAATTTCTCTACCCTTCATAATAAAAAGTTTGCTTAAATCCTAAACCCTAATTTCAAATGGGATTTATCGGGTTCGTTTGGTTGTAAGCTCGTTTTATAGTGACATGACTAAACACCCAGAAATGAGTAACCTTTTATATTGATTCTTGAGACAGATATCATAACTCAAACTCGTTACAAAAACTATAAACACCATACTAACAAAACGACAATCATAAAAGGCCAAAAATAACTTTAACTAGAAGTATATTTTGAACATACCAGCTGTTGATTCAATCTTGGACACTTTTGGTTCTGCTTTCTTTTCTGGATCACTAAAGAGCATAGATTCATCGACTGGTTCTTGCACTTTAATTTCCGATCCATTATCATTTGGAAGATCTATCTTCTCGTTGCCATCCGATATAACCCCATTATCACTACTAATACCATTGATCAATGTTCCATTACCAACATAACGATCTTCTGCACCATTAAATCCCTTTGGTTTATCCCCTGAATCAATCGATGGGTTTTTGTATTTATACTTCTTTTTAAACATCAATGAACCGAATGCTTCTCCTGCAACCGAAACACCCGTTTCACCATTGTTCCTAATATCACTTTCTTTGTTCGGAAACTTAGGGGCCAACTTCTCGTAATTACCTTCTAAACTTTTTCGTAACTTCATTAATCGACCATCCACCTCTTTTTCCTTAAGCGTTTTATCGATTAAACCATGATCAATATCATCGTCATTTCCTTCTTCCACTAACCCTTTTTTCTTCGCCTCAACGTTTCGAGCTTCCCTTGCCATTTCTTGAATTTCAATAATCTTGCTATCCGTTTCGTTCTCGTCAACCAAAACCATCCCACCATCTTTGGTTTCGGCTAAATTTTGAATCTTTCTCAACAATGAATTTGATTTCAATTCATTGGTTCTATCTAAAACCCTAGGTTTCTTGTTATAGTCACCATTCAAGCTTCCATTCTCATCTTCTAACTCATTTGATCCAAACATCAACACAGCACAAATCGTCTGCAAAATAAAAGCCCCAACCAAAAAGAACCCGATTTTAACAAATGACCTAGGTGAAAACTTGCCCACAATGCCGTCGACAAATCCGGTGGTTTCCGAGAGGGAAAGTTGGTCGGATTCAACAAGCTGTTGTTGCGCCGTTTCGTGTACGGTGGTTGTCGGTTTTTTTTGGGGGAATTGGGGACTGGAGGGGTCGGGATAAGGTTTGTTTTCTAGGGCTTTGAGAATCTTTTGACGTAGGTGGTTGCTTCTTCTTCGTCTTGACGGAAACGACGAGGGGAGGGAAGAAAGTAAGAGAAATGATTTTCCGGGGATTGGAGAGGCGGAGGTTGTCGGTGGGACGGAGGAGGAAGGGATGGGAACAGCGGCGGCGCGGTGGACACCCGCCATGGGATTTTTGAAAATTGTTTTGGCACGAATAAGGTTGCTTGTGGTTCGTGTCTTTGTCTCGAATCATTTCCGTTGCCAAACATGTTTGATGTTGGTTACAAATTCTAAAGCCATCCGGCGCAACCCTCAAGCCCTCAAGCGTCATATCAGCTTTTCTCCTAACCCTCTCCTCAAACCCTCAAGTCCTAAAGTGGTGTAGCGCAAGCCCTCAAGCCCTCTTACCACCTCATTTTTTCTAATTCTTTTATTTATACATTTAATTATTTAACAAAATAAAAATATTTATATATTTTTTAATAAATAAAAATAAGATAAATAATAAAAATAAAAATTCATATCATTCATTAAAAAATTAAAAATTACAAAATACAAAACACTAAAAATTATGATATTTTCTAATTTTCTCTTTTCTCGCTAAAGTAGCCCTCAAAACGTCTCCCGAAAGGTGATCATGCGGGGATATATAGAACTCGAAGTCTTGTTGATATCGGTTTTCTCGTTCGAGTTCCAACTGTTCTCGTTTAACCTCCAACTGTTGTTGTTCGAGTTCGAGTTTTTTCATTTTGTACTCCATTGTATTATCAATCTTCTCGTTGAACGTCGTCAACAACTGAGTAACACTTTCGTTCGTATTCGACCCGCTCGTATTACTCGTTGATGTTTTTTTGCCTTGTTTCTCCCGATGGATCGTTGAAGTTGCTCGATGAAGTGGTCGTCATCGTCATCATCGGAAGGTTTGGTACGTTTTGAACCCCGCGATGAAGTTGTCGTCATCGTTGGAACGGCTCCCCATTTTGGACATTTTTTTAGGACTTCCCAAGCTTGTTCGTGAGTGAAAGCCAACCCAAGTTGTGCTCGGTACCGTTCGTGTGCCATTCGTGAAATGTCGGCCTCACTCATTCCGCTTGATCTATTAGTGACCAAGTTGTTGTAGAAGCCGCCAAAAGAATTTATTCTTTTATTGAGGTCCTTGAACTTGGTGTTGAGTTGATGAGTTGTTCTATAATTTCTGCGGCCCATCAAACTAAAGAACACTTGCCCGATTCGGGTCCAAAAACTTTCTACATTTATGTAAATTCAAGTATAATAATATTAACAAGAATAATAATAATATTAAGAGTAAACTCTACTTTTGGTCCCTGAGGTATAGTGATTTTTTTGAAAGCAACCCCTGTGGTTTCATAAGTCGAGTTGTTGTCCCCATGGTTTTGATTTTACGCCATATTTGGGACCTGGTCACTAACAGGGTTAAAAACAACCGTTAGTTTCAGGGGCATTTTCGTCATTTCACCATTTTTTATCTTTTTTGTAATTGTTTTTTGTTTTTTTCTTAATTCTATCAAAAGTAGCAAACTTTATGGACCAAATTGTAACACTTCTAATATATATATAATTTCTCTCTCGAGTTCATCAATGGCGGCCATGAAAGATTTACTACACCACCGCCCAAGGTACGGTTGCACAACCACAACAACAATTGCAACCAACTGCACAACAGTATCAAGCAATGGCTGCCGCTGCAGCTGGGGTGACATTGAATCAAGAGAGTGGAGGTACTAAAGTTGTTCCTGCGAATATGAAAGATTTCATATGAACTCGGTAATCTGTAATTATGTATGTACGATCTTTAAATCCAGATTGTATGAGATTTTCCACATTGCGTACGTTATGTGGACCTCTCATATTCTGAAAATAAGGTAGACTTTTTCGAATTGAAATGGTTAGATCCAGAACAATTGTTGTATGTTATTCATGGAAAAGTTGTTTTTGATCTGGATTTAATGATTTTATTTTTGAAAATTGGTTTAGCCATGAGTAAGTTTAATGGTTTTGGGGAGACAGGAAGAACCAATTTCAAAGAAATACACACACACACACACACACACTCTCACACGCAACACACAACACATACTCACACACACACACACACACACCTCATACACACACACACACACAGTTCTCCGGCCACCACCGCCATTTTCATGGGTTTCATCTAATTTGAAGTTTTTAGCAAGAATTAGGTTGTGAGTGTGTGTACTGTGTGTGAAATAATGACGTGTGTGTGAGTGTGTGCGCTTTGGGAAGAAGATGAAGAGAGAAAGAGAGTGTTACAATATGAAGAGAGAAAGAGAGTGTTACAAGGGAGGAAGATTCATGGGTTTTGTTGTTGGTGGTGGCCGGAGTTGCTGGTGGTGGCCGGAGATGTAGTTGGGGGAGGAGGAAGAAGAAGTGGATTTTGTCCCTGTGATGTAATATATATATATATATATATATATATATATATATATATATTAGAAGTGTTACAATTTGGTCCCTACAGTTTGATAACTTTTACAAATATAAGAAAAAACAAAAAACAATTACAAAAATGGGACAGAAAATGTGAAAAGACGAAATTGCCCCTGACACTAACGAAGCCATTTAACCCCGTTAGTGACCGGGTCCCAAATGTAGCGTAAAATCAAAACCATGAGGACAACAACTCGACTTATGAAACCACAGGTGTTGCTTTCAAAGAAATGACTAAACCTCAGGGACGAAAAGTAGAGTTTACTCTAATATTAACAATATTAATAATAATAATAACAATAATAATAATAATAATAATAACAATAAAAATATATGTAAATTCAAGTATAAAAATATTACCACCGGTTTGTGCGTTACCGACAACGGGGTCCTCCGAAACGTCAACCCACGCAGACACTAACGCGAGTTCATCGTCTTTACTCCACATTTGTTTGGCGGCTCTATTTTCATATTGTTTGTTTTTTCATTTTCTAGTTGGTGTCGGGTTTGATGGTTCCGGGATAGATTGCGGGCTATAATGTTGGGTTTCCGGAACAATGTCGTCGTCGAGATTGATTGCGGGTGAAGGAAGATTGTAGTTGGCCGGAGTAAAACCTTGTTCAATCAAACCGGGACGTGTAAATTGGTAAGGAAATTGTTGCGAAAATTGTTGGTGAAATTGTTGGGGAAATTGTTGCGGAAATTGTTGCGGAAATTGTGGCGGATATTGTTGCAAAAATTGCGGATGATAACCTTGTTGTGTAAACGCTTGGAAACCAAGCTCCGGGTCTTCTTGCGGTTGTGGTGTATCCGGTCGGTTACGACGGGATGTATGTGTTTTGTTTGGATTCATGATGAAATTTGAGAGAGTTTGAGAGAATTTGAGAGATTTTGGTGTGAAAAAATATAGAGAATGGAAGAGAATGAGAGAATGAGAGAGTTGTTTTGGTGTGAAAAATAAAATGGGTTTTAGGATTATATATATAGTGTGATTAAATTGAAAAAAAAATTAAAAATAGTCGTTGCCAACGTCTTTATTTTCAAATTAAAAAAAAAAATCGGGTTGAACGGGTTTTGGAACCCTGGGCTGAACCCGAGCCCGAGCCCCCCCCCCCCCCCGAGCCCGAGCCCCCCCCCCCCCCCCCCCCCCGTAGTGCAACCCGCTCCGAGCCCGAGCCCGCGTACGGTACAGATGGCCTTAAGTCTTCTCTAATTTTCTGTGTCATAGACAATATACAAAAATGTATTAAAGCAAGGCGCCGTTTATGAAACGTTTATTTGAATAAGTGCTTGCCAAGTCATATTATTTTATCGGATGAATAAGATAACGATTTAAAAATCTTACCCGGTAAGAGCAAAGATAATGACCGAGAGTGTTACCTGGTAAGTGAGTGCGACTACTCTTTACCATGGTTAGCGCTTACCGGATAAAGTTTTGCATATAATGCTATTTTGATAGACTAAAATCTTATCCGATAAGTAAGTTATAGTGTTGAATTTTACCGATAAGCACTTACCGGGTAAGTGATTAGATAAACGGCCCTAAATTAGATAGCAAAAAAATTATTTTTTATTTTATTTTAGATAACATGTTGAAAATACATTTGGAAGTGAGCGCTCACAATTTATATTCATGTTTAGGCTATATTTGGCAAACTAGCTGATAAGCTAGCTGGTGGCTGATAAGCTAGCTGATGAAAAAGTGACGTTTGACAAAAGTAGCTTATAAGTATGTAAAATGACCAAAAAGGACATCTTCAAATAATTATCAATTACAAATTTAATTATGTAATTAAAACAAATTTATAACAATATAATATGTTAATTAATACAACCAATGTAATAAAGAAAAATTAAATAATATAATATGTTAATTAAAAAAAAATTAAAACTTATTATTACATATATACTATAAATTTTGAATTTGTTAAAACAAGTTTAGAAAAAAAAATATATTAACTTATGATTTTAAATAACTGTTACATACAATATGAAAAAATAATCAAATAATATTAATTGATAATCAAAATATATTCATTAATATTAAAATATATATATATATATATATAACTTATATGATTAACAATAATTCTAAATAATTAAAATTTAATTTAATAATTTTCAGTCAATATTAATTATAATTAAATTTAAAAAATTAATATTTATTAATAATAATAGTTAGTAAATAATAATAAGGGGCAATATTGGAATATTCACAAAAAGTTACTGAAACGCTACTTCAAGAAGCGTTTCAAAAAACTACTGAAACACTGCTTCAAGAAGCGTTTCAAAAAGCTAGCTTATGGTTATTCAAACATGTACCTCAAAAAAAAAACTAACTTATAAGCTTTTTCATAAAAATTAATTTAGAAAATCCATATTACCTTTTTCATGTGAAAGGAGTTTAACTTTTGGAATTCATTAAAACGGACTTTTGAAATTCATTGTTGTGATTAATCACATCCATCAATGTTCTAGTCAATGGATTTGAATCACACTGTGACATTGTTGTAATTAATTACAACTAAAAGGGCATGCATGTTTGAAAGAAATATTAATTTGGGGTAATTTTTGGACGACAAAATAATGAAATAGGAAGAAAAAATAGATTAGGTTAAACATTCCAACTATTTCAATGGTAGAGGAAAACAATCGGGGTGTCGCAAACCATCGAGTTAGAGGTATGAAATTTCGATTCAATTTCATGGTGAAGTTTTGATCCAGTTTCATGGTTTTTTTCGTAGCTAGGGTTCATCAATAATGTGCGATTGTTCCATGTTTGCATCACAACGCAAACCAAGTGAGAGGATGATGCTAAAACGGCATTTTCGAATTTCAAGAACACAACCGATGATCCAGTCTTGATATATGCTAAAACGAAGTTAAGAAGTTTCAAGAAGAGGCGTTGCTAGAGGAGAACGTAAAGAGCGAGCGGGTCGTTGGGGTTTCATCTTTGTTCAGTGTCAACAGTGGTGGATTAAAGTGTACGAAGGTGTAACACCTCGATTTCTGGAAGGTATCGATCTTTGATGATAAACATGAAAAATAAAATTTTGCAATAAATCCTAGATTTTATAGTCTTGTTGGATGGAGAATTCAAATACGAATCCAACGGTCCTTTCCGGAGCGAAAACGGAGCTAAAACGAAGAAGTTATGGCCAAAACAGTTTCGGTACCGCTGAGCTACTGTGACCGGCGACTATGACCAGTGTCAAAGTCGCTGTCATAGTCGCGGGCAGGCACCTGGTTGCTGTCAAATGCAATTTTTCAGTCTTTTTCTTCATTTCTCACCCCACAACTTTCCCTTTCTCTCCCAAACCGATCTCCCACCCTTTCCTATGAACCCTAACTCATTTTTGGGGCTTTTATCTTAGAAATCAAGTGTTCCCTCATCATTTATGCTTGTGGTTTCATCTCTTGGTGCAAGATTCAAGTTCTACCTCCATTTTCTTGAGATTCTAGGGTTTTGAGATTTTACACAAGATCCATAGGGTAAGTTCATCATCTCCTTTTCTAAGTCCTTATTTGAGTTATAAATACTCCATTGATGATTTCCTAGTGTTTTATTTCTCCAATTTCCCTTTTGGACGATTTTGGAAAGTTATGTCAACTTTGGGTTTTGGTATAATTAGAGATGTTGGTGCGAAATGTTTGGGGGAAACGATTCTAAATGGATATTAATGGCTGGGAACTTGTGAATCTAGGTTTTTGGAAGATTTGACTTGAAGATTCAAGTTTCTCCTAAGGAGATCAAATTGGGGAAAATCTAGATTTAGCCTATATCTAGCAAGGTGAGTTCAAGTTGATTTGTGAAAACGTTGTACATGCCAAAAATGTTCTTTTGCAAATATTTATGAGTTTTACACGAATTTATCAAATGTTGAGTTAATTGGTGGGTTTTGATTATTTGACGTGTTTAGTTTTCTAGACATGGTAAAACACCCATATTTGAGGTGTTTGAATAATTTGATAAATAAATCATAAATGAAAGTGTCTTGATGATTTATGGTACAAATGAAGTCTATTCCATGGTTTATGCTTTTTTGGTGTATTTGATTTTATAACCATTTGGAAAATACACGTTATCGTGTCATGAGGCTTTTGAAAATTAAGTGTAAGATTTCACTTGAAAAATGGTTTGTCTCAACCAATGATGAGTTTTGGGGTAATCATGTCTTTGAGATATGTGTTTGCATAAACGCGATCAATTGCGTTTTATTGTTTTAATGACCTTTATTGTATGATCAAATGGTTTGTTGAGCTAGTTGGCTCGTGTTCGATTTAAAAGAGTTTTGAGGACCTTGGTCAGGGTTATTTTACTCTATGTTGGGCCTTTGAAGTTTCATATTTTAAGAGTGTTGGACATTCTTTTAAATTACATTCATTTGAGGCATATTTAAGAATTAAATTACATGTTTATGAATGTTGGACATTCTTTGGAGTCATGTAGTTTAGACTGTGTTGCATTGGATCCATAGGCACGTAAGTCAGTCTTTTGGTGATGGACGATTGGGTATTTCGGGGTTGGACCTCGGGACCCATGTTTATGACTTTAAACTTTTCAAGTAGGCACTAGGAGGGTTGAGTCCGGAGGTGCTACCTTGGAGGTAGGCACTAGGACCTTCACCGCTTTGAAGGGGATGCCTTGGAGGTAGTCCTAAGCGTGCTGAGCCTTGTGGTGGAATCCTAGGGATAGACACTAAGGTCAACTGTCTCTTGAGGTGAAACTTGTTGAGAAGTCGTAGGAACCCTTGGATGTTTAGTCGCGAGGTGTTGTACGATTAACGTTGTACGGGTGGTATACTTATGTGTTTCCTCCACCATCAACGGATACGGGTCTCCCCCGTTCTTGTCAATATTATATTGAGTCTCGTGATATGCATGTTTTAATTGTCGTAAGCCTTGTGCGAGTAATTAAAACTATTGACTTTAATATTGGAACCTCTCCACGTATATTAAGGTTGCTTGAATGACTACTCCCATGATTTGGTATTTGGACTTTACTTATAATTATGCTTTGTGTGGGTTGTCGATTCGGTCACATACTTTCGGGAATGTATCATATGTATTTGGATTGTTTTCATGTTCTTATGAGTGTTGTATTATTTCTTCTCCTTGTTGGGGCATGTCAAATGATAGAGTTTTACTCACGTCCACTTTATTTCGAAACTTAATATTTATTCATGCTCAAGTGTGTTTTGGATCTAAATCCATTATTGAGGAATGTTTTATTCTGCGTTAGAAAATGAGTGGTTTGCATTTAAAGTAAATTCTTTTTGAACTCATGATTTAAATTGCACCTCTCTCGTCTTACGAATTATATAATCATGATAAAACTCTTGAACTCACTAGGCGTTAGCCTAACCTTTTTTATTTGTCGGCATGTGCAATAGTTCCGGTTGGGATGTAGTTCTAGTGACACTGTGGAGAGTGGAGAGCTAGTTGTGTGCTCAAGAAGTAAGTAGCTTGGTGAAGTCTTCCGCACTTGGGGAATAGCAACTTGTTTTTGGGGTTGAGTAACACCCGACCTTTTGTAGTCTTGGCGAATGACTTAGGTTTTGATCGTTAAAAATATAATGTTTATATTGAGGTAATTTCAAGAATGATTTGTAGAAGGAATTTTATCCTTAAGTGGTTATTTTATTGAAAATTTTATTTAGTTGCTCTTTCTAATTTTGAGGGTGTTACAGAAGGACCGGGTGTGGGTTCCCAAGTTGGGAAACTTGAGAGTAAACATCTTGGAAGAAGCGCATAAGTCGCGTGTTGATCCAAACCCTCAGTGATTTGATAATGACCCTCTCTTAAACACTTAGTGAAAATTGTAAGTAAACAATATGTATTAGAGTTTCACTATCGCTGATAAGTACTAAGACTTTACAGTACCGCTGATAGGAACTCTCGCTCTTTAGATTACATATTCAGCGAACACTGTTCATCATCTTATAGCTCTGAGCCTGTTCAGTCTATGAGATGATCGCTGATAAGTTAGTTGTTTACTTATGATCCCTGAAAACAAGTTTCACGTCAACCAAAGTTCTACGCTGAAGTCGAAGATCAAGCTCAAGAACCAGCGACAAGTCTACTCATGAACTGATGCGGATATCAGCGAAGCAAGACCTGTCCATTCAACGTGAAGTATCAAGTAGAAGACTTCAGCAATCGCTGAACTTTATCATTCGCTGATAAAGATCTGACTCAACGAAAGCTAATCATGAAGTCTCCCTGCATGTTACTATTGTCTTACCTCCCTTGCACGTCTCCGTACGAACTGTCAGAACGAACATCCCTTTTGTCTGAAATCGTACAACAACTCTGATTCTACACTTGCACCATGCGGCTACTAGGTTATCTACAAAAGTACATGCGACCACTCAGCTGCTGCCACGTGTAAAGCAAAAACTGTCATGCATTAAATGCATGCAGTATATAAGAAGAACCCTACTTCAGAAATGAAGTGTCTCGGCCATCTTCTTCTTTCTAGTGCAAGAAACTTAGTGTTCTTAACTTGTTTAGATTTAGGTTTATCCTTAATCTTGTTCCACAACAAGTTGTAAATTGTATTTGATTTATCAATAAACAATTTAGAAAAGTAAAATCGTGTGTTTGTATTCAACCCCCCCCCCCCCCCCTTCTACAAACTTGTATAGCCCTTCGGGACCAACAAGTGGTATCAGAGCAGATTTGTTTAATCTCATAAACAAGATCTGATCTATACTAAGATTTCTCTTCCTTGCTATTTCTGAAAATGGCTACCAACACAAACACTAACTATACTGACAACGGTTCTCTTGCAAAACCCCCTAGATTTTCCAGAGATAACTTCAATCTATGGAAAAATAGGATGATTCTCTTCTTAGAATGTGTAGACCCTACTATGCCTTACTATCTTGAAAACGACCCATATATTCCTGTAAGAATTGATCCTGAAGTTCCAGCCGCTGAGAATAGAGCTGCTATTCCTGAATGGTTGGTTCCCAAGGAAATTCATATGTGGACTGATGAAGATAAGAAGAAAGTGGCTATCGACACAAAAGCCAGATCCATACTCTCCATGGCTCTTCCTGACGAAGTCTACCATTCCGTCATGAACCTGAAAACCTCAAAAGCTATGTGGGACACAATCTGTGTTCAGTATGAAGGTACTTCTGAAGTCCAGGACTCTCGAAAGATCAACCTGGTAAGACAGTATGAAAGCTTCATTTGTGGTAAGAATGAAACTCTCTCTAAAGTACACCAACGTTTTAACTGCTTAATAATAGATCTGAAAATTGTTGGTAAGGAATATTCTAACTTTGAAGTACTGACAAAGTTCTTAGAATGTTTACCTGAAAGCTGGGACAGTTATTCTATGTGTCTCAAGCTGACAAAGGATCTAAAATCAATGACCCTTTCTACCTTATATGGCACGATGCTGAATCATGAGCAATCGAGTCATCTTAAGAAGAATCTTGTAAAAGATTCCAAAAGCACCCCTGTTGCTTTAGTCTCAGAGATACCTGCCACTCAACGATCTACTATCACTATCACTGAGTTAGAAAGTAACTCTGAATGCTCATCAGATCCTGACTCTTCAGATCTTGATGAATCTATGGCTCTCCTATCTAATAAGTTCAGGAGATTCGCCAAAAAGAAATTTTTTAGAAAGAACAAACCTCTTGCTATAACTGACAAGCCAATATCATCAACTCTTGTTGATAAGGCTACTGCTACTTGCTATAACTGTGAAAAGATAGGACATTTTGCTAGCGAGTGCAGGTCAAAGAAAGTTTCTAAAAACTCAGCTTTTCCCAAGAAATCCTCTAACCCCAGGTCTAGAGATGAAAAGTACCAAAAGCTGAAAGAAAGGTATGCAAAGCTGAAAACCTTTAAGAAGAAAGGCAAAGGCCTGATGGTTGACTACGATTGGGCTGCTTCTGACGAAGAAGAATCATCTGACTCTGAAGATGATGAAGCAAATATATGTCTCATGGCCAAAATTGAAGATGAGGAAGAAAAGTCTGACATTCCCTCTACTTCAACCTCTACTACTAAGTCTGACATAACCGCGTTACCTTACAATCCTTAATGACGTGTCCGGTCTTCCCGCACTTATAACACGCTCGTAAATCACCTTGGCAGTTTCCTTGGTGGACACGGTTGCACTTCTGACATGGTCTTTCCGCTGGTCGAAACGGCGGACGGCTATCATACCTCTGAAATCGGGACCTCTTCGGATCATGTTGTGGTCCTTCCCACTTTCTCTTCCCGATACTTTTATCACCATCATCTCTTCTAATATCCCGCTCAACATTCTCCGCGGCATTAACTGCAGCCGAGAAGGTATCGGGTCTTGTTGCAGACACTAGCCTTCTAACTTCTGAGTTCAATCCAAAAATAAACCTTTCCGTCTTCATCGCCTCCGTAGCAACATAGTATTATGCAAATCGAGACTTTTCCAGAAAGCTAGCAGTATAATCTCGAACGGATAAGTTTCCTTGTTGCAGATTCATGAATTCTCCTTCCAGTTGTTTGACGGCTGCTTGGGGGAAAAATTGTTCCCTGTAGGCTACCACAAATTCTTCCCAAGAGAGGGTAGAATAAACATCGGATCCTTTTGAATGAATACAAGATTCCCACCAATACAATGCATCTCCTTTTAACATAGCTGCCCCATACAATACTCTATCTTCATCCGCGCACTTGCTTGTTTTGAAAATGGCTTCAATTTCCTTCATCCATCTCATTGCTTTTACTGGATCCCGGTCCCCTGAGTACGTAGGAGGTTTGCAACTAAGAAACATTTTGTAATCACATCTTCTCATTACCGGTAAGACCGTAGGGGTGATTGGCATCTCCTCTTCATGAGTAGGGTCTGGTCCTTCTGTTTCAGTATTATGAGTTTGGTTGAACATAGCTTGAATATTGTCTTGTAGTCTTCCCATTTCTGCCATTAGATCAGCCCTGGTAATGAAATCCGTACTATTTTGTTGGGTTCTGCCTCCGACTCGACCTCCAGCTCTACCTCCAGTTCTACCCCCGACTCTGCCCCCCGTTCTGCCTCCCCTGTCCCCCGTTCCTACTGACGGATTAGTTCTGTTTGGATTTCTTCCTCCTCCTCGATTCGAATTTCTTGTACCGCTTGCCATTCTGTGGATTTAAACAGGGTTAATATACACATAAGCACATACCCCATATAACAAGGTATTCCAGTTCAGACATGTACCTGTAAGATCACAATTACACTGGCCAGGTGTAATATGAAATTACCTTACATGATGTTCCTTCTACCTTTTATACTTCATCATCCCAAGGTTCTATAGTGATAAGGACATCCTACTTCACATGCAGTTTAAGTCTAGGTACAGATACAAATACCTAAATCCCTTAAACTAAGGCTCTGATACCATTTGTAACAACCCATATCCCATATACACAACAATTCACATTATGTAACATAACATTCATATAACAAAAGAAACATCATATTACAAGTTCGGTCCCGCAGTCTTTTACAAATAAAAGAAACCATTCTACTACAAACTTTGTACTATTTACATACATCACATTTAATATTGTGATACAACTTCTAAACAAGCCAAAATCTTCATCTTATAATCCTTCACAAAAGCCATCCATTGATTACTCTACTTACTTGCTCTTACTTGATCCACCACCTGGAATACATATTTTAAAACAAAATGAGGGTTAGACCTGATGGTCTAAGTGAGAAATCCCTGTTAGTTTGAAAACCATTTATATAACTTCATTCACATAAATCACGCAACACAATTACATATATCCAATTAAGCTTACATATCATGTACCTTCCCTTCTCATTCCTCCTGGCCATATTAGTGGTAGCAAGCCAACTAATAATATACAACGCTGCACAACATCTACAGCCAAACAACGCTATACGGATTCTATAGCCAAACACACCGGTCCTAGACCCGGCCAATGTATTATAACACATTATAATACTCATGTAAATATAATACCTCACTATATTATAATTCACATATAAACACATAGTCATCAACTATTTCATTCCCAATCCACACATATACGTATTCCATTTAAAAACGTTTTTAAAGTAAAACTCACCTGTTTGACTTATCAAAATGTCCACCAAGCTTTTCTCAAACAATTCAGCTTCACTTCAATTTCACAGAATCTGAAACAATCATATACAAGTATTGTCTTACTACTTTGATCACACAAGTCTTACCAAGATTAAGAACTCTAAAGCACTCTAGTCCCTAAATGTTACCCCCAAACCCGAACTTAAGTCGAGTCCACAGTACATTCGATCCTCGTTCATTCCCTATCCATGATTTAACAAGACTCGGGCCACTGGACACTTAAAAGCATCTAAACTCATCAATTTGATCAATCAGCCAAGGTATCCGGAAACCATAGTTTATCCGGACAACACTACTTTTCCGGACAGCATAGCTTTTCCGGACAGCATAGCTTTTCCGGACAGCACAACTAGTCCGGTTAACATCCGGACACTAACGAAATCCGGATACTATCCGGTAACCCATTTTTAACCGGAAACTTAATGAAAAGAAGACTTACCCGGATAAATAACTCGTCCGGACATCTGCAGAACACTATCCGGACACCACCAACAAAGTTACCCGGACACTCCCAACAAAACCACCCGGATCCCAACAAAACCACCCGGACACATTCATAGTGTCCGGACACCTCTGACTGTTTGCCCTATTTCTACCCAGAATCCGACTGTGATTTATACCAGATCGATTTTGATGATTTTAATCCGACAGAAACTTCCTATTAACATTTACAAACATAAATTGTAAAGGAAACATACCTGTAATCTCTTCCAAGTACACCAAATGATCTCTTAAGCTAGCTTTTCTTCCTTTCTTCTTTTCTTCCAAAACACATACACACCCTTTGATATTTTTGCTAAGTAATTAAGATTATCTGGATATTCTAAGGATAATATCTATCCACATTTACCCTTTTAGCCCTTACACTTATCAATAATAGCCTAAACACCCTTAACTTACAAATTAACCAATTTTTACCCTAAATATATTATTATATACTTATTCAATTTAACGATAAGAGGGTTTAAATAACGACCTTACCCGGGGTATTACATCATCTCCCCCTTAAAATAATTCTGTCCCGGAATTCAGTTAGGCAAAAAGGTGAGGGTATTTGGCTCTCATTTCCGATTCAGATTCCCATGTAGCATCTTGACCTTTATGATGTCTCCACTGAACTTTCACTTGTCTGACCTCCTTATTCCGCAGCACTTTAACCTTATAATCAACTATAACTTCTGGCTCTTCTACATAATTCAGTCTTTCGTCGACTTGTATCTCTGGTAGGGAGATTGCCTGATTTTGAGTAACCAGACACTTTCGGAAGTTTGACACGTGAAATGCGTTATGAATCCTGCTCAATTCTAGTGGAAGATCTAATCTGTAAGCTACTTCACCGATCCTTTCTGTGATAGCAAATGGTCCGATATACCTTGGACTTAGTTTACCTTGCCTTCCAAATCGGATGACCCCTTTCCACGGCGAAACCTTTAACATTACGTAATCCCCAACTTGAAATTCCAATGGCTTTCGGCGTCGGTCAGCGTAACTTTTCTGTCTATCTTGAGCCACTTTCAATCGTTCACGGATCTGAGTAACCTTATCGGCGGTTAACTGAACTATTTTCGGTCCCGCTAACTGTTTCTCTCCCACCTCGTTCCAACACAGAGGTGTTCGACATTTCCTACCATACAGTACTTCGAACGGTGCCGCTTGTATGCTGGAATGATAACTGTTGTTGTAAGCGAATTCGATCAACGGTAAATGCTTATCCCATGATCCCCCAAAATCAACAATGCAAGCCCGGAGCATATCTTCTAAGGTCTGAATCGTTCGTTCACTCTGACCATCTGTTTGGGGATGATACGACGTACTTAACTTTATCTGTGTCCCCATTTCCTTTTGAAAACTTCTCCAAAATCTTGAAGTAAAACGACTATCACGATCAGAAATGATCGAGATTGGAACTCCATGTCGAGTTACTATTTCGTCAATGTACAACTTTGCTAATCGTTCCATCGAATCGGTTTCCTTTATCGGTAGGAAGTGTGCAGACTTTGTCAATCTGTCGACGATCACCCAAATAGAATCGAATCCCTTCGGAGTTCTTGGTAGCTTTGTGATGAAGTCTGTGGTAATTTGCTCCCACTTCCACATAGGTATTTCTAGCCGCTGTAGTTGACCGTACGGCTTTTGGTGTTCGATCTTTACTTTCTTACAAGTATCACATCTTTCCACATACTGAGCGATCCCTCTTTTTATCCCTGGCCACCAATAAAATTGCTTTAGATCTCTATACATCTTGTTGGTACCTGGGTGAATAGCGAAACGGGATTGATGAGCTTCTTGTAAAACACGATCACGTAACCCACCCAATTGAGGTACCCACACTCTGTTTTCCAGACACAATAACCCCCGATCATCTTTCACTAGCAATGCTGACATCCCCGCTAATCGTTCTGATTTCAGATGTTCATCTTGATAAGCCTCTATTTGACACTTCTGCAATTCATCAAATATGTTGGGTAGAAGCTCAGTTCGTAGGGAAATAACTTTTATCGTTCCACCCCTTTCTTGACGACTCAATGCATCAGCTACCACATTTGCCTTTCCCGGGTGATAAAGGATTTCGCAGTCATAATCGTTCAGCAATTCTAGCCATCTCCTTTGTCTCATATTCAGTTCCTTCTGATCAAAGAGGTGTTGGAGACTCTTATGATCAGTATAAATCTGACATTTGGAACCATACAGATAATGTCTCCAAATTTTTAACGCGAAGACGACTGCAGCAAGCTCCATATCGTGCGTAGGATACTGCCGTTCATGATCCTTCAGTTGGCGAGAAGCATAAGCTATAACCTTTCCGCGCTGCATAAGCACACAACCCAATCCCAGTTTAGACGCATCACTGTAAACGACAAAGTCTTCTGAACCTTCAGGTAGTGATAGAATTGGCGCGCTGCACAGTTTCTCTTTCAATATTCTGAATGCCTCGTCCTGTTCTGCTTTCCATTCGAACTTTAAATTTTTCCGGGTCAGCTTAGTCAAAGGTGTTGCGATACGAGAGAAGTCTTTTATGAATTTCCGATAGTAACCGGCTAAACCCAGAAAACTGCGTACCTCTGTTGCTGTCTTAGGCTGTTCCCACTTTTCAACTGCCTCCACTTTCATCGGATCGACTTGTATACCTTTCTCAGAAATCACGTGCCCCAGAAATTGCACTTTCCGTAGCCAGAATTCACATTTAGAAAATTTTGCATACAACTTTTCCTTCCTCTGTAGTTCTAGAATCAAACGAAGATGTTGCGCGTGCTCTTCCTTGGATCGAGAATAGATAAGGATATCATCGATAAATACAATTACAAATTTATCGAGATACGGCTTACATACCCGATTCATTAAGTCCATAAAGGCAGCTGGAGCGTTCGTCAATCCAAATGGCATTACTAAAAATTCATGATGACCATACCTCGTTCGAAAAGCAGTCTTTAAAACGTCTTCTTCTTTAACTTTCAACTGGTGATAACCGAACCTTAGATCAATCTTGGAGAAATAGCAAGCTCCAACTAACTGATCAAAGAGATCATCAATTCGTACGAACTGTCAGAACGAAAGCTAATCATGAAGTCTCCCTGCATGTTACTATTGTCTTACCTCCCTTGCACGTCTCCGTACGAACTGTCAGAACGAACATCCCTTTTGTCTGAAATCGTACAACAACTCTGATTCTACACTTGCACCATGCGGCTACTAGGTTATCTACAAAAGTACATGCGACCACTCAGCTGCTGCCACGTGTAAAGCAAAAACTGTCATGCATTAAATGCATGCAGTATATAAGAAGAACCCTACTTCAGAAATGAAGTGTCTCGGCCATCTTCTTCTTTCTAGTGCAAGAAACTTAGTGTTCTTAACTTGTTTAGATTTAGGTTTATCCTTAATCTTGTTCCACAACAAGTTGTAAATTGTATTTGATTTATCAATAAACAATTTAGAAAAGTAAAATCGTGTGTTTGTATTCAACCCCCCCCCCCCCTTCTACAAACTTGTATAGCCCTTCGGGACCAACAAGTGGTATCAGAGCAGATTTGTTTAATCTCATAAAAAAGATCTGATCTATACTAAGATTTCTCTTCCTTGCTATTTCTGAAAATGGCTACCAACACAAACACTAACTATACTGACAACGGTTCTCTTGCAAAACCCCCTAGATTTTCCAGAGATAACTTCAATCTATGGAAAAATAGGATGATTCTCTTCTTAGAATGTGTAGACCCTACTATGCCTTACTATCTTGAAAACGACCCATATATTCCTGTAAGAATTGATCCTGAAGTTCCAGCCGCTGAGAATAGAGCTGCTATTCCTGAAAGGTTGGTTCCCAAGGAAATTCATATGTGGACTGATGAAGATAAGAAGAAAGTGGCTATCGACACAAAAGCCAGATCCATACTCTCCATGGCTCTTCCTGACGAAGTCTACCATTCCGTCATGAACCTGAAAACCTCAAAAGCTATGTGGGACACAATCTGTGTTCAGTATGAAGGTACTTCTGAAGTCCAGGACTCTCGAAAGATCAACCTGGTAAGACAGTATGAAAGCTTCATTTGTGGTAAGAATGAAACTCTCTCTAAAGTACACCAACGTTTTAACTGCTTAATAATAGATCTGAAAATTGTTGGTAAGGAATATTCTAACTTTGAAGTACTGACAAAGTTCTTAGAATGTTTACCTGAAAGCTGGGACAGTTATTCTATGTGTCTCAAGCTGACAAAGGATCTAAAATCAATGACCCTTTCTACCTTATATGGCACGATGCTGAATCATGAGCAATCGAGTCATCTTAAGAAGAATCTTGTAAAAGATTCCAAAAGCACCCCTGTTGCTTTAGTCTCAGAGATACCTGCCACTCAACGATCTACTATCACTATCACTGAGTTAGAAAGTAACTCTGAATGCTCATCAGATCCTGACTCTTCAGATCTTGATGAATCTATGGCTCTCCTATCTAATAAGTTCAGGAGATTCGCCAAAAAGAAATTTTTTAGAAAGAACAAACCTCTTGCTATAACTGACAAGCCAATATCATCAACTCTTGTTGATAAGGCTACTGCTACTTGCTATAACTGTGAAAAGATAGGACATTTTGCTAGCGAGTGCAGGTCAAAGAAAGTTTCTAAAAACTCAGCTTTTCCCAAGAAATCCTCTAACCCCAGGTCTAGAGATGAAAAGTACCAAAAGCTGAAAGAAAGGTATGCAAAGCTGAAAACCTTTAAGAAGAAAGGCAAAGGCCTGATGGTTGACTACGATTGGGCTGCTTCTGACGAAGAAGAATCATCTGACTCTGAAGATGATGAAGCAAATATATGTCTCATGGCCAAAATTGAAGATGAGGAAGAAAAGTCTGACATTCCCTCTACTTCAACCTCTACTACTAAGTCTGACATAACCGCGTTACCTTACAATCCTTAATGACGTGTCCGGTCTTCCCGCACTTATAACACGCTCGTAAATCACCTTGGCAGTTTCCTTGGTGGACACGGTTGCACTTCTGACATGGTCTTTCCGCTGGTCGAAACGGCGGACGGCTATCATACCTCTGAAATCGGGACCTCTTCGGATCATGTTGTGGTCCTTCCCACTTTCTCTTCCCGATACTTTTATCACCAGCATCTCTTCTAATATCCCGCTCAACATTCTCCGCGGCATTAACTGCAGCCGAGAAGGTATCGGGTCTTGTTGCAGACACTAGCCTTCTAACTTCTGAGTTCAATCCAAAAATAAACCTTTCCGTCTTCATCGCCTCCGTAGCAACATAGTATTATGCAAATCGAGACTTTTCCAGAAAGCTAGCAGTATAATCTCGAACGGATAAGTTTCCTTGTTGCAGATTCATGAATTCTCCTTCCAGTTGTTTGACGGCTGCTTGGGGGAAAAATTGTTCCCTGTAGGCTACCACAAATTCTTCCCAAGAGAGGGTAGAATAAACATCGGATCCTTTTGAATGAATACAAGATTCCCACCAATACAATGCATCTCCTTTTAACATAGCTGCCCCATACAATACTCTATCTTCATCCGCGCACTTGCTTGTTTTGAAAATGGCTCCAATTTCCTTCATCCATCTCATTGCTTTTACTGGATCCCGGTCCCCTGAGTACGTAGGAGGTTTGCAACTAAGAAACATTTTGTAATCACATCTTCTCATTACCGGTAAGACCGTAGGGGTGATTGGCATCTCCTCTTCATGAGTAGGGTCTGGTCCTTCTGTTTCAGTATTATGAGTTTGGTTGAACATAGCTTGAATATTGTCTTGTAGTCTTCCCATTTCTGCCATTAGATCAGCCCTAGTAATGAAATCCGTACTATTTTGTTGGGTTCTGCCTCCGACTCGACCTCCAGCTCTACCTCCAGTTCTACCCCCGACTCTGCCCCCCGTTCTGCCTCCCCTGTCCCCCGTTCCTACTGACGGATTAGTTCTGTTTGGATTTCTTCCTCCTCCTCGATTCGAATTTCTTGTACCGCTTTCCATTCTGTGGATTTAAACAGGGTTAATATACACATAAGCACATACCCCATATAACAAGGTATTCCAGTTCAGACATGTACCTGTAAGATCACAATTACACTGGCCAGGTGTAATATGAAATTACCTTACATGATGTTCCTTCTACCTTTTATACTTCATCATCCCAAGGTTCTATAGTGATAAGGACATCCTACTTCACATGCAGTTTAAGTCTAGGTACAGATACAAATACCTAAATCCCTTAAACTAAGGCTCTGATACCATTTGTAACAACCCATATCCCATATACACAACAATTCACATTATGTAACATAACATTCATATAACAAAAGAAACATCATATTACAAGTTCGGTCCCGCGGTCTTTTACAAATAAAAGAAACCATTCTACTACAAACTTTGTACTATTTACATACATCACATTTAATATTGTGATACAACTTCTAAACAAGCCAAAATCTTCATCTTATAATCCTTCACAAAAGCCATCCATTGATTACTCTACTTACTTGCTCTTACTTGATCCACCACCTGGAATACATATTTTAAAACAAAATGAGGGTTAGACCTGATGGTCTAAGTGAGAAATCCCTGTTAGTTTGAAAACCATTTATATAACTTCATTCACATAAATCACGCAACACAATTACATATATCCAATTAAGCTTACATATCATGTACCTTCCCTTCTCATTCCTCCTGGCCATATTAGTGGTAGCAAGCCAACTAATAATATACAACGCTGCACAACATCTACAGCCAAACAACGCTATACGGATTCTATAGCCAAACACACCGGTCCTAGACCCGGCCAATGTATTATAACACATTATAATACTCATGTAAATATAATACCTCACTATATTATAATTCACATATAAACACATAGTCATCAACTATTTCATTCCCAATCCACACATATACGTATTCCATTTAAAAACGTTTTTAAAGTAAAACTCACCTGTTTGACTTATCAAAATGTCCACCAAGCTTTTCTCAAACAATTCAGCTTCACTTCAATTTCACAGAATCTGAAACAATCATATACAAGTATTGTCTTACTACTTTGATCACACAAGTCTTACCAAGATTAAGAACTCTAAAGCACTCTAGTCCCTAAATGTTACCCCCAAACCCGAACTTAAGTCGAGTCCACAGTACATTCGATCCTCGTTCATTCCCTATCCATGATTTAACAAGACTCGGGCCACTGGACACTTAAAAGCATCTAAACTCATCAATTTGATCAATCAGCCAAGGTATCCGGAAACCATAGTTTATCCGGACAACACTACTTTTCCGGACAGCATAGCTTTTCCGGACAGCATAGCTTTTCCGGACAGCACAACTAGTCCGGTTAACATCCGGACACTAACGAAATCCGGATACTATCCGGTAACCCATTTTTAACCGGAAACTTAATGAAAAGAAGACTTACCCGGATAAATAACTCGTCCGGACATCTGCAGAACACTATCCGGACACCACCAACAAAGTTACCCGGACACTCCCAACAAAACCACCCGGATCCCAACAAAACCACCCGGACACATTCATAGTGTCCGGACACCTCTGACTGTTTGCCCTATTTCTACCCAGAATCCGACTGTGATTTATACCAGATCGATTTTGATGATTTTAATCCGACAGAAACTTCCTATTAACATTTACAAACATAAATTGTAAAGGAAACATACCTGTAATCTCTTCCAAGTACACCAAATGATCTCTTAAGCTAGCTTTTCTTCCTTTCTTCTTTTCTTCCAAAACACATACACACCCTTTGATATTTTTGCTAAGTAATTAAGATTATCTGGATATTCTAAGGATAATATCTATCCACATTTACCCTTTTAGCCCTTACACTTATCAATAATAGCCTAAACACCCTTAACTTACAAATTAACCAATTTTTACCCTAAATATATTATTATATACTTATTCAATTTAACGATAAGAGGGTTTAAATAACGACCTTACCCGGGGTATTACATCATCTCCCCCTTAAAATAATTCTGTCCCAGAATTCAGTTAGGCAAAAAGGTGAGGGTATTTGGCTCTCATTTCCGATTCAGATTCCCATGTAGCATCTTGACCTTTATGATGTCTCCACTGAACTTTCACTTGTCTGACCTCCTTATTCCGCAGCACTTTAACCTTATAATCAACTATAACTTCTGGCTCTTCTACATAATTCAGTCTTTCGTCGACTTGTATCTCTGGTAGGGAGATTGCCTGATTTTGAGTAACCAGACACTTTCGGAAGTTTGACACGTGAAATGCGTTATGAATCCTGCTCAATTCTAGTGGAAGATCTAATCTGTAAGCTACTTCACCGATCCTTTCTGTGATAGCAAATGGTCCGATATACCTTGGACTTAGTTTACCTTGCCTTCCAAATCGGATGACCCCTTTCCACGGCGAAACCTTTAACATTACGTAATCCCCAACTTGAAATTCCAATGGCTTTCGGCGTCGGTCAGCGTAACTTTTCTGTCTATCTTGAGCCACTTTCAATCGTTCACGGATCTGAGTAACCTTATCGGCGGTTAACTGAACTATTTTCGGTCCCGCTAACTGTTTCTCTCCCACCTCGTTCCAACACAGAGGTGTTCGACATTTCCTACCATACAGTACTTCGAACGGTGCCGCTTGCATGCTGGAATGATAACTGTTGTTGTAAGCGAATTCGATCAACGGTAAATGCTTATCCCATGATCCCCCAAAATCAACAATGCAAGCCCGGAGCATATCTTCTAAGGTCTGAATCGTTCGTTCACTCTGACCATCTGTTTGGGGATGATACGACGTACTTAACTTTATCTGTGTCCCCATTTCCTTTTGAAAACTTCTCCAAAATCTTGAAGTAAAACGACTATCACGATCAGAAATGATCGAGATTGGAACTCCATGTCGAGTTACTATTTCGTCAATGTACAACTTTGCTAATCGTTCCATCGAATCGGTTTCCTTTATCGGTAGGAAGTGTGCAGACTTTGTCAATCTGTCGACGATCACCCAAATAGAATCGAATCCCTTCGGAGTTCTTGGTAGCTTTGTGATGAAGTCTGTGGTAATTTGCTCCCACTTCCACATAGGTATTTCTAGCCGCTGTAGTTGACCGTACGGCTTTTGGTGTTCGATCTTTACTTTCTTACAAGTATCACATCTTTCCACATACTGAGCGATCCCTCTTTTTATCCCTGGCCACCAATAAAATTGCTTTAGATCTCTATACATCTTGTTGGTACCTGGGTGAATAGCGAAACGGGATTGATGAGCTTCTTGTAAAACACGATCACGTAACCCACCCAATTGAGGTACCCACACTCTGTTTTCCAGACACAATAACCCCCGATCATCTTTCACTAGCAATGCTGACATCCCCGCTAATCGTTCTGATTTCAGATGTTCATCTTGATAAGCCTCTATTTGACACTTCTGCAATTCATCAAATATGTTGGGTAGAAGCTCAGTTCGTAGGGAAATAACTTTTATCGTTCCACCCCTTTCTTGACGACTCAATGCATCAGCTACCACGTTTGCCTTTCCCGGGTGATAAAGGATTTCGCAGTCATAATCGTTCAGCAATTCTAGCCATCTCCTTTGTCTCATATTCAGTTCCTTCTGATCAAAGAGGTGTTGGAGACTCTTATGATCAGTATAAATCTGACATTTGGAACCATACAGATAATGTCTACAAATTTTTAACGCGAAGACGACTGCAGCAAGCTCCATATCGTGCGTAGGATACTGCCGTTCATGATCCTTCAGTTGGCGAGAAGCATAAGCTATAACCTTTCCGCGCTGCATAAGCACACAACCCAATCCCAGTTTAGACGCATCACTGTAAACGACAAAGTCTTCTGAACCTTCAGGTAGTGATAGAATTGGCGCGCTGCACAGTTTCTCTTTCAATATTCTGAATGCCTCGTCCTGTTCTGCTTTCCATTCGAACTTTAAATTTTTCCGGGTCAGCTTAGTCAAAGGTGTTGCGATACGAGAGAAGTCTTTTATGAATTTCCGATAGTAACCGGCTAAACCCAGAAAACTGCGTACCTCTGTTGCTGTCTTAGGCTGTTCCCACTTTTCAACTGCCTCCACTTTCATCGGATCGACTTGTATACCTTTCTCAGAAATCACGTGCCCCAGAAATTGCACTTTCCGTAGCCAGAATTCACATTTAGAAAATTTTGCATACAACTTTTCCTTCCTCTGTGAAGACTGACAAAGCTGAATCTTCAAATGCTGCAAAAACTGCTGAACCTTCCACTTCTTCTTCTAACCCCACTGACAAGTGTGTACACATGGTTAAGTGGGTACCCAAGAAAAACTAATCTTCTTTTGTAATGCAGGTTAAGATGGGTATCTGGTATCTCGATAGCGGATGCTCAAGACACATGACTGGAAAGAAAAGCCTGCTCTCTGAATACAAGGAAGAAAAGGGTCCATCTGTGACTTTCGGTGGAAACGGAAAAGGACATACCCGAGGGTTTGGTGTACTCTCTAATGGTACAACAACCTTCAGAAGAGTCGCATATGTTGAAGGGCTGAAGCATAATCTTCTAAGCATCAGTCAGCTTTGCGACATGGATAACAAAGTAATCTTTACTAAGGAATCCTGCTTTGTCGCTGACAAAAAGGAGAAGATAGCTCTCAGCGGTTATCGTTTGGAAAATGTTTATGTAATAAACATGGACTCAACAACCACTGAGAACTCCTGTTTCTTCTCAAAAGCCTCATTTGATGTCAATTGGCTATGGCATAAGAGGCTCTCTCATCTCAACTTCAAGACACTTAACACTATTTCTTCAAAAGAGTTAGTCACTGGTCTACCTCAGCACTCATATGCAAAAGAGTCCTTATGTTCAGCGTGTGAGAAAGGCAAGCAGACCAAAGCAAGCTTTAAGTCAAAGCAAGTTTCCTCAGTGTCATCTCCTCTACAACTTCTCCATATGGATTTGTTTGGCCCTGTTAACAAACAATCCATCGCTGGAAAGAGATATACGCTGGTCATAGTTGATGAATTCTCTCGATATACATGGGTTATGTTTCTCCATTCTAAGAGTGACACCCCTGAAGAACTCATCACATTTGTTCGGAAGATGGAAACCCTGAACAACTTGATCGTTCGCTCAATAAGGAGTGATCATGGGACTGAATTCAAAAACAGCTCTCTTGATTCCTTCTTTGAGAGTAAGGGTATTTCTCACAACTTTTCTTCAGTGAGAACACCGCAACAAAACGAAGTCGCTGAAAGAAGAAATAGAACTATAATTGAAGTTGCACGTTCAATGCTCAACGATTCTCACCTGCCTGCTCAGTTTTGGGCAGAAGCTGTCAACACCGCTTGTTTTACGCAAAACAGGTCGCTGATAGTCAAAAGATTTAATAAAACAGCCTATGAACTTTTTCATGGGAGAAAGCCTTCACCTAGCTTTCTTCACATCTTTGGATGTCAGTGTTTCATACTGAACAACAGAGATGCCCTTGGAAAGTTTGATCCTAAGGCTGATGATGGAATCTTTCTTGGATATTCTTCAATCTCCAAAGCCTTCAGAGTCTTCAATCGAAGAAGACAAACTGTTGAAGAAACTATTCA
This sequence comes from Saussurea involucrata, assembly GCA_033807775.1. Lineage (NCBI taxonomy): Eukaryota > Viridiplantae > Streptophyta > Magnoliopsida > Asterales > Asteraceae > Saussurea > Saussurea involucrata. The sequence continues at coordinate 78,481,014 of CM066313.1, read as the reverse complement.
TGTCACTTTTGACGAATCCCGTCCAGCGAATTCTCGACCATTTGCTGATACTGAAGAACTGAATCAATGGATGTTTTCTCATCTTGGTGATTCAGAAGATATTCCCACTCCTCATACTCATACAGTTGAAGATGATAGTCCTACTATCATCCGAAACATGCAGAATTGTGAAGCTGAAACATCATGGGTCTCAGTTGTTCCTTTAAACACTATACATGCCTCTGAACCAAATGTCTCAGACATTCCATCTACTTCTCAGCAATCTGTGAATGAAATGACATCTGCACCTACTCCTCTCTTGGCTGATATTCCAGAAGTTGCTGAAGCTTCATTTTCAGCTCCTCCAGTCCAATTTGAGTCAGCGATGGACTGTAAATCACCCAATTGATCAAATTCTTGGTGATCCAAACGCCGGTGTTCAGACTCGACGAAGTGCAGGTAATATTGTTTTATTTGTTAACTTTATTTCTCTGATTGAACCAAAGAAAATAGATGATGCCCTCAAAGATCCAAACTGGGTCAACGCAATGCAAGAAGAGCTGACTGAATTCGAAAGAAACAAAGTTTGTAAACTTGTTCGAAGACCAACTGACAAGAGAGTGATAGGCACTAAATGGGTCTATCGAAACAAGTTGGACGAACATGGAACTGTAACCCGCAACAAGGCTCGTCTTGTTGCTCAGGGATACAGACAAGAGGAAGGCATAGATTATGACGAAACATTTGCTCCAGTAGCAAGACTATAATATATTCGTCTATTCTTAGCATACGCTGTACACAAAGACTTCAAAGTATATCAAATGGATGTTAAGTCAGCATTTCTCAATGGAAAGCTGAATGAAGAAGTCTATGTGGAACAACCTCCAGGATTCTCAGATCCTAAGCGTCCAGGTTATGTTTATAAACTGGATAAGGCACTTTATGGCTTAAAGCAAGCTCCACGTGCATGGTATGACACCCTATCCTCTTATCTCCTAATTGAACAATTTGAGCGAGGTAAAATCGACAAAACTCTAATTTTTAGAATAGTGAAAGGTCATATCATTCTTGTTCAGGTATATGTTGATGACATTATATTTGGTTCTACTAACCCTGATCTTTGTACTCGTTTCGCTGATAGAATGAAAGAAGAGTATAAAATGAGCATGATGGGTGAGCTAACATATTTCCTTGGTCTTCAGATAAAGCAAAATGAAAAGGGAACTTTCATTAATCAGGGAAAGTATATTAAAGATATGCTGAAGAAATTCGATTTAACTCAGAGTTCAGCTATGAAAACCCCTATGGCACCACCGCTGACACTAAATAATGATTCAAATGGAATACCTGTTAATGTCACGCTGTACCGTGGGATGATCGGCTCTCTTTTGTATCTAACAGCTAGCCGACCCGATATTATGTACGCAACCTGTTTGTATGCACGATATCAAGCTGAACCTATGGAATCTCATATGATCGCTGTAAAGTGAATCTTTCGTTACCTTAAGGGTACTATGAACCTAGGTCTTTGGTATCCCAAAGACTCAGGGTTTGATCTAATCACCTATTCAGATAGTGATTTTGCAGGTTGCAAATTGGATAGGAAAAGCACCACAGGAGGCTGTCAGCTCCTGGGTGGAAAGCTGGTGAGTTGGACAAGTAAAAAGCAAAACTCAGTGTCGACCTCAACTGCTGAAGCTGAGTATGTAGCCGCTGGAAGCTGTTGTTCTCAGGTCTTGTGGATGAGAAATCAACTACTAGACTATGACCTTCAGCTCTCGAAAATTCCAATCTTTTGCGACAACACAAGTGCCATCGCTATAGCCAACAATCCAGTGCTACACTCAAAGACCAAACATATCGAAATCAGGTATCATTTTATCAGAGATCATGTGATGAATGGTGATATAGAACTTCATTTTATCCCAACTAACTATCAGTTAGATGATCTGTTCACCAAACCTCTTGATGAGACAAGATTCAACTTTCTCATCAGCGAGCTTGGAATGCTGAACTTTGAAGAGTAAAATCTTCAGTAGTTCACATTTGATCAGCGATAGGATAAAACAATTATATAACCCATTCTATCATTCTCTCTCTGAACAAAGTTGATTCACTGATATCAAGGTATGTTTTCTCTCTTGCTCGCTGACGTTCGCATGTGAATGTAAGATTTCAAAACAAATTGCACCGCTGAATATCTCTTCCTTAACAGCGATACTTTGAAATTTCTTAAACCAACACTGATATTTCTATTCAGTGCTTCATATTTTCAAAAGTGTCCCTGAGCTTTCAAAACCTCAGAGACATCCTAAAATATGAAAGGACAGTTGTGACATCATCGCAATGGATAAGCCCTGGCACGTTCTTTTTCTGACACACGTTTGCACGTTTCGTTTACCTTCCAATCAAATGCAAACACGTGTCCGTGTCATGATGAAAAACTTTTCCGCTCGAGTTTTTCTCTCTCTCAAATCTCTCTATATAAACCATTTTGGGTTTATATTTTTCTCTTTACACGAAAAACTTCTCCTCCAAGCAAGAAAAAAGATTTACTGTTGCATTTTGAGCTCTCAAAATTTCCAGAAACTGTTCATCTTCTTCTTCTTTGACGAACCAGGTTAATACTCTTATTATTTACCTACATTACTTGTTTATGATCTTATTCTTTGCTTTTAACAGATCAAACAAAAGAACTTTTATGAAATGAAATCATTTTCTGTTCATGATTTTATGAATACAACCTTCATGGTTGTTCTTCAAGTTTATATCAAAACTCGTAAACTTGTTCTTCATATGTTTTTCCAGAATTCCTTCTTCAAATGAAATCTGGAAAACACATAATCTCTACGTTTTGTAACTCTTTCTCAAAACAAGAAAAAAACCCTAATCTTTCTCAAACGGATTTTTGGTTGAATGAAATGGACAAAATTCGAAAACATCTTATTGAAAAATCTTTCCACATTAAGACTGTATTCTTTATCTATGTTCATGTTTATATATGTTAAACAGAAATGGCATCTTCTACTGATATTCCTACTGCTGAGAACACTGCTGCTGTTGAGGAACTTGAAATCACCAAGGCTCCTCAGGTCAAGTTCAAACTTAAGGATGTCTCTTTTACAAAATCAAACAACCTCCATGCGCTGTTCGATTTTCCTCCAAAAAAGCAAGTCAAGCATCTAGACGATGCTGTGAATTTTCTGAAAACCTGTTGCCTCTCTACAGCCTTGACCATAACACCCCCTGCTCATCAGTTGCTATTATCTCAGTTCTGGTATACCGCAAGACACACTCAACTACCTTCATCCAAAGACCCTACCAAACTACTTGATGTCATCCTCTGTGACACTGATTTTGGCACCATCAAAATCAACCCTGCTATCATTCGAAAAGCACTGAATCTCCCTGTTGCCACCAAAGATAAACCATTTGTTCCTTTTCCTGATCCCAAGAGACATGCTGATAGAGAAACACTCATTGCATTCTTTGATGCAATGAAGTACGTTTGGGATCAAGGAAGAGATGAAAAAGCCGAGAAGAAACTGACTGCAATCAAGAAGTCAAAGATGCCCAGCGAGATGAACTTCATCTTCGCACACCTGATAAGCTGCATGACAGCGAAGAGTGGCTCCTCTGATCAAGCTGCTCAACCTCAGCAAGCCATGGGCTATGCATTGCTGAAAGGTCTTCATGTTGACTGGGCCTCGATAATCTACGACGATCTTGCGCTCAGAGTAGATTTTGCTGATAGACCATCATGGGTTCCATACCCAAGATTCCTCAGCGCCATCTTCAAAACCGACCTTAAGGATAAATACCCAAAAGAGGGTGATCTGAGATTCTCTCAGGTTGGCCCTAAGGTGCTCGACTTCAAGCCCCTGCCAAACGAGGTACGTCTCTCTACTCTCTTATCTATTCTCAATCCTCCTTCTTCTACTTCTGCGGCTCATTCAGTGGAAATCCCCACCACTGATACCCCAGCTGCAACCTCCACTCCTTCTAGAAAAAGGAAACACTCATCTTCCCAACTTGGCTCCGAAAGGATCAAGAAAACCAAGGAGCAACCCCCAAAGCATTCCCATGCTAAAGACTCCTCAGCTCATCTTGAAGAGCTGATGGAAAGTTCCGTGGTACGCTCTGCCACAGCTGAACAAGCCACCCCTTCCATCCCAGCTTCAGCGTCTCTAAACGCTGAAGTTATAAACTTGGAACTGAACCCACCTTCTTCAGTCCCCTTTGAGACTGAAGTGATTTTCAGCGGATCCAACGCTGAACCCCGTACCCATCCAACCGTCTCATCCTCCATTCCTCTCACCTCTTCTTTGGTCACTCAATCTATTCCCCTATTCTCCTCAACAACCGTCATCCTCAGCGACACTATTGCTGAACATTTTCAGAGGATGATAGGACACACCACAGGACCTGCAGGTACTTCCAGTCGTCTAGGAAATATTGAAGACAACTACGAAACTTTTTCAGGACATCGAGGTTTCGACAACTTCGCCATCCCGCCTGCAGGTATACACAAAATCCCACACACTTCTCTCTCTCTCAACCCCAAACTTCTGAGCTTTCCTCTGTTCATAAGTTGATAACTTTTTCAGGTCCTAATTTGGGGGATATCAACACCTCCCTGAAGGCCCTGGAAACAAAGGTGGAAAATTACAACACCACTCTCACTGCCAACTCTTCAGCGGTTACAAACGCTGGAGAGAACTTGAAGACTTTGACCTTTGAGGTCGAAAAGAAAGCCTCCAAAACTGATCTGGAGAAGGTGGATGGTAGCATTGCTAAATTTGCTACCACCCTCGCTGAAAACTCAACCGCCACAACCACTCTATCAACAAACTTCACCTCTCTGTCCAATGAAGTCACATCATTGAAGACAGAGATTGGTTCTCTTAAGGGTGAAGTTTCCACGATCAAAGTTGACGTCTTTGCGATCAAAGAGATTGTTCAGAAAGTACTCGATCATCTGAACGCCCCAACTTCTCATTTCACTCAGGCCGATCCAGATGATCTAAAAAAGATCAGTCCTGCTCTTACTGGCCTAGAAGAGAGAGTAGCAGCGATTGAGAACTGCATAGGAATTACTGGCCAAGAAGACAGTAATCCTATGGCTGCTGCTGCCGCTGAAAAGTCCGTTACCTCCCCCAACCATGATATGGAAGAGGGGGAGAAGCCTAAAGAAGACCTTCCCCATAATGATGAGGGGGAGAAGAAAAATAAAGAAGACCTTCAGGGAGTTGAAAACCCTGAGGGAACCGAGAAACCTCCCTCTGTATCTGAGGGGGAGCAACTCGAAGAGCAGAACATTGAAGTTGCTGCTGATGTAAACTCACCCTACGCTGAAGAGGTTGAATCTGATGAAGACGAAGCTGAAGACGATGAAGCTATCGACATCTCTGATGATGAACCATCTTCTTCTCCAAAGAATGATGATGATGATGATGATGATGATGATGACTCCTTTATCGTCAAGCATGTTCAGAAGACTACAGCTCTCAAAGGGATTTCGATAAATGAACCTTTAGGGGAGTGGACCAAGACAAAGCCTGCAGCGTCTGACGCTGACAAAGGCAAAAACAAAGGTCTCGCTGAAGAAGACAATCTGACGATCTTGCTTCCAAAGCCAGTTTGTCAGGTACACTACCTTCTATTCCCTTACACTGCATCCCTCCTCTATCCTTTCTCAATCTCAACCCTTCTCTCCATAAAACCTCTACACACTTAACCACATTCTTTTCTCTATCTCTTTCTTCCCCAACTCTTCTTACTTAAACGATCGTTGTGTTTCAGCTAGTCCTCTCCCCTGTTTGAGGATCCTGCTGAAGCTTCTACGACTACACCAACAATAATTCCAGCCTCCGTCGCTGAAGAAATAATCCCGGTCTTGGATTTAACCACTGAGACCGATGAACTTGAAGAATAGGCTCTCTCTCACAAAAACAGACCTTCCTTGGCTCCTCAAAAGCTAAGTGAAGAGGATCAGAAAAAGAGAGAGGAAGTAATCAAGAGATTCGAAGATCAGCGAATCATCCTGAAGCGTGATCAACTTCCTTCTATTCCTCCAAAGTTCAGACTTTCACAAAAGGAATACCAGGATCACCTCAGAGATGAAAGGTTAATCGCTGAAAGAAGGGAAGCTGAAGAAAAAGACAGAGAACTCGCCATCCAGCTTACCCAACAATCAGTGAAAGACCCCTTGCTGAAAAGAACTCCCATCGAAGTTCAACGTCAGCTCTGGGAAGACGCCAAGAAGATCGTTGAAGAAAAAGCCAAGGTTTATCAATCTACCTTGAACTGGTGCAAAGAAAATGTTCACTTCAGATATCGACCTGCCAGAATCAACAAGGTACATATCACTGGAAAATCGACCCTCAGAGTTTCAATCGCTGAAATCGAGATATTCAGAGAGAACGGACAGTACAAAAAATTCTATGCTGAAGCTATCACGAAGTACGGTCTCTCTGAATGGTTGGAGATCATATTAGCCATCCAGAAGTCACAATCTAAGTACAAGGATCATGTCGAAAAACTTATAAATCAACAGATCAACTTAGTTTCCTCTGTCGTGGATATTCCTCCTCCTCCTCCTCCTCTCTCGAATCAAAAAAGAAGGGCCTCTGCAAATAAAAAGTCTAAATCTTCAGACTCAGGTCCTCCTATACGGAACGAAATAGGTATTGGTTTCTCTCGAGCTGAAGTACTTGGTCCTGATCCTGATCTATCAGCGCTCGACACATCTCTGCCATCTGGTGAACGTTTTATCCCTGGAAAAGTCATAAGCGAACCTTATGGTATTTTCTTTTACGACTATGATAAGGGACAACGCTTTCAACGCATCTCTGAGCTTCCCATCACTCCCCTCAAACAGCTAAGGGATCTTGTCTATTGGTGTGAATTCAGACGCGATCTTCAGGCAAGGTATCTCAAACCCTTAATCTTCGCTGAAGGTCAAGAAAGAAGAAATCAGGGAGAAACTGTCCCTGACTGGATGATTCCTACAACCAAGACCCTTGTTGAACTTCTCATTAAGGAAGAACCTCTGGACGGATAGGATCGCCTTTTTAATCCTTCTATCTTTATCTGTCATTCTTCTGTACTTGTAATTTATTTTGCTGTACTTGTAATTTTTCCACTTCCCTTTGTAATCTTTATGAAGTTTAAAGAAAAATTTCAGCGAAAGTACTTTACTCCATTAGTACTGAAAAGATCCCAGAAAACAGTAAAAGGGACAAATATTTTATGAGTTCTTTTTATCCTTATGTTTTCATTAAATAGCAATTTTCTCTGTTGCTATGTCATAATCAAATAGGGGGAGATTGTTGATCCAAACCCTCAGTGATTTGATAATGACCCTCTCTTAAACACTTAGTGAAAATTGTAAGTAAACAATATGTATTAGAGTTTCACTATCGCTGATAAGTACTAAGACTTTACAGTACCGCTGATAGGAACTCTCGCTCTTTAGATTAGATATTCAGCGAACATTGTTCATCATCTTATAGCTCTGAGCCTGTTCAGTCTATGAGATGATCGCTGATAAGTTAGTTGTTTACTTATGATCCCTGAAGACAAGTTTCACGTCAACCAAAGTTCTACGCTGAAGTCGAAGATCAAGCTCAAGAACCAGCGACAAGTCTACTCATGAACTGATGCGGATATCAGTGAAGCAAGACCTGTCCATTCAACATGAAGTATCAAGTAGAAGACTTCAGCAATCGCTGAACTTTATCATTCGCTGATAAAGATCTGACTCAACGAAAGCTGATCATGAAGTCTCCCTGCATGTTACTATTGTCTTACCTCCCTTGCACGTCTTCGTACGAACTGTCAGAACGAACATCCTTTTTGTCTGAAATCGTACAACAACTCTGATTCTACACTGTGCACCATGCGGCTACTAGGTTATCTACAAAAGTACATGCGACCACTCAGCTGCTGCCACGTGTAAAGCAAAAACTGTCATGCATTAAATGCATGCAGTATATAAGAAGAACCCTACTTCAGAAATGAAGTGTCTCGGCCATCTTCTTCTTTCTAGTGCAAGAAACTTAGTGTTCTTAACTTGTTTAGATTTAGGTTTATCCTTAATCTTGTTCTGCAACAAGTTGTAAATTGTATTTGATTTATCAATAAACAATTTAGAAAAGTAAAATCGTGTGTTTGTATTCAACCCCCCCTTCTACAAACTTGTATAGCCCTTCGGGACCAACATCGCGGTATTCTATGCACCCGGGGACGAACAAGAAGTACCGGGACTTAAGACAGTTCTACTGGTGGCCGGGAATGAAGAAGGACATCGCTCACTTTGTGGAGCGGTGTGTAACGTGTTTGAAGGTTAAAGCAGAACATCAACGACCGTATGGAGAACTTCAGTCTACGGTGATACCAGAATGGAAGTGGGATAACATCGCCATGGATTTCGTTACAAAGTTTCCCAGGACTCCGAAGGGTAACGATGCGATATAGGTGATTGTGTATATTCTCACTAAGTCCGCGCATTTCCTACCAATCAAGGAGTCAGATTCGTTAGAAAAGCTTGCCCGATTATACATCAATGAGATTGTATCTAGGCACGGGGTACCGCGATCCATTGTGTCTGACCGTGATAGTCGGTTCACGTCAGCATTTTGGAGAAGTCTTCAACGAGAGTTGGGTTCGCAATTGAAGTTAAGCACGACCTATCATCCTTAAATGGATGGTCAGAGTGAAAGAACTATTCAGACGTTAGAAGATATGGTTCGAGCGTGCGTTATCGATTTCAAAGGGTCTTGGGAAGTCCACCTACCCTTGATAGAGTTCTCATATAACAACAATTACCATGAAAGTATCCAGGCATCACCATTCGAAGCATTGTATGGACGAAAGTGTCGTACGCCGTTGTGTTGGAACGAGGTGGGAGAAAGACAACTAACAGGTCCAGAGATTGTACAATTGACGGCGGATAAGATCGAAATAATCCGTGAGAAAATGAGAATCGCGCAATATCGACAGAGGAAGTACGCAAACAAAAGAAGAAAACCTACTAAATTTCAAGTGGGGGACAAGGTAATGCTAAAAGTCTCGCCTTGGAAAGGAGTAGTGCGCTTCGGGAAGAAAAGGAAGTTGAGGCCGAGGTATGTGGGGCCATTCAACATTATTGAACGAGTTGGGGTTGTGGCCTACAAGTTGGATTTGTCGGAAGAGTTAAGAGGAGTTCATCCGACATTTCATGTCTCGAACTTAAAGAAGTGTTTGGCAGAAGCCGATGTGGCTGTTCCTTTAGAAGATATCAGCATAAGTTGGCCAATGGCATGTAGCTCAGTTGGTTAAGGGGCGAGGAGATGTTTGCTCCAATAGGTCGTTGGTCACGAGTTCGAATCCTGCGGGAGACGGGCTCGGAGCCCCCTCGCAATCGCCTTGCCGCTGAGTGAGTCAGGTATGCCCCCCACATTATGGAATTGGCAGCCGATTGTGGGCCGGTTTGAGGTTGCCGGTTAATCAACCTTTTTATTTGCTCCAATAGATGAGAAGTTGACTTATGTAGAGGAACCAATGGAAATCGTGGATAGCAAGGTCAGTAAAACGAGAAACAAAGAAATCCGGCTAGTAAAGGTTCAGTGGAGGTATGTTAGTCCCAGATGGCTTAACAAGTATTGTAGAAGGGGGGGTGAATACAATACTCAAAATTTTCACAATTTTAATTCTATTATTGAAAAACTTTCAACAAGAATTACACATAGAAACTAAAGACTGTTGCGGAAAAGAACAGATAAACTATTCTAACAATCTTTCACAAAGTATACTAAACAAAACAACTTAGAACACTTAGAACACTTAGAACAAAGCTATAAAGTTCTTAAGCAAAATGGAGAATTCTTGCACTGAGAGAGTTTTCCAGAAAGCGTAGTTTGCATGGGAGCCTCTTCTTCCTTTTATAGTGAGATGAACATTAAATGCTTGGGACACATGTCATCAGGAGATTTGCTTGTAGCTTTTGACTTCTGAAAAGTTGATATGTCTTTATCACCTTTTCATTGGTACTAGGAAGAATACCCATGCTGAAAGGGACTTTAACTGAAAATAGATAAAAGGACAAATAGTCACTTTTACCTGGCAAAGGATATTGTCCCATATTAAATGATCTTCTTGATGTGTCTTCCAAGACAATTACACCGACGATGTTCCACCGAAATGCTTGACTTGAATCTTGAAACAATCTTCAAAGAAAACCATTTAAACAAAGATCCCACTGATTTGAGTATCTTCATCGGTGGGATGCTTCTGGCCGACGAAAGGAGAGTCGGTGGGGAGAGTGTCCACCGATGTGTGGGAACACCATCGGTGGACCATGACTTGTTTGATTGTTGAGAAGACAATTCTTACTTCCACAATGAGAATGTCTTCAAGCTTGGTTTTGGTTGATATTCAACTTCACCGAACATTTGCTATTTTGTACAAGTCATTTTAAAGAACCATGCTAAAATATTCTAAGTAAGATATAGGGGAAAAACATCGGTGAGTCAATTTCAAATCTTGGTGACCCAACAATCTCCCCCTATTTGAATTTGAGCTCTATCCTTAGAATATTTAAGAGTATTAGAAAGTAAAATGCATTTTTGACCCTTTTTACTCTTTTTGGGTTCTTTTCACATAAACCATTCTTTTTGTTCTTTTTGATCTAATTTTCTTTTGTATGAGTATGTATACTATAGACAATATTTACAAGTAAGAAAATGTAACTATGTGCAACAAGGAAATTCAAATAGAAGAGAAGTACTTGCATTTAATTCAAATCTTCATACATTTGAAAATGAAGAAAATTTTACAAGTACTTAACCAGTGAAAATGAGAACACTTAGATCATTTTCTCATTTTCTGACGGCGCTGGATTTCGGCAAGGATATTCTGATAAAATGGTTGTGCTTCGGGGATGTATGGCATCAGATTAGATATGCCTTCAAGAAAGATGATGTTGGCCAAGGGGATTTGAGAAAACCTGAAGAAACGTTGGTGGCCGAATCCGTCATTGGAGTATAGTCTAGGAATCGGTGAGAGGCTTAGAGTGGTTGAGGGATAAGTGCTTGATGTGGGGAGAGACAGATTGAGATTATCCACATAGGGAATTTTTCCTTTTGCAGCCAACTCTTTGAAGATGTTGTCGGTGACCTTTTGATTCTTGGTCTTCGGTAGGCGGATGTCTTCCTTAAAGGATTGAAGTTTGGCTCTTTCATCGGAGGAGAGGACGATGTTATGTTTCCTTTTTACCTCTTTCATTTTATCCATCAAGCCATCAATGCACTTGATGAATACGTCTTTCTTTGGATTTACGCTCTTCACTAGAAGTTTAGAGAGTTCAAACCATTCGGAGATGCCGAATTGTTTCAGGTGAAAATCTGTAATACTTTTAGACATGTCATCTTCTCTTTCAATGATCAACCTTATGTCGGCAGGATTGGCTTTAGAGGTGGCAATTTTGATACCTGTGATTGGAGACCTGCTGGTTCGGTAATGATGGGGTCGGTGGATTTGGCTTTTGCTGCTTCTTCCTTGGCAACTTTTAGAGAAAGAGCCTTTGAGTCATCTGTGGCTTTCTGAGCGAGTCTAGTCTCCTCAATTTCTTGAGGAGATAGACCGAGATCGGTGGTAGTTACTTGGGATGGAGGCTTGAGTTTTAGAGTTTGGGCATCTGCAGGTCGGGACCCATATTTGGCTAGCTCCTTCTTTTTCTTTTCTTCTTTTGCCTCTTCTTCGGTAGATAGGATTTTCTTGCCTTTGTCTTTGGGAGCCTTGCTAATTTGCTCCCCCTCAGATTTTGCAGGGGTTTTCTCCACCGATGGTGGTGAAGATTTTTGTGGTGGAGAGGATTTCGGTGTTGGTGAAGACTTCGGTGGTGACTTATGTGGGGTAACGTTCGATGAAGGTCTCTCCACCGATTGTTGAGGAGAAGGAGAGGAAGTAGTACCAAATGGTTTCGATGGAGGGCTTTCCACCAATGGTTGTTTGGATGGAATAGAAGTGGTACCTGGAAGATCGGTGGCTTTCTTGGAGATGCGGATATGTGGTTGATGGGTGGAATGTGAAGGCCGGTTGCTGTTTGTTCATTTAACCGAAGGCATTTTCGGTGGTGGTTCAGATTTCTCCCCTCAGCAGCAGCCCGAACAGTTAAACCCAACAGAGTGAACACCTGATCAAGTTTGGAGTGAAGAAGGTTGATACTTGCAGGATCAATGTTGGTCAAGGTAAAGTCACCCAAATCCAAATCCCAATCCAGGCTCTTTTCAAGTAGATCAACTTTTTGAAGTAGGCGTTCCATGGCTTGAGATAAAGAATTCCGAAGAGCGTGATGACGAGTTTCCCGATCAATAAGGCGAAAGAGCTCGGGATCTTTGATGTCGATAGAAGCTTTGATGGAGGCTAAAGACATGGCCAGGTCGGAGTGGGAGTTGGTCAAATTATCCACCCTGGTAGAGAAGTTGGCCATATTATCAGTAAGAGGCCGAAGAAGATCCTGTAGAGTTGAGGCCAAGAACTGAAGTTGCTGTGATTCCAAGGCCAAAATACGCTCATTTGCCTGAGCAATCATAGAAATAGTGGAGCGCTTGAACGACTCAAACTGAGTACCCACCATTCTACACTGACGTGCACTTTCTTGAACCTCAGTTATCAAGTCACTAGGCAGCCGAATACCTGCAATAGGAGGAACACGAACCTCGGGTAGACGGAATCATGGATGTGTCGGTGACAAGGAGGTATGAGGTAGTATGCGTTCCTCAACAAAAGTAGAGGAGGTTGACTGAGTGCATGAGGGATATGGGTAAAGAATCCTTTGTCGGGGAGAAGGTGGCCTCGGTGGAGGAGATGGTGGTCGTTGGTGAGATGAGGAAGAACTACTCGCAGATGCGTCAGATCGGTGGGGTGTGGGAGATCGGTGGTGTGGAGATGCGATCGGTGTGGGTATTTTCGGTGTGGGAGAGGGTGGTTTCGGTGGAGATGGTGGATCGGTGCGGGTGATGTCGGCGGTGGGAATCGTGGTTCAGGGAGAACCAGTGTCTTCTAATAGAAACTCAAAGAAATCTCGTGGGGGGATTTTTCTGTGGGGGAACCCTCAGTGGGTTGTGCATCATCGATCTCATAACGATCGAGTGTTAGGTTGTGCAGTGCGAACTCGGTACCTTCGAGGTGAGAGACCTCGAAGTCATCTCCACCACCCAAAGAAGTAGGTGAGGAGGTAAGTTGTGGGTTCTCCAAATATACAACCGAGGCCTGTGGAGAGGCAACAGAGGATTCGGTAGGGGTTACATCTGATTCCCGTGGCCCAAAAGGGAGAATTTCAACAACCGTTGATTTTTTAGAATCATCAGTTGGCTTAGATAGCTTGGCCGAGGGTTTCCGAGACCTCTTTAAAGGAGACCTTGGAGGAGATTTTGAGCGCCTCCGCTTTTGAGACGGGTTGTGGACCGGGGAAGCCTCCGAGGGATCTCTCAGTGGCGTAGTCCTAGAAAGCGGGTGCGGAGGTGTCGGTGGCTGTTGGTTGTTTCTTTTTAGCACCACCCGACTTTGCTCGGGGACGGGGAGAAGGGGCCACCACAACTTGGGGTTCCTCGGGAACTTCCGGGTGTTGAAACCTGGGAGCTTCCGCATCACCCCAGTGAAGATTGGGAGTGTGAGCAAAAGAAATCATACCTTGGCGTAGAGGACGGTCAGTAGCGAGGCGACCAACAGCAAGTGTCTTTTGGCCAACAATGGGAGATGACCAATCATAAACGAATCGTGGGGGTTGAGACTTGCGATCCGCATCCAACGTCGAACCGAGTTTGTGTTGGATGATCATAGAGATGAAGCGAGGGTAGGCCACATGACAGCGTTTCGGGTGCTTGACCACTTCAGTCAGCTCAGTAAAGAAGTACTGAGCAAAATCTACCTTTCTTTGAAAAATTAGTGCATGGGCCAGCTTGGTAATGTAAGAAGGAGATTGGTCTTGACCACTTGTCTTTCTAGAAAGACAATGGATCACGTGGGCGAAGAAAAAATTCCATACACCACCCATTTTGTTGCGAGTGAGTGTACCTGGGCCTTTGGAGGATTTGGAAGTTGTGTCTTCAGACTGATGGAGATAACCAAGGGTATTAATAACTTGCTCAAGGAGGTTGTCAACATGCATGTCAACATATGTAGGAAAAGCATTGATCCTGAGAGCAGTGTGAACATCATCAATGCCGAACGTGAGGTCGTGATCACCTTCCTCATCAGTAAGGATAGATGCATGAATAGCCTCGTTAGAAGGATCATACACACATGTGAGCCAGAACTTTCCAATGAGCATTTTGCTCATCTTAGGGTTGCAAGAGAAAGCATGGAGAAGAGGAGAGCGGGTCAAGAACTTTATTATAGTGTTGAACTCGGGATGTGCGGGATCAGATTCAAACCTTGCAACGTGATTGCAAGGATTGAACTTCAGGTCTTCAAAACAAGTGGGGATGTCTTTGACGATCTTCGTGGGTGCCATTGTTGCAGGTTGTGAAAGCTTGAGGGAAAACGAGAGAGAAGGTAGAGGGTTGCGGTTTTCGAACATGAATGAAGAAGGAGAAGAGGATGGGGTTATATAATAAGAGAGAATGAGAATATGATGTATATGTAGGAAGAGGAATAAGAAGAGGAATAGGAAGAGATGGTGTTGGATTTTGAAATAGGGCGGCAACGGTTATGTGGGTGTCGAAAGGATTGGTTTTAAAAAATAATGTGTTTAAAAAGAGTAATGATGAGGGTTTGGAAAGGTGTGGCTAGAAAGGATGTACATGGAATGGGAAGGGTCAGAGTCTAGTCTGACACCTAGGTCAAGTTGGGATAGACGTTGGGAATCGTATAGGAGAAGCAGGAAATGAGATCGGTGGAAAGTTTCGGTGGGGTAAACGTCACCGATGAAGATGAACGGGTCGGAGAACTGAGTGTAAGATTTCATCGGTGAGAACTGTTTTACCAAGCGAGTGTATCGGTGGTAGAGTCACACAGATAATATATCGGGGTCATCGGTAGGACAAAAGAATGTGCTACCGAAGTTATTTGACTATCGACAAATGGACATCGATGGGAATGGTGTACACTGAAGTGGAGTTCGATGTAGAGCAAATCCACCGATGGAGGGATTTATTGTCGGTGTGGGTTCTCTAGTAAAAAAAACTAGGATATTGTTGATAGGAGCATACCGACGTTATTTCATGAGAGGTATCGGTATAGAAAATATGTCGGTGGATGGTTTGTACACCGACATGGACAACTATCAATCACCGATATTTTATGAGATCGGTGAGCTAGATTATATACATCACCATTTTTTTAACTATCTAAGTACAACATTCCAAGTTCACTTATTAGAAAATTGAACCTGGCTTCATCCAAGGGTTTGGTAAACAGATCGGCAAGCTGAAGATCAATTGAAATGAAGTGCAGCTCAATGTCACCTTTAGAGATGTGATCCCTGATGAAGTGATATCTAATGTCTATGTGCTTTGATCTTGAATGTAGAACATGATTATTTGCAATGGCTATTGCACTTGAATTGTCACACAGAATTGGGACTTTGGAGTAGACTTGAGCATAGTCCCGCAGTTGATTTTTCATCCACAGTATTTGAGCACAACAGCTTCCAGCAGCTACATATTCAGCTTCAGCAGTTGAAGTTGAAACTGAGTTTTGTTTCTTACTGGACCAGCTGACTAATTTTCCACCAAGAAGTTGGCAGCTTCCTGTGGTACTTTTTCTGTCAATTTTGGAACCTGCATAGTCTGAATCTGAATACCCAATTAGTTCAAACCTGCAAGGTACCTTTTAGATACCGGAAAATCCGTTTTACAGCGGCCAAATGAGATTCATTTGGATTGGCCTGATAACGGGCACATAGACATGTAGCAAACATAATATCTGGTTTGCTAGCAGTTAAATAAAGTAGAGAACCAATCATCCCTCGATAATTCGTTACATCAACAGATTGACCATTCAGATCAGCATGAAGTTTCAGAGGTGGTGCCATGGGAGTTTTCATAGGAGAGCTATCTAAAAAGTTGAATTTCTTCAGAAGGTCACGAATATATTTACTTTGATTTATAAAAATCCATTCTGAATATTGTTTGACCTGAAGGCCCAAAAAGAATGTAAGCTCTCCCATCATGCTCATCTCATATTCACTCATCATGAGAGAAGCAAACTCATCACATAGTGATTCATCAGTGGCACCAAAGATGATGTCATCAACATAGATTTGGACAAGAATGAGATTACCTGAGGTCTTCTTGATAAAGAGAGTGTCGCCAATTTTACCTCTAGAGTATCTATTCTTTAGAAGAAAGTCAGCAAGAGTGTCATACCAAGCACGTGGAGCTTGCTTGAGGCCATAGAGAGCCTTGTCTAATCTGTACACATAGTCTGGATGAGTTGGGTCTTCAAATCCAGGTGGTTGTTTCACATAGACTTCCTCTGCAAGTTTCCCATTGAGGAAAGCACTTTTGACATCCATCTGGAAGACCCTAAAATTTCGGTAGGCAGCATGCGCCAGAAAGATCCTTATAGCTTCAAGTCTTGCAACAGGAGCAAATGTTTCATCATAGTCAATGCCCTCTTCCTGTCGGTATCCTTGAGCAACCAGTCTGGCCTTGTTTCTGATAACCGTACCTTCTTCATCCATTTTGTTTCTGAAGATCCATTTGGTTCCAATGATTGTCTTCTTTGGAGGTCTGGGAACCAATCTCCAAACTTTGTTTCTCTCAAATTGAGAAAGCTCCTCTTGCATGGCAGTGATCCAACAGGGATCTGCTAGAGCTTCATCAATCTTCTTGGGTTCAATGAGAGAAAGAAAGTTCACATAGAGACAAATATTTCCAACTCCTCTGCGTGTTTGGACACCAGCTTGTTGATCACCAATGATTTGATCTATTGGGTGATCTTTGGTCCATTTTGTGGCAGGAGGTAAAGGAGGTGGAATATTTTGTGTGGAGTGTATCGGTGGAGTGGGATCAGAAGTTCGGTGGAATGCAGGGATGTTGGTGGTAGGCATAGGATCGGTGGAGGGTAGTGTTGTAATACCCCGGGTAAGACCGTTAGTTGAATTCCCTATTCCGTTAATGTTACTTACTCTATAATTGGTGTTTAGGGTAATTATGGGTAAATCTATAAGCTTAGGGATGTTTGGGTTATATTTGAGAAGTTCAAGGTTCATTTGGTAGTTGTGGTTTGATATTACCTCTTAAGCATCATATATTATTCTGATAACCTAAATTTAGAAAGTGTACGTGTGAGTGTGTGTTCTGTGCGAAATAAAGCAAGAAGAAGAAAACGTACGGATAAGGCTTCAATCGATTGGGTTAGAGGCGATTTTGAGGTAAGTTTCTTTACAGTATGTATTTGTAATCACGAATAGAAGATATCTATCGGTTTAGAATTTCTAATTTCGCGTCTTGAATAGATTTCAATCGATTTCTGGGTAAGTGGAAACCGACTGTGTTCTTGAAGACTTCCGGTGGAGTCCCGGTACTGTCGACTCCCGGTGGAGTCCCGGTACTGTCGACTCCCGGTGAAGTCCCGGTATAGTCGCCACCCGATAGCGTGAACTCCCGGTATCGTTAACTCCCGGTGATCGAGACTCCCGGTACCAAGGAGTCCCGGTACCCTGTGTAGTCCCGGTAGTTGTTAAGTTTTGACAATTGGTTGCAGTAAGCAGTGAATCAGTTGGGGATAGGAACTTGGTAGGTTTTATATGATTGGCTTGTAAGGCAATATATATACCTTAAATTGTTTCAGATTCTGTGGAGTCGTGGTGAGAGATAAGATCATTTTGAAAGAAGCGGCGAGCGTGTTTGATAAGCAAAACAGGTGAGTTTTACTTTAAAAACGTTTTTAACTGGAATACATATATGTATGGTTTGGGAATGTGATAAATGGGTAACTATGTGTTTATAGGTGTGATGTATATGAATTATAATATATTGAGGTATTATATTTACATGAGTATTATAATGTGTTATAATACGTTGGCAGGGCTTAGGACCGGTGTGTTTGGCTATAGAATCCGTATAGCGTTGTTTGGCTGTAGATGTTGTACAACGTTGTAAATTTATTAGTTGGCTTGCAACCAACTAATATGGCCAGGAGGAATGAGAAGGGAAGGTACATGATGTGTGAGTTCAAATTGATATATTTGATCATACTGTGTGATTTATATAAATAAAGTTTATATAAATGATTTCAAACTAACAGGGATTTTTCTCACTTAGACCCTTAGGTCTAACCCTCATTTTGTTTTAAAAAAATGTATTCCAGGTGGTGGATCGGGTACAAGCAAGTAATTAGAGTAATCGATAGATGGCTTTTGTGAAGGATTATATGATGAAGATTTTGGCATGTTTAGCAGTTGTATTACAATATTAAATGTTATGTATGTATATAGTACAAAATTTGTAGTATAATGGCTTCTGCTAATTGTAAAAGACTACGGGACCGTACTTGTAATATGATGTCTCTTTTGTTATATCGATGTTATGTTACATTATGTGATTTGTTGTGTATATGGGAATTGGGTTGTTACAAATGGTATCAGAGCCTTAGTTTAAGGGATTTTGGTATTTGTATCTGTACCTAGACTTAAACTGCATGTGAAGTAGGACGTCCCTATTATTGTAGAACCTTGGGATATTAAGTATAAAAGGTAGAAGGAACATCATGTAAGGTAATTTCATATTACACCTGGCCAGTGTAATTGTGATCTTACAGGTACATGTTTGAACTGGAATACCTTGTTATATGGGGTATATGCTTAGGTGTATATTAACCTTGTTTGAATCTACAGAATGGCAAGTGGTACTAGACAAACGAATCGAGGAGGAGGAAGAAATCTGAATAGTACGAATCCGCCAATAGGAATAGGGGAAAGGGGAGGAAGAACCGGGGGCAGAACCGGAGGTCGAACAGGGGGCAGAGTTCAGCCACGAGGTACAGAGTTTGTTACCAGGGATGACTTGATGGCAGAAATGGGAAGACTGCAAACTAGTATACAAGCAATGTTTGACCAAAGTCGTCACAATGAAGCTGAAACACCGGATCCCGGGCCAGAAGATGAAATGCCAATTACACCAACTGTTATACCAGTAACAAGGAGGTGCGACTACAAAATGTTTTTAAGCTGTAGACCTCCGACCTACTCAGGAGACAGGGATCCCGTGAAAGCAATGAGATGGATGAAGGAAATAGAAGCTATTTTCAAGACAAGCAAGTGTGCAGATGAATATAGGGTATTGTACGGGGCAGTAATGTTAAAAGGGGATGCTTTGTATTGGTGGGAATCTTTTATTCATTCTAAAGAATCTGATGTTTACTCTACCCTCTCTTGGGAAGAATTTGTGATAGCCTACAGGAAACAATTTTGTCCCCAAGCAGTCGTCAAACAACTGGAAGGGGAATTTATGAACTTGCAACAAGGAAACTTATCCGTTCGAGACTACACCGCTAGCTTTCTGGAAAAGTCTCGGTTCGCAGAATACTACGTTGCTACGGAGACGATGAAGATGGAAAGGTTTATCTTTGGGCTGAACTCAGAAGTCAGAAGGCTAGTGACTGCAAAGGGACCCGATACCTTTTCAGCTGCAGTTGATGCCGCGGAGAATGTTGAACGAGATATTAGAAGGGATGCTGGCGATAAAAGTATCGGGAAGAGAAAGTGGGAAGGACCACAACACGATCCGAAGAAGTCCCGATTTCAGAGGTATGATAACCGTCCGCCGTTTCGACCAGCGGAAAGACCATGTCAGAAGTGCAACTGTGTCCACCAAGGAAATTGCCAAGGTGATTTACGAGCGTGTTATAAGTGTGGGAAGACCGGGCACGTCATTAAAGATTGTAAGGTAACGCGGTTATGTTTCTTATGCAATTCTCCGGATCACCTTCAGTCGGACTGTCCGCGGGGGAGGATACAGCAAGGTGGGTCATTGGGCAGGCCAGCGATTGTTAAACCAGTAATACGAAGACTGGAACCGCCAGTAACCAGGGGTCGCGCATTTCAAATGACCGAGAAAGAAGCGGAGGAAACTCCGGATGTGGTCACATGTACATTTTTAATAAACTCTACACGTGCTAAGGTGTTATTTGACTCCGGTGCAAACCGATCGTTTGTGTCTCCTGCATTTGTTGCTTGCCTGTGTTTGAAACCTGAAATGCTAGAACATGCTCTATTAGTAGATACGACAAATGATAATCAAGTGTCAGTTAAAGAAGTATTTGATGGTTGTGTGATAAATATAAAGGGGTGTAGAGTACCGATACATTTGTTTCCTATAACTTTGATAGAGTTTGACGTCGTAGTGGGAATGGACTGGTTAGCCGAGAATCAGGCTAACATAGTGTGTGATAAGAAGTTAATAAATGTTGTATTACCTGAGAGGGGACCGGTAGTGATTTATGGTGATCGTAGGAATCATCGGTCTTGTCTTATATCTATGATAAAAGCCCGTAAGTGTGTTAATAAAGGGTGCCCGAGTTACTTAGCTTATGTTATAGATATTAAGCCAGAAAAGAACAAGTTGGAAAAGATTCATATCGTTAGTGAATTTCCAGAAGTTTTTCCCGAAGACTTGAATAGTCTCCCTCCAGTTAGACAAGTAGAGTTCGGTATAGACTTGATTCCTGGAACCACTCCTGTAGCTCGTGTACCGTATCGTTTGGCACCTCCAGATATGAAAGAGATGATGGCACAACTACAAGACCTATCCGATAAAGGTTTCATCAGACCTAGTTCTTCGCCGTGGGGAGCACCAGTGTTATTTGTGAAAAAGAAGGATGGTTCGATGAGAATGTGTATCGACTACCGAGAACTGAATAAGCGCACGATCAAGAACAAGTATCCGCTACCCCGAATTGATGACCTCTTCGATCAGTTAGTTGGAGCTTTCTATTTCTCCAAGATTGATCTAAGATCCGGTTATCACCAGTTGAAAGTTAAAGAAGAAGACGTTCTAAAGACTGCTTTTCGAACAAGGTATGGTCATCACGAATTCTTAGTGATGCCGTTTGGACTGACGAACGCTCTAGCTGCCTTTATGGATTTAATGAATCGGGTATGTAAGCCGTATCTCGATAAATTTGTTATTGTATTTATCGATGATATCCTTATCTATTCCCAATCCAAGGAAGAGCACGCGCAACATCTTCGTTTGATTCTGGAGCTACTGAAGAAGGAAAAGTTGTATGCAAAATTTTCTAAATGTGAATTCTGGCTACAGAAAGTTCAGTTTCTGGGGCACGTGGTTTCTGAGAAAGGTATCCAAGTTGATCCAACAAAAGTGGAAGCAATTGAAAGGTGGGAACCGCCGAAGACGCCAACGGAGGTACGAAGTTTTCTGGGCTTAGTCGGCTACTATCGGAAGTTCATAAAAGAATTCTCTCGTATCGCAACGCCTTTGACTAAGTTGACCCGAAAGAACCTGAAGTTTGAATGGAAAGCGGAGCAAGACGAGGCATTCCGGATATTGAAAGAGAAATTGTGCAGCGCACCGATTCTATCACTACCTGAAGGTTCGGAAGACTTTGTTGTTTATAGTGATGCGTCCAAAATGGGATTGGGATGTGTACTTATGCAGCGTGGAAAGGTTATTACTTATGCTTCTCGTCAATTAAAGGATCATGAAAGACAGTATCCTACGCACGACATGGAGCTTGCAGCATTCGTCTTCGTGTTAAAGATTTGGAGACATTATCTATATGGTTCCAAATGTCAGATATATACCGATCATAAGAGTCTCCAACATCTCTTTGACCAGAAGGAACTAAATATGAGAAAAAGAAGATGGCTAGAATTGCTGAATGATTACGACTGTGAAATCCTTTATCATCCGGGAAAGGCAAATGTGGTAGCCGATGCATTGAGTCGTCAAGAAAGGGGTGGAACAATAAAAGTTATTTCGCTACGAACTGAACTCCTACCCAACATATTTGACGAATTGCAGAAGTGTCAAGTGGAGGCTTATCAGGATGAACATCTGAAATCAGAACGGTTAGCGGGGATGTCAGCATTGCTAGTAAAAGATGATCGTGGGTTATTGTGTCTGGGAAACAGAGTGTGGGTACCTCGTTTGGGTGGGTTACGTGATCGTGTTTTACAAGAAGCTCATCAATCCCGTTTCTCTATTCACCCAGGTACAAACAAGATGTATAAAGACCTAAAGCAATTCTATTGGTGGCCGGGGATAAAAAGAGGGATTGCTCAATATGTGGAAAGATGTGATACTTGTAAGAAAGTAAAGATCGAACACCAAAAGCCGTTTGGTCAACTACAACGGCTAGAAATACCTATGTGGAAGTGGGAGCAGATTACCACGGACTTCATCACGAAGCTACCAAGAACTCCGAAAGGATTTGATTCTATTTGGGTGATCGTCGACAGATTAACAAAGTCTGCACACTTTCTACCGATAAAGCAAAACCGATTCGATGGAGCGATTAGCTAAATTGTACATTGACGAAATAGTAACTCGACATGGAGTTCCAATCTCGATCATTTCTGATCGTGATAGTCGTTTTACTTCAAGATTTTGGAGAAGTTTTCAAAGGGAAATGGGGACACAGATAAAGTTAAGTACGGCGTATCTTCCCCAAACAGATGGTCAGAGTGAACGAACGATTCAGACCTTAGAAGATATGCTCCGGGCTTGCATTGTTGATTTTGGGGGATCGTGGGATAAGCATTTACCGTTGATCGAATTCACTTACAACAACAGTTATCATTCCAGCATACAAGCGGCACCGTTCGAAGTACTGTATGGTAGGAAATGCCGAACGCCTCTGTGTTGGAACGAAGTGGGAGAAAAACAGCTAGCGGGACCGGAAATAGTTCAGTTAACCGTCGATAAGGTTACTCAGATTCGTGAACGATTGAAAGTGGCTCAAGACAGACAGAAAAGCTACGCTGACCGACGCCGAAAGCCAATGGAATTTCAAGTTGGGGATTACGTAATGTTAAAGGTTTCGCCGTGGAAAGGAGTCATCCGATTTGGACGACAAGGTAAACTTAGCCCAATGTATATCGGACCGTTTGCAATTACAGAAAGGATCGGTGAAGTAGCTTACCGATTAGATCTTCCGCCGGAGTTGAGCAGGATTCATAACGCATTTCACGTATCAAACTTCCGAAAGTGTTTGGTTACTCAAGATCAGGCAGTCTCCCTACCAGAGATACAAGTCGATGAAAGACTGAATTATGTGGAAGAGCCGGAAGCTATAGTTGATCATAAAGTTAAAGTGCTGCGGAATAAGGAGATCAGACAGGTGAAAGTTCAATGGAGGCATCATAGAGGTCAAGATGCTACGTGGGAATCAGAGACGGAAATGAGAGCCAAATACCCTCATCTTTTTACTTAACTGAATTCCGGGACGAAATTCTTTTAAGGGGGAGATGATGTAATACCCCGGGTAAGACCGTTAGTTGAATTCCCTATTCCGTTAATGTTACTTACTCTATAATTGGTGTTTAGGGTAATTATGGATAAATCTATAAGCTTAGGGATGTTTGGGTTATATTTGAGAAGTTCAAGGTTCATTTGGTAGTTGTGGTTTGATATTACCTCTTAAGCATCATATATTATTCTGATAACCTAAATTTAGAAAGTGTACGTGTGAGTGTGTGTTCTGTTCGAAAGAAAGCAAGAAGAAGAAAACGTACGGATAAGGCTTCAATCGATTGGGTTAGAGGCGATTTTGAGGTAAGTTTCTTTACAGTATGTATTTGTAATCACGAATAGAAGATATCTATCGGTTTAGAATTTCTAATTTCGCGTCTTGAATAGATTTCAATCGATTTCTGAGTAAGTGGAAACCGATTGTGTTCTTGAAGACTTCCGGTGGAGTCCCGGTACTGTCGACTCCCGGTGAAGTCCCGGTATAGTCGCCTCCCGATAGCGTGAACTCCCGGTATCGTTAACTCCCGGTGATCGAGACTCCCGGTACCAAGGAGTCCCGGTACTGAGAAGTCCCGGTACCCTGTGTAGTCCCGGTAGTTGTTAAGTTTTGACAATTGGTTGCAGTAAGCAGTTAATCAGTTGGGGATAGGAACTTGGTAGGTTTTATATGATTGGCTTGTAAGGCAATATATATATACCTTAAATTGTTTCAGATTATGTGGAGTCGTGGTGAGAGATAAGATCATTTTGAAAGAAGCGGCGAGCGTGTTTGATAAGCAAAACAGGTGAGTTTTACTTTAAAAACGTTTTTAACTGGAATACATATATGTATGGTTTGGGAATGTGATAAATGGGTAATTATGTGTTTATAGGTGTGATGTATATGAATTATAATATATTGAGGTATTATATTTACATGAGTATTATAATGTGTTATAATACGTTGGCTGGGCTTAAGACCGGTGTGTTTGGCTATAGAATCCGTATAGCGTTGTTTGGTTGTAGATGTTGTACAGCGTTGTAAATTTATTAGTTGGCTTGCAACCAACTAATATGGCCAGGAGGAATGAGAAGGGAAGGTACATGATGTGTGAGTTCAAATTGATATATTTGATCATACTGTGTGATTTATATAAATAAAGTTTATATAAATGATTTCAAACTAACAGGGATTTTTCTCACTTAGACCCTTAGGTCTAACCCTCATTTTGTTTTAAAAAAATGTATTCCAGGTGGTGGATCTGGTACGAGCAAGTAATTAGAGTAATCGATGGATGGCTTTTGTGAAGGATTATATGATGAAGATTTTGGCATGTTTAGCAGTTGTATTACAATATTAAATGTTATGTATGTATTTAGTACAAATTTTGTAGTAGAATGGCTTCTACTAATTGTAAAAGACTACGGGACCGTACTTGTAATATGATGTCTCTTTTGTTATATCGATGTTATGTTACATTATGTGATTTGTTGTGTATATGGGAATTGGGTTGTTACAAGTGTATCGGTGGAAGGATGCATATCGGTGGGAGAATGCATATCGGTGGGGGAATTTATGTCGGTGGGGAGATGGTCAATTTCGGTAGGAGAAGTGTTAGACACTATGGAAGGTGACCCAACTTGGTTATTTGAAGGAGAAGGATTTGATGGAGTTAAAGAAGTGGTGGATGCATCAGTGGGATTGACTATGGGAGAATCACCTATGCATGAGGAAATCCACCTGTGCAATTCATCATCATCATTTGAAAGAGATGATGATCTTTGATCATCAAATTTGACATGAATAGACTCATCAATGCATTTTCTCCTAAGGTTGTACACACGATATGCTTTGGAGGATAGAGAGTATCCAATAAAGATTCCTTCATCAGCTTTGGGATCAAATTTCCCAAGATTGTCACGATCATTCAGGATGAAGCACACACAACCAAAGACATGAAGAAAACCTATATTTGGTTTTCTGCCATGTAAAACTTCATAAGGAGTCTTATCATGCCTTTTGAAGATCACCGACCTATTTTGGGCAAAGCAAGCAGTATTAACAGCTTCAGCCCAAAAATAGGTGGGAAGATTTGATTCACTTAGCATTGATCTAGCAGCCTCACAAAGAGTTCTGTTCTTCCTTTCCACGACTCCATTTTGCTGAGGAGTTCTAACGGCAGAGAAATTTTGAGAAGTTCCTTTCTCATTGAAGAAGTCTTCAAGAGCACTGTTTCTGAATTCTGTGTTGTTGTCACTTCTCACCGAACGTACAAGTTGTCCATTAAGAACTTCATTTTTCTTGACAAAATTGATGATTTCTTCAGTTGCATCACTTTTATACTTGAGAGTATGATGTCGAGCACCCAGTTGACACCAGAGCCATTGGAGAGGTAGCTTTTTCAGAATCTTCCATATCTTCTGAGATGGCCATAAAGCACATGTTGGGAGAGTTGTTGTCACTGTCAGAGGTTTCTTCTTCCCAATCATGTATTTCGGCCATGACGCCCTTTCCTTTTCTAAGAGACCCTCATTTCTCTCCTTTTCTTTCTTGTACTTGGCTTTGTATTTCTCAGCCCTTTCTTGATGATCTTGGGAAGAAGATTGAGTATCTTTCTTGGCAAGATTTGATTTGAAAGAGTTATTTTTGGGTTTTTCATACTTGGAGGGAAACTTGTCAGAAGATAAATTCCTAGATTTCATCATACGCTTACTTCTACACTCAGATGCGAAATGTCCTTTCTTTCCACAATTAAAACATTCCTCATTTGTCTTGTCAGACGAGGAAGTTTTTGCAGAAGAGAAGGGTTTTCTGAAAGATTTGGATTTGTTAGAAAAGCGAGATTTGTTTTTGAAACCAGCCATCATGGCTAGCTCATCAGACATCTGCTTAACAGATATTTCTTCACCTTCATCATCGGCATCACTTAGATATGCCTCCGAAGAGTTGTTGTGACTTTCATTGTCAGAGTCTGATGAAGGATAGGTGATACGTGGAACACTTTGAGGTTTCTTGGAATTTTCACTGACAAGGGCTATAGAAGAGCCCTTTATCTCTTTAATGAAAGATTTCCTTTGTAACTTGGTTTGTTCAAAGTTGAAGAGAGTTCCATATAAGACAGTTAAAGGCATGTACTCAAGGTCCTTTGAAGTTTTGATACAAGTGCACATGTTCTCCCAAAATTCAGGGAGACAATCCATGAACTTGTTTAGAACTTCCTCATTATCATAGACTCTGCCTAGTAACTTCAGATAATTCAGTAGAGAGTTAAAACGATTATAGTAGCTAGGAAGGGTTTCACCTTTTTCATAAGTGAAGAGCTCATACTTTATGATGAGAGATATCTTTATGCTTTTCTTCACTTCCTCTGTACCTTCGTACAGTACACATAGTGTAGTCCACATCTCTTTAGCAGTTTCAAAGTTAACCAAAGAGTGATAGACCTCATCAGGAAGTGAGAGTGCAATGATTGCTCTTAGCTTAGAATCAAGAGAAACCAAACGTTTTTCCTCGTCAGTATATTTCTTAGGATTTTTGAGGATATAACGACCAGTACCTTTTGTAATACCCCGGGTAAGTTCGTTAGTTAAACCCTCCTTCCGTTAAAATTAGTTAACTTTATAATAATATGTTTAGGGTAAAATTGAGTCAATTTACAAATTTAGGGTGTTTTTGGTCATTAATGAAGAGTTTAAGGTCCTAATGGTACATATGGCTGATATTATCTCTTAAGCCATAAGATATTTTCATATCAGCAGAAAATTAGTGTGTAAGTGTGTGTTTTGAGAGCAAAAGGAGAAAAGAAGAAAACTTAGGTTGAGGATTCATTTGGTGTACTTGAAAGTGAATCCAGGTATGTTTTCTTTACAAAGTATGTTTATAATTGTTAATAGGTAGTTTCTATCGGAGTAGAAACACTGATTTCGTATCTGGGGTTAGTTCTGTCGATTTCTGGGCGAAAATGGGTAAACCGACAGAGGTGTCCGGACACAGCATGAATGTGTCCGGGTAGTTTTGTTAGTGGTGTCCGGACGATGTTCTAAAGGTGTCCGGACGAGTCTTTTATCCGGGTAAGTTCCTTTTTCTAATGTTTTCCGGATGGATTCAGATACCGGATGGTATCCGGATTACTTTGGTATCCGGATGTCGTCCGGATTGCGTATGTATCCGGAAAGGTTGTGTTGTCTGGATTTGTTGTGTTATCCGGAAAGGTTGTTCTGTCCTGGTAGTTTTGTGGTATCCGGGAACTTTAGCTGTTTGACCAATTTTGTGATTTCAGATACTTTTGAGTGTCCGGATATATAGTTTCCAAATGTATTTTGAGTTAAGTTGTTCCGAAAACTTCCTGGGGGGGGCGCCCCCAGACCCCGCAAGGGCGTTGCCCCTTGACCCCATCCGCTAACCGGATAGCGGAGCCCCCGTGTTAAGTCGCCGTAGGGGAACATTTGAGGATAAGAGTTTGATAGGTTAATTGGGATTCTAAGCCAGCTAGAGAGTCTTATATGTTCTATTTGGTAAATAGTTATTGTATTTGAATTATTTCAGATACTGTGAATTTGAAGTGAAAGACTGAATCTGTGGAAAAGGCTTGGAAGCGTTTTTGTTAAACTAACAGGTGAGTTTTACTTGAAAATGTTTTTAAACTGGAATACATATATGTGTGTATAGAATATGTGATAAATGATGTGTTTATATGCTTATGTTGGAAATATAATACGTGAAGATTATATTATATTTGCATGAGTATTATACGAGAGTATATTGGCCGGGCTTAGGACCGGTGATGTTGGCCGTAGTAGTTGTACGGTGGTGTTGGCCGTAGTAGTTGTACGGTGGTGTTGCTCGTAGTAGTTGTACGTTGGAGATAATTTATTAGTTGGCTTGCAACCAACTAATATGGCCATGAGAATGAGAAGAGAAAGTAAATGAAGAGTGAGTTCAAATTGATATATGTGATTGTGTCATATGAATGGAATTTATGTAAATAGAGTTTATATAAATGATTTCAAACTGACAGGGATTTTCTCACTTGGACCACTAGGTCTAACCCTCATTTTGTTTTAAAAATATGTATTCCAGGTGGTGGTTGAACGGGTAAGATCAATTGAAAAGAGTAACCGGTGGATAGCTTTTGTGAAGACTTTTGTTATGAAGATTTAGATATGTTTTTGTACTTATGACTTTGTTGTTAGTCATAATGTAAATTACTTAGTCAAAAAGTTTGTACTGATTTGCTTATTATGTTTAGCAAGACTATGGGACCGAATATGAAATATGATGTACTTTTGATGAAATTATGTTATGGAATGTATGTTATTTGTATATATGGAAATCGGGTTGTTACACCTTTGGCTTTCTCTTTGTCAGAAGGCTCAGAATCATCGGAGTCACTAGAGTCCTCCTTATCAGCGGTTTCTTTACCGGGCCTCTGCGTTTCATAGCGAGCCCAGACTCTAGGGATAATAGGCCCCTCTTTGAGAATGGTTGGATATCTAGTATCCACTCCTTCCATGAATAGCATCATACGGCTTTTTCAAAGAGAAAAGTTGTTAGGATTAAACTTGGGAGGTTTGGTTTTGGAGCCATTTTCTGAAAAGTTGTTTTGAAGAGAGTTTTCATTTGTTGAAGATGAAGAAGCAGCCATCGCATATCAAGTTTATGAATTAAATTTTCTACTATGATACCACTTGTTAGTCCCAGATGGCTTAACAAGTATCGTAGAAGGGGGGGGGGTTTGAATACAATACTCAAAGTTTTCACAATTTTAATTCTATTATTGAAAAACTTTCAACAAGAATTACACATAGAAACTAAAGACTGCTGCGGAAAAGAACAGATAAACTATTCTAACAATCTTTCACAAAGTATACTAAACAAAACAACTTAGAACACTTAGAACAAAGCTATAAAGTTCTTAAGCAAAATGGAGAATTCTTGCACTGAGAGAGTTTTCCAGAAAGCGTAGTTTGCATGGGAGCCTCTTCTTCCTTTTATAGTGAGATGAGCATTAAATGCTTGGGACACATGTCATCAGGAGATTTTCTTGTAGCTTTTGACTTCTGAAAAGTTGATATGTCTTTATCACCTTTTCATTGGTACTAGGAAGAATATCCATGCTGAAAGGGACTTTAACTGAAAATAGATAAAAGGACAAATAGTCACTTTTACCTGGCAAAGAATATTGTCCCATATTAAATGATCTTCTTGATGTGTCTTCCAAGACAATTACACCGACGATGTTCCACCAAAATGACTGACTTGAATCTTGAAACAATCTTCAAAGAAAACCATTTAAACAAAGATCCCATCGATTTGAGTATCTTCATCGGTGGGATGCTTCTGGCCGACGAAAGGAGAGTCGGGGGGAGAGTGTCCACCGATGTGTGGGAACACCATCGGTGGACCATGACTTATTTGATTGTTGATAAGACAATTCTTACTTCCACAATGAGAATGTCTTCAAGCTTGGTTTCGGTTGATCTTCGACTTCACCGAACATTTGCTATTTTGTACAAGTCATTTTAAAGAACCATGCTAAAATATTCTAAGTAAGATATAGGGGAAAAACATCGGTGAGTCAATTTCAAATCTTGGTGACCCAACAAGGTATCATAAGGGACGAGAAGCAACTTGGGAAATAGAAGCGGACATGAGGTCCAGACACCCTCATCTCTTTGATAAAGGAATTCCGAGGACATAATTCTTTTAAGGAGGGAGTGTTGTAATAAACAAGATCTAATTCGTAAAGATTAAAGTTTTGTGGGATATTTGTTAAGTCAAAAGTTCAGGGGCTAATTGTGTACGTTTTGGGGAAGGTATAAAAAGCCTCAAATAGGGCTCAAAACACTAGAAGCAATCTTTGTGGGTGTGAGTGTGTGTGTGTTTGGCGGCTTGGAGAAAAGAGCAGAGAAAGAAGAAAGTCATCTCCATTGCAAATTGAAGAGAAGGTCACCAATCAACAAATTGGAAGAGGAAGTAACATTGGAGTTCATTTCCTACATTGACACTACCAGGTAATTTCTATCTCAACTCAAATCTTTAGAATTGTTGCTAAATTGGGTTATTTTGGAGTTTTGGCTAAAAGTGAGAAGGATATCCTAAGAAGAGGATTAGACTTATCATTTTGTGTTTAAATAGCTAAGAACTTGGTAAGAAGTGAACTAAAATAAGTTATGATATTTGTATTAGCTCAAAATCGTTGGATTGTGAGCTTTTCAGCATATTTCGTTCCCTAAATCACCCAGCCATAGTATCCGGACACCGCCTTTGTGGCGATGGTTTCTGGAAGTGAGAAGAATCCGGTAGTTTCCGGAAGTGAGGAGTTCCGGTAAGTGGGAGTTCCGGAAAGTAAGAGTTCCGATAAGTGAGGAGTTCCGGAAAGTAGGAGTTCCGGATAGTTGTGTCCGGAAAGTCTCAGTTAGTTAGTTATGTTTCAGTCAACTGATTTATTTCATCCATATCTCAGGTAGACTGTTTGAAAGTCAGAAGCAGAGTAAGAAAAGAAGTAAAACGTACCATGTGAGTTTTTCTAACTAAAATACGTGATTTTATACATGTTTTCTAAAGAAAGTGACTGAGTAGAAATGCCATGCTATTTTACATGATTTTTACTTATTGAAAGTTATATGAGATGTATGCATACATTGTGTTAGACGTAAATTGGCTAAGTCGGGGGGGGGGGGTAGGCCCGCCAGTGCTCATGCCGGGGGAGGTTCCGTTTATGCCATGGGAGGGTGTACCCAGTAAGGCAACGTGAGACTGACTCGTTGTCACTCTTGAGTGACTTCAGGGTGCCATTTACGGGAGCGGTTTTATCCGTGAAAGTTTATGAAAAGATGTTTGAAAGTTTATGAAAAGATGTTTGAAAGTTTATGTAAAGATGTTTGAAAGTTATAAATTGTTTTTATATGATTTTGAGAACTGTCAGGAGGGAGCTCACTAGACCACATGGTTTAACCCTTGCATTTTCCAAACTAAACCTTTTCAGGTAAGCAGGTAGTAAGAGGCTCTGGCAAGTGAGCAGGGCAGGCTAGTGAATAAATGCGGATAGAGACAGGACCACTTTTATTTTCAGTAGTTAGTTTATTCTCAGTTGTGTATAGGTTGTTTCTGCCAACCTAAATTTTGAGACATATGTAATGAAATTTTGGGACCCAGTTTTATAATGCTTTATATTTAAATGCTAAGTATACTTGATTTTAGACTGGGTTGTTACACACCTATTGACACCAAACCGGTTGGCTGGGAAAATGAGAGATCAACTTCAATTCATATTATATAACAAACCCACATAAGGTCCCGAAGGTCAGTTTCACGAATGGTTTATTTTGCATCAATAAGTGTTTTCCATATGTTTTGGTGTGGCTAGGATTAATTAGTATTACTTGAAATAATCATTCACTTTGGGTTGCAATTGTCAATGAATACAAAATGAAATAAGGTTATCTTGCTGTAATGAAATATGAGGTTTGGATATCATTAGAAGAATGATTGTCATTGTAGTTTTTAATGATAAGGGTGGTAATGAAACAAAATTCATCAAATGGCATGTTTAGTGAAATAAGTTTCATTTGCATCAAATATGTGTTTTCCATTTTAATTAGGATTTGGTGTGGTTAGGATTCATCATTATCACTTGAAATAATTAGACTTTTGGTTGCAATTGAAAGTTCCACAATATCTAGTTTCACTCCTCTAAATTTCATTTAAAACTAATAAATAATCATACACGTAAACAATGCGGTACTACCGTCTACATACATGTTCACTCTTTTGGTGATACATGGCCTACTGGATGTGGTGAGGTATACTAACCTTTCTTGTAAACATGAACAGTTGAAACGCCAACTAAAACTGTCAGAGCCTATGTTTGGTTGGACATCACATTATGAAGCGCCTTCAGTGTATCAGTCCCACACTCATATGGATTAACTCCACACCTCTACCACTAAGACATATCAGCGAGAACACTAAGCCTTCGGGAGCACACTCTAAGACATTATATTTCCCTTTATAATTAATAACAATTAATATTAATTAGACGTGGGTGTGGGTGTGGGTGTGGAGGTGGAAATGGAGAAGACCTCCGAGAGGTAGAGAATTAGGTGAGTTGGAAAACCTCCTTCATCGTTTGGTGGAATTCCAACCACTACGTGGCCAAGAAGATAAAATGGAATGGATACTTGATGATTCGAAAAAATTCTGCGTCAAAAAATTAAAGGAGCTACTTGAAAATGGAGGTAACAATGCAATCGGGAATTTTGTACCTGTTGGTTGGTTTGGTAATAAAATTTATGCTTTTCAAAAATAAAATAAAATAATTTAGACGTGTTATTGGAAGAAAGTGACTAAAAATTCATCCAAACACGCTTTTGTAATAAGCTGAAAAAATACATAGTTTATGTTTATCAAACATGGTCAAAATGTCTTAAAAAAATACAACAAAATCATTACGTGATACAAAGTTTTCTGCATGTTTTTACATACATAGCAACTCGGACCACTTTCGACGCACCTTGACATCATCGTTGTTTGTCATTCACATGTGTTCATAATTTCATATAAATAAAATGAAATACTAATTGAAATAGAAAAGAAAAAAGTACCATTTTGCGCAAGTTATTAAAGTATGAGGACCTTTTTGGCATTTTAATTTGTAAATATAACATCACACTCACAGGGACCTTTTTGGCATTTTAATTTGTAAATATAACATCACACTCCCGGCCGACCCGAATAACCCGACCGACCCGAACTTGCCCGAAACCCGATCAAGGTATTACGGTTCGGTTTGGGTTGGGTTTTCCCAAACCCGAACCCGACCGAAACCCGAACTTTATTTTTTTTCAATAAATCGTAAATATATTATATATATTTATAATTTATAATTTTTGTTGTGTTGTGTGTGTGTTTAATTGTGATGTACGTGTGTTTAAGCTGTGTGTGTGTGTGTGTGTTTAAGCTGTGTGTTTAAGGCTTTAAGCTGTGTGTGTGTAACTACTGTGTAAGTGTGTTTAAGATGTGTGTGTTTAAGCAAACATAGAAGCATCAGGCTAAAAAACAACAAGCTGGGCTAAAAAACTGGGCTAACAACATAGAAGCAACAAGCTAGGCTAAAATAAAAACCAAAAAACTGGGCTTGGGATCGGCCCAACCCGACCGAGGAACCCGAACCCGAAATGGCCCGAAACCCGAAACCCGAGCTACACTTTGGACGGGTTTCGAGGCCTCCTCCTTCCACCCGAAACCCGAAAAACCCGACCGATGCACACCCCTACATCACAGAGACCTTTTTGGCATTTTAATTTGTAAACAGATCATCACAGGGACCTTTTTGGCATTTTAATTTGTAAATATAACATCACAGGGACCTTTTTGGCATTTTAATTTGTAAATATAACATCACAGGGACCTTTTTGGCATTTTAATTTGTAAATATAACATCACAGGACCTTTTGGGAGGACATAGACGTTATGTAGTACACGTGTCTGATTTTTATACGTTATAATTCCCACAACACGGATTGCAATCTGCGTCCATTTAACATCTCATCTCCACCGTTTATTCCCATCACGAAAATTGACGGACTAAAACCAGTTTCAAAATTCAAAGCTTCGCGCCCCTACACACAAATAAATACTCCCGCATCTACCAAATCATTCATCGTTCTCACTCTCCTCTGAAACCTACTTTTCTCTAACATATCGGCAATGGCTCGTACCAAGCAAACTGCGCGTAAATCAACCGGAGGAAAGGCTCCAAGGAAGCAACTCGCCACCAAGGCCGCTAGGAAATCGGCACCGGCGACCGGCGGAGTGAAGAAGCCTCACAGATTCCGTCCTGGCACGGTGGCGCTCCGTGAAATCAGAAAGTACCAGAAGAGCACTGAGCTTTTGATCAGGAAGCTTCCGTTTCAAAGGCTGGTTAGAGAAATCGCACAGGATTTCAAGACCGATCTGAGGTTCCAGAGTAGCGCGGTGGCTGCGCTCCAGGAAGCGGCGGAGGCGTATTTGGTCGGACTTTTTGAGGACACAAATCTGTGTGCGATTCATGCCAAGAGAGTGACGATAATGCCTAAGGATATTCAACTTGCTCGAAGGATTCGTGGGGAGAGGGCTTGATTGATTCGTAACATTGCGGTTTTTGGGAGAATGGTTTAGAGTGGTTGTGTTTTATGCAAATATGTTGTGTTTTGATGTTGGGATTTGGTAGTTTCATGCTATTAGCTTTGTATTTAAAGTTGGGTTTGAACAATGAATCAATGGCAGTACTAAAAGCTTTTTGTTAGAAAATGGTTGTTTTTACATGGTTATTATACAAAAACTGTGGATCAAATTGAGAAAAGAATAAGAAAAAACCCAACAAATTCTCACTTAAAATAAGTTCAAAGATATTTCCAAACTCTGTAATGGGTTTTGGATATATTATCCCAACTTAAATCTATGCCCAAGCAATTGGCGATTCTGACTTGGTCAGCAATTAGTATGTTTACTAGACAGCATTCTTACCTGGACAGCATTTACTTGGAAAGAGTTGGTAAACGGCGCCTTAAGTTCAAATGGCTACACAAGTCAAATGTAGGCAAAGATTGTATAAATTCAATGTAAAGGTTTTATTAAGGGAAACAATTTAGTTGCAAGAGTAGATATGCTATCAAGTAACCATAATCATTCTTTTGTACAACCATCACCCCAAGAAAAAATCAATGAAAACTTGCTCAAAAGGTTTCCCTTTTTCATGTTGATCCAACCATCCAAGTGAATCTTGGGAAAAAAAGGAAAGAAAAACAAGAGAGATAGACGTTAGCCGGATACCCCAAGAAAATGAGCAAAGCTTGTATATTTCGGCTCCCATCCTATCTCCTCACGTGTCCTTGAGTTGTTCAATTTCTTACCCAAAAGACCATCTGTCCCTGCACAGTCATCATGTTCGCAAGAATTTTAAAGCTTCATGTGCCCAAAAAATATTGTGGTTTTTCCCCTACCATACCACACGAAACAATTTATCAATCACATACTCGTCTTCACAACCATATTAATTATATCCTTTTGCTCTATTGTCATCCAAATTAACTTGAAGTCCAGATTGGGGGATTTAATTCCTCAATAATTGAAAATGACCGGGGACTTGTGAGATCCCACCTCAATTGGGTGGAGAGGATATAATTGTAGTTATGAAAAACTCGGTAGTGATTAGGGGTGCTCACGGGTTGGGTTGATCGGGTTGAAGGCATTTCGACACATCAACCCAATGTTGGCGGTTTGAAAAAATTTCAACCCAACCCAACCCGTTCGGGTTGATCGGGTTAGTCGGGTTGTGTTTAAACAAGGTAAAATCAAAATTAAAAACATAAAAATAAAGGAAACATGTCTTTAAAATACAACCGATAATTCAGACAATATTTAGATACTACATATAAAAATGTCTAAACCAAATATGATCAAATAACTTGACGTTTCCAATTTGCATATTTCTTAAATCTTAAACATATCGTCATCAAATGTTTTTCTCAATTTGCATATATATATGTTAACATCTACTATATATATATATATATGTGTGTGTGTGTGTCGGTGTGTGTGAAGGAGTTATATAGAGATGGATAAGAGATTGAATATATATATATATATATATATATATATATATATATATATATATATATGTCGGGTTCATCGGGTTGGGTTGGGTTCAAATTATCGTAACCCGATATCAACCCAATACATACGGCTTGAAAATTTTACAACTCGATTGGACATCGGGTTGCTTCGGATTGGGTTATTCCACGTTGGGTTGGGTTGGGTTGATCGGGTTGGTCGGGTTGATCGGGTTTTTGAACACCGCTAGTAGTGATTAATAAAAGATTTTATGCAAGTGAAAGACCATCAAAGATGTGTGATCGGTTAATCTCTTTTGCTAAAACTATAATTCTCGTTATTTTGAAGTACCTGTAAATCCCAGAAACGTCTGATCAAATTTCCCACTCTTAGCAACCAAGTCCATCACTTCTTGTCTGAGAAAAAAGAAAAATATTAGGCTAAGATGGAATCCATGTATGGAGATAGAAACTTGATAATAACAAACCTGGATACAGGATGGTTGTCGCATCCCAAAAATAGCCGACTGCGTAGTTTCTTTTTCAGAATTGCAACTGAGAGGGAGGCGGCATCCTGTATGTATGCACAAAAAAACTCCATACATGAAAATAACGAAGAACATATAATGAGATCACATAGAAATTTGGATCAATTCAGGTACAAAAGTGAGAGCACCTCATAATGGATGAGATTGACGATATGATGAGGATTAGCTTCAATAGTTCCGACTTTCAAGTAATAGAGGTGCATTCCTCTATCTGCTTTGTGCTAAAAGAGTTAAGAAATCAAGTAATGGAGGTTTGCAGATGCATTTTGGACAAACAGGAATGTACCAAAGTTCAAGTGGTGCAAAAGGATATGTAAAGTCCTGCCAACCTAACCACACAGCCACCAGCATCCAGAACTATCTTCTCTGCTTTTAGAAGGACATCTGTTCTGGGACTCTTTCCAATCGGTACTACTGGACTGTCCTGTATGCCCGATCAAGATGAAATCCAACAATATCAAAGTAGTAAACAAAGATTTTAGTGAATGGGATATGGCAAAGGAGTTGACTTTAGATAGAAGTTTGTGGAACAACTCCATTCATGTTTTGAAGCCAAAAGGAAGTTAAAAGAAGTAAAAGAAAATAAAGTAACCCCCTTTGACGTTGTAAATGACAAAGAAGTAAAAGGTTCTGCCAGCTGCGGAATGATTTGTGTTAGATCCAATACCTCATAGCATTCTCCATTGTCATAACGATCATATGGTGCTGAGCTTGAAGTAAACAAGAAAGAACCTTCGCCATTCCATAGTGATGCAGCTTCCCTGTTTGTTTAACGTCAAAGATAATTAATGGAAATTAGAAATCAAGTTTAGGAGTAATCTTCAATACTTGGATGAAACAAAAATAACATCAATTGAAAAGAAACATAACTAGGTTTGGATAAAAGATGGTGCAACAACCATGACAAAGTATTAAGAAAACAAAGAAGTGAAGATGAATAAATAAAAAGGGAGTTTTAAACTCAATATGACTAACACTCGTAGCACAATCTAATATTTATACTTTGTCAGGAGTAAAATGAAGAAACTAGATTGAGTTCCATGATGCTTCTAAATATTGGTAAGAGCGTCTACTGTAAGAAACTGGCTTGACATGTTTTTATTTTAATAAGCTACGGAAATGAAAAAGTAAAAAAAACAGCTTAACTTGGAATGGTTATGAGGAAACACGTTAAGAACTTTTCAGAGGGGGAAAATTCTCCTGCCTTACCCGACATCGCTAGCGTAGTCTGAACTTCGAGAAGGCGGGGCACAGAAAATCACGTAAGGGAACTTACGGTCTCTTTTAATTCCCTTCAAAGTTGGATGTATCCCCATTTTAATAAGCTCCTCGTGGTGGTCAGTAGTGATTGTCTCCCCAGTAATTTGGCATCCTGGGTGTTCCTGCCAGCAAAATGGCAGCATCCATGAGCAACAGCTATTGTAAATAGTTTGAGACAAGTGTAACATGAACTCGTTTTTAAAATTCTAAATCCACCTAAAGTTAGAGAAAAAAAAACTCCGAGTTCCTTAAACAATTCAACAAGAAAATCTACCAACAAGGAGTAAATCAAATAGGCAGCAAGTACGATATGTGCTATAATAGATTGTATAGTTAATATTAACAATTGCTGATCTCACCTCCCGCCATTTTTCAGCGACTAAGCGACCAAGAACACCTGGTCCAACAATCAGCAAGTCACTTGCTCCAACTGTGGCAGCATATGAACTGTCTAGTTCTTCACTTGCAGCACCTTCAGCATCGTCAAGTTTGTGAAGAGAGTTAAAAAGTGAGTATCGACAGTTTTAGTATTGAAAAGGAAAACCACGGATAAAGAGTAAGTTAAATACATAACAGAGTGCACATATATAATGATAAAAAACAGCCTTAAAGTGAGACTATAGGATCTAATATTCTTGGATTTTCAGCTTTATCATCAATTGAACAGCATAGTGCAAACTCAGCAATATATTATCAAATGTAAGCTACCATGCATTTACCATCCAGATACATTTTGATGTTTTCACAACAGTGGGTATCAGTGAAACACTATATGCAACATATACTTGGAAGGAAGCAATTGGGAGGAAAAGAATGCGACTTTCTGTTTTTCAACTAGAACACTGGTATCAGAGTGGGTCAGATCATGAGAAATTCATATAGCAATATCAAAAGCTTGGGTTTGCTGAAAACAATACATCAAAATCTTGGGTTAAATGCACCAAGTAACACCTTGCAATGGCAATTTGCACCACATACGTCTCTATTTCTCGTATTTATCCATTTATTCCTCTTTTCTTCTTCTTACATATATAACGTTTCTTTCTATTTAAATTTGTTATCTATATTTCGTGAGTAGCACTTTTATCTTTATATTTTAAGAAATGAACATACTTTACCCATAAGCGCAACTCTTTCCCTGATATTTCAACATTCTGTATTTACCATACAATTTGGCTGTTTACTTTTTTTGGAAAAGGCAAGGGGATACACAATAAACTTGGGATCAAATGCCACCAAATTTTGATTGATGATTTTTCTTTTTGTTTCAAATTAATTTTCTAGACATTCAATAAGATTTCAACTAGAATTTAACATTGTTTTTTCTCGAAAAGTTTCATTAAATGTTTTAACTGTAATGTGTTTATATTTTCCTCAAAATGTTTCATAAGAGAAATATAAACACACTTGGAAGAAGAAAAAGAACATTTGATAAAAAATATCTAGAAAAACATGTTCAAGTTGTATTGGGTTGTTTTTCAACATAAACAGACATAAAATTAAACAATAAACGATAGATACAAATTGGTTAAAAGCCTGAAAAATATTGTATTCAATTATTTTGAAATAAAACTAAATATCCCGAGTACCTTTATTTAACTTACATTTTATTTTATTTTCTTATTCTATAATCTATACTTATATTTGTTTAAATACCGAAATAAAACTATGTAACCTACAAAGATAAAAATGACAATGCAAGAATATGGAAGAGCTGAAGAGAGAGGAAACAAGTGAAAAATGTGAAAGAAGTTTTACCAACTGAATGTTATTTAGTAATATGGCAATCGGTAGAAACCCCAAAGGTATTAGTGTATTTGACCTAAAAACTAATGCAATTTTACCAACTGATCATGGAAAACAAATCACTTTGAAGTCATTGTAAACACAGGATTCACATTCGCAAAATCGATCATCCATTGCAAAAAAATCAGCCAATAATTTACGAAGATGGAACATATTAGACGCATATAGCAATTCAATCAAATTAACATTCCATTTCTCCATCAATCATAAATCCAATAATCCACAATAAGATAGAAATAATTTAATACCAAATTGAAACAACATGTAGAGTATTTGACCTACCAGTGGAGGAGGAAGCATGGACTTGGAGAGTGGAAGAAGCCATCGATGATGATGACAGAGAAGAGATGTGCTTGGATACGAAATTAGGGTTTGTAAAGAAGGAGAGAAATGAAATTGAAGACTTGGAGCTCCGGCTACGTGAAGATGAGAATTTAACTCCGGTGAAGGTTGCCGGAGATATGCAAACAGTTGCCATTTGTTAGGTGTTGGATAAGATATGGTGTGGTGGCCTGCACCCTTTCTTTGACGGTTGACAGATTCGGAATATCGGGTCGGAGTTTTTCGGTTACCAATCAGTTAATCACCCACGATCGGATCTGTCCGTGAGTTAAACATGGAATGGATCTGTTAAAAAATTAGAGTAATTTATATATTTGGTCCCTGTAGTTTACATGTTATAACACTTTTAAGTCTTCTTTTTAAATAGTTATCGATTATAATCCTGGGGTTTGCAATTTTTAACGTCTTTCATCACTTACCCTAACTCCATCCAAAATGCGAGGGGATATGATGTCTTATAACAGGTTAATGGAGGTTGCGCATCTCCAACAGCTTAGCTAAAATATAAAAAATTAAGTTTTTGTTTTCTAAGAGCATCTCCAACAGCTTTGTTAAAATAGAAAAAATTGAGTTTTTGTTTTCTAAACATCTTCAACAGCTTTGCTATCTTGTTTGCTATAATAGAAAAAACTTGAAAGTTTTCCAAGTTTAGAGAATTCTCTAAAACTTGATGGTGGGAGAGATAAATAATTATTTTATTCAATCCCACCAATGACATTAAACTTTTATTATTTTATATTAATTTTAAAGTGTACTGAAATATTAAATTAGAGAATATTAATAATAATATAACTTGTGTTAAAATCTCTAAAACAGAAAATCTGTTGGAGATGAATATAACTATTTTTAGAGATTTTAACTTTTGATTCTTTATTTTAGAAAAATTATAACAAATCTGTTGGAGATGCTCTAACGTCTTTTATCACTTGCCCCAACTCCGTCTAAAATACTAGGGGCTATGGTGTCTTATAATAGGTTAATGAAGGTTAGAGTACTCGCATTCATGACTTTGTCATATCACCTTTTTATCTCTTATATATTTCATAAACTTTTCATTCTCGATCGTGGATCGATGCATTGTTTATATAATATAAAGCTACAATAATAAAATTATAATAGTCAAACATTACTCAGTGTAACTAAAAATAATAATTAATAATTACGAAAACAGAGGCTACATTAGTAAATTAATAAAATTTAAGAATTACAATATATTAAAATTACGATAAATAAAAATTTATAATAGTCAAAAGTTATCATAACTAAATATTTAACACCTAGATTTTTGGGTAAGTATAATTTCAAGTTTTATATGTATTTTTATCCTTTGAATGACTTATATTAAGTATTTTGAGATTTGGTTGTGCTTAGATATCAAAATAGGCAAGACAAACCCGAGAAGAGCAAAGTAAATGAATTTTACAAGTTTTGGGGTGGGGTGTGTGGTGCGACCTTTGCATCACATACGAGGGTCATATTTTCTCTACAATTAAGGATATGAATTGAAGTCACGCAACCCTTGTGCCGCGAGCCTTTGCATCATGTCCCTTATGTTCCATATGCTTTGCTTAAACAAAAATTTGAACGAACCCGCTTGGTCTTGTATGGTAGGTATAGTGGTATGATATGTATCCTGCACAGTTTGTATGTGGATTGAAGAACCAGGTAATGGTTGGAGAAATAGGAGATGGTCGCACGGCGGGTCTGGGTCTCGTGGTCGGAGAAGTTGAAGGGAGGAGTTGAGATAGGAAAGAGTTCACAGTGGTGGTTTCATCAGATAAGAGAAGAAGTCCAAGATGAATGGAGTAAATGATGAGGTGGATATGAAGCTATGGTCCACGGGAGGCGCACATGGGGAGGGGGGGACTACTTTACCAGGAGAACGTGGTTCTTAGGCGGTGAGATATGTCGTCAAGAATTGGAGACACGCGATGGTGGTTTCATTGGAGAAGGGAAGGATGTCCAGGCCTCCAGGGAATGTAGCAATCTAGCAAACGGTGATCATGGGGAGGAGGTAGGGCTACTTTGCCGGTTAGCCAGGGAACCAACATGTATAGGGGTGCTCATATAACCGACCAACCCAACCTGAAAATACCCGGAAAAAAATCAATTCGAGGTATGTTGATCCAAACCCTCAGTGATTTGATAATGACCCTCTCTTATATACTTAGTGAAAATTGTAAGTAAACAATATGTATCAGAGTTTCACTATCGCTGATAAGTACTAAGATCTTACAGTACCGCTGATAGGAACTCTCGCTCTTTAAATTAAACATTCAGCGAACACTGTTCACCATTAATGTTCTGAGTCTGTTCAGTCATTATGATGATCGATGATAAGTTAGTTGTTTACTTATGATCCCTGAAGACAAGTTTCACGTCAACATAGGTTCTACGCTGAAGTCGAAGATCAAGCTCAAGAACCAGCGACAAGTCTCCTAATGAACTGATGCGGATCAGCGAAGACTCAGATTTGTCCACTCAACGTGAAGTATCAAGTACAAGACTTCAGCTATCGCTGAACTTTATCATTCGCTGATAAGCAATGAATGAAGGCTCTGACTCAACGAAAGCTGATCATGAAGTCCTCCGTACAAAGTACTTTTGTCTTAACCACCCTTGCACGACTCCGTACGAAATGTCAGAAAAGAACCTCCGATTATCTGAATTCGTACAACCACTCTGACACTACACTGTTCATACATGCGGCTACTAAGGTTGTCAACAAAGGTCAATGACATGCAACCAACCAGCTGATGACACGTGTAAAGTGTATACTGACTTGCATTAAATGCATGCAGTATATAAAGAGATGAACCCACTTCATTTGAAGTAACTTGCTAACTCTGGACAAGTTCAATCTCTTATCTCAAGATAGGTTATTATTAGTAATTTCCTTATCTCTCTTAGTGCAAGAAACCTTAGTGTTCCAACTTGTTTAGATTTAGGTTTATCCTTAATCTTGTTTCCGCAACAAGCTGTAAATTGTTAATGATTTATCAATAAACAATTTAGAAAAGTAAAATCTGTGTGTTTGTATTCAACCCCCCCCCTTCTACAAACTTGTATAGGCCTTCGGGACCAACAAGTGGTATCAGAGCAGATTTGTTTAATCTCATAAACAAGATCTAATCTAAGATATTTCTCTTCTTTGCTATTATCTGAAAATGGCCACCAACACAAACACAAATTATATAGACAATGGTTCTCTTGCAAAACCCCCTAGATTTTCCAGAGATAACTTCAACTTATGGAAAAATAGGATGATACTCTTCTTAGAAGGTGTAGACCCTACTATGCCTTACTATCTCGAGAATGGTCCATTCATCCCTGTAAGAATTGATGCTGCAGTTCCAGCCGCTGATAATAGACCTGTTATTCCTGAAAGGCTGGTCCTAAAGAAATCTTTCAGTGGACCGATGAAGATAAGAAGAAAGTGGCTATAGATACAAAAGCCAGATCCATACTTTCCATGGCTCTTCCTGACGAAGTCTACCATTCCGTCATGAATCTGAAAACATCAAAAGCCATGTGGGACACAATATGTGTTCAGTATGAAGGAACGTCTGAAGTCCAGGACTCAAGAAAGATCAACCTGGTAAGACAATACGAAAGCTTCATTTCTGGTAAGAATGAAACTCTCTCTGAAGTTCACCAACGTTTTAATTGCTTAATTATAGATCTAAAAACTGTTGGTAAGGAATATTCTAACTTTGAAGTGCTAACAAAGTTTCTAGAATGTTTACCTGAAAGCTGGGACAATTATTCCATGTGTCTCAAGCTGTCAAAGGATCTTAAATCAATGACCCTTTCAACCTTATATGGTACATTGCTGAATCATGAACAATCTAGCCATCTTAAGAAGAATCTTGTAAAAGATTCCGAAAGCACCCCTGTTGCTTTAATCTCAGAGGAACCTTCTACTCAGCGACCCTTGGTCACTATCACTGAGTTAGAAAGTAACTCTGAAAGGTCATCAGATTCTGATTCTTCAGATGATGATGAATCTTTGGCTCTCCTAACTAAAAAGTTCAGGAGATTCACCAAAAAGAAGATGTTTAGAAAGAACAAACCTCTTTCCATATGTAAAGCTCGTGTCCCGGTGCGTTTATTAATTAATTTTAATAATTTAAAATGTTTACCTTTAATTGTTTTTGGTTAATGGTTTGGTGTCAAAAAGGACCAAAATGTTAGCATTCGTGTCTTTTTAGTGTAGATTGCGAGATAAGGTGTAGTTGAGGGGCTAGAGTGCAATCTTTGGAAACTTGTTGCATGGTCTCGGCCCATGACTGGATTTCTAGCCTCATTTTTCCTTTTCTTGTTAGCCAAGCAAAACAAAATCAATGCTAAACCTATTCGTCCCTTTTTCCTTGTGGAGCGGCTGTGAGAAGAAAACGAGAAGAGACCGAGAGTGAGAGTGATCGCGAGAAAGAGATAGATGAGAAGAAAGAACTCAGGGGCAGCCGTCTCCGCCGCCGCCGCTGTCGCCGGAGGGCGCCACCACCCTGGTTTCGTCGGAGATCGAGAGAGAGAAGTGTGGTTGTGGTGGTGAGACGTCGTCGTAAGGTAAGTAACTCTCTCGTTCGTCTCGTTTCTTTTCCTTTTCCTTTCGTTTTTCCGGCAAGACCACCACCGCCGCACGCCGCCGCTGCGGTGGCTGTGGGTGGAGGGCGGTGGCAGTGGGTGACACTCGTAGCGTAAAACCCGAATCGTTTAAGCCTTGAACCGTTTTTATAAATCGTAATTTTATGAAAATTCTAAGTGCGCTGTCCAGTTTTCGCGTGATCATAACTTTTCCGTCGTAACTCCGTTTGAGCCGAAACTGGCGCCCACGGTTCAAGCTCGGGGTCGGGCACGTTTT
The DNA here is from genome assembly GCA_033807775.1 of Saussurea involucrata. Classification (NCBI taxonomy): domain Eukaryota; kingdom Viridiplantae; phylum Streptophyta; class Magnoliopsida; order Asterales; family Asteraceae; genus Saussurea; species Saussurea involucrata. The sequence goes on along the minus strand of CM066313.1, from coordinate 78,436,222 downwards.
CCGTGTTTTAGCGGAAAACTGGTTCGGCCTCTAGCTTGGCGAAAAAGTGGTCGTAAGTTCTGTGAATCGTCATTTTATGTAAAAGAAACTGCAGTTCTGTCACTGTTTTGCGTAAGCTGTAACTTTCTGCTCGTAACTCGGTTTGGGGTGAAACCGGTGTCAAAAGTTCCCTTTTTGAGTCTAGAAACGTTTCTGTGTTTTGTGCAAAACCCAGTTCGGGACGTAGCATGGGTCGATTTGTCGTTTTATACTGAAAGATGCTGAATTTCGCTGTTCCGGAAACTGTTTTTGTAAAATCCGTAGTAAATTGTAGAAAAATCGTTAGGAGGCGTATAATATGTCCTTGGAACCCTAACTCAGAGTACTTTCTGGTCATGAAATAATATTGGGAATTTTCTGGGTTTAAAGGGGTCGAAACAGGTCCCGAACAGACCTGTTTTGGGTGAACGGAAGTTAGTTTTAGTGACGGTTTAAGCGTGTGTCGTGTCATAGGGTCCGGGTCTCGTATTGACACGTTTTAACATGCGTTTAGGTGCTGGGAAGTGACCGTAATTGTGGAGCTTGAATTGTGTTGTTAAGCTGGGCGCGCATTCGAGGTGAGTTCTCTCACTGTGTAGTTAGGGGTTGTATGCATGTCATAATAGTTTGTATGTACTATTGTCTTTGTGGTGTGAACTAGTTGTTTGTGGTGCGTAATATTTGATTGGTTTGAATGCTTGGTATAACTGTGTTACATTACAATTTGGTGGGACCGAGGCCTCGATGGTACTGAGGTGTTGGTTACATTACAATTCGATGGGACCGAGGCCTCGATGGTACTGAGGTGTTGGTTACATTACAATTCGGTGGGACCGAGGCCTCGATGGTACTGAGGTGTTGGTTACATTACAATTCGGTGAGACCAAGGCCTCGATGGTACTGAGGTGTTGGATACATTACAATTCGGTGGGACCGAGGCCTCGATGGTACTGAGGTGTTGGATACATTACAATTCGGTGGGACCGAGGCCTCGATGGTACTGAGGTGTTGGATACATAATTACTTGTAGATGTTTACTCGTTTTATGTAACTGTGATGTTGTTGCTTATGTGCGGATAGGGGTGATGTGTATATAATTCCTATCTGCGCATGTGTTGGAATTCACTAAGCTTCGTGCTTACCCTTTTCCAATAAACTGTGGTTTCAGGTCCGAGCGGCTTCAAGGCGTGACAAGTACACACTGGCGCGCGAAGAGAGCTGGTTGTTTTATGGTTTTATTAATTAAACGTTTATTCCGCTGGTTTTTATTATAAAGATATTAATTATGAGTTTGCAAACGAAACGTTGGGATTCATTTAATGAGTTGTTATAAAGGAATTGTTTATTTTAAAAATTTAAATTTGCTTGTAATTTTTGGGACGTTACACCATAACTGTAACATCCCGAATTTCCGTTGTATTATTTTGTGAATTTCAAATTGACTTGGGGTTAAGTTGGAAATTGTTTAAAAGTGTTGGTTGAAGAGATTTTCAATTTGAGGGTTGTAGTGTCATTCTTTTAAAGATGAGGGTTCATTTGGTAAATAGCTTTATGACTCATGTGTATTGAAGGGTTGAGGTGTCAAACCCTTAGTCAATATAGACTAAATGTGTGAGTATGTATCTTGTGTGTGTGTTACGGTTTGAGAAAGAGAAACCGAGAGAGAGATTGAGATAGAGAAATCGAGCAATGAGAAGGAGAAGGAATAACAAAAATCATTCAATCTGCTGTTGGTTTGAAGAACCACAAGGTAAGCATTTCATTTAAATTCTTCATTTTAATAGTAAAAGTGTTCTTAGAAGATTTTGATGGGTTTTGGGTAAATCGTGATGATTATAAGAATCTGAGTTTTAGGATATGTTAAGATAAGTGTATTAAACATATCTGCAAATTGGCATAAACAAACATAGAGTAAAACTGCAAATTCTGGGTTTAAGAATGAACAGAGTGGACTGAGACTTGGATGAACATCATCGAAGTCGCAACCTTGAGTTGCGACATTCATCGTTGTCGCAGTGGGCAGTTGCGACTTGGTAATGGAGTCACAATAGACCGTTGCGACTTGGAGTTGGAGTCGCAACCGTTGATTGCGACTTGGTACTGTAGTCGCAACCGTGGACTGCGACTTGAGGTGGAATCGCAATGGTGAGTTGCGACTTGGGGTGGAATCGCAACAGTTGGTTGCGATTTGGAAGTGGAATCGCAATAGGTGATTGCGACTTCAGTTGGTTGCGACTTGAGATGTAATTTTAAGAGATTAAAGGATTTTCAGTTGTGAAAGGTTCTGTTTCATTAATTAATATCAGTTTATGTAAATTGGACATTACAGTGATCTGTGGTAGTAAAGAAAGGAGTCCCTGCAAGTTTTAAAAAGAAGTGCAATTTCATATCAGGTGAGTTTATTCAACTCTCTTTAAAATTCAGTAATTAATATTGAATTAGATGTTTTATATGTATGCATGAATATGTTTATATGGACTTGATTAAATTAGAGATAAGCCAAGAGGGCGATTAAAAGTTGTGCTATGTTGATTTCCATGCTAAAATTTCTAAGATGAGTTATCTAAGAAGTTAATGAACCGGAATTATTAATATTCCTTATAATGAGTATGATTATTTGCTATATGCATTATGTTATATGATTATTAACTCTGAATATGAATTGAAGCTTCATTAAGATAAATTATGAAGATCTATCTATGAGTCCAAAAACGTAGATTAACAAATGATATATATATTAACTCCCGAGCTAAGTTGCAAAGAGGGGGATAGTTAAGAGATTGAAATATGATGAACTAGTATTTATCATTATTCTTGTATGCTAAGAATGATTATCTGCTATATGCAATCTGTGATATGATTATGAACTCGGAATGTGATTTGAAGCTTTATTGAGAGAAATTATAAAAACCTATCTATGAGTCCGAAAATGTAGATAACAATTGAGATGGTGATTCCGTACCAGATTGCAGAGAAGGAATAGTAAAGAGATTGAGATGTGGAGTAATAATATTCTTTATTTTATATATAGAATATGTTCAGAGAAATGATACATTCTATGCTGGACGCATATAGTAGTATCGATTATATTATATTATGTGATTATGTGCTTTTACTAAAATAGGCATCCGGTCACCGAGGGCACTTGGGTACGGTATAATGGGAACCGATTACTCGCCATAGACCAAAGGGGTGTAATTTTAGTAATTGGGTGAACCTCGAACCATCGTGAGTCCCAATTGAGTATCGCGATATTATAATCCCATTGGGACCATTGATGCAGAGGTGGAATGTGGAATAGGCAGGTTTTGATTTGTAGTTCCCATTTCGATTTATGGAAGATCAGAGATTTCCATTGTTTTCGGGAAGATCGGAGATTTCCCTGTGATGAGAGGAAGATTAGAGATAGGCATAAAGTAATTTGTAATCTCTACTTCCTGATTAAGAAATAGGCAAGTTTTGACTTGTAATTTCTTGTGTGTAAATATTGATTGTGAATCTAGAATGATTCAGAGTTAACTCTTATTTTGTTGTTACGAATAAATGAATTAGTCGTAGGATTGGGAGTGGGGTAGATTCCCCGATTTGGAAAGGAGTTGTCGTACGGTAAGATGGGTGAGAACAGGTTTGAGTTATCTGCTCATGTTTTAATTATTAAATTTTATTTTGATTTGAGTATTCTCACTAGGCGAAAGCCTAATGTTTCAAGTTGAATCTTCTTACCAGGTACAAGCTCCGGGAAGTAGCGGGAACGAGAGACGAGAACTTTTGGAGAGATTCCGACTTAGAGATAACAAAGGATCTAGTTATTCTTTGAAGTCTTTGGGACAGCTGTTTAGATAATTCTATTAATCTGATTGTTATGAGGTGACTAGATTAATAAGTTATTTAAGTAATGTCAATTGTATATAGAAACCTTACATTTGATCCTCAGGTTATATAAGTTTGAAAGTTTTTGATCATAACTGGTGGAAATTTCAAGGTTTAATTTGACTCTGTTTTTAGGGTGTTTCAATAACTGACAAGCCTAAATCATCAGCTTTTGTTGATAAGGCTACTGCTACTTGTTTCAACTGCGAAAAGACAGGTCATTTCGCTAATGAGTGCAGGTCAAAGAAAGTCATGAGACCTTAAGCTTTCCCAAAGAAAACCTTTGTTCCAAGGAATAAAGATGACAAATACTCAAAGCTGAAGGAGAAGTATGCAAAGTTGAAAAGCTTTAAGAAGAAAGGCAAAGGCTTTATGGCCAACTATGATTGGGCTGAATCTGATAAAGAAGAATCATCATCTGACTCTGAAGATGATGAAGCCAATCTCTGCCTTATGGCTAAGATTGAAGATGAGGAAGAAAGTTCAGACATTCCCTCCACTTCAACCTCTGCTATTCAGGTATCGCCTTCTTTCTTTACCAATATTGCAAATATTGATGAAGCTGATAGTCTCCGTAAGATCGATCTATTGACTAGAAGTTTATACGAAGCCATGAACGGCAAAACTGTGGTTGAAAACCAAAACCTTGATCTCGCTGAACAACTGAAAAACTGTCACCTTCAAATAGAAAAGCTTTCTAAAATTGAAGAAGATTTCAAAGATCAAGTATATTTAAATCAGCTAGTCAAAATCGAACGAGCAGAAGCTATCGCTGCATTAAAAGCTGAAAAAGCTACTGTTGAAGGATGGTGTAACTCTTCAACAAAGATCACTGAGATAATAAAGTCTCAGATTCCCCTGAGTGATAAACGTGGTTTGGGTTACAAATATGATACTCCAAAACCAACCACTGAGCGTTCAATGCTTAAATTTGGAACGTTCGTATCCTCAGTCGCTGATACTTCATCTTCTCATTGCTCCTCGTCCATTACACCAATACCTGAGGAAACTCCTACCTCCTCAAAAGGCAAGGAGAAAATGGTTTATCCAAGACCTACCTCTGTCTCTAAAGATAAAGGAAAATGAATTGTTATTTACCAAAATCCTCAGAAGGGTACCTTAGTACCAAAGCTGAATGCTTCCAAAGCTTTAGTGATCCACCCCTCTGGCTCTAGAAATCAGATCTCTGGATCTATTCAGCGATCTACTCCTAGACTCAGAGTGGATGTCCTTGGTAAGAAATCTGAAGAACTGAATGTTCGTCCCATTTCTAAAGCCAATAGTTTACTTTGTGCTGGCACTTCTAATTCAAGATTAAAAGCTCATCATTCAAATGGTCCTAGAACTACTTTTAGTTATAGGAAATGTTATCACTGTGGACTTACCGATCATATTGCTAGTAAGTGCCCCACAACCACCAAAGCTGAAAAGATAGCTAAGGTGAAGATTGCCCCCAAGGCAAAGAAGACCAACCCTGTTGCAATTCAGGTCAAGGTGACTCCTACCACTGAGGTTAAGAAATTAACCAAAGTGAAGAAAGACAAAGTTGAATCTTCAAATGCTGCGAAGACCGCTGAACCTTCCATTCCAACCACTTCCACTGATAAACGCGTATACATGGTTAAGTGGGTACCCAAGCAAAACTAATCTTCCTTTGTAAATGCAGGTTAAGAAGGGTATCTGGTATCTCGATAGCGGATGCTCTAGACACATGACTGGAAAGAAAAACCTGCTCGCTGAATACAAGGAAGAGAAGGGTCCCTCTGTTACTTTCGGTGGAAATGGAAAAGGACATACCAGAGGGTATGGTGTACTTTCAAATGGTACAACCTCCTTCAGAAGAGTCGCATATGTTGAAGGGCTGAAGCATAATCTTCTAAGCATCAGTCAGCTTTGCGACATGGATAACAAAGTGATTTTCACGAAGGAATCCTGCTTTGTCACTGACAAAAAGGAGAAGATAGCTCTCAGCGGTTATCGTTTGGAAAATGTTTATGTAATAAACATGGACTCAACAACCACTGAGAACTCCTGTTTCTTCTCAAATGCATCTTCTGATGTCAACTGGCTATGGCATAAGAGGCTTTCGCATCTAAATTTCAAGACACTGAATACTCTTTCTTCAAAAGAGTTAGTCACTGGTCTACCTCAGCATTCATACGCCAAAGAGTCTATATGTTCAGCGTGTGAAAAAGGGAAGCAGACCAAGGCAAGTTTTAAGTCAAAGTAAGTCTCCTCAGTGTCATCTCCTCTACAACTACTCCATATGGATTTGTTTGGCCCCGTTAACAAACAATCCATCGCTGGAAAGAAATATACGCTGGTCATAGTTGATGAATTCTCTCGCTTTACATGGGTAATGTTTCTCCGTTCTAAGAGTGACACCCCTGAAGAACTCATCACCTTTGTTCGGAAGATGGAAATCCTGAACAATATGACTGTTCGCTCTATAAGGAGTGATCATGGAACTGAATTCAAAAACATTTCTCTTGATTCCTTCCTTGAGAGTAAGGGTATTTCTCACAACTTTTTGTCAGTGAGAACACCGCAACAAAACGGAGTCGCTGAAAGAAGAAATAGAACAATAATTGAAGCTGCACGTTCAATGCTCAGCGATTCTCACCTGCCTACTCAGTTTTGGGCAGAAGCTGTCAACACTGCTTGTTTTACGCAAAACAGGCCGCTGATAGTTAAAAGAATAAAAAAGACAGCCTATGAACTCTTTCATGGGAGAAAGCCTTCAATCAGCTTTCTTCACATCTTTGGATGTCAGTGTTTCATACTGAACAACAGAGATGCCCTTGGAAAGTTTGATCCTAAGGCTGATGATGGAATCTTTCTTGGATACTCCTCAGTTTCCAAAGCCTTCAGAGTCTTCAACCGTAGAAGACAAACTGTAGAAGAAACTATTCACGTCACGTTTGACGAATCCCGTTCAGCGAACTCTAAACCGTCCGCTGATACTGAAGAACTGAATCAATGGATGTTCTCTCATCTTGGTGATTCAGAAGAAGTTCCCACTCCTCATGCTCACACCGTAGAAAATGATGGTCCTACTATCATTCCAAACATGCAGAATAGTGAAGCTGAAACATCATGGGTCTCAACTGTTCCTATAAACACTATACATGCAGTTGATTCAAATGTCTCAGACATTCCATCTATTTCTCAGCAATCAGTGAATGAAATGACAAATGCAAGCATTCCTCTCTTAGCTGAAACTCCCGAAGCAGCTGAAGCCTCATCTTCAGCTCCTCCAGTTCTAGATGAGTCAACGATTTATGCTCCGGCTCAGCGATGGACTGCAAATCAGCCAATTGATCAAATTCTTGGTGATCCAAATGCTGGTGTTCAGACTCGACGAAGTGCAGGTAATATTTGTTTATTTGTTAACTTTATTTCTCTAACTGAACCAAAGAAAATAGATGATGCCCTCAGAGATCCAAACTGGGTCAGCGCTATGCAAGAAGAGCTGACTAAATTCGAAAGAAATAAAGTTTGGAAACTTGTTCGAAGACCAACTGATAAAACGGTGATAGGCACTAAATGGGTCTATCGAAACAAGTTGGACGAACATGGTACTGTAACCCGCAACAAAGCTCGTCTTGTTGCTCAGGGATACAGACAAGAGGAAGGTATAGATTATGACGAAACATTTGCTCCAGTAGCAAGACTTGAATCTATTCGTCTTTTCTTAGCATACGCTGTACACAAAAACTTCACAGTACATCAGATGGATGTTAAGTCGGCATTTCTGAATGGAAAGCTGAATGAAGAAGTTTATGTGGACCAACCTCCAGGGTTTTCAGACTCTAAGCGTCCAGATTATGTTTATAAGCTGGATAAGGCACTTTATGGCTTGAAGCAAGCTCCTCGTGCATGGTATGACACTCTTTCTACTTATCTCCACATTGAACATTTTGAGCGAGGTAAGATTGACAAAACTCTATTTTTTAGAAAAGTGAAAGGTCATATCATTTTAGTTCAAATATATGTTGATGACATTATATTTGGTTCTACTAACCCTGAGCTTTGTACTCGTTTCGCTGATAGAATGAAAGATGAGTATAAAATGAGCATGATGGGTGAACTAACATATTTCCTTGGTCTTCAGATTAAGCAAACTGAAAAAGGAACTTTTATAAAGCAGGGAAAATATGTTAAAGATATGTTGAAGAAATTCGACTTAACTCAAAGTTCAGCTATGAAAACCCCAATGGCACCACCGCTGACACTTGACAAGGATTCAAAGGGAATACCTGTTAATGTCACGCTGTACCGTGGGATGATCGGCTCTCTCTTGTATCTGACAGCTAGCCGACCCGATATTATGTATGCAACATGTTTGTGTGCACGATATCAAGCTGAACCTATGGTATCTCATATGAAAGCTGTAAAGCGAATCTTTCGATATCTTAAGGGTACAGCGAATCTAGGCCTTTGGTATCCCAAAGACTCAGGATTCGATCTAACCGCCTATTCAGATAGTGATTTTGCAGGTTGCAAAATGGATAGGAAAAGCACCACAGGAGGATGTCAGCTCCTGGGTGGAAAGCTGGTAAGTTGGACAAGTAAGAAGCAAAATTCAGTGTCCACTTCCACAGCTGAAGCTGAATATGTAGCCGCTGGAAGCTGTTGTTCTCAAGTCTTGTGGATGAGAAATCAGCTACTAGACTATGATCTTCAGCTCTCCAAAATTCCAATCTATTGCGACAGCACTAGTGCCATCGCTATAGCAAACAATCCAGTGCTACACTCAAAGACGAAACACATAGAAATCAGATATCATTTTATCAGAGATCATGTGATGAATGGTGATATAGAACTTCATTTTATCCCAACTGATTATCAGTTAGCTGATTTATTTACCAAACCTCTTGATGAGACAAGATTCAACTTTCTCATCAGCGAGCTTGGAATGCTGAACTTTGAAGGGTAAAATCTTCAGCGGTTCACATTGATCAGCGATAGGATAAAATCAATTCGTATAACCTATTCAATCATCTTCTCTCTGAATAAACTTGGTTAGCTGATATCAAGGTATGTTTTTCTCTCTCTGACAAACGCATGAAAATGCAAGATTTCAAAACAAAATGCATCGTTGAATATCTCTTCCTTAACAGCGATACTTTGAAAGTTCTTAAAACCATCACTGATATTTCTATTCAGTGCTTCATGTTTTCCAAAAGAGTCCATGAGCTTTCAAAACCTCAGAGACATCCTAAAAGAATATGAAAGGACAGTTGTGACGTCATTGCAATAGATAAACCTCGGCACGTTCTCCTTTCTGACACACGTTTGCACGCCTCGTTCAAACTTCCAATCAAATGCAAACACGTGTCCGTGTCATGATGAAAATCCTTTCCCGCTCAAGGTTTTCTCTCTCTAAACTCCCTATATAAACAAACTCTTGGTTTATATTTGTCTTTTACGCGATCAATCTTCCTCCGCAAGAAAGAATTACTGTTGCATTTGTGCTCTTAAACCTTCAAGAACTGTTCATCATCTTCTTCATCAAAACATCAAGGTTAATATGTTCTTATTTATTACCAAATGCGTATAACTTGTTTCTGATCTTATCATTTTTTTAAACAAGACCAAACAAAAGAACTTCTTAAAAATGAAATCAATTATTTCATGGTTTTATGAACACAACCATTTCATGGTTGTTCTTCAAGTTTAAATGCAAAAATCTTAAACTTGTTCTTCATTCGTTTCCAGAATCTAATTCTTCATAGAAAACTGGATAACAAGAATAAATGGGTTTTACATTTCGTTTCAAAAATCAAGAAAAACCCTAATCTTCATTAAGACATTTGTGTCTGAATGAAATGGATAAAATTCGAACCATCTTAATGGAAATTCTTTCCACATTAAGATTATTCTTATTTGTTAACATATTTGGTTGAACTGATAATACAGAGAAATGACAACTTCTAAGATTCATACTACCGCTGAGAACATCTCCACTGACTCTGAGGAAGTGGAAATCATCAAGGCTCCACAGGTTAAGTTCACTCTGGATCAACTTGACTGGACCAAGATAAACAACCTCTCTGCGCTTCTCGAGTTTCCTCCTCGAAAGCAAGTCACACATCTGGATGATGCTGTGAATTTCCTGAAGAATTGCTGCATTTCAACAGCCCTGACCATCACACCTCCTGCAAGTCAGCTGCTACTATCCCAATTCTGGTACTCTGCCAGACACTCTCAGCTACCATCCGCCAAAGATCCATCCAAAACCATTGACTGCATACTCAGCGATACTGAGTATGGCACAATAAATATAACCCCCGCAATCATTCGCAAAGCTCTAAACTTTCCCAACGCTACCAAAGAAAAACCTTTTGTTCCATTCCCTGACCATAAGAAGCAAGCTGACAAAGACGCCATCATTGCTTTCCTCGATTCAATGGGTTACATCTGGGAAATTGGAAGGGACAAGAAGCCCGAGAAGAAGCTGACGCTGATAAAGAAGTCCAAAATGCCAAGCGAGATGAATTTCATTTTCGCCCACCTGATCAGCTGCATGACAGCGAAGACCGGCTCCTCTGATCAAGCCGCTCAACCTCAGCAAGCTATGGGATACGCTCTGCTGAAAGGTCTACACATTGACTGGGCATCTATTATCTATGATGACTTGGTGCAAAGAGTAGATTCTGCCGCTGAAAGACCTGCATGGGTTCCCTACCCCCGATTCATCAGCGCCATCTTTCAATATGGCCTGAAGGACAGCTACCCGCAAGAGGGTGACCTAAAACTCTCTCAGGTTGTCCCTAAGGTACTTGACTTCAAACCTGTCGAAAATGAGGTACGTCTTTCTACACTCTTATCTCTTCTCAACCCTACTTCTTCGACTTCTGTGGCTCCTTCAGCGACAATATCCATCGCTGATACCCAGACCACAAAATCCTCTCATTCTAAGAAAAGGAAACACTCTTCAACCCAACTTGGTTCCAAAAGGATCAAGAAAACCAAGGAGCAACCCCAACAATCTCTTGCTGAAGACTCCTCAGCTCATTCTGCAGAGCTGAAGGAAAGTTCTGTGGTACGCTCTGCCACACCCATTCAAGCCATCCCTTCAATCCAGACTTCAGCGTCTCTAAACGCTGAGGTTAGAAACTTAGAACCTACCCAACCTCCTTCAGTCTCTCAAAAGACTGATGAAGTGATTTTCAGCGAATCCAACGCTGAACTCAGTACCCGAACCCAATTCTTATCCTTCGCTTCTCCCTCCACTCATTTGGAATCTACTCCAATTATAGCTGAAGCACCTGTCATTCCTCCAGAAGTTAAAGAGAATACTCTTCAAGGAGTGATAGGCACAGGACCTGCAGAGATAACCATACCTCATCGTACTTTTGAGGAAGATATGGAACATTTTTCAGGAACCCGCAACTTTGACGAGTTCATCAATCCTCCTGCAGGTACAAATCAAACCATATACACTGTAACTAAACCTGAAACTTCTGAGCTTTCCTTTGTTCACAAGTACTTATCTGTTACAGGTCCTAATTTGGGAGACATCAAAGCCTCTCTGAAGTCCGTGGAAACAAAGCTGACAGGTCTCACCAGCACTCTTTCCAACAACTCTACAGTTGTAACAAACGCTAGAGAGAACCTGACAAAGCTGACAACGGTGGTGGAGAAAAAGGCTTCCACAGATGACTTGAAGCAAGTTGATAAGACTCTCAGCGACTTCGCCAAGGTGCTCGCTGATATCTACACAGACTACACCTCACTCAAAAACTCAGTTTCCTCCATGTCCGGCGAAGTAACAACGCTGAAGACATCGGTTGGAGCACTAGAGGGTGATATGTCTGCTGTGAAGACAAATGTCCAAACTGACGACTGACTTAGGCTCTGTAAAGACCGACGTTGGTTCGATGAAAACGATGATCGAGCAGCTACTGAACAAGGCGAATTCTCCTGCTCCTGCCCCTGTCCCTACATCTGAAAATTTCACAGCGGCGGATCGCACTGAGCTCGAGAAGATCAATCCTGCTATATCTGGCCTTGAAGACAGATTAGCAAAGATTGAAGGCTGTTTAGGTATCTCTGGCCAAGAAGACAGAGAACCTCCCACAGCTGAAGAGTCTGCCCATTCCTCCCCCACTCATCATGAGAAAGAGGGGGAGAAGAGCGCTGAACATCTTGAGGAGAAGAACGCTGAAGAAAAGAGCGCTGAAGACCTTTCCCATGATGAATCTATCAGGGGAGAGAAGAAGGATGCTGAAAGAAACCACCGCTGGACCTCAGGGAGTTGAAAACCCTGAGGGAACCGAGAAGCTCGCCTCTGTATCTGAGGGGGAGCAACTCGAAGAAGAAGCTGAAGAATCCGAAGCAGAAGATGATGAAGCCATCGACATCCCTGATGATGAACCATCCTCCTCTCCAAGGAATGATGATGATGATGACGAAGATGACGATGACTTCTTTGTCGTCAAACCTGCCCCAAGGATCAAAGCTCTTAAGGGAATCTCAATAAATGAACCTACAGGGGAGCGGACAAAGACAAAGCCCTCAGCCTCTGGAGCTGAGAAAGGCAAAGGCAAAAGCGTCGCTGAAGATGAAAATCTGATGATCTTGCTTGAAAAGCCGGTTTGTCAGGTACACTAAAACATCTCCTTACTCCATCCCTCCTCTATCAGTTCTACTACCCTAGCCAATACACTTGAACAAACTTTCTCTCTCTGGTTCTACCCATGTTCTTACTTGTAAGATCGCTGTGTTTCAGCTAGTCCTCTCCCCTGTTTGAGGATATCGTTGAAGGTTCTACAACTGCGACTTCACCAATAAAGCCAGCTGCTGCTGATGAAATAATCCCAGTCTTAGATTTGATCTCTGAGACTGATGAACCAGAAGAACAACTACTCTCGCACAAATGCAGACCTTCCTTAGCTCCTCAAAAGCTAAGTGAAGAGGATCAGAGGAGAAGAGAGGAAATGATAAAGCGATTCGAGGATCAGCGAATCATTCTGAAGCGTAATCAACTTCCTTCAGTTCACTCAAAGTTCAAAATCTCAAAAGCTGAATACCAGGAACACCTCAGAGCTGAACGCCTCATCGCTGAAAGAAAGGAAGTTGAAGAGAAAGACAGAGAATACGCCATCAAGCTTACTCAACGATCGATAAAAGACCCCAAGCTGAAAAGAGTTCCCATTGATGTTCAACGTCAGCTCTGGGATGATGCTCAAGAAATCGTTAGAGAAAAGACAAAGGTCTCTGATACGACTTTGGAATGGGCTAAACAAATGCTGACCTATCGATCAAGACCATCCAAAATAATCAAGGCCAACATCAGAGGAAAAATGTACGCTGATGTTCTTGTTGTTGAAGTGGATGTCTACAGAGATGACAAAACCAAGCAAACCTTCTATGCTGCTTCATTAGAAAAGTTTGGTCTCTCTGAATGGTTAGAAACGAAATTAGCCATTCAGGGATCGCGCTCAAAGTTCAAAAGCCATGTCGAGATGATCTTAAACAAACAGATCGACCTGCTTTCATCTGCTATGGATATTCCTCCTACTCTTCCTCAACCGAAGAAAGCCTCTGCTAAGAAGAAGAAAGTCTCTGATTCATGTCCAATCATTCGAAATGAAACGGGTATTGGTTTCTCTCGTGCTGAAGTTCTTGGCCCTGATGCCGATCTCTCAATGCTTGACACCTCCCTACCACCTGGAGAAACTTTCATCCCTGGCACAGTGGTAAGTGATCCCTATGGTATATTCTTTTTAGACTACTATGGAAATCATCACTTTCAACGTGTCTCTGAGCTCCACATCGCTCCCATCGAACAACTCAGAGATCTCGTACACTGGTGTGAAGTCAGACGCGACATCAAAGCTAGACACCTGAAGCCCTTGATTTTTGAAGCAACTCTGAAGTTAAAGAATCAAGGAGTAAATGTCCCTGACTGGATGATCCCCACTGAAAAGACCCTTGATGAACTTCTCATTAAGGAAGAACCCTTTGAAAGCTGATATGATCGCCTTTTTATCTATTGTATCAGTTATCCTTCTGTACTTGTAATTTATTTCGCTTGTACTTATAATCTTTCTATTCTCCATTGTAACCTGATTCAATATTTTAAAGAAAGATTTCAGCAAACGTACTTTACTCCATCAGTACTGAAAAGATCCCAGAAAACAGTAAAAGGGACAAATATTTTATGAGTTCTTTTTATCCTTATGTTTTCATTAAATAGAAATTTTCTTTGTTGCTATGTCATAATCAAATAGGGGGAGATTGTTGATCCAAACCCTCAGTGATTTGATAATGACCCTCTCTTATATACTTAGTGAAAATTGTAAGTAAACAATATGTATCAGAGTTTCACTATCGCTGATAAGTACTAAGATCTTACAGTACCGCTGATAGGAACTCTCGCTCTTTAAATTAAACATTCAGCGAACACTGTTCACCATTAATGTTCTGAGTCTGTTCAGTCATTATGGTGATCGATGATAAGTTAGTTGTTTACTTATGATCCCTGAAGACAAGTTTCACGTCAACATAGGTTCTACACTGAAGTCGAAGATCAAGCTCAAGAACCAGCGACAAGTCTCCTAATGAACTGATGCGGATCAGCGAAGACTCAGATTTGTCCACTCAACGTGAAGTATCAAGTACAAGACTTCAGCTATCGCTGAACTTTATCATTCGCTGATAAGCAATGAATGAAGGCTCTGACTCAACGAAAGCTGATCATGAAGTCCTCCGTACAAAGTACTTTTGTCTTAACCACCCTTGCACGACTCCGTACGAAATGTCAGAAAAGAACCTCCGATTATCTGAATTCGTACAACCACTCTGACACTACACTGTTCATACATGCGGCTACTAAGGTTGTCAACAAAGGTCAATGACATGCAACCAACCAGCTGATGACACGTGTAAAGTGTATACTGACTTGCATTAAATGCATGCAGTATATAAAGAGATGAACCCACTTCATTTGAAGTAACTTGCTAACTCTGGACAAGTTCAATCTCTTATCTCAAGATAGGTTATTATTAGTAATTTCCTTATCTCTCTTAGTGCAAGAAACCTTAGTGTTCCAACTTGTTTAGATTTAGGTTTATCCTTAATCTTGTTTCCGCAACAAGCTGTAAATTGTTAATGATTTATCAATAAACAATTTAGAAAAGTAAAATTTGTGTGTTTGTATTCAACCCCCCCCTTTCTACAAACTTGTATAGGCCTTCAACCAATTAAAAAATGACACGTGTCATTCTCTCATTCTTTCTTTCTTCTCTTTCATTCTCTCTTTTCTTTCTGCAGTGGAAGAATTCACCACCACCACCATCATCAACCCGTCACCACCACCACCATCATCAACCCATCACCACCATCGTCAACCCACAACCACCATATTTATGTATTCTATCTTTTTTTATATATACACACATAGATACAATATATATATATACATACATATATATACACAGGAGCGGAGCTACCTTGTAACAAGGGTTAGCAACTGCTAACCCTCAACTTTTGAAAAAAATTGATATACTAGTTTTTTATACTTAAAATTCATGGGTCGAATTTACTTCTATTTAAATCTCTCTTTGGCCATTAACTTAATACTCTAATAATTCATGGGCTAAATTTTTTTAAATTGGTACACCACTATAGCATAGAGCCATAGACCATCCACGTGAATTTGTTTAAAGTCACAACCAAGAAAAAGAAAGTCTTCCAAATTCTCAACTTTAAGCAGAGTTCCTCTTGCCGATATAGCATTTTTAATTATGAACGTTGTGAATAATAGGTTGCATAATAGAATGGATGATCAATGGATGAATGATTGCTTGACTTCTTATATTAAAAAAAATGTTTTCATTAAGATAGATAATAAAAAAGACATCACAAATAAGTTTTAGAAAATAAAAACTCGTCGAGGTCACTATTGAAACTGTATAGGTTGGTGTTTCAACAATATATGATCATTACTTTTGCTTGCTATTTAAAAAAAACTAATAATACTTGCTTTCTTTAATTTGTTTTATTTATAATTGCTGCTCCTCCTAGACCAAAATTCTGGCTCCGCCACTGTATATACATACACACAGAAAGAAATATATATATATATATACATATATATATATATATATATATATATATATATATATATATACATACACACATAAAGAAAAGCTTAATGGGTTTTGACATTTGGATGTGTTTTAATTCATAAACCACTCCAAACCTTCTTGTTTTTGCATTTGGAAAAGAAAGATTTTCAGTTTCGATTTTGGTTGAGAAATCTGCATGTTTCAGCATCGCCGGAGCACTCGCCGGAAAACCGGGCTTCGTCGGAAATCAACATCTTCACCGGATTTCTGCATAAATTTCATCTCAAATTGATTTATTTTGATATTTTGATCGAGAAGCAACATCCATAATGGATTTCCATCTATATTTTATTAAGTACGGTGTGTTGGAAGAGCTCGCCGGAAAAACGAGTTTAGCCGGAAAATTTCACGTTTTGATATCTATCGATTTTTCGTGCATGATCAAAAAAAAAATTGTCAAACCTTTCATGGAAGTTGATGGTGGTGATGGGTTGATGATGGTGGTGGTGGTGGTGGTGGTGGGTATATATATATATATATAGAGAGAGAGAGAGAGAGAGTAAATTACGGATTTGGTCCTTTAAAAATTAATTCTAAAAAAAGAAAATATAAAAAGACAGAAATGCCCTCGAGCTTAACGGAGGAAATAGACGTCCGTCAGCTCAAGGGACCAAATTCGTAACAAAGTGCATACCACAGGGACCAAAACAGTAATAAATAAAGTTTAGGGACCAATTCCGTATTTTTTGACAAACCACATGGACCAAAACAGTAATTTACTCTAAAAAATATATTTGGTCCCTATAAATTTTAATAAAAAATAAAAGATATTATTAAAATAACTAAAATGCCCTTTTGACAATTTGATCCAACCCGTTATAAATTGCAAATGATATGGATATAATCAATAATTATTTTACAAGGAGACATGATACTCTATAACATATAAACCACTAAAACGAAATATGTAATTTACTTTAACTTTAGGGAAATTAATTAAAATACCCTAAGTTTGACCATCTCTTACCAAAATACCCAAAATCTCTCCCAGTTTACAAAAGTACCCAAAAAATCCGCGATGAAGCCCGCGATCGCGGGCTCCAGGCCACGTGTCACCAAGAATGCCCGCGTTGGTCCCTCAAGAATGCCCGCGGTCCAGCTTTCCCCCCTCAAGAATGCCCGCGTGTGCAGTTTTGGTCCCTGCCCGCGATTGACTCATTGACCCCCGCGATCGCGGGCTACACGTGTCACCAAAGTTTGCCCACTTTGCCCGCGTTGGTCCCTCAAGAATGCCCGCGGTACAGCTTTCCCCCCTCAAGAATGCCCGCGTGTGCATTTTTGGTCCCTGCCCGCGATTGACTTTTGTTAACCTCCCGCGATCGCGGGCTCCTATGCCACGTGTCGGCACAGGGTTAACCCTAAAATGACTTTGACGAACCCTAAACCCTAATTGTTTCTTCGGCCGCACTATATAAGGGGGGGACCAAAGACGGCCACTCTCAATTTTTTTAATCACTCTCTCAATTTTTAATCAAACTCTCTCAATTTTCTCCCACTCTCTCAATTTTCTCGTGTGGAATACGCGTTCGGGTTTTGTGAAGATGTCTCGTATTACCTCTTTGGTATGTTTTCCTTATGTTATTTGTTATTTTTTGTATGTTATTTTAAGTTAAGATATATGATTTGTAGGTTGTTATAGTGTTTATAACTTATGTTTGAATATGTTCTATGTTTAACATGATATGTATGGTTTTATGTTTGAATGTGATATTTATATGTTATAATGTGTATGTTGTTATAGTGTGTTTTTTCATATAAAAATTCTTAAGAGTGTTTTTTTATAAAAAAATTGTTAAGAGTGTGTTTTTATAAAAAAATTGTTAACAATGTGTTTTTTTTTTATAAAAACACACTCTTAACAATTTTTTTATAAAAACACACCCTTAACAATTTTTTTATAAAAACAGTGTGTTTTTATAAAAAATTGTTAAGGGTGTGTTTTTATAAAAAATTGTTATAGTTTTATGGTTTTTATAACGTGTTTTTTATAAAAAAATTGTTAATTTTTTTTTTATAAAAACAGTTTTTAAAAAATTGTTAAAAATGTGTTTTTTTATAAAAAATTGTTAAGAGTGTGTTTTTATAAAAAAATTGTTATAGTTTTATGTTTGAATGTGATATTTGTATGTTATAATGTGTATGTTGTTATAGTGTGTTTTTTCATATAAAAATTGTTAAGAGTGTTTTTTTATAAAAAAATTGTTAAAAGTGTGTTTTTATAAAAAAAAATTGTTAAAAATGTGTTTTTTTTATAAAAACACACCCTTAACAATTTTTTTATAAAAACACACCCTTAACAATTTTTTATAAAAACAGTTTTTTTTTAAAAAATTGTTAAGAGTGTGTTTTTATAAAAAAAACACATTTTTAACAATTTTTTTTTATAAAAATACACTTTTAACAATTTTTTTATAAAAAAACACTCTTAACAATTTTTATATGAAAAAACACACTATAACAACATACACATTATAACATACAAATATCACATTCAAACATAAAACTATAACAATTTTTTTATAAAAACACACTCTTAACAATTTTTTATAAAAAAATGTTAAGAATGACAACTTAGGTCCCTAAACTTTTAAGAATGCCAATTAGGTCCTAAACTTTTAAGAATGACAACTAGGGTCCCTAAACCGCACTTTATCTATATATAACAATATGATACGTTGAAATAAAATAAACCGCACTTTATCTCTATATAACACTATGATACGTTGAAATAAAATAAACCGCACTTTATCTATATATAACAATATGATACGTTGAAATAAAATAAACCGCACTTTATCTCTAAATAACAATATGATACGTTGAAATAAAATACCACCGCACTTTATCTATATATAACACTATGATACGTTGAAATAAAATAAACCGCACTTTATCTCTATATAACACTATGATACGTTGAAATAAAATACCACCGCACTTTATCTATATATAACACTATGATACGTTGAAATAAAATAAACCGCACTTTATCTCTATATAACACTATGATACGTTGAAATAAAATACCACCGCACTTTATCTATATATAACACTATGATACGTTGAAATAAAATAAACCGCACTTTATCTCTATATAACACTATGATACGTTGAAATAAAATAAATCGCACTTTATCTCTATATAACACTATGATACGTTGAAATAAAATAAACCGCATTTTATCTATATATAACAATATGATACGTTGAAATAAAATAAACCGCACTTTATCTATATATAACACTATTATACGTTGAAATAAAATAAACCGCACTTTATCTATATATAACACTATTATACGTTGAAATAAAATAAACCGCACTTTATCTATATATAACAATATGATACGTTGAAATAAAATACCACCGCACTTTATCTATATATAACAATATGATACGTTGAAATAAAATAAACCGCAACATCTATATAAAATAAAATAAACTGCAGCATCTATATATAACACTAACTATAACATCTGTGAATGACTATGTAGAAGGATTTCTTTAACATCGACTTGACGCTAAGGTGCAAAGTTTCATACATCGAGGAATTAGGAGCGCTGTTTAGGGGATTAGGTGATCGCGCGGATACCCTTGAGACCATCTATAGAGGGACACCGTTCGGGCCATGGATGGATGTGTCTTACTCTGGTGGCGACCCTACGCTAGTACACATGTTTCTACAGTTGGAGGTCGAGGACGCCAACGCTGAGCCGGAGGAGATGCATTTTGATTTCTTCGGCTCTCAATTGCATTTTGGGCGTCGGGAGTTCTGTCTAATTACAGGACTACGTTTTGGAGAGGCTCCCCCCTTCCTCCCTTAGAAGACTGCTCCTTCGTTCCTAGGGTTTTCGGCATTTCGGCATCTCGTTTGAAGCTGAAGGCAACCCGGGAAAAAATGAAAGAGGGCCTTAGTGCCCTAACCGACGACGATGCTGTCCGTGTATGCTTGGTGGTGATCGTGGATATGGGCTTCCTGGGCCGTGAGTATAGCCAGCATGCTTCCGAGACGGTCCTTAGGGCCGTCGAGGACCTTGAGCTGTTTAACAGCTACCCGTGGGGTAGCCATATCTGGACACATTGCTACTCTAATATGCACCGAGCCATAGGCAGACGCGCCGATCGACATGCAAAGATGAATCTTTGTGGTTTTACATACGCCTTCAAGGTTAGATACGTAGTATAACAATTGTTAATAATACATACAAACTGTTTGGCTTTTCTTTTTACGTACTTGCTCTTCTTGTCTAATTCCAGATATGGATCTTGGAGATGTTTCCCGCATCAATCCGATATTTCGTCAAGCGCGACGATCGAGTACTTAGGGGAACCCGTTGGGACAAGCGTGTTACCCTAAGTAGGTCGCTTTGGTTTCAGTTCTTCAATGCGTCTAGAAATGTAAGTTCTTTTACTATGTTTACAATTTGCATACGTTAGTCCCGCTTATTAATTTCTTTTATGTTTTATCATATATTTAGCAGCCACTCTTGCCCGCCGATCGCCTTGTGCCTACTGTCGACGAGATGGACACAGATTGGTACAGAGACAGCGTGGCCTTTATTGACGCAGAGGCGGAAAGGGCTCGACGTCCCCCTACTTCCGAAGATGAGGAAGACGACGACAGGCCCCCTTCCGGTGGATACCAGCCGGCCCGTTCCTCCTCCTACCAGCCGGCTCGTTCCTCCTCCTACCAGCCGCCCCCTTCCTCCTCCTACCAGCCGGCCCGTTCCTTCTCCTACCAGCCGGGCCCTTCCTCCTCCTACAATCCATATGATGCGGCCCCTTCCTACGAGCCACAGCGTGGCTCTCATGAGCACCTGTGGGACCACGTCCACGGGCCGCTAGAGAAACGTGTACAGTATCTGGAGGAAGTCTACAGACAGTTTAGCGCTGTCAATGTTAGTGTTTAACTTAATTTGTTGGCCACGTTTATTTAGTTTGTATATTAATATTACGTTCTAAATTTGTTTTAGCTGTCGAGTACGACACCGATCCACGCTCCGTTCGGACAGGGGACACATGCGACGTTTGCCACCACATCCTATCCGTCATTCCCTGAAAATGTAAGTGACATTGAGTAACCATTATATTTATATATCGATAATCCTAATTTTGTAACTATTTTAATGTTCAATGTCACGCAGGCCGGGATGTCGGGGGCATACACCTCGCAGATGCCGCCGCCGTTCGCCACCACAGCATATTCTACTATCCCGGAGAGTGTTAGTGACACTGAGTAACCATTATAGTTATATATCGATAATCCTAATTTTGTAACTATTTTAATGTTCAATGTCACGCAGGCCGGGATGTCGGGGGCATACACCTCGCAGATGCCGCCGCCGTTCGCCACCACAACATATTCTACTATCCCGGAGAGTGTTAGTGACACTGAGTAACCATTATAGTTATATATCGATAATCCTAATTTTGTAACTATTTTAATGTTCAATGTCACGCAGGCCGGGATGTCGGGGGCATACACCTCGCAGATGCCGCCGCCGTTCGCCACCACAGCATATTCTACTATCCCGGAGAGTGTTAGTGACACTGAGTAACCATTATAGTTATATATCGATAATCCTAATTTTGTAACTATTTTAATGTTCAATGTCACGCAGATGCCGCCGTCGTTCGCCACCACAGCAATCACAAACATCTTTGGCGGCTCGGCCGATGACTATTACAGGCCGGAAATGCATAATGTAAGTTATTTTGGTAGTTTTGGTTTAATTGTGAACATTTCCTAAATTGTACTTAAAACATTGAGTAACGTAATTTTCAGACGGGGTCTCCTGTTATCCAGGATCACTTCTCGGAGCACTTCTCGGAGCCTGACGATGACTCGATGGATGTTGTAGATCCACCACAGGTGACCCCGCTCCCTCGGAAGCGGTTGCATAAAATTTCACAATGGTTTCGTCACCCGTTTGACCAACAAGGATCTACGACACCACCGCCCGCAAAAAACAAGCAAAGAAAGCGGGGGGAAAGAAGGGAGGAAAGAAAAAGGGAAAGGTGCCTTCACCGGAGCCTCAACCGGCATCAGAAATAATGAGGATGTGCCGGACTGGTCGCCTCCCCAACTTGACATTCACCCCTTACGGGGGCTTAGAAATCAACCCCTCGTTTTTTGAAACATTGCTTGCGGATGACCCTGTGAACTCTGACTTAGACGATACGATTAGTATGAAGTTAAATTATAGTCATATATAATCAAATATATTTATATTACATGTCTAACCATCTATTTTTTATGCATAGCACGTCGATTCTTGGGTTAGCCTGTTGCAAAAACATCGTGGCGTAGACACGAGGTGGACCATCATGCACACTATGTTCTTTCAGTGTATACTGATGGACCATCAAGGTCCCGCCTCCGTGGTCGAAATATGCAATGGCTCGGAAGGGACCTCTTGGACTCTCCTCGATATGGTATGTAAATCGTTTTACTGTTATTTTATTTAATAACATATATGACATATATTGTAATATTTCAGGTGTACATCCCCATATGCTTGCATCCCAGACATTGGCTGCTTGGAGTGTTTGAACTTGACACTATGGTCATGACCCTATATGACAGCGAAAAGGACGGTCTCTGCAAACAACAATTGACAGAGCAGATGCAATCGTTTAAAGCAAAACTATATACGTTCTTTTCATTAATAGGGGATCATAGACGTCGCGAAATGTCAAGTATCTTTCGCACAAAGATGGCCGACCAAGTACCCCAGCAGACCGGGTTATATGCGGATTGCGGTGTATGGGTATGCCGTAATGTCCAAAAGTTGATAAATAACGAGGAGATATGGGTACCCCCTAACGAAACCGACGATGAGGCAATGGATTTCCGCCGACATATGGCGGAGTCAATTTATGCGCATTGTCTAAGTAGTTAGGTTGTTTATGTAACATTAAATAATTGTTATTTTTAGTATTAACTTATTTTGTTAAAGTATTGTGATTGACTTACTGTTACTTCATTTGGTTTTTGCTAATTTCATCCATTTACTCAACTTTGAGTATCGATATCTCTTTCCCAAAATTGAAAAAAAATAAGAGATGTACCATAAATTAAATAATTAACTATAAGAGTATGAATTTTAAATATAAAAAATATTTTTTATGTAGTGTATAACTGTATATGATATATATTAAAATATATAAATCCAAAAAAATTCAAGATTGGGCTCATTTCGAACGTATCGAAGAGACGATTATAATGGTATAATTTGTTAAAATTAAAACGTATTTTTTTAACGTATTTTAGTTAATAAACGATTATATGTGTTAAATGTAAAATTAAAATAATGAAAGTAAAAGATATAAAGTAAATTTAGTAAATAAGTATAGGGGTTGAAAGTGTAACATTTTATATTAAATTCATCAAATTGAAAGAAAGCGGGGTGAACAGTGGGATTCTACGCGATCGCGGTTCAATTTTCATAAATGGTCCCTGGAATTTTTCAAAAAATGGTCCCTTACAATTGAAAAGTCACAAAAATGACCCCATCGCGGGATGATCCCGCGATCGCGGGATTCCATTTTTCAAAAATGGTCCCTGCAAGTTTAAAAAAGTGACAGAATTGGTCTCTGGCCCGCGATCGCGGGCTCCCATCGCGGAAAAAAGGGGTATTTTTACAAACTGGGAGAGATTTTGGGTATTTTGGTAACACTCGGTTTGACTTAGGGTATTTTAATTAATTTCCCTTAACTTTAAACAATCACATGCATGAAAATCTTTATCTACTCAAACATAAAATAACCACGTCTTATTTATTTATTTATCTGGAAACTGCAAACTTGCAACCAAGTGTATCATTTTGTCATCATATATTCATATGGACCAAAAGTGTAGTACACCTTTTCGGTCAAAAGCCACCCACCTCCCTTTCTCGTAATCTGAAAAGACAAAACAAAACCCTAATAGCACTCTCCAAGATTTGTCTTCTTCGATTTGGCATTTCCCTTTAGCAACCTCCATGGACGCAGATTCAACACCACCTCTCAAGATTCATCTTCCCACTTCATTACCAGGTTCTTCTGTACCCATTAGAGCTCCCCTTACAATTGATTCAGATTCTGAGTTCTGTTTATCCATTAACGACCAGATATGCTCTAGAACTAGCAGCTTTAATAGCACTAGTAGTAGTATTGATGTTAGTAGTGTTCTTGAAGAAGATGATGGTTTCGTAGCATACCCAGATGAAGAAATGGTGATAGAAAGCTGTCGTGTTGAAGAACATTCATTCACCAGGCCTTTTGTGAAATACCCAGATGAAAATTATGTGAAAACGAGTAGCGATTTCGATAAATCTGCCATTTTTAGGCCTTTTGTGAATATCCCACTTCAAGAAAGTAGTAGTGTTGTTAATGATTTTGGTATCTTCTCACCTATCAAACTGGGTATGCCTGTTGCTCCTTTGACCACTGACTTTGACAGTGACAATGATTCCGTTGAAAGTCGCCGGAGTTTAAGTTCGGGTGGGATTCCGGATAATGGGACTGTGCAGAAGGTTGGTTTAGCCTCTAAAGTTAGAGTCTTTTGTAGTTATGAAGGGGATGATGAGTTGGAGTTTGATGATGTGTTTTCTGGCGATATACATGAATTGAACGATCGGATTAAGGATTCTGTTTCAGCGAAAACGATTGAAGAAGATGAACATAAGATGGAGTGTTTTAATGAGGTTGTGGAGATTTCAGAAATGGATGAAATTGGACTCCAAGATGAACAAAAGGAGGGAGATGAAGATGATACAAGCTTTGATTCACTGAGAATTGATTCAAATATTGTCCCAGATTCAGATAATGAGATCGGGATCGAAATTGCAACCATCAATGGAAGTAAACATGGAGGTGTATTTGATCGTTATAGAAACGAATCCAAGAAAACCAATGAAAAAGAAAAACAAAGGAAGGAAGATGAAGATGATATAAGTTTTGATTCACAAAAAATTGATGCCCAAATTGTCTCAGATTCAGAAAATGAGATCGAATTCAAAATAATCAATGAAATCGAACAAGATGTATTTGATCTTTACAGAAACGAATCAAAGAAAACCAACGAAAAGGAAGAAGAACAAAGGGATGAAGATGAAGATGATACAAGCTTCGATTCACAGACAATTAATGCCCAAATTGTCTCAGATTCAGACAATAAGATCGAAATCGAACCGATCTATGAAATCGAACAAGGTGTATTTGATCTTTACAGAAACGAATCCAAGAAAAGCAACGAAAAGGATGAAGAACAAAGGGAGGAAGATGAAGATGATATAAGCTTTGATTCACAGAAAATTGATGCCCAAATTATCCCACATTTAGACAACGAAATCGAAATCGAAACTATGAATGAAATTCAACAGGAAGGTGTATTCGATCATTTTACCAAATCCCAGAAAACTCTAGGCGAAAACGAAGAAGAAATGCTGGTGAAAACGCAGCCAATGAGACCAAAGTTCCCAAACTTTGACTTCTCTCTGACCATTTTAGTGATCGGAAAAACGGGCGCGGGTAAAAGCGCAACAATAAATTCCATCTTTCGCGAAAACAAATCATACACGGACGCATTCTGTCCCGGCACAACCACCGTGCAAGAAATCGTTGGAAAAATAGACGGAATCCGAGTTAGAATCCTCGACACACCCGGCCTCCGAGATTCACCCTCAGAACAATCTTATAACCGAAAAATTCTCACGTCCGTGAAAAGATTCACGCGGAAGCGCACACCGGATATCGTCCTTTATGTCGATCGATTAGACACGCATTCGCGAGACCTTCACGATTCGTGTCTTTTACGGTTGATCACGAGTTCCCTCGGTTCTTCGGTTTGGCAGAATTGTGTTGTTGTTCTTACTCACTCATCGTATTCGGATTCTCTTCCTGATGAGTCATCGGGTGGTTTCGTGTTCCAAAGATGTCGGTTTATACAAGAACAGATTGTTCACCTTCGAGCCATGGGTCAACAAACGGTCAACCCAGTGTGGCTCGTTGAGAACCAGAGCCACCCGAGTTATAAACATGACCAAAATTGGCAAACTCGGTTTCTTTTGTTATGCTATTCGGCTAAGATCTTACATGAGGCTAACTCTGTGGTCGAACCATCTTTGAACTCGTTAGAACGCTATTGGTTTGAGTTTGGTGATCATATAGGTCACGTTATGGATCTCGAAGCTGGATTGGAGGGTTTAATGGGTTCGGATCGAGTTCGGACTGTTGAGCCATTGGGCAAGCCGTGGAACGGTGGAAAGATTATCAGGGAGCATAAGAAGGCGTATTTCGAAGATTATGATTATTGTGTGAAGGTTTTTGGAATGAAACGTTGGTCTGTTGTGTGTCGATTGCATTTTTAGTAGAACGTTTGGTTTTTGGATTCGAATGCGTGCAGACAATGATCATATGATCGTTGATGTTTAGCGATGGGAAATGTGGTTTTTTGAATTCGGGTTCGGAGATACCAGAGATCGAACATTTTAATTTGACGGAAAATTCCGGTAGAAATAGTTTGGTTTTTGTTGATTAAAAGATTAGGCATTGGTTTGTAGTTTGATTATATCGACTTTTAGGCACAAAGAGTTGTATATACGATGGTTCCGTTTTTTTGTTGTCACCTAAACCAAACTAAGATCATCTCCAACGGGGTCATTAAATCTTACACTAAACACTAAATTTGGTGTAAATGACACTATTCACATCTTCAACGGAGTCTCTATTTTTCACACTAAATTTAGTGTAATGAATAGTATTACACTATATTTAGTGTAACACTATTCATTTACATTACTTTTTACATTACTTTTAGAAAATAGTGTTATCCAACAGAGAAGATTTACTATTAACATTAAATTTTACACTATTTTTAAAATTTGGAGTAAAATACAATATGACCATTGGAGATGCCTTAAACAAACGGGTTGATACGATTGGGAAAAATAAATGCAATTAATGCTTTGGGGAGAGTAGGGGTTAACGGTGTTAAACGTTTTTGCAATTAATTATCTACTAGTCGCCGTACCCGCGCGATGCAGCGGGACACAATTCGATTAACCAAATGTTCAAATCTTCAATCTTACTATGCTTTGTATTATTTCTTAACTATTAAAGACCGATATACACATTGGTTGTTTAATTTGTAGTTTTTGTGACTTGTAATTGAAAATAAAATCCAAAATTATGTCTGAACAATCTCGAACGTAAAATCATTTGTAAAAAATATGGTAAAAATACTAAAAAATATGTTTGATGTGATGAAAAATATTGAGTACCAAAAAATATAAAAAAGTAAACCAATAATAAACTGAAGCAAATTAATTGTCCATCCTGATGGCTTCTCGACTACTCCATATGCATGAAAATCTAGTTAAAATTAATGTAAAATTTTAAAAACAAAATAACCTATGGAGTATTAACCTAAAAAAGAATGTACTGGCCGTTTACAAAACGCTTACCCGGGTAAGTGCTTACCAAGTCACATTAGCTTACCGGATGAATATGGCAAAAACTAAGAATCTTACCCGGTAAGAGTGAAAGCAAGGACCGAGAGTCGAAAGCAAGGACCTAAAGTCTTACTCGGTAAGTGAGTGCGACGTGTTCATCCAGTTGCTCATTTGGATGACTCTAATACGCCTTCTGCCACCGTCAAGCAACCAGTCTCCGACGATAAGCCACTCCAAGGAACCTACGTCATCCAGATCCCCAAAGATCAAATCTACAGCATTCCTCCCCCCGAAAATGCTCGCAGAATTGAGAAGCTTGCTAGTCAGAAAGCTCAACGGAGCTGCTTCTGTTGGACGATGGCCACTGCATTCATGAAGTGGTTGCTAAATCAGAAAACAATCTTCAATTAAGTTGAAAGCCTAAAAGTACGAAAAGCCAAAATATCACAAAATATGGAAATTGAAACGTATGTTGTTAAAGCATAAAGAGGGTTATGGATAACCAAGGATTTTACCACCAACATCTGGGAAATGTTCATGCCCGAGCATAGAGCTTACTTTTCCATCTGCGTCAACTTTGATTGGATACTTGAGAAGATGGCCTTGCAAGGGAGTGTAGTCATCAGCTGTGAATTTATTCCAGTTATCTTCTGCAAGCTTGTTTACTTTTTCCCACAAGCTAAGCTTTATGGCTCTTGGTAGAAGTCTTCGAGCTTTCCTGTGTGTAAAAACCCATAGTTGTGATTGAATCAGTTTGAACCTCAACCTCAATCAAATCAACACATGGTTCTTTTTAGAAACAAGTTGTGTAAACCGTGAAAATTAAAAGAATAATACTCAGATCAAGAACAACAAAACCCTACAAATAATCAATTATCAAAGACAGCAACTCGAAATTAGATAGAGAAACTCGTGGAATCAAGAAATCGATTATCATAAACACCAAAAAGAAAACATGGAATATCAATTTCAATATTGAATACAAAAACAACATTCATCCAAAAAAGAATAGAAACAAAAGTGTGTAATAAAGAAAACTATTATCAAATACAAACCCAAATCGGAGAGGCAAAACTGATTTGCAAACATCCGTGCGTAGCTACTACCTTAACATTCTCTGCTCTTTTTCAACTGGTCACACAACCTGCAAATTTGATGGTAGAGATGGGATTTTAGGACGTAGTACGGGGAGACATTTCACAGGTTGTTTTCCAGAAGATAAACCTGTAGATGAACAAACCTGTGCTCTTGGATGGTTTATCGCTGGAGAAAGAGAGCATCGAGAGGGCCGATTTCATCCTGAAATTGACTGTCACGGGGAACTCGAAAAAATAAATGACAAAAGATATTAACCCAATGAGTATTCTTGAATCTTGAAAAACAACTATAATAGCCTTTTCATTAAGTAGTATAGATAAGGTGATGAATGGTGAATTGGTTTTGGATGAGTGAAAGATCCAAGAAAACCAAAAATGAGTCATACAATGCATATTTACAATGCCTATCACGCTGCCATGAAGCGAGAATAGCATTAGAGCCCAGAATAAAGATCCAAGCCAACCAAAATGAGTCATACAATGCATATTTACAAGAATATCAAAGGTAACTGCATATGAGATGAACACAAACAAATAAGGGATGGCTAAAAAATGCCACGATTTCGCACCTAAGGGACTGCACATCGTGACTAATTGCCATTGAATTTCCTAGCAAATTGGTGCAATCCAACGCACCGATCCTGCTACCAACTTGAATTTCTGCACAATTGAGGGAGTAACTTCAAGATTTATTCAACTCAAATCAGAGGTTCATTTATTCGAAACCCGTGATGAGTGAAAGAGTAGATATAGGGATCACATGGATATAATCATATAAAGATTATAAAAGTTTTGAAGTAATGATCTTTTGAAGGCATCAAGTGGCATTGGACTGAATAACTTTGTATGTTGCTTACTGGGGTTGAAAAGCAAAAACTTGAACATATTCTCACTTTTTCTTTTCATCTACTTGTCATATTCCCCATTATCTTATCTTCAAAAAATCAAATTATGGTCTCTAATTTGCAGGTCTTGAGGTCAGACTTTGACCACAGCTTAAATGTCACACAACTTTTAAACCAAAAAAAGAATTCATTATATATATATATATATATAAAGAAAAGCAGAAGTTGGATGCTGAAGAAACACACAACCTGTGGGATCAAAAGAAATTTTCAATGCTTTCCCTTCATCTCCATTATTCAGCCTCATTGACAACATTTTATGAATGAAGGACTGCAAATCATCATCATCACACATCAAAGTAAGAACACAATCAAAGATAATTAATGGGGGAAATGGATTAAATTAGTGAATCAAATCAAAGGCATTATGCAAACCTTTTTAATTTCTTCATTTTTTCCAGACATTTTTCATATATGTATGATCCAGAATCCAGAATCAAAATTGCTCAACTGAAACAGTCAAAGAAAACTCCCATAATCCATATCAGATTCACTTCAAAATTGGAAGAAAAAAATTAAGATCACAATCTTCAAATAAAAAGAAATCAAATTCATATTAAAAGGGGGAAAAGAACAGAAACCCCTCTTGGATTTGAAACCCCCAGAAACCATGTTTCCTGATTTCTAGAAACCAAAAGTTGGTTCCAATACGGAGACATTGAAAACCCCACATGGGTTTGAAGTCAACTCTGTGCAATTGTATGTGGGGATGTGGATATGAAGAAACAGAGGGAGATAGATAAATAGGGAAAAGAGGTGAGGGAGAGGTATTTCAAAAACCTTGAATTGCTGTAGAAAACAAACAAATCACATAATTAAAAATTACATCGAAACTTTTGAAAAAAAGGCAAAAAATCAAAGATAGAGCCATAGAGATATACAAATCAAAGATGAACAATTTTCATAATTCTAAACAAATCAAAGATGAACAATTTTCTTTTGAAGACCAAACAACAAAGATCTTTGCTTAAGAGAACCCTACTTGCTTGAAAACTAAGTAATTGGTTCTCCTTTTTTAACGCAAATTCTTAAATACAAAAAAGCAGGTGAAAAAGCTTGGAATTTTTCAGTAGTGGTGGGTTCCAAACACAAATTGGTATTTACATTTTACATCAAAACTCATAAAAGAAGCTCACCTTCTTGATCTTTTTTCCCCAAATTAGGCTTCTGTTCTTCAAACTAAAACTGCAATTTATCAGATGAAAAGATAACTACCTCTTGGTTGCCTTCAATATCAAAGATGAAAAGATAAACCAGACAGAAAATTTGTGCGAAGAGACTCCGGCATTGGGACTTGGGATATTGATTTTAGGGTTGAAACTCTTGAAGCGGGGACTCACTGACATGGCGTTGGAGCAGATTTCGCAGGTACATTTTGGTGTAGGGGCTTGAATATCATCGCTGAGAATTATTGAGGGGAGTGAAACGCCATTTGAGAGAGGGCATCGATCCGGATTCTTGTTGCGTGAGAGCGAGAAAGGGAAGATGAGGAGGGTGGAGAGAAATCAGGGAAGGGAAAGGCACGCTATGCCTTGGGCGGTTTGAGACGTGGGAGAGTGGTTGTGAGGAATCGTGGAGCAGGAGACGGGAGGGAGACATCGTGGCTAAGAAAAAAAACCGCTGAATCTTGAAAAAAACTGCTCCTTATTCTTTTAATAAAGGAGTATAGTTCTTTTAATAAAGGAGTATAGATACGGTTTTCAAGATACGGTTTTTATCAGCCACGATCTCCTTCTCCAAACTTCCCCCGATTTATCCCTCTTCCTCCAACAAACCCTAATCAAATCTCTCATTCTCTTTCGCATTCCTGTTTTTTTTTCTCCCAGTATAAATGAGCGTTCTTAGTGAATACCCAGAAGAAGCCATCAGTAACAACAAGAAAGATGTGCAGATATGGAACAATGCAGCTTTCGAGTCGGTGGAGTGAGCTTTTTGCTGATTTGCTTCTACATTCTGACATATTTCATCAATTCGTCAATGGATTTAGCTTATCTTCAGTGAGATCTGAAATCGATTTTCTTGGTTTCTGCTTGCGTTGCGATTTCCATATCAGGCTTGATTTCTTGGTTTCAAAAATTTCTCAGGTGGCATGGGTATCGTTACAGGGTAGGATTGTTGGAGCCGAAGAAGCCAGCTCAGCCAAAGCCTTCGGCGGCGGAATCGATAAGTTAGGGTTCGTATCCCACTCATCCATCGATCGTTGTGCTTCTCTACCGGAATCGATACATCCAACTCTTCAAGCTTCAATTTTATTTTCCATCGCTCATGTAGTGAAATCGACACATCGAGGTAATTAGTTTTCTGAATGGATTTTGTGGATTATGAATAATTTCTTTATGATGGATTTTGTGGATTTTGCTCCTCTGTGAATACCTACAGATTCTTTGCTACTCGTGCTCAGACGAGAATCTCTTATATTTCATTCTGATTCTTGTTACTGTTGGTATGTTTCTTCTAAGGTTTCTCTGTGAAGAGCAAGTTGAAAACTGGAATGATCATTGGTATTGTAGCTGGTGTGGTATCTTTCAGCCTTATTCTCTTAGCTTTTGTTTTTTACTTGAAAAGGACAAGGTCAAAACATGGGGAAGAAGAAGGTAATGATTATATTACCAAGTATATTTGTAATATGCTTCATAACTATGTCATTTGTTAAATAACTATGAAGGTCAAAACATGGGGGGTAGTGCTGATGTTTAGCCAGCAAAAGACTCCCCATTCCAAAACCCAAAATACAAGGTTCTGCAAAGTCCTTTGGTTATCTTGCTGGTATGGGTTCTTGAACAATGAGCCAACGTGGTCCTGGTTGGGGCTTCATTATATACCTTTTAATTTGTTTTTGTGTTTTGTGATACGGTTGCTCCAGTAGGTGTGGATCCTAGCCAAATACTGAACAAAAGAACCTTGCATCACTGTGACTTGATATATGCAATAGCACAATGCACACATGTAGAAATTATCAATTTATTATGTACATTAGTACATGGGTATGTTTTGTATGGTTTAGATGATGTTTTGATTAATTCCAGTTGTTCTTACTTCAGCACTGTAAACTCTTTGGCCACTGGAAAGGAAAAGACAGAGAATTCTTTCTCTTTGGCTTAACGCTCATCGTACAATTGGATATTGAGGGCACACGGATATTCTTTCGTACTTCCCTCCGCTTGCCCACTTGGAAAATTTTGAACCTTCTACTGTATCCTTCCACTTCATATTTGCTTGAATCTTATCTCAATGCATATACCTTCTTTTGTACAATCTGATCTAGGGAAATTAATTAAAATGCCCCAAGTTTGACTTTGACTTACTAAAATGCCCAAACTCTCCCCAATTTCACGAAAATACCCAAAAATTCTGTGAAAGGGTCCGTGAACACGGACTTCTTTTGTAAATTGGATTTTTGTCCGTAAAATTGATTTTTGGTCCGTGAAAATGAGTTTTGAGTTTTGGTCCACTTTGAATCACTTATATTAATAAATTTATTAATAAATCCGTGAATTTCATTAATGAATCCTCGAATCCACTTTGAAGTATATGACCACTTTGAATCACTTCTATTAATAAATATATTATTGAATCCGTGAATTGACAAATTAACTATTTGGTCCGTGAGAATGCATTTAGTCCACAGACAAAAATCTATTTTTTTAAAGGAGTCGGTGATCACGGGGTATTTCGCACGTTTTTTTTGGTATTTTGGTTAAATTGGGGAGAGTTTGGGCATTTTAGTAACTCAAAGTCAAACTTGGGGCATTTTAATTAATTTCCCATTGATATTGTTGTTAAGCATTT
Organism: Saussurea involucrata; assembly: GCA_033807775.1. Taxonomy (NCBI): domain Eukaryota; kingdom Viridiplantae; phylum Streptophyta; class Magnoliopsida; order Asterales; family Asteraceae; genus Saussurea; species Saussurea involucrata. The sequence continues at coordinate 78,402,965 of CM066313.1, read as the reverse complement.
ACGTAGATGGAAATGATATAACTATACTATTAGTATTAGTATATCCTATTACCTCTCATTCTTTCAAGTTTCAACCACTACTTGGTAGGAATGCACTGTACCATTATTATGCCAAATGTTCACTTGGTGCAAAGCTCAGTATGTTGCCTTCATGTAAGTATATGAATAAAAGAAAGGAAAATGTAGGGGATCCCATGTGTTTGAAAAGGCTAAGGGATAAAAACAGTTGCACCGAGTCTTCTTCTTCGTCTACATACCGATGTCACATTGATCAAAACAACCAAGAGAAAAGCCTTGAAGTAAGTTAAACTTTTTTGTTATTTCAGTTGCACCTGTGATCTAATTGTGTTCTTTCTGTTTTGCATTTCTCCTGTTCGTTTAAGTACTTTTTGTTATTTATGACAGGTATGCTCACGATGAGGAGGCAACTGATGACCAAGAGTAAACTAGGTGGAAGTACATTCATGGTGATGTTTTCAGTACAAGTTCCTTTTTGCTGCAACCCTTGGTTTCGGAACCCAACTATTTTCCTGTAAGTAAAATTGGTGAATTAGTTACTACAATTTTCATCTTCAATGGGTTAGTTTCTGAATTATGTTAACTTTTACCAGGTACTTTTTAACTTTGCACTGTCTCTTGAACAAAAAAACACTTTTCATTGTTAGCTCGTCCACTTAAAATTTGGTTTTGGATGTAATACTTGATATTGAGGGGAAATGAATATGGGAGCAACAAATGAAGAATGGATGACAATGGTTTAAAGTATGAAACATAAACACCCAAATTTGTTTTCCTTATCAATGTCTTCAATTTCAACAAAAGAATTGAAAGGCAATTGATGTCTTCAATATGACATCTTCTTCAACATGTGGAAACATAACAACTTTGGGAGGGGGGGGGGTGGTGCTTAGGATTCATCAATAAATCACCAATACGCGAAATTGAAAGAAAGTGGCACTTTATTTCATTTTTTTATAATGGAAATGGAAGTTGCTTACTAAACAGACAAGCATAATTTACACCATGTTTATAACTACCAACATTGGGAAATAAGGTTTAGGTTTTTTTTATGGATTTCTGATTATTTGGTACCCATTTTGTTACACTTGCAGCTGCAGGTGCTTTTGATGAAGGTAATACGGAACGAGGTAAGTGGCCTTCCATATTTTTGAACATATATATGTGGTTTCTATTTTTATTTTGTGTCTTCTTATGTACTACATGTGTACATATAATTTTTATTGATTTTTCTTTTTGCAAATATAATGCAGGGAAGCCCTCTTTTATCAAGAAACAAGCACACCCCTTCTTCCCTCCGAATTTTGCAGATGATTTTCAAGTTGCCATGCAGGTACTTCGTCTCCATTCATGTTTATGGAACTTTTTTTGCTCAAATATTTCTAAACATATTTATTATGACTGAATTATGAACTTTTTTTGCTCAAACTATGTGCATAAATGTATTTTTTTCGTTGTGGGTAAAGGGATCAAGACACCTCTCAATGAGGTCTAGCTGACACATTTTTCTTGAAACTAATTTTAAAATCCATCCTAATTCAATTCTTTGTTAATTGCATATAAGTCTATGTATGTAACTGATCGGAGAAGAAGTGAGCAGTCTTATATACTTGGGTTGGCAATTGAATTTCAGTTTTAGTATCTACAATAACACATTGCGCCGTAGAGTTGGTTGATTGAACTACAAGATGGTGCAATTCTCAAGCCCTTTGACTCTTCATAGCCATGATTTTTTTTACTGTCAACATCAAAATGAACAGGTTATTCCCATTTTACATTTTATGCCTATTAATTTGTAGTGGTTTGTTAATGATTATAACAACCAAACCCTCGCATAATTTGTTTATTTACTGATGCTTGCAACTTGGATATGCAAGCATAAGAGGTATGGAGAAGAAGAAGGGCAGAAGGCTATGTTCATAGAGAAGATGAAGAACAAATAAAGTAGCTCAAGACATGGGAAGAGAATTGGGCAATTGCTGAAGCAAAATGTTTTAGAGAAGAAATCAGAAGATAAGTGTCGTGCTATGGTTTTCAAGCTAAAATGGTTATCTCATATGTTGGTCTGTGTTTATCTAAATAACACTTGAAAAAGTTGTAGGGAAGGTACTATTCTTATTACATGATTTGTTAGTCAGGATCTTTCATGCCATTCCTTTCATCCATGTTTGATTCATATATAAACACAATGTATTTAAGTACTTGAATTAGAAAGGCTAATGTTATAGTTCATACGCTTTACCAAATAATATTTGTTTTATCTTGATAATAGAATTGAATTGTAGGAAAAAAAGTTTGTAATTTTGTTTTGTTTAAACATGGATTTTGGATTTTTTATGAATTATTTAATTAACTTTTTATTCCAAATTTTGCTATTATTAAAACATTTATTACATTTTGCATTTATGTGTATATATATATATATATATATATATACTTATAAGCACTAGGTATTTCTTGTTGGATCTCTCTTTATACCGATATTTTGAGCAATATTTATATCTTAGTGTATTTTTTATACATGATTTTCCTTTCCAATTCGTTCACATATCGATTTGGATTTTATTTCCCAAATTACAAGTTGTAACTCGGTCAAGGTGTAATCAAACAGGATCCCTTAACATGTGAAAATCGTGATATCTAATATTAACCACTAATTTTATATAGTCAACTTATGATTCATTTTATTTTATATACCACACAAAATGATAAAATTAGCATCGAGTGTGACCGAGTGGTCTGACTATTTTTCAAACCGGATTGGACAACCAGACCCGATTATACTACAATACAAAAACGACATGCTTTAAGTTAGTTCAACTGGTCTAAGCGGATCAACGATTATTTTGATCACCGCTAATTTTAACTTAATAGATATATATTGCTTTTTTCGTATTTTGACAACAAAGATGACAGTGGTTATATAACTATGAATAAAATTCAATAATCTGCCTTACCGTTAAAAAAAACTCAATAATTCTACAAGAAATTGGGAGTAGATGATCCATGAGTAGAAAAAAATTATCAAAGAAGCTGATCAAAACCACTTGAATGCCAATTAATTTGAGTATAATCTTTAGTAAATTCTATATTCAAGTATGCACGTTCACGTTCTTACTAACTCTTTGTCATGCCCTGCCTTGCGCCCCATGCCTACGCCCCGCCATCTCAATTATCTAATCCTTCTATCCCTTTTTGTCCCAAAATAAATGCCAACAATGGAAAAAACACAATTTAGAAATATATAATTATTACATTTTCAATTAACTAAATGGTAATTAATAACGGTTGGAATTAATTTTTTTCATATGAATTATGTATGCATCAGAAAGTAGACACTTAATTTTGAAAATGGACAATTATATAAGAACAAACTATAATAGAAATGTGAACACATTTATTTAGGACAGAGGGAGTCATTTCTTATTCGGAATGTTTTGCGCCGCATCGCGTGCAAGTAAGATTATCGGCAATTGTCACCTTCACCCGGTATAGTAAATGACCCGATAAAAACAAGATTGATGAGAAATAATACAAAACAGGTACCAAGATTGAGGATTAAGTATTTGGTTTCAGAATTGCATTGCGTCCCGCTGCATCGCGCGGGTACAATGACTAGTTTAATTTAAAAATAACTATGTGTCAAAATATTATTGGATGGAGAGGACTAGGAAGGCTTTTCTCCTAGAAAATGTAAAGAATTTAGAAACTCTAATTTTGGTCCCTGTGATATGAAAGAAGTCGTGCGGTTTAGTAAGGGTCTGTTTGTTTTCTAAAAAAAACTCTGAAATCTTCTGAAATCTGATTCGGTCAGACAATGGGTCATTAAGACCGTTTGATTTTTCTCTCCAAACAAGAGCTGAAAAGCTCTGACTTCCTCTTATTTCACAAGAGGAAAACCATAATCTTAAAACCTCTGAAAGCCCTAGCTTCTCATTTTGTCGCCGATATTCTAGACCGACGCGATGGAGAATGCGACGGAGAGAACGTCATTGGTGTGACCGACGAATCGTTGGGCGGTGGTTCCGGCGTTGAGATCCCATAGACGGAGCAAACTGGTCGTCGGAGGAGAGGACGCCGTCGAGGACAAAGTGAGAGTGGCCGGTGAGACGGCGTTGGGCTATAGCGTAGGTTTTGTCTTCCTTAGTTAGACGACATACGATGACCGATTTGTCACGGGAAGAGGTGACAATCATGTCGGAGTTGTCGATTTGCGGTGACCCAAACCAATGAATCTGCCGTTGTTGCTTCTTTCTTAGGGGAAGATGAACAGAGCGGGTGAACATAGCAAATCGACAAGAAACCCTAGTAGGGGAAGATGAACAGAGCATGTGAATCTGCCATTGTTGCTTCTTTCATAGCGGTTGTTAAAAATGAAAACAACAAGAAACCCTATTTGCTGAAATGGGGAATTTGTAGTGGGTTTTTTTAGGGTTTTTAGAGCCCATTTTGAGTTATGGTACTGTTTCAGGCCTTCCAATTTGGGCTTCATGTTTAATTTTCTTTTAAGTTCATTAATAATAAAAATATATGTAGTATAATTTAATTCAGATTCAGACTTCAGACGTTACAAAAACAAACAATCTTATAATTTAGATTTCAGACTTCAGCACCATCTCTTATAAAAAAGAAGTGAAATAAGACTTCAGACTTTAGACCTCTTAAAAAACAAACGACACCTAAGTCTACAAATTGTTCTCGTGGTTTCCATTTTTAAAAACTCTAATTTTGGGTTGTCGTGTATTTTATTTGGAGAAACAGAAACTCTCGTGTGTTCAAAGGCGTCATCTTAGTGAAGATCTCTTGGGAGAAATTGAAGCCCACTCATTTGGTTGGATATCGTTAAGATCCAAAGCCTACTCTAAGGGGTCGTTACCAAATGCTTACCCGGATAAGCGTTTATCAGTCAAATATAACACTATCGTTTACTTATCGGGTAAGATTTTATCCGCCAAATCGGTTTCGTATGCAACAATTCACCCGGTAAGCGCTAACCGTAGTAAGAGTCGTCGTCATCACTTATCGGGGTAAGACTCGCGGTCCTTTCATTCGCTCTTACAGGGTAAGATTTTTGGTCCTTGTCATATATATCAATCCGGTAGGTAATGTGACTTGGTAAGCGCTTACCCTGATAAGTGTTTGGTAAACGGCCCCTAAATCTTGGAGTTCAGAGATCGGATCTCCAAACTCTATTTGATTTCTTTGATCTCTAGTCGGGTTGGTTCTAGCCGTTTTCCTCTGTTTTGGGTTTTGTTCTTGGGTTCGACTTCGTTTGTTTTGTCTTTTCTACATCTCGCAAATCCGCTCTTGCTTCTCTTGATGTACTCTTTGTTTTTTTTCATAAATCTTCTCGGCTTTTATAAAAATGTTAATTTTTTTAAAAGAAAACAAGAAATCAAGGTAAAATAAAGAATTTGACCAATATAAGCAACATAAAAGTGGTTAGAGCATCTCCAATAGCTTGTCTAAAATGAAGAAGTAAAAAAGAAAATCTTCAAAAAGACCATCTTCATTTCCAACAGATTCTCTATTTGGGAAATTACAAAATTAATTATATAATTAAAATATTCAATGCATATCATAAAGGGTACGTTTGGTATGCAGACATGATAGGACATGACAGAACAGAACAGGACAGGACAGGACAGGACAGGACATAACAACTGTTTAACGTTTGGTAGACAGAACTGGACAGAACATATAACATTAGATAAAATACGATAAATACAATTTAAAGAATGAATAAAATATAAAACAGAACGTGTATTTGATGTTTTAGAAGAGAATTAGATTTTATTTTAAGGTTATATTAGTAAAACATAAGTCTGCTTCATCTTGTTCCATGGGGTGGGGGTGGAACATGTCTGTTCCACTTTGTTTCACCATGTTCCTGTCTGTTCCACATAAAAGTCATGTCAAACATGGTACATCGATCCTTGTTCTATTCTGTTCTGTCATGTCCAGTGTACCAAATGCACCCAAATTATTATCCATCTTTTGTAAATATTTTATTTAAAGCAATTTTATTGGTAAAAGGAATAAAAAATCATTTATATCTCTCATAAGTAATCATTTTTGTAGATATCTATAAATTTAAAGATTTTCATTATTTCTCCCATACTTTCACCATTTTAAAGATTTGTTAGAGCAAAAAATTCCTAAAATCTCTATTTTAAAGAAACTATTAGAGATGTTCTTACCAGGTTTATTCATAAAAAGTAAAAGATAAAAATCACTATATCCAAATTTTGAATAAACCATGCGGAACAATAAATTCACTCTAAGTCCGGGATGGATCTAAGTCCTCGATGGATAAAGTTGTTTGTGTAGATTAAATAGGGAAAGTTTTTGTTTGGGATAATTGGAATGAGTGTGTTTTTTAATTGGGAGGGACAAGTTTAGAATAATTTTTTTAACTTTCTGCACAAAACTATCTCCTAAAACTTTACTGAATAAGCCACTTTCTATCTATATCTATATCTATACTATATTATAAAGCAAATAACCCCCAAACTCTTAAAAACAACTTTTTAAGCCTTATGTACAATCATTTAAAGCATAATTACTTAAAATTTTAGAGTGAGAAACAAGCCCCAATGCGTGACCCTTTGTATTATGCAGGTTTGAAATCAAATTTCAAAAAGCAAAACCCGGACGCTCATGTCACCCCCTCGAATCCTACACCATCTCACCCTCTCCAATGTCTACCGCTTCAACAGTTCAACTTGCTGCTCTCCGTTCAAGACTTCAACCTGCTGCTCTCTCGCCCTATCCAATGGAACCTTTTGCTCTTCAAACTTCTGCATCGATTCAAGCTTCTCGACCAAAATCGATCCAAATACAGGTTAGGGTTACTCATCATTTTGCTCTTCAAACTGCTGCATCGATTCAAGGTTAGGGTTCTTATCAGTTTTTCTAATTTTGTTCGTTTTCTATCGATAGCTACTGAAATCGATTGCTTAAGCAAGGCCATGGAAATCATTACTTCTAGGGAGATTTAGACCGCCGTGAGACTTGTTCTTCCCGGTGAATTGGCAAAACATGTCGTGTCTGAAGGTACAAAGGCTGTTACTAAGATGTTTTCAAGAAATTGTTTAATGCTTTTCGATGATATGAATTATAATATGTTCCATATCTATGGTTTTACTTTTGGAAATTGCATCTTCTCTTAATGTGTTTGATTAGGATTGTGTTACTTACGTGAATTTGTATCCACCTAAAATCAATTATTTTGAAATATTATAGTCTACTGTCATCCACAAATAGATTTTTATTTGTCTCCTATCTTTCTTTTTTCGATCTGGTTTGTTTTCTACCTCTCTCTAATATTTTTCTCTTTTTCAGGTTTCGTGATTATAGTTGTCTTAATTCCTTCACATGTGAAACTTAATGAGTGCAGGCCTGAAGACGAAGTGTCTAAGATTGTCCGATCTTGCAACAAACATAAGGTCCAATCCCTTGCGTTGCTAGAATTTTCTGCCGATTCTTTACTTGAGTTTTCCCATGCCAATTTCTTTAAGTAATTTTTGATTTTCCTATGCTATGATCTTTTTAAAAGAAGTAATTGGTCCTTTAACTATTTTTCAGGATCTGGCAACTGTGGTCACAAATCTTGATAAACCCGGTCTTGATCTCTTATGGGTAACTTTAAACTCATTCTTATTTTACTTCTCATTTGTTTGTGTCCCATGGAGTTTAATTTAATGTTTGATATATTTCTTCAGAAAATGTTGTGCTTGGATCCTAGCAGAAGAATTACAGCCATGACCGCACTCGAGCATGAGTACTTCAAGGATTTTGGGTTCGTGCCATAACTCTCTCACCAGGTTACTTCATGCGCAAAACCTCTCCTCTCCTCTCCTCTTGTGGATTATTTATTATTATGTGAGATATGTGTGTGTGTTGTTTTTAGATATCATCTCTTTGTTGTCATTTCATTCCAAAAGGTAAAGTGAGTTCGTAAGCACTTAACGAGTATGTATTTAATAAACGACACAGTTGGGAAGCACTTATCGGGTAAAATGGGTCTGTATTAATGCATGACCCAATTTTTCCTCTCGCCTTTTGGTGCCCAACCACAATGATACACCAGAGTTTTTATTTTCATGCCAACCAGTTGAGACCTATAGTAAACGGTAGTCTTCCGCTACCCTCTATCAGTTGCTCGGTTTAATTATATTTTTAGTTTATATGGTTGTCACTTATTATCAAAATTATTTTCTGTTTTAAAATAATCATATTTTTTCATAATTATTATTTCTAAGTCATCATTTGGAGAAAAAGGAGAATGTGGGGATTTTGGGTTGTTTTTTTGCTCCAACAGCTTCCCAAAAACTACCTGGTAAATTCTTACATAAGATGCCGTTTTTGTAGACTAAAATCTTACCCGGTAAGTAGGAGACAGTGTTGAATGTTATCAGTAAGCGTTTACCGGGTAAGTGTAAATTTTTATAACTCTTTAGTCTGGAAAAACCCACACCCCGAAAATGACCAAATACCTTAAGCATTAATCCAGATTCTTCTGATTCTAAATACTTGTGATTTGGTAAACCTTACAACACATGTTCAAATGGTTATAACACAGGTAAAATCATGTGATGAACTTTTAATCATGATTCCCCATTATTTTTTACCTAAAATTGTAGTTTGATATTGTTTTTTCGGCCCTTCCATGTTCAGTACTCAGTCTTGAAGCTATGGGTATCAACAGTGAGCAACATCTTGATATTGTATGTATGTAGAGAGATTGATTTTCTTGGTATGCATTTATATTGATGCCATGCGACTTCATCTCATTCCTTCATGTTTAACAATGATGTTCTACTTGATGTATATGTGTTTTCGAAAATATATAATTGAGATTATGGTTCTCAAGTGGTATGTCCCCATAAAGGATTTTAACAAAATGTTCCACTTGATGTGCAGGTGTCGTTTTTCGAATATTTGGCCTCTACAGTGAATAAAACTTCAATATTAGAGCTGCCTCTATTTTAGTTGTGGGGCATGTACTTTTATTATGAACAATCTTTCTCCTTCTTTTCTTTTAAACTTTGTAAACTAAGATCATTCAGCTCTATTGCTGGATCTAGGATTCCAAAATTGGGGTTGGTAGCTTGGTTAGTTTAATTTGATAGAAAAAAAATGTAATTTTGGTTGTTTAAAAGCAAATTTCGTTTTTTGAGGAGTTTCGTTGCTTTTCCATGCATACCTTTATCAGCAACATGGATCTAAATGGATTTCTTTGTTACTCCTCCAAGCTCATGCATAGAATGATCTACTACAAATTCCAAACTACCTATTTTAGAAATCGAAACTGATCTACTCCAAAATCTCAATCGAATTTGATATCAAATGACCATTAAAGGTCACCGCAGTTAGGAAATTTGATTTGCTTCAAACTTGAATTTATATATGCTCCAACCTCTTGAAATCAAAAAGCTCTGTAATCTCAAAGATCTGGTAAAGAAACTCAAAATTTTCATGTGTTTATTTATCGCCAAACATTAACAATGGATATGAATGTAAAACGTGTGAATGTGACAAGCCCGAGGGTTTTTCATTTTTTGTTTACAATAAAAATTTACTCTTCCTTTTATATATATATATATATATATATATATATACTAGCAGGATGCCCGTGCAATGCATTGGGTGAGTCAAAATAGCCGCTTAAGGCTGCTGTTTTGTTTGTGTTTGGGCTGTTTGGATGCAGCTTGGTTTTGGCTGAACTGTTGTATTGGTATTTGGTTTGGTATATATAAATGGTTTTTCAAAAAAAAAAGAACAAACTAAAACAGAAAGATGGAATTCTGTAGAGTTGTATGTAATAAATACATTTAAGGATTGAATGTTGCATACGATGTCATTTTAATATATATTAAGTGAAGTGAATATATATTAAGTGAAGTGAAATTGTTGAATCTTAGTGTTACTGGGTAATAGTTGGGTAAAAGTAAAAAACCCCTAAGTTTATGGATTGATTTATGTTTAGTTAATTAAATTTTGAGTTCTCGATTTACATGGGTTTTCCATGGAATCAACAATTGAGTCGGTCGTAAGCCATCTAATCACATTGCATCTGTTTTGTTCGCTAAAGTGGTTGTTTACCATGAGTTTTGTTGTGTTTACGTAATTTTAAATATCATAGCTTAATGATTTTTTGAGTGTTCATGACTAGAAGTATTGTGCATCAAAAGAACTTGGTGGCTTAAGAAAATTAATTATAGGTTTTATGAAAAATATTGATATATGACTGATTTCTTTGTTAAAAGGGTTGCTGATCTTTATCTTTGTGGATAAGGGGATTTTTTTACATTTTGCCACCGCATTGTGTAGATATACAAATGAAGAACGTGTTGGAGTTTTATTATATCCGGTTTTGTTATAGTGGCAACAATAACACATAAATGAATAACGATAATTAAACAAAAAATGAAGAAAAAGGTGATCCGGAAATGACCAAAAAACATAAATGAGGATAGACTAGCTAAATCTAAATAAAATTTTAAATTGTATATAAATATAAATAAAACTTTATCAAAATTATAGACTAGAGACGGTTTAGCGGATAGGGTTTTAGATTAAGTTAGACATAATCCAACTTTAACCCTATTAAACGATGGATTAACGGTTTCATGGGTTATCGATTTAACGAGTTGGTAGGTTGGGTTTATTTGGGTTGTTTGCGAGTTAGTGGTTTTGTACAACCCTGGTCAGAATCAGATCATCCTATTTCTTATTTACAAAAAAGATTGACATCCGACCATCCTATTTCCGATTTACAAAAAAGCTTGACATCCCGCCGCATTACGCGGGTATTCAACTAGTATTATTAAGTCACACCTAATAAACTTTGAGTATCATTAAAATGGGCCCCAAGCTAAATGTAGATATATCGAAAATTAAAAATCAAGAATCAAAAGTTAAAGAGTAAACTACACTTTTGGTTCCCGTGGTTTGGTGTTTATAACACATTTGGTCCCTATAGTTTAAAATTTACACTTTAGCCACTACAATATGCCATTTGGTCCGGATTTGGTCCCTCGTCGTTAAGTCCGTTAAAAAATCTCGTTAGATGAGGGGTATTTTCGTCTTTTTCACTTTTACTTTATTTTTCTTTAATAAATAAACTGTAGGGACTAAATGTGTTATACCATAATTATATGTTTTTCTTGAATATTCATCTTCCCCAAGTAAATCTCAAGAACACCATGATGATTGATGAACACCAAATCCAATCTCAAAAACATTTAGCAAATCCTAAATCAACTGGAAACCGGTTACCCGAAATCGAATGTTATTCCAGATAAATCGAGTGTTGTTCAAGATGAGTGTTCCAAAGTCGATTGAAACCTGGAAGACTATCGTTTTTCCCTTTGATGTGCTTAAATGTGATTCAAGTTTTCTGATTTAAAATTTGTATTTTGTATGTGCAAGTGGTGCTTCTGAAGTTGAATTAATACACATATGGGATTTGGGAGATTTATAAGAATGAAATCGATTTTTGCAATATGTTCATGTTTATCAATCTATTTGTTTTTTTGTCCTCCCTTTTTAACAGAAAGGGGCTGATTGGCTGAATGCCATGAATTCAATCTGTTGGTCCCGAAGGCCTATACAAGTTTGTAGAAGGGGGGGGGGGGGGGGGGGGTTGAATACAAACACACAAATTTTACTTTTCTAAATTGTTTATTGATAAATCATTAACAATTTATAGCTTGTTGCGAAAACAAGATTAAGGATAAACCTAAATCTAAACAAGTTGGAACACTAAGGTTTCTTGCACTAAGAGAGATAAGGAAATTACTAATAATAACCTATCTGAGATAAGAGATTTGAACTTGTCCAGAGTTAGCAAGTTACTTCAAATGAAGTGAGTTCATCTCTTTATATACTGCATGCATTTAATGCAAATCAGTATACACTTTACACGTGTCATCAGCGGATTGGTTGCATGTCATTGACCTTTGTTGACAACCTAAGTAGCCGCATGTATGAACAGTGTAGTGTCAGAGTTGTTGTACGATTCAGACAATTCGGAGGTTCTTTTCTGACATTTCGTACGGAGTCGTGCAAGGGTGGTTAAGACAAAAGTATTTTGTACGGAGGACTTCATGATCAGCTTTCGTTGATTCAGAGCTTTATTCATTGCTTATCAGTGAATGATAAAGTTCAGCGATAGCTGAAGTCTTGTACTTGATACTTCACGTTGAGTGGACAAATCTGAGTCTTCGCTGATCCGCATCAGTTCATTAGGAGACTTGTCGCTGGTTCTTGAGCTTGATCTTCGACTTCAGCGTAGAACCTATGTTGACGTGAAACTTGTCTTCAGGGATCATAAGTAAACAACTAACTTATCAGCGATCACCATAAGTACTGAACAGGCTCAGAGCATTATGGTGAACAGTGTTCGCTGAATGTTTAATTTAAAGAGCGAGAGTTCCTATCAGCGGTACTGGAAGGTCTGTTTCTATGCGAGAGAGGCTGTTCTTCTGGTTCATCAGTCTCAGAGATCAAATCTAAGACTGGGATTATTTCATCAGCAGCAGCTGGCTTTATTTGTGAAGTCGCAGTAGTAGAACCTTCAGCGACATCCTCAAACAGGGGAGAGGACTAGCTGAATCACAACGATCTTACAAATAAGAACTGGGTAGAAGAACTTGGGTAGAAAAGATAGTAAAATAATGTGGATGTGTAGAGAGGTTGTGGAGTAGAGAACTAATAGTGTATAGATGATCAGGGAAGGAATATAAGTAAAGTTTAGTGTACCTGACAAACCGGCTTTTCAAGCAAGATCGCCAGATTTTCATCTTCAGCGAGGCCTTTGCCTTTGCCTTTCTCAGCGCCAGAGGCTGAGGGCTTTGTCTTTGTCTTCTCCCCTGTGGATTCAGTTATTACGATTCCCTTAAGAGCTTTGGTTCGAGGAGCAGGTTTGACAACAAAGAAATCATTGTCATCATCATCATCATCATCATCATCCTTCCTTGGAGAGAAGGATGGTTCATTATCAGCGATGTCGACGTCTTCATCATCTTCTGCTTCAGATTCCTCAGCATCTTCTTCGAGTTGCTCCCCCTCAGATACAGAGGAGAGCTTCTCGGTTCCCTCAGGGTTTTCATCTCCCTGAGGTTTTTCAGCGATCAGATCTTCATTCCTCTCTCCCCTGATAGATTCATCATGGGAAAGGTCTTCAGCGCTCTTGTTCAGATCTTCAGCGCTCTTCTCACCGGAATGTTCAGCGCTCTTCTCCCCCTCTTTCTCATGATTGGGGGAGGAATGAGTAGACTCAGCGTTGGTGTTATCTCTATCTTCTGGGTCAGAGATTTTCACACAACCTTCAAGCTTTGCTATTCTGTCTTCAAGGCCAGAAATAGCAGGCGTGATTTTCTTCAGCTCTTCGCGATCCTCCGATGTGAATGATTCCAAAATAGGTGCAGGGGCAGGAGCAGGAGCTGGATTATTTGCCTTGTTGACTAGCGTCTCGATCATCGTCTTCATAGAACCAACGTCGGTCTTTACAGAGCCCAAGTCGGTCTTGACCGCTGACATATCACCCTCGAGTTTTCCAACCGATGTCTTCAGTGTTGTTACTTCGCTGGACATGGAGGAAACAGATTCTTTGAGGCTGGTGTAGTCAGTGTAGATGTCTGAGAGCACTTTGGCAAAATCGCCGAGCGTTTTATCAAGTCCCTTAATGTCATCAGTGGAAGCCTTCTTCTCCACCACCGTTGTCAGCTTCGTCAGATTCTCTCCAGCATTTGTTACAGCTGTAGAGTTGTTGGAGAGTGTGGTGGTGAGACCGGTCAACTTAGTTTCCATGGACTTCAGAGAGGCGTTGATGTCTCCCAAATTAGGACCTGTAACATGTAAGTACTTGTGAACAAAGGAAAGCTCAGAAGTTTCAGGTTTAGTTACAGTGTATATGGGTTGATTTGTACCTGCAGGAGGATTGACGAACTCGTCAAAGTTGAGGGTTCCTGAGAAATGTTCCATATCCTCTTCGAAAGTACGGTGAGGTATGGTGATCTCCGCAGGTCCTGTCTTCGTCATTTTTTGAGAAGCTTCAGCAGTGGTTTCTGGAATGATGGCATCTCCAGTGTGAGCTGGAGGAGTGTCCAAAGAAGTGGAGGGAGGAGCGAAGGATAAGAGTTGGTTTTGGGTTGCGAGTTCAGCGTTGGATTCGCTGAGAACTACTTCATCAGTCTTTTGAGAGACTGAAGAAGGTTGGGTAGGTTCCAAAGTTGTAACCTCAGCGTTAAAAGACACTGAAGGTTGGGTAATAGGGATGGCTTGTACGGGTGTGGCAGAGCGTACCACGGAACGTTCCTTCAGCTCTTCAGAATGAGCTGAGGAGTCTTCAGCATGAGAGTGCTGGGGTTGCTCCTTGGTTTTCTTGATCCTTTTAGAATCAAGAGGGGTAGTAGAGAGTTTCCTTTTCTTAGAAGGAGAGGGTTTTGTGGCCTTGGTATCAGCGATGGGTATTGTCGCTGAAGGAGCCACAGAAAGCGAAGAATTAGGGTTAAGAAGAGAGAGAATGGTAGAGAGACGTACCTCGTTGGCGACAGGTTTGAAGTCGAGAAACTTAGGGCCAACCTGAGAAAGTTTCAGGTCACCCTCTTGAGGATAGCTGTCCTTCAGGCCATACTGGAAGATGGCGCTGATGAATCTTGGGTAAGGAACCCATGCTGGTCGGTCAGCGGCAGAATCCACGCGTTGTACTAGGTCATCATATATAATAGAGGCCCACACAATGTTTAGACCTTTCAGCAGTGCGTATCCCATAGCTTGCGTTGGTTGTGCGGCTTGATCAGAAGAGCCGGACTTCGCTGTCATGCAGCTGATCAGGTGAGCGAAGATGAAATTCATCTCGCTGGGCATTTTGGACTTCTTTATTATTGTCAGCTTCTTCTCGAGCTTCTTGTCCCTTCCAATGTCCCAGATGTAACCCATTGTGTCGAGAAAAGCAATGATGGCATCTTTGTCAGCTTGCGTCTTATGGTCAGGGAATGGAACGAAGGGTTTTTCTTTGGTGGCATTGGGAAAGCTCAGGGCTTTTCGAATTATGGCGGGTGTGATCTTTATGGTGCCATACTCAGTATCGCTGAGTATGCAGTCGATAGTTTTGGATGAATCTTTGGCAGAGGGTAGCTCAGTGTGTCTGGCAGAGTACCAGAACTGGGATAAGAGCCGCTGACTGGCAGGAGGTGTTATGGTCAGGGCTGTGGAGATGCAGCAGTTCTTCAGAAAATTCACAGCATCATCCAGATGTGTGACTTGCTTCCGAGGAGGAAACTCGAGAAGCGCTGAGAGGTTGTTGACCTTAGTCCAATCCAGTTGATCCAGTTCGAACTTAACCTGAGGGGCTTTGAAGATTTCCACTTCCTCAGATTCAGAAGAGATGGTCTCAGCGGTAACGTTGATCTTGGAAGTTGCCATTTCTCTGTATCAGTTCAACCAAAGATATTAACAAATAAGAATTATCTTAATGTGGAAAGAATTTCCATTAAGATGGTTCGAATTTTGTCCATTTCATTTAGACAGAATGTCTTAATGAAGATTAGGGTTTTTCTTGTTTTTGAAAAACGAATTTTACACCCATTAAGTCTTGTATTCCAGTTTCTTAAAAAATGGATACGAATGAAGAATCAAGTTTAAGATTTAGATTTAAAACTTGAAGAACAACCATGAAATGGTTGTGTTCATAAAACCATGAAAGATATGATTTCATTTTAAGAAGTTCTTTTGTTTGATCTTATTTAAGCAAAGAGAAGATCAGAAACAAGTTATTTGCATATAAAAAGTAAGAACGTATTAACCTTGATGTTTTTTATGAAGAAGATGATGAACAGTTCTTTGAAGATTGATAGCACAAATGCAACAGTATTTCTTTTCTTGCGGAGAAAGATTGATTCGCGTAAAAGACAAATATAAACGATGAAACTGTTTATATAGGAAGAGAGTAGAGAGAGAAAAACTTGAGCGGGAAAGTTTTTCATCATGACACGGACACGTGTTTGCATTTGATTGGATAGACAACGAAACGTGCAAACGTGTGTCAGAAAAAGAGCGTGCCTGGTGTTATCCGTTGCAATGACGTCACAACTGTCCTTTCACATTCTTTGGTTGTCTCTGAGGTTTTGAAAGCTCAGGGACTCTTTTGAAAACATGAAGCACTGAATAGAAATATCAGTGAAGGTTTTAAGAAAATTCAAAGTATCGCTGTTAAGGAAGAGATATTCAGCGATGCATTTTGTTTTGAAATCTTGCATTTTCATGCGGGTTTTTTTGGAGTGAGAAAACATACCTGAATATCAGTTTAACCAAGTTTATTCAGAGAGAAGATGATTGAATAGGTTATACGAGTTGATTTTATCCTATCGCTGATTAATGTGAACCGCTGAAGATTTTACCCTTCAAAGTTCAGCATTCCAAGCTCGCTGATGAGAAAGTTGAATCTTGTCTCATCAAGAGGTTTGGTAAATAAATCAGCTAACTGATAATCAGTTGGGATAAAATGAAGTTCTATATCACCATTCATCACATGATCTCTGATAAAATGATATCTGATTTCTATGTGTTTTGTCTTTGAGTGTAGCACTGGATTGTTTGCTATAGCGATGGCACTTGTGCTGTCGCAATAGATTGGAATTTTGGAGAGCTGAAGATCATAGTCTAGTAGCTGATTTCTCATCCACAAAACCTGAGAACAACAGCTTCCAGCGGCTACATATTCAGCTTCAGCTGTGGAAGTGGACACTGAGTTTTGCTTTTTACTTGTCCAACTTACCAGCTTTCCACCCAGGAGCTGACATCCTCCTGTGGTGCTTTTCCTATCCATTTTGCAACCTGCAAAATCACTGTCTGCATAGGCGGTTAGATCGAATCCTGAGTCTTTGGGATACCAAAGGCCTAGATTCGCTGTACCCTTAAGATATCGAAAGATTCGCTTTACAACTTTCATATGAGATATCATAGGTTCAGCTTGATATCGTGCACACAGACATGTTGCAAACATAATATCGGGTCGGCTAGCTGTAAGATACAGTAATGAGCCGATCATCCCACGGTACAGTGTGACATTGACAGGAACACCCTTAGTGTCCTTATCAAGTATCAGCGGTGGTGCCATAGGGGTTTTCATAGCTGAACTTTGAGTTAAGTCGAATTTCTTCAGCATATCTCTAACATATTTTCCCTGATTGATAAAAGTTCCTTTTTCAGTCTGCTTAATCTGAAGACCAAGGAAATATGTTAGTTCACCCATCATGCTCATTTTATACTCATCTTTCATTCTTTCAGCGAAACGAGTACAAAGCTCAGGGTTAGTAGAACCAAATATAATGTCATCAACATATATTTGAACTAAAATGATATGACCTTTCACTTTTCTAAAAAATAGAGTTTTGTCAATCTTACCTCGCTCAAATTGTTCAATGTGGAGATAAGTAGAGAGAGTGTCATACCATGCACGAGGAGTTTGCTTTAAGCCATATAGTGCCTTGTCCAGTTTATAAACATAACCTGGACGCTTAGGATCTGAGAATCCTGGAGGTTGTTCCACATAAACTTCCTCATTCAGCTTTCCATTCAGAAACGCTGACTTAACATCCATCTGATGTACAGTGAAGTTTTTGTGTACTGCATATGCTAAGAAAAGACGAATAGATTCAAGTCTTACTACTGGAGCAAATGTTTCGTCATAATCTATGCCTTCCTCTTGTCTGTATCCCTGAGCAACAAGACGAGCTTTGTTGCGAGTTACAGTACCATGTTCGTCCAACTTGTTTCGATAGACCCATTTAGTGCCTATCACCGTTTTGTCAGTCGGTCTACGAACGAGTTTCCAAACTTTGTTTCTTTTGAATTCAGTCAGCTCTTCTTGCATAGCGCTGACCCAGTTTGGATCTCTGAGGGCATCATCTATTTTCTTTGGTTCAGTTAGTGAAATAAAATTAACAAATAGACAAATATTACCTGCACTTCGTCGAGTTTGAATACCAGCGTTTGGATCACCAAGAATTTGTTCGATTGGGTGATTTGCAGTCCATCGCTGAGCCGGAGCATAAGTCGCTGACTCATCTAGAACTGGAGGAGTTGAAGATGAGGCTTCAGCTGCTTCTGGAGTTTCAGCTAAGAGAGGAATGCTTGCATTTGTCACTTCATTCACTGATTGCTGAGAAATAGATGGAATGTCTGAGACATTTGGATCAACTGCAGGTATAGTGTTTATAGGAACAGCTGAGACCCAAGATGTTTCAGCTTCACTATTCTGCATGTCTGGAATGATAGTAGGACCATCATTTTCTATGGTGTGAGCATGAGTGGGAACTTCTTCTGAATCACCAAGATGAGAAAACATCCATTGATTCAGTTCTTCAGTATCAGCGGACGGTTTAGAGTTCGCTGAACGGGATTCGTCAAACGTGACGTGAATAGTTTCTTCTACAGTTTGTCTTCTACGGTTGAAGACTCTGAAGGCTTTGGAGACTGAGGAGTATCCAAGAAAGATTCCATCATCAGCCTTAGGATCAAACTTTCCAAGGGCATCTCTGTTGTTCAGTATGAAACACTGACAACCAAAGATGTGAAGAAAGCTGATTGAAGGCTTTCTCCCATGAAAGAGTTCATAGGCTGTCTTTTTGAATCTTTTAACTATCAGCGACCTGTTTTGCGTAAAACAAGCAGTGTTGACAGCTTCTGCCCAAAACTGAGTAGGCAGGTGAGAATCGTTGAGCATTGAACGTGCAGCTTCAATAATTGTTCTATTTCTTCTTTCAGCGACCCCGTTTTGTTGCGGTGTTCTCATTGATGAAAAGTTGTGAGAAATACCCTTACTCTCAAGAAAGGAATCAAGAGAACTGTTTTTGAATTCAGTTCCATGATCACTCCTTATTGAGCGAACAATCATATTGTTCAGAGTTTCCATCTTCCGAACAAAGGTGATGAGTTCTTCAGGGGTGTCACTCTTAGAACGGAGAAACATTACCCATGTGTAACGAGAGAATTCATCAACTATGACCAGCGTATACTTCTTTCCAGCCATGGATTGTTTGTTAACAGGGCCAAACAAATCCATATGGAGTAATTGTAGAGGAGATGACACTGAGGAGACTTGCTTTGACTTAAAGCTTGCCTTGGTTTGCTTCCCTTTTTCACACGCTGAACATAAAGACTCTTTGGCGTATGAATGTTGAGGTAGACCAGTGACTAACTCTTTTGAAGAAAGAGTATTCAGCGTCTTGAAGTTGAGATGTGAGAGCCTCTTGTGCCATAGCCAGTTGACATCAGAAGATGCCTTTGAGAAGAAACAGGAGTTCTCAGTGGTAGTTGAGTCCATGTTTATAACATAAACATTTTCCAAACGATAACCGCTGAGAGCTATCTTCTCCTTTTTGTCAGTGACAAAGCAGGATTCCTTAGTGAAAATCACTTTGTTATCCATGTCGCAAAGCTGACCGATGCTCAGAAGATTATGCTTCAGCCCTTCAACATATGCGACTCTTCTGAAGGAGGTTGTACCATTTAAAAGTATACCATACCCTCGGGTATGACCTTTTCCATTTCCACCGAAAGTCACAGAGGGACCCTTCTCTTCCTTGTATTCAACGAGCAGGTTTTTCTTTCCAGTCATGTGTCTAGAGCATCCGCTATCGAGATACCAGATACCCTTCTTAACCTGCATTTACAAAGGAAGATTAGTTTTGCTTGGGTACCCACTTAACCATGTATACGCGTTTATCAGTGGAAGTGGTTGGAATAGAAGGTTCAGCGTTCTTCGCAGCATTTGAAGATTCAGCTTTGTCTTTCTTCACTTTGGTCAATTTCTTGACCTCAGCGGTAGGAGTCACCTTGACCTGAATTGCAACTGGGTTGGTCTTCTTTGCCTTGGGGGCAATCTTCACCTTAGCTATCTTTTCAGCTTTGGTGGCTGTGGGGCACTTACTAGCAATATGATCGGTAAGTCCACAGTGATAACATTGCCTATAACTAAAAGTAGTTCTAGGACCACTTGTATGCTGAGCTTTTAATTTTGAATTAGAAGTGCCAGCACCAAGTAAACTATTGGCTTTAGAAATGGGACGAACATTCAGTTCTTCAGATTTCTTACCAAGGACATCCACTCTGAGTCTAGGAGTAGATCGCTGAATAGATCCAGAGATCTGATTTCTAGAGCCAGAGGGGTGGATCACTAAAGCTTTGGAAGCATTCAGCTTTGGTACTACAGTACCCTTCTGAGGATTCTGGTAAATAACAATTCCTTTACCTTTGTCTTTAGAGACAGAGGTAGGTTTTGAATAAACCATTTTCTCCTTTCCTTTTGAGGAGGTAGGAGTTTCCTCAGGGATTGGTGTAATGGACGAGGAGCACTGAGATGATGAAGTGTCAGCGACTGAGGATACGAACGTTCCAAATTTCAGCATTGAACGTTCAGTGGTTGGTTTTGGAGTATCATATTTATAACCCAGACCACGTTTATCACTCAGAGGAATCTGAGCCTTAATTATCTCAGTAATCTTTGTTGAAGAATTACACCATCCTTCAACAGTAGCTTTTTCAGCTTTTAATGCAGCGATAGCTTCTGCTCGTTCGATTTTGACTAGCTGATTTAAATATACTTGATCTTTAAAATCATCTTCAATTTTAGAAAGCTTTTCTATTTGAAGATGGCAGTTTTTAAGTTGTTCAGCGAGATCAAGGTTTTGGTTTTCAACCACAGTTTTGCCGTTCATGGCTTCGTATAAACTTCTAGTCAGCAGATCGATTTTGCGGAGACTATCAGCTTCATCAATATTTGCAATATTGGTAAAGAAGGAAGGCGATACCTGAATAGCAGAGGTTGAAGTGGAGGGAATGTCTGAACTTTCTTCCTCATCTTCAATCTTAGCCATAAGGCAGAGATTGGCTTCATCATCTTCAGAGTCAGATGATGATTCTTCTTCATCAGAAGCAGCCCAATCGTAGTTGGCCATAAGGCCTTTTCCTTTCTTCTTAAAGCTTTTCAGCTTTGCATACTTCTCCTTCAGCTTTGAGTATTTGTCATCTTTATTCCTTGGAACAAAGTTTTTCTTTGGGAAAGCTGAAGGTCTCATAACTTTCTTTGATCTGCACTCATTAGCGAAATGACCTGTCTTTTCGCAGTTGAAACAAGTAGCAGTAGCCTTATCAACAAAAGCTGATGATTTTGGCTTGTCAGTTATTGAAAGCGGTTTGTTCTTTCTGAACATTTTCTTCTTGGCGAATCTCCTGAACTTTTTAGTTAGGAGAGCCAAGGATTCATCATCATCTGAAGAATCAGAATTTGATGACCTTTCAGAGTTACTTTCTAACTCAGTAATAGTGACCACGGGTCGCTGAGTAGAAGGTTCCTCTGAGAGTAAAGCAACAGGGGTGCTTTTGGAATCTTTTACAAGATTCTTCTTAAGATGGCTAGATTGCTCATGATTCAGCAATGTACCATATAAGGTTGAAAGGGTCATTGATTTAAGATCCTTTGACAGCTTGAGACACATGGAATAATTGTCCCAGCTTTCAGGTAGACATTCTAGAAACTTTGTCAGCACTTCAAAGTTAGAATATTCCTTACCAACTGTTTTTAGATCTATAATTAAGCAATTAAAACGTTGGTGAACTTCAGAGAGAGATTCATTCTTACCAGAAATGAAGCTTTCATATTGTCTTACCAGGTTGATCTTTCTTGAGTCCTGGACTTCAGACGTTTCTTCATACTGAACACATATTGTGTCCCACATGGCCTTTGATGTTTTCAGGTTCATGACGGAATGGTAGACTTCTTCAGGAAGGGCCATGGACAGTATGGATCTGGCTTTTGTATCTATAGCCACTTTCTTCTTATCTTCATCGGTCCACTGAAAGATTTCCTTAGGAATCAGCCTTTCTGGAATAGCAGGTCTATTCGCAGTCGCTGGAACTGCAGGATCAATCGTTACAGGGATGAATGGACCATTCTCAAGATAGTAAGGCATAGTAGGGTCTACACCTTCTAAGAAGAGTATCATCCTATTTTTCCATAAGTTGAAGTTATCTCTGGAAAATCTAGGGGGTTTTGCAAGAGAACCATTGTCTATATAATTTGTGTTTGTATTGGTGGCCATTTTCGGATAATAGCAAGGAAGAGAAATATCTTAGATTAGATCTTGTTTATGAGATTAAACAAATCTGCTCTGATACCACTTGTTGGTCCCGAAGGCCTATACAAGTTTGTAGAAGGGGGGGGGGGGGGTTGAATACAAACACACAAACTTTACTTTTCTAAATTGTTTATTGATAAATCATTAACAATTTACAGCTTGTTGCGGAAACAAGATTAAGGATAAACCTAAATCTAAACAAGTTGGAACACTAAGGTTTCTTGCACTAAGAGAGATAAGGAAATTACTAATAATAACCTATCTGAGATAAGAGATTTGAACTTGTCCAGAGTTAGCAAGTTACTTCAAATGAAGTGAGTTCATCTCTTTATATACTGCATGCATTTAATGCAAATCAGTATACACTTTACATGTGTCATCAGCGGATTGGTTGCATGTCATTGACCTTTGTTGACAACCTAAGTAGCCGCATGTATGAACAGTGTAGTGTCAGAGTTGTTGTACGATTCAGACAATTCGGAGGTTCTTTTCTGACATTTCGTACGGAGTCGTGCAAGGGTGGTTAAGACAAAAGTATTTTGTACGGAGGACTTCATGATCAGCTTTCGTTGATTCAAAGCTTTATTCATTGCTTATCAGCGAATGATAAAGTTCAGCGATAGCTGAAGTCTTGTACTTGATACTTCACGTTGAGTGGACAAATCTGAGTCTTCGCTGATCCGCATTAGTTCATTAGGAGACTTGTCGCTGGTTCTTGAGCTTGATCTTCGACTTCAGCGTAGAACCTATGTTGACGTGAAACTTGTCTTCAGGGATCATAAGTAAACAACTAACTTATCAGCGATCACCATAAGTACTGAACAGGCTCAGAGCATTATGGTGAACAGTGTTCGCTGAATGTTTAATTTAAAGAGCGAGAGTTCCTATCAGCGGTACTGGAAGATCTTAGTACTTATCAGCGATAGTGAAACTCTGATACATATTGTTTACTTACAATTTTCACTAAGTATATAAGAGAGGGTCATTATCAAATCACTGAGGGTTTGGATCAACACAATCCATCTTGAAAAGCTTCTGTTTATCAATCTATCGTTTGTTTGTTTGGATTTAGGGTTTGATTTATGATTTGCTAAATGTTTTTGAGATTGGATTTGGTGTTCATCAATCATCATGGTGTTCTTGAGATTTACTTG
Source organism: Saussurea involucrata (assembly GCA_033807775.1). NCBI lineage: Eukaryota > Viridiplantae > Streptophyta > Magnoliopsida > Asterales > Asteraceae > Saussurea > Saussurea involucrata. The sequence continues at coordinate 78,379,645 of CM066313.1, read as the reverse complement.
GGGAAGATGAATATTCAAGAAAACCATATAATTATGGTATAACACATAAACACATTTAGTCCCTACAGTTTATTTATTAAAGAAAAATAAAGTAAAAGTGAAAAAATGAAAATACCCCTCATCTAACGAGATTTTTTAACGGACTTAACGACGAGGGACCAAATCCGGACCAAATGGCATATTGTAGTGGCTAAAGTGTAAATTTTAAACTGTAGGGACCAATAATGTCATAAACACCAAACCACAGGGACCAAAAGTGTAGTTTACTCAAAGTTAAATCTAGTAGATTTCACCAAATGAAAAACAGACGAGTAATTCGGCAATTTTGCCAAACGACCTCTTGTTTGCATCCCATCCATTCCATGGGAGTTGGAATTTAAAGATATCGGTAGATTCAGTACCAAGCGCAGAGAAACGCCCAGCTCTGCCCTTGCTTTTTTTTTTTCGCTTATCCAAAGAAAAACCCCTCTTTCTTACTTCGACATTCGAAGCTTTTGAAATGAACGAGAACAGGAAGAACCAGTAGTAGCCTTAAAACCCACTACTAAAAAGAACCAAATCATTTACAATGGCGATGCAAACTTCTCACACTGTAAGTATTATAGATACATACTTATGTTTGCGTTCACTGCTTCAGAGTTCACTTATATATTTATGGAATCTCTTTAAACGAGTTGAAGGGATTTTGTTAATTGAGTTGCATGCCAGCTGTTTGATTATATGTCTACTTGAAGAGTGCTGCAAATTGCTCATGTTAGTGTGACTGTGTGACACAAGTTATGGGATTTTTGAAATGGGTTTGGCTTCTTGATGACAATTGCTTTGTGGACTTTGGATAACTTTGTTTTAGTTGAAGAGTCAGGCTCCGGAACCGATAATTTAAAGCATTGGTGCACTGGCACAGTGCTGGTTCTATGTTCACATGAACGTAAAAATGAAAAACTGATAGCATCCTTGGAGTCTCCTTGTTAAAAAGGGGCATAAACTGTCATGGGAATGCAAAATTCTTTTCATACTGTTTATAGTTTAGGCAAAGGATCGTGTGAGAAGTTGAGTTAACATTGAGAAGCGGATCTGAACCCTTGATCTCTTTTAATCTCATGCCATCCCATGAATTGCGGCTTAGAAGGGAATTATCCGGTGCTCGGTGCATCTCATCCTAATGTGCGTCCATTTCTCATCCAACGGTCGATAACCATTTCTCACGCTTCTCACGTTAACCTCCACTTCTCACAGGAACCCAACCCTTATAGTTTAATCTACAATAGTAGTGATTAACACATTGATGCTTCTTGAATGTTCATAGAGCTTAAGCTAACTAGGCGGTTATTGGCTTATGAGGATTGGGTTGCATGCCAACTGTTTGTTTATATGTGTACTTGAAGAAGGTTGTGAAATGGTCACCTCTGTGATATTCCGAGTGTATGTATTTTGACACAAGCTTGTAGTAAGATTGTGACACCTCATCATTGTAACAGTCTTTTGGACATGCCATTGATTTTACTGAATTTTCACAGTGTTGTTGTCTATTTATTTTGAAAAGTATGTGCACCATCAAGTGGAGTGGGTTTAGTTTTTTAACAGTTTGAGGCGCTATTAGATATCACTGGCGGGCTGGTTTCAAGCACAAGGCATAAAAACGTGTCAAATATGCAACATCTACTCCAGAAAAGAGCCACCCTTTAGTTTGGACGTCAAAAGGGTTACCTTTTAAATCAAAAAAATGTGGATTGAAAAAGTTAATTAGAAAATTTCTTTGTTCAAGTCATATCATGTACTACGATCTTAAAAAAAGGTTGACAAAACAAACCAAATTATTGATCTGGAGGGAGTCTTTAAATGTGTTTTAAGACACAAAGTGTGCATTAATGTTTCCAGTTCATATATATCTAATTATCTACATTGATTGACTTGTGGATACCGTGGTCAGTGTTCTAAGGATTCTTTACTTATTAGGAATCTTACTATCTTAGGAAATTTGGGTTGTTAATAATTTTTTTTATTTTGTAGTTCATTCTTATGTTGAACCTGTATAAAGGCAAATTTTGTAGCCGTTTTAATGCCAATTCTATTTAATACTATCTGATAAAGAATTGATGCATATGTCATTCTCTTTAAAAATTATATTCGTCAGCAGGAGTTTGCAAATTAATTGGCTGATCTTACCTTTCTGTAGGCAATGCAATTCATTAGTGGTTGGCTGATAAAAGAAAAAAAAATAGCCCATCCATATTATATAGTTGTAGGAAATGATCCCATGTATCTAGTGGAGGCACTTCCTGTTAATAAACTGTATGTTGCATGCCAACTGTTCGTTTATACGTGTACTTGAAGAAGGTTGTGAAATGGTCACCTCTGTGATATTCCGAGTGTATGTATTTTGACACAAGCTTGTAGTAAGATTGTGACACCTCATCATTGTAACAGTCTTTTGGACATGCCATTGATTTTACTGAATTTTCACAGTGTTGTTGTCTATTTATTTTGAAAAGTATGTGCACCATCAAGTGGAGTGGGTTTAGTTTTTAACAGTTTGAGGCGCTATTAGATATCACTGTCGGGCTGGTTTCAAGCACAAGGCATAAAAACGTGTAAAATATGCAACATCTACTCCAGAAAAGAGCGACCCTTTAGTTTGGACGTCAAAAGGGTTACCTTTTAAATCAAAAAAATGTGGATTGAAAAAGTTAATTAGAAAATTTCTTTGTTCAAGTTCATATCATGTACTACGATCTTAAAAAAAGGTTGACAAAACAAACCAAATTATTGATCTGGAGGGAGTCTTTAAATGTGTTTTAAGACACAAAGTGTGCACTAATGTTTCTAGTTCATATATATCTAATTATCTACATTGATTGACTTGTGGATACCGTGGTCAGTGTTCTAAGGATTCTTTACTTATTAGGAATCTTACTATTTTAGGAAATTTGGGTTGTTAATAATTTTTTTTATTTTGTAGTTCATTCTTATGTTGAACCTGTATAAAGGCAAATTTTGTAGCCGTTTTAATGCCAATTCCATTTAATACTATCTGATAAAGAATTGATGCATATGTCATTCTCTTTAAAAGTTATATTCGTCAGCAGGAGTTTGCAAATTAATTGGCTGATTTTACCTTTCTGTAGGCAATGCAATTCATTAGTGGTTGGCTGATAAAAGAAAAAAAAATAGCCCATCCATATTATATAGTTGTAGGAAATGATCCCATGTATCTAGTGTAGGCACTTCCTGTTAATAAACTGTATGCACTAGCAGGAGGACTGTAGATATTTAGGCCATACATTAGTTACTGTAAATCAGTAAATGATAAAATCGAAAAGCATGGCCAAAACGTAAAGAGGAGGTCTTGCATTCACAGCTTTCTTTCCTTTAGCACTAATGAAAAGTAATGTCAAGATACCCTTTCATATTATTATCTTTAACATGTTGATATATCTGTATGCATGTTTTAGATCACAATCATGGAATATTTATTTAATGGTTCATATTATTTGTCAGGCTTTTTGAAAGTCAAGTTTCAATTTTCATATTCTTTCTTGATACATTAACAGTATTTCACTAATCTTAGTCTACAAAACTGTTCAGGTTCTGTCATTGAGAAGTTGCTCATCGAAATCATCTTTTAGCATAAATGATTTTCAAAGATGCTCTTCCATGGAGCTCTCATCTCTCTTCCATTTTACATATTGCTATATTTATCCTAGGAGTGCCTTTTGCACTCACTCAAAGCGAAGGTCCCGTGGACCTGTTATGGCCGCCAAGAAAGAATCCAAAGGAGATGGAAAGTACAAGCATACTGTTGACCTTCCCAAGACGACGTTTGGTATGAGAGCAAATTCTGCTGTAAGGGAACCTGAAATCCAGAAATTATGGGATGAAAACCAGGTCTTTAAGAAAGTTTCTGAAAAGAATAACGGGGTCAGTTCTGAAGCTTATTCGAGTTCATTTTTGTACTACAAAGTTCCTATCTCTACTTCTATCTGATATTGCTTCTGCTTTTAATAGGGAAGTTTTATTCTTCATGATGGCCCTCCATATGCTAACGGTGATTTACACATGGGACATGCATTAAACAAGATTATAAAGGATATTATTAACCGGTATAAGGTATGGTTGCAACATTCACTTTGCACTGTGATATTTAAGATGCCTGACAGAAAGATGCACTTAATGTAATTCTGCTTGTTATCTTTTCTCATTTGAAGTTTAACCTGTAAATAGAGTTTCCTAAGGGTTCCTTTAGTGTCCATTATCTTACCATTAGTCACATTATTTAAGGTTGTCTGTTATGTTTACTATTTCCATTCCATGGTTCACTATGTACTCACTTGTAAATAGAGTTTCCTGTGCACTGTTGCTTTATTTTTAGAATTGCATTTAGTTTTATGGTTCCTATATATGGTCAGGAAATTGCTCTCATTCTGTGTTTTGGATAACAAGTAAATCATTCGCAACCTACATGGAACTGCCTGTTCTATTAAATGTACCAACGACTGTCTAAATGCTAATGATACAATACATATGATGAATATGTATCTGAACCTCGTTTATTTTTTGTTTTTGCTTTCATGACAGCTTCTTCAAAATTGTAAAGTTCATTACATTCCTGGTTGGGATTGCCATGGTCTACCGATTGAGTTGAAAGGCAAGTGATAGTTTGTTGCTGGTTTCTTCAGTTGAAAATTTTCTGGTTCATGATTTCATTGGTTTGAGCTGTATGTATTGCCATTAGATTGCCAAGACTTGATATGGGATATATGTTGCCTTCTAGCTTTAATTATTGGGTAATTTTTTGTTGAATTATCTTAGTATTGCAGTCATTGGACCAAGATACCCGGAAGGGGCTGACTCCAATAAAGTTGAGAGCAAAAGCAGCTAAATTTGCCAAAGCAACTGTGAAGGCGCAAATGGCATCTTTCAAGGTCAGTTTAAGCAATTAATCCACAAAACTGAGAGAGCTAAATTTAAATTATGTTATTTGTTATTTCACATATTCCCTCCATATAGTCAAATACTTATTTACTTGTGGAGTATCTATGTTTTGGTTATGTATATATTTCATATTGTCATTTCTTCAGCTAATGATGCTGCTTATTTGTTATTATTGTTAATGAATAATAGAATGTAAGTATCTATACTGTCTGTGCACAGAGATTTGGGGTATGGGCAGACTGGGATCATCCTTATCTCACTCTTGATCCAGAATATGAGGCTGCTCAGGTAACGAGACCAAACTTTACAATACTTGTCAGTGAATTTCTTTAAGATTAGTATAACTACAGCTTCTTATTATTTTTTACAGTGTGGCCTGAAAGGGTGATAATGATTGTAATTGCTCAAGTAAAGTGATGTCTTTCTCATTTAACTACTAAAGAACACTACATAATATATATACAACCAAATAACCTACTTAAGGAAAGGATAATAAGAAAGCAAAACCCTAATTTACTATATCTAACACTCCTCCTCAAGTTGGAGCAAAGATGTTAATCATGCCCAACTTGCTACAAATAAACTCTATTTGAGTTTTCCGCAATGGCTTCGTGAGAATGTCTGCAAGTTGATGTTCAGTTTTGATGTGTACTAGTTGGATCGATGGAGGGTCTGTTCGTGTTCCCACAACACGGTATCTAATGAGATGACAATCAACTTCAATGTGCTTGGTCCTTTCATGGAATACTTGATTCTTGGCTATATGAATGGCTGACTGGTTATCACAATACAATCTCATCAAGTCGTATGTGATTACTCCAAGCTCTCCTAGGAGTCTCCTCACCCACGTCATTTCGCATGACACATCTGCCATGGCTCTGTATTCTGACTCGGCACTTGATCGGGAGACAGTATGTTGTTTCTTGCTTTTCCAAGAAACTAGATTTCCTCCGACGAATACACAGTATCCTGTAGTGGATCTCCTGGAGATGGGACATCCAACCCAATTTGCATCTGAGAAACCAGATATTCTACCATCTCCTTCTTCAGTGAAAGCACCCACTCGACAATGACCCTGATCTGAATAGAGTATCCCTAAGCCTGGTGTGGCCTTGAGATACCTCAAAACGCGAAGAGCTGCATCCCAATGACCCGTATAAGGAGCGGACATGAACTGGCTCAAGACACTGACCGAGAATGAAATATATGGTCGAGTAACTGTCAAATAGTTTAATTTACCAACCAGTCTTCTGTATCTCTTTGGATCCTTCACAAGACTTCCATCTTCCGGAAGAAGCTTTCCTGTAGTGAGCATCAGACTGTCCACTGGTTTACACCCCAATAGACCACACTGGGTCAACATATCAAGAACGTATTTCCGTTGAGATAGAAGAATCCCCTGTGGAGATCGGGATACTTCTATTCCAAGGAAGTAACGAAGTCGTCCAAGATCAGTGACTTGAAATTGAGTCAGTAGAAATTGTTTCAAGTCTGAAATTCTGGTGCCATGATCTCCTGTGATAATAATATCATCTACATAAACCACTAGTATGATTCGTCGACCGTCATTGTGTCTAAAAAACACAGAATAATCCTGGGAACTGCGAGTCATACCAAACTTTTGGAGAACATCTGAAAAACGTCCAAACCAAGCTCTAGGGGACTGTTTGAGACCATACAATTATCGTTTCAATCGACATACCTTTGTGGCCTCCTCCTCAATAACAAACCCGGGTGGTTGTTCCATGTATACCTCCTCAAGAATGCCATTAAGAAAGACGTTCTTGACATCCAACTGATGAAGTGGCCAATGATTAATAGCAGCCAAAGCTATACAAATGCGCACAGACGACATTTTAGCCACCGGGGAAAAAGTCTCGTCATAGTCAACCCCATGGGCTTGAGAATAACCCTTTGCAACTAACCGGGCTTTCAACCGATGCAGTGAACCGTCAGGATGAAGTTTGACCGTAAATACCCACTTACAACCCACTTTGCGCTTGCCACGAGGAAGTTGTTCCAAATCCCAAGTATGGTTCTTCTAAAGGGCATCCATTTTTTCTTGCATTGCTTTAAACCATCCTGGGTGGTTAAGAGCCTCAACCACATTCTTGGGAACAATATGGCAATTAATGGATGTAGTGTAGGCACGCGACTCGCAAGAGAGGTGAGAGTAAGCAAGATAATCCTGAATAGGATATCGGGTAGGAGTCCTTTTGCCTTTTCGGAAGGCAATTGGAATATCGGGGAGTGGTGCACCGGGTGGGTCATAAGGCTCAATATGTGGTGGTAGAGGTGTATCTGGTACTGGATCACAAACTATATCTGCAGGCGGTGATATGTGTGTATCAGGTGGTGGAACGGGAGACTCATCAGAATCATGATGTACATGTAAAGACTCTTGGGGCGGATGCACTTGTCTTTGGTGATGTCGAACATACACATTGGTGAATCGAGAATCAATCGGAGCTATCTGACTAGAGGGATTTGATGCTGGTACAGGGAATCGTAAGACGGGAGTATCAGAAGATTCAAAAGGGCCAGGAACAGGATTTGGCAACTCTGGAGCATTGCTAGCGGATTTGACAAAGAAGGGACTTGACTCGTTGAAGGTGACATCAGCACACGTGAAATATCTACGAAGGGTTGGACTATAACAGCGATAGCCTTTTTGGACACGTGAGTACCCAAGGAATACACACTTGATAGCACGTGCTGCAAGCTTATTGCGTCCTGGACGATGATCGTGAACATAAGATATACATCCAAAGATTTTAGGAGTCAAGGGAAAAGGAGTGCCTTTGAGAAATAGAATGGAGAAAGGTGTCTTCCCTTTTAAGACAGAAGACGACATACGGTTAATCAGATAATTAGCTGTAAGAACCGCATCAGCCCAAAAGCTTTGTGGTACATTATAGTGAATCATCATAGTGCGAGCCACATTTAATAGATGGCGGTTCTTTCGTTCGGCAATGCCGTTCTGCTGGGGTGTATATGCACATAATGATTCATGTATAATACCATGCTCAGAAAGGTAACTTGTAAAATGACGTGAGAAATATTCTTTTGCATTATCAGATCGTAATGTTTTAATGGAAACATCAAACTGGGTTCTGACATAGGCATAGAACTCACGAAAGATAGAAAATATTTCGTCACGAGATTTAAGTAAGTAAACCCATGTTGCACGAGAAAATTCATCCACAAATGTAATGAAATATTTAAAACCATTTGTAGAACTAATAGGACACGGTCCCCATACGTCGGAGTGAATGAGTTCAAACAATGAGTTGTCTCGACTAGAATTGCTAGGGGGATAGGAACTACGAGTGTGTTTACCTAACTGACAAGACTCACATGTTAACTCACGAACAGATGAAAGATCAAGTCTTAATTGTTTCAGAACAGGTAAAGAAGGGTGGCCTAACCGACAGTGCACCTCCCTAATACTGGAATAACAAAGATGTGTAGCTGGAGATCGCAACATAGACAAGCGGTAAAGACCCTGAGATTCAAAACCTGTGCCAATCAACTGGTTTGTTCTCAAATCTTGAAAAACACAATGTGGACATAAAGAACAGACGAAAGGTTTAGGTTTGACAGATTGCTAGTGGATCCTATGCCCATGATTTGACATGAAGATCCATTAGCAAGTCGCACGGGGTTGTGGGATATATTAGTTTCAAGATTGGACAAAAGGTCTTTGTTCCCGGTCATGTGATATGTGGCTCCCGAATCAATAATCCAAGATGGTGAGCATGCAGAGAGACAAGTAGATGTCATACCTGATTGTGTTGTACTAGCACAAAACGTCGATTGTTGAACCGGAAATTCGTCTCTCATTATGAAACTATAAATTCACAAGGTTTAGTCTCGGGCAAACGTCTGAGTTTCAAGCAGATTTCGAAGTGTTCTAGAAGATTTTGACGTGTACCGTTTGACGTGTGCCGGCAGGTTGCAACAGGTTTGGGTCTTTCTGGCAGATTCTGGAGGTTTCCGGCAGGTTCCGAGGTGTTTCCCGCAAGTTCCGGGGTGTTTCCGGCAGGTTTCGGGGAGTTTCCGACAGGTTCCGGGGGTTTCCGGCAGGTTCCGAGGGTTTCAGCAGGTTCTGGAAGATTCCGGCAGGTACTGGGGGATTCCAGCGGGTTCTGGAGGATTCCGGCAGGTCTCCGGCGACGCGGCTGGTAGTTCCGGTGGCGGCGGCAGCGGCAGCGGCTGGTGGTTCCGGCGACGGCGGCTGGTGGTTCCGGCAACTTGGGTTCCGGCAATGACCGGTGGGTTTTGAGCCATAGCTCTGATACCATGTAATTGCTCAAGTAAAGTGATGTCTTTCTCATTTAACTACTAAGGAACACTACATAATATATATACAACCAAATAACCTACTTAAGGAAAGGATAATAAGAAAGCAAAACCCTAATTTACTATATCTAACATAAAAGTTGCAAGTTGCTCATGTTTTGCTATAATAATTATTATCTGATCCTTTTTGCCTTTCTAGATTGAAGTGTTTGGCCAGATGGTTTTTAAAGGGTACATATATCGAGGGAGAAAGCCCGTGCACTGGAGTCCTTCATCCCGCACTGCTCTTGCAGAGGCTGAGTTAGAGTATCCTGAAGGCCATGTTTCAAAGAGCATGTATGCAATTTTCAGATTACTAAGTACTCCAACTAAAGGTGGATTACTAGATGAATTTCTTCCTAGATTGTCCCTTGCAGTTTGGACCACTACTCCCTGGACTATTCCTGCCAACGCTGGTATGTGTCTTTATTTTCCTTCTCAATTCATATGCTATATGTTATTTCTTCCCTTTATATGTTTACTGATTAGGTAATGAAATTAGTTGAGATGTTTTATTTCTTCGTATAGGATTCCCATTATGTAAATATTTTTTTGGATCTGCTGAGAACCACTGGTCACAATCTAATACACATAGACCACAAAAAGTGTATTTACGTAAATGTACAATCTCTTGTATACGATCAGTTATTTATATGTACCTCCTTTTCTTTCTCAGCCGTTGCAGTGAATTCCAAGCTGCAGTATGCTGTTGTTGAAGTGCAGTCCCTTTCACCTGATGTTGCTTCATCTTCTGAAGGCGGAAAAACGAGGATTGGTAGTGTTTTAAAAGGCCACGAGAGACCGTTTTTTATCGTTGCACTGGACCTTGTGCCAACACTGGAAGCAAAATGGAATGTGAAGCTTGCTGTTAAAAAAACAGTTTTGGGTTCAGATCTGGAAAATTGCAGGTACTTAATGTAGACAGACGCACATGGTCTATCGCATGTTTGAATTAACTGAATTACTTATCTTTAAGATGTGGTCATAGATATGCGCACCCAATAAATGGCCAAGAATGCCCTGTTGTCATCGGAGGAGATTATATTACAACGGAATCAGGAACTGGGCTGGTCCACACAGCCCCTGGTCATGGGCAAGAAGATTATATAACTGGCTTAAAGTATGGTTTGCCTATACTGTCTCCAGTAGACGATGAAGGAAAGTTCACCGAAGAAGCTGGGATCTTTAGTGGGCTTGATGTATTAGGGGATGGCAATGCTGCTGTAATAGATTACTTGGATGCGCGTTCATCAATTGTCATGGTTGAACCTTACAGTAAGTCATCATTCATCCAGACAATCCAAATGGAAAGAATTTTTTGTTCCCCATGATACCATTGATATGAATTTTGATTTAAAGGTCGTTTTTCTTCATTTTAGAGCACAAGTATCCTTATGATTGGCGAACAAAAAAGCCGACAATTTTTAGGGCAACAGCACAATGGTTTGCGTCTGTAGAAGGATTCCGAGAGGCTGCTATGCATGCAATAAATCAAGTAACATGGACTCCATCTCAGGTACAAGTATTTGTGGTTTGAAGTACTATTGTTCTTAAGCCAGGCCAGCTATACGTTTCATGTTAAGCATCAGCTCAACACAGGAAACTGGTCATGTTTTAAGGACTTATGAGATAGCTAAGTCCCACTCATCCACTCTATATTGTTTTAGTTTGTTTTTGTGTTTAGCCTTCACTTTTTTAATTTATAAACCACCCAAACATTTATTTGCTCAACTAACGCCATGTTCTAAGTTGATCTTTTGATGTTGAAATTATATATTCTTATTCAATACATATAATATCTTAAGTTACACAATATATAATTCTTATTTTTATACAGACTGTTATACCACCGCTTTACCATCGCGAGAGCCGCTATATCAAATCACGATCTTGACCATTATTTCAGATTTGGACTGATGGGAAAGTAGAGATTTACTTTTGAAAGTGGACACTTATTTTGGGACAAACAAAAGTAGTAATATAGACACTTATTTTGGAACAGAAGGAGTATTAATTTTACAACCATTTGCTACTTCTAGAAATCTGCCTGTATCAACCATTTATTCTTAACCACAAGGGCTGTGGCGTACTGGTTAAGGCCCTAGGGGATGTGGCGGAATATCCCATCTGCCCAGGGTTCGAATCCAGGCGTACACAACTTGTGGTCACTGCGGTTTAATCAGGGCTGATGTCTTACAGTCATAATTTGCCGGGATTAGTCTAGGCATATCCTAGGACACCCTTAAAAAAACCGTTTATTCTTTGAATGATAAAGAAGGTACTTCTTATTCTTTCAAGTTTTTCTCTTGAAAATATATATATAAATAATGGTTAACAGTTTAGTGACACGATCATCTAAGATGGTGACTATCCTCTGCTACTAACGAGCATATGTACTTTGTTGGTAGCATCACTCTAAATTATCATGATCTTTGTTATTTAGGCAGAAAACAGAATTTCTACAATGACTTCCAGCCGCTCAGATTGGTGTATATCTCGTCAGAGGACGTGGGGTGTCCCAATTCCAGTCTTCTATCATGTAGAAACAAAGGAACCTCTGCTAAATGAAGAGACTGTTAATCATATCAAGTGTAAGGGACTGAGATACACTGACTACTTTCTAGCTTCTTGGAATGGGTTAGAATACCTAAGATTTTTAACATGATCAATCTGTATCTACTGTTAATATTTATTTTTATGGAACGTACTTCTCAATCATTTTATTTGGCAGCAATTATTTCCCAAAAGGGCAGCGATGCATGGTGGTACATGCCAGTAGAAGAATTGCTTCCTGATAACTATCGTGATAAAGCATCAGATTATGTGAAGGGAACTGATACAATGGACGTTTGGTTTGATTCAGGTATATTACTGGTTAATAGAGACTGATCTGAACTTTGCTAGGTCCTAGTTATTCTCTGCTGCTAAGTTCAGTCAATTTTTTTCTTGGTAATTTCTGCAGTTCAGGTCTAAACTGCAAGTTAAAATGGTTATAAGACAGCAACGACATTTCAGAGCAGGCTGATATAACAAAAAAGAAAGACAGATAAAGTAGTTGTGGTGCCAACTTGAGAAAAACTAAACATTTTCTTGATTCCACTAAAAGTATATAAAAATATATAGATCTTATCCAAAAGAAAGACAAATCACATTACATCCATTATAAAGTGACAGCATAAAACTTCCATATAGAATATAACATGTGTTTATAAACTTTGATAACAGTATTATGTAGAATGAAAAGAATGAAAAGAATGTTCTGAAGTTTGACATATATATATATATATGTATATATATATATATATATATATATATATATAGAGAGAGAGAGAGAGAGAGAATATAACATGTCTTTCTCAATGAGATAAGATATATGCAATTGAACATGTAGGTTGACCTAATAAACTTGAGCTAATTGCAGGTTCTTCTTGGGCTGCTGTTTTGGAGAGTAGAGATGGCCTTGGTTGTCCAGCAGATTTGTACGTTGAAGGTACCGATCAGCATCGGGGTTGGTTTCAAAGTTCTTTATTGACTAGTGTTGCGACAACAGGTATATAGACTATGGATGCCTTCTTATTCCAACACTGTTCCATTTGTTATTATTATCTTCATTATTATCGTTGTAATCATTTGTTGGATGTTGATTTTGGTATTACTTTGCCAATATTATTATCCCCACCGCTATCTTTACTGATTTTATTATCATTCTTAATTTTTTTAAATATTGCAGGAAAAGCTCCATATTCTGGAGTTATAACACATGGATTTGTGCTGGATGAGAGGGGTTTAAAAATGAGTAAATCTTTGGGTAATGTGGTTGATCCACGTATTATAATTGAAGGAGGGAAGAATCAAGAGGTTAGTGTTTTTTTGCAGTAATTAATAAGGATAACCTTTTAATAGTGGATTAATTATTTCCAATTTCCTCTCCAGGAAGCACCTTCTTATGGTGCGGATGTGCTTAGGCTGTGGGTCTCAAGTGTCGATTATACCGGAGATGTTCTGATTGGACCTCAAGTCCTCCGTCAAATGTCCGACATGTATAGGAAGCTAAGAGGAACTTTGCGGTTTCTTTTGGGAAATCTTCATGATTGGAAAGTATGTATTGGATTCCGAGTACACTTTAATACTTTTACTGTTCAAGGTAGTAACTTTTACTAACGTGTCTTTACTAACTTTTATATCGTGGTTTACTTTTTCAGGCCGAAAATGCTATTGCATATAATGAACTTCCTGAGATTGATCGGCATGCTCTGTTTCAGCTTGAGAATGTTGTGAAAAACATCAAAGAAAGCTATGAAAGCTATCAGTTCTTCAAAATATTCCAGGTAAAAATAGTTATCTAGCTGCTGTCTTAAACTAAAGGTTGGAACATGTATATTGTTCCCAAATAGCATTTGGGCTATGTTTGACAAATAGAATACCTGGTAGATTCCTTTATCGAATATATATGCTGGTGTGCTGTTAACACTTAAAAGGGAGAGAGTTGAATTTTTTATTTAGTTTTTGCAAGATGACACTTTGGTTGCTTATTCTTTCATAGTAAAAGGTTTTCTTATTTTTATTTATTAATCGTATTCGTTCCATTTCAGACCATTCAAAGATTTGCCATTGTCGATCTCTCGAATTTCTATTTCGATGTTGCCAAAGATCGCCTTTATGTTGGGTACACCTTTTCTCTGATGCAATATATTATAACTGGATATTCCTTTGATTTAGAGAAGTTTGATTTGCTTTATAGTCTCATGAGTAGACTTTGATATGTTGATTCTGTGTCAGGGGTGCTTCAAGTTTTACTAGGAGAAGTTGTCAAACGGTGCTTGCATTTCATCTACTCTCCATAGCGAGAGTAATTGCTCCAATACTGCCTCATCTGGCTGAAGATGTGTGGCAAAATCTCCCTTTTGAATATACTGTTGACAACACTGACGTAGCCAAATTTGTTTTCGAGTCAAAATGGCCACCAGTAAATGAAAGATGGCTCGCATTTCCTGAGGAAGAAGTTGAATTGTGGGAGAAAATTCTTGAGGTAACCATTCTGTCTTCTTAATTGCTAGCTGACTTAAATGAATCATGTTATCTAATTATCGACTTAAAGGAATCATATAATCTAGCTTGCTGCTAGTGTAGCTGCGATTTTGATGATTTTTTGATTAATTCTGGTTGAACAATTTTATGACACTACATGTGTGTCTAATTCATACGAATTTGGTAGTTGAGAACTGAGGTGAATAAAGCGCTGGAGAGTGCTCGCACCGGCAAACTCATTGGTTCCAGTCTGGAGGCAAAGGTCTATCTCCACAGCTCGGATGATGGGCTTGCTGTGAGATTAAGGAGAATGTGTGAAGCTAAAATTGATGCAGACTCGCTGCATCGCATATTTATAACATCTCAGGTATTTATGATTAGTATTGTACATATTTAAGTATTGTACTATTCCTTGGAAAAAGAAAACCAAAATCTTAATTTTAAGCTCCAACTCAACCATTTTAGGTGTAATTTTGGTTATTGGTCATACTGCAGGTTGAGATTCTTGCTAGCTTGGAGGATGCACCAACTGCAGATATATCATATTCCGGTGAATATTTGATTGAAGGAGAAAAGAAAATATGGATTGGCGTTTCACGTGCAGAAGGTTCAAAATGTGAAAGATGCTGGAACTTCTCACCTCAAGTTGGCTCTTTTGTTGATCACCCGACACTTTGCCGACGGTGCTATGATGTTATTGCTGATCAACCACTTCCTGCTCTTGCAGCTGTGAGTTGAACTGTGCCTAGGTAATCGATCTCTTCACAATAATAGTATATCTACATTATTTACCATCTTTTTAAGTCGATAATCTCAACTTTGTTTTAGAGCAACCAAGGCGAAATGGAAAGTTAAATCGAGCGGAGGAGTACCAGAGTCACATGAGGGTAAAAGGAACTCTATTGATTGCATGATAGAACTCTGCCTGCAGATCATAAATTAAAGGATTCAATATTGATTGCATGATAGAACTCTGCCTGCAGATCATAAATTATGAAACTCTTATTTATTCTTCATAGTAATGTATATGTATTACATGCAATGGGACCCTTGTTCATTTTTTCAACAGAATATGGCATCTAGAATGTTAATGTGTTACTATTCCCTTAATTTCTTAGGGGGAACTTTCTATCTTTTTCGCACATTTCTCACAAAGCCCCCGTTCTAGAGGTCAGATTTGCCTACATTTGACCCTCCAAGACCACACCTTTGGTTGGGATATATTGGGCTGGTTTGGTTTGGTTTGGTTTGGTTTGGTTTAGGTCTTATCTATTTGTGTGTGTCCAATGAATCCCGGTCCATAACTGATTTGGACCATAAATTGCATAACTGGTTGGGCCTGAGCAGACTTATATATGGTTTTGGTTTATGTTAACCAGTCACAAATCAAGTCCAATCCAATCCTAACCAGACCAGTCTCTTAAGCCCGGTTTAGGATGCCCACTTAGAGATTGCCAAAAACAGGTCTGGGCCGGCCCTAAATTGGTCCTGGTCTGAAGAAAGTTGGTTTGTAATTGGGCAAGCAGGTCCCGGTCCCGATCCTTCGTAACTGGTCCAGGTCCAGAGTGGTTTTCCTTCAAAAAAAACTTTAAATTGTTCTAAATGTTTTTTTCTACAAATGTTTTACAAGTTCTTACAATCATTGATCTTTAAATATTGTTTACATGAAAAAGTTAGGTCCCTATGCTAGGGCATGGGCTCATTTTTTCAGAAAACTCGTAATTGGTTCTAGATTGTTGGGCCGTAACCAATTCCAATCGGAGCAGTTTTGGTCCCTCGTTGGTCCAAGGTTGTGTTTGGCCATCTCTATGCCCACATGATATGAAATCGATCATAAAACACCCACATAAATTATCAGTTGATGACGGCAGAAGAAAGAACATCCAACATCTAACGGCGTTAACATCTGATGGCTCTAGCATCTTACGGATTCAACATCTAATGACTCAAACATCTAGCTTTGGTGGTAATATAAAACTTGTTGTCTCTCTTTGGTGGATGTACACTATTACATCGATAATGAAATCATATTAAATCATTGTGTTATTTGGTTGTGATCTTGTTATATGCTTAGATACTTGCATATTTAGTTGTTATTTACACTTTGGGTAGTTCTCTTCTTTGGAGCATTGTTGTGCAAGATCTACTTGTTTTGGGATCATAGAAATCATTTGTAGTATGCATCTTGGCATATCCAACATCTAAGGGCTCCAACATTTAATGGTTAACATCTAAGGCTCTAACATATGATGGGTCCAACATCTTAAGTCTTTTAACATCTGACGGTTCAACATCTAATGACTCAAACATCTAACGACTCAAAACATCTAACGGCTCCATCCAACCGCTCCAACATATGATGGTTCAACATCTGACGGATCCATCATCCAACCACTCCAACATCTAATGATTCCATCATCCAACCCTCCAACATTTGATAGCTCAAAATGTTGATGGCTTTATTGAAAGCAAGTAAAACAAGGTAAGGTTGGCACTAGGCCAGATGTTGCAAGAAGGTGATGCCATTGTTGACCTCTTTATCCTATAAAAAAAACCTTCAAAAGAGGTAACAACTAGTAGGATAGTCATTACCTCATGCAAATCCACCTCTAGTTATAGTCATTACCTCATGCAAATCCACCTCTAGTTATAGTGTGTGAACCAAAATGAGTCCCTTCTAACCGGCCCTAACCATTTAACAACAAAAACCAGCCGTTGAAGGCTGGACCGGATCCTAGTAAATACCTTCTAACCAATAGCAATAAAACAAGGCCCTGCAACAAAAGAGAGAGTATAAATTGATTCTCTCAATCACAAGGCACATCAAATAGTTGTTGTGATGTGTTTTCCAAAAGTAACAAGATGGTCAAAATGACTTCATTGGCACTGTATGTAAATGGACCACTGCATCTTGAAGCTAAAAACTATATAATTATTAGTCAACACTCTAAGACCAATAAACCGGTTCAACCATAATTTACAGGCATTGAAACGATACAAGAGTAAAGGGCAGTCTAGGGCTTGACATTTCATGGTGCATGCCTTGTATAATGGTACATCATGACGGATCACATTTCCAGCGACCTCTCACTATTTCTTCCTCAATGGATTTGGACACTCGAATCATTTGATGGTTGTTGGATGAAATCTGACCCATCTTCATCCAGGGATGGAAGTTGTAAATCCTGAAATTTAAATCAAAAAAGAAAAAGAAAAAAGTTAAACCACCATCATCTCCATGCCTTCATTAAAACTTAAATCATTATATTATTAGTACAGAGGTTGAAAAAGTTAAACAGAAACGTAGACAAGAATTTCATTAATGCACAGGATCTCATAAGAACTTTGCAGTTAAACGCGCTTGGACAAGTTAGGGGCAGTTTGGCAGTTGCTGAATTGTTTTGTGCAAGATGATTAAGTGGTCAGAATGATTAAGAGGCTCTTATGATATAGTGCAAAATGAAATATGGTTGTTTGGTAATTGTTCAGAATGAAATTAGGGCTCTGAATGGTTAAGGGAGACCTAAGATACAAAATCATTCAGAGAGTTTTAGAAACATTAAGAGGCAGACTTTTTTTTGCCAAACAAGAATCACCTCTTAGCGATTCAGAGGTTGCCTCTTAATGGAACTATTAAGAGTTAAACAAATAACCCCTTATACGCATACCTGTGATTGTAAAAGCTGATTTGGCTGCTGATCTTGAGCCACTGAGTAGGCTTGTGGTTGAGACATTCGATAATAAGGCTCTTTTAGATCAAGTCTGCAGCTTGACGTTTGTAGTATTCCTCCTTGTTCCGCACCAGGGCCCCACATTTTAGCTACAACACAACTTGCAACTTGTCATATATGATTACATTATTTCCATCTAAACTACCAATTCGAAAACTACAAATAGTCCGAAACTGTGAAAGAAGCATAGATAACACTTGTGTAACCAACCTGACATGGTTAGGTTAATTGTATAACTCTGAGCACTGTGTGCAATCATGTGAAGATGGCCCGTTATTTCTTGCCCAGGCATGACGTAAATGGGTTGAGACAAAACACAACGCAGTTGGTACCAATGTGTTGTGGGTGCACCAGGAGCCGTGGTCAGCCACCTTTGTACCGTGCTGTAGGTCAAGAAATTTGATGTAGAAACTTATTTAGTGGAGATAATAACTTAGTATGGAGGATCCAGATTGTATAAATTGTAAAAGTATTAAAGCATAAAATTATCACCTGCCGTTAAAAAGAACGTCAAACCAACATGCCAAACCATGTATTCTAGTGCCCACAGAAGCTGTGAATTTCAATGGAATGTTGATTTCATACAAGTCCTCTTCCTGAAAATGGAATGGGTAGAGAGTCAACATGTAGATAGAAAGTTTTCAAGATGGTCAACGTGTAAAATTGTGACATTATTACCCACCATTAGCAGATAAAAAGCATACCTTCACAGTAGTAAAATTTATCACATGGGAAACAGCAGGAGCCACCAATAACCTTGGATCAAAAGCATCAACTACTGGCTGCAAACAATATCAAACATAATGTTACTTTAGATAAAAGAAACAGATATGCGATGAATGACAAGTATTCAACATTCAAAAGCCATATGATATACTTAAAACCATATGACAAGTATGGGGTGAGTTTTTTTAACAAATTCGGATACAAACCCAACATTGGGTATGACCCCAAAAAACCATATCCACAACGTTCATATATCATTATAAAAGATTGCATAATATATATTTATATTTGTAAATATACAATATATATTTGTATTTTCCTTTGTAATTGTATTTATATTTTGCCTTTTGGTATTGGAACACATAATATAACATTTACAGTTTATAGTATCTACTTGTATTGTATAGGTTACAACAAGTATTAAGAAGTCAATATGATACTTCAACCCTAGATGCATGCCAACCCACAAAACCTGGTGCATGCCATCCTACTTCAACTTGAGAAGTGTGTTAGAGCTACAATGAATATATATATATATATAATTTATCCTAATAATATATTCCACATCTGGATTTAATGGCACACTCCATCCGTATTTGTTCCTGGTCTGATTTAATATGTACACACTTTTCGAGAACCATGTTTCTCAAAGTTATAATTAAAACCTGTAAAATATAAACAAGACTTCCTAAAACACAAGCGGTCATAAACAAAGAAGCTACTCAGAAGACCCAAAATTCATGAGTGTTTCGCCTATTTTCTAATGTATGCAATTGCAAGCAAAACAAACCTGTGAAAAATATCCTTGGAATGCAGTACCATGTAAAGCTGTTAAATCAACCCCATAATAGTTCTGTTGCTGCCAAAATAGAGCCTGGATAACAAGGAGCAAGAATCAGGTATGCCTCTTATAGTAAAACCATATACAGAAACTACTATACACCAATTATAATCAAGACCCTCTTGATATGTTTTAAAATACACGTTGCACGATACCAGAACTCAACGTCATATTCTCGATCAAAGTGAATATAGATTGTCTACAAACAAACAAAAAAAAGAAGGAAACGTACACATTACACAAATTAAATCAGGAACAACGAAATGCCGGTACCTTGTTTGCAATCTCAACATAGAGATACTCATCGCTGAATGGTGCCATGTGAATTCTGAAAAATTCAAAAGAATTTTTCAGATTAAAAATGGAACAAACAACGGTGGGGTTTGCATCATATGATGTACCCATGCCTTCTTGATCAAGAAACACACAACACTGTGTGTTAAGACAATAAAAACCAAGCATATGAAAAGTTATAAAATAGATGGGAAGGTAATCATACGACTCGACTATAGAGCACATTGAGGCCCTTAGGGGCTGTTTGTAACATAATTTATAATTTTATTTTATTTTAGGAATACAAATAACTTTCGCATCCAATTTAACCACCACCCCTCCCTGTCCCGCCCTCACCACTCTCGCCGGCAACATACCCGCCACCACCACCAATTAATATTATCAATCCACCACCGCTAGCCACCATCCCCACCCCTATCATCACCACCATGCCACTATTTTTTACCGTCATAGTCGCAACCCACCCCACCCCACCTACCCACCCCAACACCACCACACAACTATTGTCGTCATCACAACCCCCACCCCTGACAGATGCATATTTATATTCTTTTGTGAGATTCCATTCCAATTCCTGTCAACCAAACACACGGTCAAATTCCATCAAATTCCATTCCAATTCCTTAAAAGTCAAACTCCTTTGACGGATTCCAATTCCACCAAATTCCATTCCATGAACCAAACGCCCCATTAGAGTTATTATATTATGTTCAAGAAAGATGCTAAAATGTGTTTGACGCAAGATAGTGTTAAACATGATATGATTCAAGTTAAAATCACCTTCCAACAGTGGGGAACATTTTTCCATTAGGGACAAGAAACCGATCTCTTGCAATGACATAGGATTCCAGCATTCTTTCATTCACTAACAAGGTGCCTGCAAGAAGAGATGATAATAAGATACATGGCATACCTTTAATCACAAAGAGACAAACTAGTTGGTGTATAAGCAAATGTGCCCGTGAGAGTAAATATTTGACAAAAAACAGTGAATGCATTCATTTCTTTAAAGAAGCTTCTTTCCTAATTTGACATCATAAATGAAAGATAATAGGATGGCAACATGTGATAAGAACCATGTAATCAATTAAGCATCAACAATGATAAAAGACACATGACATAAGGAGCTTACCCATAGGCTCTGAGATCAATATATCGGCTTTCTCTGGCAATTCTACATCTTCAACTTTACCCTTGATAACCTGCATTTTTAAAATGACAGGGTTGCCCCCCAAGATAAGACATAGACCATTATATGTAGGCTGTCTTGTAGTAAGAAAGGGCACAAACCGTAATTCTTTGTCCCAATATAGGATTCCCAGCAATAAGCTTCTGAGCATAGTCAGCCATTTCAGATGCTTCCACAGCATAAACATGTTTTGCACCAGCCTAACCAGTTCCAAGAAGAAGAGGATATATATTTATTAATTAAATGGTAACTGGACAGGTAAGTGGATGGTAATTAATTTGGATTAGATCGGTCAAGTTTTACTAGATTTTGGACTGTCATCCAAGAACAGACCAATCCAATTTGGATGCTTATATTTTAAATCCAATGACTTTCTGCACACACCTGAGCAGCAAACAATGATAGTATGCCACTTCCAGCACCAACATCAACCACTACACGGCCAGCAAAATCTGCTTGGTTCTCAATGACAGCAGCATAGTAGGAACCTGAAAGAGGAAACTTTATCATCCATAAGATCCCAACAATTTTCATCTGAGACATGCTTATTGAGATGAATTGGTACATCTTAGCAGCACAATGTGATAGATGCGCCTCGAAAAAGGACTCCATCATAATCGAGCACATCAGCTTAAGTGAATAAGACTGATAGATGGATAGTAATGGCAGTTTAGCAAGTAAGTCAAAGAAAAGAACAAGCTGAGTGGTATATTGACCTGTTCTCACATAATCCTGCAACATATTTTGCTGATGAAGCAGCTGCCCATAGTAATGGAAATACATTTTAGCAGAAGATGCTTCTATTTTATCATCAAATTTGCTTTTGTTAGAAGAAGCTGTTCCATTTGGTAAAGTTGACCCTGTAAAAAAGAAACAATAAATAATCAGGTCCATTTAGTGATCGCGCTTGCTGCTTTAAAAATATAATCTGCATAAAATATGATTACCATCCTACAGTGCTTTTTCATTAGATGTTTTCACTCTTTTGCTTTATTTTCAATCTATGTGATAAGAGTAATTTGGCCATCTTGTGTAACCAAAAACTAAATCAGCAACGACTTAAAAAACACATCAAAAACAAAATCTCACATGATATTATATGCACCTAAATACTTGTCGATACATTTTAAGCAAAAAATGTTGGAAGTAAAGAGATGTAATCATGAGACAAAAGAAACTACAATAATCAAAAACATGTATTATCAGAAAATGATATAACGTTTGCACAAGTTTACGGACCTTGAACAACCACTTCCTTTTTCCATTGCTCAAATGCATCATGGAAGGAGCTACTTTCCTCCTCCTCTTTAAATTGAACAGTGATTCCCTTTGAATAAGTTTTCTGATTCAAACGTGAGAATATTAAGAGGCATGGTCACCTAACAAATGCATATTGCAAATCATAATACCAGTAAAAGTTTAAATAACGACATGCTTTCGCATATCAAGTGGAATTGAATATATAGATACTTTATAAATATGAAAATGAACTGAAAGTATTGTTTCAAGCATAACTGCATAAGTAATAAAAAACTTGCTAAAAATGTCCATTAAGGGATATGAACCAGCATATTACAGAAAATAAATATATATATATATGTCATAGTAAGTAATATAAAATAGTCGCAGTGGCATACCTCTTTGATGGTTTCAGACTCTTCTGATACACAAAGTGATTGAACCTCGCCTAACCTGAAAAGCTGAAAACCCCAAAAGAGAAAGAAGTGAAAACATGAATACAAACCAAAAAAAATATAGTTCTTCACATGACAAATTGAAAAGCATGATACATCATAATTTAGAAGCATATAGCAAATTAAAGGGGCTTCTGCGTAAGCAAGGATCTCCTACTTTGGTGTTGTTTCCATAGTTGGTTTTTAGTTTTACTTTCTACCAAATACAGAACCATGTGCAAATATGTCTACTGATCTTTTTGTTGTTTTGTTTTGTTTCAATTGAAGTTGAAATGCGGTAGCTTTCTACTTATTTTTCACTAAGTGAAACTGCTTTGAACCTAAAGATGAAAATGAACTAAAAATATACAATTCACATTTATTTTATTTGGAAACAAGTTCAGAAAAAGAATAGAACAGAAGAACAAGATATTTGGGTGTCCAAGAAAATGATTTTTGCATCTACTTAAGCATCCACTCTATCCTTTGTTCCGACTTACCTTTTACCTCACACTTTTTTCATGGGCTAGGGTCTTCAAGGTTAAGGCCACTCTACCGCTCTACCCTTTAGGACAGGTCAGCATACATCCTACCCCTCCCAAACCCTACTTTCGACTACTTTAGCCCCTTTCATTCCATTCCACATCTCTATTCAGAATCAATTATACACAAATCTCAAATCATAGAAGTAGGTCCCACAACATGGAAATGAGAAATGAAATCATATGAGCGAAAGAAGAAAAAAGAAGTGCTCAAATTACAACTCAAATAGCACATACTTTGAGAGGTGGACTCTGACAAGAGATAGCACTTGGAAATTGACAAAGCAATCTCTCTTAAAAAATCAAAACTTTTACCAACACGATTATCAATAATGGCAGAATAGCAATGTTGTAAGGTTAAAACACATTCCAAGTAGTCAGGAAACCACACATCAAGCAAGATATAGAAAACAATGACGTAAATCAAACTACACATATGATCAATGCCTCGAAATAACTAGATAAGTCAATCAAAACAACACATATGCTCAGTGCCTCGAAATAACTAGATAAATCAAAGAACAACCGAAATGAAAACAGAAAGGTCAGTTTTCAAAAAAATTGAAAATTCCTTAAATCAACAGACTATTAACGAATCAAAGAAAGAGGAATACGAATACCTGAGCCGTTCGAAGGTCGAAGTTAAGCGAGTGTTCTCCGTCGGGTTCTAGGAAGAACTGTAGCTCCGGGAAGCCGGAAGCAGTCCCAAAAGTGGCGGAGAGAGGACCAGAAACAGGCTTTGGAGGATTTGATGAAAGCAAAGTAATAGAGGCTACAATGAAATTCTGATGGTGTCTCATATTTTCAGCTGGTAGAGTATCCATTGTTGCAAGACTCTGTGTTCAGTGGGTAGATTCCGTATGCATATATGTTGGTATCAATCCCTCTATATATGTAACATGTATGTGTGTGTGTGTGTGTGTAATGTGGGTGCTTGTGAAAGAGAAACTAGGGTTTATGGTTTAGAGAGAGAAAGCGCGAAGGTTGAAAGAGAGTAGAGATTTGAGAGAGAGAGAGAGAGAGAGAGAGAGAGGGCCGCAATCACTTGCTTTTCTTTTCTTCACACACTCTCCTTTCCTTTGTTCTTGCTGGCTCAGTTTCGATCCTCCGATTCAGAAAAAAATAAAACCCAAAATAACAATTAATACCATATAATAATAAATAAATAAAAAAGAAATATATTTTATAAAAATGTGAAAGCATTTTTTTATTATAATCATTCACATCTAATATTCGTTTATTCGATTAGCTATATATGGTTGTTAATAGTGGCTTAATAATATCGAAAACGGCTTATTCAGTAAACTTTATGCATATGTTTTTCAAACATGTTCCTTCAAATTAGAAAACACGTCATTTCATTTGTTAAAAGACTCTTCTAAACAAAAACAATTTCAGTCCATACAAACCGATTAATCCATCGTTATCCATACATTACTTAATAAAAACCAATCAAAAATGCCCTAAATCGAATGTGGACGACCGTTGGTGCGACCTAGATCAGGGGCCAAAGTCACCCGCACACACTCTGATCTCACATATATTATTACATGTGATAAAAATGTTCTCATGTATTTGTAAATTGAAGGTATTTTTTGTACAACCTTCTCTTTGTAAAGAAAATGTAAATTTTGGACTGCCTTGTTATTTCTAACGTATTTCAAAATTTTCTTCAAAATGAAGAAAAGCTGAGAGAAGTGATAACAAATTTTAAATTTTAAAAACTCAATAAAAGTGATTTTGTTGAATAGAAAAAATGTATTTTTATTATTTCCATTTAAGAATCTTTGAAATTAAATGATTGGAAAAAGAGAAATAATATCTAATTAATGTGTTAAATATTTTAGTAATATAATTTATGTCGGAATCTCTAAAATGAATAAGTTGTCGGTGATGAATATTGTTTTTTTTTAGATTTTGAATTTATATTCACCATTTTGAACACATTTTGAAAAACTTGTTAAAGAATGAAGATGTTATATTTGCCCCACCTCAATATGTTATTATTGGTAAAACAATGAGTAAACTCTACTTTTGGTCCTTAAGGTATACCGATTTCTTTGAAACAGTGACATATGGTTTCATAATTAGGCTTTTCGTCATCAGGGTTTTGATTTTGCTTTGAAACATGGACCTTGCCACTAACTCCGTTAAAAATCTCCGTTAGAGGCAGAGGTATTTTCGTCCTTTCACCATTTTGTCCCATTTTTACACTTCTTGTTTTTTGTTTTTGTTTAAAAGGTTGAAGTGTAGGGACCTGTTATGTATTTAACACCTTTTCCCCCTAAATCCCACCCTGGACGAAACCCTCGATGTGGACTCCATTTTCCAGCCACCACCAGTCCACCACCTGTGGATCATCGTCGGACAACCCACATCTCCGATCGTGAACCGAAACCAACATCTTTGTCACAACCTCTTCTCCATTTACTTGCTCCTCTTCATCATTCTTCATCTCCCTATATATGGAAACACAAATAAAACAGGAAGAACTAAAACCCTGCTCGAACTCCGGCGAACTTCACCCCTACCCCTTCCCTGCAATGGTGAGACCCTCGATCCTAACGACCTAACCCCTACTCCCTTTTCTCTGGCAAAACCTCATACCTTCTCTCGTTTCCTCACTGAGATCTTGTGGCTGCAAGATAACAAAAAGGAAAATAAAAAACACAAACCACCGTGACCCCTCTTTTCCTCATCGGTCCAGATCCAGATCTTAAAAGGAATTCCATGGTGGAGGTATCTGATAATTATTTCCCTCCTTCCACCATGTTAGGACACTAAAGTTGTCCTTAATATTAGAAAGTTTTGTAAAGCAAAGGCTTTGTAAATGGGCTTGTGCTTAAGCATTGTAACAAGGGAGGTAGACTATAATTAGGACATGTAATGTAGTTTGTAACTAACACTTTCATAATTCAAGATGTAGCTCTCAAACAATCTTGTGTTCTCTCTAGTTTAGATTTACTTTCCTAATAAAGTTTTAGTCTTCTTCTACATCTTCTTGTTACTTAATCTTGGATTGTTGAAGATCATGGACCAAACATGTGGTATCAGAGCCAAATCGACGAATTTTTCTTCGATACGATCATCGGATCTCAACAATTCCAGTGAATTTTAGCCCATTTCTGCACAAATTTTGAAATTTCTGACTGTTTGTTCGAAAAAGGTCGAACTCACTGTTTTGGATCATAACTCGATCAAATTGATCGAATTAGTGCTTGTTATCAACTACAAATCTGTGCACATTCATTCTGCGAATCAATCTGTGCAAGAATCACTGAAATTGGTCAAGAATTGAAAAGGTTATGATGATTTTAGTGATTTTCGGATGCTACTGTTGGTTTCGGATCATTCATACGAAGAACTCGGATCATTCATGATGGTTTCGGATCATTCATGATGGTTTCGGATTGTTCAAAGTTGAAGATTTCGGATCATGTGAAGTCTGAAATGTTGCTGAATTTGGTTATCTTTGATCTGAGAGGTTTAATTCTCGGATTGTGCTTACACCTAAAAGTTCAAAAATATGATGGTTTCGCATCCAACTTGATCTGAATTGATGGTTTCGCATTTGCCTTGATACGAATTCCCATTGTTTCGCATCTGCCTTGATACGAATTCCCATGGTTTCGCATCTCACTTGATCCGAATTGATGGTTTCACATCTGCTTTGATCCTAATTTGCATGGTTTCGCGTCCTTCTTGTTCCAAATTCATATGGTTTCGCATCCTTCTTGCACCGAATTCTCATGATTTCGCATCAGCCCGATCCGAATTGATATGGTTTCGGATTCCATTCAATCCGAATTGATGGTTTCGGATCCTTTTAATATGAGAAATTTATTATTTGGGCTGTGAAAAATATTTCAAATGGCAGAAATTTTTTCCCCGCTAACCGGGTAGCGGAACCCCCATGCTAAGTCTCAGGAGGGGGACATTGTTCATGGACTTTAGCATAAAGCGTGTGTGACACCATTCTAATATTCAGCTTGCCACATCATTTTAGCAATTGTCAAAGTTTAAAAGAGCTCAAGTCTTTCAAGATTTTCAGAAGGTGAGTGTTGGAATTCAGTCTTTGATTGGATTGGAAGAGACGCTTGAGTATTTGCAATCATTATTCTGAAGTTTTGTTGACGATGCTAGACCTTTGAGTGCTCTTAATCATTCTTCTGACTTGATCAACCAGAATTGTGAGTGCTTGCAATCATTGTTCTGGTGCTTTGGTTGTGATTCAGACTTTTGAGTGCTTATAATCATCCAGCTATTTCTTGAAGATTAAAGTTCTGGATTCTCTTCATTCAGTGGTTTGAAGTATTTTGAAGATGAGCATTTCTCTACAGTTACTGAACAATGTTATTTGCTTGGGTCGTCTCATCCCTACCGAGTAGCGCGTGCTTTTTACCGTTCCTCATTCGAGCAAATTCGGACCAAGCTCTTAAGCCGAATTCTTACTCAACTCGTGGTCCAACGACGGATTCTTTGTTTTACACTAAATGCATACACTTTGAAGATGATTTTAGTGCACTTAGTCGGGTTATGAAGTACATTGGATTCGAATTTTCAAGGTTGAAAATAATGAGTAAGAGTAACTTTCAAGGGGGAGTCGAGCCTAAATTTGAAGAATGCACCGCTAAAGTTTTCCAAGAAAATCAAGGGGGAGAGGAGCTAAAGATTTCAAGATGATTTTGCTTTCCAAAACCTTAGGGGGAGAATGTTATGACACTAAAGTTGTCCTTAATATTAGAAAGTTTTGTAAAGCAAAGGCTTTGTAAATGGGCTTGTGCTTAAGCATTGTAACAAGGGAGGTAGACTATAAATAGGACATGTAATGTAGTTTGTAACTAACACTTTCATAATTCAAGATGTAGCTCTCAAACAATCTTGTGTTCTCTCTAGTTTAGATTTACTTTCCTAATAAAGTTTTAGTCTTCTTCTACATCTTCTTGTTTCTAAATCTTGGATTGTTGAAGATCATGGACCAAACACACCACGATGTTGATGTATGTGGGGTTGGATTTCTTCAAGCATCAATAATCTTCAAGGTTTGGTTTGAGTTTCTTCAGGGACCGATCTGGGTATCTTAAAGGATCGGTTTTGGGTTGGGTTTCTTCAAGAATCAATCTTGGGCATCATCTTCATAATTTCTAGAATTTTTTGTTATTCGAAATATTTGATTTGGAATTAGGTTTTGATCTAGATGGGTTTTATGTAACAATGTTTTGAATAAGATTATGTATTCTTGAAATTGATTTTTTATATATTTTTAAAGTTGCTATTGTGTGTCTTGTGGTGGCCGGATTTAGGGTACCTATCGGAGAAGATGACCAGGGAAGTGGCCGGCAAGGGATTTAGGGGGAAAATGTGTTAAATACATAACAGGTCCCTACACTTCAACATTTTAAACAAAAACAAAAAAAAAACAAAAAAAAAAACAAAAAGTGCAAAAATGGGACAAAATGGTGAAAGGACGAAAATACCCATGTCTCTAACGGAATTAGTGGCAAGGTCCCTGTTTCAAAGCAAAATCAAAACCTTGAGGACGAAAAGTCTAATTATGAAACCATAGGTCCATGTTTCAAAGAAATCGGTATACCTTAAGGACCAAAAGTAGAGTTTACTCTAAAACAATTAATATTGTATATTGTTTTATTAATATGTAATTTTTAAAACTTTAAGTTTAACAGAGTACAGTCTTTTAGGGTGCGTTTGGTTGCAGGACAGAACAGGACAGAACAGAACAGTTGTCCACCGTTTGGTAAAACATAACTAAACTGGACAGAACAGAACATGACTGACTAAATGACCAATTTACCCTCAGTGAGTTGTTTAGTGTTTTTTTTACGAAATAATCAATATAAATAAAAATTAACAAATAATATTTAAACATTAAAAAACATCAAACGTTAATATTTATAAAAAAAACTCAAATTTATAAATCAAACAACGTAAACAACTTTTTACCAACAAACAATTACATAGCAAAAGACCTAATAACAATGTTTACAATTATATAGCAACGTAAACGATGTTTTCAATTATTTAGCAAAAAACCTAATAACAAATGTTCAATGTTTACCATTGCATACCAAAAGACTAAAACACAAAAGTTCAATGTTTACCATTGTCTAGCAAAAGACCTAAACACAAAAGTTCAAATTTTTACCAACTCACACCAATCACATGCCTAATTTTTGAAGTACGGTTGTCACGAATGTTGGCTTGAACTCATCATCCATGTCGTTCTAAAGGCATAGTTGAATCGGGTTGTCCGCAAAATACATACCAATGGCAACACATTGTCGATGATCAAAACCCATATTCTTTAAAAACATACATTCCAATAACGTTATAACGTTTTAAATAACATAGTACATGATAATAAGATAACAATACAGAGAAGTACATAATAAACAACTATCTATCTAGTTGACATCCACGATTGAAACATCTCTTGGGCTATTTCATCTCTCCATTGAGTCCACTCATTACTTGATTCAACAACGTCAATGGATTCAAACATCTCTTCCCCGATAGGCATATCGTCTAGTGTGATTGTCGTGTTTTCCTCCGGATCAAGAGCCATGTACATCCTAATAAAGTTGTGTAGCAAAGCACAAGCAATGACCATTCGACCTTGAAATTTTATTGGATAAAAAGAAGGACTTCGTAATATGGCCCAACGTTTCTTCAAGATACCAAAACACCTTTCTATGATATTCCTAGCTTGTGAGTGTGATAACTCTATTTTTAGAGTTATTATTTCCTTTTATTTTTATTTTATTTTGTCAAAATTTAGCCATTTCACTTCTCAAAACCCCCCATTCTTGGTAATATTCCTAAAAATGAGCAAAAAGAGTTGACCATAGTTTTTATAAACCATTTGGTGGAGTTTTATTGCTTTTTCACGAAATATCTGCAGTGACTTGCGGAGTGCCCACTTCGGATCCCACTTGCGAGCCAAGAAGAAAACAAAGAAAAATCAATTCTTAGCATGAAAGCAAAATCCTGGAGAATGGAAGACTCTAATAGCAGAGGCATGAGATGGAAAGTACAAGCATGTTCCCTTAGAGATGGCAAAATGAATTGTTTATTAACTTCCATGGTACTTTAAGTGGACTTTTTGGAAAAGGTGAAGAGACCTTGGGGTAAAAGGGCTACAAGCTTGTGGATGGAAGGTTTACTCATGGAAGCTGAATTTTATGTCTTTTACTTCAAGTCTTTAGTCTCTAGATTTTACCCATCATTTGTTGGTCCTGTTGGAACCACCTTATATGTGACCATTACTGATCATTTATCATTCCTGATGTGATAATTGACAATAACTAGAAACCTTTGTCTGGTAAATGTATGATGGGCGCATTTACTATTATAGACATAATTATAGGGTTTCCCAGTAGGTGATTGGAACTGTGGGGAATATACTGCACATGATAAAACACCAAGGGTGAAAAGTGTAAATGCTCTTATTATATAAAAAGAACCTAATTACATTTACACTAAGCTTAATCCCTCACTAAACCCTAATTTCTCCCAGCCGCTTACATTCGGCCGTGTGCAGTTCCTCACAAGATCGACTAATCATTCGATCTTCATCCCATTAGAATACAATCATCTCGTTCTGGGAATCCGACATCAATGGCGAACATGTTCAATGCTTTCACAGGATCCTCAGGATCATCAGGTACGATTCCATATCATCTCATTATCATCATTAATCAAATACTCATCATGATTATCCCAACATGTGGTATCAGAGCCAATGGTTCATAATTGACATGATTTGTATTTGTTTTTGGTGATTCTATTCGCGTTTTTCTTATTGATATGCGATTATATTAGAATTGAATTATTATTCAACTGAAAATTGTTTGAATGGATTCATAATTTTGCCTACATTCATATTTGCTATTAAAATTGAATTGTTAGTCAAATTCTTCGTATGCCATCATCGGGTTTATGCCTATGTGCGAATTTTTTATTGTTATTCATCAATATGAACTTAATTGTGCAAAATTTTATGTTTTGGCTCGATCAAAATAATGGTTGTTTTAACTTATTGAGTCGAAAAAACGCAAAATTAGGGTTCATATTCGTAACTGGCAGATTGGCGCCACTTCTGGCGCCACTTAAGTAGCGCCAAAAGGCGCGCCACACACTGACTTTGTTCGATCTTGTTTAAACTGCGCTCTTTTTGGGGCCAGGAAGGTAGCGCCATAAGGCGCGCCACCCTCTGGAATGCGGATTATTTATTCCGCGCGCCTTTCCGCGCGAGTAAGGTAGCGCCATAAGGCGCGCCGCCCTCTGTTTTTCCAGTTCTGTTTTTTTTCGGGTTTCTTAATATCAAGTTGAACAATTAACAAATTAATTAAATTCAACTTTATGAGACCACGACTTATTTGTTGAATTCGACATTATCTAGTCGAGTACAACCTTATTTTTTTTATCAAGATCGAACTACTTAGGCACTCATAATGTCAAATATACATCTTTGTTTTTTACTATGCCATACAATTGCACTAATATACATGGTCTCATCGTTTGTGCCCAAAGGTCAAATATGATTCTCATGTTGCATATTTCCCTTTTGCATAATGAACACTAAGTATATTAATTCTGCCCAAAGGTGATTTAATATACCCGTGTGTCAAAAGGACTCTTTTCATGCATAATACACACGATGCTTTATTTTGTGCCCAAAGGTCAAAAGATAAGTGTTGCGTTGCATGAACCTAATGCTCATGTTTGCTTAGATATTAGTTATTTCTGCCCAAAAGGTGATGTAACATCTAAGTAGAGCCTTATTTTAACTTATTGTTTTGGTGTTTGCAATAGGTTTACTTATCACTAGCTTCATTATTTATAATGGTCATAAGTTTCATTACTCTAAGGAATATTACTATTAGGTCTACTTATTTTGACATTACTTTAATTCCATTACTTTAAGAAACATTACTTAGTCCGCCTTTTATAGCTAACTTCGTCACTATAATAATCTTCTACAACTTACATCCTCCTTATTTCCATAATCAGTACCTAACTTTGGCATTGAGCCACTCACTGGTGCAAACTTTGCTTCCTGGAGGGATCAATTACTTCTCACTCTAGGGATGCTAGACCTTGATTACGCCATTCGACATGATGAACCTGCTGCTCTTGCTGCTGAGCCTACTCCGGTGCAGATAGCGAACTTTGAAAAGTGGGAAAAGTCAAATCGCTTGTCACTAATGATGGCTAAGAACTCAATCAACCCCAGTATCCGAGGAGCTATACCTGACTCTGATAAAGTCAAAACTTACCTCAAATCTGTTGAGGAGCACTTCAAGAGATCGTCTAAGGCGCATGCAAGCAGCTTAATGCTACAGATGCTCACTCTGAAGTATGAAGGAAATGGTAGTGTCCGTGAACACATCATGAAAATGATTGATATGGCTCATAAGCTTAAGAGTCTTGAAATGGAAGTCTCGGATAATTTTCTGGTGCATTTCATAATGACCTCTTTGCCTGCTCGGTTCGACACCTTCAAAGTCAACTACAACGCTATGAAGGATAAATGGTCGATAAGTGAACTGATTGCAATGTGCGTGCAAGAGGAGGATCGCCTGAAGCTGGGACAACCTGAAGCTGTTCACCTGACAACCACTGCCAACTCCAAGAAAAGGAAGGGAAATCAAGGAAATCAGACTATAAATAAAGTCCAAAAGGATAATCACTATGGTGCTGTTGCCTCTGGCTCAAAACCCTTGACAGGCAAACCTAACTGCAAATTCTGCCGCGCCAAAGGGCACGGACAGAAAGATTGCCCTAAGTTCAAGGAATGGCTAGCTAAGAAAGGTAACATTCTTTATGTAATATTTGATTCCTTTACTACTGATGTTCCTGTTAATACATGGTGGGGTGACTCTGGTTCTATGGTCCATGTGACAAACTCAATGCAGGGATTCCTTACAATCCAGAAGCTACCAAAGGGCCAAAGAAAACTTAGAGTTGGAAGTGGTGATCTCTTAGATGTCGAAGCCATGGGAACTTTAAATTTACATATGAGTACCGGAAAGTGTATTAGACTAGTGGATACCTTATATGTACCGAGAATTACTCGGAACCTTGTATCCATATCTAGACTAGACCTTGAAGGTTATGTAATAATTCATGGTTGCGGCAAGATTGCTATTACTCATAATAATGAATTACTTGGTCGAGGTTTCTTGGATGGATTACTGTATAAATTAGAACTAGATCATAATTTCTCACAGTCTTTGTTGTCTCTTAATGTTGATGACGTAACTAAGACAACAAAATCACCTAAACAATCAGAGAATTCCTCCATGTTGTGGCATAAACGTCTTGGCCACATCTCACGAGATCGAATGACACGAATCGTAAAGGATGGAATCTTACCTTCTCTTGATTTTAGTGATTTTGAAACATGTATTAAGTGCCTTAAAGGCAAAATGACGAAAGGGAATAAGAAAGGAGCTACTAGAAGTTCCAACTTGTTGGAAATAATTCACACTGATATTAGTGGCCCTTATCCCGCATCAATCACAGGACATACATCATTTATTACATTCATTGACGATTATTCGCGTTATATGCACCTATATCTAATTAAGGAAAAATCTGAATCCTTACAAACTTTTATTGATTTTAAAACTTTGGTTGAAAACCAACTTGATCATAAAATAAAAGTTGTGAGATCAGATAGAGGAGGTGAGTATTATGGTAGACATACTGATATTGGTCAAGCTCCTGGTCCTTTCTATAATTTTTGCAAGGAACATGGCATAATTAACCAATACACCATGCCTGGTTCTCCTCAACAAAATGGTGTTGCTGAAAGGAGAAACAGAACCTTAATGGACATGGTGAGAAGTATGCTTGCTAACACTAATTTACCTGCTTTCCTCTGGACTGAGGCGTTAAAAACAGCCGTTCATATACTCAATAGGGTTCCATCAAATCTGTCCCTAAAACTCCTTATGAGATCTGGACAGGTAGGAAACCGAGTCTAAAATATATGAAAGTATGGGGTTGTCCTGCCGAAGCGAAAGTCTATAACCCTAACTTAAAGAAACTGGATCCTAAGACCATTACATGTTTCTTTATCGGTTATCCTGATAACTCAAAAGGTTATCGGTTTTACTGTCCTTCCCGCACTACGAGCATCATTGACACGCAGCATGCCACATTTCTTGAGAACTCAGAGATCAGTGGGAGCACGACAAATCCTGATTCAGATTTGCAAGAAGTACAAGAAGCGGGGGGAAACCATTCTTCCGGTATCTTTATTCCTCCGATAATTCCTCTTGTACCCACCGCTGCTCCTAATGCCACTGATCCAGCTGCGCCTAATATCACTGAGCCAACTCCTCCTAACCAAAATGCTGAGGGAACTTCATCACCGTCTCTTGTACCCAACGAAGTAACTAATCCCATTCCTCCTGTTACTGAACCTGAAAATCAACTCAGGAGATCATCCAGAGCACGCAGGGCCACAAATTTTGATGATTATGTAACCTTCTTAAGCGAAGTTGAGAACATTGGAAAGCTTGCCGACCCTACCTCTTATCGAGAAGCCGTTGATAGTGATCAGGCCACTCAGTGGAATGAAGCTATGATTGAAGAGCTTAATTCCATGCAGCATAATGATGTTTGGGACTTGGTTGAACTTCCTGAAGGATCCAAAGCTATCGGTTGTAAATGGGTCTTCAAAACCAAATTAGACCCGAAAGGAAACATCGAACGCTATAAGGCCAGATTGGTTTCAAAAGGCTTTACTCAAAAGGAAGGAATCGATTATCAAGAGACATTCTCTCCTGTCTCTCGTAAAGATTCTTTAAGGATTGTCATGGCACTTGTAGCTCATTATGATTTGGAGTTACATCAGATGGATGTCAAGACCGCTTTTCTGAATGGAGACTTGCAAGAAGATGTATACATGCGGCAACCTGAAGGATTCGTTCCAGAAGGTAAAGAGCACATGGTCTGCAAGTTGAAGAAATCTATTTATGGGTTGAAGCAAGCATCACGACAATGGTACCTCAAGTTCGATAAAATCGTAAAAGGGCAAGACTTTGTAAAGAATCAAGTGGATCAATGCACCTATCTCAAGATCAGTGGGAGTAACTTTATAATCCTTGTTTTGTACGTAGATGACATCCTACTAGCAAGTAATAACTTGGATATGCTGCATGAGTCAAAGCGGATGCTTTCGCAGAATTTCGACATGAAAGATCTCGGTGATGCCTCTTATGTCATTGGTATCGAAATACACCGAGATAGGCAAAATGGCGTTTTAGGCCTTTCTCAAAAGGCATATCTTGACCGTATTTTAAAACGCTATAACATGCAGCACTGTACACCCACTGTAGCTCCGGTAGTTAAAGGTGACGTATTTGGTTCTTTCCAAGCCCCGAGCACTGAAATTGAAAAGGAAGAAATGAGGATGATACCTTATTCGTCTGTAGTAGGGAGCATTATGTACGCTCAGGTCTGTACTCGACCAGATATCGCTTATATTGCTGGTATGCTGGGACGTTACTTGTCTAATCCCGGAATAGCACACTGGAAAGCGGCAAAGAAAGTTCTTCGATATCTGCAAGGGACCAAGGACTACAAATTGACTTATAGAAGAAGTGACAACTTAGAAGAAGTGACAACTTAGAAGTAGTGGGTTATTCTGATTCTGACTTTGCCAAAAGCAAGGAAGATAAGAAATCTACTTTTGGGTATATATTCATGTTAGCTGGCGGACCTATCTCTTGGCAGAGTCATAAGCAGAAACTGACCACAACGTCCACTATGATGGCTGAATACGTTGCCGTTTATAATGCCACTTGTCATGGGGTGTTGTTAAGGAACTTGATCAGTGGACTCAAAATCGTCAACTCCATTTCTAGACCATTGAAGCTTTACTGTGATAACTCAGCTGCCGTAACTTTCTCGAACAGTAACAGTTCAACTGGCGCTGGATTGTATCTTGACACAAAGTATTTGTTTGTACGCGAACGGGTTGAGGAAAATGTTCTTTGTGTTGAGTACATAAGTACGAAAGATATGCTAGCGGATCCGATGACTAAAGGTCTTCCTCCTAACGTCTTCGTAGGACACGTGTCGAAGATGGGGCTTACAAAAGACTTAATTTGATAGCATATTGTACTTATTATTGTTATCTTAATAAAATTTTCCTCCACATTCAGATTTTGTTTGTCTATTAATTACGCTTTGAACTCATAATGGTGTATGGACATTATTGTAACAAAATTTGTTTTAGTCAATTGATCATTGCTTATTCAGTTTTAAATTTTGAGTCATAGTTTAACTAGTGGGGGTCCTGAGTTGATATTCTTCTCTACGGCTGTACTTATTGGCTATGATTTCAGTTTAAAACAAAATGAGTATTATCCCGGCCGGACTAATTGATACTCATAGATAAATGATCGCTCGGTCAAGTGGGAGAATGTTGGAACCACCTTATATGTGACCATTACTGATCATTTATCATTCCTGATGTGATAATTGACAATAACTAGAAACCTTTGTCTGGTAAATGTATGATGGGCGCATTTACTATTATAGACATAATTATAGGGTTTCCCAGTAGGTGATTGGAACTGTGGGGAATATACTGCACATGATAAAACACCAAGGGTGAAAAGTGTAAATGCTCTTATTATATAAAAAGAACCTAATTACATTTACACTAAGCTTAATCCCTCACTAAACCCTAATTTCTCCCAGCCGCTTACATTCGGCCGTGTGCAGTTCCTCACAAGATCGACTAATCATTCGATCTTCATCCCATTAGAATACAATCATCTCGTTCTGGGAATCCGACATCAATGGCGAACATGTTCAATGCTTTCACAGGATCCTCAGGATCATCAGGTACGATTCCATATCATCTCATTATCATCATTAATCAAATACTCATCATGATTATCCCAACAGGTCCAACTTTTCCTCTTAGTATATAAAGAGAGGTTGGGTGTCATTTAATTCATATCTCCATCTACCACATTTAGTGAAAGTTAAGTTTAGTTGTTAGCTCTAGAATTTACCGCAGTAGCTCTTTAATTTTCTGTATTTCGATTTGTAGTGTAATCGTTAGTTTTCAAGCAATTAGTGGCAGTATTGTATTCTCGTTCCCCACTGCGGTTTAATCGAAGTCACTTTCAGTTTACTTATGTGCAACTTCTCATCTTTTGTTTTCTCTACTTCGGTAATTATGGACTAAGCATCATTTGGGATGTAGGAAAGAGAAGTACATGGATTTTATGAAAAATGCTTGAGTAATCTTTATACTTAGAATATTTATTGTTTTGGTCATTCACTTTCGATTATTGTCCAATGATGCGAACAAGCCGATCACTTGTAAGGATCTAAAGTCTAGTTCTTAACTCAGAAATGAGTAGAACGCAGTGACACGAGCTTGGATGATGCTAGGGAATTCGAAAGAATTCTTATGACACTTGCGAAAGTGAGGTCGGTACAGTGAGCTAATCTTAACCCACTGGAGTAGTAGGCAAGCTAGTTGGTGTATAAAAACACTTAGAGTATTTGTCTCTACACATTCCATCGAGGCCTGAAAAGGTCCATTTTGAGATTACCATTGACAAAACAGTAAGTACCAAGAGTATGAGATTTTTACTTAAAGGTGTGAGTATTTTGTAACCGGGCTTTTCTAACGAGAATACCCACTTTAAGTACAAGGATCACTTTTGGGATCAAGTATTTAATATAAAATCTAGGGAAAATCTAACCTACATTCCTTCTTTTAAATCTTAAGTAAATCGTTAAAATAGCGTTTCACCAAACAAACCAAAATATTGCTTCTTCTGTAATTGAAACTTGTAAAAGGAAGCTCACGAAAACCGTATTGTCTTGATTGCCCAGTCCCTGTGGATACGATTCTGGTACTTTACCAACTATTACTTGTTGTGACGATCATAGTGGCCAGTGTACACTTGCGCTTCCCACTGTGGATAGTTTGCAACCCACTACGATTAAATCACATATTTCGCACGTACCAAGTTTTTGGCGCCGTTGCCGGGGACTGACGTGATTTTAAATCTCAAGACATTAGTTTTTGTTCGAGCCCGAGTAACTCGTTTTTCTAAGCTTTTCGTGTTGCATGCCAAGGCAACAACACGGACCTTTGGTACCAATCGATCTTGAAATAGAGAATTTTTTTCGGAGAAGACGTAAAAACAAAAACACAAATTGAAAACCCCCTGTGAACCCCACTGTCAACATGGCAGGTGTGGGAGGAGAAAGACCCATTAACCCACCAGTAGTGGAGACCACAGTGACGATTGCCGATAGCAAAGATCGAAAAATACGGGACTATGCTACTTCCGGAGTTAGTGACTTAAGCTCCGGGATTCTAAGGTCCAACAACAACACCGAGTGGTCAAATCCTAGAGCACCCATGCCAAAGACCAATACCATTGACTCAAATGCACTTAAAACCATGAATGCACAATTGGTAGCCTTAACTAAGATAGTTTTGAATCAAAATAGAGGACAAGTCAATTCCGCTTCACATCTCACTGAGAACTGTTCTCTCTGTGGAGGGGAACATGTTTTTGACTATTGTCCAGCAAATCCTGAGGCCGTAAATTAGGGGTGAGCAAAACGTCGGATATCCGAGATATCCGATCCGACCCGATCCGTGAATTTGACGAAATCCCCGCCCCGATAAACCCGACCCCGATGACCCCGACCCGTGAATTTGATCGGATAAATTAGCCTCGGGTTGGGTATGGGTTTGACCCCCCCCGACCCGTCCGAATATCCGAAAAATTAAATAAATTAATAAATTATATATATAATTATTAATAAATCTAATAAATCTAAATCTAATATATTATTCAGTATTTTGTTTTTTGTATTTCATTCACGATTTCACGTCGTCTTCACTGAAAAGAAAACCCCAAAATCGCGATCGCCACCACCACCCACACCTCCCGCCGGCCATTGTCCATCACCGTCGCCCACCGCCGCCCCGCCCTCCACACTCCACAGACCACAGTACACCCAAACTATTTGGATGTTTGTCTGTTTCACTTGTTCACTTACAGGATTGGTTTGGATGTTTGGTTGGAATTGGAACTTTAGGAAGTCGGATTAATGGATTATCGTATATGGACTATGGTATATTGGACTATTGGTATTTGCCTATTTGGCTTGAATTCTTGATGGTGATTTGGATTTTGGAGTTGGACATTTCGTATTTTGGACTTTGGTTATTCACTATTTCACTTATTTGTTTATAAACACTTATTCTGTTTTGTAATTTTGGAATTATTGTTGTTGAGTGTTGACTACTTAACTTGTTTAGTTTTTATATATTGTAGACTTATATACGTATTAGTTGGTAAAAATGTGGCTGAAAACATGTCTAAAAACAGGCCTGGAAAGTGGGTAATGATGGGCTAAAAAACAGGCCTGGAAAGTGGGTAAAGATGGGCTAAAAAACATGGCCCGAGTCCAGGCCCAATCCGAAATATCCGAACTCGGATATCCGACCCGATGAGCCCCGAAAACCGATCCCCCCGATTATATATTGGACGGATTTCGGGTTTTGCATACCACATCCGAACCCCGATCGGATATCGGAAATTCGACCCCGATCCGACCCGATCCGTCCGTTGCTCACCCCTACCGTAAATGTTATAGGAACCAACCCGAGGAACAACCTGTATTCACAGACTTATAATCCAGGTTGGAGAAATCACCCAAATTTCTCTTGGGCTGGTAATCCAGGACTCCAACCCCACGGGGCGAGTCATGTCCAGCAAAGACCACAGAACCCCCTGGATTTCACCAACATTACAGTGGGCATCCCCCACAAAACTTTCACCAAGGGCAGTCCTCACAACAGTTCCAACCACGACCTACTCACCCCACTGAGACTCAACCATCACTCGAATCAATTCTCAAAGGTTTCATGAATCAAACTCAAGCAACCATAAGGAACATAGAGACCCAAGTAGGACAACTAGTCGTCGAAGTTAAGAATAGACCACCAGGGACATTACCCAGTGACACCGAACACGCTAGGGTGATAGGAAAAGAACAAGTCAAGTCCATAACGCTTAGGAGTGGAAAGGATCTGAATGATATCGTTTTTGATTCTGATGATCCGCCTCAAATACCCATTGTCCCTAAAACCACAGTGGCCACTCCTAAAGTTACTGACAAACCCACAGTGAGGACCGATGTCCCTGAGCTCCCCACTCTTGAGA
Organism: Saussurea involucrata; assembly: GCA_033807775.1. Taxonomy (NCBI): domain Eukaryota; kingdom Viridiplantae; phylum Streptophyta; class Magnoliopsida; order Asterales; family Asteraceae; genus Saussurea; species Saussurea involucrata. The sequence continues at coordinate 78,339,102 of CM066313.1, read as the reverse complement.
CCATACCAAAACATACTATTACAAAGCAAGCACCGCAACAAACTCAAGTTAACCCACGAAATGTACCTTTTCCTGAAAGAATGAAGAGTAAAAATGTCGATGTTCAATTTAAAAAATTCTTAGACATTTTTAAACAACTTCATATTAATATACCCTTGGTAGAGGCTCTCGAGCAAATGCCAAGCTATGTTAAATTTTTGAAAGATATTTTGAACAAAAAGAGAAAGTTGGGTGAGTTTGAGACTGTGGCTTTGACCAAGGAATGTAGTGCCCTCCTTACTAGCAAGATTCCGCCTAAGTTGAAAGACCCGGGTAGTTTCACCATTCCATGCACAATAGGAGAAAAAGAAGTAGGTCAAGCACTTTGTGATTTGGGAGCTAGTATAAACTTGATGCCATTGTCCATTTTTAACAAGTTAGGTATTGGAGAGGCTAGACCCACAACCGTGACATTACAACTAGCCGATCGGTCCATTGCCTACCCCAAAGGAAAAATAGAAGACGTTTTGGTCCAAGTGGATAAATTTATCTTTCCCGCCGATTTTCTAATTTTAGATTATGAGGCCGATAAAGATATCCCAATCATCTTAGGGCGTCCGTTTCTTGCAACCGGACGTACTTTGATCGATGTGCACAAAGGGGAACTCACTATGAGAGTCCACGACCAAGAGGTAACATTCAATGTTTTCAAGTCCCTTAAGTTCATAGAAACCGAAGACTGTTTTGCTTTGAGTTCGATTGGTGGTAACCTAAGTATTGACACAGTGAACACAGTGGGCAGTGAGAGTGAGCACTTCGACTCTGAGAGTGATGACACTTTTGAGGATGAGTGTAACGCAATTGTGGCAGCCTTTGAACCTCTGGACTTTAAGGACAGAAATGTTCAACCCCCTTCAATAGAACAACCTCCCGAGTTAGAGCTAAAACCATTGCCATCTCACTTGAAATATGTTTATCTCGCTAAGGATAATAAACTTTCCGTTATTATCTCTTCCAAACTTAGTGAGAAACAAGAACAACTTTTGATTGATTTGTTGATAAAGCATAAGAGGGCAATTGGTTGGACCATAGCGGACATTAGAGGTATTAGCCCCTCCCTATGTCAACATAAGATTACTTTGGAGAGTGACCACCCTGGAAAAGTCCAACCCCAAAGAAGGTTGAACCCCATAATGAAGGGGGTAGTTAACAAAGAAGTTTTGAAGTGGTTAGACGCCGGTATTATCTACCCAATAGCTAGTAGTAGTTGGGTGAGCCCCGTTCAATGTGTCCCTAAAAAGGGAGGAACAACCGTAGTGGAGAACGAAAAGAACGAGCTCATTCCCACTAGGACTGTTAATGGGTGGAGAATATGCATGGACTATAGACAACTCAACCTTGCCACCAAGAAAGACCATTTTCCCTTACCTTTCATCGACCAAATGCTTGATAGGTTAGCGGGAAATGAATTCTATTGTTTTCTAGATGGATACTCCGGATACAACCAAATCCATATTGCCTCTGAGGACCAAGAAAAAACCACCTTTACTTGTCCCTATGGCACCTTTGCATTCTGAAGGATGCCATTTGGATTGTGTAATGCCTCAGACACTTTCCAACGTTGTATGATGGCCATTTTCACCGACATGATTGAGGACACCATAGAAGTATTTATGGATGACTTTTATGTGACAGGGACATCATTTGACAACTGCCTCGGAAATTTGGAGAAAAGCCTAGTGAGATGTGAGACCCACGACCTTATTTTAAATTGGGAAAAATGTCATTTTATGGTCGAAGAGGGTATTGTCCTAGGTCATCTTGTCTCAAAGAAAGGGTTAGAGGTTGACAAAGCCAAGATTGAAGTAGTAGCACAACTTCCCGAACCCACAACTGTGAAAGGTATTCGAAGTTTCTTGGGTCATGCAGGTTTTTATAAGAGGTTCATCAAAGATTTTTCCAAAATAACTAAACCCCTATGTAACCTGTTGCAACATGAAAAAGAATTTAATTTTACCTAAGAATGTCGTGATGCTTTTGAAACAATAAAAAAAGCCTTAGTTACTGGACCCATAGTGACCACTCCTGACTGGTCACTCCCATTCGAAGTGATGTGTGACGCTAGCGAGTGGGCTGTGGAGGCTGTTTTAGGACAACGAAAAGACAAAATCTTCCACCCCATTTATTATGCAAGTAAAACACTAATTGAAGCTCAGATCAATTATACTGCCACTGAGAAAGAATTACTTGCAGCGGTGTTTGCTTTTGATCGTTTCAGATCTTACTTGATAGGGACGAAGGTCATTGTACACACTGATCATGCAACAATAAAATACTTGATCAACAAAGCTGATTCCAAACCACGTTTGATTCGTTGGGTATTATTGCTGCAGGAATTCGACCTTGAGATCGTTGATAGGAAAGGAACAAGCAATCAGGTAGCTGACCATCTGTCCAGGCTAGAGAAGGTAGTGACCACTGTTGAACCCACTCCGGTCCAGGAAAGTTTTCCCGATGAACAATTGTTAGCAGTACAACATCAAGACAAAAATATTCCTTGGTATGCTGACATTGCAAACTTTTTAGCAAGTGGACTAAAGCCCCACAGGATGAGTGGACAACCATTTAAAAAGTTTTTACATGATACCCGTCAATATATTTGGGACGACCCTTTCTTATATAAGATAGGGACAAACCAAATATTGAGGCGTTGTGTCCACGGGAGTGAGCAACATCAAATACTCCAAGGTTGTCACACATCCCACTACGGTGGCCACTTTGGTGGAAACCGCACTGTTGCAAAAATCTTGCAAAGTGGGTTCTTTTGGCCCACTGTGTTTAAAGACTCTTACGAATTTGTGAAAAATTGTGAGCAATGTCAACGAACCGGGAATATATCGCAAAGGAACGAAATGCCTCTTAAATAACATTCTAGAGGTAGAACTTTTTGATGTTTGGGGGATCGATTTCATGGGTCCTTTCCCAAACTCAAACAATAATTTTTATATCTTGGTTGCGGTGGACTATGTTTCAAAATGGGTGGAAGCTGTTGCATGTCACTCCAATGATGCAAACACCGTGGTGAAATTTTTGCATAAAAATATTTTCACTCGATTTGGAACACCACGGGCATTAATTAGTGACGAAGGCACCCATTTTGTGAACAAAGTCATGAGCTCGGTCCTTGCTAAATATGATATACATCATAGAGTGGCCACCGCATATCACCCACAGACCAACGGTTTAGCCGAACTTTCAAACCGAGAAATCAAAGGCATTTTAGAAAAAGTCGTTAAACCACACCGTAAAGATTGGTCAACCAAACTTGATGATGCTCTTTGGGCCTATCGTACGGCCTACAAAAACTCCTTTGGGAATATCTCCATTTAAGTTGGTTTTTGGCAAAGCTTGCCATTTACCAATTGAGTTGGAAAACAAGGTGTTTTGGGCTCTTAAAGAGCTTAACATGAGTGAGGATACTGCGGGAACCAAGAGGTTTTTACAATTGCATGAGCTGGAGGAATTACGATACCATTCCTATGAAAACGCAAAGTTGTACAAAGAAAAGACCAAGATGTGGCATGATCGAAGAATCAACCATAGGGAGTTCGTTGAAGGCCAACATGTACTATTGTTCAATTCCCGTCTCAAACTCTTTCCTGGTAAGCTAAAATCTCGATGGACGGGACCATACACAGTTGTCAAGGTAAGCCCCTTTGGAACTGTCGAATTGATGTCCCCACGGTCTGGTCAGACCTTTAAAGTCAATGGGCAAAGAGTGAAGCACTTTCTAAGTGACAGTGCCCACTCTCCATCCCACTCTCTACCTTACTCTGGTTAAGAAAAGTCAGAACCATTTGTAAATATTTTAATTCAGTTATTTGTTGTCTTTTTATTATTTTTGGTATTTTTAATTCCTTGTGGTAGTTTATTTTGAATGTGTGTAGGATGGATTGCCAATTTTTGAAGAAAAAGTCAACAACTGCTTCGCAGTGACATCGACCATGTCACTGCGCATCCACTGCATGCCTGACGATTGGATGTGACGGTTTGGGGGCCCAAGAACTGATTTTCCATCACCTTTTCTTACGCAAACATCACATTTTCTGCCACCTCATCCTACTTCTCATATTTCCAAGAAAACCAATCCTATCTCTCTCAATAACCGTTCCCTCCTAAATCTATTACCCAAAAAATACTTCCTTTCTACACTAAAAACCCAAAAGATACCTTTTGCTCTCAAAATTCAAAATCAATCCTGAAACTCTCTTCCTTCCCAATATTCTCTCTCAAGAACAAAGAACCCCTTCAATGGCGAGAAGCAAGCGACAGGTCCCAAACCCTAATGAACCTAGCCGAGCCACGCGCCGCCGCATGACCGCCGACGACAACCCACCGGAGAATATCACCGGTGACCTGAACCAACCTCCGCCGTCCTCCGACGAGCACCCAATGATGACCGTCGCACCAGATGTTGAGTCGTCGAAACAAGAAGGATCGAAGACAGCTTCATCGATCAATCGGGTCCTTGGAATAAGGACCCCACTTTCATGCACCTTTGCTAAATTCTTGCAAAGAATGACCCCGACTGAAGAGGAAGCCATTTTGAAAGCCCTGGTAATCGAAGGAAAGACATGGGACAAGGATGGCAGTAGGAGATGCCTACACGCTAGCTCCCTCACTACTGAGGCCGATGTGTGGTTTCAATTCCTACGCCACTCCTTGTCACCCACCACTCATGATACAACCCTCTCGATGCACAAGTGCGGTCTTCTGTACTGCATCCTAGAGGGAAAAACAATCAACCTGGGAATCCTGATGCAGTCTGCAATTTACTAAGCACGAACTCGTAAAAAGGTAATCCTCCCACTTCCTTGTCTCGTTACTTCTCTACTAATAGATGCTGGAGTGCCATCTGCTCCAGATGATGAGTGGCTCGTTTCCGCCAACAATATCAGCGTGGTGACCATCAAGAGATTGGGAGAGCAATTACCGCTCCCACTAAAGATCCCACTGCTGAAGAAGTCCCAGTGACATCTGCCACCAACCCACTCCCCAATCCCACTCCAGGAAGCACAAACAATCACATGACCGCTGTTTTGGATGCATTGAGAGCTCTCTCTGATCGCATCACTCATATGGAGGAAAGGCAGAAACACATGGACAGGGCCACGAAATCCTTCTGGATGTATACGCAAGAACGGGATGCGGTTATTAATCAGATGTACCAAGGTGTTGATCCCCATTTGGCTGCACAAATCCCTGCTTTTCCGGAGGGAATCTGTCCAACAAACGCAAGTGATGATGATTACAGTAGCGAGTCTGCAGAAAGCTCACCACACGCAACCCCCACGCATTGAATTGTTTGTTGGGACTCTGGTTTCTACTCTGATTGCTCCAAAAACAATTTCTATTTTATGTCTGTTTGATATTTTGCCTATGGCTAGGCTCTTGGCAATTTGCTACTTTTAACTTTTTTGTGATGAATGCATGAATACCTACTGTCAAGTAGGTCCTTTTGGGTACTAACATATTTCTCTTTTGAATGATTTTTTATTCCATTTCAAGGTGCACAACTTTCGGCTTCCAACTTAAAAAGTCACTTTTGTAAGTTCTGATTCTCAACTTGTCACATTGAAATGATTTAGGCCATTTTTGCATCCAAACTCGACCTTTTTGTACCCCAGAATACCTCCTTGAACCCACTTTCCAAGTCACAGTGAGGACACTATGCAATCTTAAGTTTGAGGTGGGGACTTCCAGTGTGACTTCCAGTCTTTCCACAGTGGGGACACTGTGAAGTCTTAAGTTTGAGGTGGGTAAGCTATACCATCCTCCAAAAAAAACACAAAAAGAAAAAGAAAAAATCGGAGTGTCACAACAAGAGATTGATGGTGTGCCTTTTCTGGACCATCAAAGTGCTCACTCCCAGAAAACGATGGTGTGCCTATTCTGGACCATCAGAATACCCACTCTCACAAAAATTAGCCATACCCAAATAAAATCCTGAAGTGTACGTACTTACCCTTGCAAAACACAGAAACACTCACTTCTTGAAATAAAAATCTCAAAGCGAGATTTTCGGTTCGTGTTTGGAATTGTTTGCTACAAAACCCTTGGGAAAATATTCAAAGCCACAAACCCTTCAAACCCAAGAAAGTCCTATTGATCAAATATGAACAAGGGAAAAATATCGACGAACGCACAAGGTGAAATTTTAATCTTGGGGCCCAAAGAAGCATCCATGGAGGGAGATCAACATGCATTCAAAGTGAGAAATCTGTAAGTCCCTGAAAGTTCAAAAGTGCATAATTTTATTTTTTTCTTTTTTTCTTTTTATTACTTGGGGACAAGTAATGGTTTAAGTTTGAGGTTGTGATAACTCTATTTTTAGAGTTATTATTTCCTTTTATTTTTATTTTATTTTGTCAAAATTTAGCCATTTCACTTCTCAAAACCCTCATTCTTGGTAATATTCCTAAAAATGAGCAAAAAGAGTGAACCATAGTTTTTATAAACCATTTGGTGGAGTTTTGTTGTTTTTTCACGAAATATCTGCAGTGACTTGCGGAGTGCCCACTGGCGAGCCAAGAAGAAAACAAAGAAAAATCAATTCTTAGCATGAAAGCAAAATCCTGGAGATTGGAAGACTCTAATGGCAGAGGCATGGGATGGAAAGTACAAGCATGTTCCCTTAGAGATGGCAAAATGAATTGTTTATTAACTCCCATGGTACTTTAAGTGGACTTTTTGGAAAAGGTGGAGAGACCTTGGGGTAAAAGGGCTACAAGCTTGTGGATGGAAGGTTTACTCATGGAAGCTGGATTTTATGTCTTCTGCTTCAAGTCTTTAGTCTCTAGATTTTACCCATCTTTTGTTGGTTCAACTTTTCCTCTTAGTATATAAAGAGAGGTTGGGTGTCATTTAATTCATATCTCCATCTACCACATTTAGTGAAAGTTAGGTTTAGTTGTTAGCTCTAGAATTTACTGCAGTAGCTCTTTAATTTTCTGTATTTCGATTTGTAGTGTAATCGTTAGTTTTCAAGCAATTAGTGGCAGTGCTGTATTCTCGTTCCCCACTGTGGTTTAATCGAAGTCACTTTCAGTTTACTTATGTGCAACTTCTCATCTTTTGTTTTCTCTACTTCGGTAATTATGGGCTAAGCATCCTTTGGGATGTAGGAAAGAGAAGTACCTGGATTTTATGAAAAATGCTTGAGTAATCTTTATACTTGGAATATTTATTGTTTTGGTCATTCACTCTCGATTATTGCCCAATGATGCGAACAAGCCGATCACTTGTAAGGATCTAAAGTCTAGTTCTTAACTCAGAAATGAGTAGAACGCAGTGACACGAGCTTGGATGATGCTAGGGAATTCGAAAGAATTCTTATGACACTTGCGAAAATGCGGTCGGCACAGTGAGCTAATCTCAACCCACTGGAGTAGTAGGTAAGCTAGTTGGTTTATAAAAACACTTAGAGTATTTGTCTCTACACATTCCATCGAGGCCTGAAAAGGTCCATTTTGAGATTACCATTGACAAAACAGTAAGTACCAAGAGTATGAGATTTTTACTTAAAGGTGTGAGTATTTTGTAACCGGGCTTTTCTAACGAGAATGCCCACTTCAAGTACAAGGATCACTTTTAGGATCAAGTATTTAATATAAAATCTAGGGAAAATCTAACCTACATTCCTTCTTTTAAATCTTAAGTAAATCGTTAAAATAGCGTTTCACCAAACAAACCAAAATATTGCTTCTTCTGTAATTGAAACTTGTAAAAGGAAGCTCATGAAAACCGTATTGTCTTGATTGCCCAGTCCATGTGGATACGATTATGGTACTTTACCAACTATTACTGGTTGTGACGATCATAATGGCCAGTGTACACTTGCGCTTCCCACTGTGGATAGTTTGCAACCCACTACAATTAAATCACATATTTCGCACGTACCAGAGTGCTTCATGTTAAAATATTCTTCTTTATTCGTAGGCGTATGACCAATGTGTTCCCACTCTCGTAAATGATACCTAGTACTTCTATATGGTGCCAAAAATCCGTTGCCATTGACATATCCTCCATTGGCCAAATAGTAATAGGTTTACAATAGAGCAACTTGCTCCTCAATCGTCACATCACCATCTTCTAATAGACCACCACGAGTTTTTAGCAATTCACACAAAATGGCAAATGCATTCCTATCCATTCGTAACTCATTTATGAAAATAATGTCGCTTTCACATGTGATACGTTGGATTTCTATCGATCTACTTTGAAATCTAGTGAAGGCTCTTTGCCTTAAATTTCTCCTCTCATGATGTATTTGTTCATATTCTATCAACCAATTTGCAACAATTGACAAAACTATGAGCAAATTAACGTAAGCCCTCAACACCTTAACAACTACAATTAGATGGTTACCATCCATGGCTACAAAGCGAAAAGAAAACAACAAATAAGCATCCAAACAGCAGAAAATTTTCAACAAATAAGCATCCATGGCTAAAAATTCAAATTTGAAGCATCCAAACAGCAAAAAAAGTTTCAGATTTGAAGCATCCAAACAGCAAAAAATCGATTTTCAGCTTTGATGCATCCCAAATCGATTTTCATACTTGAAGCATCCAAAAATCAATTTTCAGATTTGATGCATTCCAAATCGATTTTCAAATTTGAAGCATCTAATAATCGAAAAATCGAAGATAAACAAATCGAAGCATCAGAAAAGTAAATCGATTGAAGCATCAGAAAAGAAAGTCGATTTCAGAAATGGAAATCGATTTGAAGCAAATCGAAGCATACAAGGTATCGAAGCAACTCAGAAAGAAGCATACAAAAAATCGAAGCCTTGAAGCATCAGAAAATCAAATCGAAGCATACAGAAAATCGAACCCTTGTTCACGCCAGAAAATCGAAGCATAAAGAAAAACGAAGCAACTCAGAAAGAATGTTACCTGGAAGAATCGACGAGGATTTGATTGGAGGACTGGAAGAATCGATCTGCAAAAATGTCGATCGGGAAGGAGGAGTCGTGATGGAGGCGTAGGTAGAAGATAGGAAAGTATCATAGGATTAGGTTTTAGAAAAAGGTATTTTGGTCAAAAATATCTCAATTCCATCTTGTTCTAGGGGGTCTTGGTGGAACACGCGTGTTCCAAGTTAGCTCCATCTAGTTCCTGTCTGTTTCACCTTAAGTCATGCCAAACATGGGACAAGGGCCCTTGTTCCTGTTTGTTTTGTTCCGCCTTACCAAACGCACCCTTAAAATTTCATGTTTGAACTTTACAAAAGTAATTGGTAAGCACGTTCAAATACATAATAAGGTTAAGTTGTACTGCAAAATTCTCCAACAAAATTGGTCTTTTTTTATACAGAAATTGTATTAATTTTCATTCTCGGTTTAGGCCATCCGCAACGCCTCGGGCTCGGCTGCGGGCTCCTGCGGGCTGCGTTGCGGGGGCTGCGGGCTTGGGTCTCGGGCTCGGGCTCGGGGTGCGGGTTTGAAAACCCGAGGAACCCGAAGAACATTGTTGTATTTAAATTTTTTTTTTAAATTTTGAAAATATTAAAAACTAAACGGCTCTTTCAACGACTATTTTTTTTATTTTATTTTTCAATTTAATCACACTATATATATTAATCCAAACCTCTCAAATTTAATCACACCAAACTCTCTCAATCTCTCTCATTCTATTCCATTCTCTATATTTTAAACAATATGGATTCGCCACAACCCGGTTCACCGACCGCATTATCGTCATCCGTAGACACCGACGAGTTGTTGAATCTACAAAGGAAAGTTTTTCGACAGACTGCACAATGGATTTATGGTAGCACCGCCTCATCGTCAACAAGAGAGAGGGCCGCGAACATAGAAGCAGTGGCCTCTCAAGATCTATGGATCTGGCACGCATACTTTGGTGTTGCCGGTTCCAACAACGACATCAATGTTCTCAATCAGTCGCCCATCTTGAACGTTGTATATGATGGAAAAGCACCATACTGCCCTTTTGAGGTGAATGGAGCCACCTACGAGCACGAATATTATCTAGCGGATGGGATATATCCGGAATGGGCTACTTTCGTAAAATCATTTACGTGCCCACAGGACCTTAAACGACAAAAGTTCAAGTCCGCGCAAGAATCGGCACGTAAAGATGTTGAACGAGCTTTTGGCGTGCTTAAACAACGTTGACATATACTTCATAACCCGGCACGCGGATGGGAACTCTCAAGATTGAGAAACATTATGTACGCTTGTGTCATATTACACAATATGATACCCGAAGACGAATACCATGCTATTTGTGGTGGCGATGAAAACGACCTTTCCACGGATGAAAACGACCTTTCCACGGCAAATGTTCTAGAAGTCAAAAACCGGGACACTCATAATAACCTTCGGTCGGATTTGGTCGAACATATTTGGCATATCCAAGTTCCCAACAATGACGACGAGTAGATTTTTAAATTTATTTTGTAATTTTTATTTTTAATGAATGGTATGAATTTTTATTTTTATTATTTATCTTATTTTTATTTATTAAAAAATATATAAATATTTTTATTTTGTTAAATAATTAAATGTATAAATAAAAGAATTAAAAAAAATGAGGTGGCAAAAGAGCTTTTAGTTATGCACTGGAGGTCTTTAGGGCTTGAGGAGAAAAGCTGATGTGGCATTGAGAGCTTTTATCTATGCGCTGTGGATGGCCTTACGAAAAAAAAATTATTTTTGATTGTATTGTATAGGTACACACAACTAGTTATTATTATATAATCTTTATCAATTATAAGTCAGCAACTACAATATTTTATTGTCCTTTTTATGTTACAAAAGAAATCATCATAATTTATAAGTACAACCGGATTATACGTGAATTATGTAATCAAATAGAATATATATATATATATATAATAATATACAACTGAAATATAATGAGAGTATGACCACTTGTATATCTATCTAATATGTCGACTAAAATAGATACCCACGTAATGATGATGTGTGCAAACTCATGTATTGTCATCATTACAGTATTTTTTAGGTCGCCGTCGTAGAGAGCCGGATATACATGGTCTTGCTTAATTTATATATATATATATATATATATATATATAGATATAGAGAGAGAGAGGTGGTTTCATTTGCAAACCACTCTTATATAGAAAACTATGAAACCCAACTATGAACCATAGATTAAATAAATCAACGGCTAAGATGTTTTTGTGCTAATTATGGTATTAATAAAATTAATTTAATATTTTTAATGAAAAAAAATTAACGAAAGGGCACTGTTGTACATTCTCATCTAATTTCAAAATAGGAAAGTGGATGTCATCCATGATCATCATCGACCATCATAACCCATAACCATAGTCAAGTTTAATACCCTAGTAATAGAAGATGGTATTCATCAAAATTCAACATGTACCGTTGAAAAATAGGATGAAATCAATTGGGTATTAGCTGTATTGATGAAAAAGATTTGCTATGATGGTGAAATAAAATGTAATCTTATCAAACATGAAAGATTAAACGAAGATGAAACAGAGATGCAAGAAGATGAAACAGAGATGCACAGAGATGAATGGAAATGAACCGAAGATGGAACGGAGATGAAACGGAGAACCTGAGATGAACCGAAGATGAAACTGTGATGAACATAGATGAACCGGAGATGAAACGGAGATGCACGGAGGTGAAACGGAGAACCGGAAATGGATCGGAGATGAAACGGGGATGAATCTGTTTGTTTTTTATGAAACTGAGATGAATTAGTTTTTGGTTTGGTGAAGCATCCCAACGAACCCAGAAGCAGTTGAGGATGGTCTCCGCCGCCGGACTTGTTATTGGTTGGTTTGTTGCCGCTAGAGAAGGTGATGATGGTGGTGGGAGAGCTTGACAATTTTTGGTTTGATGAAGCAGGCCAATGATGGTAAGGAAGGTGGTGATGGTAGTTGCAAATCTTTACAGGACATAAGTCTAAATTTCTTGATCTTCAAACCATGATAAGGAAGCCGGCCATATGAAAATGTGATGAGTTTGTAGTGGATATGTTTCATCACCAACAATTGTTCCATGAAAATTTGTAGTGAATATGTGATGCGCACCTGGCTCATCTAGGGAAAAAATGATGAAAATTGGGATGAACATTTTATTAACCATTAATGAACCCATAATCTTCTCTGAACTGAAACTCGTTCATCAGTTTTGGTAATTATCAAAATGCGACGATGAAACTGTGAATTTAATTAAACGGTGATGAATCCATAAGATATTCTGAATTGAAACTAATAAACGTGTTTTGTTTAATATTTTTTTATTTACCATAATTAAAAGGATAATAACATGAATACCTCCTAAAATAACTCAAAATGATAACTACCACATATATAACCATTCTAAGTAAATGACTGTTACGCCCTTATTAATATTGGTTTGTAGAGTTTGCATTATAAGAGAGGTTTGCAAACGATCCCTCCCCTATATATATATATATATATATATATATATATGGTATTTTTTGCAAACCACTACATTGTTAGAAACTATGTAAACCACTTAATCACCATCCATTTACATCATTTACAGCCCAAATTGAAGTGGTGGCATTTTGTGTAATTTGTGGCAATTCATGAATTATTTTCATAACAAAAAAGGCACACAAGGGTATATTGGGTATAACTAAAAGTCAATATTCTTTTTTTTTTCTCTCTCTCTCTCTCTCATACGATTAACCCTAGAATGGAGTTCTTCTTCTCTCTCGATTGCAATCACAGCCGCACCCACCACCATCTTGTCTCCTCTCGATTTCTTCTTCATAGCAAAAAACGACACCGGCAGCCCTGCACATTCAGCCGCCGACAACCACCCCTCCACTACCGTCGCTTTCCAACATTCAGCCGCCGACAACCACCCCTCCACTCCGTCGATTTCACAGACCCACAATCATTTTCTTGATTTTTGGTTTCATGTTTCTAGGTTCATGATTTTGGTCTTTTTCTGGGTTTTGTCTTCATGATTCTGGGTTCATGATTTTATATGGTTTCATGTTTCTAGGTTCATGGTTTATATGGATTCATGATTCTGGGTTCATGATTTTATGAATTCATGTTCCTGGGTTCATGATTTTATATTGTTTCATGATTCTGGGTTCATGAATTTATATGGCTTTATATTTATGGGTTCGACTTCTTCTTGAACACCATGGATTCTCTCTTATTTGGGTTCATGTTTTTGGGGTCCATGGAGTAAGGTTCATGTTTTTTGGATTCATGATTTTTGAATCCATTTTTGTATTCATAATTTTTGTATCCATTTTTGTTTCTTAACCCATAAAACTTTCGATGTATTTGGGTTTCATGATGAAGAACACGAAACAGATTAAGAACCCAACACATTAATATTAAGGGATTGAGATTACGATTAATTTTAATGGGATATCAACAAATCGCAAGAAATATGGAAACTGCCATCTTTACACAATTTTTTAAATAATAATTAAAAAACTGAATTTATAAAATTACGTTCATATCCCTCCGTGATAATATTAATTAATAATTAATTTTAATTAAATAAAATGAAATGATTGGTTAAGAAGTGGTTTCTATATTTTCTATAAATGCATTGGTTTGTAAAAGAAACCTCCCCTATATATATATATATAGGGGTGGGTTCAAATAAAAACTCAAATTCAATTGTAAACGTGAGGACAAACCACAGCCGTTGATTAATAATCCGGTGAAGAGATCAGTGGCAAAAAACGTGGTGACAATTTCGTAAATAAGTTGAAAACTCTGTCCATGGCTTAATGAATATTTAGCGCGCATGGGTAAAATTGGAAAAAAAAAGTATTTAGTCTGAATAAAAGATAATTATTTTCGTCAGATTAGAATCAGCGCCTCCTTTGTTGACTTTTTATTTTCTTTTTTAATTAAAAAACTTTTACCCCTTAAATTTTAAAATAAATTATCTCAAAAATTACTAACATTTTAATCAAACAAATTACATCAAAAAAACGAGAATTTCGTGCTCTTCGATATGACATCCACCATGATATAGTTTTTTTCGTTTTAACCGTTTTATGTGAAATCGTGTATATGTGTTATATTCGGAGTGAATAATACAACATTTGGGATGAATAATATCTACATTTATTCGGACTGAGTATATAGAATTATTTAGACTGAATATATGGAATTATTCAGTCTGAATAATTTACCTTTATTCAGTCTGAATAATTATATTCGTTTGAATATCTACCTTTATTCAGTCTGAATAATTCTATATATTCAGACTGAATAAAGATAGATATTCAAAACGAATAAATGTTTAAGTTTTGTTCTTTTTTCATATCTACCTTTATTCAGTCTGAATAATTCTATATATTCAGACTGAATAAAGGTAGATATTCAAAACGAATAAATGTTTAAATTTTGTTCTTTTTTCATATCTACCTTTATTCAGTCTGAATAATTCTATATATTCAGTCTGAATAAATGTACATATTATTCATCCAGAATGTTATATTATTCATTCTGAATATAACACATGTACACGATTTCACGTAAAAAACGGTTAAAACGAAAAAAAACTATATCAAGACATGAATAAGTTTTATTCTTTTTTAATATCTACCTTTATTCAGTCTGAATAATTCCATATATTCAGTCTGAATAATTATATATATTCAGTCCGAATAAATGTAGATATTATTCATCCCGAATGTTGTATTATTCACTCTGAATATAACACTTATACACGATTTCACGTAAAAAACGGTTAAAACGAAGAAAAAAAACTATATCATGATGGATGTCATATCGAAGAGCACGAAATTCTCGTTTTTTTGATGTAATTTGTTTGATTAAAATGTTAGTAATTTTTGAGATAATTTATTTTAAAATTTAAGGGGGTAAAAGTTTTTTAATTAAAAAAGAAAATAAAAAGTCAACAAAGGAGGCGCTGATTCTAATCTTGACGAAAATACCCCTAAAGCTGAATTTTAGGAATGACTTAAATATGGCTGCGATCAATGGACGAGATTTGTTCTCACGTTTACAACTAAATTTGAGTTTTTAGATGAACTTTCCTCTCTCTCTCTCTATATATATATATATATGGATGACCATCGAGCACCATTTTCCCGAGCCGAATCGGTACCATATATTCGGTCCGGTTTTCGGTTCCATATAATCTTCAAATTTGGGTATTCAGTATCGGGATTTTCCCGAAAATACCGAACCGAACCCGAATTTTAAAAGTCATTGTCCTTTTAAAAATTTGAAATATGCATATCATCTCCTAAATAAACTAAACTTATATTTGCTAATCAAGATATATCATTTTCTAAACTACTCAAACTTTCTCTATAAACCCAAAAAAACGACCCCCATACATAACCATAAAAAATCGGTACAACTACATACACATCAAAAAATCGACAAATACGGGATTCGGGAATCGTTTTGAAAAACATTTGAAACATCACGAAGATATTTGGGTTTGCGGTTGGTTTTGATACAAATTCGATACGTCTTCATATTTTCGGTCCTAAGTGGTCCTAGTACCGATTTTCCCGTCCCGAAACTGAAACCGTACCGGTACATACGGTTCGGTTTTCGGTACCACTTTTTAGTCCCAAAAAATTTCGATACCAACCGGTTCGATACCGGTCCGGTCCCGATCTCATTCCTATATATATATATATATATATATATATATATATATAGGGTTGGGTTCACGTGAGACCAATCTGTTTTCGTGAAACCAAGAAATTAACACTAAACATTCACAGTGATTCGTTGTGAAGGTAAGAAAAACAACAAAACTTCACAACAAAAACACTGTGAAGGTTTACCATCACAGTACCTTCACAGTCTTTTGCTGTGAAGGTTAGTGTTAATTTTTTGGTCTCACGGTCTCACGGAAATAGTCTGGTCTCACATGATCTCAAGTCTCTCTCTCTCTCTCTCTCTCTCTCTATATATATATATATATAATTTGTCATGTGCCCAAAACCGATCAATTAGACCACCTACTCATTAAAAGATCATGAGGCAATGCATTATCGAAAATACTACTTTTGGAAAAACGACAAAACAACATGATCTTCTGATCAGACCTACAAACCAAGGAAAAATCTAGTGGACCGAGTTTGCCTACGGTATTTGTTTTTTAGAGGTTTCTAATTTCTTATTGTATTTTTCAATCAGCTGTTGCACATAAGTTTATCGTTCTTCATAGTTATTGTACATTGGGCAATCTTGATAACCAATGTTATTAGAAGCCTCCAGATTGCATATTTAACAAATATCATAACGAGTATACAAGATTAGGGTCATTCTTTTATATTTGCTTTGTCTTCAATCATATCAACGTATATCCTTCTTGATCCCGATTAGGGTTATAAAGCAAGTTGACATACATAGACTTCAACGCTCTTGCCTGATTTTACTTGTTCTAGGGAATTTTTTAAGTATATGTTAATGCCAAAAATCGCCCAGAAGGATAACTTAAGGTTGATTGTGGAGCTTAACAACTAAAGAAAGGAATCGTTCGACAAGACGGTGCGTTTAAAGACAGAAAATGTAAAAGAGACAAGGATTTGGTGACGCGGGAAAAACCTCAACGAGGAAAAAACCCGCGGACGACGGTGGAAGTCGTCGCTGCACTATGATCGCCAAACAGGGGCGATATCCTTTGTTACTGGTGTCGATCGTACAGAGATTACAATACAAATGAAAGAAATGAACTAATTTGTAAAGTAACAAGCGTTTCGAATGTAAAAACAGTGTGCGTCGTGTGTAAAAACTGCGTGTCGTGTGCGAATGTCGTGCGTCGAGAGCGATTCTTCGAGAGAGAGTACTTTGTTTTGTGTGTTCTTGAGTATGCGGTGTGTAATTCGGAGTTAGATGATATGCCAATGATGACTTTGTCTTCATATTTATAGTCTTCGAGTGCATTTAATGACTCCATGAATTCTTCTAATAACGGTCGTAACGGTCTCCGTAGTTTAATGCTCATAATTGCTCTGTTGGTTTCGTCCGTTGGCCATAAATGTCGTTTGACCTGCATTAAACTAGGAAAACATAACAAAAGAATCATACGTTAGTTGGTCGAGGTCGTGTGTTTCTACACGACGGTCGAGGTCGAGATATACATTTGTCTTTTGGCTTTGTTCAAGGGAAAAAATGCTTACGATTTGACTTGTGTTTAGGGAGAAGTGTAATACAAGTTCTTAATGCTTTGGTCGTGGTCGAGACTGGTGAAATTTTGCCCAAACAGTTTGCCCCCAAAATTTGAAAAAGTGGAGTGGCAAATTCAAATTTCAAAAGTTTTTTAAATTTTGCTAGTCGGACGTCTAGGGTCATGACATGTGTCAAAAAAGTCTTTTCAGTTGCCTTAGAACTGGATCGGTCCAATTCTAACTAAAGAAGAAATCGAAAATGTGATAAGATCGTGACGTCATGCTGACGTCCGATAGTGTACAACAGCTGTAAATGCCAGGTGTCGACGATCTGTCGAGCATTCGAAAAGACAGGGGCACGTGTCGATCATTGGGAGGTTCGACCTGACATGAATTTTTGCAATAATAGATGCCTTCGACGGATCTTTTCTTTTTACGATTTTGCAGAAATTTCAAGAGAGATTTTCCCTGATTTCTTGATATTCTTCGTCGAATCTTTTCAAAAACTGCAAGAATCTTCGACCGAGTTAGAGATTTCGAAGTTTAGAACGCCTATATAAGGTACGACTTTCCAATCTTTGTATGCGTCGTAAGTCAATCGCTAGGAAACCTAGGAAGAACTGGGATATCTAGGGTTTTTCAGAGCGTCAAATTTTGTTAACTGGTTTATCGATGTCGACGGAGCCTAGGAGTACTGTATGGGCAAAAAATCACGTCGTACGACCACGACTAGAGCAGGTAAGACGCACGCTATAATCCAAATCTTGTATTTAGATAAGGTCTCGACAAGAACCCAGAAAACATCCGTCGTCTCCCGTAAAAGGTAAGTCGTACGTCTCCTATGACGCACGACCATAACATCGCCCGTCCCGCACGACCATCGCGTAAGATCATTGCACCTTCGACCAAAGCTAACGTTAACCTTGACTGTTACGTTTGTTAAGTATTTAATGCAGGAGTCAAAGCCATTAACAACAAGCAGCCGTAACAGACGAAGAGCATTATGGATAATCACTCCGACGACCGTTTCCAGCCGTTGTAGCCGTTGATCAAATCATTAATGAAGCTAGTTAATGACGCGATGACTATAAAAGACAAGCTAAAGCCTCATTTCAAGGGACATCAGTTAACATCCAGTATACGTCAGCGAACATCACCAAACAACAGAGAAAATCATCCAAACTCATAGCAAATAACATTCAAACTCTGGAGATCAAGTACTGAAATCCAGAACCTCACAGCGAACTCAAGAACACTCGAAGGAAAGCTCAAGTATCTCTCTCGACGCACGATAAACCGCCCTCGACCAGAAGTTCACACTTTGTATTCACACACGACAAACACTTGTTTTTACATTCAAACACTTGTACTTTACATTTCGAAGCATTTCCTTCATTTGTATTGTAACCTCTGTACGATCGACGCCGGTACCAAGGACGTCGCCCCTGATTGGCGACCATAGTGCAGCGACGACACCCCTTGTCGTCCGCAGGTTTTTTCCTCGATTGAGGCTTTTCCCGCGTCATCAAATCCCTTGTCTCGTTTATTTTTTCCCTCGTCGCACGTCTCGTCGAAAGATCCTTTCTTTAGTTGATTAAGTCCACATCGACCTTAAGTTGTCCCTTTGGTGCGATTTTTGGCATTAACAGTTTGGCGCCATCCGTGGGACCTCATCTAGAGAAAATCCTCGACGAACGTGCACCCTACTAACAGTTTCTTGGAGTTTTTTCTGCTCTCTATTACAGGAATAATGGCAGCCCCTGGAAATCCGCAGCAAGCTGTTGCTTAGATGTATCAGGAGCTCGAAGTCGCCAGGAATCAGCTCAATGCAATGGCAGAGCAGAATCGCAGAGCAGCTGAGGAGATCGCGCGGTTAAGAAATCCTCTTGGGCCTCAAAATGGTCCTAGGCCGTTCGTGCAGAACCCAATTCCAAGATCGTTCGACCAGAATGGCCCCAGACCATTTGTCCCCAGTCCAGGTTCATCCGCGTAGAATCAACATCCCGACCCGTTCATGCAGAATCAACAGCCAGGGCCGTTCAACCCAAATCCTCAGTTTGGGACAGTTCCTCCCCAGCACATAAGGCCACCACCCGTGAATAATGGGTCTCAGCCATTACAAGGGTCGCAGCCTTTCCAACAGGGGTCGCAACCATTTCAGCAGCCATTTCAGAATGGACCTCAAGGTGGATCTCAGCCACTCCACGGTGGATCGCAACCTTTCCAGAAAGGATCGCAGCCGTTTCAGAATGGACCGCAACAATCCCACTATGGGTCGCAGCCATATTTTGTCCCGTTCAACGGGGACACCAATGGTTCGTCGCATGGTAATGGCATTAGTCAAGGGACCAATCCCTCGACAGGGGCAAATCCTGATCTTAACGATCCCGTCGCCCAGCGTTTGAAGATGTTAGAAGACCAAAATGAGTGCGTTCTGTCCTTGCTCGCCAAGTTGCCTGGGGCAGCCGTGCCTGTCGACGTCGAGCCTCGCTCGGGGTATCAGGCGTCACCCTTCATCGACGAGATTGCCACCATCGAGGTCCCGAAGAAGTATAACATTCCTGCCTTCACTCCCAAATATTCTGGTGTGACTGATCCGACTGAGCATGTCGCGCAATACAAGCAGCTCATGTGGACGATATCGATCCCATTTATGTACCAGGAAGTGTGCATGTGTAAGAGTTTCGGAGCAACTCTCACTGGTCCAACTCTCCAATAGTTAATCAATCTCAAACCCAAGTCCATCGGGTCGTTTGCTGAGTTGGTTAACCAGTTCTCCCAGCAATTCGCCAGCAGTCGTAAGATGGAGAAGCAGACCAGCGACCTATATTACATCGTGCAGAAAGCTAATGAGTCTATTCGAAGTAATTTCAATAGATTCAATGCCGAAATGATCAGCATCCGCAATTGCGACGTAAAAACCGCGATCGAAGCCTATAAGCGCGGTCTGGACGATAGTTCGGGTTTATACACCGACCTGACCAAATATCCCCCGGAGAATTTTGAAGACGTCCGAGCTTGAACCTTAGCATATATGAGGGTAGAAGATGATGCCGCCTTTCGTCGCAAGCACACTGACGACAAGAAGTCGTTAGGCGTCAGAAAGCCAGAATTCAAGACAAAGGCTGTTTCCAGAATAGAGCCAACGCGCCAAATTTCAAATGTTCGTTTCAAGACGAAAGCAGAGGCCAAGACCGCGACTATGTTCACTCAGTACCCCAAGATATCCTCTTACGGATTCAAAGGATCTGCTAAGGAATTAGTCGAAGCTCTGAAAGGTACCCAAGCTACCATCCGATGGCCAAAGAAATCCGACCTGGACGATGCTAAAAAAGACAAATCAAAGTGGTGCGACTTCCATGTCGATCATGGTCATGCGACAGACGATTGTATCGCATTGAAGAAGGAACTAACATATCATTTCCCGAAAGGAAATCTCAAGGACATCATCGACGATGTCGCTATTCCAGCTAATGGCCATCGACCATCGACTCCCGAGCATGCAAAAGTTGTCAATTGAAATTCCCTATGCCATGGGGAATCCAGGAGTCGCTCGTGAGTGCTACAAAGTCTACCTTGAAGCCGCGAGAATAAACTGAAGTCGCAAGATCAAGCTCTCGACAGGTTCGTTCTTCTATCCCTAAATTAATATCTTTTTCACAGGGATAAATCTACTATGGTGCCTCGTCGCACGCCAACATAGTCAACACAGGACAATATTTCTCCGTGTCATTCTGTCATTCAAAACCTATCTTTTCCTCCCAAAAAGGATACGGTAATAAATGACAGGGGGCAAATAGAGAGAACAGTCGAAATGGTACGTTCTCTAACTCTTTTTCATACGATTTTTTCTCACAAAACGTTTACCGACTTAAGCATCGGAGGGTCGTTGGCCAGCCAACGACCAAACCCTGACATCGTTTTATCGCAGAATCGCACGACAGATTATCGCAGAATCGCACGTCAGTAATCATTAAGTGTACTATATGACTTTAATATCGCAAGGTCGAACGACATAAACGATCAGGTCTCTAACTTTATCATTTCTCCACAGGGGCATACGATACAAACTCATTGTACGTACGATAGCAAAGTCTAAACGATTTTACCCCTAAGTTTTTTTTACTTAGAAAATGCTTTAATCGCGTGTTCACATATTTGTTTTACTCATCGTATTACAATGCATGACTCAGTCGCATGATTTCCTGTGTGTCCTATGTTCAAATTCACAATTAAACATGGTTTGGATAAAGCATAAAGTTCAAACAAAAGTTGCGTTCATTATAAAAGTCATCGAGTACATAATCGACCACTAACGGTCGAGCAACACGAACAAACAAATACATTTTTTCTAAGGTTGTGGAGGAGCATCGATCACAACCTTGTCCGATACCTCATCCCGAAAACCCTTGTTAGCCACCTCATCCTCAACCTCTTTCTCGTCATCCAAGTCGAGATCCCTCTCGGTCCCGACTCTCTCATAAAAGAGACGTAGCTCATCTGACGCTGAAGCCAAAGGATCCTTGCCCTGCAGGTGACGTCGCATAACTGCCGCACACGCAGTAAGTCGAGCATAAGAAAAGAAAGACTTATTTTCGCCCTTCAACTCATCAGACTCTTTCTTCAATTTATCACCTTAGCCTTGATTCCCTCGACTTCCTCCCTCTTCGCGGTTACGGATTCCTTCATCCCCTCCAGCTCCTCTCTCTGGTCGCGCATCAAAGTCAGGGACTCCTTCAAACGCGAGTTTATCTCATCTCTTGTATGACTGAGGGCATCCAATTCATCCAGAGCGTGGTCAAGGCGCACCGACATCGCTTCTTCATGCTCCAGAGCAGCTTTCTCTTTAGCTAACGCTGCATCTTCATCTTTGGTAACAGAAGCCATTGAAACCTCTATATTCGTCGTTTCGGCCTGCAATGCCAGGGAAGCTTGGAACGCCTGAAGAATCATAATATGAGCGACATTAGTAAACAACGACAAACGACAAGTCTTGAAAGAAAGACTTACCAAGAATAAGAGTCCAGCTGTATGGAACTCTTTCTTCTCGAAAGAAAACCCGTCAAAACGCTCCCTGAAAGACGGAAGCAAATATTTTTCCAAATGGGGGAACAACTTCGTCTCGTCCAAGACATTGTCGTCCAGAAAACCCGATGACAACGTAAAGTTGACCGTCGTTTCCCCCACAGGTCCCTTCTGCGCGCCTTTGCCCCTGTCGGCCGATGAAGGGCCGGATAGGACGACGGGAGACATCGTCGCCAGTTGCGCAGTATCCACAGATTCTGCGTCGGTCGTGTCAAACGCAACCGATGCCTTCGCCTTCCTGGACAAGGCAACCCTCGATGGGTTACCCGTCTTCAAAGACGGTTCCCTCAGAACGAACACCTTTGTCCTCTTTAAGAGGCCCGACCCGGTTATCGGGAACTCTTTTCTCTTCAGGACTCCCGACCCAGTTGTCGACACGTACTTCTCACTCGCCTCGCGAGCTACTTTGACTTGGGCCATCTTCCTAGCAACAGAAGATGTCGCCTGCGCTTGAGATTCACCTGTACGGTAAAAGAAAGAAATTAGACGATTCAGAACAGAGAAAGACCAGGTCAAGCGAAAAGAAGACAAAAAATACTTACCAATTATCTCTACCTCTGGTTCTTCGCTCTCCTCCTCAGTCTTCTCAGAGTCCTCCTCTTCTTCTTTCTCCTCTCGACCCATCCTCATTCTGTCGCTCAAGAAAACGGTGTCATCATCCTCGTCTATCAAATGACGTATGACGTACGACCGGACTTCAGTACTAAATTCCAAGAACTTTTCGATCTTAGCCCGAGAAGCATCATCCGGATTTACCTTATCAAAATCAATATCTACACATAAAAAGAAGATCAGTCGAAGAAACAATCGAGCAACAGAATAACATGAAAACATATAATCAAAGGCTCACCCGTCATATTCCAACCCTCCCTAATCCAGTCACTATCAGTGTCCAGCGTCGACGTCCGTACGAATACATACCTCTTCTTCCATCCACGAGTGTTGACCGCAGTATTTAAAACCAGGGTACGATCACCCTTGCACCTTGAAAACAAACTATAGCGACGGTACCGGTCATTCTTGACCTTATACGCCGTCAGAAGGTCCCTCACATTCAACGGTGGATTCCAGTTGGAGGTAAGTCGTTCGATGATCAAGATAACTCGCCAGAACTGGGGCATCAATTGCCCCGGCGAAAGATCAAATTCACACAAGAACTCTTTGACTAAAGGCGAATATGGCCAGTGAAAGCCTATCTTGAATGGGTATTCATATATAACAACGTACCCCTCGGGGCACATTTCCGGTCAAACCTTGCCGACCTTGCTTACGGTAATCCCCATGGGAATCCTCGCTAGACTTCTAAAATCGTCGAGATCTTCTTCGTTTTTAATGGTGCTTCTAGGCTCTGTCGACATTGCCAGCCCCGTTAAATTGATTTGCACTTCTGAGAGGCCCCAGATATCCCAGTTTTTTCTAGGCTTTCTAGCAATAGACTTGCGACGCATACGCAAACTGGAGGGTCGTATCTTATATGATCTCAGAAAAACTTAAAGATCCTTGCAAGTTCTAATCGAACGGAAATCGCCAAGAAAAGATCCATCGTAATCTTTATTTATGCAGTCGATCATGTCAGGTCGAGCCCTTTGATAACCGCCGTGCATCCCCGTCCTTTCGTATAACCATAGGGATCGTCGACACCTGTCCTCGACAGCTGGTAAGCATCATCGTGTGTCAGTATGACGTCACGACCTCGTTCCCTTTTCAACTTCTCGTTCAGTTAAAGGCGAACCGGTCCAGTTCCACGACAACCAGGTAAGTCTCTCAACCCAGGTCACAAGTCTAAGCGGTCGACAAGCAAAATTTAAAACTTAAATTTGACATTTAATTTTCAAATTTTGGGGGCAAACTGTTTGGGCAAAAAATCACGTCGTACGACTACGACTAGAGCAGGTAAGACGCACGCTATAATCCAAATCTTGTATTTAGATAAGGTCTCGACAAGAACCCAGAAAACATCCATCGTCTCCCGTAAAAGGTAAGTCGTACATCTCCCATGACGCACGACCATAGCATCGCCCGTCCCACACGACCATCACGTAAGATCATTGCACCTTCGACCAAAGCTAACATTAACCTTGACTGTTACGTTTGTTAAGTATTTAAGGCAGGAGTCAAAGCCATTAACAGCAAGCAGCCGTAACGGACGAAGAGCATTATGGATAATCACTCCGGCGACCGTTTCCAGCCGTTGATCAAATCATTAATGAAGCTTGTTAATGACGCGATGACTATAAAAGACAAACTAAAGCCTCATTTCAAGGGACATCAGTTAACATCCAGTATACGTCAGCAAACATCACCAAATAACAGAGAAAATCATCCAAACTCATAGCAAAGAACATTCAAACTCTGGATATCAAAACTGAAATCCAGAACCTCACAACGAACTCAAGAACACTCGAAGGAAAGCTCAAGTATCGCTCTCGATGCACGACAAACCGCCCTCGACCAGAAGTTCACACTTTGTATTCACACACGACAAACACTTGTTTTTACATTCAAACACTTGTACTTTACATTTCGAAGCATTTCCTTCATTTGTATTGTAACCTCTGTACGATCGACGCCAGTACCAAGGACGTCGCCCCTGATTGGCGACCATAGTGCAGCGACGACACCCCTTGTCGTCCACAGGTTTTTTCCTCGATTGAGGCTTTTCCTGCGTCATCAAATCCCTTGTCTCGTTTATTTTTTCCCTCGTCGCACGTCTCGTCGAAAGATCCTTTCTTTAGTTGATTAAGTCCACATCGACCTTAAGTTGTCCCTTTGGTGCGATTTTTGGCATTAACAGGTACCATCCAGGATCAGGATGCTCTAGATGACTTTATGGTTTTAGCAAAAATCCCTGCGGGGATTACTGTGAGTAAGGCCGGTTAGATTCGGCCGGAGATGTGCGCCGAGGGGTACGTTGTGATATATGAGTACCTTTTCAAGATAGGATTCCACTGGCCATATTCGCCTTTAGCTAGGGCGTTTATGTGTGAGTTCGACTTATCGCCAGTGCAACTAATGCCCCAGTTCTGGCGTGTGATTCTGGTCATCGAGTGACTTACTTCGCACTGGGAGTCGCCGATGAACGTAAAAGATCTCTTGACCGCTTACCAGGTCAAGTCGGACTCATATCGTCGCTACAGCTTATTTTCAAAGCATAAGGGCGACCGTACTCTGGTCCTAAGAACGGCGGTCAATGATCGCAAATGGAAGACCAGGTACGTTTTTGTACGGGTAGCGACTGGATTAGGCCTGGATGGAACATGGCGGGTAAGTTTTAGCTGTGGTCAAGTGTCTTCTGTGTTATCTTTATCGCTTTGTTTTTCGACTGACCTCCTCTCTTTGTTTTTTCAGATATTAGTTTTGACGCGGTGCAGCCTAACGACGATTTCGGGACTAAAATTGAAAAGTTTCTGGAGATTAATCCCGACGATCGATCGTTCGTCACACATTACTTGGTCGACGAGGACGATGACACGATTTTCTTGAGCGACAGGCTACGGAGAGGTCGAAGGGATGAGGAGAAAGAAGAAAAGAAGACCGAGGAAGAAGGGAGGGAGGAAGAGGCAACAGAGGTAGAGATGACTGGTAAGTGTACCTTACTTTGTTCGACATTCTTCTTCCATTGCTTCAGTCGCCTAATTATCTTTTCTTCGTTTCATAGAAGAACCCCAACAAGAATCTCAACAGGAATCCTAGCATAAACCTGTTAATGCTAAAAATTGCACACAAGTACAACTTAAGGTTGATTGTGGAGCTTAACAACTAAAGAAAGGAATCGTTCGACAAAAGCGTGAGATAAAGACAGAAATGTAAATTAGACAGAGAATTTTGGTGAAGCGGGAAAAACCTCAACGAGGAAAAAACCCGCGGACGACTGTGGAAGTCGTCGCTGCACTATGGTCGCCAAACAGGGGCGAGGTCCTTATGTTTCAGGTGTCGATCGTACAGAGATTACAATACAAATGAAGGAAAGACTTCGAAATGTAAAGTAACAAGTGTTTCGAATGTAAAAACAATGTGCGTCGTGTGTATAATCTGTGTGTCGTGCGTAAAAACTATGCGTTGAGCATGGAGTCGTGCGTCGATGTCGTGCGTCGAGAGCGATCTGTTGTGAGAAAGTTCTTTTCTTCGTATGTTCTTGAGTACACAGTGTGATTCTAGGATGCGGTGCCATATGTCTTTCAATGATGATGGAACTCTATATTTGTAGTCTTCGGGTGCTTTGATTGATCTCTTGAATGCTTTATGTAACTGTCGTAACTGACGTTGTCCTTTAATGCTGTTAATGGTCCTTTACTGGTTGTAGCCGTTGGTCATTAATGACGTTGACTCCTGCATTAAACACTGAACAAACGTAACCGTCATAATGAATGTTAGTTGGTTGAGGTCGCATGGTCTTATGCGACGGTCGTGAGAACTAGACGACATCGTGGTCGAGTGTCGTGAGGTAAATAACATACGATTTGACTTTTAACCAAGGGACAAAGTACTACAATTTTACCTCACTATGGGGAAGTAAAATAAGTGTTTTCCTTACCTTGGTCGTGGTCGAGACTGGTGAAATTTTGCCCAAACAGTTTGCCCCCAAAATTTGAAAAAGTGGAGTAGCAAAAAGTTTTTTAAATTTTGCTTGTCGGGGGTTCGAGGTTATGACACGTGTCAAAAGTTACCTTGGTTGTCTAGGAACCGAATCGGTTCAATTCAAACTAGAGA
Source organism: Saussurea involucrata (assembly GCA_033807775.1). Lineage (NCBI taxonomy): Eukaryota > Viridiplantae > Streptophyta > Magnoliopsida > Asterales > Asteraceae > Saussurea > Saussurea involucrata. The sequence goes on along the minus strand of CM066313.1, from coordinate 78,312,130 downwards.
GGGAAGTCGAAAAGAGGATAAAGTCGTGACGTCACGCTGACGCACGATGATGCTTAGCAGCTGTCACAGACATGTGTCGGCGATCTGTGTGGTCATTCGAAAAGACAGGGGCGCGTGTCGACCATCGAGGGACTCGATCTGACACGATCGTTTACATAAATTGAGACCACGATGGGTCTATTTTCGTTTACGATTTCAAAAGGTTTTACACAGGGATTTCTTCTTGATTTCTTTGCTATTCTTCGTCCGATCTTTTCTAATCCTGCAAGAATCTTTGACTCAGTTAGGATTTTCGAGGTCTAGAGCGCTTATATATATAAGGTACGATTTCTTTGATTTCTTAAATCTGGTTTAGAAATGTCGATGGACCCCGAAAGCACAATTCAAGAACAATCAGACCTTGATGACCTTAGAAGTTTAGCCAAAATCCCTGCGTGGGTCGAATTGATCTGCGCAGGTCAGATCCGATCAAATGAATGTCCCGAGGGGTACCCTTTTAAGATAGGTTTCGAATGGCCCTACTCGCCTTTAGCTAAGGCTTTTATGCTAGAATTCGACTTAGCACCAAGTCAGCTAATGCCCCAGTTTTGGCGAGTCGTACAAGTGATCGAGCGCCTCACTAAAAAATGGGAATCGCCCATGAATGTACGCGACCTCCTTTTGGCTTATAAAGCCAAGAAGGACGGATATCATCGCTGTAGTTTGTACTCTAGGCTTAAAGGCGATCGCGCTTTGGTCCTAAAGACCGTTGTGAACGATCGTAAGTGGAAGACTCGGTACATATTTGTGCGTAAGTCGACCCTCGACTCCGAGAGTGATTTGATTAGGACCGGCTGGAATACGTCGGGTGAGCTTTGAAATTTCATTGTCGTATGTCGTCCGCGTTTCTTGCTTGATCTTTAACTTGCTTCTTACATGTCGACAACCATAAAATTCGAGGACGTGAAGCCTTACGCCAACTCTCAGGCAAAGATCGACGCATTTTTAGAGTTCAGCGCCGCAGAACGGTTATTTGTTGTACGACACTTGGTGGACGACGACGAAGATTTGGTATATTGGGGAGAGAAACGTGAGGAGGAAGAGGAGGAAGAAGCGGAGTCGAAAGAAGAAAGAGAGATGACTGGTAAGTGTACTTTCCTTTTTCTTCCTGTTGAATCTTCTTCTCTTATAACATTTCTTCCTTTTTTTGGTTTCCAGGAGAGTCTCAACCGAAGGTGCCGACTGTCTCTGCTAAAAGAGCAGCTCAGCTCGAGCTTGCCCGAAAGGGCAAAGAAAGGAGACAAAGAATCTTGTCTGCAGGTCCTGAAGTTCCCAAGAAGACGAGGACGACGATCCCAAGGGAACCGTCTCCAGGGGTCGATGACTCGTTGAGAGTCGTTACACTTGAAAAGGCGAAGGTCGCATCGCCTAGGAGGATGTCTCCTAGAGTGATCGCTGCGACACCTCTTAGTTCTGCGCCTCCGGCGGAAACAACGAAGTTCCTGTCTGACACGTCGGACCCTTTGTCGGCCGGCAAGGGCAAGGATCACCCGACGGGAGGGGCTAAGGTCGCGGCGGTTAATTTTACATTGTTGTCGGACTTTATGGTCGAGAATGTCCTAGACGGGAAGAATCTATTTCCTCATCTGGGGAAATATCTGCTCCCATCTTTCAGGGAGCGTTTTGAGGGGTTTCCTATCGAGGAGACGGGAGCCCATGTTGCCGGATTGGCGTTCATGGTAAGTCTTTCTTTCAAGACCTTATTTTATTTTGTCGGTGTTTATGTCGTCGTATGCTTATTAACATTGCTTGTTTTATGTTCCTACATGCGTTCCAAGCTTCTTTGGCTTTACGTGATGAGACGACGAAGATCAAGGATCTGGTATCCGCTGCCCGTGAGAGGGGGAATGCGGCGATGTCTAGGGCAAATGCCGCTGTAGAGCATGAAAAGACTATGTCAATACGTCTTGGCGATGCCCTGAAACAGTTAGAGGCTGTCGGTCGTGCCAAGGATGATGTCAACCATCGTCTGACGTAGTCCATGTCCATGATCGCTGATCAGAGGGAGGAGATGGACAAGGTTAGAGAATCTTTGGCTAAGACCGTAAAGGAAGCTGAGGATTCTAAGTCTCGAGTGGCGGAACTGGAGAAAGAGGTGCAGGATCTTAAAGACACGGGTAAGTTCATTTTTGCCATAGCTCATCTGACTGCCAGGGCGGCAATAATGAGGCGACATCTGTTGGGGAAGGATCCCCTTGCCTCGGCGTCAGAGGAGCTTGACATCTATTTGAAGGGCGTCGGGTCTGAGAGAGACCTCTATTCAGATGATGAGAAGGACGTTGAGGAGGAGGTGGTAGGCGAGGGTTCTCAAGGCGAGGCCTTGGGCAAGGATGCGACTGATATCCCTCCTCAAATTTGAAAAATTCTTTGTGTTTGTTTTTACCGATCGACCGTTGGTGGTCGAGTTCCTGTAATCGTATTTCAATGAAATTTCTTTTGACCATGAGATTTTCCACTGTTCATTACGAGCAATCATCGAGTATAATGTCGATCGTAAGAAAACACTTGTAAATTGTATATAACCATAGATACATGCGACAAAGGCTTCTTAATTGACAAACAACAATTTAAAATACAAGTCGTGTAAACAATCGTGCATTCAAAGCATATATGAGATGCTTCTAAGAACACTTAGATTGCATGTCGTTTGTATAATTAAACTGTACGATGAATCTAGATCATATGTCAAATCATGTACTTGGCTCGAATACTTACGCTATACCATCTTGCGAGAGTCATGTGATAGACTCAGTAACTTATGTCGTGCAATTCTGCGATAAAACATTGTTAGAGGTTGGTCGTTGGCTAACCAACGACCCTCCGATGCTTAAGTCAGTCGTCGTTTGTGATAAAAAATCGTATGAAGAATTTAGAAAACGTACCTTCTCAGATTCTTTTTTACTTGACGGATTTGCCCCCCGTCATTTACTATCCTATTTTTTCCAGGAAAAAATAGGTTTTAAAAGACGGATCGACACTGAGTTTTTGAGGATTAACATCAATGTCTATGTCGACCGTGTTTTCGTGCGACAGGGCAGAATAGTCGGCATATTCCTGTAAAAAAAGGCATTAGTTTGTCTATAAGATCAGAGATAGAGAGACGTATATGTCGAGACCTTATGGTCAAGTTTGCCTTTATCTAGGACGATTTCTTTGATCTGTGACTGCCAAACAGCTTATTTTCGCGGCTTCAAGGTGGTCTTATAGCAGTCACGGGCGACTTTCGGCTCACTTTTGATTTCATGGACTCCCCACGACGTAGGGAATTTCAGGGTCTGATGATACGTCGAGGGGACGGCTTTCATTTCATGGATCCACGATCGACCTAAGATGATGTTATAGGCTGACGAACAATCGATGACACTAAACTTAGTCTGCTTGTTGATTCCTCCGGCATAGACCGACAGGATGATCTCTCCATAGGTGCTCATCGCTTCTCCGTTGAAACCGACCAAGGTTGTCGAACGTCGGGTGATTTCCGAGCGATCGATTCCCATGGCCTTAACGGTGTCAAGAAAAATGACGTTCGCTGAATTGCCCCCATCGATCAAGACTCGCCGGGTTAAACAATTGCCAATCGTGAGTTGAATGATCAACCCGTCATGATGCTTCTGATACGAGTCACCGAGGTCATCTTGATCGAACACAATCTTCATAGCTTCTAGTTCCAGATCTTCTTTGGACCTCGATGAACGTAGGATAGGTCGATCGTCAGGTGCTTGACTGGCGTGACGCTTGGCTGCGGAGTACGTCAGACCACACACGTCGGAACCACCAGTGATGCAATTGACGACCTTCGCATGCTCGGGGGTTGGCGGTCGATCGTCGCTAGTTGGAGCAACGACGTTATCGATGATATATTTGAGATTTCCTTTCGGGACATGATATGCTAACTCCTTTTTGAGAGCTATGCAATCATCTGTCGCGTGACCATGGTCGACATGCAAGTCGCACCACTTTGACTTATCTTTCTTGGCGTCGTCCTGATCGGACTTTTTTGGCCACCGGATGGTTGCTTGGGCGGTCTTCAGAGCTTCGACCAAGTCCTTAGTGGACCCTTTGAATCCATAAGAGGATATCTTGGGGTACTGAGGAAATTTGGCCGCAGTCTTGGCCTCTACTTTTGTCTTGAACCGGACGTTCGAAATCTGGCGCACGGGCTCTACTTTAGGAATTGCCTTTGTCTTGAATTCTGGCTTCTTCACACCTAACAACCTCTTGTCGTCGGTATGCTTGCGACGAAAGGTTGCGTCGTCCTCTACCCTCATATATGCTCGGGTTCGAGCTCGGACATCCTCAAAATTCTCCGGAGGATACTGTTAATGCCAAAAATCACACCAATGTACAACTTAAGGTCGATGTGGACTTTAACAACTAAAGAAAGGAATCATTCGACAAAAGCGTGCGACAAAGACGAAAATATAAATGAGACAGAGGTTTTGGTGACGCGGGAAAAACCTCAATGAGGAAAAAAACCCGCGGACGACTGTGGAAGTCGTCGCTGCACTATGGTCGCCAAACAGGGGCGATGTCCTTGTGTTTATGGTGTCGATCGTACAGAGATTACAATACAAATGAAGGAAAGACTTCAAAAATGTAAAGTAACAAGTGTTTTCTAATGTAAAACAGTGTGCGTCGTGTGTAAAAGTGAAGTGTCGTGTGCTGATGTCGTGCGTCGAGAGCGATTCTTCTGTGAGGGATTTATGTGCTTCAAGTGTTCTTCAGAGTTCGAGTGCTTGTGTCTGATGTTCTATGTTGTATCTGTGTTTTGTTTTTTTCTTCTTTTGAAATGATGATTCTCCTTGATATTTATAGTCTTCGGGCACTTTAATTGGATCATTAAGGACTTTGGTAACTGCCGTAATGGTCGATGTCTTTAATGCGGGATTTAGATGCTCTTAACTGACTTCGTCGGTTATAGACGTTGTCCATTAATGGTGTTGACTCCTGCATTAAACATTGAACAAACATGACAGTTGTATAGCGCGTTAGTTGGTCGAGGTCGCATGGTTTTATGCGACGGTCGTGTGAACTAGGCGACGTCGAGGTCGAGTGTCGTGAGGTAAAAGACTTTCGATTTTATCTTTGATCGTGAGAGAAAGTACTATGATTTTACCTTCGTTATAAGAAAAAGGAATAGGTGTTTTCCCTACCTTGATCGTGGTCGAGACTGGTGAAATTTTGCCCAAACTGTTTGCCCCCAAAATTTGAAAGTAGGATGGCAACTTCGAATTTTAAATTTTGCTTGTCGGGTGCTCGGGATCGTGACACATGTTGAGAGTTATTTTGGAATTGGATTAGTCCAATTCTAACTGAACGAGGAGTCGAAAAGGAAACGGGATCGTGACGTCATACTGATGCACGTTGTTGCTAACTAGCTGTCTTTGACAGGTGTCGATGATCCGTGCAGTCATACGAAAGGACGAGGGTACGTGGCGATCATCAGAAGGGACTCGACCTGACCCGATTTCTTGCATAAATAGAGACCTTGACGGATTGTTTCCTTGTTACGCTTTCAAAGAGTTTTTTCATGGAGATTTTGCCTTGATTTCTTTACCATTCTTCGTTCGATCTTTTCATGAACCCGTGAGAATGTTCGACTTGGTTAAGATTGTTCAAGGTCTAGAGCGCTTATATAAGGTACGATTTCTGTTGATTTCTTTAAGTCTGTTAGAAATGTCAATAGATCCTCAAAGCACTATTCAAGAACAATCGGGTCTTTATGAGTTTAGGAACATAGCAAAAATCCTTGCATGGGTTGAATTGATCAGCCCAGGTCAGATTCGATCGAACGAATGTCCCGAGGGGTATATTGTGATATACGAATACCCCTTTAAGATAGGTTTCGAATGGCCTTACTCGCCACTCTCTAAGGCTTTTATGCTAGAATTCAATTTAGCGCCAGGTCAGCTAATGGCCCAATTCTGGCGAGTCGTACAAGTGATCGAGCGTGTTACTAAGAAATGGGATACTCCCATGAATGTACGTGATCTCCTCTTGGCTTATCAAGCCAAGAAGGATGGGTGTCATCGCTGTAGCTTATATTCTAGGTATAGGGGCGATCGTGCTTTGGTCTTATAGACCGCTATGAACGATCGCAAATGGAAGACTCGGTATGTTTTCGTACGTAAGTCGACCCTTGACTCCGAGAGTGATTGGATTAGGACCGGACGGAATACGTCGGGTGAGCTTTGCAAATTCCTTGTCGTACGTCGTTTGTGATTTTTACCTGATTTTTAACGTGCTTTTTGTATGTTAACAGCCATTAAGTTTGAAGACGTGAAGCCTTACGCTAACTCTCAATCAAAGATCGACGCATTCTTAGAATTCAGCACTGGGGAACGGTCGTTTGTCGTACGACAATTGGTAGACGATGACGAGGATTTAGTATACTTAGGAGAAAATCAGGGGGAGAAACGTGAGGAAGAAGAGGGGGAAGAAGAGGAGTCGAAAGAAGAAAGAGAGATGACTGGTAATCGTACCTTCTTATTTCTTTATGTGTTAATTCAAATCTTCTTCCCACGTGATTTTCATAACTTTTACTCTTCTGTGGTTTCCAGGGGAATCTCAACCACGGATGTCGAGTGTCTCTGCTAAAAGAGCAGCTGAGCTCGAACTTGCTCGTAAGGGCAGGGAGCAGAGGCAGAAGCGTATGTCCACCGGTCCAGATGTTCCGAAGAAGACGAGGACGATGATCCCGAGGGAACCGTCTTCGGGGGTTCACGACTCGTCTAGAGTCGTTACGCCTGAGAAGGCGAAAGTCGCATCGCCCAAGAAGTCGTCTTCCGATGCGATTGCTGCGACACCTATTAGTTCTGCGCCTCCGGTGGAAACAGTGAAGTCCCCGTCAGCCACGTCGGATTCTTTGTCGGCCGGCAAGGGCAAAGATCAGCTGATGGGAGGGGCTAAGGTTACGATGGTTAATTTTACATTGTCGTCGGACTTTATGGCCAGCAGTGTACTGGACGGGACGAACCTATTTCCTCACCTGGGGAAACATCTGCTTCCATCTTTCAGGGAGCGTTTCGTAGGGTTTCCTATCGAGGAGACGAGAGCTCATGTCGCCGGGCTGGCTTTCATGGTAAGTCTTTCTTTCAAGACTTGGTTCGTTTGTCGCTGTCATTGTCGCTGTCGGTGTCGTTGTCGGTGTCGTTTGTTCGTTGTTAGTCGTCGTATGTTTATTTACAATATTTGTTTTATGATTTTGCAGTCATTCCAGGCTTCCCTAGCTTTGCGGGGTGAGATGATGAAGATAAAGGATCTAATGTCTGCTGCACGCGGGAGGGAGAACGCGACGTTGGATAGGGCGAAGGTCGCCGCAGAACGTGAAGAGGTTCTGTTAAAACGTCTCGATGACGCCCGGAAACACTTAGAGGTCGTCGGTCGTGCGAAGGATGATGTCAATCATCGTCTGACGCAGTCCTTATCCATGATTTCCGACCAGAGGGAGGAGATAAAAAAGATTAAAGAATCCCTGGCTGCAGTTGTTAATGCCAAAAATCGCACCAAAGGGACAACTTAAGGTCGATGTGGACTTTAACAACTAAAGAAAGGAATCATTCGACAAAGGCGTGCGACAAAGACAAAAATGAAAACGAGACAGAGGATTTGATGAAGCAGGAAAAACCTCAACGAGGAAAAAACCTGCGGACGACAGTGGATGTCGTCGCTGCACTATGGTTGCCAATCAGGGGCGATGTCCTTGGTGTTTCGGGTGTCGATCGTACAGAGATTACAATACAAATGAAGGGAAAGACTTCGAAATGTATAGTACAAGTGTTTGAAATGTAAAAACAGTGTGCGTCGTGTGTGAAAACAATGTGTGAACTGTTGGTCGAGAGTGAAAGTCTTGCGTCGAGAGCGATCTTCTATGAATGATCCCTTTGCTTCGAATGAATATTATTCGAGTGTTTGCGTTTGCTTTTGTTGTTCGATGTTCGATCGTTCAGTGTTCTATCTCTCTTCCTGTATTATTCGATCCCCTGAAACTGAGGATTGAACTTGGGATTTATAGTCTTCGGATGATTTTAATTGAATCATTAAGATCTTTGATGATTGTTGTAACGGTCGTCGTCTTCAATGTGGGATTAGATGCTCATAACTGATTTCGTCGGTTATAGCCGTTGTCCATTAATGACTTTGACTCATGCATTAATCACTGAACAAATATAACAGTCGTATAACGCGTTAGTCGGCCGAGGTCGCATGATTCTACGCGACGGTCGTGCGAAGTAGGCGACGTCGAGGTCGAGTGTCATGAGGAACTCTCGACTTACCTTTTAGGAGGGACGACAGAGGTTTTTTGGGTCTTCGTCGGGGCCTTATCTTAATACAGGATATAGTTCATAACATGTGTCTTACCTTTTCTGGTCGTGGTCGAGACTGGTGAAATTTTGCCCAAACAGTTTGCCCCCAAAATTTGAAAGTAGGATGGCAAATTCGAATTTTAAATTTTGCCTGTCGGGTGTTCAGGGTCTTGTGTTGGAAAATACCTTGGTTGTCTCGGAACCGGATTGGTTCAATTTTAACTGAACGAGAAGTCGAAGAGAAAACGAGGTCGTGACGTCATACTGACGCACGATTGTGCTTACCAGCTGTCTTTGACAGGTGTCGACGATCCATGTGGTAATACGAAAAAGACGGGGACGTGTGGCGATCATCAAAGGGCTTGACCTGACACGATCGAGTGCATAAATAGGGATCATAATGTGTTGGTCCCGAAGGCCTACACAAGTTTGTAGAAGGGGGGGGGGGGGTTGAATACAAACACACAGATTTTACTTTTCTAAATTGTTTATTGATAAATCATTAACAATTTACAGCTTGTTGCGGAAACAAGATTAAGGATAAACCTAAATCTAAACAAGTTGGAACACTAAGGTTTCTTGCACTAAGAGAGATAAGGAAATTACTAATAATAACCTATCTTAAGATAAGAGATTTGAACTTGTCCAGAGTTAGCAAGTTACTTCAAATGAAGTGAGTTCATCTCTTTATATACTGCATGCATTTAATGCAAGTCAGTATATACTTTACACGTGTCATCAGCTGGTTGGTTGCATGTCATTGACCTTGGTTGACAACTTTAGTAGCCGCATGGATGAACAGTGTAGTATCAGAGTGGTTGTACGATTTCAGATATTCGGAGGTTCTTTTCTGACATTTCGTACGGAGTCGTGCAAGGGGGGTTAAGACAAAAGTACTTTGTACGGAGGACTTCATGATCAGCTTTCGTTGATTCAGCGATCTATCATTTCATATCAGCGAATGATAGAGTTCAGCGATAGCTGAAGTCTTGTACTTGATACTTCACGTTGAGTGGACAAATCTGAGTCTTCGCTGATCCGCATCAGTTCATTAGGAGACTTGTCGCTGGTTCTTGAGCTTGATCTTCGACTTCAGCGTAGAACCTTTGTTGACGTGAAACTTGTCTTCAGGAATCATAAGTAAACAACTAACTTATCAGCGATCATCATAATGACTGAACAGACTCAGAGCATTTATGGTGAACAGTTTCGCTGAATGTTTAACTTAAAGGGCGAGAGTTCCTATCAGCGGTACTGGAAGATCTTAGTACTTATCAGCGATAGTGAAACTCTGATACATATTGTTTACTTACAATTTTCACTAAGTATAAGAGAGGGTCATTATCAAATCACTGAGGGTTTGGATCAACAATCTCCCCCTATTTGATTATGACATAGCAACAGAGAAAATTGCTATTTAATGAAAACATAAGGATAAAAAGAACTCATAAAATATTTGTCCCTTTTACTGTTTTCTGGGATCTTTTCAGTACTGATGGAGTAAAGTACATTCGCTGAAATCTTTCTTTAAAACTTTGAATCAGGATACAAAGAAAAATGAAAAGATTACAAGTACAAGCGAAATAAATTACAAGTACAAAAGGATAACTGATAAAATAGATGAAAGAGGCGATCCTATCAGCTTACAGAGGTTCTTCCTTAATGAGAAGTTCATCAAGGGTCTTTTCAGTGGGGATCATCCAGCCAGGAACCGTTACACCTCGTTTTCTTTTGTTCAGCGCTTCTTCAAAAATCAAGGATTTTAGGTGTCGTGCCTGAATGTCTTTTCTGAAGTCACACCAGTAGATGAGATCTCTGAGCTGTTCGATTGGAGTGATTGGAAGCTCAGCGATCCGTTGAAAACATTTACGTCCGTCGTAGTCGAGAAAGAATATTCCATAAGGATTACTGATGACTTTACCAGGGACGAAAAGTTCACATGGTGGCAAAGAAATGTCAAGGGCAGATAGATCAGGGTCAGGACCAAGCACTTCAGCGCGAGAGAAACCAATTCCAGTTTCATTTCGTATGACAGGACCTGAGTTTTAATCTTGACGTTTCTTCTTTGGAGAGGCCCTTTTTCTTTTCAGCTCAAGATCAGGAAGAGGAGGAATGTCCACACAAGAAGATATCAAATCGATCTGTCTGTTTATCAGCTTTTCGAAATGATCCTTGTACTTAGATTGTGATTTTTGGATAGCTAACCTCATCTCCAACCATTCAGAGAGACCATACCTTTTTACAGTGTCAGCGCGAAAGGTTTCAGATTGGCCATCTTCTCTGAAAAGTTTGATGTCAACAATAGGTACTCCGATAGAGGTTCTTCCAGAGATGAATACCTTGTTGATCTTCGCTGGACGATATCTGAAGTGTATTTTCTCTTTACACCATATCAGGGTGGTCTGAGAAACTTCAGTCTTCTTTTCCACGATCTTCTGGGCTTCTTCCCAAAGCTTTCGTTGGACTTGAATGGGAACACGTTTCAGCTTGGGGTCTTTGACAGATTCTTGAGTAAGCTTGATGGCGTATTCTCTGTCTTTTTCTTCAGCTTCCTTTCTTTCAGCGATGAGGCGTTCAGCTCTGAGGTGTTCCTTGTATTCAGCTTTTGAAATTCTGAACTTTGGAGGAACTGAAGGCAGTTGATCACGCCTTAGAATGATTCGCTGATCCTCTAATCGCTTTATTATTTCCTCTCTTTTCTTCTGTTCTTCTTCTCTTAGCTTTTGAGGAGCTAAGGAAGGTCTGTGTCTGTGTGAGAGAGTCTGTTCTTCAGGTTCATCAGTCTCAGAGATCAAATCCAAGACTGGGATTATTTCTTCAGCGGCAGCTGGTATTATCGGTGAAGTCGCAGTTGTGGAGCCTTCAGCGATATCCTCAAACAGGGGAGAGGACTAGCTGAAACACAACGATCTTACAAGTAAGAACTTGGGTAGAATCAGATAGAGAGAAAAATGTTCAAGTGTATAGGCTTGGGTAGAGGAACTGATAGTGTATGATAGAGGAGGGATGAAGTAAGAGATGTTTAGTGTACCTGACAAACCGGCTTTTCAAGCAAGATCGTCAGATTGTCATTTTCAGCGACGCTTTTGCCTTTGCCTTTCTCAGCTCCAGAGGCTGAGGGCTTTGTCTTTGTCCGCTCCCCTGAAGGTTCATTTATCGAGATTCCCTTATGAGCTTTGATCTTTGGAGCAGGTTTGACGATAAAGAAGTCATCGTCATCTTCGTCATCATCATCATCATTCTTTGGAGAAGAAGATGGTTCATTATCAGGGATGTCGACGGCTTCATCATCTTCTGCTTCGGATTCTTCAGCGTCTTCTTCAAGTTGCTCCCCCTCAGATACAGAGGCGAGCTTCTCGGTTCCCTCAGGGTGTTCATCTCCCCGAGGTCCAGCGGCTGCTTCAGCTTTAATAGTCTTCTCACCCTCTTCAGTGAAGGTGAGGTCTTCGTTCTTCTCTCCCCTGATAGATTCATCATGGGAAAGGTCTTCAGCGCTCTTGGAAGGGTTTTCAGTGCTATTCTCCCCCTCTTTTTCATGATGACTGGGGGAGGAATGGGTAGATTCAGCAGCGTTGGTAGGTTCTCTGTCTTTTTGGCCAGAGAGACCTACACAAACTTCAATCTTTGCTAATCTGTCTTCAAGGCCAGAAATAGCAGGATTGATCTTTTCCAGCTCTTTGCGATCCGCCGCTGTGAAGTTTTCAGTTTCAGGGACGGGGTTAGGGGCAGGAGCATTTGCCTTGTGCAGCAGCTGTTCGATCATAGTCTTCATCGAACCAACGTCAGTCTTTACAGAGCTTAAGTCAATCGTCAGAGTGTTGACATTTGTCTTCACAGCAGACAAATCTCCCTATAGTGTTCCAACCGATGTCTTCAGCGTTGTAAATTCGCTGGACATGGACGAAACTGAGCTTTTGAGAGAGGTGTAGTCTGTGTAGATATCAGCGAGCACCTTGGCGAAGTCGCTGAGAGTCTTGTCAAGCTGCTTCATGTCATCTGTGGAAGCCTTCTTCTCTACCACCGTTGTCAGCTTTTGAAGATTCTCTCCAGCGTTTGTTACAGCTGAAGAGTTGTTGGAGAGAGTGGTGGTGAGACCTGTCAGCTTTGTTTCCACGGATTTCAGAGAGGCGTTGATGTCTTCCAAGTTAGGACCTGTAACAGATAAGAACTTGTGAACAAAGGAAAGCTCAGAAGTTTGGGGTTTAGTCACAGTGTTTATGGGTTGTTGATTACCCGCAGGAGGATTGGTGAACTCATCAAAGTCACGGGTGCCTGAGTAAAGTTCCATGTCGTCTTCGAACGTGCCCATGGATTGTCCTGCAGGTCCTGTCTTCATCATTTCTGGATTATCAGCTTTAGCTTCCGTAGAAATGATGGCATCTCCAGTGATAACTGGAGGAGAGGCCAAATGAGTGGAGGGAGAAGCGAAGGATAAGATTGGAGGTTGGGTTTTGAGTTCAGCGTTGGAATCGCTGAGAATCACTTCATCAGTCTTTTGAGAGACTGAGGGAGGTTGGGAAGTTTCCAAGTCTGTAATCTCAACGTTTGGAGACGCTGAGATTGGGATTGAAGGGATGGCTTGTTCAGGTGTGGCAGAGCGTACCACTGAACGTTTCTTCAGCTCTGCAGAAAGAGCTGAGGAGTCTTCAGCATGAGATTGCTGGGGTTGCTCCTTTGTTTTCTTGATCCTTTTAGAATCAAGTGGGGTGTGAGAGTGTTTCCTTTTAAGAGGAATAGAAGTAGCAGCTGGGGTATCAGCGGTGGGTCTGTCCGCTGAAGGAGCTGCAGAAGTAGAAGAAGTATGAGGGTTAAGAAGAGTTAAGAGTGTAGAAAGACGTACCTCATTTACGGTTGGTTTAAAGTCGAGTATCTTTGGACCGACCTGAGAAAGTTTCAGGTCACCATCAGTTGGGTAGGTTTCCTTCAGGCCACATTGGAAGATGGCGCTGATGAAACGTGGGTAAGGAACCCATTGAGGTCTGTCAGCGACGGTGTCCACTCGTAGAACCAAGTCATCATAGATGATCGATGCCCAGTCTATGTTGAGACCTTTCAGCAATGCATAACCCATTGCTTGCTGAGGTTTATCGGCTTGGTCGGAGGAGCCACTCTTTGCAGTCATGCAGCTTATTAGATGAGCGAAGATGAAATTCATCTCGCTGGGCATTTTCGATTTTTTGATGATCGTCAGCTTCTTCTCGGGCTTCATGTCTCTGCCTATTTCCCATACATAGCCCATTGCATCGAAGAATGCAATGATGGCTTCCCTGTCTGAGTTTTTCTTGGGGTCAGGGAGGGGAACAAAAGGTTTTTCCTTGGCGGCGATGGGAAGGCTGAGAGCTTTGCGAATAATGGCTGGGGTGATCTTTATGGTGCCATATTCGATATCGCAGAGGATGCAATCTATTATTTTGGAGGGGTCTTTGACTGAAGGTAATTGAGTGTGTCTCACTGAGTACCAGAATTGTGAGAGCAAAAGCTGATGTGCAGGAGGTGTTATGGTCAGGGCTGTGGAGATGCAGCAGCTCTTCAGAAATTTCACAGCATCATCTAGATGTGTGACTTGCTTTCGAGGAGGAAACTCGAGAAGCGCAGAGAGGTTGTTCACCTTAGTCCAATCCAGTTTGTCAAGTTCAAACTTGACTTGTGGAGCCTTGAGGATTTCCACTTCCTCAGAGTCAGTGGAGATGTTCTCAGCGTTAGCAGGAATGTCAGACGAGGCCATTTCTCTGTATTAACAGTTCAACCAAAGATGTTAATAAATAAGAATAATCTTATTGTGGAAAGAATTTCCAATAAGATGTTTCGAATTTTATCCATTTCATTCAGACACAAATGTCTTAATGAAGATTAGGGTTTTTCTTGATTTTGAAACGAAATGTAAAACCCATTTTCTTGTTTTCCAGTTTTCTATGAAGAAATAGATTTTGGAAACGAATGAAGAACAAGTTTAAGATTTTGCATTTAATCTTGAAGAACAACCATGAAATGGTTGTGTTCATAAAACCATGAAAGAAAATGATTTTATTTTTAAGAAGTTCTTTTGTTTTGATCTTGTTAAAAACAAAGAGTAGATCACAAACAAGTTATTTTGCATTAGGTAATAAATAAGAACATATTAACCTTGATGTTTGATGAAGAAGATGATGAACAGTTCTTGGAGTTTGAAAGCACAAATGCAACAGGGAATTCTTTCTTGCAGAGGAAGATTGATCGCGTAAAAGAGAAATATAAACAAAGAGTTTGTTTATATAGAGATTTTAGAAAGAGAAAATATTGAGCGGGAAAAGATTTTAATCATGACACGGACACGTGTTTGCATTTGATTGGAAGTATGAACGAGACGTGCAAACGTGTGTCAGGAAGAGAAAACGTGCCGGGGTTTATCCGTTGCAATGACGTCACAACTGTCCTTTCATATTCTTGGTTGTCTCTGAGGTTTAGAAAAACTCAGAGATACTTTTGAAAACATGAAGTACTGAATGAAAATATTCAGTAAAGGTTTTAAGAAATTTCAAAAATATCGCTGTTAAGGAAGAGATATTCAGCGATGCATTTTGTTTTGAAATCTTGCATCTTCATGCGATTGTCAGAGAGAGAACATACCTTGATATCAGTGAATCAAGTTTATTCAGAGAGAAGATGATAGAATGGGTTATACAAGTTGATTTTATCCTTTCGCTGATTAATGTGAACCGCTGAAGATTTTATCCTTCAAAGTTCAGCATTCCAAGCTCGCTGATGAGAAAGTTGAATCTTGTCTCCTCAAGAGGTTTGGTAAATAAGTCAGCTAACTGATAATCAGTTGGGATAAAATGAAGTTCTATATCACCATTCATCACATGATCTCTGATAAAATGATATCTGATTTCTATATGTTTGGTCTTTGAATGTAGTACTGGATTGTTTGCTATAGCGATGGCACTTGTGCTGTCGCAATAGATTGGAATTTTAGAGAGCTGAATTTTGCTTTTTACTTGTCCAACTTACCAGCTTTCCACCCAGGAGCTGACATCCTCCTGTGGTGCTTTTCCTATCCATTTTGCAACCTGCAAAATCACTATCTGAATATGCAGTTAGATCGAATCCTGAATCTTTGGGATACCAAAGACCTAGATTCGTTGTACCCTTAAGATATCGAAAGATTCGCTTTACAGCTTTCATATGAGATATCTTAGGTTCAGCTTGATATCGTGCACACAAGCATGTTGCAAACATAATATCGGGTCGGCTAGCTGTAAGATACAATAGTGAACCGATCATCCCACGGTACAGCGTGACATTGACAGGAACACCCTTTGTGTCCTTATCAAGTGTCAGTGGTGGTGCCATAGGGGTTTTCATAGCTGAACTTTCAGTTAAGTCGAATTTCTTTAGCATATCTTTAACATACTTTCCCTGATTAATGAAAGTTCCTTTCTCAGTTTGCTTAATCTGAAGACCAAGGAAATATGTTAGTTCACCCATCATGCTCATTTTATACTCATCTTTCATTCTATCAGCGAAACGAGTACAAAGCTCAGGGTTAGTAGAACCAAATATAATGTCATCAACATATATTTGAACTAGAATGATATGACCTTTCACTTTTCTAAAAAATAGCGTTTTGTCAATCTTACCTCGCTCAAATTTTTCAATATGGAGATAAGTGGAAAGAGTGTCATACCATGCACGTGGAGCTTGCTTCAAGCCATAAAGTGCCTTATCCAGTTTATAAACATAATCTGGACGCTTAGGATCTGAGAATCCTGGAGGTTGTTCTACATACACTTCTTCATTCAGCTTTCCATTTAGAAACGCTGACTTAACATCCATCTGATGTACTTTGAAGTTTTTGTGTACAGCATATGCTAAGAATAGACGAATAGATTCAAGTCATGCTACTGGAGCAAATGTTTCGTCGTAATCTATACCTTCCTCTTGTCTGTATCCCTGAGCAACAAGTCGAGCTTTGTTGCGGGTTAAAGTACCATGTTCGTCCAACTTGTTTCGATAGACCCATTTAGTGCCTATTACTGTTTTATCAGTTGGTCTCCGAACAAGTTTCCAAACTTTGTTTCTTTCAAATTCAGTCAGCTCTTCTTGCATGGCGCTGACCCAGTTTGGATCTTTGAGGGCATCATCTACTTTCTTTGGTTCAGTTAGTGAAATAAAATTTACAAATAAACAAATATTACCTGCACTTCGTCGAGTCTGAATCCCAGCGTTTGGATCACCAAGAATTTGATCAATTGGGTGATTTATAGTCCATCGCTGAGCCGGAGCGTGAGACGCTGACTCAACTTGAACTTGAGGAGCTGAAGATGAAGCTTCAGCGACGTCGGGAGTATCAGCCAAGAGAGGAATTGATGCAGTTGTCATTATATTCACTGATTGCTGAGAAGTAGATGGAATGTCTGAGACATTTGGATCAACTGCAGGTATAGTGTTTATAGGAACAGCTGAGACCCATGATGTTTCAGCTTCACTATTCTGCATGTTTGGAATGATAGTGGGACTATCATCTTCTACTGGATGAGCATGAGGAGTGGGAAAATCTTCTGAATCACCAAGATGAGAAAACATCCATTGATTCAGTTCTTCTGTATCAGCGTTCGGTTTAGAGTTCGCTGAACGGGATTCGTCAAACGTGACGTGAATAGTTTCTTCTACAGTTTGTCTTCTTCGATTGAAGACTCTGAAGGCTTTGGAAACTGAGGAGTATCCAAGAAAGATTCCATCATCAGCCTTAGGATCGAACTTTCCAAGAGCATCTCTATTGTTCAGTATGAAACACTGACATCCAAAGATGTAAAGAAAGCTGATTGAGGGCTTTCTCCCATGAAAAAGTTCATAGGCTGTTTTATTGAATCTTTTGACTATCAGCGACCTGTTTTGCGTAAAACAAGCAGTGTTGACAGCTTCTGCCCAAAACTGAGTAGGCAGGTGAGAATCGCTGAGCATTGAACGTGCAGCTTCAATAATTGTTCTATTTCTTCTTTCAGCGACTCCATTTTGTTGCGGTGTTCTCACTGAAGAAAAGTTGTGAGAAATACCCTTACTCTCAAATGAAGGAATCAAGAGAACTGTTTTTGAATTCAGTTCCATGATCATTCCTTATTGAGCGAACGGTCAGATTGTTCAGGTGTAAAGCCCGTGTCCCGATTGGATTTTATATTGCGTACTTTTATTATTTTATTATTTACGTTAAATGAACTTGTTAGCGGGATTAATGAGAAGGACCAAATATGTTAATTCTTAAGCTAAGTTGGTTTTAGGCAAGTCGTTGAAGTTTGAGGGGCTATTCTTGACTTTAACCCAAAGTGGGCATGGGTTTCGGCCCATGCATTGAGAGGACCGAAGTTTGTAATTCTTTTTGGTGTTTAGGTCTCGTACCTTGCTGCTCACACAACTCATTTGTCATCTCTTTCTCGTCCATTCTCACGGCACAATAAGAAACCTTAACCCCTCCAACTCTCGGCCGTAACTCCCTTCTTTGTTGCCGCCGATCGCAACCCCTCACCACAACCAGCGCCGCTGCTGGCCGGAGAGAGCGAGAGAGAGAGAGAGAGAGAGAGATCAGCGAGAGGGAGAGATCAGCAGAGAGAGAGAGAGAGAGACGATCGGAAGGGGTCGAGTTGTCGTCGTGGTCTCGTTGTCATCGCCAAGGTAAGGTTCCGTTCTTCCATTCTTTCATTCTTTGTCGTCGCCGCCGCCAGCGACCACCGCTGCCGGAGATGGCAGTGGGTGGTGCCGGGTGTTGTTCAGTTTTCGTTAACCCGTAATAGCTAAACCCGAAACCTTAATCACGTTACCGTTTATAAAATCGTTATTTTATGAAAATTAAAGTGTGCTGTCCAGTTTTCATGTAACCATAACTTTTCCGTCGTAACTCCGTTTGAGCCGAAACTGGCGCCCACGGTTCAAGTTCAGGATCGAGCACGTTTTTCGTGTTTTAGCGGAAAACTGGTTCGGTCTCTAGCTGGGCGAAAAAGTGGTCGCAAGTTCGGTGTTTCGTCATTTTATGTGAAAATTAGTTTTCTGTCCAGTTCGTATTTCGGCCATAACTTTCTCGTCGTAACTCGGTTTGAGGCGATTCTGGTGTCCACGGTTCACATTCTGTGTCGGGCACGTTTTTCGTGTTTTAGCGAAAGGCTGGTTCGGCCCCTAGCTAGGCGGAAAACTTCTGTTTTTACAGCAGATCGGTAAACCGACAGAGTTGTAATCTGCCACTATTTTGTCATGGTCGTAACTTTTCGTCGTAGCTCGGATTGGGGTGAAATCGGTGCCAAAAGTTCCCTTTTTGAGTCTAGAAACTTTTCTGTGTTTTGTGCAAAACCCAGTTCGGGACGTAGCATGGGTCGATTTGTCGTTTTATACTGAAAGGTGCTGAATTTCGCTGTTCCGGAAACTGTTTTTGTAAAATCCGTAGTAAATTGTAGAAAAATCGTTAGGAGGCGTATTATATGTCCTTGGAACCCTAACTCAGAGTACCTTCTGGTCATGAAATAATATTGGGAATTTACTGGGTTTAAAGG
Organism: Saussurea involucrata; assembly: GCA_033807775.1. Lineage (NCBI taxonomy): Eukaryota > Viridiplantae > Streptophyta > Magnoliopsida > Asterales > Asteraceae > Saussurea > Saussurea involucrata. The sequence continues at coordinate 78,293,268 of CM066313.1, read as the reverse complement.
GGTCGAAATAGGTCCCGAACAGACCTGTTTGGTGAGACCGTAAAATAGTTTTAGTGACGGTTTAAGCGTGTGTCGTGTCGTAGGGTCCGGGTCTCGTATTGACACGTTTTAATATGCATTTAGGTGCTGGGAAGTGACCGTAATTGTGAAGCTTGAATTGTGTTGTTAAGCTGGGCGCGCATTCGAGGTGAGTTCTCTCACTGTGTAGTTAGGGGTTGTATGCATGTCATAATAGTTTGTATGTACTATTGTCTTTGTGGTGTGAACTAGTTGTTTGTGGTGTGTAATATTTGATTGGTTTGAATGCTTGGTATAAATGTGTTACATTACAATTCGGTGGGACCGAGGCCTCGATGGTACTGAGGTGTTGGTTACATTACAATTCGGTGGGACCGAGGCCTCGATGGTACTGAGGTGTTGGTTACATTATAATTCGGTGGGACCGAGGCCTCGATGGTACTGAGGTGTTGGATACATTGCAATTCGGTGGGACCGAGGCCTCGATGGTACTGAGGTGTTGGATACATTACAATTCGGTGGGACCGAGGCCTCGATGGTACTGAGGTGTTGGATACATAATTACTTGTAGATGTTTACTCGTTTTATGTAACTGTGATGTTGTTGCTTATGTGCGGATAGGGGTGATGTGTATATAATTCCTATCTGCGCATGTGTTGGAATTCACTAAGCTTCGTGCTTACCCTTTCCCAATAAACTGTGGTTTCAGGTCCGAGCGGCTTCAAGGCGTGACAAGTACACACTGGCGCGCGAGGAGAGCTGGTTGTTTTATGGTTTATTTTAATTAAACGTTTATTCCGCTGGTTTTTATTATAAATATATTAGATATGAGTTTGCAAACGAAACGTTGGGATTCATTTAATGAGTTGTTATAAATGAATTGTTTATTTAAAAATTTAAATTTGCTTGTAATTTTTGGGACGTTACAACTTGGTATCAGAGCACAGCTTGAGTGAATCAAACGCACCTCGGTGTGTTTGGTCTCAAGTTGCGGCTAGGAAATTTTCAAATTCTTTATTAAATCTTTTTGGAAACAAAAGAAAAAGTAAAGACCCGTTCGAGGAACGGTGATCGGAGGCGCAGTGTGTACAGTCAGCCGGAGCCAAAGGGGAAAGGTACAATACTTAGTGTGTTATTGCTTTCTAGATCATAGAGTATGCATGCTAGATTGCCTGTTGTGGACACTATGCTGTATGTTGAACTGCTTGCTATTAGGAATTTATGCTAATTATGATAGGTTACTAAGTGGATGCCCTCTAGGCTGTATGCAGTAAGAGATTTATAGCCTTAGAATATTCGATTTAGTTCTTGTTGGGAACTGAAGATATGCTAAGTATGGTTAGTACTGCCAAGACAATGTTACTACTGCCAGTTCAGAGTTACTACTGCTAGGCAAGGTTACTACTGCTAGACGAAGTTACTACTGCTAGACACGGTTAGTACTGCTAGACCAAATTACTACTGCTAGACATAGTTAGTGCTGCTGAGCTGAGTTACTACTGCTTGAAGACTGTGAAGGTTAATACTGCTGAAGGTCGTTAATGCTGCTGAGCCAAATCATTGTTAATACTGCTGACTTGATAAGTTTGGGATGCGATACTTTTGGAGACAAAGAAGGAATTGATCAAGATATGTTTAACGAAGATTCAGAAGATCAATTCACTTTTGATAGTTATCTTGTAATTACTTTTGTATATATAGTATTGATAGATAGCTATTAGATCATATACGATAGAAGATAGATAATATACAGAATTCTATATTGATTCAAGAGTGAATTAACCTCAAGGTGTAAGAACCCTATTTCTAGAGAAGTAGAAATCGTCTTGTTGAGCCTGTTCAACAAGATTGAGGTTTGGTGTAAAGCTTGTGAGTAATACAGTTTGATATATACAGTGTGTTGAATTCTATTGATTGTTCTTTAATTATTTTAGAGTTCTATTCCGCAAGATTCTCTAAATTCTGTTTCTAAGAAGTTTAATTCTTGTTAAGAATCGATCCTGACAAGTGGTATCAGAGCATTGGTATCTTAGAAGCTATGGACAATTCAATGGATTCTCACAGTACTCTTGTTTCAAAGGTTCCCATGCTCAAACCCAATGAGTTTGACATGTGGAAACTGAGAATCAAGCAGTACATTCTTCTTACTGATTATGCAATATGGGACATCATAGAAAATGGCCCATGTAATGAAGGAAAGATTGGAGCAGATGGAAAGAGACCTCCTCCCAAGACAGATGCTGAAAAGAAAGTCAGACAAACAGAGATGAAGGCCTTAAGCACTCTGCTTTTGGCTATTCCTAATGAGTACCAACATCAATTCCAACACTGCACAGATGCACATATGTTGTGGAATGCTCTGGAGAAAAGATTTACTGGCACAAAGAGCACAAAGAGAAATCAAAAGGCTATTCTCAGGCAACAATATGAGAACTTTATGTCTGCAAAGAATGAGTCTATGACTCAAACTTTTGACAGATTTAACAAGTTAATTGGAGAATTAGCAACTGTGGGTGTACACATGGATGCTGATGATGTCAATAGAAAGTTCCTTAGATCATTGGGAGAAGAATGGACCATGTACACAGTCTCATTCAGACAGAATGACCAATTCGAGGACAAAGAGATAGATGACCTCTACAATGATCTGAGAGTATTTGAGGCTGAAGTTGAAGCCAAGAAAAGGCCATCTGGATTTGTTTATAATGCTGCTTTATTATCTTCATCCTCTGATAATGCTGCTAATCCTGATTCTGTTAATACTGCAGGTTCTGTTAATGCTGCTGGTGGAACTAATCAAGAGAAGACTACAGACTCTGTACTAGAAGCATTCTTCTCTAGTCATGTTCACTCTTCTCTAATCAATGATGATTTAGAGCAGATTAATGCTGATGATCTGGAAGAGATGGACATCAAATGGCAGATGGCTATGCTATCAATGAGGGTGAAGAAATTCATCAAAAGGACTGGGAGAAACAACTTTTCCCAAAGAAGAGAAGATGGTGCAGGCTTTGACAAGTCCAAGGTTGAGTGTTATAAGTGTCACAAGATGGGACACTTTGCCAGAGAATGCAGAAGTGGAGGATCAAATCAACAGGCTCCAAATGGAAACCAAAACAGAAGCTCCTCTCAAGCCCTTGTTTCTCAACAAGGAATGGGATTTGATTGGAGTGATCAAGCTGAGGAAGCCTGTCAGAATCAAGCTCTTATGGCAGAAGTATCTGATATTCCCACTGAGGTACAATCTAAACTCTGTTCTCAAGCTTGCATTGATGCTGTTAAAAGATATAGGGATCACAATCAGGGTATGTGTGATAACCTTAAGAGGCTAGAGAAAGATGTGAAAGATTATGTTAGGATTGTAGAAAGGTTTGAGGAACAAATTAGAGCTTTTCAAGCTAATGAACTTCAACACTCCTATGATACTAACTATTGGAAGTGGGAGAAGAATGAGTATGAGATTAAGCTGAAAGTGTCTGGGGAGGAGAATGAGAAGTTAAAAGAAGAGCTTAAAAAGGTTAAACTTGATGTTGAAAAGTTTACCTGTGCTTCTAAAACCATGGACACCATCATTAAAGCTCAAATCCATGACAAGATGAAAGTAGGGATAGGGTACAATACCACACCTCCACCCTACAATAACAACTACATACCTCCTAAGTCTGATTTGTTAGAGACCAAGGATAGAAAGGAACCTGAATTAAAGATTAATATAGATCCTTGTGAAAAAGAAATAGTTGTTGAGGATGAGACTGACAAAGTAGACTCTGATGAGGAATGTGAAAGTCCATGTGTCAAGAACACTGAGATCAAAAGGACTGAAGAGAAAAAGGGAGTTCATTACACACAGCCCAAAGTTGTGAACTCCAATATCTGTAAACAGTGTTCTTGCAGGAAATCTAAAGAGAACAAGCCTCAAAAACATGATAATCAGAGGGGAAATCAAAGGAACTGGAATAACCAGTGGGCTATGAGACAAGGAGTTGATCTGAACAGAATTAACAGGCCAAAACCTTGTTTCATCTGTGGTAAGCTAAATCATTTAGCCAAACACTGTTATTTCAATCCTGTTAACCAAAGGTTTAATGCTCAAAGATCTTTTCAAAAACCTGGTGGTTACAGAAAGAATGGTGGCTATAAAAAGCTTGCAAAGAAAAATGTGGCAAAGAAACAAGATAAACCCAAAAGCCACATAAAGAAAACGACTGAAAAGGAATGTGGTACTATGTGGGTTCCAAAAAGCACTAAAAACAATACTGCTGCTAGCAGTGTTAGTACTGCTAACACTGTTAGTACTGCTTCAAAAGTTAGTGCTGCTAGCAGTATTAATACTGCTAGTAATCATTCCAAAGTTAGTACTGCTAATACTTTTAGTGCTTCTTCTTCAGATAATACTGCTGCTAGCAGTATTAACTCTGTTAATACTGCTTCTAGCAGTGTTAACTCTGTTAATACCGCTACCTCTGTTAGTACTGCTGATACTGCTGCTAACAGTACTGCTGCTTCCAGTATTAGTACTGCTAGCACTGTTAGTACTTCTGAGGTTAATACTGCTTCTAGTGCTGCTACACCAATAATTTTGACAAAGTACTCCAGCACAGCAGTACCTAAATTTGAAAATCTCATCAAAACCAAGTGTAAGTACTTTGATGAGCAAGGGAGACCCAAGACCACTTCGGCTTGGGTTCCAAATAAAACTAACTGATTTATCTTGATGTGCAGGGCAACCAACAGCTCAAGGGGAAGAGCATTTGGCATGTTGATAGTGGTTGCTCCAGGCACATGACAGGTAACATGGCCTGCCTCAAAAATTTCAAAAAGATTGATGGAGGACATGTTGCATTTGGGGATAATCCTGCTGGTGGAAAGATAAGTGGTAAGGGTGATGTTTCAAAGGGTAAGATGACCTTTGAAGATGTGTACTATGTTGAACAATTGAGATACAACCTGTTAAGTGTATCACAGGTTTGTGACAAGAAGCATAGCATATTGTTTACTGATTCTGAATGTATTATCCTTGCTCCTGGATACAAAGTGGTTGATGAAAACATGATACTTCTGAGAACTCCTAGGAAGGATAATGTTTATTGTTTAGATTTGGAAAGTGTTTCATCTGATTCATCTCTAAATTGTTTAGTTTCAAAAGCTTCTTTAGATGAATCATCACTCTGGCACAGAAGGATGTGTCACATGAACTTTAAAACAATGAATAAACTTGTTAAGAATAACCTTGTAAGGGGTTTGCCATCCAAAGTCTATTCATGTGATGATCATTGTGTTGCTTGTCTCAAAGGCAAACAACACAAAACTTCTCATAAGACCAAAGAGATAAACACCATCTCAAATCCTCTTCAACTGTTACATATGGATCTGTTTGGTCCTACCAATGTGATGAGTATTGGCAAGAAATCATACTGCTTAGTTATTGTTGATGATTATTCTAGATTTACTTGGGTATATTTTCTGAGAACTAAAGATGAGACAAGTGGACTGATCAAATCTTTTATTCTCAAAATTGAAAACCAATCAAATCAAAGAGTGAAAGTCATTAGATCAGATAATGGAACTGAGTTTAAAAATTTTGATCTAAACACCTTTTGTGAAGAAAAAGGAATTCAGAGACAATACAGTGCTCCTAGGACTCCACAACAAAATGGTGTTGCTGAGAGAAGGAATAGGACACTGATTGAGGCGGCTAGATCTCTGTTAGCTGATTCAAAGTTACCAATTACTTTTTGGGCAGAAGCAGTTAATACTGCCTGCTATGTTCAAAACAGAGTTTTAGTTGTAAAGCCTAAAAACAAGACACCTTATGAGCTTTTCCATAAAAGGAAACCATATATTGGATTTTTCAAACCATTTGGATGTCCTTGTACTATTCTCAATACCAAATCTCACTTAGGCAAGTTTGATAGCAAAGCAGATGATGGTTTTCTTGTTGGGTATTCATCTCAAAGTAAGGCCTACAGAGTTTTTAATACCTCTTCTAGAATAATTGAAGAAAGTGATAATGTCAAATGCAATGAGAACACACCAAATCCTATTGGTTCAGGTCCTAATTGGCTATTTGACATTGATTCACTCACTAATTCTTTGGGTTTCAGTAGTGATGTATATGCAGGACAAAGGGATACACCATCATCAGAACACAGAATTCAATCTGTGATATTTCCACTCCCTTCCATTGATCCTGTTGAATTCTGTGAACACCAAGAGGAGACTGAACCTATTCAGAATGAAGAAGAGAGGAGAGCAGAGGAAAATCAGTCTTCAGGTCCAAATTCCAGAGAATCTGAGGTGACTGAAGAAGCAGAATCAAATCCAGAATTAAATGAATCAAATCTGGATGAGAACATTCAAGAGGAAGCTGGTCATCCAACAAGAACTCAGAAAAACCATCCTCCTGAGTTGGTGATTGGAGATATTGCATCTCCCATGATGACTAGAAAGCAAAGCAGACTCCAAGAATTGCAAGAGCAGCAAAATACAGTTAATATTGTTCTTACATGCTTTCTGTCCCAGATTGAGCCCAAAAAGGCTTATGATGCTATGAAAGACCCAAGCTGGATAGAGGCAATGCAAGAGGAGCTGCTACAGTTCAAATTACAGGATGTATGGGACTTGGTAGACCTTCCAAAAGGTCATAGAGCAATTGGCACCAAGTGGATTTTCAGGAACAAGAAGGATGACAGAGGGATTGTGATCAGAAACAAAGCTAGACTGGTTGCACAAGGGTACACTCAGGAAGAAGGAATAGATTATGAGGAAGTCTTTGCTCCTGTGGCAAGGATTGAAGCAATCAGGTTATTTCTAGCCTATGCCTCATACATGAAGTTCAAAGTGTACCAAATAGATGTCAAAAGTGCATTTCTGTATGGAAGTATTGAGGAAGAAGTATATGTCTGTCAACCCCCTGGATTTGAGAATCCATTGCACCCTGACAGAGTATACAAGCTGAAGAAGGCTCTTTATGGTTTGCATCAAGCTCCAAGAGCATGGTATGACACTCTGTCTACCTATCTCTTGAAAAATGACTTTGAAAGAGGAGTAATTGACAAAACCCTGTTTATCAAGAGGAGAAAGAGAGGTACACTACTTGTTCAGATCTATGTGGATGACATCATCTTTGGATCCACCAATGATCAAATGTGTAAAGAGTTTGAAGAATTGATGCACAAAAGCTTCAAGATGAGTTCCATGGGAGAACTTACATTCTTTCTTGGGCTTCAGGTAAAACAGAGGAAAGATGGGATTTTTATTAGCCAATCCAAATATGTGAAAGACATCCTGGACAAGTTTGGTTTATCAGACTCAAAGCCAGCAAGCACACCAATGGAAACACATAAACAGATCACTGCAGATCTTGAGGGGGAGGATGTGGATGTCCATCATTACAGATCAATGATTGGATCTCTCATGTATCTCACAGCCTCTAGACCTGACATTATGTTTTCAGTCTGTGTTTGTGCCAGATTTCAGGTTTCTCCTAAGCAATCACACCTTCATGCTGTCAAGAGAATATTCAGATACTTAAAAGGGCAACCTAGATTAGGTCTCTGGTATCCTCATGAATCCTCTTTTGACTTGCTTGCATATTCAGATAGTGATTTGGGTGGAGCCAACATGGATAGGAAGTCTACTTCAGGTGGATGTCAGTTTTTGGGTACAAGACTAGTATCTTGGCAGTGTAAGAAACAAACCACAGTGTCCTTATCTACCACAGAGGCTGAGTACATAGCTGCTGCAAGCTGCTGCTCTCAGGTTCTATGGATTCAAAATCAGATGTTGGACTATGGGGTAACATTTCTTCACACTCCAATCTTCATTGATAACAACAGTGCTATCAGCATTGTTAATAATCCAGTCAAACACTCAAAAACAAAGCATATAGAGATAAGGTATCATTTTATAAGAGATTGCAATGAAAAGAAATTAATTCAGGTTGCTAAAGTTCATACAAATGACCAGTTTGCTGATCTATTCACAAAAGCTTTTGATGTGGGTAGATTCACCTTTTTGGTAACAAGTGTGGGCATGATCAACCTAGAATAAATTTATGACTTTCTGTTTTTATACCTGTATTTCTTCATATATTTGGTGCTACTAACTTTCTTTCTCAGGATTCTCTGTTTCCCTCAGATTACCAAGTGCAGAAAAGTGTAAGTGTAGTTACTACTGCCTGTGCAGCGTTACTACTGCCAGTACAGAGTTACTACTGCCTGTGTTCTAGTAGTTAATACTGCTAGTGCTCAGTTAATACTGCTCAGTAGTTAATACTGCTAGTGCAGTTAATACTGCTAGGTAGTTAATACTGCTTGGTAGTTAATACTGCTCGGTAGTTAATACTGCTAGGTAGTTAATACTGCTTGGTAGTTACTACTGCTGTGTAGTTAATACTGCCTTGCAGTTAATACTGCTCAGTAGTTAATACTGCTTACGTTGTTAATACTGCTTTTGATAATCTAGGGCATATAAATACCCCTGTGTGCCCGCCAAAGTTCATAACGACTCTTCGCATTTACTTCTTCTCTCTCGTTCTGACCTAGTCTCCCCAGAATCTTTGTGTTTTCTTTCAAGAATCCTCAGGAATCATGGAGTTTGTGGATGAGCACAATGAAATAGCCATGCTTCAGAAGCCGAAACAAGCTGCGGGATTCCACGATATCGTCGATTTTCTTAAATCCTCGCACATCTCATATGCCCTAACGGTGAGCCCAACCATCTATATCGAACATCAGACGCAATTTTGGGAGAATGCCACTGTTAGTGTCGACGAAGGGCAGAAAACCATTCGAACAAGGGTTTGTGATAAACCCTTGAAAGTCACAGAGGAGGTTATTCGCATCTCTCTTCGCTTGAATGATGCCTCAGGTATAACCTCTCTATCTTCTGATGACTTATATTCGACTTTACAAAGAATGGGGTATGAAGGTCCCATTGGTGTTTTTAAATTCTACAAGTCAAAATTTTTTAACCAATGGAGATTTCTTGTTCATACCCTGATGCACTGTATTTCCAAGAAAACTACTGGATGGAGTGAGTTCAGCAGTCCCATTGCATATGCCTTGGTCTGCTTATCCACTGCCAGAAAGTACAACTTTTCAGCTATGATCTTTAATGATCTTGTATCAAACTTGGAATCCAAAAAGAGCTTTTACATGTATCCAAGGTTTGTGCAAGAAGTTATTAACAAGGAATTGATGGACTTACCTCAGTTTGATGAGGTATATGTACCAAAATCCCCTAAAGGGAAGGTTTTTTCAAATATGAAAAGACTTCCTAGGGACTCGGAAGGAGTTGACACACCATTGTTCTCCACAATGATGGTTGTGTCCCACACAATTGAAGGTATGGCATCAGGGTCAAGGCCCTCATTAGACACACCCACTGATGACCAATCCCAACCTTCCATCTCAAAAGACATCCCTCAGTCCATTCTTGAACAACCCACTCCCACAATCACCAAAAGGTTTCAAAGAAGAAAGGTGCACAAGGTTCCTTCCCTTGGTGTACCTACTCAGAGCCCTAAGCCTTTAAGCCCTCAGTTGGAGCATTCTCCAATTGAGAATATCAACAGGGAAACCACAGGGGTGTCTCCCAACCCCAAGAAGGTGCTCTCTAAGGAGAAGGATGAGCATATGGGTGCTAAGGCTGCCACTACTTCTGCTAGCACAGAGAAGGACAGTGGTAACATATATAAGACCTTCCCCATGGCAACTCTAAATGAGAAATCATTAGGAGGACCCAGGTGCCAAGAAACCAAGGGGGCAGGTAGTGCTTCTGCTAGGCAGAAGGCTTCTGCTAAACCTTCCAAGGATCCCTTAAAGAAAGTAAAAACTTCTACAAAGGGTGAGGATAGATATAACTATGAGGAATTGATGGAAACCATAGGGAATGTCAACTTGGATGTTATGGCACAGAAGAAGGAGATTGAGCAACTGAAGACTGTGGTCACCTACCAACAGTCTCAAATTGAGAAGCTCAGAAAGATGGTCACCAAGTTGTTGCACAGAAAGAAAAAGGCAAGATTTGTGCTGAGAAGAAGAACTTCAACTGATGATGCTCCCAAAAAGGGGGAGTCAGAGTCAGAAGCAGAACTAAATATGAAGGGTCCACAAGTTGAGGGGGAGACAGTTCACATGGAGACTGAGATGGAAATGGATAATGCACAGTTTAAGGGGGAGTCCAGTGCACAGAATAAGGGGGAGACAAAAAAGGTGGAGGAGATGATTAAAGAAGCAGAAACTTCAAGAGCAGCAGAAACCACAGCAGCAGAAACTGTTAATACTGCTGAGTTTGAACAAGCAGCAGAAACAGTTAATGCTGCTGAAGGCCAAACAGAAAAAGCAGCAGAAACTGAGCAGGAAGCAGTAACTACAACTCAAGCTGAAATTGATGAAGAAATATACTGGATTGTGAAGAACAGTGTTGAAGCAGCATCATTACATGTTCTAAGAGAAGCAGTAACAGCCATAGCAGCAGAAATGGTTATTGCTGCTGAGAAACTTAAAACAGCTGAACCAACTCCTGCAGCTGTTAAAACTCTTAAAAGAACCAAGATGATGTCAAAGAAAAGACCAAGCACCAAGCCCATAACTTCACAGAAGAAAAATGAAAAGAAGCCAAGGGTGGAGCCAACTGCAGAAGAGGCACAGGAGGAAACTGTGAAAGAAAAATTAACCTCAGAAGTTGCTGAAGAAGAAGTGACAACTCCATCAGGGCAATCAAGCAATGTACAATCACAAACTGATGCCCAATGTGATTTGTACATTACTAGTGTTGACTCTAACCCAATTCCACTTCAGGCTGAACCAATATCATCTAAGGCTCCTGAAATCATCTTTTGGGACACTTTGAAAGATGGTAGAAAGGAGTTCATTAGGATAAAAAGAGCAGATGGAAAATTTGAAGTCTTTTCAACTTGGGGAAAAATTGTCAGAACTTGCTCAAGATCAGACTTAGAAGAGATGTTCAAAGTTGGGATGAGGATATATGAAAACATGCTGACTGAGCAAGGGATGTCAATCTCTAAAATGGTACTTGAATTCTTGTGCCAAATGTTCAAACCTGAAGCAGTTCAGCATAGGATAAACACACAGTTTCAAGCCATTACCAACTGGATGCTCTATGAAAACTGTGGAGTATATGTCATCTCACTTGACTCTGCAACTCAAGAATACTATCTGGTGGATGAAATATACAATCACAGCATGAAGAGGTTGCAAGGAATGTTACATACTAAGCTGACCTGCAACAAGGATTCAGCAATGGGTAGATTCTTGGTAAAAAGGATTCTCAATCAGAGTCTAGGTTTAAGTCCTAATCTGTGCGTATATGATGACTAAGTTTTGGAAGCATCATCTGAAGAACTTGACTTCTTTTCCTAAAAGTCAAGTTAGGGGGAGATTGTTGGGAACTGAAGATATGCTAAGTATGGTTAGTACTGCCAAGACAATGTTACTACTGCCAGTTCAGAGTTACTACTGCTAGGAAAGGTTACTACTGCTAGACGAAGTTACTACTGCTAGACACGGTTAGTACTGCTAGACCAAATTACTACTGCTAGACATAGTTAGTGCTGCTGAGCTGAGTTACTACTGCTTGAAGACTGTGAAGGTTAATACTGCTGAAGGTCGTTAATGCTGCTGAGCCAAATCATTGTTAATACTGCTGACTTGATAAGTTTGGGATGCGATACTTTTGGAGACAAAGAAGGAATTGATCAAGATATGTTTAACGAAGATTCAGAAGATCAATTCACTTTTGATAGTTATCTTGTAATTACTTTTGTATATATAGTATTGATAGATAGCTATTAGATCATATACGATAGAAGATAGATAATATACAGAATTCTATATTGATTCAAGAGTGAATTAACCTCAAGGTGTAAGAACCCTATTTCTAGAGAAGTAGAAATCGTCTTGTTGAGCCTGTTCAACAAGATTGAGGTTTGGTGTAAAGCTTGTGAGTAATACAGTTTGATATATACAGTGTGTTGAATTCTATTGATTGTTCTTTAATTATTTTAGAGTTCTATTCCGCAAGATTCTCTAAATTCTGTTTCTAAGAAGTTTAATTCTTGTTAAGAATCGATCCTGACAGTTCTATTGCGCAACTCTTGTTTGAGTCCAACCGTTCTAGGATAGAGTCTTGTATTCGACTGTCTATTTATTTCGCACTGCATATAATCGGGTATTCGCGAGGTCACTCGTCATAATTAGTAGGGATTCGGTAGTAGCAAGGGTAGTGGGATAAGAGGAAATTCCTAGGGAGCTAGGAAGGGTGGATGTATATATATGCTGATGCGGGCATATGGTTTATTATATATATATAATTGTTGTTGTATGATCGGGGTGACCGATGGATTATTATGTATACAATTGTGGTTGTCTGATCGGGGAGACCGATGGTTTTATATATACAGTAGTTGTATGAGTTTGTCTGTTTAGGATATGTTCTTGAACTGGCATGTGTGGATTAATTGTATTATGTGTATAGTTTCGGCGAGAAACTACTTGGACCCTTGGGATGGGACTCGGAATGAGTGATGATAGGTGTGGAAGGTAGTAGTAGAGCTCCTACTACCGGAAGCACAGGATCAATGCTCGAGTCGGGGAAGTCACGAGGAATCCAAGGAGTTGGGCACGAGTGTTGTTAGTGTGCGTTGTTATGTGCTAATAACGCGTTGTATTATCTACCCTGAATAGCCGTCACGAGGAGAGACAAATATAGTAGATCCACTGGTACATGTGTGTACTTGGCTTGCTTTGATGGGATGATCGTTGGGGTAGTGTCGAAGGCTCTAAACTGGCAGTCGTTGGAATAGAAAGACGATTATAGTATTAGTCACTTGGAGTGACGATAAGGATGATATTTGTTGTAAGCAGATCTTTTCGAACCAAGATGGAAGATTGTGCTAGAGTCATAGGCTTATAGAGCCGACTTTGATTTGAGGAAAAATCGTAGGGATTATTTGACGTAATTTTCCATCTTGCCCTAAGAGGCTTAAATGTCCGGAGGACGATAGTGGATTGGAAAGGTAGAGAGGAGCATGAGTCGAGACGTTGAATGTCGACTGAGTCGTGCACGAAGTTATTTTGAAAATAAGATTGCATTAACAAATTCTTGTGTTTCAAATCTTTGTATGGACGGTGTTTTGGAATTTTGGGAACTGCTCAGCACACGCACAAGATTTTGAAATATGGTTTTGGAAGTGTATGAAATCGTTTTACCACGGGAGTGCAAACCTTGTTAGAATTGGTCTCATTTTCGTTATTTTTCCAACGGTTCTTTCGGGTACGATGTTATCCGTGTTTTGTGGTGGTTAAGATGTTGGGTAAGTGACTACGGATTGAGACTCTAACATTGGAACTCCTCCACATGTGTTAGAGTTGAGACGAAAAGTTACATTCCACGATGTCTGTATAAAGGCTATTTTGGTGATTTGATTAAAATGAGCTTGGAATTCTAGTGTCGCTTAACTTTTCGTTCGAGAGTTTATATTACTAAGTGTTTTATTGCAAATAGTTCAGTATGTGGATTGATTCATGCGTGACATAAGTGATGCATGGAGAAATTTTGGTAACATTTCATAAGGAGTTGTTTAGTGCGCTTTTTAGTCAGCTAAAGGTTTTATTGACATTTCCATAAAAATGCGATTTATCGACTTAGGGGTATGCATACTGGGGTAACCTTTGTTCTCGACATTTTGATAAACGAGTCGTGCATGAAAATGTTTTAGTTCTTTTTTTTGTCGAAATGAAAGACCATTTGATCCAAAGAGTGTTTTAATGTTGTAAACATCATGCATACGATTACAATGTGTTATATTTTGGAAATATAAATGCGTAGATTTTTGACATTCGGTTAATTTAGAATTACCGTTCATTTTTTTTTTGGGAAATTAAAAACTTTTGCTTTGGAGGAAACGAGTATTTTGAGCATTTTCGATAAATACATTTTTAAACTATAATGTTTTGACATTATATGTCCCAAGTACGAAACTTGAGAAAGTGTTACAAGCTTGCATGCCTGCCCCCAGTTTGAGATTTTATGAGGTTTTAGTCGATATTTCCAATTGATAGAAGCGGATTGGTTTCTGTCTTCAAGTTTGAAACTTACACGAGACAGTTGTGTTTTAACAAAAATATAATTGTAAACCGTGTCATCGTATTGTGTGATTAGCTGACGCGCGAAAATTTGTGGAGAACCATGTGCCACGTCATTTTATGATTAAAAAGAAGAATTTTGAATCAAATGTCGTGAAACTTATTTTGAATTATGTGCACACCTTTGTCGCACCCTGTTTAAGGTCAAGCGGTTACTTTAAGAGCACGTCATGAGTCAATCCATACTGGAATCGAGACGGTTCATTTTAAAGAAATTATTTATTACGCTTGCTTTTTTGTGAGTAAACTGAACTGCAATGGAACGATTTTCAACATGTTTATCCTATGTGGGACGAGCGTGTCCAGTTTTGCGTAACTATCAATCAGGTAATAGTAGTTTTATTACATACGATCTTTTTGAAGATGAAAATCCTGATGTTGAAAATATTTTGTAAATGATTTTGTAAACCATTTGGGGAAATGTGCTTTTAAGTGTCATGTGTCATTTCGAGAATTTTCAGGGTGTGAGTCCTTTTGGAAAACTCTTTTGTTTAACCCGTGTTGAGTCTGGGACTAAGGTTGATTTCAGAGTATTGCTTGCTTAGACTTTTGTTTAAACGCATTTTCCGACCTATGGGTCTAGCAAGCGTGGAGCATTTTGCTCGGTTTTGACTTGGAGTTAGTCATGGGCCAATTGCCCGGTTTTAATGGCTCGATGTGGAGTCTAGTTGATGAGTTGTTTTTGTCGCACCGTTTGGCATTCTTTGCACGTTGAGTATTTACATGTTTGGGTGAGTGAGTCAATCCGGAATAGGCATGTTGTTGGTAGGCTGTTTGCTTTGGATCCTTAGACACGTTAGTCAGTCGTTGGTAATGGTCGGTTGGGTATCTCGGGGTGGGACCCCGGTATTCATGTGTTTTAACCTAGACTTTCCAGTAGGTACTAGGAGGATATAGTTGTGGGCACTTACCTGGGAGGTAGTTCCGGTGTGCTGGGTCTTGAGGCGTTACCTGGGAAGTAGACGTCAAGGTGTATCCTCGATACGGTGTGACTTGGCTTCGTAGAGCAAGTGTGGATGATACGTCGACGGTGGAAGGTAAGTATTCCACGCGCGTTAGTACTGTAGGCCGAATAGTATCGGTTAAGGGATTGATGCCCTTTGTTATTAAGAGAATAAATGCGCATCAACCATTTCGAGGTAGGTGGTATATTTAGGTGTCGACTTTTGGGCTTGAGGCCAAACACCTTTAGTATAGTCGGAGAGTTGTAGCCGATGTTAAGATAATCATGGTGATGGTAGTAGTAACCCTGAAATGATCACTTGTGATGAATGGTTGTGGTGGAATGATCTACGTGTGTGTTAGTGATTTGGTAGTGGGGGATATCTATTTGTGTTAGTGTCTAGGATAATACCACGCTTATTTGAGTTACTGAAATCGGTTGGACCGATGTTCGGCGGGTGGCCGATGTTTGTTATTGTGATCGGTTGGACCGATGTTCGGCGGGTGGCCGATGTTCGTTATTGTGATCGGTTGGACCGATGTTCGGCGGGTGGCCGATGTTTGTTATTGTGATCGGTTGGACCGATGTTCGGCGGGTGGCCGATGTTTGTTATTGCAATCGGTTGGACCGATGTTCGGCAGGTGGTCGATGTTTTGTTGATATGAGTTATTGAAAATCTTCGGAATCTATTAGAATTCATGGTAGTTAATCGACAGTTAAGGGTAGGAATGATCGTAGTCGAGTATCAAATAGGGTATTCTGTGAGTAGCTTTAGAATGGTTAGAGCTGGAGATTTGACTCGGGATGTATGGAATATCTAAGGTTGGGGGACAACCGTAGTCGCTTGGCTAGGAATGAATTCAAGTGTCGGGGTGTTCTGCCGATCATAATCCCAGTGTCTTAGAAAGTGTACGTTAGTAAGAATAGTATTCGAGAAGTTTAGTAGGGGTTTCAAGTGGACTTAGAACCTGAGGTTGAGATGAGAGAGAACTTTCCGGAGCTATTCGTAGGCAGAGACTTCGAGGACGAAGTCTAATCTTAGTGGGGGAGAGTTGTAAAGCCCGTGTCCCGATTGGATTTTATATTGCATACTTTTATTATTTTATTATTTACGTTAAATGAACTTGTTAGCGGGATTAATGAGAAGGACCAAATATGATAATTCTTAAGCTAAGTTGGTTTTAGGCAAGTCGTTGAAGTTTGAGGGGCTATTCTTGACTTTAACCCAAAGTGGGCATGGGTTTCGGCCCATGCATTGAGAGGACCAAAGTTTGTAATTCTTTTTGGTGTTTAGGTCTCGTACCTTGCTGCTCACACAACTCATTTGTCATCTCTTTCTCGTCCATTCTCACGGCACAATAAGAAACCTTAACCCCTCCAACTCTCGGCCGTAACTCCCTTCTTTGTTGCCGCCGATCGCAACCCCTCACCACAACCAGCGCCGCTGCTGGCCGGAGAGAGCGAGAGAGAGAGAGAGAGAGAGAGAGAGAGAGATCAGCGAGAGGGAGAGATCAGCAGAGAGAGAGAGAGAGACGATCGGAAGGGGTCGAGTTGTCGTCGTGGTCTCGTTGTCATCGCCAAGGTAAGGTTCCGTTCTTCCATTCTTTCATTCTTTGTCGTCGCCGCCGCCAGCGACCACCGCTGCCGGAGATGGCAGTGGGTGGTGCCGGGTGTTGTTCAGTTTTCGTTAACCCGTAATAGCTAAACCCGAAACCTTAATCACGTTACCGTTTATAAAATCGTTATTTTATGAAAATTAAAGTGTGCTGTCCAGTTTTCATGTAACCATAACTTTTCCGTCTTAACTCCGTTTGAGCCGAAACTGGCGCCCACGGTTCAAGTTCAGGATCGAGCACGTTTTTCGTGTTTTAGCGGAAAACTGGTTCGGTCTCTAGCTGGGCGAAAAAGTGGTCGCAAGTTCGGTGTTTCGTCATTTTATGTGAAAATTAGTTTTCTGTCCAGTTCGTATTTCGGCCATAACTTTCTCGTCGTAACTCGGTTTGAGGCGATTCTGGTGTCCACGGTTCACATTCTGTGTCGGGCACGTTTTTCGTGTTTTAGCGAAAGGCTGGTTCGGCCCCTAGCTAGGCGGAAAACTTCTGTTTTTACAGCAGATCGGTAAACCGACAGAGTTGTAATCTGCCACTATTTTGTCATGGTCGTAACTTTTCGTCGTAGCTCGGATTGGGGTGAAATCGGTGCCAAAAGTTCCCTTTTTGAGTCTAGAAACTTTTCTGTGTTTTGTGCAAAACCCAGTTCGGGACGTAGCATGGGTCGATTTGTCGTTTTATACTGAAAGGTGCTGAATTTCGCTGTTCCGGAAACTGTTTTTGTAAAATCCGTAGTAAATTGTAGAAAAATCGTTAGGAGGCGTATTATATGTCCTTGGAACCCTAACTCAGAGTACCTTCTGGTCATGAAATAATATTGGGAATTTACTGGGTTTAAAGGGGTCGAAATAGGTCCCGAACAGACCTGTTTGGTGAGACCGTAAAATAGTTTTAGTGACGGTTTAAGCGTGTGTCGTGTCGTAGGGTCCGGGTCTCGTATTGACACGTTTTAATATGCATTTAGGTGCTGGGAAGTGACCGTAAGTGTGAAGCTTGAATTGTGTTGTTAAGCTGGGCGCGCATTCGAGGTGAGTTCTCTCACTGTGTAGTTAGGGGTTGTATGCATGTCATAATAGTTTGTATGTACTATTGTCTTTGTGGTGTGAACTAGTTGTTTGTGGTGTGTAATATTTGATTGGTTTGAATGCTTGGTATAAATGTGTTACATTACAATTCGGTGGGACCGAGGCCTCGATGGTACTGAGGTGTTGGTTACATTACAATTCGGTGGGACCGAGGCCTCGATGGTACTGAGGTGTTGGTTACATTATAATTCGGTGGGACCGAGGCCTCGATGGTACTGAGGTGTTGGATACATTGCAATTCGGTGGGACCGAGGCCTCGATGGTACTGAGGTGTTGGATACATTACAATTCGGTGGGACCGAGGCCTCGATGGTACTGAGGTGTTGGATACATAATTACTTGTAGATGTTTACTCGTTTTATGTAACTGTGATGTTGTTGCTTATGTGCGGATAGGGGTGATGTGTATATAATTCCTATCTGCGCATGTGTTGGAATTCACTAAGCTTCGTGCTTACCCTTTCCCAATAAACTGTGGTTTCAGGTCCGAGCGGCTTCAAGGCGTGACAAGTACACACTGGCGCGCGAGGAGAGCTGATTGTTTTATGGTTTATTTTAATTAAACGTTTATTCCGCTGGTTTTTATTATAAAGATATTAGATATGAGTTTGCAAACGAAACGTTGGGATTCATTTAATGAGTTGTTATAAATGAATTGTTTATTTAAAAATTTAAATTTGCTTGTAATTTTTGGGACGTTACATCAGGGTTTCGTATTCAGCTTCATTGTTGGTAGTCTTGAAATCGCATCGAACTGAGTATACCATCTTGCCCCCCTGTGGCGACTTTAAGACGACGCCTAGTCCTGAGCCTCTAATGTTGGATGAACCATCGACGTGTAAGATCCAGGGCACGTCGTCGTGAGTCGCCACAGTCGATACCTCGAGGTCTGCTTCTTTCTCCAATTCAGGGCTGAAGTCAGCAATGAAGTCGGCCAAGGCTTGCGACTTGATCGCGGTCCTGGGCTTGAAGTCAATGTCGTAGCTGCTGAGATATATGCTCCATTTTGCTAAGCGACCTGTCAACTCAGGTTTTCTTAAGACAGACTTAAGAGGGAAATTAGTTACGACAGTAATGGGATGCGACTCAAAATAACGTCGCAGTTTTTTTTAGCAGCTGTGACTAGCTACAAGAGCAATTTTTCCATAGAGGAATACCTGGTTTCTGCGTCCAGAAGAGATTTACTTACATAATAGACTGGCAGTTGTTGTTTTTCATCTTCTCGTGCTAGGACAACACTTACCGCGTTTGGGCTAACAACCAGATATAGTTGCAAGGTTTCATGATCGCGAGGTTTCGACAAAAAGGGATGTGACGTCATGTATTCTTTGAGTTTTTGCAATGCCTGTTCATGATCGTCGGTCCAGTCGAAGCCTCTGTTTTTCCTGAGGACGTTGTAAAATAGGTGACATTTATCTGAAGATCAGGAGATGAACCTGTTTAGAGCTGCTACCCGACCAGTGAGCCTTTGGACTTCTTTGAAATTTCGAGGAGATTTGATCTCGACAATGGCTTTGATCTGGTCGGGATTGGCTTCGATGCCTCGGCGAGTGACCATATATCTGTTAATGCCAAAAATCGCACCAAAGGGACAACTTAAGGTCGATGTGGACTTAAACAACTAAAGAAAGAATCTTTCGACGAGACGTGCGACGATAAATAAAATAAAGAAACAAGGGATTTGATGACGCAGGAAAAACCTCAAACGAGGAAAAAACCTGCGGACGACAGTGGGTGTCGTCGCTATACTATGGTCGCCAATCAGGGGCGATGTCCTTGGATACTGGTGTCGATCGTACAGTGATTACAATACAAATGAAGAAAATGCTTCGAAATGTAAAGTACAAGTGTTTGAACGTAACAACAGGTGTTTGTCGTGTACGAAACAAAGTATGAACTGCTGGTCGAGGGCTGTTGTCGTGCGTCGAGAGCGATACTTAGAATAATGGTTCTTCACTTCAGGTGTTCTTGAATATTGCTTCGGTTGTTAATCGCCGGATATTTGATGTGTTGAAATGTTGATTGAGCTTGATATTTATAGTCTTCGCGTCCTTAGCTTCATCCATGAATGCTCTTTTAATGGCCTTAACGGTTGGAAACAGTCGCCGGAGTAATGATCTTCGTCCGTTATGGTCGCCGGCTGTTTAATGATTGCGTCGGTTATAGTCGTTGCTCCTTAATGACTTTTACTCCTGCATTAAACACTTAATAAACGGTCATGGTTAACGTTAGCTTTGGTCGAAGTCGCACGTCCTTATATAATAGTCGTGCGGATCAGGCGACGCTATGGTCGAGCGTCGTAAGGAACTCTCGACTTACCTTTTATGAGGGACGACGATGGTGTTCTGGGTCTTTGTCGAGACCTTATCTTAATACAAGATATAGTCCTTAATCATATGTCTTACCTGTTCTGGTCGCGGTCGAGCGACGTGATTTTTTGCCCAAACAGTTTGCCCCCAAAATTTGAAAATTGAATGTCAAGTTTAAGTTTCAAATTTTGCTTGTCGAACGCTTAGACTTGTGACCTGGGTTGAGGGACTTACCTGGTTGTCGTGGAACTAGACCGGTTCGCCTTTAACTGAACGAGAAGTTGAAAAGTTGTGACGTCACACTGACGCACGATGATGCTTACCAGCTGTCGAAGACAGGTGTCGAAGATTCGGATAGGTATACGAAAGGACATAGACGCGTGTTGATCATCAAGGAATTCGGTTTGTTCGTATAAGTAAAAGATATGACGAATCCTTCCTTGTTTCGCCTTTGATGGGTTTGTGCTGTGATTTCCTTGCGGGAAAAACCTCAACGAGAAAAAAACCCGTGGATGACTGTGGAAGTCGTCGCTGCACTATGATCGCCAAACAGGGGCGATATCCTTTGTTACTGGTGTCGATCGTACAGAGATTACAATACAAATGAAAGAAATGAACTAATTTGTAAAGTAACAAGTGTTTCGAATGTAAAAACAGTGTGCGTCGTGTGTAAAAACTGCGTGTCGTGTGCGAATGTCGTGCGTCGAGAGCGATTCTTCGAGAGAGAGTACTTTGTTTTGTGTGTTCTTGAGTATGCGGTGTGTAATTCGGAGTTAGATGATATGCCAATGATGATTATGTCTTCATATTTATAGTCTTCGAGTGCATTTAATGACTCCATGAATTTTTCTAATAACGGTCGTAACGGTCTCCGTAGTTTAATGCTCATAATTGCTCTGTCGGTTTCGTCCGTTGGCCATAAATGTCGTTTGACCTGCATTAAACGAGGAAAACGTAACAGAAGAATCATACGTTAGTTGGTCGAGGTCGTGTGTTTCTACACGACGGTCGAGGTCGAGAGGTATGTTTGTCTTTTGGCTTTGTTCAAGGGAAAAAAATGCTTATGATTTGACTTGTGTTTAGGGAGAAGTGTAATACAAGTTCTTAATGCTTTGGTCGTGGTCGAGACTGGTGAAATTTTGCCCAAACAGTATATAATATCTATATATGTCATATATGCAACACGTAAACTCATGGTCCTTGTTTCTAGGGTATTTGTCATTCATATATTTATTGATATGTGTAACACCCTAAAATCATGGCCAATTTAAACCTCAAATTTTCACAGGGTAAAACAAATAACTTCCAAACTTTTATATAAACAAGCAGAGAATTTACTATGAGGGTTCCTTTAATCACAAATTGAATTCTTCCAAATAACCTATTAATCTAATCATGTCAACTATAATTAGATTAACTTGGTTCTCTAAGCAATTCATCAAAAGCTTCCTCGCATCGTCTAAGTTATCCGCTTATCATCAACAGTTGAATACCAAAAGCACTAGTCCCATAACCCATCACTTCCCTGAACTTGTACCTGGTAAGAAAATTGAATTTGAACGATTAGGCTTACGCCTAGTGAGAACATCCAATTCAAATTAAAACATTAACAGCCTTGAAACTCAGATATTCAAAGCATATAAACAAACCTGGTTTATCACCATTCTTACCGTACCCGTACTCGTCTCATAATAACAGGAACATACCCGATCCCAAAAGTATGACTAACATCCCGGAAGTCATAACATCATATTCGAGAGCCTACTACGAATCATCATAGATTCTAGTTTATCGATCAAGCTTAAGGACTTACAATCAATCGCCCTACCTTTTTTTTGGAATGGAAACAGAAATAGCACTTATATATTGCCTATTTCTAATCCACCAAAAGCAAACGGAAACAACAATCACACTTTGTCTATTTCACGTGTCCACGTCTTAATTACGAATATCAACTATTCTTTGCTTATTCACTTCAGTCAATATGAATAGCAATTCTACTTTGCATATTCAATCATTTCAACTTGAATAGCAATTCTACTTTGCCTATTCAATTCAGTCAATATGAAAAGAGTTTGGGCAAAAAATCACGTCGTACGACCACGACCAGAGCAGGTAAGATGCACGTTATAATCCAAATCTTGTATTAAGATAAGGTCTCGGCAAGAACCCAGAAAACATCCGTCGTCTCCCGTAAAAGGTAAGTCGTACGTCTCCCATGACGCACGACCATAGCATCGCCCGTCCCGTACGACCACCGCGTAAGATCATTGTACCTTCGACCAAAGCTAACGTTAACCCTGACTGTTACGTTTGTTAAGTATTTAATGCAGGAGTCAAAGCCATTAACAGCAAGCAGCCGTAACGGACGAAGAGCATTATGGATAATCACTCCGGCGACCGTTTCCAGCCGTTGATCAAATCATTAATGGAGATAATTAATGACGCGATGACTATAAAAGACAAGCTAAAGCCTCATTTCAAGGGACATCAGTTAACATCCAATATACATTAGCGAACATCACCAAACAACAGAGAAAATCATCCAAACTCATAGCAAAGAACATTCAAACTCTGGAGGTCAAGTACTGAAAGCCAGAACCTTACATCGAACTCAAGAACACTCGAAGGAAAGCTCAAGTATCGCTCTCGACGCACAACAAACCGCCCTCGACCAGAAGTTCACACTTTGTATTCACACACGACAAACACTTGTCTTTACATTCAAACACTTGTACTTTACATTTTGAAGTATTTCCTTCATTTGTATTGTAATCATCGTACGACCGACGCCAGTACCAAGGACGTCGCCCCTGATTGGTGACCATAGTGCAGCGACGACACCCACTGTCGTCCGCAGGTTTTTTCCTCGTTTGAGGTTTTTCCTGCGTCATCAAATCCCTTGTCTTGTTTATTTTTTCCCTCACCGCACGTCTCGTTGAAAGATCCTTTCTTTAGTTGATTAAGTCCACATCGACCTTAAGTTGTCCCTTTGGTGCGATTTTTGGCATTAACAGTTTGGCGCCATCCGTGGGACTACATCTAGAGAAAATCCTCGACGAACGTGCACCATACTAACAGTTTCTTGGAGTTTTTTCTGCTCTCTATTACAGGAACAATGGCAGCCCCTAGAAATCCGCAGCAAGCTGTTGCTCAGATGTATCGGGAGCTCGAAGTCGCCAGGAATCAGCTCAATGCAATGGCAGAGCAGAATCGCAGAGCAGCTAAGGAGATCGCGTGGTTAAGAAATCCTCTTGGGCCTCAAAATGGTCCTAGGCCGTTCGTGCAGAACCCAATTCCAAGATCGTTCGACCAGAATGGCCCCAGACCATTTGTCCCGAATCCAGGTTCATTCGCGCAGAATCAGCATCCAGGCCCGTTCATGCAGAATCAACAGCCAGGGACGTTCAACCCAAATCCTCAGTTTGGGACAGTTCCTCCTCAGCACATAAGGCCACCACCCGTGAATAATGGGTCTCATCCATTACAAGGGTCGCAGCCTTTCCAGCAGGGGTCGCAACCATTTCAGCAGCCATTTCAGAATGGACCTCAAGGTGGATCTCAGCCACTCCATGATGGATCGCAGCCTTTCCAGCAAGGATCGCAGCCGTTTCAAAATGGACCGCAGCAATTCCACTACGGGTCGCAGCCATATTTTGTCCCGTTCAACGGGGACACCAATGGTTCATCGCATGGTAATGGCACTAGTCTAGGGACCAATCCCTCGACAGGGGAAAATCCTGATCTTAACGATCCCGTCGCCCAACGTTTGAAGATGTTAGAAGACCAAAATGAGTGCGTCCTGTCCTTGCTCGCCAAATTGCCTAGGGCAGCCGTGCTTGTCGACGTCGAACCTCGCTCGGGGTATCAGGCGTCACCCTTCATCGACGAGATTGCCACCGTCGAGGTCCTAAAGAAGTATAACATTCCTGCCTTCACTCCCAAATATTCTGGTGTGACTGATTCAACCGAGCATGTCGTGCAGTATAAGCAGCTCATGTGGACAATCTCGATTCCACACATGTACCAGGAAGTATGCATGTGCAAGAGTTTTGGGGCGACTCTCACTGGTCCAGCTCTCCAGTGGTTGATCAATCTCAAACCCAAATCTATCGGGTCGTTCGCCGAATTGGTCAACCAATTCTCTCGGCAATTCGCCAGCAGTCGTAAGATGGAAAAACAGACTAGTGATCTATACTATGTCGTGCAGAAGACCAATGAGTCTATTCGAAGTTATTTCAATAGATTCAATGCCGAAATGATCAGTATCCGCAATTGTGACATCAAAACCGCGATCGAAGCCTATAAGCGTGGTCTAGATGATAGTTCAGGTCTATATATCGATCTGACCAAGTATCCCCCAGAGACTTTCGAAGACGTCCGAGCTTGAACCTTAGCATATATGAGGGTCGAAGACGATGCAGCCTTTCGTCGCAAACACACTAACGACAAGAAGTCGTTAGGCGTCAGAAAGCCAGAGTTCAAGCCAAAGGTTGTTTCCAAAATAGAGCCAGCGCACCAAATTTCAAATGTTCGTTTCAAGACGAAAGCAGAGGCCAAGACCGCGACTAAGTTCACTCAGTACCCCAAGATATCATCTTACGGATTCAAATGATCTGCAAACGACTTAGTCGAAGCTCTGAAAGGTTCCCAAGCGACCATTCGATGGCCAAAGAAGTCTGACCTAGACGATGCTAAGAAAGACAAATCAAAGTGGTGCGACTTCCACGTCGATCATGGTCATACGACAGACGATTGTGTCGCATTGAAGAAGGAGTTAGCGTATCAATTCCCGAAAGGAAATCTCAAGGATATCATCGACGATGTTGCTATTCCAGCTAATAGCCATCGACCGTCGACTCCCGAACATACAAAAGTTGTCAATTAAAATTCCCTACGTCATGGGGAATCCAAGAGATTAAGAGTGAGCCAAAAGTCGCTCATGAGTGCTACAAGTCTACCTTGAAGCCGCGAAAATAAACCAAAGTTACAAGATCAGGCTCTCGACAGGTCCGTTCTTCTATCCCTAAATTAATATCTTTCCACAGGGATAAATCTACTATGGTGCCTCGTCGCACGACAACATAGTCGACCGCAGGACAATATTTCTCCGTGTCATTCTGTCATTTAAAACCTATCTTTTCCTCCCAAAAAGGATACGGTAATAAATGACAGGGGGCAAATAGAGAGAGTCTGAAATGGTACGTTCTCTAGCTCTTTATCATACGATTTTTTCTCACAAAACGTCTACTGACTTAAGCATCGGAGGGTCGTTGGCTAGCCAACGACCAACCCCCGACATCGTTTTATCGCAGAATTGCACAACAGATTATTGCAGAATCGCACGGCAGTAATCATTAAGTCTACTATATGACTTTAGTATCGCAAGGCCGAACGACATAAACGATCAGGTCTCTAACTTGATCATTTCTCCACAGGGGCATACGACACAAACTCACTGTACGATCTAGTCGTACGATCACAAAGTCTAAACAACTTTACCCCTAAATTTCTTAACTTTCATACCCTGAATGGATGCTTTAATCGCGTGTTTTTATATTTGTTTTACGTTCTTATCATCGTATTACAATGAATACCTTAGTCGTATGATTTCATATGTATTTTATGATCAAATTCATAACCAATGTGATTTGAATAAAGCACAAGTTCAAACAAAAAGTGCATTTAAAAAGATCGTCAGGTACACGCTCGACCACCAACGATCGAGCAGCAAAGCAAACAAAATAAAATTCTTAAATTAAAGGAGGAGCATCCGTCGCATTCATGCCCGAAGTCCCGTCCTGAAAGCTTTCGCTTGCCACCTCCTCCTCAGCATCCTTCTCATCGTCCGAGTCAAGATCCCTCTCGGTCACAACACCATTCAGATAGATGTCCAGCTCCTCCTTCGCCGAAGCAAGAGGGTCTTTCCCCAGCAAATGTCGTCGCATGATCGCCGCCCGAGCAGTCAGACGAGCTATGGCAAAAACCGACTTACCCTCGTCCTTTGCAGCTTGCACTTCTTTCTCCAAACTTTCTACCTTGGATTTATAATCCTCAGCCTCTTTTGAAACAGCGACCAAGGATTCCTTAAATTTTTCTATCTCCTCCCTTTGTTCAGCAGTCATGGACAAGGATTGCGTCAGACGACGACTAAGATCTTCCTTGGCAAGATGAACGATCTTCAAATGTTCTAAAGCATCGTCAAGCCGCTTCGAAAAATCCTCAGCACGACTTATAGAGGCACTCACTCTGTCCAGCGCCGCTTTCTCTCTTTCACGTGCAGCAGACAAGAGATCTTTCACCTTCGCCGATCCACTTCGCAAGGCCAAGGAAGCCTGAAGTGCCTGCGAAATCATAAAAAACAGACATCATCAGTGGACAACGACAACGACAACGAAGTCTGGGCCTAGACAAACTAAGTCTTGAAAGAAAGACTTACCATGAATGAGAAGCCGGCTACATGGGCACCCGTCTCCTAGATAGGAAACCCCTCAAAACGCTCCCTGAAAGATGGAAGCAGGAATTTATCCAGGTGAGGGAACAGGTTCGTCCCGTCTAGGACATCACCTGTCATAAAGTCCGATGGCAGCGAAAAGTTGACCGTCGTGACCTTCTCCCCTCCCGTCGAGTGATCCTTGCCCTTGTCGGCTGACAAAGGATTCGACGCGGCAGACGGGGACTTCACCGTTTCAGCCGGAGGCGCAGAATTGATGGGTGTCGCTGCAATCACCTTCTTAGGTGATCCGACCCCTACCTTCTCAGGTGAGGCGACTCTCGACGAGTCATTAACCCCAGCCGACGATCGTCCTCGTCTTCTTCGGAATTTCAGGGCCAGCAGACATGGCTTTTAGCCTCCTCTCCCTGCCCTGACGAGCACACTCCAGCTCAGCTGCTCTCTTAGCAGAAACCTTCAACACTTTAGATTGAGACTCTCCTGGAAAAAAGGAATGTCATAAAGCACGCAAAGGAAAAAGACTCGAGGTAACATAGGAAGAAAAGGAAAGTAAAACTTACCCGTCATCCCTCTCCTTCCTCTCGACTTATCTTCTTCTTCTTCTCTTCCTTTCTCTTCACACTTCTCCCCCTGATTCTCTCCTAAAGATTCTAAATCGTCGTCATCCGCCGAATATCGCACGACGAAAGACCTCTCGGCGACGCTAAATTCTAAAAACGAATTGATCTTCGCTTGAGATTTAGCGTCCGGCTTCACGACCTCGAAATTTATGGCTGTCAACATACAAAAAACAAGTTAAAAACCATATGTAAATCATCTACAGCGCACGCCAGATGAAATAACGAGGCTCACCCGACGTATTCCGGCTCGTCCTAATCCACTCACTCTCAGAGTCAAGGGACAACTTACGCACGAAAACATATCGAGACTTCCACCCACGGTCGTTCACACCCGTTCCTAAGACCAAAACGCGATCGCCCTTGAATCTAGAATGTAAACTACATCGATGACATCCGTCCATCTTGGCTTGGTAAGCCGAGAGGAGGTCATGTACATTCATGGGAGAATCCCATTTCTTAGTAGCACGCTCGATCACTCGTACGACTCGCCAGAACTGGGGCATCAACTGACTCGGTGCCAAGTCAAACTATAACATAAACGCCTTGGCCAGAGGAGAAAAAGGCCATTCAAAACCTATCTTAAAAGGGTATTCATAGATTACGATGTACCCCTCGGGACACTCGTTTGACCGGATCTGGCCTGGACGGATCAATTCGACCCATGCAGGAATTTTCGCTAACTTTCTAAAGTCCCGGAGGTCCGATGACTCTTGAATAACACTCTCAGGATCCCTCGACATTTCTAAACAAAATTTACAGAAGTCAGAGAAATCGTACATTACTTATAGGCGCGTTAACCCTCGAAGAAACCTAACCAAGTCAGAGATTTTCACAAGTTCGGAAGATATCAGGCAAAGAATGGCAAGGAAATCACAACACAAACTCTTCAAGGGCGAAATAAGGAAATGATCCGTTAAAATCTCTATTTAGGCCGAAAAACAGGGTTGGATCGAATCCCTGGATAACCGCCGCGCATCCCCGTCCTTTCGTATGACAACAGGGATTGTCGACACCTGTCCTCGACAGCTGGTAAGCATCATCGTACGTCGGCATGACGTCACGACCTCGTTCCTCTTCCGACTTCTCATTCAGTTAGAAGTCTAGTTCCATGACAACCAGGTAAGTCCCTCAACCCAGGTCACAAGTCTAAGCGTTCGACAAGCAAAATTTAAAACTTAAATTTGACATTCAATTTTCAAATTTTGGGGGCAAACTGTTTGGGCAAAAAATCACGTCGTACGACCACGACCAGAGCAGGTAAGACGCACGCTATAATCCAAATCTTGTATTAAGATAAGGTCTCGGCAAGAACCCAGAAAACATCCGTCGTCTCCCGTAAAAGGTAAGTCGTACGTCTCCCATGACGCACGACCATAGCATCGCCCGTCCCGTACGACCACCGTGTAAGATCATTGTACCTTCGACCAAAGCTAACGTTAACCCTGACTGTTACGTTTGTTAAGTATTTAATGCATGAGTCAAAGCCATTAACAGCAAGCAGCCGTAACGGACGAAGAGCATTATGGATAATCACTCCGGCGACCGTTTCCAGCCGTTGTAGCTGTTGATCAAATCATTTATGGAGCTAATTAATGACGCGATGACTATAAAAGACAAGCTAAAGCCTCATTTCAAGGGACATCAGTTAACATCCAATATACATTAGCGAACATCACCAAACAGCAGAGAAAATCTTCCAAACTCATAGCAAAGAACATTCAAACTCTGGAGGTCAAGTACTGAAAGCCAGAACCTTACAGCGAACTCAAGAACACTCGAAGGAAAGCTCAAGTATCGCTCTCGAAGCACGACAAACCGCCCTCGACCAGAAGTTCACACTTTGTATTCACACACGACAAACACTTGTCTTTACATTCAAACACTTGTACTTTACATTTCGAAGTATTTCCTTCATTTGTATTGTAATCATCGTACGACCGACGCCAGTACCAAGGACGTCACCCCTGATTGGTGACCATAGTGCAGCGACGACACCCACTGTCGTCCGCAGGTTTTTTCCTCGTTTGAGGTTTTTCCTGCGTCATCAAATCCCTTGTCTTGTTTATTTTTTCCCTCACCGCACGTCTCGTCGAAAGATCCTTTCTTTAGTTGATTAAGTCCACATCGACCTTAAGTTGTCCCTTTGGTGCGATTTTTGGCATTAACAAATAGCAATTCTACTTTGCATATTCAATCATTTCAACTTGAATAACAATTCTACTTTGCCTATTCAATAATTCCAAGTCAACGGGAATTACAAATTACTTTATGCCTATTCCTCGTTACTAATTACCTCTCGAAATGGGATTAGCAATCCACATTATAGGTTATCGCATCCCGAAATGGGATTAACAATCAACATTATAGGCCAACGGGAATAATCCACGTTAATAATCTACATTATAGGTTATCGCCTCCCGAAATGGGATTAACAATCCACATTATAGGCTATCGCCTCCCGAAATGGGATTAACAATCCACATTATCCACATTATAGGCTAACGCCTCCCGAAATGGGATTAACAATCCACATTATAGGCCAACGGGAATAACGGTTAGTGCCCCGCCTATTCCACGTTTATAAAACAAAATTGGGAATTACCATTCAGAACCCGGTCTATTTAGGGGTGTTAACGAGTCGAGCTTTTAACGAGCTACTCGAGCTCGAGCTCGTTTATCTCGAGCTCGAGCCTAATAGTTATCGAGTTCGAGTCGATCTCGAACACAAATTAAAGCTCGATTAAGTTAACGAGTCGAGCTCCATAACACCAATGTTCGACTCGACTCGTTCGATAGCTCGACTAAGCTTTACGAATCGAGCCGAGCCGAGCCATTCGAGCATACACTTTTTTCGAGCCTAACATATGTACATGTTTACAAATTATATAATTAAAATATAAAAATTGTTGATCTTGAGTACATAAACGAGTTAATCGATCTCAAATTCGAGCTCATAAACGAGCATCGAGCTTGAGCTCAACCATTGAAAAAATATACGAGCTCGAGCTCGAGCCTGACTTTGAAAAATTAATCGAGCTCGAGCTCGAGCCCAGTATTGGTTTTTCCAGCTCGGCTCGAATAACTTGTTACTCGACTCGACTCGGCTCGTTAACACCCCTAGGTCTATTCCACATTTTTCTAATCAACGGGAATTACCATTAAGAGCCTGGTCTATTCCACATGATCACATACTACTAGTGTCTATGGATCCAAATCACTTACCAACGTATATGTATAAAACATATCACGCTATAACTCATAACATATTCTTAACTTAAGAATATTAACAATTGATCGTTTCTTTACTCTCAATTGTTTCCCTTCTGAATACTATAATTAGAAAGTATTATGAACTCAAAATAGTGGGATTATCTGAATACGAATTCTAATTTAGAATCCAAAACCATAACTGGATTTTAAACCTAATTCGGGTCACTTTAATACGGACTCAAAGCCCACTCCGTAATTCCTTATTTCCAGACTATAAAACCCAATTCTGGAGTCTAATTAATATTAGAACTCATAAGCCCAAGACCCACTTCCATAATTTAATTAATTCCGGTCTACATAAGCTACAACCCATTTCCATAATTTAAATAATACCAGTTTAATCTACGTTCCGGAATTAAACATTATCCGTCCAATTTAAGTCTTCCGGAATCATGTTTACCGGATCCCAACAATTGAGGCCCACTTCCATAATTTGATTTACCGGAATTAAAAATCGAGGCCCAAACTCCCGGAATTGTATTATTTTCGGATCCTACATGTGCAAAACCCATTTCCGGAATTAATGATTCCGGATCCACCCATTTTCTGACCAATTTCCGGTACACAAATTTAATTCCGGGACAAGCCCAATTTCGGTACACATTTCAATTCCGGAACAAACCCAATTCTGGTACACATTTTCGGAACCCAAATCAATTCCGGATCCGGTCCACTTCCGGAATTCAATCCAATTCCGGATCCGGTCCATTTTCGGAATTTAAACCCAGTTCCGGAATTCATAAATTCCGGATCCAATACCAGTTCCGGAATTCTCCATACCGGGACTTCGTTACTGGGTATTCCATTCACGTTAAAAATCGCTAACCTAAGCTCATCTAAAAATCAAATTGTTGCTCGACTTAATCTTAATACAATTATACCAAATCATTCAGCTAGTTTATATACCACATCATATTCAATTTGAACTGGTAAATTTAAAATGAAGAGATGAACTAACCTGATTGTAGTTCTAATCCAACAACCAAAAACCTTCCCTTATCTGATTCACAACCACTGAAAGGTGATTCAAACTTAATGTTACCACACTGATTAAGAAACAAAAGAAGAAGAATGTTAAAAACCCTTACCACACCAAAATACAGTTCCAATTCTTTCTTCTCCTTTCTTCTTCTTTCTTTCTCTCTGTATGACCGACTCCAGAATACTGAATTGAGATAATGGCTCAATACAACCTAACCCCATTCTTAAGTAATCTCACTTTCAAAGAATGACAAAACAGACCCTAAAGTTTAATTTTCAACTATAACATTAAACTTTGGTCAAAATGCAAAATCAACCCTGGAGTTTACATTTACAAATAGTCCACAACTTAGACTAAATTACAATTCGACCCCATTCATATTGTAATAAATCAATGGAATTTCGGGCTGTTACAATATGATGATTGAATATCTGCTAAATAAATTACATAAAGGTCGTTTTCATTTGTTGAATATTCTAACAATTGTTATAACTTCTTATTTAAATCTATTTGACTAGTCTAACCATGAGTGAGTCTTACCTATGAACTTAAATCTACCGGTCTAGCCATGGGATCGAGTGTTTGGACAGGACACTACTCCACCATCCACAAACGAACAAAAATACAAATGCTAGTACCCCTACATATGTCTTGTAACTTAAGAGGCCGTTTGTTAAATACTTACTCAGTAAGGGTTTACCAAGTCATTTATCTTATCGGGTAACATGGCAAGGGCCAAAAATCCTACCCGGTCATAGTGATGATAAGGATGGAGAGTCTTAGCTGATAAGTGTGGGTGATAACGTTTACCTGGTAAATGCTTACCGAGTAAATTATTGCATATAATACCGTTTTGATTAAATACAATCTTACATGATAAAACAACTTAGAGTATTGATTATTACTGGTAAGGCTTATCAGTGACCTTTCAGATAAACGACCCATAAATCTCCTATGACACCATGGTTAACTCTCATTTCGATAAACTTTTATATGTCGTTTTTCTAAAATATAAATTAATATGTTATTGTAAGACGTTTAGCCGTTAAAATCAGGCTGTTACAAATTAGAGTCCCTTTGTCATGGTTTTTGATATTTTAAAAAGTTATATTATCTGTAAAAGAAGCAAACACGAGACTCACACAAAGCACAAATCGTTGGAAGCTATTGAAGTAAAGTCAAATAAAAAGGAATGTTGGTTTGAGTTATATTTTTTTTTCCATAATCACTGTTCTAAGAAAAAACTAATAAAGACAAAGATACTTCACATTTATTTGACTGAAAGAAATAAAACATTTGTAGCCTATATTTATCATGTTCTTCTTATTTGAATAACTTTTAATTTTCCTTGCATTTAAGCTTGTTGTTTTTACTTTCAAGCTACTGTAATTTCTCTACATTGCTTTTATACCTTTTTTTGTTGGTGTTTTTGCATAATTTATTTAAACTTGTTTTTAGTATTTTTATCTGTTTTGTTTTATGTATGTTGCTTGATGTGAGTGTGAACTAAGCTAAGGTACAACATATAACAAGAGTCTACTATCATTCAATTATGTAATCCTGTTGCATTCACTGTTTAATCTTCACAAAATGTAGACAACTTAAATACTGTCAAAGTGTTTGATGCTGAGTTGCTATCCACAAAAATGAAATTAACACTAGCAACGTTAACTTGAATGATATAAAAACTTTATGTAACTGCATAGGCATGTTGATTCCTTGTTCAACACACCAAACTAAAATTTAATGTCCCTCAATTCTTAAAAATGGCTATAGAGAAATACTAGTTACATTTAAAGTTAAGGGTTTTTCATGAACTTTGGAGAGCTTGGTTCAAGCTAAAAAGCTAATTTTTTTAAAAAGTGTGGATACATCATAGAAATGTGATAGCATGTTAATGGTACAATAGATTATACTCCATTTATCTCAAAATAAATGTTTACACAATTTTAGAAATAACTAATTATTGCATTTTTTTAATTAACTAAAGAATAACTTTACTTTTAATAATATAAATAGAGTTTTTCTCTATTTCGTAATTAAGGATAAAATATTAAAAAAAACATCTACTTTAGAGTAAATTACTGATTTGGTCCCTGTGGTATGTCGATTTTTACAGAATTCGTCCCTAGACTTCATTTATTATGGATTTGGCACCAGTGGTGTGCACTTTCCGTTGGATTTGGTCCCTATACCAAACGGCGATCCAACAAATCCGTCAACTCCGAGGGTATTTTCGTCTTTTAACTTTTTAACCATTTTAACATTACTTTTTAATCAATTTTTTGTCTTTTTGTGTTTTGTGTTTTGTCTTTTTCTATATTTATTATATTATATTTAAATTTTAGTATTATATTATATTTGATAATATTATATATGCATATACAATATATATATATATATATATATATATATATATATATACACACCGACACACAGATGACTGCACGTGTTTTCCATCACCTTCGGCGACTACAATCACTCCCTCCGGCGTTCTCCACCACCTCCGGCGATCACAACCACTCCCTTCGGCGTTCTTCGTCCCCCACTGCATCGACACCCCCTCATAAACACCATGATCCACCACTCTTGTCACCCTTTTCTACTTCCCCTTCTCCCCCAACCCTCAGGCCCTCTTCAGGACCACCACTCCTCACCGATATCCTCACTGCTCCGATCGAAACCCCCAACACCACCCTCCTCTTTCTTCTCCACGAGACCATGGTTTTAATAGGGGTAGACTTGGTATGGTACCGACTTGTTTTTGCCAATACCGTGTACCAACCAATTATAATTGGTATGCAAAATTTCATACCATGTACCAACCAATTGTATTTGGTACCGACTTAATTGGTACCGACTTTTTTCGGTTGATACATGTTGGTAATGGTTTGTACCAATATCAAGTTACATATACGAAACAAACAAAAAATTAATTCACAATTCCCAAATGTTCAAACAAAATAGTTCAATGTAACAATGTTTAATATTCAATATATGAACTAGTTCAAAATAAGGGAGCATTTCTTCATCCGTGGGATCTTCACACAAAGTACCAAACAAAAATGAAGTGGTTTGATTCTAGACATTAGACATCGGCGCATTACTTGTTGCCTCACACCCTTGATTATAAGCATTCTCTACAAACAAAACACACATTTTTGTCAACACTAAATAACAAACAAATGACAACTCTTGTATTAAAATTTTAAAATAATATATTACCTCTCTCAAGTTCCTCCAAGTCATGGTATATCTTCAAGGCTTCTTCCATAGGATCTTCATATAAGTTGAAATTTGTGGTAGATGCCCTTAACCAGTCACTTGTGCAAACGAGTGCCTCAACTTTTTGGGTGTCAACGAAGCTCTAAAAGGATCCACAACTCTCGACCCTAAACTAAAAGCATTCTCTGAAGCCACTGTTGAGCAAGGAATAGCAAAGATATCCCTTGATAGCTTTGAAAGAACCGGATAAGTTGATTCATTACCCTTCCACCACTTATGAATTTCAAATGCACCTATCATCACACCTCTTCTTATTAAACTTATGGTAACCAGACCCTCCACTTAGACTTGAAGCACACAACTTAGATTGTTTGGAATCAACTTCAAGACGTAAAGGATGTGTAGCACATTTTCTAACATGTGACCAGTCTGACCACATTGAGCTAGTCCCATTCTTCTGTGGATGACACAAAACTTTTCACCAAAAAAGTTACGGTTGCACTCACTTGGATTTATTTTGTCTGTACCGGGTATTTCACACCTACTAAAATATGCCCAAAGAGGACTTTTGTTGGTAGGAGCTTTCCTTTTCTTTCCAACAGAAGGAGTTTCAGCAGTAACGGTTGAAGGGGTTGAAGGTGTATGAGGTGGTAATCCAAAATTAGGTGTTTTTGTACCCATGACTTTGCAAATAAGCAACACACATAAGAATCTTAATAAACAAGACATGAGTTCTTAATAAGACGCAGTAATTGAAGAGTAAATAATTTAGAGACTGTAAAATACTAAAGCAACTGAGTTCTCAATAAGACAAAATAAGACAAAATAAGACATAGACCTGAATTTAAAGACAAAACAAGACACAAACCTGAGTTCTCAATAAGACAAAAAAATATGTTACTGCAGTAAGGAATATTAGAATCTTAAAAGTTAAAACACCTCATAAATGTATAGGAATTTATGTTTGTTTTTAAAAAGTGAAGTAATAAACTTTTTATATTAAAAAACTAAGAAAGCCATGTTAGTGCTAAGGAATCTTGACTTATTTAAATTTCTAGACAATCCAAATGAGTATGTAATCTCGATGCACATAAGAAGAAAATATTAATAATAAATTACTAATAGAAATATAAATTTAACCTGGATAGTGGGAAGGAATTTTGGGGTGAGAACTTCTTGCAGGAGCGCCGATGAAGAAGAAGAGTAGAAGAGAGATGATTGAAGAGTTTAGGGTTTTGGAATTTGGCCTTTTGGGTTAGAAATTAATCAAATTATAACTATTACTGGATTATATTATATTATTATTTATTTGGTTTGGGCCTTTAGGCGGTAATTTTCATCGTGAATTACTGAATTTCTAAAAAAGCTAAAATTTTCAAATTTTAAACTCAAAATTAATATCATTGATTTATATAATTAAATAATTAATAATTAATTAAATTATTAAATATGTCGGTACCACGGTACTACCGTGGTACACAACATTCAGTACCGTGTACCAACCAAGTTCAAACACTTGGGTCAATCAGGTTGTAACGCAGTGGTTGATCGCCCTGAGTGATGTGGTGGAATATCCCATCTACCCAGGGTTCGATCCCAGGCGTTCTCAACATTGATAAAACATCTTTAAGTTTCAAAATTGCCAGGGATTAGTCCAGACTGTGTCTGGGATACCCTTTCCAAAAAAGTTCAAACACTTGGTACGGTACAACCAACCAATTATAATTGGTACCGATTAATTTGGTACCGATTGAATTGGTACGGCTGGTTCACATGTTGGCTGGTTTGATTTGGTACAAAATTGCCACCCCTAGGTTTTAATCCGGTGACACCTTCCCCTTCAAT
The DNA here is from genome assembly GCA_033807775.1 of Saussurea involucrata. Classification (NCBI taxonomy): domain Eukaryota; kingdom Viridiplantae; phylum Streptophyta; class Magnoliopsida; order Asterales; family Asteraceae; genus Saussurea; species Saussurea involucrata. The sequence continues at coordinate 78,256,737 of CM066313.1, read as the reverse complement.
CTTTCACTGGCCAACAACCACCAGAAACCACCTGCTCGACTCGGCCATCTCCCACCATTCTTCGGTTCTCCCTCTACCCTCATCGGTTCTCCCTGCACCATCGAGATAACTGATTGACTCTTTTTCTCCTCCATTTTTCCGCGTTGTGTTTCCATGGGGGATTTAAGGTGTAAGAAACCACAAGAACAAATTTGGTAGGGACAAACTTAGGTGGGGGAGTGGAGGATGGGGGTTTTCAATCGGAGTTGTGAGACCGGGAAGCGAGAGGAGGTCGTCGGCAAAGAGTGGTGTACCAGTGCTCTTTGCATCTCTCACCGACGATACACACAAATCTCTCTCTCTCTCTATATATATATATGTATATATTATACAATATTTTGTTTTTTTAATTTCATAATGTAATAAAAAGAAAGAAAAATATAAAGGACACGTGGCACATTGTAACTAGTGCATTAAAATCATAAAAAGACAAAATGGTTTGGTCCATTTAAAAAAACAAAAAATAATATTAAAAAGATGAAAGGATAGTAATGCCCTTGAGTTTAACGGATCATATTGACGTATGTTTGATCTAGGGACCAATTCCAACAGAAAATGCTGGTACCAAATCCATAATAAATGAAGTCTAGGGACGAATTCTGTAAAAATCAACATACCATGTGAACCAAATCTGTAATTTACTCTTTACCTTAAAATGGATACTTTATTTTAAGACAACGATAAGAAAATGAATATTGATTTTTGAACAAGGAATTAACACTATAAAGTATAAACCACCAAATGACCCATAACCCATTAGTTAGCAACCACCCAGCAAACTAGGCCCAAATGCCCAATACCAACCAAGAAAACGGCTCACTCAATTTCAAACAACAAGTTCAATCTATTAAGGTTATGTTTGGCAAACTAGATGATAAGCTAGTTGATGATCTATATGCTAGTTGTTGACTAATAAGATAGCTGTTAGCTGATAAGCTAGCCGATGAAGAAGTCATGTGTGGCAAAAAAAGACATCAAAAAATTATCAATTACAATATTTAATTATATAATTAAAACAAATTTATTGCAATACAATATGTTAATTAATATAACCAATCTAGTAAAGAAAATTTAAATAATATAATATATTAATTAAAAGAACTTAAAATTTATTATTACATATATACTATAAATTTTGAATTTGTTAAAACAAGTTTTAGAAAAAATATATATTAACTTATGATTTTAAATAATATGAAACAAATAATCAAATAACAATTAAAAAGATGATAATAATTGATAATTAAAATATATTGATTAATATTAAAAAATATATAAAAATAATTTTTACTGTTTGTTGTAACTCTAAATAACTAAAAAACAATATCAATATATAGTTAAAATAATTTAATAATTTTCAGTTAATATTCATTAATTAATAATAATTAATATTTAAAAATTAATATGTATTTACAATAATAATTAATATTAATGAGGGCATAATTAAAATATTCACAAAAAGCTACTCAAAAGCTATTACAAGTAGCTTATCAAAAAGCTAGTTTATGGTCATCCAAACATGTATCCAAAAAATAAGAGCATCTTCAATGCAAAGTTCTTATAAGCAAAAAGTGATGTGTCTTGTAGGAACTACCGTTGTGGAGAGTTTTTTATAAGAACCTTGGTTCTTACCATGAAGTTTGTGTGAAATGTCAATGTCCTCATTTTTATTGGTACTTAAATTTAATATTTGATATTTATTTATAAATATAAAATGATTATTGATGTAGACAAATAAATGAGACCTATAAAAATGAGGTTCTTATAATAACTACCATTGTGGACTTTTATGTGAATTTTTGAATTATTGAAGTGAAAATGAGATGAGCACAAAAAATAAGCCTCCATTGGAGATACTCTAAGCTAGCTTTATAAGCTAGTTTTTTTTCCTGTCAAACGATGCCTAAGTTGTCTCGGGCCAAATACCATATCGCGAGTTCATCACCATCGATTTTTAACAGAAATTGGATTATTTCTAATTTTCTATATTTTTTTTGCTTATTTTCTCATTATATCATAGAAAATGTACTTTAGCTTTCGTTTGGTATAGAAGTCCACACCTGAAATGAAATGTTAATCTTTAAATTTCAAAATTTAATCCAGCCACCATTATATATTGTTTGGGCAAAAATTCACCAGTTTCGATCACGACCAAGGTAAGGAAACACTTATTCCCTTTTCCATAACGAAGGTAAAATCATAGTACTTTAAACTCTTGATTAAAGATAAAATCGAAAGTCTTTTTACCTCACGACACTCGACCTCGATGTCGCCTAGCTCACCCGACCGTCGCATAGAACCATGCGACCTCGACTAACTAACGCATGACATAAACTGTTACGTTTGTTCAGTGTTTAATGCAGGAGTCAACATCATTAATGGACAAACGGCTATAACTGATGAAGGTCATTAAACAGCACTAAAGACGACGTCCGTTACGACAGTTATCGAAGTATTTAAATAGCCAATTAAAGCGTCCGAAGACTATAAATATCAAGGATAATCATCATTTCAAGAGGACGGAAAAGGAACACAGAGACACAACATCGAACAACAGACACAAGCACTCGAAACGAAGAAATCACTCGTAGAAGATCGCTCTCGACGCACGACATCAGCGCACGACACACAGTTTTAACACACGACGCACATTGTTTTTACACTCAAAACATTTGTTACTTTACATTTCGAAGTATTTCTTTCATTTGTATTGTAATCTCTGTACGATCGACACCAGAAACACAAGGACATCGCCCCTGTTTGGCGACCATAGTGCAGCGACGACTTCCACAGTCGTCCGCGGGTTTTTTCCTCGTTGAGGTTTTTCCCGCGTCACCAAAATCTCTGTTTCATTTACATTTCTGTCTTTGTCGCACGCTTTTGTCGAACGATTCCTTTCTTTAGTTGTTAAAGTCTACATCGACCTTAAGTTGTACTTTGGTGCGATTTTTGGCATTAACAGTTTGGCGCCATCCGTGGGACCCCATCTAGAGAAAACTTTCGACAAACGTGCGTCGTACTAACGGTTTCTTGGAGTTTCTTCAGTTTTCGATTTCAGGAAAATGGCAGATAACGAAAACCAAGAGCAAGCCGCTGTCCCAGCGCAGGAGGGGCTCGAAAGTGCACGGGATGCTCCTGAAGCAGTCAACGATTATCGCCTGGAGGAAGTCGTCTTGGATCCAAGCAAGCCTGAACAAAAAGTCTTTATCGGGTCATCCCTCAGTCCCTGCCTCAGGGAGAAGTTGATATCTTTTTTGCAGGAATATGCTGATTGTTTCGCCTGGTCCCATGAAGATATGGTCGGCATAGATCCTGACGTCATCTCCCACAAGCTCAACGTCGACCCATCGTTCAAACCTGTCAAGCAAAAGCGAAGGAAATTTGCTCCTGAAAGGAATAAGGTGATAAATGACGAAGTCGACAACCTTCTCAAGACAGGAAAGATTCGAGAAGTAAAGTACCCCGATTGGCTTACTAATGTCGTGGTCGTGGCAAAGAAAAATGGCAAATGGAGAGTCTGTATCGACTTCACAGATCTCAATAAAGCTTGTCCAAAAGATCATTTTCCACTACCTCACATCGACGACGCAACAGCGGGGCACGAACTGTTAACGTTCATGGATGCCTATTCCGGATATAATCAAATCCTAATGCACGTCGAGGATCAAGAAAAAACCGCATTTATGACGGACCGAGGTATTTACTGTTATAAGGTTATGCCTTTTGGACTGAAAAATGCAGGGTCTACTTACCAGCGCCTGGTGAACAAGATGTTCAAAGACCGTCTTGGCGACACGATGGAGGTGTATATCGACGATATGCTGGTCAAGTCGAAGCAAGCTATCGACCACGTCGAGCATTTGAGGCAATCGTTCGACATCCTTCGGGAATACAACATGAAACTTAACCCGACGAAATGTTCCTTCGGTGTCAGCGCTGGGAAATTCCTGGGCTAAATGGTCACTCGTCGAGGGATCGAGGCTAATCCAGACCAGATCAAAGCGATTATTGAAATTAAATCTCCTAGAAATTTCAAGGAGGTCCAGAAGCTCACTGGTCGAGTAGCAGCGCTAAACAGGTTCATCTCTCGATCCTCAGATAAATGCCATCTGTTTTACAATGTCCTCAGGAAAAATAGAGGTTTCGACTGGACAGACGACCATGAGCAGGCATTACAAAAGCTTAAAGAGTACATGACGTCGCCTCCCTTATTGTCGAAACCTCACGATCATGAGGTGCTACAGCTATATTTGGTTGTTAGTCCCAACGCGGTAAGTGCCGTCCTAACACGAGAAGATGAAAAGCAACAACTGCCAATCTACTATGTAAGTAAATCTCTTTTGGACGCAGAAACTAGGTATTCCTCTATGGAAAAATTGCTCTTGTCGCTAGTCACAGCTGCTAAAAAACTGCGACACTATTTTGAGTCACATCCTATTACTGTCGTGACTAACTTTCCTCTTAAGTCTGTCTTAAGAAAACCTGAGTTGACAGGTCGCTTAGCAAAACGGAGTATATATCTCAGCAGTTACAACATCGATTTCAAACCCAGAACCGCGATCAAATCGCAAGCTTTGGCAGACTTCATTGCTGATTTCAGTCCTGAACTGGAAAAAGAAGCAGGACTCGAAGTGTCATCTGTGGCGACTCACGACGACGTGCCTTGGATCTTATATGTCGACGGTTCATCCAACGTTAGAGGTTCAGGACTAGGCGTCGTCTTAAAGTCGCCACAGGGGGGCAAGATGGTATATTCGATCCGGTGCGATTTCAAAACCACCAACAACGAAGCTGAATACGAAGCCCTGATCATAGGAATGAATATGGACTACGACTCGGGGGCAACCGCGTTGCATGTCAAAGGCGATTCTCTCCTGGTGGTAAACCAGATCAATGGGGAATTCGCGGCCAAAGATTCAAAAATGACAGCGTACTTAAAGGTAGCAAAAGATAAATCCGAAAAATTCAAATCTTTTTCTATTGAACAAATCCCGAGGGATCAGAATACTCAGGCCGACGCTTTAGCAAATCTCGGGTCTGCTTTGGTCGAACCTATACTCGACGCTATTCCCATGATTCATCTGGTGGCATCGTCCATCGAAAACATCGATGTCGTCCAGATCGAGGACGAAGAGGAGGATTGGTCATGTGACATCCAGAACTTCCTCATGCACGATCAACTCCCAGAAGACAAGATGGAAGCCCGGAAGATCAGATTCAAAGCATCTAAATATGTCATGATTGGGGATAAACTCTATCGACGATCATCAACAGGTTTAAACCTAAGATGCGTTATTAACAAAAGTCAGGTCCATAAAATCCTTCAAGAGATGCACGACGGCGAATGTGGCAATCATTCAGGTGGTCGCAGTTTGGCTAATCGTATATCTCGACAAGGGTATTTTTGGCCAACATTGCGACAAGACACCGTCAAGTATGTCCAGAACTGTGATTCTTGTCAACGACACTCAGGTATGTCACATAAACCCTCTGAACCCTTGCACTCGACGCTTATCCCATGGCCCTTCATGAGGTGGGGAATGGATATTGTCGGCAAGCTACCCCCAGCCCCGGGACAAAAGGTATTCCTCCTTGTGCTCACCGATTATTTTTCCAAATGGGTTGAGGCGGCTGCTTTTTCCCAAGTTAGGGATAAAGAAGTCATTTCTTTTATCTAGACTAACATCATATGCAGATTTGGGATTCCATCCGAAATCGTCTGTGACAACGGATCCCAATTCATAAGCGACAAGACCCAACAATTCTGCGAAGACAGAAACATCAAGCTGACAACCTCGACTCCCAGATATCCCCAAGCCAACGGACTTGACGAGTCGAGTAACAAGACCATCATCACTTCGATCAAGAAAAGCCTAAGAGCTGCAAAGGGAAAGTGGGTCGAGGAACTTCCTTCGGTCCTGTGGGAAAATCGCACGACACCTCGCACGTCCACAGACAACCCCTTTTTCTCTAGTCTATGGCTGTGAAGCAGTTCTACCGGTCGAGGTCCAACTCCCAACTTCAAGGCATACTTCAGTCGATCACAACTTGGTCGATTTAGGGTACAACCTCGACGCCCTCGAAGAACTCATAGAATCAGCCTTGATTAGGATGGCTCACAAAGGCAAGCGGTCGAGCGACATTTCAATAAAAATGTCAAAATCAAAGTCTTTCAAGAAGGCGACTACGTCCTCCGTCGAGTGTTCCAAAACACTCAAGAGCTCAACGCAGGTAAACTTTCCATTAAGTGGGAAGGTCCTTATCGTATATCTGAAGTCGTGGGTAAAGGGGCCTATCGACTCCAGACCCTCGACAACCAAGAAATCCCACACAGCTGGAATGCAACGCATCTAAAGAGGTATTTCTTTTAAACCCTTTTTCATACGATTTTATATTTCACCTCGATGGTAACTAACTTAAGCATCGGTGGGTCGTTGGTTATCCAACGACCAACCTCTGACAATATTTTATCGCAGGGTCGCACGACAAAAGTTTATTGTGTCACTTTCCCAAAATTGCATAACATAAGTCTAATACACGACTCGATATGTGATTTAAAGTCATCGCACGATTCGATTCCAAAATCAGCTCACAATCTAAGTGTCTCGACTTAGAAAAGCCTCATGTTCTGAATGAATGCTCTAAACGCATGTATACTTGAATTTTATATGACTAATGTTATGGTTGTTATCTTTCAATAAAAAGCCTTAGTCGCACGAATCTACGATTACATTCGATCTACAAGTGCGTTTATACAATTGAAATTACTTTCGACAAATGCTTGTAGTAAACAGATCTCACGAAACTTCATTTCATACTTAAACATAATTACATCAGACAACTTGATCACCAACGATCAGATATGAAAAATTCGTAAAACGGAAATTTATCCTAAGGCTAGATTATCGGCCACGTCTTTGTCCGAAATCTCGACCTTGGAATCCTCGACGACCCCGAAGCACATTAAGGAACTTATGCAAGGATCAAACAAGTATGAGAAAACATAATTGGGAACTGTCTCCCAATATCTGATGCCACGAACACGCCGTGAAGGTAAGTCCGCAATGTCTTGAGAATGCGGCTCTTAAGATTAATGTTAAGGTTGGAGGGAGGAATATGACACTCTCAACGATCGACTTCCGGTCCAACGTCTTCTCTGTCCTCGCATACCGAACGAGGAGAGATCGAAGCATCTGTAAAAACAAAAGAAATATGTTAGCAAGCGTCCGATGAAAACTGAGAAAAACATTGAAAACATGAGTTTTGAAAGAAAAACTTACAATGAACGCCTGTATGGCTATACGTGATCCCGTTTTTACGACAGGGATCCCTCGAAAACGCTCCTCGAAAGATAGGGGCTGATATTTGCCCAGATGCGGAAACGACTCCATCCCGTCAAGGATGTGGACAATTAAGAGGTCCAACGACAACCTAAAGTTGACTGTCATGACTTTCTTCTCACTCTCTCCCATATTTGCACCCTTGCCCTTGTCGGCCGACGAAGGGGTCGACATGGTTGCAGAGGACATCGTCGCCAGATGTGCGGATTCCACGGATATCGCGTCAACCGCGATCAAAATGCCTTCACCTTTTCAGGCATAGTGACTCTCGATAAGTCATCAACCTTTGAAAGCATCCCTTTCAGAGTCATCATCCCCGTCTTCAATAAAACCCCAACACAGGTACGCTCAAGTCGTGTCATTCTCCCAGCAGAGATGGTTGGCACCTTTGTCGATGATCTTTCTGAGAATCTACAAAAGAAGAACATCACACAATAAACTTAAAAGCGATGGACTCAAAGCACAAATGCCTCAGTCAAGAATGAATGGAAAGGCGAGAAACTATGCCTTATATAGGTGCTCAAAAGCTTCGAAATATTAAAGCTAGTGAGAAATCCTAGCGATTTCAGAGAAGATCGGAGGAAGGGCAGTAAGGAATTAGAAAAAGAATCTCACCCTAAAACTTTCCAAAGCCATAAAAGGAAATGATCCATCAGAATCTCTATTTAAACGATCGATCATGTCAGATCGAGTCCTTGGATGATCAACACGCGTCCTCATCTTTTCGAATGACCACACAGATCGTCGACACCTGTCAAAGACAGCTGGTAAACACGATCGTGCGTCAGTATGACGTCACGATCCCGTTTTCTTTTCGACTTCTCGTTCAGTTAAAATCGGATCGATCCATTTCCAAGACAACCAAGGTAACTTTCGACACGTGTCATAATTCTATGCGTTCGACTGACAAAATTTAAAATTCGAATTTGCCATCCTACTTTCAAATTTTGGGGGCAAACTGTTTGGGCAAAAATTCACCAGTCTCGACCACGACCAAGGTAAGGAAACACTTATTCCCTTTTCCATAACGAAGGTAAAATCATAGTACTTTAAACTCTTGATTAAAGATAAAATCGAAAGTCTTTTTACCTCACGACACTCGACCTCGATGTCGCCTAGCTCACCTGACCGTCGCATAGAACCATGCGACCTCGACCAACTAACGCATGACATAAACTGTTATGTTTGTTCAATGTTTAATGCAGGAGTCAACATCATTAATGGACAAACGGGTATAACTGATGAAGGTCATTAAACAGCACTAAAGAAGACGTCCGTTACGACAGTTATCGAAGTATTTAATGAGCCAATTAAAGCGTCAGAAGACTATAAATATCAAGGATAATCATCATTTCAAGAGGACGGAAAAGGAACACAGAGACACAACATCGAACAACAGACACAAGCACTCGAAACGAAGAAATCACTCGTAGAAGATCGCTCTCGACGCACGACATCAGCGCACGGCACACAGTTTTAACACACGACGCACATTGTTTTTACACACAAAAAATTTGTTACTTTACATTTCGAAGTCTTTCTTTCATTTGTATTGTAATCTCTGTACGATCGACACCAGAAACACAAGGACACCGCCCCTGTTTGGCCACCATAGTGCAGCGACGACTTCCACAGTCGTCCGCGGGTTTTTTCCTCTTTGAGGTTTTCCCGCGTCACCAAAATCTCTGTTTCATTTACATTTCTGTCTTTGTCGCACGCTTTTGTCGAACGATTCCTTTCTTTAGTTGTTAAAGTCCACATCGACCTTAAGTTGTGAGAAATACCCTTACTCTCAAAGAAGGAATCAAGAGAACTGTTTTTGAATTCAGTTCCATGATCATTCCTTATTGAGCGAACGGTCAGATTGTTCAGGGTTTCGTATTCAGCTTCATTGTTGGTAGTCTTGAAATCGCATCGAACTGAGTATACCATCTTGCCCCCCCTGTGGCGACTTTAAGACGACGCCTAGTCCTGAGCCTCTAATGTTGGATGAACCATCGACGTGTAAGATCCAGGGCACGTCGTCGTGAGTCGCCACAGTCGATACCTCGAGGTCTGCTTCTTTCTCCAATTCAGGGCTGAAGTCAGCAATGAAGTCGGCCAAGGCTTGCAACTTGATCGCGGTCCTGGGCTTGAAGTCAATGTCGTAGCTGCTGAGATATATGCTCCATTTTGCTAAGCGACCTGTCAACTCAGGTTTTCTTAAGACAGACTTAAGAGGGAAATTAGTTACGACAGTAATGGGATGCGACTCAAAATAACGTCGCAGTTTTTTTTAGCAGCTGTGACTAGCTACAAGAGCAATTTTTCCATAGAGGAATACCTGGTTTCTGCGTCCAGAAGAGATTTACTTACATAATAGACTGGCAGTTGTTGTTTTTCATCTTCTCGTGCTAGGACAACACTTACCGCGTTTGGGCTAACAGCCAGATATAGTTGCAAGGTTTCATGATCGCGAGGTTTCGACAAAAAGGGATGCGACGTCATGTATTCTTTGAGTTTTTGCAATACCTGTTCATGATCGTCGGTCCAGTCGAAGCCTCTGTTTTTCCTGAGGACGTTGTAAAATAGGTGACATTTATCTGAAGATCAGGAGATGAACCTGTTTAGAGCTGCTACCCGACCAGTGAGCCTTTGGACTTCTTTGAAATTTCGAGGAGATTTGATCTCGACAATGGCTTTGATCTGGTCGGGATTGGCTTCGATGCCTCGGCGAGTGACCATATATCTGTTAATGCCAAAAATCGCACCAAAGGGACAACTTAAGGTCGATGTGGACTTAAACAACTAAATAAAGAATCTTTCGACGAGACGTGCGACGATAAATAAAATAAAGAAACAAGGGATTTGATGACGCAGGAAAAACCTCAAACGAGGAAAAAACCTGCGGACGACAGTGGGTGTCGTCGCTATACTATGGTCGCCAATCAGGGGCGATGTCCTTGGATACTGGTGTCGATCGTACAGTGATTACAATACAAATGAAGAAAATGCTTCGAAATGTAAAGTACAAGTGTTTGAACGTAACAACAGGTGTTTGTCGTGTACGAAACAAAGTATGAACTGCTGGTCGAGGGCTGTTGTCGTGCGTCGAGAGCGATACTTAGAATAATGGTTCTTCACTTCAGGTGTTCTTGAATATTGCTTCGGTTGTTAATCGCCGGATATTTGATGTGTTGAAATGATGATTGAGCTTGATATTTATAGTCTTCGCGTCCTTAGCTTCATCCATGAATGCTCTTTTAATGGCCTTAACGGTTGGAAACAGTCGCCGGAGTAATGATCTTCGTCCGTTATGGTCGCCGGCTGTTTAATGATTGCGTCGGTTATAGTCGTTGCTCCTTAATGATTTTTACTCCTGCATTAAACACTTAATAAACGGTCATGGTTAACGTTAGCTTTGGTCGAAGTCGCACGTCCTTATATAATAGTCGTGCGGATCAGGCGACGCTATGGTCGAGCGTCGTAAGGAACTCTCGACTTACCTTTTATGAGGGACGACGATGGTGTTCTGGGTCTTTGTCGAGACCTTATCTTAATACAAGATATAGTCCTTAATCATATGTCTTACCTGTTCTGGTCGCGGTCGAGCGACGTGATTTTTTGCCCAAACAGTTTGCCCCCAAAATTTGAAAATTGAATGTCAAGTTTAAGTTTCAAATTTTGCTTGTCGAACGCTTAGACTTGTGACCTGGGTTGAGGGACTTACCTGGTTGTCGTGGAACTAGACCGGTTCGCCTTTAACTGAACGAGAAGTTGAAAAGTTGTGACGTCACACTGACGCACGATGATGCTTACCAGCTGTCGAAGATTCGGATAGGTATACGAAAGGACATAGACGCGTGTTGATCATCAAGGAATTCGGTTTGTTCGTATAAGTAAAAGATATGACGAATCCTTCCTTGTTTCGCCTTTGATGGGTTTGTGCTGTGATTTCCTTGCGGGAAAAACCTCAACGAGAAAAAAACCCGCGGATGACTGTGGAAGTCGTCGCTGCACTATGATCGCCAAACAGGGGCGATATCCTTTGTTACTGGTGTCGATCGTACAGAGATTACAATACAAATGAAAGAAATGAACTAATTTGTAAAGTAACAAGTGTTTCGAATGTAAAAACAGTGTGCGTCGTGTGTAAAAACTGCGTGTCGTGTGCGAATGTCGTGCGTCGAGAGCGATTCTTCGAGAGAGAGTACTTTGTTTTGTGTGTTCTTGAGTATGCGGTGTGTAATTCGGAGTTAGATGATATGCCAATCATGACTTTGTCTTCATATTTATAGTCTTCGAGTGCATTTAATGACTCCATGAATTCTTCTAATAACGGTCGTAACGGTCTCCGTAGTTTAATGCTCATAATTGCTCTGTCGGTTTCGTCCGTTGGCCATAAATGTCGTTTGACCTGCATTAAACGAGGAAAACGTAACAGAAGAATCATACGTTAGTTGGTCGAGGTCGTGTGTTTCTACACGACGGTCGAGGTCGAGAGGTATGTTTGTCTTTTGGCTTTGTTCAAGGGAAAAAAATGCTTATGATTTGACTTGTGTTTAGGGAGAAGTGTAATACAAGTTCTTAATGCTTTGGTCGTGGCCGAGACTGGTGAAATTTTGCCCAAACAGTATATAATATCTATATATGTCATATATGCAACACGTAAACTCATGGTCCTTGTTTCTAGGGTATTTGTCATTCATATATTTATTGATATGTGTAACACCCTAAAATCATGGCCAATTTAAACCTCAAATTTTCACAGGGTAAAACAAAATAACTTCCAAACTTTTATATAAACAAGCAGAGAATTTACTATGAGGGTTCCTTTAATCACAAATTGAATTCTTCCAAATAACCTATTAATCTAATCATGTCAACTATAATTAGATTAACTTGGTTCTCTAAGCAATTCATCAAAAGCTTCCTCGCATCGTCTAAGTTATCCGCTTATCATCAACAGTTGAATACCAAAAGCACTAGTCCCATAACCCATCACTTCCCTGAACTTGTACCTGGTAAGAAAATTGAATTTGAACGATTAGGCTTACGCCTAGTGAGAACATCCAATTCAAATTAAAACATTAACAGCCTTGAAACTCAGATATTCAAAGCATATAAACAAACCTGGTTTATCACCATTCTTACCGTACCCGTACTCGTCTCATAATAACAGGAACATACCCGATCCCAAAAGTATGACTAACATCCCGGAAGTCATAACATCATATTCGAGAGCCTACTACGAATCATCATAGATTCTAGTTTATCGATCAAGCTTAAGGACTTACAATCAATCGCCCTACCTTTTTTTTGGAATGGAAACAGAAATAGCACTTATATATTGCCTATTTCTAATCCACCAAAAGCAAACGGAAACAACAATCACACTTTGTCTATTTCACGTGTCCACGTCTTAATTACGAATATCAACTATTCTTTGCTTATTCACTTCAGTCAATATGAATAGCAATTCTACTTTGCATATTCAATCATTTCAACTTGAATAGCAATTCTACTTTGCCTATTCAATTCAGTCAATATGAAAAGAGTTTGGGCAAAAAATCACGTCGTACGACCACGACCAGAGCAGGTAAGATGCACGTTATAATCCAAATCTTGTATTAAGATAAGGTCTCGGCAAGAACCCAGAAAACATCCGTCGTCTCCCGTAAAAGGTAAGTCGTACGTCTCCCATGACGCACGACCATAGCATCGCCCGTCCCGTACGACCACCGCGTAAGATCATTGTACCTTCGACCAAAGCTAACGTTAACCCTGACTGTTACGTTTGTTAAGTATTTAATGCAGGAGTCAAAGCCATTAACAGCAAGCAGCCGTAACGGACGAAGAGCATTATGGATAATCACTCCGGCGACCGTTTCCAGCCGTTGATCAAATCATTAATGGAGATAATTAATGACGCGATGACTATAAAAGACAAGCTAAAGCCTCATTTCAAGGGACATCAGTTAACATCCAATATACATTAGCGAACATCACCAAACAACAGAGAAAATCATCCAAACTCATAGCAAAGAACATTCAAACTCTGGAGGTCAAGTACTGAAAGCCAGAACCTTACATCGAACTCAAGAACACTCGAAGGAAAGCTCAAGTATCGCTCTCGACGCACAACAAACCGCCCTCGACCAGAAGTTCACACTTTGTATTCACACACGACAAACACTTGTCTTTACATTCAAACACTTGTACTTTACATTTTGAAGTATTTCCTTCATTTGTATTGTAATCATCGTACGACCGACGCCAGTACCAAGGACGTCGCCCCTGATTGGTGACCATAGTGCAGCGACGACACCCACTGTCGTCCGCAGGTTTTTTCCTCGTTTGAGGTTTTTCCTGCGTCATCAAATCCCTTGTCTTGTTTATTTTTTCCCTCACCGCACGTCTCGTCGAAAGATCCTTTCTTTAGTTGATTAAGTCCACATCGACCTTAAGTTGTCCCTTTGGTGCGATTTTTGGCATTAACAGTTTGGCGCCATCCGTGGGACTACATCTAGAGAAAATCCTCGACGAACGTGCACCATACTAACAGTTTCTTGGAGTTTTTTCTGCTCTCTATTACAGGAACAATGGCAGCCCCTAGAAATCCGCAGCAAGCTGTTGCTCAGATGTATCGGGAGCTCGAAGTCGCCAGGAATCAGCTCAATGCAATGGCAGAGCAGAATCGCAGAGCAGCTAAGGAGATCGCGTGGTTAAGAAATCCTCTTGGGCCTCAAAATGGTCCTAGGCCGTTCGTGCAGAACCCAATTCCAAGATCGTTCGACCAGAATGGCCCCAGACCATTTGTCCCGAATCCAGGTTCATTCGCGCAGAATCAGCATCCAGGCCCGTTCATGCAGAATCAACAGCCAGGGACGTTCAACCCAAATCCTCAGTTTGGGACAGTTCCTCCTCAGCACATAAGGCCACCACCCGTGAATAATGGGTCTCATCCATTACAAGGGTCGCAGCCTTTCCAGCAGGGGTCGCAACCATTTCAGCAGCCATTTCAGAATGGACCTCAAGGTGGATCTCAGCCACTCCATGATGGATCGCAGCCTTTCCAGCAAGGATCGCAGCCGTTTCAAAATGGACCGCAGCAATTCCACTACGGGTCGCAGCCATATTTTGTCCCGTTCAACGGGGACACCAATGGTTCATCGCATGGTAATGGCACTAGTCTAGGGACCAATCCCTCGACAGGGGAAAATCCTGATCTTAACGATCCCGTCGCCCAACGTTTGAAGATGTTAGAAGACCAAAATGAGTGCGTCCTGTCCTTGCTCGCCAAATTGCCTAGGGCAGCCGTGCTTGTCGACGTCGAACCTCGCTCGGGGTATCAGGCGTCACCCTTCATCGACGAGATTGCCACCGTCGAGGTCCTAAAGAAGTATAACATTCCTGCCTTCACTCCCAAATATTCTGGTGTGACTGATTCAACCGAGCATGTCGCGCAGTATAAGCAGCTCATGTGGACAATCTCGATTCCACACATGTACCAGGAAGTATGCATGTGCAAGAGTTTTGGGGCGACTCTCACTGGTCCAGCTCTCCAGTGGTTGATCAATCTCAAACCCAAATCTATCGGGTCGTTCGCCGAATTGGTCAACCAATTCTCTCGGCAATTCGCCAGCAGTCGTAAGATGGAAAAACAGACTAGTGATCTATACTATGTCGTGCAGAAGACCAATGAGTCTATTCGAAGTTATTTCAATAGATTCAATGCCGAAATGATCAGTATCCGCAATTGTGACATCAAAACCGCGATCGAAGCCTATAAGCGTGGTCTAGATGATAGTTCAGGTCTATATATCGATCTGACCAAGTATCCCCCAGAGACTTTCGAAGACGTCCGAGCTTGAACCTTAGCATATATGAGGGTCGAAGACGATGCAGCCTTTCGTCGCAAACACACTAACGACAAGAAGTCGTTAGGCGTCAGAAAGCCAGAGTTCAAGCCAAAGGTTGTTTCCAAAATAGAGCCAGCGCACCAAATTTCAAATGTTCGTTTCAAGACGAAAGCAGAGGCCAAGACCGCGACTAAGTTCACTCAGTACCCCAAGATATCATCTTACGGATTCAAAGGATCTGCAAACGACTTAGTCGAAGCTCTGAAAGGTTCCCAAGCGACCATTCGATGGCCAAAGAAGTCTGACCTGGACGATGCTAAGAAAGACAAATCAAAGTGGTGCGACTTCCACGTCGATCATGGTCATACGACAGACGATTGTGTCGCATTGAAGAAGGAGTTAGCGTATCAATTCCCGAAAGGAAATCTCAAGGATATCATCGACGATGTTGCTATTCCAGCTAATAGCCATCGACCGTCGACTCCCGAACATACAAAAGTTGTCAATTAAAATTCCCTACGTCATGGGGAATCCAAGAGATTAAGAGTGAGCCAAAAGTCGCTCATGAGTGCTACAAGTCTACCTTGAAGCCGCGAAAATAAACCAAAGTTACAAGATCAGGCTCTCGACAGGTTCGTTCTTCTATCCCTAAATTAATATCTTTCCACAGGGATAAATCTACTATGGTGCCTCGTCGCACGACAACATAGTCGACCGCAGGACAATATTTCTCCGTGTCATTCTGTCATTTAAAACCTATCTTTTCCTCCCAAAAAGGATACGGTAATAAATGACAGGGGGCAAATAGAGAGAGTCTGAAATGGTACGTTCTCTAGCTCTTTCTAGCTCTTTATCATACGATTTTTTCTCACAAAACATCTACTGACTTAAGCATCGGAGGGTCGTTGGCTAGCCAACGACCAACCCCCGACATCGTTTTATCGCAGAATTGCACAACAGATTATCGCAGAATCGCACGGCAGTAATCATTAAGTCTACTATATGACTTTAGTATCGCAAGGCCGAACGACATAAACGATCAGGTCTCTAACTTGATCATTTCTCCACAGGGGCATACGACACAAACTCACTGTACGATCTAGTCGTACGATCACAAAGTCTAAACAACTTTACCCCTAAATTTCTTAACTTTCATACCCTGAATGGATGCTTTAATCGCGTGTTTTTATATTTGTTTTACGTTCTTATCATCGTATTACAATGAATACCTTAGTCGTATGATTTCATATGTATTTTATGATCAAATTCATAACCAATGTGATTTGAATAAAGCACAAGTTCAAACAAAAAGTGCATTTAAAAAGATCGTCAGGTACACGCTCGACCACCAACGATTGAGCAGCAAAGCAAACAAAATAAAATTCTTAAATTAAAGGAGGAGCATCCGTCGCATTCATGCCCGAAGTCCCGTCCTGAAAGCTTTCGCTTGCCACCTCCTCCTCAGCATCCTTCTCATCGTCCGAGTCAAGATCCTTCTCGGTCACAACACCATTCAGATAGATGTCCAGCTCCTCCTTCGCCGAAGCAAGAGGGTCTTTCCCCAGCAAATGTCGTCGCATGATCGCCGCCCGAGCAGTCAGACGAGCTATGGCAAAAACCGACTTACCCTCGTCCTTTGCAGCTTGCACTTCTTTCTCCAAACTTTCTACCTTGGATTTATAATCCTCAGCCTCTTTTGAAACAGCGACCAAGGATTCCTTAAAATTTTCTATCTCCTCCCTTTGTTCAGCAGTCATGGACAAGGATTGCGTCAGACGACGACTAAGATCTTCCTTGGCAAGATGAACGATCTTCAAATGTTCTAAAGCATCGTCAAGCCGCTTCGAAAAATCCTCAGCACGACTTATAGAGGCACTCACTCTGTCCAGCGCCGCTTTCTCTCTTTCACGTGCAGCAGACAAGAGATCTTTCACCTTCGCCGATCCACTTCGCGAGGCCAAGGAAGCCTGAAGTGCCTGCGAAATCATAAAAAACAGACATCATCAGTGGACAACGACAACGACAACGAAGTCTGGGCCTAGACAAACTAAGTCTTGAAAGAAAGACTTACCATGAATGAGAAGCCGGCTACATGGGCACCCGTCTCCTAGATAGGAAACCCCTCAAAACGCTCCCTGAAAGATGGAAGCAGGAATTTATCCAGGTGAGGGAACAGGTTCGTCCCGTCTAGGACATCACCTGTCATAAAGTCCGATGGCAGCGAAAAGTTGACCGTCGTGACCTTCTCCCCTCCCGTCGAGTGATCCTTGCCCTTGTCGGCTGACAAAGGATTCGACGCGGCAGACGGGGACTTCACCGTTTCAGCCGGAGGCGCAGAATTGATGGGTGTCGCTGCAATCACCTTCTTAGATGATCCGACCCCTACCTTCTCAGATGAGGCGACTCTCGACGAGTCATTAACCCCAGCCGACGATCGTCCTCGTCTTCTTCGGAATTTCAGGGCCAGCAGACATGGCTTTTAGCCTCCTCTCCCTGCCCTGACGAGCACACTCCAGCTCAGCTGCTCTCTTAGCAGAAACCTTCAACACTTTAGATTGAGACTCTCCTGGAAAAAAGGAATGTCATAAAGCACGCAAAGGAAAAAGACTCGAGGTAACATAGGAAGAAAAGGAAAGTAAAACTTACCCGTCATCCCTCTCCTTCCTCTCGACTTATCTTCTTCTTCTTCTCTTCCTTTCTCTTCACACTTCTCCCCCTGATTCTCTCCTAAAGATTCTAAATCGTCGTCATCCGCCGAATATCGCACGACGAAAGACCTCTCGGCGACGCTAAATTCTAAAAATGAATTGATCTTCGCTTGAGATTTAGCGTCCGGCTTCACGACCTCGAAATTTATGGCTGTCAACATACAAAAAACAAGTTAAAAACCATATGTAAATCATCTACAGCGCACGCCAGATGAAATAACGAGGCTCACCCGACGTATTCCGGCTCGTCCTAATCCACTCACTCTCAGAGTCAAGGGACAACTTACGCACGAAAACATATCGAGACTTCCACCCACGGTCGTTCACACCCGTTCCTAAGACCAAAACGCGATCGCCCTTGAATCTAGAATGTAAACTACATCGATGACATCCGTCCATCTTGGCTTGGTAAGCCGAGAGGAGGTCATGTACATTCATGGGAGAATCCCATTTCTTAGTAGCACGCTCGATCACTCGTACGACTCGCCAGAACTGGGGCATCAACTGACTCGGTGCCAAGTCAAACTATAACATAAACGCCTTGGCCAGAGGAGAAAAAGGCCATTCAAAACCTATCTTAAAAGGGTATTCATAGATTACGATGTACCCCTCGGGACACTCGTTTGACCGGATCTGGCCTGGACGGATCAATTCGACCCATGCAGGAATTTTCGCTAACTTTCTAAAGTCCCGGAGGTCCGATGACTCTTGAATAACACTCTCAGGATCCCTCGACATTTCTAAAAAAAATTTACAGAAGTCAGAGAAACCGTACCTTACTTATAGGCGCGTTAACCCTCGAAGAAACCTAACCAAGTCAGAGATTTTCACAAGTTCGGAAGATATCAGACAAAGAATGGCAAGGAAATCACAACACAAACTCTTCAAGGGCGAAATAAGGAAATGATCCGTTAAAATCTCTATTTAGGCCGAAAAACAGGGTTGGATCGAATCCCTGGATAACCGCCGCGCATCCCCGTCCTTTCGTATGACAACAGGGATCGTCGACACCTGTCCTCGACAGCTGGTAAGCATCATCGTACGTCGGCATGACGTCACGACCTCGTTCCTCTTCCGACTTCTCATTCAGTTAGAAGTCTAGTTCCATGACAACCAGGTAAGTCCCTCAACCCAGGTCACAAGTCTAAGCGTTCGACAAGCAAAATTTAAAACTTAAATTTGACATTCAATTTTCAAATTTTGGGGGCAAACTGTTTGGGCAAAAAATCACGTCGTACGACCACGACCAGAGCAGGTAAGACGCACGCTATAATCCAAATCTTGTATTAAGATAAGGTCTCGGCAAGAACCCAGAAAACATCCGTCGTCTCCCGTAAAAGGTAAGTCGTACGTCTCCCATGACGCACGACCATAGCATCGCCCGTCCCGTACGACCACCGTGTAAGATCATTGTACCTTCGACCAAAGCTAACGTTAACCCTGACTGTTACGTTTGTTAAGTATTTAATGCATGAGTCAAAGCCATTAACAGCAAGCAGCCGTAACGGACGAAGAGCATTATGGATAATCACTCCGGCGACCGTTTCCAGCCGTTGTAGCTGTTGATCAAATCATTTATGGAGCTAATTAATGACGCGATGACTATAAAAGACAAGCTAAAGCCTCATTTCAAGGGACATCAGTTAACATCCAATATACATTAGCGAACATCACCAAACAGCAGAGAAAATCTTCCAAACTCATAGCAAAGAACATTCAAACTCTGGAGGTCAAGTACTGAAAGCCAGAACCTTACAGCGAACTCAAGAACACTCGAAGGAAAGCTCAAGTATCGCTCTCGAAGCACGACAAACCGCCCTCGACCAGAAGTTCACACTTTGTATTCACACACGACAAACACTTGTCTTTACATTCAAACACTTGTACTTTACATTTCGAAGTATTTCCTTCATTTGTATTGTAATCATCGTACGACCGACGCCAGTACCAAGGACGTCACCCCTGATTGGTGACCATAGTGCAACGACGACACCCACTGTCGTCCGCAGGTTTTTTCCTCGTTTGAGGTTTTTCCTGCGTCATCAAATCCCTTGTCTTGTTTATTTTTTCCCTCACCGCACGTCTCGTCGAAAGATCCTTTCTTTAGTTGATTAAGTCCACATCGACCTTAAGTTGTCCCTTTGGTGCGATTTTTGGCATTAACAAATAGCAATTCTACTTTGCATATTCAATCATTTCAACTTGAATAACAATTCTACTTTGCCTATTCAATAATTCCAAGTCAACGGGAATTACAAATTACTTTATGCCTATTCCTCGTTACTAATTACCTCTCGAAATGGGATTAGCAATCCACATTATAGGTTATCGCATCCCGAAATGGGATTAACAATCAACATTATAGGCCAACGGGAATAATCCACGTTAATAATCTACATTATAGGTTATCGCCTCCCGAAATGGGATTAACAATCCACATTATAGGCTATCGCCTCCCGAAATGGGATTAACAATCCACATTATCCACATTATAGGCTAACGCCTCCCGAAATGGGATTAACAATCCACATTATAGGCCAACGGGAATAACGGTTAGTGCCCCGCCTATTCCACGTTTATAAAACAAAATTGGGAATTACCATTCAGAACCCGGTCTATTTAGGGGTGTTAACGAGTCGAGCTTTTAACGAGCTACTCGAGCTCGAGCTCGTTTATCTCGAGCTCGAGCCTAATAGTTATCGAGTTCGAGTCGATCTCGAACACAAATTAAAGCTCGATTAAGTTAACGAGTCGAGCTCCATAACACCAATGTTCGACTCGACTCGTTCGATAGCTCGACTAAGCTTTACGAATCGAGCCGAGCCGAGCCATTCGAGCATACACTTTTTTCGAGCCTAACATATGTACATGTTTACAAATTATATAATTAAAATATAAAAATTGTTGATCTTGAGTACATAAACGAGTTAATCGATCTCAAATTCGAGCTCATAAACGAGCATCGAGCTTGAGCTCAACCATTGAAAAAATATACGAGCTCGAGCTCGAGCCTGACTTTGAAAAATTAATCGAGCTCGAGCTCGAGCCCAGTATTGGTTTTTCCAGCTCGGCTCGAATAACTTGTTACTCGACTCGACTCGGCTCGTTAACACCCCTAGGTCTATTCCACATTTTTTCTAATCAACGAGAATTACCATTAAGAGCCTGGTCTATTCCACATGATCACATACTACTAGTGTCTATGGATCCAAATCACTTACCAACGTATATGTATAAAACATATCACGCTATAACTCATAACATATTCTTAACTTAAGAATATTAACAATTGATCGTTTCTTTACTCTCAATTGTTTCCCTTCTGAATACTATAATTAGAAAGTATTATGAACTCAAAATAGTGGGATTATCTGAATACGAATTCTAATTTAGAATCCAAAACCATAACTGGATTTTAAACCTAATTCGGGTCCCTTTAATACGGACTCAAAGCCCACTCCGTAATTCTTTATTTCCAGACTATAAAACCCAATTCTGGAGTCTAATTAATATTAGAACTCATAAGCCCAAGACCCACTTCCATAATTTAATTAATACCGGTCTACATAAGCTACAACCCATTTCCATAATTTAAATAATACCAGTTTAATCTATGTTCCGGAATTAAACATTATCCGTCCAATTTAAGTCTTCCGGAATTATGTTTACCGGATCCCAACAATTGAGGCCCACTTCCATAATTTGATTTACCGGAATTAAAAATCGAGGCCCAAACTCCCGGAATTGTATTATTTTCGGATCCTACATGTGCAAAACCCATTTCCGGAATTAATGATTCCGGATCCACCCATTTTCTGACCAATTTCCGGTACACAAATTTAATTCCGGGACAAGCCCAATTTCGGTACACATTTCAATTCCGGAACAAACCCAATTCTGGTACACATTTTCGGAACCCAAATCAATTCCGGATCCGGTCCACTTCCGGAATTCAATCCAATTCCGGATCCGGTCCATTTTCGGAATTTAAACCCAGTTCCGGAATTCATAAATTCCGGATCCAATACCAGTTCCGGAATTCTCCATACCGGGACTTCGTTACTGGGTATTCCATTCACGTTAAAAATCGCTAACCTAAGCTCATCTAAAAATCAAATTGTTGCTCGACTTAATCTTAATACAATTATACCAAATCATTCAGCTAGTTTATATACCACATCATATTCAATTTGAACTGGTAAATTTAAAATGAAGAGATGAACTAACCTGATTGTAGTTCTAATCCAACAACCAAAAACCTTCCCTTATCTGATTCACAACCACTGAAAGGTGATTCAAACTTAATGTTACCACACTGATTAAGAAACAAAAGAAGAAGAATGTTAAAAACCCTTACCACACCAAAATACAGTTCCAATTCTTTCTTCTCCTTTCTTCTTCTTTCTTTCTCTCTGTATGACCGACTCCAGAATACTGAATTGAGATAATGGCTCAATACAACCTAACCCCATTCTTAAGTAATCTCACTTTCAAAGAATGACAAAACAGACCCTAAAGTTTAATTTTCAACTATAACATTAAACTTTGGTCAAAATGCAAAATCAACCCTGGAGTTTACATTTACAAATAGTCCACAACTTAGACTAAATTACAATTCGACCCCATTCATATTGTAATAAATCAATGGAATTTCGGGCTGTTACAATATGATGATTGAATATCTGCTAAATAAATTACATAAAGGTCGTTTTCATTTGTTGAATATTCTAACAATTGTTATAACTTCTTATTTAAATCTATTTGACTAGTCTAACCATGAGTGAGTCTTACCTATGAACTTAAATCTACCGGTCTAGCCATGGGATCGAGTGTTTGGACAGGACACTACTCCACCATCCACAAACGAACAAAAATACAAATGCTAGTACCCCTACATATGTCTTGTAACTTAAGAGGCCGTTTGTTAAATACTTACTCAGTAAGGGTTTACCAAGTCATTTATCTTATCGGGTAACATGGCAAGGGCCAAAAATCCTACCCGGTCATAGTGATGATAAGGATGGAGAGTCTTAGCTGATAAGTGTGGGTGATAACGTTTACCTGGTAAATGCTTACCGAGTAAATTATTGCATATAATACCGTTTTGATTAAATACAATCTTACATGATAAAACAACTTAGAGTATTGATTATTACTGGTAAGGCTTATCAGTGACCTTTCAGATAAACGACCCATAAATCTCCTATGACACCATGGTTAACTCTCATTTCGATAAACTTTTATATGTCGTTTTTCTAAAATATAAATTAATATGTTATTGTAAGACGTTTAGCCGTTAAAATCAGGCTGTTACAAATTAGAGTCCCTTTGTCATGGTTTTTGATATTTTAAAAAGTTATATTATCTGTAAAAGAAGCAAACACGAGACTCACACAAAGCACAAATCGTTGGAAGCTATTGAAGTAAAGTCAAATAAAAAGGAATGTTGGTTTGAGTTATATTTTTTTTTCCATAATCACTGTTCTAAGAAAAAACTAATAAAGACAAAGATACTTCACATTTATTTGACTGAAAGAAATAAAACATTTGTAGCCTATATTTATCATGTTCTTCTTATTTGAATAACTTTTAATTTTCCTTGCATTTAAGCTTGTTGTTTTTACTTTCAAGCTACTGTAATTTCTCTACATTGCTTTTATACCTTTTTTTGTTGGTGTTTTTGCATAATTTATTTAAACTTGTTTTTAGTATTTTTATCTGTTTTGTTTTATGTATGTTGCTTGATGTGAGTGTGAACTAAGCTAAGGTACAACATATAACAAGAGTCTACTATCATTCAATTATGTAATCCTGTTGCATTCACTGTTTAATCTTCACAAAATGTAGACAACTTAAATACTGTCAAAGTGTTTGATGCTGAGTTGCTATCCACAAAAATGAAATTAACACTAGCAACGTTAACTTGAATGATATAAAAACTTTATGTAACTGCATAGGCATGTTGATTCCTTGTTCAACACACCAAACTAAAATTTAATGTCCCTCAATTCTTAAAAATGGCTATAGAGAAATACTAGTTACATTTAAAGTTAAGGGTTTTTCATGAACTTTGGAGAGCTTGGTTCAAGCTAAAAAGCTAATTTTTTTAAAAAGTGTGGATACATCATAGAAATGTGATAGCATGTTAATGGTACAATAGATTATACTCCATTTATCTCAAAATAAATGTTTACACAATTTTAGAAATAACTAATTATTGCATTTTTTTAATTAACTAAAGAATAACTTTACTTTTAATAATATAAATAGAGTTTTTCTCTATTTCGTAATTAAGGATAAAATATTAAAAAAAACATCTACTTTAGAGTAAATTACTGATTTGGTCCCTGTGGTATGTCGATTTTTACAGAATTCGTCCCTAGACTTCATTTATTATGGATTTGGCACCAGTGGTGTGCACTTTCCGTTGGATTTGGTCCCTATACCAAACGGCGATCCAACAAATCCGTCAACTCCGAGGGTATTTTCGTCTTTTAACTTTTTAACCATTTTAACATTACTTTTTAATCAATTTTTTGTCTTTTTGTGTTTTGTGTTTTGTCTTTTTCTATATTTATTATATTATATTTAAATTTTAGTATTATATTATATTTGATAATATTATATATGCATATACAATATATATATATATATATATACACACCGACACACAGATGACTGCACGTGTTTTCCATCACCTTCGGCGACTACAATCACTCCCTCCGGCGTTCTCCACCACCTCCGGCGATCACAACCACTCCCTTCGGCGTTCTTCGTCCCCCACTGCATCGACACCCCCTCATAAACACCATGATCCACCACTCTTGTCACCCTTTTCTACTTCCCCTTCTCCCCCAACCCTCAGGCCCTCTTCAGGACCACCACTCCTCACCGATATCCTCACTGCTCCGATCGAAACCCCCAACACCACCCTCCTCTTTCTTCTCCACGAGACCATGGTTTTAATAGGGGTAGACTTGGTATGGTACCGACTTGTTTTTGCCAATACCGTGTACCAACCAATTATAATTGGTATGCAAAATTTCATACCATGTACCAACCAATTGTATTTGGTACCGACTTAATTGGTACCGACTTTTTTCGGTTGATACATGTTGGTAATGGTTTGTACCAATATCAAGTTACATATACGAAACAAACAAAAAATTAATTCACAATTCCCAAATGTTCAAACAAAATAGTTCAATGTAACAATGTTTAATATTCAATATATGAACTAGTTCAAAATAAGGGAGCATTTCTTCATCCGTGGGATCTTCACACAAAGTACCAAACAAAAATGAAGTGGTTTGATTCTAGACATTAGACATCGGCGCATTACTTGTTGCCTCACACACTTGATTATAAGCATTCTCTACAAACAAAACACACATTTTTGTCAACACTAAATAACAAACAAATGACAACTCTTGTATTAAAATTTTAAAATAATATATTACCTCTCTCAAGTTCCTCCAAGTCATGGTATATCTTCAAGGCTTCTTCCATAGGATCTTCATATAAGTTGAAATTTGTGGTAGATGCCCTTAACCAGTCACTTGTGCAAACGAGTGCCTCAACTTTTTGGGTGTCAACGAAGCTCTAAAAGGATCCACAACTCTCGACCCTAAACTAAAAGCATTCTCTGAAGCCACTGTTGAGCAAGGAATAGCAAAGATATCCCTTGATAGCTTTGAAAGAACCGGATAAGTTGATTCATTACCCTTCCACCACTTATGAATTTCAAATGCACCTATCATCACACCTCTTCTTATTAAACTTATGGTAACCAGACCCTCCACTTAGACTTGAAGCACACAACTTAGATTGTTTGGAATCAACTTCAAGACGTAAAGGATGTGTAGCACATTTTCTAACATGTGACCAGTCTGACCACATTGAGCTAGTCCCATTCTTCTGTGGATGACACAAAACTTTTCACCAAAAAAGTTACGGTTGCACTCACTTGGATTTATTTTGTCTGTACCGGGTATTTCACACCTACTAAAATATGCCCAAAGAGGACTTTTGTTGGTAGGAGCTTTCCTTTTCTTTCCAACAGAAGGAGTTTCAGCAGTAACGGTTGAAGGGGTTGAAGGTGTATGAGGTGGTAATCCAAAATTAGGTGTTTTTGTACCCATGACTTTGCAAATAAGCAACACACATAAGAATCTTAATAAACAAGACATGAGTTCTTAATAAGACGCAGTAATTGAAGAGTAAATAATTTAGAGACTGTAAAATACTAAAGCAACTGAGTTCTCAATAAGACAAAATAAGACAAAATAAGACATAGACCTGAATTTAAAGACAAAACAAGACACAAACCTGAGTTCTCAATAAGACAAAAAAATATGTTACTGCAGTAAGGAATATTAGAATCTTAAAAGTTAAAACACCTCATAAATGTATAGGAATTTATGTTTGTTTTTAAAAAGTGAAGTAATAAACTTTTTATATTAAAAAACTAAGAAAGCCATGTTAGTGCTAAGGAATCTTGACTTATTTAAATTTCTAGACAATCCAAATGAGTATGTAATCTCGATGCACATAAGAAGAAAACATTAATAATAAATTACTAATAGAAATATAAATTTAACCTGGATAGTGGGAAGGAATTTTGGGGTGAGAACTTCTTGCAGGAGCGCCGATGAAGAAGAAGAGTAGAAGAGAGATGATTGAAGAGTTTAGGGTTTTGGAATTTGGCCTTTTGGGTTAGAAATTAATCAAATTATAACTATTACTGAATTATATTATATTATTATTTATTTGGTTTGGGCCTTTAGGCGGTAATTTTCATCGTGAATTACTGAATTTCTAAAAAAGCTAAAATTTTCAAATTTTAAACTCAAAATTAATATCATTGATTTATATAATTAAATAATTAATAATTAATTAAATTATTAAATATGTCGGTACCACGGTACTACCGTGGTACACAACATTCAGTACCGTGTACCAACCAAGTTCAAACACTTGGGTCAATCAGGTTGTAACGCAGTGGTTGATCGCCCTGAGTGATGTGGTGGAATATCCCATCTACCCAGGGTTCGATCCCAGGCGTTCTCAACATTGATAAAACATCTTTAAGTTTCAAAATTTCCAGGGATTAGTCCAGACTGTGTCTGGGATACCCTTTCCAAAAAAGTTCAAACACTTGGTACGGTACAACCAACCAATTATAATTGGTACCGATTAATTTGGTACCGATTGAATTGGTACGGCTGGTTCACATGTTGGCTGGTTTGATTTGGTACAAAAGCCACCCCTAGGTTTTAATCCGGTGACACCTTCCCCTTCAATCTTTCACTGGCCAACAACCACCAGAAACCACCTGCTCGACTCGGCCATCTCCCACCATTCTTCGGTTCTCCCTCTACCCTCATCGGTTCTCCCTGCACCATCGAGATAACTGATTGACTCTTTTTCTCCTCCATTTTTCCGCGTTGTGTTTCCATGGGGGATTTAAGGTGTAAGAAACCACAAGAACAAATTTGGTAGGGACAAACTTAGGTGGGGGAGTGGAGGATGGGGGTTTTCAATCGGAGTTGTGAGACCGGGAAGCGAGAGGAGGTCGTCGGCAAAGAGTGGTGTACCAGTGCTCTTTGCATCTCTCACCGACGATACACACAAATCTCTCTCTCTCTCTCTATATATATATATATATATATATGTATATATTATACAATATTTTGTTTTTTTAATTTCATAATGTAATAAAAAGAAAGAAAAATATAAAGGACACGTGGCACATTGTAACTAGTGCATTAAAATCATAAAAAGACAAAATGGTTTGGTCCATTTAAAAAAACAAAAAATAATATTAAAAAGATGAAAGGATAGTAATGCCCTTGAGTTTAACGGATCATCTTGACGTATGTTTGATCTAGGGACCAATTCCAACAGAAAATGCTGGTACCAAATCCATAATAAATGAAGTCTAGGGACGAATTCTGTAAAAATCAACATACCATGTGAACCAAATCTGTAATTTACTCTTTACCTTAAAATGGATACTTTATTTTAAGACAACGATAAGAAAATGAATATTGATTTTTGAACAAGGAATTAACACTATAAAGTATAAACCACCAAATGACCCATAACCCATTAGTTAGCAACCACCCAGCAAACTAGGCCCAAATGCCCAATACCAACCAAGAAAACGGCTCACTCAATTTCAAACAACAAGTTCAATCTATTAAGGTTATGTTTGGCAAACTAGATGATAAGCTAGTTGATGATCTATATGCTAGTTGTTGACTAATAAGATAGCTGTTAGCTGATAAGCTAGCCGATGAAGAAGTCATGTGTGGCAAAAAAAGACTCAAAAAATTATCAATTACAATATTTAATTATATAATTAAAACAAATTTATTGCAATACAATATGTTAATTAATATAACCAATCTAGTAAAGAAAATTTAAATAATATAATATATTAATTAAAAGAACTTAAAATTTATTATTACATATATACTATAAATTTTGAATTTGTTAAAACAAGTTTTAGAAAAAATATATATTAACTTATGATTTTAAATAACCGTTACGTGTAATATGAAACAAATAATCAAATAACAATTAAAAAGATGATAATAATTGATAATTAAAATATATTGATTAATATTAAAAAATATATAAAAATAATTTTTACTGTTTGTTGTAACTCTAAATAACTAAAAAACAATATCAATATATAGTTAAAATAATTTAATAATTTTCAGTTAATATTCATTAATTAATAATAATTAATATTTAAAAATTAATATTTATTTACAATAATAATTAATATTAATGAGGGCATAATTAAAATATTCACAAAAAGCTACTCAAAAGCTATTACAAGTAGCTTATCAAAAAGCTAGTTTATGGTCATCCAAACATGTATCCAAAAAATAAGAGCATCTTCAATGCAAAGTTCTTATAAGCAAAAAGTGATGTGTCTTGTAGGAACTACCGTTGTGGAGAGTTTTTTATAAGAACCTTGGTTCTTACCATGAAGTTTGTGTGAAATGTCAATGTCCTCATTTTTATTGGTACTTAAATTTAATATTTGATATTTATTTATAAATATAAAATGATTATTGATGTAGACAAATAAATGAGACCTATAAAAATGAGGTTCTTATAATAACTACCATTGTGGACTTTTATGTGAATTTTTGAATTATTGAAGTGAAAATGAGATGAGCACCAAAAATAAGCCTCCATTGGAGATACTCTAAGCTAGCTTTATAAGCTAGTTTTTTTTTCCTGTCAAACGATGCCTAAGTTGTCTCGGGCCAAATACCATATCGCGAGTTCATCACCATCGATTTTTAACAGAAATTGGATTATTTCTAATTTTCTATATTTTTTTTGCTTATTTTCTCATTATATCATAGAAAATGTACTTTAGCTTTCGTTTGGTATAGAAGTCCACACCTGAAATGAAATGTTAATCTTTAAATTTCAAAATTTAATCTAGCCACCATTATATATTGTTTGGGCAAAAATTCACCAGTTTCGATCACGACCAAGGTAAGGAAACACTTATTCCCTTTTCCATAACGAAGGTAAAATCATAGTACTTTAAACTCTTGATTAAAGATAAAATCGAAAGTCTTTTTACCTCACGACACTCGACCTCGATGTCGCCTAGCTCACCCGACCGTCGCATAGAACCATGCGACCTCGACTAACTAACGCATGACATAAACTGTTACGTTTGTTCAGTGTTTAATGCAGGAGTCAACATCATTAATGGACAAACGGCTATAACTGATGAAGGTCATTAAACAGCACTAAAGACGACGTCCGTTACGACAGTTATCGAAGTATTTGATTAGCCAATTAAAGCGTCCGAAGACTATAAATATCAAGGATAATCATCATTTCAAGAGGACGGAAAAGGAACACAGAGACACAACATCGAACAACAGACACAAGCACTCGAAACGAAGAAATCACTCGTAGAAGATCGCTCTCGACGCACGACATCAGCGCACGACACACAGTTTTAACACACGACGCACATTGTTTTTACACTCAAAACATTTGTTACTTTACATTTCGAAGTATTTCTTTCATTTGTATTGTAATCTCTGTACGATCGACACCAGAAACACAAGGACATCGCCCCTGTTTGGCGACCATAGTGCAGCGACGACTTCCACAGTCGTCCGCGGGTTTTTTCCTCGTTGAGGTTTTTCCCGCGTCACCAAAATCTCTGTTTCATTTACATTTCTGTCTTTGTCGCACGCTTTTGTCGAACGATTCCTTTCTTTAGTTGTTAAAGTCTACATCGACCTTAAGTTGTACTTTGGTGCGATTTTTGGCATTAACAGTTTGGCGCCATCCGTGGGACCCCATCTAGAGAAAACTTTCGACAAACGTGCGTCGTACTAACGGTTTCTTGGAGTTTCTTCTGTTTTCGATTTCAGGAAAATGGTAGATAACGAAAACCAAGAGCAAGCCGCTGTCCCAGCGCAGGAGGGGCTCGAAAGTGCACGGGATGCTCCTGAAGCAGTCAACGATTATCGCCTGGAGGAAGTCGTCTTGGATCCAAGCAAGCCTGAACAAAAAGTCTTTATCGGGTCATCCCTCAGTCCCTGCCTCAGGGAGAAGTTGATATCTTTTTTGCAGGAATATGCTGATTGTTTCGCCTGGTCACATGAAGATATGGTCGGCATAGATCCTGACGTCATCTCCCACAAGCTCAACGTCGACCCATCGTTCAAACCTGTCAAGCAAAAGCGAAGGAAATTTGCTCCTGAAAGGAATAAGGTGATAAATGACGAAGTCGACAACCTTCTCAAGACAGGAAAGATTCGAGAAGTAAAGTACCCCGATTGGCTTACTAATGTCGTGGTCGTGGCAAAGAAAAATGGCAAATGGAGAGTCTGTATCGACTTCACAGATCTCAATAAAGCTTGTCCAAAAGATCATTTTCCACTACCTCACATCGACGACGCAACAGCGGGGCACGAACTGTTAACGTTCATGGATGCCTATTCCGGATATAATCAAATCCTAATGCACGTCGAGGATCAAGAAAAAACCGCATTTATGACGGACCGAGGTATTTACTGTTATAAGGTTATGCCTTTTGGACTGAAAAATGCAGGGTCTACTTACCAGCGCCTGGTGAACAAGATGTTCAAAGACCGTCTTGGCGACACGATGGAGGTGTATATCGACGATATGCTGGTCAAGTCGAAGCAAGCTATCGACCACGTCGAGCATTTGAGGCAATCGTTCGACATCCTTCGGGAATACAACATGAAACTTAACCCGACGAAATGTTCCTTCGGTGTCAGCGCTGGGAAATTCCTGGGCTAAATGGTCACTCGTCGAGGGATCGAGGCTAATCCAGACCAGATCAAAGCGATTATTGAAATTAAATCTCCTAGAAATTTCAAGGAGGTCCAGAAGCTCACTGGTCGAGTAGCAGCGCTAAACAGGTTCATCTCTCGATCCTCAGATAAATGCCATCTGTTTTACAATGTCCTCAGGAAAAATAGAGGTTTCGACTGGACAGACGACCATGAGCAGGCATTACAAAAGCTTAAAGAGTACATGACGTCGCCTCCCTTATTGTCGAAACCTCACGATCATGAGGTGCTACAGCTATATTTGGTTGTTAGTCCCAATGCGGTAAGTGCCGTCCTAACACGAGAAGATGAAAAGCAACAACTGCCAATCTACTATGTAAGTAAATCTCTTTTGGACGCAGAAACTATGTATTCCTCTATGGAAAAATTGCTCTTGTCGCTAGTCACAGCTGCTAAAAAACTGCGACACTATTTTGAGTCACATCCTATTACTGTCGTGACTAACTTTCCTCTTAAGTCTGTCTTAAGAAAACCTGAGTTGACAGGTCGCTTAGCAAAACGGAGTATATATCTCAGCAGTTACAACATCGATTTCAAACCCAGAACCGCGATCAAATCGCAAGCTTTGGCAGACTTCATTGCTGATTTCAGTCCTGAACTGGAAAAAGAAGCAGGACTCGAAGTGTCATCTGTGGCGACTCACGACGACGTGCCTTGGATCTTATATGTCGACGGTTCATCCAACGTTAGAGGTTCAGGACTAGGCGTCGTCTTAAAGTCGCCACAGGGGGGCAAGATGGTATATTCGATCCGGTGCGATTTCAAAACCACCAACAACGAAGCTGAATACGAAGCCCTGATCATAGGAATGAATATGGACTACGACTCGGGGGCAACCGCGTTGCATGTCAAAGGAGATTCTCTCCTGGTGGTAAACCAGATCAATGGGGAATTCGCGGCCAAAGATTCAAAAATGACAGCGTACTTAAAGGTAGCAAAAGATAAATCCGAAAAATTCAAATCTTTTTCTATTGAACAAATCCCGAGGGATCAGAATACTCAGGCCGACGCTTTAGCAAATCTCGGGTCTGCTTTGGTCGAACCTATACTCGACGCTATTCCCATGATTCATCTGGTGGCATCGTCCATCGAAAACATCGATGTCGTCCAGATCGAGGACGAAGAGGAGGATTGGTCATGTGACATCCAGAACTTCCTCATGCACGATCAACTCCCAGAAGACAAGATGGAAGCCCGGAAGATCAGATTCAAAGCATCTAAATATGTCATGATTGGGGATAAACTCTATCGACGATCATCAACAGGTTTAAACCTAAGATGCGTTATTAACAAAAGTCAGGTCCATAAAATCC
Organism: Saussurea involucrata; assembly: GCA_033807775.1. Classification (NCBI taxonomy): domain Eukaryota; kingdom Viridiplantae; phylum Streptophyta; class Magnoliopsida; order Asterales; family Asteraceae; genus Saussurea; species Saussurea involucrata. The sequence continues at coordinate 78,224,120 of CM066313.1, read as the reverse complement.
TTCAAGAGATGCACGACGGCGAATGTGGCAATCATTCAGGTGGTCGCAGTTTGGCTAATCGTATATCTCGACAAGGGTATTTTTGGCCAACATTGCGACAAGACACCGTCAAGTATGTCCAGAACTGTGATTCTTGTCAACGACACTCAGGTATGTCACATAAACCCTCTGAACCCTTGCACTCGACGCTTATCCCATGGCCCTTCATGAGGTGGGGAATGGATATTGTCGGCAAGCTACCCCCAGCCCCGGGACAAAAGGTATTCCTCCTTGTGCTCACCGATTATTTTTCCAAATGGGTTGAGGCGGCTGCTTTTTCCCAAGTTAGGGATAAAGAAGTCATTTCTTTTATCCAGACTAACATCATATGCAGATTTGGGATTCCATCCGAAATCGTCTGTGACAACGGATCCCAATTCATAAGCGACAAGACCCAACAATTCTGCGAAGACAGAAACATCAAGTTGACAACCTCGACTCCCAGATATCCCCAAGCCAACGGACTTGACGAGTCGAGTAACAAGACCATCATCGCTTCGATCAAGAAAAGCCTAAGAGCTGCAAAGGGAAAGTGGGTCGAGGAACTTCCTTCGGTCCTGTGGGCAAATCGCACGACACCTCGCACGTCCACAGACAACCCCTTTTTCTCTAGTCTATGGCTGTGAAGCAGTTCTACCGGTCGAGGTCCAACTCCCAACTTCAAGGCATACTTCAGTCGATCACAACTTGGTCGATTTAGGGTACAACCTCGACGCCCTCGAAGAACTCAGAGAATCAGCCTTGATTAGGATGGCTCACAAAGGCAAGCGGTCGAGCGACATTTCAATAAAAATGTCAAAATCAAAGTCTTTCAAGAAGGCGACTACGTCCTCCGTCGAGTGTTCCAAAACACTCAAGAGCTCAACGCAGGTAAACTTTCCATTAAGTGGGAAGGTCCTTATCGTATATCTGAAGTCGTGGGTAAAGGGGCCTATCGACTCCAGACCCTCGACAACCAAGAAATCCCACACAGCTGGAATGCAACGCATCTAAAGAGGTATTTCTTTTAAACCCTTTTTCATACGATTTTATATTTCACCTCGATGGTAACTAACTTAAGCATCGGTGGGTCGTTGGTTATCCAACGACCAACCTCTGACAATATTTTATCGCAGGGTCGCACGACAAAAGTTTATTGTGTCACTTTCCCAAAATTGCATAACATAAGTCTAATACACGACTCGATATGTGATTTAAAGTCATCGCACGATTCGATTCCAAAATCAGCTCACAATCTAAGTGTCTCGACTTAGAAAAGCCTCATGTTCTGAATGAATGCTCTAAACGCATGTATACTTGAATTTTATATGACTAATGTTATGGTTGTTATCTTTCAATAAAAAGCCTTAGTCGCACGAATCTACGATTACATTCGATCTACAAGTGCGTTTATACAATTGAAATTACTTTCGACAAATGCTTGTAGTAAACAGATCTCACGAAACTTCATTTCATACTTAAACATAATTACATCAGACAACTTGATCACCAACGATCAGATATGAAAAATTCGTAAAACGGAAATTTATCCTAAGGCTAGATTATCGGCCACGTCTTTGTCCGAAATCTCGACCTTGGAATCCTCGACGACCCCAAAGCACATTAAGGAACTTATGCAAGGATCAAACAAGTATGAGAAAACATAATTGGGAACTGTCTCCCAATATCTGATGCCACGAACACGCCGTGAAGGTAAGTCCGCAATGTCTTGAGAATGCGGCTCTTAAGATTAATGTTAAGGTTGGAGGGAGGAATATGACACTCTCAACGATCGACTTCCGGTCCAACGTCTTCTCTGTCCTCGCATACCGAACGAGGAGAGATCGAAGCATCTGTAAAAACAAAAGAAATATGTTAGCAAGCGTCCGATGAAAACTGAGAAAAACATTGAAAACATGAGTTTTGAAAGAAAAACTTACAATGAACGCCTGTATGGCTATACGTGATCCCGTTTTTACGACAGGGATCCCTCGAAAACGCTCCTCGAAAGATAGGGGCTGATATTTGCCCAGATGCGGAAACGACTCCATCCCGTCAAGGATGTGGACAATTAAGAGGTCCAACGGCAACCTAAAGTTGACTGTCATGACTTTCTTCTCACTCTCTCCCATATTTGCACCCTTGCCCTTGTCGGCCGACGAAGGGGTCGACATGGTTGCAGAGGACATCGTCGCCAGATGTGCGGATTTCACGGATATCGCGTCAACCGCGATCAAAATGCCTTCACCTTTTCAGGCATAGTGACTCTCGATAAGTCATCAACCTTTGAAAGCATCCCTTTCAGAGTCATCATCCCCGTCTTCCATAAAACCCCAACACAGGTACGCTCAAGTCGTGTCATTCTCCCAGCAGAGATGGTTGGCACCTTTGTCGATGATCTTTCTGAGAATCTACAAAAGAAGAACATCACACAATAAACATAAAAGCGATGGACTCAAAGCACAAATGCCTCAGTCAAGAATGAATGGAAAGGCGAGAAACTATGCCTTATATAGGTGCTCAAAAGCTTCGAAATATTAAGCTAGTGAGAAATCCTAGCGATTTCAGAGAAGATCGGAGGAAGGGCAGTAAGGAATTAGAAAAAGAATCTCACCCTAAAACTTTCCAAAGCCATAAAAGGAAATGATCCATCAGAATCTCTATTTAAACGATCGATCATGTCAGATCGAGTCCTTGGATGATCAACACGCGTCCTCATCTTTTCGAATGACCACACAGATCGTCGACACCTGTCAAAGACAGCTGGTAAACACGATCGTGCGTCAGTATGACGTCACGATCCCGTTTTCTTTTCGACTTCTCGTTCAGTTAAAATCGGATCGATCCAGTTCCAAGACAACCAAGGTAACTTTCGACACGTGTCATAATTCTATGCGTTCGACTGACAAAATTTAAAATTCGAATTTGCCATCCTACTTTCAAATTTTGGGGGCAAACTGTTTGGGCAAAAATTCACCAGTCTCGACCACGACCAAGGTAAGGAAACACTTATTCCCTTTTCCATAACGAAGGTAAAATCATAGTACTTTAAACTCTTGATTAAAGATAAAATCGAAAGTCTTTTTACTTCACGACACTCGACCTCGATGTCGCCTAGCTCACCTGACCGTCGCATAGAACCATGCGACCTCGACCAACTAACACATGACATAAACTGTTACGTTTGTTCAATGTTTAATGCAGGAGTCAACATCATTAATGGACAAACGGCTATAACTGATGAATGTCATTAAACAGCACTAAAGAAGACGTACGTTACGACAGTTATCGAAGTATTTAATGAGCCAATTAAAGCGTCCGAAGACTATAAATATCAAGGATAATCATCATTTCAAGAGGACGGAAAAGGAACACAGAGACACAACATCGAACAACAGACACAAGCACTCGAAACGAAGAAATCACTCGTAGAAGATCGCTCTCGACGCACGACATCAGCGCACGGCACACAGTTTTAACACACGACGCACATTGTTTTTACACACAAAAAATTTGTTACTTTACATTTCGAAGTCTTTCTTTCATTTGTATTGTAATCTCTGTACGATCGACACCAGAAACACAAGGACACCGCCCCTGTTTGGCCACCATAGTGCAGCGACGACTTCCACAGTCGTCCGCGGGTTTTTTCCTCTTTGAGGTTTTCCCGCGTCACCAAAATCTCTGTTTCATTTACATTTCTGTCTTTGTCGCACGCTTTTGTCGAACGATTCCTTTCTTTAGTTGTTAAAGTCCACATCGACCTTAAGTTGTACTTTGGTGTGATTTTTGGCATTAACATATATCATCATAGATGTTAATGCCAAAAATCGCACCAAAGTACAACTTAAGGTCGATGTGGACTTTAACAACTAAAGAAAGGAATCGTTCGACAAAAGTGTGCGTTTAAGACAAAAATATAAATGAGACATAGATTTTGGTGACGCGGGAAAAACCTCAACGAGGAAAAAACCTGCGGACGACGGTGGAAGTCGTCGCTGCACTATGGTCGCCAATCAGGGGCGATGTCCTTGTGTTTCTGGTGTCGATCGTACATAGATTACAATACAAATGAAGGAAAGACTTCGAAAATGTAAAGTAACAAGTGTTTTCTAATGTAAAACAGTGTGCGTCGTGTGTGATTGTCGTGCGTCGAGATCGATTCTTCTGCGAGCGATTTCTATTCTTCAAGTGTTCTTCGGAGTTCGAGTGATTGTGTATGTGGTTCGATATTGTATCTGTGTTCCGTCCTTTGAAATGATGATTCCCCTTGATATTTATAGTCTTCGGGCACTTTAATTGGATCATTAAGGACTTTGATAACTGCCGTAACGGTCACCGTCTTTTAATGCGGGATTAGATGTTCTTAACTGACTTCGTCGGTTATAGCCGTTGTCCATTAATGGTGTTGACTCCTGCATTAAACACTGAACAAACATAACAGTCGTATAGCGCGTTAGTCGGTCGAGGTCGCATGGTTTTATGCGACGGTCGTGTGAACTAGGCGACGTCGAGGTCGAGTGTCGTGAGGTAAAATATTTTCGATTTTATCTTTAATCATGAGAGAAAGTACTATGATTTTACCTTCGTTACGGAAAAAGGGAATAAGTGTTTTCCTTACCTTGGTCGTGGTTGAGACTGGTAAAATTTTGCCCAAACAGTTTGCCCCCAAAATTTGAAAGTAGGATGGCAAATTCGAATTTTAAATTTTGTCAATCGGACCCATAGAATTATGACACGTGTCGAAAAGTTACGTCGGTTGTCTTGAGACTGGATCGATCCGATTTTAACTGAACAAGAAATTGGAACAAAAATGGGATCGTGACGTCATACTGACGCACGATGGTGCTTATCAGCTGTCGTTGCCAGGTGTCGATGATCCGTGTGGTCATTCAAAAAGTCTGGGACGCGTGTCGGTCATCAAGAGACTCGACCTGACCCGATTTCTTGCATAAATAGAGACCTTGACGGATCGTTTCCTCGTTACGCTTTCAAAGAGTTTATTCAGAGAGAGATTTTGCCTTGATTTCCTTACCATTCTTCGTCCAATCTTTCCTGAACCCGTGAGAATCTTCGACTTGGTTAAGATTGTTCAAGGTCTAGAGCGCTTATATAAGGTACGATTTCTGTTGATTTCTTTAAGTCTGTTAGAAATGTCAATAGATCCTGAAAGCACTATTCAAGAACAATCGGGTCTCGACGAGTTTAGAAACATAGCAAAAATACCTGTGTGGGTTGAATTGATCTTCCCAGGTCAGATTCGATCGAACGAATGTCCCGAGGGGTATATTGTGATATACGAATACCCCTTTAAGATATGTTTCGAATGGCCTTACTCGTCACTCTCTAAGGCTTTTATGCTGGAATTCAATTTAGCACTAGGTCAGCTAATGCCCCAATTCTGGCGAGTCGCACAAGTGATCGAGCGTGTTACTAAGAAATGGGATACTCCCATGAATGTACGCGATCTCCTCTTGGCTTATCAAGCGAAGAAGGACGGGTGTCATCGCTGTAGCTTATATTCTAGGTATAGGGGCGATCGTGCTTTGGTCCTACAGACCGCTGTGAACGATCGCAAATGGAAGACTCGGTATGCCTTTGTGCGTAAGTCGACCCTTGATTCAGAGAGTGATTGGATTAGGACAGGATGGAATACGTCGGGTGAGATTTGCAATTTCCTTGTCGTACGTCGTTTGTGATTTTTACCTGATTTTTAACTTGCTGTTTGTATGTTAACAACCATTAAGTTTGAGGACGTGAAGCCTTACGCTAATTCTCAAGCAAAGATCGACGCGTTCTTAGAGTTCAGCTCTGGGGAACGGTCGTTTGTCGTACGACAATTGGTGGACGACGACGAGGATTTAGTATACTTAGGAGAAAATCAGGGGGAGAAACGTGAGGAAGAAGAGGAGTCGAAAGAAGAAAGAGAGATGACTGGTAAGCGTACCTTCTTATTTCTTTCTGTGTTAATTCGAATCTTCTTCCCTTGTGATTTTCATAATTTTCACTCTTCTGTGGTTTCCAGGGGAGTCTCAACCACGGATGTTGAGTGTCTCTGCTAAAAGAGCAGCTGAGCTCGAACTTGCTCGTAAGGGTAGGGAGCAGAGGCAGAAGCTTATGTCCACTGGTCCAGCTGTTCCGAAGAAGACGAGGACGACGATCCCGAAGGAATCGTCTTTGGGGGTTCATGACTCGTCTAGAGTCGTTACACCTGAGAAGGCGAAGGTCGCATCGCCCAAGAAGTCGTCTTCCAATGCGATTGTTGCGACACCTATTAGTTCTGCGCCTCCGACGGAAACAGCGAAGTCCCCGTCAGCCCCGTCGGATCCTTTGTCGGTCGGCAAGGGCAAGGATCAGCCAACGGGAGGGGCTAAGGTCACGACGGTTAATTTTACATTGCCGTCGGACTTTATGGCCAGCAGTGTCCTGGACGGGACGAACCTATTTCCTCACCTGGGGAAATATCTGCTCCCTTCTTTCAGGGAGCGTTTCGTGGGGTTTCCTATCGAGGAGACGGGAGCTCATGTCGCCGGGCTGGCTTTCATGGTAAGTTTTTCTTTCAAGACTTGGTTCGTTTGTCGCTGTCATTGTCGTTGTCGGTGTCGTTGTTCGTTGTCGGTGTCGTTGTTCGTTGTCGTATGTTTATTTACAATGTTTGTTTTATGATTTTGCAGGCGTTCTAGGCTTCCCTAGCTTTGCAGGGTGAGACAATGAAGATAAAGGATCTAATGTCTGCTGCGCACGAGAGGGGGAACGTGGCGTTGGATAGGGCAAAGGTCGCCGCGGAGCGTGAAGAGGCTCTGTCAAAACGTATCGATAACGCCTTGAAACATCTAGAGGCCGTCGGACGTGCAAATGATGAGGCCAATCATCGCTTGACACAGACCCTGTCCATAGTTGCCGATCAGAGGGAGGAGATGGACAAAGTTAAGGAATCCTTGGCTGCGATTAAAAAGGAAGCCGAGGATTCTAAGTCCAAGGTAGAGAGTCTGGAAAAAGAGGTGCAAGCTGCTAAGGACGAGGGTAAGTCCATTTTTGCTATAGCTCGCCTGACTGCTAGGGCGGCAATCATGAGGCGACATCTGTTGGGGAAGGATCCTCTTTCTTCGGCGTCGGAAGAGCTCGATATTTACTTGAAGGGCCTCGAGACTGTGAGAGACCTTGATTCGGATGACGAGAAGGACGTCGAGGAGGAGGTGGTAGACGAAGGTCTCCAGGGAGGGACCTGTAACATCCTGAATTTTCAATATTAGTGATTTAATGAGAATTGGGATCTAATTGTATTTTGGTTTTAAATCTTGAGTTATGTTGTATTTTATAATTCAATAGGGTCAAAATACAAGGGTTCAAAGTTTGGCGTTACTTTTGAAATTATTGGAACTTGGAGGTATGTTTGGTAAATAGTGTAAAGTTTGTTTGGATATAATATCTGAAAATCAGATATTATCCTATTTGGTTCTTTGGGGTCGGTCAAGAGAAAGAGAGAAAGAGAGAAAAAGAGAAAAGAGAAAGAAGGGAAGAAAGGAAGAAATTGTCTTCAAATTGGTAAGAACTTGCCTTAGTTTCTGATAAAAAACTGTTGTAGTTATATGATTGTAAATGAGTCTGTGTATTGGAATGATTTTCAGAATCATAAACAACAGATTGAAGTTTCAGATTTGTGCAGGAAGTGGGTTTTGCAAGCAAGAGGTGAGTTCATTTGTACTTTGCTTAAATCAGTGTTCTTATGTTAAATTGAACCATGAAATAGTTGTATAAAGTGATTATGAACTGTATGGTTGTACTGGGAATGAGCTGAATCGAACAGACAAGAAGTTAGATTAAATTTTAGGCTGCAGACCCGACTTTTCCGGATGAATCGTCATATCCGGAAAAGTCCAATTATGAATGTTTCCGGACGCAGGAAGTATCCGGGTAGGTTGTATTTTAATATAAGAATCCGGATGATCATAGAGTCCGGATGTTGTCCGGATTTGGAATATTATCCGGAAAAGTAGGAATTTACCGGAAAGGATGTGTTGTCCGGGTGTTGGGATTGTCCGGGGAAATCAGGGTATCCGGAAAATAGAAACGTCCGGATAAGATGGGTTATCCGGAAACTTTGGGTTGTCCGGACACTTTGTACAGACTGGGCAATTTTCAGTTCTGTTAATTGTGAATCGTTATGATCTAGTGATTGAGACATAATTAGTTTAGCATGAACATACGTACATTCGAAGGGTAGTATGTTAGGCTTGATAACTGTGCCGGTTTGATACTAGACAGGTGTTTGGTATAGGTAAAGGTGATTTGCTCATACTGAATGATATGAGAAATCTGTATTAAGCATTGACTTGCACGAGTAGATAGTGTAATGGATCCATAGGCACTAAAGTTTGGTAATCACGTGGAATAGGCGTGTGGTATTTCTCGTTTAATCGTTATTCCAGTGTGTGTGGGAAATCATGGAATAGGCGTGTGGTATTTCTCGTTTAATCGTTATTCCTGGTTTCTAAGGAAGAGAGTGAGGTTGACATAAGTACTTGTAATCTCTGCTTCCTTACTGATAAATGGGCGTGTGTAATCGCGGTTTATTAGTGGAGAGCATTGATCTAGAATCTTTGAAGATTCGTAGTGTGGCTCTGGAGTATGATATGCTGATGGATTTGTTGTCAGTCATAGTCATGGGATTGGATAAAATTGTATAATGAAATAGAATTATACGTACGGTAAGAAAGGAGTAATCAGGTTTGTTGTAACTTGTTTACATTGATTTTTGCATTTGAAACGAATGTTCTCACTAGGCGTTGGCCTAATCGTTTTATATGATGTGTTCTTACCAGGTACATGCTCAGGCAAATAAAGGGTTGTGGGACGAGCGTTTTTGGAATAGCAGAAGTGGCAATTAACAAAGAAGAGATTTTTGGAGGATAGCTTAGATAACTCAATTAATCTGATATTAGTGACATGATTAGATTGATAGGTTATTCGAAGTATCCTGTATTGTAATTACACTCTTGATGGTTAAAACCCTTTGCTATCTATATAAGATGAAATTTTATTGTCATAACTTGTAAATTAAGTTTTAAATTGGCTTGGATTTTGGGGCGTTACAATATGGTATCAGAGCATTAGTTTAAGCGAACTAAGTATGCTGAGGAGGTACTTAGACTTAAGCTGTGATGAATTAAGTTATGATTCGTGAGAATGGGTAGGAATATTAAGACGGGATAGTCTTAGAGGTGACGGAAATACGTGAAATTAGTACTGTAATGATGGTAACGAGGATTCTCCTGTATAATATATTCATAATTTCAATTAGCTACTGTTATTTATGAATATATTGTTACATAAGCATGCTTGTTTTTAAATGGTTACAGTAACTGATTAGCGGTAAATTACGTTTTGTATGTCTAGTTATGTATAAACCATTACTGACGGGTATTCTTTTGTACTCATCCAGAACAATGGTAAATACTCCGCCGAGGTCTCCTAATTCTTCTATGAATAGGAATTGGTTAGACGATACAGGAGAAAGACAAACTGGAGTAGGCGGAATTCATGAGACGCCACCAGATTTTCTTTCTTTAGGAGGAGTGCATAATCCGGTACATAGAGGGGGTACCAGTACTGCCGATCAAGCACCATCGCAAGCAAGTATGGAAGGACGCATTATGGATAATGTTACCAGATTGATGAATGTATCAATGGAAAGACAAGCTGAAATGATGAACACCACCATGGGAAGACAAGCAGAAATGTTCATGAAATTGTTTAATGATCAAAGTACGGAACCAAGACGGACAAGAGTTGATACTAGTGTGATAAATCCAACTGGCAATCCATGGTCGGAGACTGAAAGAAGGGTTGAAAGAAATTGCTCTTACAAAACCTTCTTGAGCCGTAAACCACCAGAATTCAAAGGAAAAGATAGTCCAATAGCTTGCATGAATTGGCTAAGGGAAATTGAACAAGTTTTCCGAGCATGTGAGTGTTATGATGAAAAGTCTAAAGTTAGATTTGGATCACAGATGTTACGCGGTAACGCGTTATCTTGGTGGGATGTGCTAGCAACTTCTGTAATAGCTTCTGTTTTGAATGCTATGACTTGGGAGCAATTCAAAGCAAAGATTCTGGAGGAGTACTGTAACGAAACTGAAATGGATCGAATCGAAGAAGAGTTCAGGAACCTCAAGAAAGGCAATATGACGGTGAGAAAGTATACAGAATCCTTCATAGAGAAGCTGAACCTGGTGGGGCATGTGGCTCCGACTGAGAAAGACAAAGTTAAAGCTTATCTGAAGGGTTTACCAGCAGATATGATGTCAAGGGTGCGGAGTTCAAAAGCTTCAACATTGAGAGAATCGATCGAGGAAGCAAAGGTTATAGAGGAAGTGTATGCTAAGGATAAAGAAGAAAAGACCCAAATTGGGGAGAAGCGGAAATGGGAAGGTCGATCAGAGTATTCACAGAGGTCAAGGAACGCTGGTAAAGGTACTTCTTATGAATCATGCCGTGAACCCAACTGGTGTCCAAAGTGTAAGAGCAAGCATTTTGGGCAGTGTCGAGTGATAACATCTGAATGTTTTAAGTGTGGAAAGAGTGGGCATACTATGAATAATTGTCCAGTGCGGGGAAATACATGTTTTGAGTGTAAGCAACCGGGTCACTTTCGTCGGGAGTGCCCAAGGCTGAAAAAGAGCGGCGATCAGAGTAAGAAACCAGTTATTCCGAAGCCAACGGGTCGAGCTTTTCAGATGACCACTGATGAAGCTAAGGAATCAAGGGACGTTGTCTCGGGTATATTCCTTGTTAATTCTTGTTCTGCGCGTATTTTGTTCGATTGTGGAGCAAATTTGTCATTTGTGTCCAAATCATTCTACCCTAAATTAGCTACGCCTGTTACTACTTTAGATGATGCTTTAGTGGTAGAGGTAGCTAATGGGGGTCAAGCTTTGGTTCGAGAAAGGCTTGATGGTTGTACTATTCTTATAGAAGAGACGAAATTTTCGATCAACTTGTTGTTGATGGAAATTGGAGGGTTTGACATAGTTGTGGGTATGGATTGGCTGACAGCCAATCAAGCAGAAATATTTTGCGCAAAGAAATTAATCAGGATTCCAATGACCGATAAGGATGACGTATTCATCTTCGGGGAAAAGCAAAAGGGGGAAATTCCGTTAATCTCTGTTGTGAAGGCGCGGAAGTGTTTAATGAAAGGATGTATGTCCTATCTGGCGTATGTAAGGCTGGAAAAGAAACAATTGGAAGATATCAAGGTGGTACGTGAGTTTCCTGACATATTTCCTGATGATCTTCCTGGTCTACCTACTGAAAGACAGGTGGAGTTTAGAATTGATCTCATTCCAGGTTCGTCTCCGATAGCGCGGGCACCTTACCGTCTAGCGCCATCTGAAATGAAAGAAATGATGACTCAACTCCAAGAGTTATTAGATAAAGGTTTTGTCAGACCGAGTTCTTCGCCTTGGGGAGCTCCGGTCCTGTTTGTTAAGAAGAAAGACGGTACTATGAGAATGTGTATAGATTACCGCGAGCTGAATAAGGTGACGATTAAGAATAAATATCCGCTTCCAAGAATCGATGATCTATTTGATCAACTTCAAGGGGCAGGATGTTTTTCTAAGATTGATTTGAGGTCAGGGTATCACCAAGTACGGGTTAGAAATGAAGATATCCCTAAGACAGCTTTTAGAACCAGATACGGGCATTATGAGTTTCTAGTAATGCCATTCGGGTTGACAAATGCTCCAGCTGTCTTCATGGATCTGATGAATAGAGTGTGTCGACCTTTCTTGGACAAGTTTGTTATCGTCTTTATTGATGACATACTTGTGTATTCAAAGACTAAAGCAGATCATGAACAACACCTACGTGAAGTCTTAGAAGTTTTAAGAAGAGAGAAATTGTACGCGAAGTTTTCAAAATGTGAATTTTGGTTAGAAGAAGTACAATTTCTAGGTCACGTGATCACTTCAGAAGGAGTCAAGGTAGATCCAGCTAAGATTGAAGCTATGGCAAATTGGGAGACACCTAGAAGTGCATCTGAAATAAGAAGTTTCTTGGGTTTAGCAAGTTATTACAGAAGGTTTATTAAAGACTTTTCTAAGATTGCATCTGCTTTGACTATTCTGACTAGAAAGAACGTGAAGTTTGTCTGGACGGAGAAACAAGAATCGGCTTTCAGAACTTTACGTCAAAAGTTGTGTGAGGCTCCGGTTCTTGCTTTACCAGAAGGAACAGAAGATTTAGTGGTATACAGTGATGCTTCAAAGATGGGCCTAGGATGCGTATTGATGCAACGAGGCAAAGTGATTGCTTATGCGTCAAGACAACTTAAGGAACACGAGAAGAACTACCCGACACATGATTTGGAGTTAGCGGCTGTTGTGTTTGCTTTAAAGCTGTGGAGGCACTACTTGTATGGAACCAAATGTACTCTTTTTACTGACCATAAAAATTTGCAGCATGTTTTTGATCAGAAAGAGTTAAATATGAGACAGCGAAGATGGTTAGAATTACTTAAAGATTACGATTGCGAATTGCATTACCACCCTGGTAAAGCAAATGTCGTGGCCGATGCTTTAAGTAGGAAAGAGTATAGTGGATGTTTGAAATCGATCAATGCTAGAATTGATGTGACATCGAGTTTGATGGAAAAGATAAAAGATGCACAAGCGGAGGCCTTACGGGAAGTAAACCTGAAAGAAGAAGTGATGGGCAAGCAACACCTTCAGTTGACTGAAGATGGCCGTGGAATTAACTTGTTTCAAGGTCGTGTTTGGGTACCAAAGATTGGAGGAAATCGAGAACTGATTCTCGAAGACGCACATAAATATAAGTATTCCATACACCCTGGGAATACAAAGATGTATCGAGATCTGAAATTGCATTATTGGTGGCCGGCAATGAAAGTAGATGTGGCCCGGAAGGTAGAAACATGTAGAACATGTTCGTTGGTGAAAGCGGAACATCAGAAACCTTATGGAAGTTTCCAATCTTTGGAGATTCCAGAATGGAAATGGGAGAAGATCACCATGGACTTTGTGACAAAGTTACCCAAGACGCAAAAGGGTAACGACACAATATGGGTAATCGTGGATAGATTAACTAAGAGCGCTCATTTTCTGGCTATGAAAGAAACATCACCAATTGAGAAGTTGGCGAAGCTGTATATTGATGAGGTGGTGTCAAGACATGGTATACCGGTGTCAATTGTGTCAGATCGTGACAGTCGGTTTACCTCAAAGTTTTGGCGATCACTACAAGAGGAATTGGGTACGAAAGTTAATTTGAGCACTGCTTTTCATCCACAGACTGATGGACAGAGTGAAATGACTATACAAACTTTGGAAGATATGCTCAGGTCATGTGTATTGGATTTTGGAGGTAACTGGGATACGCATCTACCGTTAGTAGAATTTACGTATGATAACAGTTATCATTCTAGTATCGGAAGAGCGCCCTTCGAAGCCTTGTATGGTCGAAAATGTAGAACTCCGGTGTGTTGGTTAGAAGCCGGAGAAAAACAGTTGGCTGGTCCAGAATTGGTACAACAAACATCTGATAAGGTGAAAGAAATTCGGCAGCATATGAAAGCAGCTCAGGACCGACAGAAGAGTTATGCTGATCCGAAAAGGAGACCAAAAGAATTTCAAGTTGGGGAGCGCGTGATGCTTAAAGTATCCCCATGGAAGGGTGTGATAAGGTTTGGTAAACGCGGGAAGTTAAGTCCTCGTTTTCTAGGACCTTTCACTATAACTAAAAGGGTTGGTTTACAAGCATATCAGTTGGATCTTCCACCAGAGTTGGAAGGGGTTCATAATACCTTTCATGGTTGTTATCTTCGGAAGTGTTTAGCCGAAGAAGAGGATGTGATACCACTCACTGATGTGAGAGTAGATGAAAAGAGTCGTTGTGTGGAAGAACCAGAGGCAATTTTGGAAAGATCGGTTAGAAAACTACGTAGTGGCAAGGAAGTAGCGATGTTGAAAGTACATTGGAAACACCATAGGGGTACCAATGTGACTTTAGAATCGGAAGAGAGTATGAGGGATAGGTATCCCCATCTGTTTATCTGATCTTGATTTCGAGGACGAAATCATTTTCAAGTTGGGGAGTATTGTAACATCCTGAATTTTCAATATTAGTGATTTAATGAGAATTGGGATCTAATTGTATTTTGGTTTTAAATCTTGAGTTATGTTGTATTTTATAATTCAATAGGGTCAAAATACAAGGGTTCAAAGTTTGGTGTTACTTTTGAAATTATTGGAACTTGGAGGTATGTTTGGTAAATAGTGTAAAGTATGTTTAGATATAATATCTGAAAATCAGATATTATCCTATTTGGTTCTTTGGGGTCGGTCAAGAGAAAGAGAGAAAGAGAGAAAAGAGAAAGAAGGGAAGAAAGGAAGAAATTGTCTTCAAATTGGTAAGAACTTGCCTTAGTTTCTGATAAAAATCTGTTGTAGTTATATGATTGTAAACGAGTCTGTGTATTGGAATGATTTTCAGAATCATAAACAACAGATTGAAGTTTCAGATTTGTGCAGGAAGTGGGTTTTGCAAGCAAGAGGTGAGTTCATTTGTACTTTGCTTAAATCAGTGTTCTTATGTTAAATTGAACCGTGAAATAGTTGTATAAAGTGATTATGAACTGTATGGTTGTACTGGGAATGAGCTGAATCGAACAGACAAGAAGTTAGATTAAATTTTAGGCTGCAGACCCGACTTTTCCGGATGAATCGTCATATCCGGAAAAGTCCAATTATGAATGTTTCCGGACGCAGGAAGTATCCGGGTAGGTTGTATTTTAATATAAGAATCCGGATGATCATAGAGTCCGGATGTTGTCCGGATTTGGAATATTATCCGGAAAAGTAGGAATTTACCGGAAAGGATGTGTTGTCCGGGTGTTGGGATTGTCCGGGGAAATTAGGGTATCCGGAAAATAGAAACGTCCGGATAAGATGGGTTATCCGGAAACTTTGGGTTGTCCGGACACTTTGTGCAGACTGGGCAGTTTTCAGTTCTATTAATTGTGAATCGTTATGATCTAGTGATTGAGACATAATTAGTTTAGCATGAACATACGTACATTCGAAGGGTAGTATGTTAGGCTTGATAACTGTGCCGGTTTGATACTAGGCAGGTGTTTGGTATAGGTAAAGGTGATTTACTCATACTGAATGATATGAGAAATCTGTATTAAGCATTGACTTGCACGAGTAGATAGTGTAATGGATCCATAGGCACTAAAGTTTGGTAATCACTTGGAATAGGCGTGTGGTATTTCTCGTTTAATCGTTATTCCAGTGTGTGTGGGAAATCATGGAATAGGCGTGTGGTATTTCTCGTTTAATCGTTATTCCTGGTTTCTAAGGAAGAGAGTGAGGTTGACATAAGTACTTGTAATCTCTGCTTCCTTACTGATAAATGGGCGTGTGTAATCGCGGTTTATTAGTGGAGAGCATTGATCTAGAATCTTTGAAGATTCGTAGTGTGGCTCTGGAGTATGATATGCTGATGGATTTGTTGTCAGTCATAGTCATGGGATTGGATAAAATTGTATAATGAAATAGAATTATACGTACGGTAAGAAAGGAGTAATCAGGTTTGTTGTAACTTGTTTACATTGATTTTTGCATTTGAAATGAATGTTCTCACTAGGCGTTGGCCTAATCGTTTTATATGATGTGTTCTTACCAGGTACATGCTCAGGCAAATAAAGGGTTGTGGGACGAGCGTTTTTGGAATAGCAGAAGTGGCAATTAACAAAGAAGAGATTTTTGGAGGATAGCTTAGATAACTCAATTAATCTGATATTAGTGACATGATTAGATTGATAGGTTATTCGAAGTATCCTGTATTGTAATTACACTCTTGATGGTTAAATCCCTTTGCTATCTATATAAGATGAAATTTTATTGTCATAACTTGTAAATTAAGTTTTAAATTGGCTTGGATTTTGGGGCGTTACAGACCTCAGGCAAGGATGCGACAGATGCCCCTCCTCAAATCTAACCGCAAAAATTCTTTACTTTTGTTTTTACCGATCGACCGTTGGTGGTCGAGTTCCTTTTAATGTAATCAACAGTTTATTCATTGAATGCAATTTAGACTTTCTGTCGAACTTGCGATTTTATGAATAAATACAACGTTAATTGTAAGATTCACTAAGTAAAGAATAACCAAGAAATCACGCGACTTAAGCATTATTGCAACACAATAACTGGAACGTAAGCCATAAGACTTTTAAATCGTGTATATAAACATAAGCACACGCGACTAGAGCATACATTCAGAGTATGAAATTTTTCTAAGTCGAGAAACTTAGATCATGAGATCGCTAGACTTTGCGATCGTACGACTAAGTAGTGCGATGAACTTGAATCGTGTGTCCCTGTAGAAGGATGATCAAGTCATAGACCTGATCGTTTTTGTCGTGCGACCTTGCGAAACTAGAGCCGTAAGATTAATGTCATGCGATTCTGCGGAAAAACGATGTTAGAGGTTGGTCGTTGCCTAACCAACGACCCTCTGATGCTTAAGTCAGTAACCGTTCGCGATGAGAAATCGTATGAAGGGAGAGAAAAGAAATTAGGGAACGTACCTTCTCAGATTTTCCCTTTTTTTTGAATTTGAATGAGGTATTTGCCCCCCGTCATTTATTATCCTATTCCTTTCAGGAGAAAATAGGTTTTAAATGACGAAT
Organism: Saussurea involucrata; assembly: GCA_033807775.1. Classification (NCBI taxonomy): domain Eukaryota; kingdom Viridiplantae; phylum Streptophyta; class Magnoliopsida; order Asterales; family Asteraceae; genus Saussurea; species Saussurea involucrata. The sequence continues at coordinate 78,207,388 of CM066313.1, read as the reverse complement.
CGACACATAGATCTTGGGAAATATCATCTATGTCTGCGTCGACCGTGTTTTCGCGCGACAGGGCAAGATAGCCGTTTTATTCCTGTAAGAAAGGCATGAGTTTATCTTTAAGGTTAGAAATAGAAGGACGAACCTGTCGAGACCTTACGGTCGGGTCGTGACTGCTAGACGGCTTACTTTCGCGGCTTCAGAGTGGTCTTATAGCAGTCACGGGCGACTTTCGGCTCACTTTTGATTTCTTGGACTCCCCACGGCGTTGGGAACTTCAGGGTCTGATGATACGTCGAGGGAACGGCTTTCATTTCATGGATCCATGGTCGACCTAGAATGATGTTATAGGCTGACGCGCAATCGATGACGCTGAACTTGGTCTGCTTGTTGATCCCTCTGGCGTAGACTGGCAAGATGATATCTCCATAGGTGCTCGTCGCTTCTCCATTGAAACCGACCAAAGTTGTCGAACGTCGGGTGATTTCTGAGCGCTCGATCCCCATGGCCTTGATGGTGTTAAGGAAAATGACGTTCGCTGAGCTGCCCCCATCGATCAAGACTCGTCGGGTTAAACAATTACCAATCGTAAGTTGAATGATCAACCCGTCATGGTGCTTCTGATATGAGTCACCGAGGTCGTCTTGATCGAACACAATCTTCATAGCTTCCAACTCCAGATCTCCTTTTGGCCTTGATGAACGCGGGATAGGCCGATCGTCGGGTGCTTGATTGGCGTGATGCTTGGCTGCGGAATATGTCAGACCACACACGTCCGAACCACCGGTGATGCAATTGACGACCTTTGCATGCTCGGGGGTTGACGGTCGATGGTCGCTAGTTGAAGTAACGACGTCATCGATGATATTTTTGAGATTGCCCTTCAGGACGTGATATGCTAGTTCCTTTTTTAGAGCTATGCAATCATCTGTCGCATGACCATGGTCGACATGAAAGTCGCACCACTTAGATTTATCTTTCTTAGCGTCGTCCTGATCGGACTTCTTGGGCCACCGGATGGTCGCCTGGGCGGTCTTCAGAGCTTCGACCAAATCCTTAGTAGGCCATTTGAACCCGTAAGAGGATATCTTGGGGTACTGAGAAAATTTGGTCGCGGTCTTGGCCTCTGCTTTTGTCTTGAATCGGACGTTCGAGATCTGGCGCGCGGGCTCTATTTTGGAAATTGCTTTCGTTTTGAACTCTGGCTTTTTCATACCGAACGACCTCTTGTCGTCGATATGCTTGCGACGAAAGGAAGCGTCGTCCTCTACCCTCATATATGCTAGGGTTCGAGCTGGGACGTCCTCAAAATTCTCCGGAGGATATTTGGTTAGATCAGTATACAACCCCGAACTGTCGTCCAGACCACGCTTATAAGCTTCGATTGCAGTCTTGACGTCGCAATTGCGAATACTGATCATCTCCGCATTGAATCTATTGAAATAACTCCGAATAGACTCATTGGTCTTCTGCACGACATAATACAGGTCACTGGTCTGCTTCTTCATCTTGCGACTGCTTGCGAACTGCTGAGAGAATTGGTTGACCAATTCAGCGAACGACCTGATGGACTTCGGTTTGAGATTGATCAACCATTGGAGAGCAGGACCAGTGAGAGTCGCACCGAAGCTCTTGCACATACAAACCTCCTGATATATGTGTGGGATCGAGATCGTCCACATGAGCTGCTTGTATTGCGCGACGTGTTCTGTCAGATCAGTCACTCCCGAATACTTGGGCGTGAAGGTAGGGACGATGTACTTCTTCGGAACCTCGACGGTCGCGATCTCATCGATGAAGGGCGACGCCTGAAACCCTGATTGAGGCTCGACATCGACGGGCACGGCTGCTTCAGGTAGCTTGGCGAGCAAAGATAGGACGCGCTCGTTCTAATCTTCTAACATTTTCAATCGCTGGGCGACGGGGTCATTCGGATCGATATTTGCCCCTGTTTGCGGATTGACTCCTGAACTGGTGCCATTGCCATGCGACGATCCATTGGCGTCCCCGTTGAAAGGAACAAAATATGGTTGCGGCCCATTCTAAAACGGCTGCGACCCATTCTGAAACGGCTGCGACCCATTCGGAAACGGCCGCGATCCATTCGGAAACGGCTGCGATCCATTCTGCATGGGTGGTGGCCTTATATGCTGAGGAGGAACCGTCCCGAACTGGGGATTTGGGTTGAACGGTCCCGGCTGCTGGTTCTGCATGAACGGACCTGGATGCTGATTCTGAGCGAACGGACCTGATCCTGGAACTGGATTATGCGCGAATGGCCTAGGACCAGTCTGACCAAACGATCCTTGGCCTGGATTCTGAACGAATGGCCTAGGACCATTCTGAGGTCCAGAGGAATTCCTTAACCGTGCGATCTCCTCAGCTGCTCTGCGACTCTGCTCTGCAATGGCGTTGATTTGATTTCGAGTGACTTCAAGCTCCTGGTACATCTGGGCAATGACATGCTGCTGATTTCCAGAGGCTGCCATTTTTCTGAAACAAAGAACAAAGGAAACTCCAAGAGACCGTTAGTAAGACGCACGTTCGTCGAAGATTTTCTCTAGATGAAGTCCCACGGATGGCGCCAAACTGTTAATGCCAAAAATCGCACCAAAGTACAACTTAAGGTCGATGTGGACTTTAACAACTAAAGAAAGGAATCGTTCGACAAAAGCGTGCGTTTAAGACAGAAACATAAATGAGACAGAGATTTCGGTGACGCGGGAAAAACCTCAACGAGGAAAAAACCCGCGGACGACAGTGGAAGTCATCGCTGCACTATGGTCGCCAATCAGGGGCGATGTCCTTGTGTTTCTGGTGTCGATCGTACAGAGATTACAATACAAATGAAGGAAAGACTTCGAAAATGTAAAGTAACAAGTGTTTTCTAATGTAAAACAGTGTGCGTCGTGTGTGATTGTCGTGCGTCGAGAGCGATTCTTCTGCGAGCGATTTCTGTGCTTCAAGTGTTCTTCGGAGTTCGAGTGCTTGTGTCTGTGGTTCGATATTGTATCTGTGTTCCGTCCTTTGAAATGATGATTCCCCTTGATATTTATAGTCTTCGGGCACTTTAATTGGATCATTAAGGACTTTGATAACTGCCGTAACGGTCGCCGTCTTTTAATGCGGGATTAGATGTTCTTAACTGACTTCGTCGGTTATAGCCGTTGTCCATTAATGGTGTTGACTCCTGCATTAAACACTGAACAAACATAACAGTCGTATAGCGCGTTAGTCGGTTGAGGTCGCATGGTTTTATGCGACGGTCGTGTGAACTAGGCGACGTAGAGGTCGAGTGTCGTGAGGTAAAAGATTTTCGATTTTATCTTTAATCATGAGAAAAAGTACTATGATTTTACCTTCGTTACGGAAAAAGGGAATAAGTGTTTTCCTTACCTTGGTCGTGGTCGAGACTGGTGAAATTTTGCCCAAACAATAGAGATGCACAAAACCTAGGTTTAAGGCCTGATTTTAATGGGAAAAAAAAAGAATCCGGACTTTTAAAGTTGAAAAAGGCTCCAAATCTCCAATTAGAGAGTTTCTTAGGCCCGGGCTTTTTGGGCTTTTCGGGTTTAACTAGACTTTTTCAGACCGAGTTTTTTGGGTCCGAGGTTGGCCCTAATATTTCGGCCTGATCAAGATTCAGGCACACTAGGCCTGCTTCAGGGTTAGACTTTTTTACAAATGAATTGAAGTGAAAGAGTCACATGAAGAACCTAAGGTGGCGTTTGGTTCGGAGATTTTGGAGAAATCTGATGGAATAGTAATATTAAATTCCATTGACCAAATTTCATTCTTTCGTTTGGTTCGTTTTTTTCACGGAATAAATTTCTCAATTCCATCAAATCCCACAAATGAGGGAATTTAACAATCCTTACCAACTATGAGGTATATTGATGGAATGTAATGTTGTGTTTTCATAATCTCAAATATACACTTTAACCTAAATATAACCTAACTAAACTAATTTAATTTAATTTAATTTAGAGTAAATTACAAATTTTGTCCCTGTGGTTATTGAAAATTTTGGATCGGGTCCCTTAAACGAAATAATTACATGCATGGTCATTATGGTTTGATCTTTGTTATGGATTAGGTCCCCTACATCTAAATCTGGTAAGTTTAGTTTTACTGGACGAGGGTATTTTAGTCTTTCTATATTTTCTACTATTTTCCATTTAAAAATAAAAAATTCAAACAACTATTATATTAATATGATAGTATATGTACAACCTCAAAACCCATTTTCTGAACAACAAGTCCCCCAATGACGTCCAATATATTGTCCGACGTCTTCCTCCTCCCTCATCTCAGCCCATTCACAACCATCTCCGACCAACTTTCCCTTCTCCGACGTTACCCTTTTTCCAGCCACCGCCATCTTGAACCCCTTAAACATTTGCAGATATTTGGACTCCGATGGACCTATCTAAATTAAAAACCAAATTCTAAACAAAAAAAATTCGAACATTGAACATCTATGTTCTTCATGATCTCAGTTCATCAACAAGAAAATCAAATTTCTCAAGAACACGTTAAGACAACAATATCAAGAACCCTAAATCTAAATAAAAAACCCTAAAACTGTTCCATATACAAAAACCATAACTAAACCCTGTCCAAAACCAGAATTCAGAGAAAAGTTGGAACAAATGCATATATGAATTTAAAATCTCTTTTAAATCTTTGATAACCAAACTCTTCTCTTCTTCAGTCAACTTTCAAATGCTTCCTTTTTAACCCAGTGATTTCACATGACTTGCTTCTAAGTTTTCGCTTCATGCATCCAAGCTTCTCTAGAGGGGGTGGGGAAAGGAATTCCGTCAATCTTTGATTACATTTTATGGATATCTGGAGAACCAGAACTACAAGCCTGTTTTTTGTTTGGTTGGAATGGTGGTTGAAGACAAATAGGGGGGAAAGACTTAAGGTGATGCACGATGCAGTGGCGTGAGATAAGGGAGGACGGAGGGCCGACGAAGATTAATTTCTTGGGGACGTTGTATTGGCACCGGTGAAGCGGGAGGGTATGGCCGACGAAGATTAATTTCTTGGGGACGCTGTATTCTGTATACAGAGAATACATAATAGAGAAAGACTACAATACCCTCATCTAGTAAAACTAAATTTACCAGATTTAGATGTGAGGGACCCAATCCATAACAAAGATCAAACCACGATAACCATGCATGTAATTATTTCGTTTGAGGGACCCGATCCAAAATTTTCAATAACCATAGGGACGATATCTGTAATTTACTCTTTAATTTAAGTTAATACTTAGTTTTTTTTTTAGTTTTTTTTTTTTTTTTTTTTTTATTTTACTTTTTATTTAATATAATCTAATACATTAATTTTTTGTTTTATTTTCTCAAAATATGTTTTATTTTTTTGAAATATAATTTTGTTCATCTGGCAATATATTTTATTTGGTTTGTGTATATTATATTTTTTACACATAAAAATTATTTTATTAAAGTATTTTTAGTTAAAAAAAATAAAGTATTTAATTATTATTTTATTAAAGATTTTTTGTTTAAAAATTTGAAAATGATCAAAAGAAGTATTTTTGGTCGTTTACCAAAAATTCATCCCAATTCCAAAGTTATATTATGTGAACCAAACAGACGAATTCCAATTTATTTAACAAATTTCATTCCAATTTTGTCGACCAAACATGTGGTCAAAACGTGGCAAGTGGCAACATTCTGTTTCAATTCCTACCAAGTCAAACTTTTTGACATATTTCATTCCATCCAAAAATATTGTGCAAACCAAACACTACTGAAAAATGTACATGTCGCTTATATTGCTTATGGATGACAAAATTATTGATATACTTCTCCACCACCATTTTACAAAAACTCAAGTAACAAACATTCTGAAATTACGACCCTCTACTTTTATTAATTCCATCCTTGACGGATTTCATGATTGGAATTAAATATTATTCATTATATGTTATTATAGTTTAAGCAAGAAACTATGAAAACATCATAAAAATATATTTTTGGTCATTTATTAGAATTCCATTCTATTTTTAAAACTCCATACATTCAATCAAACTTTATTTAATTCCATTTCAATTCCTTGGAATCAAAAGAGTTGGTTGCATGATTGGCGTTGGAATCTTTGACTTATGCAGGGTTTCCTTTGTAATCAATCACACCTCAAATAGGCATAGCTAGCTACTTGTGGCTTTTGAGATACTCCAATATCCCTGATTGCTTTAGTATTTGAAAACCGTCGTTAAGAGCATCTCCAACAACTTTCTCATTTTGGAGAAAACGAGGAATATGAGGATTTTGGACCTAAACTCATCTCCAACAGTTTTCCCAAACCCTTCCCCATTTTGGAGAAAGTTGGAGATTCCCTAAAATTTTCTCCATATTTGGAGAATACCCCAAAACTAGAAATCCCTAAAATGAAGAATTTGTTGAAGATGGAAGCAAATTTTTTGGGGGATTTTGACTTTTGGTTCCCCATTTTGGAAAAAATTTAGGAAAGCTGTTGGAGATGCTCTAAGGGGCATGTGGAGGCACTTAATGTGAGATCCACACCATGTTAGACCACTTGGATCACCACCCAAAATTGGTGGATCCATTCACTCATATCCAACTAAATAATCATAAAACTATAACAACCCAATAATTTTCATCAATCAAGATCTCATTTAAGTTTTGCCCACTAATGAATCAATCAACATCTCATTTCATCATCACCGTGTTCTCTAATTCATTGTGAACACATATTCATAATCTAAATTCTTTCTTAGCATTTAGCAAGTAGCAACTTCACATGTTTCTAAACCAAGACCCTATACGTAATTCGGTTTCCACATTCCCTCAGCTTTTAACATGGCGGGTTATCCGACAAAAAAATTGCATTTTTCTCTCACTCAGTCTCTATCCGTTGTCAATGGTTTTTGTTCTGTATTGTCTCACATACCAAACGCACCCTAAAAGAATTTATGAGTTTGTACAAAATTCTAATCCTTCCAAAGAAGGATATGAACCACTTATAAGTTCATGGTTGGAAGGGAATTATAGACAAGATTCATACCCTGTTAGTGGAAGAAAGAATTCAACCCAATATTCTCAAAAGGAAATCTACCATTCCTGAGCTACTTGCAAAAAAGAAATCAAACCCTTCTTTAGAACCAGATTCAAGAGCCATGGCATCACGATAAGCCACTAAAACCAAACCAAACAAACCCATTATATCCCGATCTACACAAAACTTTCCTTTCCTCTTCCTCAAAAAGAAGTAACACAATAAGATATGCTTCTTTGACTATAACTTGGCATTACAAATCATCACATTAACAGAATTAAGCCAACTAATGATTGAGAAATGCTTAAGAAGGGATATATAAATATGTGGCTAATATTTGTGACAGTAGGCGAGATAGTAAATGTGTAACAAAAGTTGGCTCAACCTATTTGTTTGCCTTCCATATAAACTTAACCGGCTAGTAACAACAAAAAATTTCAATACAATCAACAGGCTATGACATTTGACAAATTAAAGAACGATACAAAAATCCAAATGTATCATAACTTAGAGCACAATACGAATCATGGGTGAAAATGACAAACTAATTCAAATATCGAAGAAGCCTATTCCCCTTCCTTCAAACCAGTTTTTCAAGAAGATGATGATGATGATACCTTAGTAACTTTATATGCAGGGTGAAGCAAACCAAGCTCATCCTTCACCTCAAGAGGATTGCTACTATCGTTTCTTGTCCGCTTTACCCTCCTGCTAGCAAGTGATTTGTGGGTGAATCCATACATTTGCAGAATCTGATTGTCCCCAAAATTGAATGCACGATCCATCTGTTTCAAACACCTTTCAACTGGGTAATCACCGAATTTCCCACAAGGTTTGCAACCCACAAAGTGAGTAACTAAAGGCCATCTATGATCACCGAGACCTGGATGGTAACTTGCTATCATTTCCTCATAACGATCAACCAAAATCCCCCAATAACCATGGAGATAATAATGGTTTTCTAAGTAAACCTTACTAGCCCATTTATCTTTCTGAGAAACCAATAACCAAACCATAGCAGATTGATCATCTGCTTCAAAAACAGGTCTATCTTTAAGCTCTCTGGTCAAAATCTTGCCAGCTTCTTCCCTAACTTTCCCTTTTGGACCCATTGGAGCCCAAGCATCAAGTAAATCCAAAGACCATTGACAATTTCTCAACAAAAAACTACCCGTGTTCAATCCGATCCAATTCTTTTGATCATAAACCATCTCATTCCAACCATGTAAAACCAAGTTCTTATCTTTGTATCTTTCCCAAGGTACCTCAAATGCCATATCTGTAAACATGGCATCACTATCCATCCACCACAAGAACTCCACCTCAGGATGACTCAAAAGAAGCTTTCTAATCAATGGAAGTTTAGCCCAAAAACCAGCCATTTCAGCATCAAGTAAAGCCATGTTATAAAACACCTCTATCCCATGTACCCTACAGTAATCTATCTTGTTTTTTATTGATTTCAATAAATAATGATCACCAACTGGATTCTCACAAGGTTTAGGTGAAGAACCAGTTACCAACAAAACCCTAGGCTTATTAGCATTAAGAAAATTAGGGAAATTAGGGTTTTGTTTCAACCATTCACCTCTTTGTTCGTCCCAATCTGAGATCTTCGGCCCTAAACTGTACGGTTCGTTAGGGTTTTTCTTCACGTCTTCTTCTTCATCGACAAACAACTTATTGATATCGAATTCGGCGTAATTGTTGGTCGCTGACGACGCCGTTTGCTCAGTGGTGGTTTGCAATTCTTCGAGGACGCGGCGCGGCTCGGCGCGCTTGCCACGGTACTGATAGAATGTTTCGCGGATCTCCTTAAAGTCCTGCTCCGGCGTGCCAAACTTACCGGCGCCGAGGTTCCCACGGAGGACGACGATGGTGAGAACCAAACAGAGAAGCGTGACCTTGCCGTTGCGAAGAATCCGCTGGAATTGACGGGTCCGGCGAGTCCCAAAAATCCGATCCAACATCTTTAACCAGTCCGATCTACAATTAGGTCGGAATTCGGAAACGGTTTAGGGTTTTTGGAAAGAAATTAAATCAAATCAAATCAAACTAGAGAGATTGTATCTCCACCGATTAGGTAAACAATTTGATGATTTCCAAAATTATATTTGGAAATTTTCAAAATTAGAAAGATGATTCTAACAAGATCGGTAAAAATGGGAATTTTGAACACTCATTCTTTGGGGTTTTGGCTTTGAATGTGTTGAATTGATGAACGCTCCTTCAAATTCATAGATTTAGAAAAATGTCGGTGGAGAGAGATGGTTGTACAGTGGTTGCCTGGTTGGGATGATTTGAAAACATAATAGTTACATAAATGGTCCCTAAACTTATGTATAAGTAACATTTATAGTCTCTACAGAAAAGAACCCACAATTTCAGTCCGGCTGTTATTAACTTTGTATCGATTTAGTTCTTTTCTCACTGTTCCGTCAATTTCTAACTTTTTTTTGAAATGCTGTCCTAGGCTATGCCTAGACCAATCCCTGACAAATTATGACTGTAAGACTCAGCCCTGATTTCTAACGTTACATTGGTTATATGTTTTGTTCATGAATTTATTTTAGATACAATTCCCTATTTATTTTAAGGGAAATTCTATCCCTACCCCCGCCACTATTTGTATACCCCCTCCCTCACACACTTATTTTTTTATTTTTTTTATTTAAAACTTACATTTACCCCTTATACTTACTTAATTAATTTACTTTATACCTTTTAGTTTTTTATTTTTTATTTTACACGTTTATTATATTAACACATATAATCGTATATTAACTAAAATACGTTAAAAAAGACTTTTTAATTTAAACAAATTACGTCATTATAATCGTCTCGTCGATACCTTCGAAATGAGCCTAATATTGAATTTTTTTGATTTAATTATATTATTATGCGTCATACGTTTACGTTATTTTTTTATATTGTTATTCGTCGATAACTTCTTATTTTTTTTATTTAATTATATTATTTCGAAATGAGGTCAATATTAACTAAAATACGTTAAAAAATACTTTTTATTCCAACAAATTTCAACTTTGATTACTCATTTAAATCAATATATTCACGAGTACGAGTACGCTCTATATATTCTTTATACATATCTAATCTACGTCAAACAATAACTTTTTTAACGAGAGTTCATCAAACAACGTTTTTGAAGACATTATTATATTTTTTAACCTTTTTAACAAGGTTTTACGACCAGAAATTGATTGTATTTTTATTTCAAATCAATAACTTTTCTTTATTTCAAATCAAATTATTTATCGATATATATATATAAAGAGTTTTTTTAAAAACTGATTTTTTTTGTATATATAACAATTGTACACATTTTTCATAAGGGAAATTCTAAGTATATCCCCCTGCCACATTTTGTATACCTCCTCCCTCACCACTTATAATCGTCTCGTCGATACCTTCGAAATGACCCAAATATTGAATATTTTTCATACCTTCACAATGAACTTTTGTGAAGGTTTAGTGTTATTTTGTGGTCTCACGGTCTCACGAAAACATGTTGGTCTCACGTGAACCCAACCCCTTCTAAAAATAATAGTATTAATTTATTAAATTTAAGGGTATCTTGCAAGATTTTACTATTCATTGGCAAGTCATGTCATCTTACAAGGTCTCTAGCGAGGATGGATGTGGATGCTCTTATAGAACGTTTTTGACAAGTTGGTATCACTGGACTCAAAACCCCATTTCATATTCTTTTCGTGAAACCTTGTCCTATTGTCATTCACGATATCTATAAACACATACAAATAATAATAATTTAAACGATTTAATGAATTAGTTATTATATGATTATTATGTTAATGCGATAGGAGTGTAAAACAAAATTGAAAAAAATAAGAGGTGTACCATAAATTAAATAATTAACTATAAGGGTATGAATTATAAATATTATAAATATTTTTATGTAGTATATATGATATATAATAAAATAATTAAATCAAAAAAATTCAATCTTGGGCTCATTTCGAACGTATCGAAGAGACGATTATAATGGTGTAATTTGTTAAAATTAAAAAACGTATTTTTTTAACGTATTTTAGCTAATATACGATTATATGTGTTAATATAATAAAAGTGTAAAATGAAAAATAAATAACTAAAATGTATAAAGTAAACTAATTAAGTAAGTATAGGAAATAAAATGTAAATGCTGAATTGATTTTGTTTTGTGAGGGAGGAAGGTGGCCGACATTTGTTGTAGGGTATACATTTGGCAGGGATACCAATAGTAACACCCTATTTTAAAAGTACAATGTATGATTTGACGTATATTTTATTAATAATATTTTAGTACTGATAAAAAATTAATAGGCTCTTTAAAGGAGATAAATTAAAGAGAACATGTCCATTGAAATAGAAGTTATAAATTTCAAATGATTATAATTGAACTAAAGTACGGATAACCATTGCTTATTTCTCATACTAAGGGGCTGTAATAGTTCTATTAAGAGGCAACATCTGAATCGTTCAGATGTGAATCTTGTTTGGCAAAAGAAAGTCCGCCTCTTAATGGTTCCAAAACTCTTTTAATGATTTAGCATCTTGGACCACCCTTAACCATTCAGCATCCTGATTTCATTCTAAACAAATACCAAACAACCATATTTCATTTTGTACTATATCATAAAAGCCTCTTAACCATTCTGACCTCTTAATCATTCTGCACCAAACCATTCAGCAACGGCCAAACATCCCCTAAGGTGTCTAGCTTATTCAATAAGTCCTATTATTGCATTAGTCAGAAACTTAATTGTTAACTCGGTGACTAAAATGTTAAATTGTTAGTCATATGATTTCCACTTCGAGTATGTTATTTTTACCATCATGCACTCTGTTTTAGTATTTTATTCTCAAGTGATTGGTCTTAAAAGCTTAATATAAAAAAATTGCAGATTCATGATTGGTGGATATGAGTTTGTACGGTTTGCAAAAACTGACTGGTTTGCAACGGATATTTTCCCCATATATATATATATATATATATATTCCCACCACTTGTTGTCTTTGCCTATACCTTTGTCGTTGTTGCTTCACCCTGTTGTGGCTACTTTGTCGATGTTACTACCCATTGCTATTGTGTTGTTGTCGACTATAGTTAGTATAGTCGATGATACTTTGTACATCAAAGAACTAAAGAACAAAAGAAAATAAGAAAACTGTTGCGTTTCATATTATATGTATAGGACTAAATCAATTAATAAATACTTAATTTAGATAGATGATTAAAATAGCAATTTTTGTCACTAGAACATTTATTCAACACATAAAACAAACAACACTATATTAGTTAACTTATTCTCTAATTTTGTAAATTTGATTATAGGATTTAAAATTGATTTCAATGTTGATTCTTTCCAAATTTTGATTATTGAGCAAATATTATTAATTAAGAAATGTGATGGGCTCTTTTAAACAAAATGTTATTATCAATATTTTATAGCAAGTACCAAATGATATTGATATATTAATAGTAAACAAAGTAAATAATTACAGGGGTATGAAATGTAACTTTGAAATGTATCTGATTGTATAGTTGAACATAATGCAGTTCACTTTTGCATGGTTTGACATATTATCTTAATACATTTTACACATATTTATCAAATGTCTTTTAACAAAATTACCAAAACTTATTGACTAGATCAAGCTTATTGCTTTTAAACAATGATTAACAGCCAAAAGTAAAAATAGAAAACTTATCAGAAAAGAGTATGTTGTATTTTATTTTTTGACAATAAAAAATAATGTAGTACTCGACAAAAGCAGTCTTCGTTTTTAAAACATGCCAAATAATCAGGTTCGTTTGATTCGTGGGATTTGATACGATTGGAGTGATTTGGAATTGAATTTCATCTTAATCCTATGTTTGTCTTGAAAGAATGTTTGGATTTATAAATCATACGAGGATAGTTGGTATTTTGTGAAATTTCATAAAATTTGTTTATAATAATATTTAAAATTTGTTAAAAACACTTATTTTATACAAATCAATTAAAAAATTAATTTTTTATATTTGTTACACTTTACTTTTTTTAATAATAGAATTTAAGAGGTGGGTTCAAACGAGAACGCTAACTATTTACGAGAATACGAGAACGGCCGCCCATGTACAAAATCACATGTGATTTTGTACTGCCTAGGCCGCGGCTTACAGGTCGCGTAGCAAGCCGCGCGATCACATGTGATTTTGTACGTGAATCACATGTGAGTTTGTACATGAGCGGCAAGTCGCGCGATCGAGTGTGAATCACATGTGATTTTGTACGTGAATCACATGTGATTTTGTACATAAACGATCGTTTTCGTATTCTCATAAATAATTAGCGTTCTCGTTTGAACCTTTCTCTAGAATTTAATTTCATCCCAATCTTATAAAAAACAAACAATGATTGCTCAAAGCATCAATGCATTTATTAAAAAGTAAACGAACAAAGCAAGCCAAAATATAAGCTTGTTTTGTAAATCAAAGGAAAGGCGGTGCTAAAAATGAAAAAACAAAAAAGTTGGACTTTCGGTGTAATTGACCCATTTTTCTAATTAAATTCTTTTGGATTCCATTTATTTTCTTAGGGCATCAGCAATGTAATTCTGTATTTTACTCTCTATTATAGAGTAAAAAATAAAAGATATGTTATGTCTTTTTTAATGTATTGTTATATTTTCTACTTTAAAAGATAATCTTTCAAGTATATTTTTCTTTCTACTCTAGAACAAAATAGAAAATGTGAATAGTAACTCTCAATATTTAGAGAGTTACTATTTATTTTTCTATAATAAAGAGTAAATGGAGGGTTCATTAGAGATGTTTTAGAGAGTAAAATAAATGGTTCATTGGAGATGGTCTTAATCAACTTATCAAATTCACTGACTTATTTATTTCGTTGTTAATTAATGCATATATATATATAATATTTTTAATTTTTATCAATAAATCAGTACATTTTTTATTAAATTTATAACTTCTTAACTTAAAAAAATGCTTTATATTTATCAAGAAGTGAAGGTTATATACCAAGATATATTGATATGAACAAAGTATTTTTCCAGAAGAAAAAAAATATATATTTTATACTAACTTTAGAAAAAATATAGTTTACTAATTATGATTATATTTTATTAATAAAAAAGGTGAAAAAAAGAAAGTTGTCTAGTGCTAGTAGGCACGTAGCCAGACCAACACATGAAAATGGGGGAGGGTCTACGTAGCTTCCCGTGGACCCGCTTTGCTGAATCCAAATCCGAACGACACGTTTTCAGACACAAAATACAAATAATAGAGAGTAAATTACAAATTTAGTCCTTGTGGTTATATTAAATTTTGGATTGGGCCCCTCAAATGCAGTAGTTACAATTATGATCATTGTGGTATGTGGTTTTGTTTTTGTTACCGAATGAGTCCCTGTCTCTAATTCTGTTAACCCTAACTCTGTTAAGTTAGTGGTATTTTAAGAGAAATAAAAGATAATGATGAGATAAGGGTGAGAGTAATGTTATTAACTTATATATGTATACAAAACACCATCAACCCTAATTCTCCTACGGACAACAACGATGACTCACTTGCCCTCCTCTTTCTTTTCTTTTCCCTTTGTCACCCCCTAGCACAACTAGAACAAGATAAAACCTCCAAAGCCCGTTAAACTATACCTTCCCTCACCCCATTCATCGTTTCTAGAGTTTATGCCCCCCGTTGTCTGCAACATCTTTCCCTCACCCTATTCACCATCCATGGCATAAACGGGACACCCCCCGGTATGAGCATTAGCGGAACACACCCCCGACTTAGCCAAAACATGCCCACTTCCAAATGTATGCATACATAATATCTTAACTCTCTCAAACATAGTAAAACATGCAGTTTCATACAAAGTATAAAACATGCAGTTTCATCATATCTCATGCGTTTTAAGTAATACATAATTCAACACATTTTCAGTTAGAAAGACTCACCTCCCGTCCTCGCTTAGTTCTTCTCGCTTATGCTTCTATTCCTTAAACTGAACACCTACAAATTAAAGGAAACACGAGAGTGATAAGTCACTCGACCATCCCTCATGGTTGCCTCTAAAAGACACCCCAAACTACACCCCAGACTAACCTTGAAGGACAGATAAACTCTTACGAAAGAAACCAACAAAGCCTAGAAAAACTGCTCCCGAAAGCTACTACCCGGAACTGGGGTTTACCGGATCCCCATTCGGGTTTTCCCCGCCTCTCGGGTCCCCTCTCCGACTCCCGGGTATGGCCTCCCGACTCTCGGGTTTGGCCTCCCGGTAAACCCGGTTCTGGCTTCCCCGACTCCCGGGTCTGGCCTCCTCGACTCCCGGGTCTGGCCTCCCGGTACTCCCCATCCGGTCTCCCCGGATTTCACAAACATACCCGGATTTCCATCCGGGATATCCCCAAATCCGGACCCAGAACTTCCCGAGCCATCGCATAGTGCAGTGCGATTATAGGAACCTCAAATCCAAACTTTTTCCCCATTAATAAACGATTTTAACCTCATTAATCTTTGGAGTTTAGTGCTCTAACATTCCTTATCATTTACTAATCATTATAACCCAACATTTAACCCCCACACCCAAGGAGAACAAACGATTTCCCCATTTTCATCACCAAAACCCAACAAACTAAATCCCATCAAAATTCCATGATAAGAGATAGAGATGAAGAGTTTACCTTGAATGAAAATGATGCACAAACCACCCCCAATGTAGCTCCATTATCGATTTCCTTCCAACTGCACTCTGATCAATCTTCAAGAATCTCTCTGCCCTCTCTCCAGCCTCTATTTTCACTAACAAGATGAAAATAGGATTTTAGGGTCTTTTATTACTTTTCTTTATTGCAAGATGGCCCCTTCCTTTTAATTTCACTTAGACCCTTGAACTTGAGTTTCCATCAAAATTCCACTAAACATCCACTTCCTTTACAATAAGATTCCGGTTATTACAATACCTCCCCCTCAAAAGAATTCCGTCCTCGGTATTCCATCCTCGAACAAGCTTGGGTATTTGGACCTCATGTCCGCCTCTATCTCCCAAGTTGCTTTCGGTTCTTTGGTGACAACACCACGGTACTCCCACAAGGTCAAACCCCTTGGTCCTCAACTCCTTGACTCTAAGGTCAACTACTTATCGCTTGCATTTCTTGTAGAGTTATCGTCATTCCAACTTCCAGCAATTGCTCTCTATAATAGAGGCGTGAAACACATTATGAATTCTCCAAAGTCTCATCTAGCACAACCAGATCATACACTATCCCTCCAACTCTTTCCATAATTTCTTACGGATCCAAAGAAAATGTGGACCAATTCCACCTTTCACTCGAACACCCCACCCCATTCCGTGGGGACGTCTTCCGCATCAACTACCCCCTACTCAAACTCAAGGCTCAAGAGTCTTATGCTTTTGAACCAAATCAACTTAGCTCCACTCATCTGCCCAGACCATTCTGATTAAAATCATAGTCGTACCCGATCCTTCGGCAATGTCCCTCAGTTAATCACCATTTCTTATGACAGATCACCTCGTACGACATACTTGAAACCTCTCCGATTAACTATACCATCCGTAACATCCCAGGCCAACCGTACCAGATAATGTCCGCTTCGTCCACACCTAGACTCACGATTTAAAAAATGCATAAATCATGGTTTTCTCGAACAACTCCATTTCCTTAAAAGAAGGAACTTTGTTGAATTCCATGCCACACTAACGTGAATCCTTTACAAAAATAACCACTCAACTTGCCAACTTGGCACAAGGCCAACCTTGAATATCCCAATAAACTCACAGCTTCTTCATCAGATAACATGCAATTCTAGATTACTTCCCCAATACGACTTACGTCTAACGCAAATAGTACTTTCTTTCTCGAATTACATTGACTACGACTCATTGATGTTAACCAAATATTCACACGATCCCACCACGTCAATATCCTACACTTATCCATAGCTAAAAGTAGGAAACCTTCACAATCCATCATCTGAAGTATCCGCCAATCTACGTTGAACCAATCTTGAAGACACGTTCAAATTCTCACTGAATCCAACAATCGTCCAACCATACATGAAATAGATTCAAGTTTCACCCGCTCAACATAAGGAGTTAATATGCTCACGCAAAACTATTCCCACTGGGCTTAACACTGAACGATAAGCTCACTTGGAACCTTCCCACGACCACGTCAGGCCTATTCCAACGGTCATTTCGAGCACCACTTTCCACTACCTTTCTCAATATCTTCTCGAAAACATCATCCATGCCTCCAAAGAATGGCTCACCAGTAGGTGCACGCTTTTGACCAATCACATGAGTTAGCTTTCCACGACCCTCGAAGCATAACATATATACAACTCCTCTTTTCATACTCTCACTAGGAGTTCGGGTACCCACTACTGACATTAACAATCTGTAAACATTGCTTCACAATTTCGGTGTCACTTACCAAACTTCATAATTCCAGTTTACTCACTTATTTCAACATACCTTCTCTACCACCTCCGGCTAGTATGGAACATTGCCCACTCTATTTTCTTACCACACCAAACACGCCGATAGCACATATACATGGCTATGCCTAACCAAACGGTTTCACCACCACTCTCACTTGAGAAATTCAACTACGTCATCCCGAAATAACACCCAGTGTTCGAAGTCACCACACACTTCTTGTTCCCCAAACGGTTACCTTCTCAGAGAATTCCTTCGTACACAAGGAACAATCCACTTTCCTTAAAGATTCCGTATCTACTACACTACATCGTAAACTAACCAATCCAACATCTTCATCAATCTTTCAATAATCCCAAAATATACTCACTCAACGACTCACGCAACCAAAAAGCATATGGTTCCTCCTTTGTGTAACCACCAACTACCACTCCACCCTTTTATTTCGAAAATAGTCATATCATAACGCCAACTTAATCCATGCGTCCCAACAACATGCTTAACACTTTGTATAACTCATCCGACATCTCCGAATATGGCTTCCATCTGTGCTTATCCTCCTTTAACAACACATTACCATATCACTGGCTTGCACATCTACCTTGGAAAAAGATGCCACTAACTTATCCACACATTCTCCACCCACAACATCACACCGCAGACCAGGTTCTCACGGTCATTTGTACACATAATTAATCTTGCTTTCATATTCACCTGCATATATATATATATATATATATATATATATATATATATATATATATATAAAGAGAGAGAGAGGGAGACTAATTTGAAACCCATGAAAAGGTTGAAACCCATGCAACCCTCATCTCAACCGTTGATCTAACCAAATCATCTCCTAAAACTAAGCTTAGTGGATCCGGTAGTTATTTCTCAAGTTGATCTCAACCGTTAAATATTTAATCAATGGTGAGATCATGGGTTGCATTAGTTTCAACCTTTTCATGGGTTTCAAATTAACCCCCCCCCCTATATATATATATATATATATATATAACCAAGTCTATCTCACGACCTTGTCTTTCCCCGAATCTAGATGAACCACAACTCACGATTTCCCAATTTACTCAAAAATATTCGTTCCTTGTTGGTTCATTGCGATCTCCAAGAAACCATTCCTAATGACAAGGCACATTCCCTTACAAATCGATATAATAAATGCACCCACTTCGGTTGTGCTAATTACCTCATCCTTTTACGAATCTTCCAAACCTCGTAGGGAAAACACTCATCCAATTAGCAATCTTCCACAATCATAACGCCAATGCGATGTGGTCCAACGTCATGCAAGTATACATCTTTCCTGAACGACCTCCTATGTCTACACACACCAGGGTGATTTTCTCAAATTTCAACCTTTTGACAATGCCTTCAGCTTCAGACATCTTAAATAGTTGCTGACTTCAACACCAATAGACGACATGATGATGCTTCCATAACCTTCCCGACAACAAGGGTTCCTAACAGAACCTACTTCTTCCAACGTATCATAATCAACTTTATACCCCACCGTCCTCACTTGAAGAAAGTTCAAGACTTACTTGGTGCGAGGTCAAAGTTACAAGACCACCCCTAAATTCTCAGGCTCAACGCCGACAATATTTCATCGATGCATCTCAACGCTACATAAAACGAGTTACTAAAATCAATACCTTGACGACTTCAAGTCCTCCCCCGGAAACAACCGTCCACCAACAATCACATCTCAAGTTACCGAACAAGAGTACAAACTACCATAATACAAACAATACCAAAGTCCATTTCTGACATTTCCACTATTCACCTGTCTTCCTTAATAAGAATACCAAGATCACAAATCATCCGCTACCGGCTTGACCGCCACATCTCTACTCTCTGAACCCTTCCTTATCCTCAAATAAAATAATCTCCACGACCTAGTGAGTTCATAGCCTTCATGCATGACTACATGATAATTTAAATCATTTCACACATTTGAACATTCAAAAAGTACAACATTTGAAAACAACTTGAGTACACATAACCCAACACTCTCATAACTTCAACGCCATGCACAACGATCTCGAGAATCGTTCGCACGTAACTTTTCGGTAAAACATAACCTTAACCAACTAAAACGATGTCTTTACATCAGAAACATATTGAATGAAACCTTTCATATACAACTAGAAAATGTCTGAACGACATCACTTACACGAAGTAAATCAGTCGGCTCCCACACTCATTTATATGATATCAACGTGTCAATACTCATTTTGGTTATAAAAGATTTGCAGTCAAACATATTCATGATTTTCGCAACGAAGATGATCTCATCATGAAAAAGGGCGATATAATTCGCAAATCACTAAGTTCAAAATTTTTACTGTGCAACGTAAATAGTTTGTCTTTTTCTTTAAACACACACTTGCACGCGTCGACTTATTTCCAAAACAAGAAATTCGTTATCTATGCATCTACTTTTAATCATGAAATAGCTCATGTAACACATTTAAAGACACAATGCATGAAACTCAACTTGCAATTGAAGGTTATTCACTCTAACAAGGTCAACCATTGTACCCACACAACTATCATTGGCACTCTACTTTTGACCAACGGTCACTCTCTCGTCTCTGCAACAACTTGCTGTACAGGTGTTTCACAGCTTACCTGTTTGACCACCCCACACAGTTCTCGTCTTGAGCAATGATATACAATTCATATGGTTTCAATCTTTGACCCCTACAGGTCGATAAACCACCAATTTTCTTCGCATTTTGCTCTTCCGATAATTCAATCAAATCCCGATATCTTCTCTCCAACATCTTTGCCACTCTACCGTTTGATTGGAGAGTCATAGGCTCACTTCCTTCACCCGGTCTTTGAGTTAAAGCTTTCAAAACCCTAATCCATTCCTCTTCTCCTGTTCGAAATGATCGTCACCTCAACTCCAAGAATGAGGACTCACTATAAACTATGAGTTTACCCTTAATCAGTCATTCATCACCTTCGAACCCAAGAAGTTCTACCTCTAGGCGGCTCATAACATTCCGAACAACACTTCTTCTAGAAGATATAAACATTATATCGTACACGATCTCTCACGATACCTCAACCCTTTGCTATCATTGCAAGGTCAGAACTCACTACATACTTCCACGCCCATCGATCTTCTCAGCAAGAGCAATTGAGCACACTCATGTACCTGTAAATTCGCGATTACATTGGCCAGATGTAAACTGAGATATAGGATGCTTTTAGGAAAGATCACTATAAGTGCGCTAATGATAGGGTAGTGTGGACCATTCGGTCACCTAAATCCCTTAAACTATGACTCTGATACCAACTGCAACAACCCAGATCCAGAAATACAACATAAACAATCATATAAGAATATCTTGCCAAAATGGCCCCCAAACACCAATTGTAACAACTAGTACAAGATAAGGTTTGCGGAAACAACCTATTACACAGCTGAGATTTCTAAAGTACTAAGCTTGGCATAATAAATATAATGACTTCCTTCTAGTCCAGAATTTCACGCTCACGCCTTCTCCTTGCCCTTACTCGCCTTCTACTAAGCGCTTACCTGAAAATGGTTTAGTTTTTTAAAAGTGAGGGTTAGACCATGAGGTCTAGTGAGTTCCCTCTAGAAACAAACATTTGAGCCACATAAAACATTTTAAACAGTTTATAAGCAATTATAAACAATTCTCAACTTTAAAACATTTAAACTTTTAAACGCAAGAACTACGCATGTAAATGGTACACTGAAGTCACGCACATATGTGACAACGTGTCAGTCTCACACTGTCTTAATTGGAACACACCCTCCATGGCATAACGGGACACACCCCCCGGTATGAGCACTGGCGGAACACACCCCTCGACTTAGCCAAAACATGCCCACTTCCAAATGTATGCATACATAATATCTTAACTCTCTCAAATATAGTAAAACATGCAGTTTCATATAAAGGATAAAACATGCAGTTTCATCATATCTCATGCGTTTTAATTAATACATAATTCAACACATTTTCAGTTAGAAAGACTCACCTCCCGTCCTCGCTTAGTTCTTCTCGCTTACGCTTCTATTCCTTAAAACGAACACCTACAATTTAAAGGAAACACGAGAGTGATAAGTCACTCGACCATCCCTCATGGTTGCCTCTAAACGACACCCCAAACTACACCCAGACTAAACTTAAAGGGACAGATAAACTCTTACGAAAGAAACTAGCGAAGCCTGGAAAAACTGCTCCCGAAAGCTACTACCCGGAACTGGGGTTTACCGGATCCCCATCCGGGTTTTCCCTGCCTCTCGGGTCCCCTCTCCGACACACGGGTCTCCCGATTCCCGGGTCTGGCCTCCCGGTAAACCCGATCCTGGCTTCCCCGACTCCCGGGTCTGCCTTTACCGACTCCCGGGTCTGGCCTCCCGGTACTCCCCATCCGGTCTCCCCGGATTTCACAAACATACCCGGATTTCCATCCGGGACATCCCCAAATCTGGACCCAGAACTTCCCGAGCCATCGCATAGTGCAGTGCGATTATGGCAACCTCAAATCCAAACTTTTCCCCCATTAATAAACGATTTTAACCTCAATATCTTTGGAGTTTAATGCTCTAACAATCCTTATCATTTACTAATCATTATAACCCAACATTTAACCCCCAAACCCAAGGAGAACAAACGATTTTCCCATTTTCATCACCAAAACCCAACAAACTAAATCCCATCAAAATTCCATGATAAGACATAGAGATGGAGAGTTTACCTTGAATGAAAATGATGCACAAACCACCTCCAATGTAGCTCCATTCTCGATTTCCTTCAAATTTCACTCTGATCAATCTTCAAGAATCTCTGTGCCCTCTCTCCAGCCTCCATTTTCACTAACAAGATGAAAATAGGGTTTTTAGGGTCTTTTATTACTTTCCTTTATTGCAAGATGACCCCTTCCTTTTAATTGCACTTAGACCCTTGAACTTGAGTTTCCATCAAAATTCCACTAAACATCCACTTCCTTTACAATTAGATTTCGGTTATCACACCACGTTAAGCCCATGGTACACCATGGCCTAATGCGCAGTTATCGTAATGAGATATTTTATTTTTCTTTACGCTTTTAATGTTTTATTTGCAAGTTTTTGATATATAACCTAATTTAACTTGTTTATTACTATTGACTCGTTGAGTAATATTACAAAACACATGTTTTTATATAAATAATATTATATATGAATTAGAAATTTGATGTCATAAGTCACGTCATGGCTTCGTCGAGGCTCCTAAGGCTTGAGGCTTGGCCTCGCCACCAAGTCACGCCTCACGCTATTTAGAACATTAATTTTAATAGATGAATGTAATATTTAAAGTTATAATCAATGTTTGTTTCTCTAAAATAGAAAATCTGTTGGCGATGAATGTAGTTTTTTTGAATTTTTTAATCATTGGTTCTCCATTTTATAAAAATACTAAGGGGTCTATTGGAGATGCTCTACAAATTAATAAGATTTTAAGTAAAAAATTAATATTGTGTCATTTCTGCATCAGAAACATGATTATGTTCTAGAAGGAGTGGATTTGTTAGTCATATCACATTTTATATGTTGATGTGATTATAAGTTTTGATTTCAGAAAACTATAATTTTGTCAAACTATGAAATTATCCATCAACAAAAGCCATCATATTGGGATTATACAAAATTATAAAAGTTGAATTGGTCTCCAATTATACTAACGAATGAAGGATAAACCAGTATAAACTAAGGGTGAGGCTAAATACACCCTAAATTTTACTAAATGAACCCTTAAAGTTTTTTTTTTCCGTGCCAATCATTTGATCCAATCATTTTTTATTTAAATAATATATATATATATATATAATATTGATTTAAATAATAATATATATATAATATAATAAGATATATATATATATATATATTATTTGATATATATTATTTATTTGTTTTATATGTTTATATGTTTATATATATATATATATATATATATATATATTTTGTTATTCTTTTTGTTTAAATATATATATATATATATATATTATTATTATTATTTTGTTATATATATATATTAGAAATATATATATAGTTATTCTTTTTTTGTACATTTTACGTTCTTATCTATATTTATCTAATATACTCTTTTAAAAATAATTTTTTATTTTTAAATTACATTTTATACCATTATAATTAGTTATTTAATTTACTTTATCTCTTCTTCTTTCATTTTTATGTTACATCTTTCTCATATCAACATACATAAACTAAAATAATTAGAAAAATAAAAAGTAAACATTGAGATTTTACATATAAATAAAGCATAACATATTGTTTATTACATTTTTACTTATTCTAAAATAACATTATCTGTAGTACAATTAACACGTAAAAGACGATTGTACTTCTGTATTCGATCTTTATACGGGGTAGCCCATGCAGCAGCACACGGATAACTGTAACGGAAGAAAATTGATGAAATGGTAGGAAACGGGTATCCTTCTGCTAAAACTAGTTTCACATAATGGTTACCATTGACATACCCAATTGTATAAACAACATGTTGATACCACGCCGGCGGAGTAGATCTAAGCGGTAAGTACGTCTGACAACCTGACGACATAACGTGTAATATCACATTATATTTGCAAGCAATCAAGACGGGTATTTCAGGTATTGTCATCCAGTGGTCAAATGGTGCACCTTGATCTGTTCGAAAGAAGTTTAAAGTGTTATAAGTTGTATTCCAATGTTCACTTCCAAACATGTCGAGGTATTCTGCCTTGTATGCGTCCAACTCTTCCATCAATTGAAACCGAATTGTGGGCCATGCATCTTCATGAAGACCCAGCCATACAACTATTGCTCGGAATCCACAATTTCCATCCCCTATCACATCATGTACATGTGTGATGTAACGGTGAAACATTTCTGGAAATTGATTAACGTATGGATGTACATTATAATTCTTTCCCACAAATGTTGATGCGTTCGAAGAACTACGTCTAAGGGGTCCTTGAGTCGTAAAGGACGGTTCACCATGAGCTGTAAAAATCGGTTCAACGTTAAATGTAAAATTTAAATTATGAAAGTAAAAGGTATAAAGTAAAATAAATAAAAAGTATAGGGGTTGAAAGTGTAAAAGACGGTTCACCATGAGCTGTAAAAGACGGGTCAACAAATGTTGATGCGTTCGAATAACTACGTGTAAGGGGTCCTTGAGGTGTAAAAGACGGTTCACCATGAGCTGTAAAAGACGGTTCAACGTTAAATGTAAAATTTAAATTATGAAAGTAAAAGGTATAAAGGAAAATAAATAAATAAGTATAGGGGTTGAAAGTGTAAAAGACGGTTCACCATGAGCTGTAAAAGACGGTTCAACATGAGCTGTAAAAGACGGGTCAACATGAGGTTTTCTGAAAAGTTTATCCTTTAACGAGGGACGTCCACGAGTAGTCTTGTTAACAGCAGGTTCTCGAACCCATGTTTTTGATGCATTCGTTATCTCTTTTATCTTCCTCAGAAAACTAAACTTACCAGATCTTGATTGTTTTTAAATTCCTTGGTAAAGTTTTTGATTTCATCTTCACAGCCAATATCATCATCTTGTAAGGATTGGCACAGTGATAAATCAAGCTTCCTCCAAAATACATCAATCGAATCAATTGGGATAGACTGGCGTTTGTTCAAATATGACATTTGTTCATGCGCACACGGTAACCCATAACTTGTACGTAGCAGACAATTACAATATCCAGAGAATAAGCCAACAGATTGAGCATGTTGATATTCTTTGAATATTATGTCTAGTGCATGAAGTGAAACTTTCCCACACAACTGTTGGAAGTGTGGTATACGATGAAGATGCTTTGTGACACTTCTGCTTTCCTGAATACTAGCTTTAATTTCTGTATCTTGGGACTGAACGAGTTTATGTATCTTACTCGTAAATGTCGGTAGAGTTGATTGTGTAGAATCCAAGTAAGTTTTCAACTTGGAATGTTGACTCTCCACTCTGTTACTTGTTTGATTTCCAAAGTAGAGAAATTTGTCAGTCCAAGCAGACACAAACATTTCCTTGTATGATGTCAACCATGTGTCATTCAGATAACCAAGAACAGCTGAAAAAAAGTTAAAAATAATTACTTCAATCCTATGAATAGTAATTGTTAAACCTATCAACATTTTTAATTATAATGTATTTGAGTGTACCTGGATAGCTGAGCAATGTTGCTTCTAATTGTGCGAAATTAGATACGTAAGTTTCATCTGATTCCGAATCAATTAATGTAACCCATGCATTGTAAAAAGAACCCCAAGCACGGTTGGACGAAAATGCCCCTCTACAATTTCTCATGAGACTTTGGTAGATGTGCCATCTACAAAGTAATCTTTTAGCACCAGGAAAAACAATATTGCATGCTTTCATCAGTGCCAACTCTCTATCTGTGACGATGACACGTGGATAAAGATATCCCTCCATTAATGACAGTAGACAATTTAATGCCCAAGTATAATTAGATATCTTTTCCTTATGCATTAAGACAAATGTTATGCAAAATGTCTTATTAGTTGATGTTACACCAACAATCTCAAGGAGAGGCATATCAAACATGGTCGTTTTATAAGTGGCATCCATCACCAACACGTGTGGAAATGCACGCCATATCTCCAATGATCTAGGATGAGCAAAGAATAAATCTTCCAACTCATTAGTTGACTCATTTGCACGATCATAAAATACGTAGCCTTCTTCTTGTAAAAATGACAGCAGAACTTGTATTGAGGTTCTACCTGCATTTTAAGCTTACAAATTAACTACAACCCGTAAACTAAAATAATTAGAAAAATAAAAAATAAACATTGACATTTTACATATAAATAAAGCATAACATAATGTTTACCTGCATTTTTCTTAAGTCGAACTTTCTGACATTGATTGTATATAGTTTTTGATGTAGACACATTATCTGGATACTGTTGTTTTATTGTTGATAAAATATCTCTAGGCTTCACATTGTTGGCTGACAAATCTTCCACCAATTGGGCTTGAGTTTCAGACAGTCGTCTTGCATATGCATGCCCCTCAAAATGTAATGCAAAGTCATGATTATGTGCTTCACATGTCACAATTAAATTCCAACAGTCATTACCCAAATTCATTCCTACCAAGCCAAATGAACAATTTGTTTTTTTTGTGCCGGTATGTTTACTGGAGGTTTTGTTACCTCTGTACATACCACCACAATCACATTGAAATACAACATTCATTGGGTCCCCATCTGAGTCACGCCTGCTTCTTTTAATAATAATAACGAAACCAAGTGAAGATGCCATGTTGCGTACCCAATTAATTAGTTCTTGACGAGAATTAAACACCTGAAATTGATTGTTTTTCTTTTAGTTACAACTGCTTGTTTTATCATATAATTTCACAAGAACAAATGAAACTTAAAAATACCATATCGGTATAAAATGCTCCTGGATGAGGGTTTCTATAAGCTCCAGATGAATTGTTTGGATGGACATTGTTATCCTACACAAAACATAAACCCTAAGAAATAATATCATATATATACACACACATACACAAAGAGAAATATATATATATATATATATATATATATATATATATATATATATATATATTCGACGAAATACCTCATTGTTTGAATTGTGATACGCTGAAAAATCTTCTCCCCAATTAGCCATTTTATAAATCTTATACCAGTAAATTCGAATGTCGATCTGAATAATAAAACATAAATAGTGATATGAATAGTGATATGAATAGTGACATGAATAGTAACATGAATAATTTGATCGATAGTTTATCATAAATGTACTTCGATAATACTGATATTATGTTTAAAAATAAAATGTACCTATCTTAGAAGAATAAACTAGTAATTAACACAAAATTAGCATCAACTGGAAATTAAAGTGGAGATGAGAATCTTGAAGTTTTGAGGCCAACTCACATTTGTAAACTGTAAAACGAAAAGAAAAGTAATAAATCAAGAAGTAACTTACAGATGTTGGAAGAATTTCAGTCGAGGTTTTTAAGGAGATAAAAGAAGAAGATGAATCAAGAGAGAAAAGAGGAAGAAGTATGAGAGAAAAGAAGAAGAAGTATGAGAGAAAAGAAAATGAATCAGAAGAGAAAAGAAGAAGAACTATGAGAGAAAAGAAATGAATCGGGAGATAAAAGACGTCCGACAAAAATCTAATAATAAATTGATATTTACACTTTCAATCCATATGCTTATTTATTTAGTTTACTTTATACCTTTTACTTTCATAATTTAAATTTTACATTTAACACATATAATCGTTTATTAACTAAAACATGTTAAAAAATATGTTTTAATTTTAACAAGTTACACCATTATAATCGTCTCTTCGATACGTTTGAAATGAGCCAAATCTTAAATTTTTTTGGATTTATATATCTTAATATATATCATATAAACTAAATAAAAATATTTTTTATATTTAAAATTCATACAGTAATTTGCGATCGCGGGATGATTAAGAGTATATCGCGGGGGATTATGACATTTTTGCAAAATGGAAAAAAATTATGGTATTTCGGTAAGAGATGGTCAAACTTTTGGCTTTTTAATTAATTTCCCTAAAATATATAAATCAAAAAAATTCAATATTAGGCTCATTTCGATCGTATCGAATAGACGATTATAATGGTGTAACTTGTTAAAATTAAAACGTATTTTTTAACGTATTTTAGTTAATAAACGATTATATGTGTTAAATGTAAATTTAAATTATGAAAGTTAAGGGTATAAAGCAAAGTAAGTAAATAAGTATAGGGGGTGAAAATGTAAAATTCAAATAAAAATCACAATTTTGTCGGATAGTAATATATATATTACGATATATATATGTAAAACAAATAAATAATAATATAAAAATATGTCAAATATATATATATATATATATATATATATTTATATTTCTAATATATATATATATATAAAACAAATAAATAATAATATAAATATATATTATATATATATATTATTTAAATAAAGTAATGATTGGTTCGGAATTTTTAGCAATTAAAAACTTATTTTAAGGGTGCATTAAGTAATTTTAGGGTGCATTTAGCAGTTCTAATTGTTTTGAACTTTAAAAAGTGCAAGTAAAACTATAACTACTATAAATATACGTGTTAACCAAAACAAAATAAAAAATCATGTGGTCTCTAATGACTTGCTCCTGAATTTGGAAAGAAAGAAAAATAGAAATACTTTTATCTGTATTTTTTAGAGGGAAGGGAATAATAAGCATGGAATGAGAAGAAAACAAATTTTCAAGCTTTTTAATAGGAAAGAAATATGTTATTTTTACGAATATTCAACTCTTGAGTGACACCTTAGTCCAGGGTATTATAAATCAGGGGTTCCACCGTAACACCCCAAGTCCTTGAAATTTTAACCTTTTGGAAATCTTAGGGCTAAAGTGTGAAGTGTGTAACTTTAAGGATTTAGTGGCAAATCTGAAAATATATATGTGTGTAAAATGGGGTAAAACCCTATTTTGTTTTCATTCTTCTTCAATGGTGGCTGAGAAATGGGAAGAGGAGATGAGAAAGAATTCAATGAAGAGGAGATGAGAAAGAATTCAATCTCTGTGGGAGATAAGGAAGAAGGAAATGCATCAAGGAATCTAAATCTTCATCATCTTCAAGGTATGACTTCTATACCTTCTTCCTCATGCTTGGTTGGGTTAATCTTGTGATTGGGGTTTTATTTGATAATCCATTTTGATAGATTACATCATGCTTAATAAGGAAAAGAGTTGGTATCATTTTCCCTCATGGGTCTTGATAAATGATTGAGAATTTCATCATTTTTGCTTAGAAATCTTTGATAATGCATTAATGGGGTTCTTGAGTTTTTGGGTTTGAAATTATGAACCAATGGATGGTTTTGAATGGGTTTCAATGATTTAATTGATGTTTTGTTAGTTGGTATGGGGAAAGGTTAGACCATCGATTACCTCAAGTTGGAGGCTCAAAAATCGACTTGGGTCGAGTTGGGAGTGAGAAAGAGCCATTTTCGGCTGAAAAATCGGGTGTAGGCGCTCCACGCTAGTTGTGGCGCTAGATAGCTAGCGCGGGAAGTGGCGCCAAAGGCTGTCCAGTGCCCCGCGCCCTTTGTGGCGCGAGTTGTCTAGCGCGGGCAGTAGCGGCAGGCTCTGTTTCGCGTTTTTAGCTCTTGTTTCGCGTACTGATTGAGGATATGTTTGTGGTATCATCTAGGGGTTGTTTTGGGGTTTATTAAGGATGTTTTGGGATGTAATTAGATGGGTTAACACCACTATTATGACGTCCAATTCAGGTGTTCGGTTTGAGCTAAAGTGTGTCTCGGAGCGTGTGTCGATTTGCTAAAGCTCAGGTAAGTTCCCTTAACTCTTTTGGTGCAAATGAAATGTTTTGCTAAAGCTTTTCATAACTGATTATGGTATGGAACATGATGGCATGATTAATCATGTTAGACAACCTTAGGGGGGGGTAAAGGCTGTATTAGGATCTTTTTACTTTCAAAATTTTATTTTTCAATCACAACAACAATTTAATGCACAACAATATATAGTAGAGATAAGGGTAGAGAAAAATGATACCAACACCGTTGTTTAGAGTGGTTCACCAACTTGGCTAATCCACCTTATGAGACACTTCTCGACACACAGATCCACTATTAATGTTCTTTATGGTAGAACACAAACCGTGATACAAACAGTATAATGATCTCTTGCTTCTGCTAGAGATTGGAATGGATCACTCACTCTCAAAGTAAATACTTACAAGATGATATATTTCTCAATGGTAATCACTATTGTATAATGTATAGCACTTGGATGTTTTTGAGAGTTAATTGCTTGAGTTGTTTTGCTGATAATAGTTCTCAGAAATCAGGGATTTCTATCTGCTATCAACCCAAGTCTTATTTTTATTCTTCACCTTCAATGACATTATATAGGGATGAGAAAAACGATTCAGAGCACTCACGGACGTCCACAATGTTTTTCCCGGACGTCCACCATTAATGATTACGGTTGGTGGTAGGCAGCCGTTTGAATTTCTGACTTTTCAGCATTTTTTGAATGGCGGACGTCCGCCATATGCCTCGCGGACGTCCGCGGCTTACTTTCACAAACCCCAAGAAAAGCTTGTTTATTCTTTTGCTTTGCAAACGAATCTTTTAGTTGGCGGACGTCCGGCTGCATAGCCGCGGACGTCCGCGGCCTGATTTTCAAAATGGGCGTGATGATTGCAAAGACTTTTCCAGTTTTATATTTCAAAATAAAACAACGGTTTTAGTATTTTGAAATCAGTATTGTGTTTGGTTTTTGAAATAGCCAAGTGGTATATTATTTTGAGTGTTTTTACCATTAGGAAATATGAAGATTAATATTCGCAGAGCTTCAATCTTGAACTCTTCATGTTTCCATTTCTTTGATCCGAGCTGAGATGATGTTTTTCATTCTTTAGGAGCTTTACACTTGGATCAAATTGTTAGAAACAAATAATATGTCTATTTATTTGTTAATCATCAAAACAGCAGGATTAATAATATTTAATCACTTGCACCAACAATCTCCCCCTTTTTGATCATGACAAATAAATAGACATAGACATATATAACTTCTCCCCCTTTTGTCGAGACAAAAAGGGCAGGAAAAAATTAAAGAGCTCCCCCTTAAAATAATAGCGAGAGCTCCCCCTCAAATTAGGAGCAAATTGAAGGACAAAAACACAGGTATTAAGCACATATATTAGCAAGCAAACCATAAGCAGCAGATATTAGCAAAACCCAACATAAAGCAAGTTGAATAAGTAGCAATGTTTTAGAGCAAAAGTAAAGTGAGCACAAATAAGCTAGTCACTTTCGTCAAGTGAGAACGTGCGCATCTCCTCATGCAGCATCCAAACATATTGGTGAACGTCATCAATCCGGCGATTCACCGCATCCCAACGCTCCTCTTGCAATCTTTGGTAGGAGGATTGAGACTACTGTATTCCCAAGACCGCAGTAAGAATGTCCCTGTTTGAAACCGGTCCTTGAGGTATAGGAGGAGGCACGTCCTCCTCATCATCATGGTCAGATTTTTGGCAGAAAACTTTCTGTTGCTTCCGTGGATGAGCCACGGACGTCCTAGACCCGCGGACGTCCAGAAGAGAGCATGCGGACGTCCGTGAGAGAAAAATTTGCTTCTTTTTAACCAAGCATAAGGATTGTATTCATCAGTCCCAATCCAAATCTTAATTTTGCATAAGGCTTCTTTGTTTAAGGCTTTGGTGAAGATTCATCAAAGCTTACGTTTAAGGGCTCTTCAACTGCCAAGGTGGTCTTGTTAAGGACTCTATAGGCTTTGCTATTCCAAGAGTAACCTAAGAAAATACCTTCATAGGCCTTGGGATCAAATTTTGTCAGATAGTCTTTATTGTTCAGAAAGTAACACTTGCACCCAAAAACTCTAAGGTGACATATGGAAGGTTTTCTACCTCGATATAGCTCATATGGTGTCTTTTCTAGAAAGCCTCTAACTAGGACACGGTTCCAGACATAGGTTGCGGTAGCTACGGCATTACACCAAAACCTTTGAGGTATATTTTGCACATTTAACATATTACGACTCATTTCTTGCAAAGTTCGGTTTTTCCTCTCAACAACCCCATTTGATTGAGGAGTTCGAGGTGCCGAGAAGTTATGAGTGATTCCGTACTTGTTACAAAATACTTCGACATTTAAAGATCTAACATTTTTGCAAGCGATGTTACCTCTACCGATAACCTTTCCTCTTGCATTTTCGCCGAAGACAACGTGTCCACCGTCACATTCATCATATGATGAAAATAGACTTTTATTTCCAGTCATGTGACGAGTGCACCCACTATCAAAGATCCAATCTAGATCTTCGATTTCATTTCCAAAAACTATCTACAAAAGATTGTGAGATACAAACAACTTGGTACCCATTGATTTATGGGTATGATAAAAAGTTAAAGAGTTAAACATTCAAAAACCAATTTCTCATTGGTCCGGGATTACTAGAGTCAAAGACACCCTTAGCTATCCATCTAGGAGTTAATTTTATTTTTCGATTGTTTTCGTTATACACAAAATAGGGCGTTCGAGTATTTATCCTTCTTTTGACTTTAGAATGATTTTTATCGTATATGTTGCCCATCATATCCTTGTTTTTATTTTGTGTGTGAGGAGGTCTATAAGAAGAGTTATTTGACCTATCTTTTGGACTTACATACGATTTAAAAGGATAACAATTTAAAACAGGTTTATTTGTGATTCCTTCACTTTTAGAAGAGCTATCTATTTTTGAGGATTTTGTAAAAACAATGGTTTTTGACGGTATTTTGGTACTAGATTCACCGTTGGAGTCATTAAAACCAAGACCTCATTTGTCACCAAACTTTCTTTGTATTTTCAACATTTTAAGTATTTTTTCATCTCCATCTTTAACATTTGAAGCCATTTGATTTCTTCTCTCAAGATTTTCACATTTTGAGTTTAGAGAGGAAATCTCAATCTTCAACTTGTCACATTTAGCACATATATCATTTTCATCTATTCTTTTCTCTAAGCATGCAACTTTTTCATTTAACTTGACACAAGAGTCACAGTTTTCTTTTTCATTTAGTTTTTCTTTCAAGCATGCAATTTCTTTGTTTATATCCTCGTGTATCTTAGTGTCAAGGGCAATTTTCTTGTTAAGGTCATGAATTTCTCTTTCTTGCGATGTAAGAGATCTACTCATTTCTGTGTTGGTTTCACTATATTTTTTAACAAGATTTACCATTTGATTATATGATTCCTCAAGTTCATCAAGATCTTCATCCTCATGTATATCATTATCATTATCATAGCAATTATCACTATAATCACTATCATCATTAGTTGAGTAGGACGTAGATACCTCTTTCTCATAGTCGGCCATGAGACATAACTCCTCATTTCTTTCGTCTTCTTCATTGTCACTCCAAGCTCCTCCAACAAATGCCTTTTGAGTGTCATTTTGCTTTGCTCATTTTGGACACACATTTGCATAGTGATTCTTGTCTCCGCATACGTAACAATAATCATTGTTACTTGAGTTGTTATTGAAGTTCTCGCGGTTATTGTTGAATCGTTGAAATGGTCTTCCATCTCTTATTGGAAATCTTGGAGCTTGGTTTTGTTCTCGATCGATTCCATCTCCTTGTTTGAAGTTTGACCTATCATTTCTTGCAAAACGTTTGTTAGATAAAAATTTATTGAATTTTTTTACCAAGAGAGCAAGATCGTTCGTAGAGTCTATCTTCTCCGGTTCTTCTTTAGATTGACTGGCTTTTTCTTCTTTGGTTTCTTCTTTTGTAATGTTGGCTTGAAGTGCCAAAGATTTCTTCTTTCCTTGATCTCGGGCTTTGTTTCTCTTTAGAGCTATCTCGTGAACTTTGAGGTTGCCAATGAGATCATCCAACTTCATTGTTGAAAAATCACGAGAGTCTTCCAAGGAAGTTATCTTTGGCATCCACTCCGGAGGAAGTGCTCGAAGAATCTTTCTTACATACTCTTCGTTTTCATATATACGACCTAATCCTTTCAATGTAGTCATGATGAGGTTAAAACGTTTAAACATAGAATCAATTGACTCATCTCGAGTCATTTTAAATAGTTCGTAGTCATGAACTAAAATATTTATTTTACTGCTTTTAACCTGAGAGTTTCCACGATGAGTGTCGTTTAGACTCTGCCAAATTTCATTAGCAGTTTTACATGTAAACACTCTTTCAATATCATCTGAATTTAAGGCAGCATAAATCATATTTTTTGCTTCATAATTTAAACAGTTCCAAGTTTCATCACTGGTAGACCAATCAGCAATAGGTTTTACAACACTTTTGCCATTTTCTGTTTTTGTGGGAACAAAATTTCCATTAGCAATAATATCCCACATCTTTCTACTTTTACCACAAACGTGGCATTCAAACAGCTCATCCCAAATGCCAAATTTTTCAATATCAATAGGAGGTGGTTTAGTAAATAAAGAACCTTCCCGATGAGCCATTATATGAACAGGTTTGTTTTAAAAAAATTTGTCAAAGAAGAGAAATCTTTGAAAGACCAGCTCTGATACCAATTGTTAGACAACCTTAGGGGGGTAAAGGTTGTATTAGGATCTTTTTACTTTCAAAAATTTCTTTTTCAATCACAACAATAATTTAATGCACATCAATATATAGTAGAGATAAGGGTAGAGAAAAATGATATGTAATAACCGGGTACATTGTTGGTTATTTAATTTTTATTATTTTGATTTTAAGGTAAGTTTGGGATTAGTTTTATGAAGTTATAAGTTAAGGGGTAAGCTTTAATTTTAATATAGAAGTTAGAGGGTATGTTTTGCCAATTAAGAGAAGTTTGGGATTTGTTTGGTCAATGTGATCAAACTAACTACCATCACCGCCCCATTTGATTTAAGGGGGGTGAGGTGTCTCACTTTGGTGAAGTAGAGATATTTTGTGTCTTAAAGTGTGTATGTGTGTGGTGTTTTACGGCAAGAGAGAGAGGAGAGAAAAAGAGAGTGATTTGAGAGAGAAAGATTAAAGAAGAAGAAGAAGAAGAAGAAGAAGAAGAAGCAGATTATGTTCAGCTGAAAGGTTTACTAACAAGCTGTGGAAACAAAGGTAACAATCCTACAAGTTCATCCTTTTATGTTTATTAGTTTTCTAAAAGGGTTTAGAAATGCGTTTTGATGAATTATGGATGTTTTTAGGAAACTGAGTTTATGGATAGTTTCTATTTATGGTCTTAAGTATTTCTGCAAAATTACAGAAACATACATGGTCTAAAACAATAAATTTCTGGGTTAAGTATGAACTTAGTTGACTGAGACAGTTATGAATGTCGCAGTAGTGGGTTGCGACAGTTATGATGATTGCGACAGTCATGAGTATCGCAACCTTGGGTTGCGACAAGCTCAAGGGTATCGCAACAGTTAGTTGCGATAGGTTGGGATGTCGCAATAGTGGGTTGCGACAAGTTACTGTGTCGCAGTAGTTGAGTGCGATAAGGACTGTGTATTGCGACAAGGGGTTATCGCAGTAGTTGGTTGCGATAAGAATCGAGGATTTTGGATTATTTAATATTATTAGTCTTTAAGGGTCCTGTACAGTAGATTAATACCAGTATAATATGTATATGGGTATTTCAGATTTCTGTGAAGTTGGTGACGAAGATTCTTACGACTTTGAAAAATAAGAAGTGACGTGACTACTAGTAGGTGAGTTTTACTTTAAAATATTTTGAAACTGGAATACATATATATGGATTGAGAATGTGATATATAGTGTGATTATGTGCTTATGTTTGAGATATAATATATTGAGATGTATATTGTATTTATATGAGCATTACACTACACGAGAGCACGTTGGTCGGACTTAGGACCGGTGGAGTTTGGCTGTACGGAGGGACAGCGGAGTTGGCTGTATATAAGTGCAGCGGAGTTAATTTATTAGTTGGCTTGCAACCAACTAATATGGCTATGTGAAGGATGAGATGTACACAATGCACGAGTCTTGATTGGTATTTAAATACTTGTTGTATATTTGGGTTTTACGAAAAGATTACTAAACTGACAGGGATTATCTCACTAGACTGTTTGGTCTAACCCTCATTTTGTTTTCAAAAATATGTATTCCAGGTCGATGAACTTTTATTAGAAAAGGAAAGGATAAAGTATAGTAAGCGGTTGATAGCTGATGAAGACTAGTGAATGCTTATGTTTTGTATTGTATAGTTTTGGGACTAAGGGACCGTACGTGAATTATTATGTATCTTTTGGTTATGAAGCTATGATATGTGAAATATGTTATATGATGTATGTTTTGGGAACTGGGTCATTACGGATGGTATCAGAGCCCTAGTTTAAGGGATTTAGGTATTCGGATCCATACCTAGACTTAAACTGCATGTGAAGTAGGATGTCCCTAATAATATTAGAACCCTTGGGATGTTAAATATAAAAAGGTAGAAGGAACATCATGTAAGGTAATTTCAAATTACATTTGGCTAGTGTAATTGTGAACTTACAAGTACATGTTTGAACTGGAATACTTTATTATATGGGGTATGTGCTTATGTGTATATTAACTCTATGAAAATTAACAGAATGGCAAGTCAGACTCGACGTATGGATAGAGATGAAGACAAGTATATTTCTATAAACTCTACACGTGCTAAAGTTCTATTTGTCTTCGGTGCAACCCAATGAACTGTGTCTTCTTCTTTTGTTGTTTATCTGCATTAGAAAAATATTTGATAATTGTGTTAGAGATATAGATGGGTGTGGGGTGCCTATTCAGCTATTTCCTATGGCTTTGATTGAGTTCGAGGTAGTAGTGAAAACTAAGTATCCATACCTTTTCGTTTGACCGAATTCCGGGACGGAATTCTTTTAAGGGGGAGATGTTGTAATAACCGGGTACATTGTTGGTTATTTAATTTTTATTATTTTGATTTTAAGGTAAGTTTGGGATTAGTTTTATGAAGTTATAAGTTAAGAGGTAAGCTTTAATTTTAATATAGAAGTTAGAGGGTATGTATTGCCAATTAAGAGAAGTTTGGGGTTTGTTTGGTCAATGTGATCAAACTAACTACCATCACCGTCCCATTTGATTTAAGGGGGGGGTGGGTGTCTCACTTTGGTGAAGTAGAGATATTTTGTGCTTAAAGTGTGTACGTGTGTGGTGTTTTATGGCAAGAGAGAGGGGAGAGAAAAAGAGAGGGATTTGAGAGAGAAAGATTAAAGAAGAAGCAGATTATGTTCAGCTGAAAGGTTTACTAACAAGCTGTGGAAACAAAGGTAACAATCCTACAAGTTCATCCTTTTATGTTTATTTGTTTTCTAAAAGGGTTTAGAAATGGGTTTTGATGAATTATGGATGTTTTTGGGAAACTGAGTTTATGGATAGTTTCTATTTATGGTCTTAAGTATTTCTGCAAAATTACAGAAACATACATGGTCTAAAACGATAAATTTCTGGGTTAAGTATGAACTTAGTTGACTGAGACAGTTATGAATGTCGCAGTAGTGGGTTGCGACAGTTATGATGATTGCGACAGTCATGAGTATCGCAACCTTGGGTTGCGACAAGCTCAAGGGTATCGCAACAGTTAGTTGCGATAGGTTGGGATGTCGCAATAGTGGGTTGCGACAAGTTACTGTGTTGCAGTAGTTGATTGCGATAAGGACTGTGTATTGAGACAAGGGGTTATCGCAGTAGTTGGTTGCGATAAGAATCGAGGATTTTGGATTATTTAATATTCTTAGTCTTTAAGGGTCCTGTACAGTAGATTAATACCAGTATAATATGTATATGGGTATTTCAGATTTCTGTGAAGTTGGTGACGAAGATTCTTACGACTTTGAAAAATAAGAAGTGACGTGACTACTAGCAGGTGAGTTTTACTTTAAAATATTTTCAAACTGGAATACATATATATGGATTGAGAATGTGATATATAGTGTGATTATGTGCTTATATTTGAGATATAATATATTGAGATGTATATTGTATTTATATGAGCATTACACTACACGAGAGCACGTTGGTCGGACTTAGGACCGGTGGAGTTTGGCTGTACGGAGGGACAACGGAGTTGGCTGTATATAAGTGCAGCGGAGTTAATTTATCAGTTGGCTTGCAACCAACTAATATGGCCATGTGAAGGATGAGATGTACACGATGCACGAGTCTTGATTGGTATTTAAATACTTGTTGTATATTTGGGTTTTACGAAAAGATTACTAAACTGACAGGGATTATCTCACTAGACCGTTTGGTCTAACCCTCATTTTGTTTTCAAAAATGTGTATTCCAGGTCGATGAACTTTTATTAGCAAAGGAAAGGATAAAGTATAGTAAGCGGTTGATAGCTGATGAAGACTAGGGAATGGTTATGTTTTGTATTGTATAGTTTTGGGACTAAGGGACCGTACGTGAATTATTATGTATCTTTTGGTTATGAAGCTATGATATGTGAAATATGTTATATGATGTATGTTTTGGGAACTGGGTCGTTACAGATGGTATCAGAGCCCTAGTTTAAGGGATTTAGGTATTCGGATCCATACCTAGACTTAAACTGCATCTGAAGTAGGATGTCCCTAATAATATTAGAACCCTTGGGATGTTAAATATAAAAAGGTAGAAGGAACATCATGTAAGGTAATTTCAAATTACATTTGGCCAGTGTAATTGTGAACTTACAAGTACATGTTTGAACTGGAATACTTTATTATATGGGGTATGTGCTTATGTGTATATTAACTCTATGAAAATTAACAGAATGGCAAGTCAGACTCGACGTATGGATAGAGATGAAGACAGGTATATTTCTATAAACTCTACACGTGCTAAAGTGTTATTTGTCTTCGGTGCAACCCAAGTAACCGCGTCTTCTTCTTTTGTTGTTTATCTGCATTAGAAAAATATTTGATAATTGTGTTAGAGATATAGATGGGTGTGGGGTGCCTATTCAGCTATTTCCTATAGCTTTGATTGAGTTCGAGGTAGTAGTGAAAACTAAGTATCCATACCTTTTCGTTTGACCGAATTCCGGGACGGAATTCTTTTAAGGGGGAGATGTTGTAATAACCGGGTACATTGTTGGTTATTTAATTTTTATTATTTTGATTTTAAGGTAAGTTTGGGATTAGTTTTATGAAGTTATAAGTTAAGGGTAAGCTTTAATTTTAATATAGAAGTTAGAGGGTATGTTTTGCTAATTAAGAGAAGTTTGGGGTTTGTTTGGTCAATGTGATCAAACTAACTACCATCACCGCCCCATTTGATTTAAGGGGGGGGGTGAGGTGTCTCACTTTAGTGAAGTAGAGATATTTTGTGTCTTAAAGTGTGTATGTGTGTGGTGTTTTACGTCAAGAGAGAGAGGAGAGAAAAAGAGAGTGATTTGAGAGAGAAAGATTAAAGAAGAAGAAGAAGAAGAAGAAGCAGATTATGTTCAGCTGAAAGGTTTACTAACAAGCTGTGGAAACAAAGGTAACAATCCTACAAGTTCATCCTTTTATGTTTATTAGTTTTCTAAAAGGGTTTAGAAATGCGTTTTGATGAATTATGGATGTTTTTAGGAAACTGAGTTTATGGATAGTTTCTATTTATGGTCTTAAGTATTTCTGCAAAATTACAGAAACATACATGGTCTAAAACGATAAATTTCTGGGTTAAGTATGAACTTAGTTGACTGAGACAGTTATGAATGTCGCAGTAGTGGGTTGCAACAGTTAAGGGGGGGTGAGGTGAGGTTTAGAAATGCAAAATTACAGTGAGGTGTCTCACTGTGGTGTTTTACGCAAGAGAGAGAGGAGAGAAAAAGAGAGAGATTTGAGAGAGATATATTAAAGAAGAAGAAGAAGAAGAAGAAGCAAATTATGTTCAGCTGAAAGGTTTACTAACAAGCTGTGGAAACAAAGGTAACAATCCTACAAGTTCATCCTTTTATGTTTATTTGTTTTCTAAAAGGGTTTAGAAATGGGTTTTGATGAATTATGGATGTTTTTGGGAAACTGAGTTTATGGATAGTTTCTATTTATGGTCTTAAGTATTTCTGCAAAATTACAGAAACATACATGGTCTAAAACGATAAATTTCTGGGTTAAGTATGAACTTAGTTGACTGAGACAGTTATGAATGTCGCAGTAGTGGGTTGCGACAGTTATGATGATTGCGACAGTCATGAGTATCGCAACCTTGGGTTGCGACAAGCTCAAGGGTATCGCAACAGTTAGTTGCGATAGGTTGGGATGTCGCAATAGTGGGTTGCGACAAGTTACTGTGTTGCAGTAGTTGATTGCGATAAGGACTGTGTATTGAGACAAGGGGTTATCGCAGTAGTTGGTTGCGATAAGAATCGAGGATTTTGGATTATTTAATATTCTTAGTCTTTAAGGGTCCTGTACAGTAGATTAATACCAGTATAATATGTATATGGGTATTTCAGATTTCTGTGAAGTTGGTGACGAAGATTCTTACGACTTTGAAAAATAAGAAGTGACGTGACTACTAGCAGGTGAGTTTTACTTTAAAATATTTTCAAACTGGAATACATATATATGGATTGAGAATGTGATATATAGTGTGATTATGTGCTTATATTTGAGATATAATATATTGAGATGTATATTGTATTTATATGAGCATTACACTACACGAGAGCACGTTGGTCGGACTTAGGACCGGTGGAGTTTGGCTGTACGGAGGGACAACGGAGTTGGCTGTATATAAGTGCAGCGGAGTTAATTTATCAGTTGGCTTGCAACCAACTAATATGGCCATGTGAAGGATGAGATGTACACGATGCACGAGTCTTGATTGGTATTTAAATACTTGTTGTATATTTGGGTTTTACGAAAAGATTACTAAACTGACAGGGATTATCTCACTAGACCGTTTGGTCTAACCCTCATTTTGTTTTCAAAAATGTGTATTCCAGGTCGATGAACTTTTATTAGCAAAGGAAAGGATAAAGTATAGTAAGCGGTTGATAGCTGATGAAGACTAGGGAATGGTTATGTTTTGTATTGTATAGTTTTGGGACTAAGGGACCGTACGTGAATTATTATGTATCTTTTGGTTATGAAGCTATGATATGTGAAATATGTTATATGATGTATGTTTTGGGAACTGGGTCGTTACAGATGGTATCAGAGCCCTAGTTTAAGGGATTTAGGTATTCGGATCCATACCTAGACTTAAACTGCATCTGAAGTAGGATGTCCCTAATAATATTAGAACCCTTGGGATGTTAAATATAAAAAGGTAGAAGGAACATCATGTAAGGTAATTTCAAATTACATTTGGCCAGTGTAATTGTGAACTTACAAGTACATGTTTGAACTGGAATACTTTATTATATGGGGTATGTGCTTATGTGTATATTAACTCTATGAAAATTAACAGAATGGCAAGTCAGACTCGACGTATGGATAGAGATGAAGACAGGTATATTTCTATAAACTCTACACGTGCTAAAGTGTTATTTGTCTTCGGTGCAACCCAAGTAACCGCGTCTTCTTCTTTTGTTGTTTATCTGCATTAGAAAAATATTTGATAATTGTGTTAGAGATATAGATGGGTGTGGGGTGCCTATTCAGCTATTTCCTATAGCTTTGATTGAGTTCGAGGTAGTAGTGAAAACTAAGTATCCATACCTTTTCGTTTGACCGAATTCCGGGACGGAATTCTTTTAAGGGGGAGATGTTGTAATAACCGGGTACATTGTTGGTTATTTAATTTTTATTATTTTGATTTTAAGGTAAGTTTGGGATTAGTTTTATGAAGTTATAAGTTAAGGGTAAGCTTTAATTTTAATATAGAAGTTAGAGGGTATGTTTTGCTAATTAAGAGAAGTTTGGGGTTTGTTTGGTCAATGTGATCAAACTAACTACCATCACCGCCCCATTTGATTTAAGGGGGGGGTGAGGTGTCTCACTTTAGTGAAGTAGAGATATTTTGTGTCTTAAAGTGTGTATGTGTGTGGTGTTTTACGTCAAGAGAGAGAGGAGAGAAAAAGAGAGTGATTTGAGAGAGAAAGATTAAAGAAGAAGAAGAAGAAGAAGAAGCAGATTATGTTCAGCTGAAAGGTTTACTAACAAGCTGTGGAAACAAAGGTAACAATCCTACAAGTTCATCCTTTTATGTTTATTAGTTTTCTAAAAGGGTTTAGAAATGCGTTTTGATGAATTATGGATGTTTTTAGGAAACTGAGTTTATGGATAGTTTCTATTTATGGTCTTAAGTATTTCTGCAAAATTACAGAAACATACATGGTCTAAAACGATAAATTTCTGGGTTAAGTATGAACTTAGTTGACTGAGACAGTTATGAATGTCGCAGTAGTGGGTTGCAACAGTTAAGGGGGGGTGAGGTGAGGTTTAGAAATGCAAAATTACAGTGAGGTGTCTCACTGTGGTGTTTTACGCAAGAGAGAGAGGAGAGAAAAAGAGAGAGATTTGAGAGAGATATATTAAAGAAGAAGAAGAAGAAGAAGAAGCAAATTATGTTCAGCTGAAAGGTTTACTAACAAGCTGTGGAAACAAAGGTAACAATCCTACAAGTTCATCCTTTTATGTTTATTAGTTTTCTAAAAGGGTTTAGAAATGGGTTTTGATGAATTATGGATGTTTTTGGGAAACTGAGTTTATGGATAGTTTCTATTTATGGTCTTAAGTATTTCTGCAAAATTACAGAAACATACATGGTCTAAAACGATAAATTTCTGGGTTAAGTATGAACTTAGTTGACTGAGACAGTTATGAATGTCGCAGTAGTGGGTTGCGACAGTTATGATGATTGCGACAGTCATGAGTATCGCAACCTTGGGTTGCGACAAGCTCAAGGGTATCGCAACAGTTAGTTGCGATAGGTTGGGATGTCGCAATAGTGGGTTGCGACAAGTTACTGTGTTGCAGTAGTTGATTGCGATAAGGACTGTGTATTGAGACAAGGGGTTATCGCAGTAGTTGGTTGCGATAAGAATCGAGGATTTTGGATTATTTAATATTCTTAGTCTTTAAGGGTCCTGTACAGTAGATTAATACCAGTATAATATGTATATGGGTATTTCAGATTTCTGTGAAGTTGGTGACGAAGATTCTTACGACTTTGAAAAATAAGAAGAGACGTGACTACTAGCAGGTGAGTTTTACTTTAAAATATTTTCAAACTGGAATACATATATATGGATTGAGAATGTGATATATAGTGTGATTATGTGCTTATGTTTGAGATATAATATATTGAGATGTATATTGTATTTATATGAGCATTAAACTACACGAGAGCACGTTGGTCGGACTTAGGACCGGTGGAGTTTGGTTGTACGGAGGGACAACGGAGTTGGCTGTATATAAGTGCAGCGGAGTTAATTTATCAGTTGGCTTGCAACCAACTAATATGGCCATGTGAAGGATGAGATGTACACAATGCACGAGTCTTGATTGGTATTTAAATACTTGTTGTATATTTGGGTTTTACGAAAAGATTACTAAACTGACAGGGATTATCTCACTAGACCGTTTGGTCTAACCCTCATTTTGTTTTCAAAAATATGTATTCCAGGTCGAGGAACTTTTATTAGCAAAGGAAAGGATAAAGTATAGTAAGCGGTTGATAGCTGATGAAGACTAGGGAATGCTTATGTTTTGTATTGTATAGTTTTGGGACTAAGGGACCGTACGTGAATTATTATGTATCTTTTGGTTATGAAGCTATGATATGTGAAATATGTTATATGATGTATGTTTTGGGAACTGGGTCGTTACATGATACCAACACCGTTGTATAGAGTGGTTCACCAACTTGGCTAATCCACTTTCCGAGGCACTTCTCAACACACAGATCCACTATTAATGTTCTTTATGGTAGAACACAAACCTTGATACAAACAGTATAACGATCTCTTGCTTCTGCTAGAGATTGGAATGGATCACTCACTCTCAAAGTAAATACTTACAAGATGATATATTTCTCAATGGTAATCACTCTTGTATAATGTATAGCACTTGTATGTTTTTTAGAGTTAATTGCTTGAGTTGTTTTGCTGATAATAGTTCTCAAAAATCAGGGATTTCTATCTGCTATCAACCCAAGTCTTATTTTTCTTCTTCACCTTCAATGACTTTTTATAGGGATGAGAAAAACGATTCAGAGCACTCGCGGACGTCCACAATGTTTTTCCCGGACGTCCACCATTAATGATTACGGTTGGTGGTAGGCAGCCGTTTGAATTTCTGACTTTTCAGCATTTTTTGAATGGCGGACGTCCGCCATATGCCTCGCGGACGTCCGAGGCTTACTTTCACAAACCCCAAGAAAAGCCTGTTTATTCTTTTGCTTTACAAACGAATCTTTTAGTTGGCGGACGTCCGTGACCTGATTTTCAAAATGGGCATGATGATTGCAAAGACCTTTCCAGTTT
Source organism: Saussurea involucrata (assembly GCA_033807775.1). NCBI lineage: Eukaryota > Viridiplantae > Streptophyta > Magnoliopsida > Asterales > Asteraceae > Saussurea > Saussurea involucrata. Next base: position 78,162,827 of record CM066313.1, on the reverse strand, counting down.
TATATTTCAAAATAAAACAACGGTTTTATTATTTTGAAATCAGTATTGTGTTTGGTTTTTGAAATAGCCAAGTGGTATATTATTTTGAGTGTTTTAACCATTAGGAAATATGAAGATTAATATTCGCAGAGCTTCAATCTTGAACTCTTCATGTTTCCATTTCTTTGATCCGAGTTGAGATGATGCTTTTCATTCTTTAGGAGCTTTACACTTGGATCAAATTGTTAGAAACAAATAATATGTCTATTTATTTGTTAATCATCAAAACAACGGGATTAATAATATTTAAGCACTTGCACCAACAAATCATTTTGAAAATCTCTATTATTACATGACGTGGAAATGTTTTTAATGCATGCAAGTTGTTTATACGTTATATCCTACGTAAGCTTTAAATGCATGATCTTGTGAGTTGTTGCTATGTGTGGAGTCGGGTGCACAGTGGGAGTAGGGTACCTTGGGATATCATATATCCCTTGGGAGTTGATTTATTTACCCCGTACATATGGAATCCGTTTCCTGTGTATGTGGAGATGGGGAGTCTGCTTGGACCCCGAGGGCGAGATGCGGAGATGGGAGTCTGCTTGGGCCCCGATCGTGGAAATTACCAAGAGGGGAGTCTGCTGGGGCCCCGATCGTGTAAATTACAATGTGGTGGAGATTGTCTACGAACACTGTGCAAATACCCAAATGTGATGTTGCTTGGTCGGAATATTTTGATGGGCCTTTATGGCGGTTTGCATATATATTTTTATATGGTTTGTTAAACTGTTTTCGGGAGGGAATTCACTAGACCTCATGGTCTAACCCTCGCTTTTCAAAAACTAAAACCATTTTCAGGTTAGAGTCTTGTTCGGGGTCTCATCTGGTGATGATGTAAAGATGTGGCGATGTAGAAGAGGTTTAGTCAAGTAGCGACTTGTAGATTACCGTCGGGCTTCCTGTAGCATCTCAGTTGTGAAGGTGTTATCCGCTGCGAACTTAGAGTAGAATTATTGTTAATTGTATACTTTGGGACCATTTTTGGTTGTTATGTCGAGAATTATATTTTATGGATTTTGGGTTGTTACAAATGGTATCAGAGCCATAGTTTAAAGGATTTAGGTGACCGGATGTGCCTAAACTTAAACTTTGGAGTAGAAGGGGACACAACTGAGATATAGGAAGCCAATAGGAAGGACCTTAATCATAGGGTATCTTGACAATGGTTGTGAGAACCCTCGTGTAAGGTAAATTCAAAATCGCATCTGGCCAATGCTATTATGAACTTACAGGTACATAGGTGTACTCAGCCTCCATTGTTGGGGAGATTGGTGAGAGTGACAGTATGTAGAAAGTTATAACCTTGCAATTGATAGCAAAAGGCTGGTGTGTAATTGGTGATCACTTATAATGTGATGCTTTTACCTTCTAGAAGAAGTGTTGTTTGGTATGTCAGAAAACCGACTAGGTGTATAATTCTCGGGATTCAGAGAGATGAATGGTTGGTTAAGGGCAAACTCCTAGTTTCTAGTGAGTCTCCGTCCTTGGGTTTGAGGTGTCGATCTGATGGGATAGAAAGTGAGGACAATATTGGAATCTTGAAAGGTTCAATTCAAGATCGAGTGGGGGGAAATCTAGCCTTTGACTGTTTAGTTAAGCGGTTTAGTGGCAAGATTAATGAAGGAAAGATGTCAGTGTTGTATTGAAGTATGCATAAGAGTAGAAGGTGAGATAATTGGTCAATTTGTAAACCATGTTGAGTGGTCGATCAGGTGGGTTGTGAAGCACTTGTACAACAAGTTGTAGCAAGGGTAAGAAAGCGGTTGTTGGTCATAGTATGGTGTCAATGATGAGTTGAGGTGAGTACAAAGGTTGACCTGGTTAGAGCGAATAGCCTTCAATTGCATATTGAGTAGCGTGCATTATGTCATTAAAAGTGTTACACGAGTTCTTTCATGTTAAAAGAATGTACGTATGCATAACAAATTTTCTTGTTTTGGGAAATAAGTTGACGCGCGCAAGTGTGTGTGTTTTTAAAGTAAAAGACAAACTTGTTTTCACTATACGATAAAGCTTTGAACTTAGTGATCTACGAATTATTTCACGCTTTTCTTATGGAGTGAATCTTCGTTACGAAAAAATTAGAAACGTTTTATTGCGAGTTTCTCTTTCATAAACAAAATGAGCATTGACACGCTGTTGTCATATAAACGAGTGTTGGAGTTGACTGACCCACCTTGGGTAAGTGATTTCGTTCGAAACTTTCCTAGTCGTATTGAAAAAGTTTCAATGGATAAATTTTGTTGTGCCAACATCGATTCGGTTGGACAAGGTTGTGAATCATCGTGGGATTGCATGTGAGTGATCCTTGCGGTCGCCGTGTTTTACTACTCAGTCTGAGAGGTGTTGTGTCATGCATACTCAAGCTTGTTTTATGATGCATCTTGAATTTTCAAACGTGCAAAATGATTTCAATCGTTGTGTTGTCATGCATGAAGGTTATGAACTCGTTAGGTTGGGAAGGATATTACAGTTGAGGTTAAGAAAAGGCTTGGGGAGTTGAATATGTCGATTGAGCAAATTGTGGTCGTATTATTATATTCGTGTTTCCGTTAGAAGAGGGTGGTGAATAATAAGAGTCTCGGACAATGAACTCGGAAATGTTAATATGATCGTAGTTTAAGCCCTTGTTTGGTTAGGTGAGAATGGTTATATTCGCAGTAAAATCCGAAATGGTCAAAGTGTTCCTGTTGGTAGAATGGTAATAAGTAGCGTTACGGTACTCGATGAAATGTTATCGGCTTTGAGCCTGAGTGCGGAGATGGTCTTGTAATTAGATTTTGCGCTAAGAAAATGTTTTGTTTTCCTCAAGTGAGGACGGTGGGGTATAAAGTTGGTTATGATGTGTTAGATGAAACGGGTTCCGTTAGGAATCCTGGGTGTCGGGAAATTCTGGAATCATCATCATGTTGTCTGTTGATATAGAGGTTTGCGACTGTTTAATATATCCCAAGTTGGGGGTATTGTCAGGAGATTGAAACTCGAGAAATAAATCGGTTGCGTGTGGACGTGTGAGATCGTTCGAGAAGGTGTAAATAAAATGGTGTTGGACCACCTAGTGTGGGTTTGTAATTAGATTTTGCGCTAAGAAAATGTTTTGTTTTCCTCAAGTGAGGACGGTGGGGTATAAAGTTGGTTATGATGTGTTAGATGAAACGGGTTCCATTAGGAATCCTGGGTGTCGGGAAATTCTGGAATCATCATCATGTTGTCTGTTGATATAGAGGTTTGCGACTGTTTAATATATCCCAAGTTGGGGGTATTGTCAGGAGATTGAAACTCGAGAAATAAATCGGTTGCGTGTGGACGTGTGAGATCGTTCGAGAAGGTGTAAAAAAATGGTGTTGGACCACCTAGTGTGGGCATTAGGAGAACGGAATATCACCAATGTGGATGTGATTTCCAATGAAGTTTTGGTGATTCGTTTATGCGTGAAGCGTTTAGCACAGTAGAGATAGATCGCGGAGAGTTGACGAGAAATGAGAACTTGTTTGAGGAGTTAGGAGAAGTAGATTCCTTTGGAAATCCTTGCCTGTCGTGAGGTGGTTGGGAATTAGCATGTCGATTGTCGATGTTGAAATCAACGACCATTGTTGAGGCCGTTATCAAAAGGTTGGAATTGGAGAAGTAACTCTAGCGTGGTCAGGTTATCAAGGTTGAACAAGGGTGTAAGAGATCCGTCGAGATAAACGTGTGTGCACCTGGTCTGATGTTGGACCGCCTTGTGTGAGTGAATTGGACAATCATGATTTTATGATTCATCTGAATCAGAGAAAGACAAAGTCACGGTATGGCTTTATTTCAAATGTAATTGTGTTATGGGTGGTATGAAGGAAGTAATATCTTTTATGGGTGTAAAAGCACCATGAATAGCTTGTTGGCAATGTGGTCTCGTGGTGCGATAGTGGTGTGAGAACGTTGGTAGCACTTTGTACTGAAGGAATGTGTAAGTCATAGATGTAATGATGGTTTGTCGTGTTATTGAAGTATTAATGTGTTGTAATATGGGTCAAGAGTATGTGTACAACCTAGTTTGGAGATTACTTGGGGAAGTATTCAAAGGTGGCGAGTATGCTCGATTGAGGTGTATGGATTTTCAGGCGGTGTACGTTAATGTTATTTTTGAGATCAGGAGATTGAGTTGCGGTTGGTGACTGGCTAAAAGGAGAACCCTTGTTCTTCTCGATCCCATTGGATTTTTGGGTGAGCCTTCATACTTCACTTGATTGTCGAAGAGGATGTTGTATCCGTTAAGTTGTGGTGCTTCGTTATGAGATTTAGTCGGGAGCGTTGAAGTATTCTGTGGGTGTAAAGAAATACAATGAGTGGGTCGACTGTGTTGGAGAGTTAGGAACTCGTGGTAGTTCTCATTGTTAAGTACTTTACGAGAACTCGGCTAAAAGTCTTTAAGGATTTTGGAGAAACCGTCCTTTTGGACCGTAGCGGTGTGTGATGGGCATTCCGTGCAAGCACGAGAGGAAGTGAAGATGGTATGCCAGATCAAGTATATAACTTGAGGTAAGATGACGTCATGAGACACTGAAAGGTGGGACTATGATTAGGGAACTGTTATTTGAAGGGCATGAGAAAAAGAATCATTGTGTATGTCATGGTTAAAGAGTTAAAAAAGCTAATTTCGTGCGACCAGTCTAAAACCGGCGCACGTTAGCGAGCCGTTCTTTTAAAGCATCTTCGATGGTTTCAAGATGGAATGGAAACAGGTGGTCGAACGTGATGCCCTAGTTGAAAGACCTTTGGAATGGATTCGGTATTGTCGTGGGAAGTGTTTCACGTGATTGTGTCGTTCAGTATTCGATCAATGGGAATAGTTTGAGCGAGCTTGGTCACTTCTCCTTGAGGGAGGGCAAGTGAATTTTGGGGGTAATTTCCAACTAGTGGAATCATCGGATGGATGTTGCGAGAAATATAAATGTGCGTCCGTAAGGTTGGATCAGCTTGAGTGAGCAGATTATGCGGATGATAAGCTATGCAAGTCTTCCCCATATAATCATGTATGGGAACGGGTTATGGCGTGATGATCGATATGTGTAGGATCACTGATTGGTAACTATTGTTGCAGGTGTGATCAGTGTGGATTCAGGGAAATGCTATTTGTGCCAGACGAACGCTGTATTGGCAGGATTGCGATTTTTTCTTTTTGAAATAAATGTTATTCGGTGGTGAGAATAAGGTAACGATATAAGGACGATCTTGTGTGATGTCGACGAAAAGGAGTGGTTAGCCTCTGTTTAGAGATTCGGGTTGTTGTGGCATTGACTCCAGTAGAGTTGCTTTCTTTTAAGAGAGTATTTTGGTGTGTGAAACCCTTAAATTGAGCACGTTTAAAGGACTGTGAGCCCAAGTGTGGGCGAAGTGAACAATACCTGGTACGGTTGGCCTGGTGTGATTAGTATAGTTGACCGAGGAGATTGCAAGTGTGTATGTTTTGCATGTTACCGACCTAAGAACGTTGTAGTTGGCCGAGGAGCGATTTCAAAGAATGTCGTACGTTGTTGATTCTGATCAGAAATGTATGGATAAGTGAATGGGACTAAGATGATTGGATTGAAAAGTATGAGTATTTTCAATCTCAAGTCGGGGGAACAGCTGGATGGGAAAACGTTCCCATCGAATGGAGTAACGTGTTTCAAGAGGAAGGTGAGTTGGGCCACATTGTAATGGATTAATGGCAGTTATAGAAAGAATTGGGGAAATAATGAATGAATTAAAGGTACCCGGGGAAGTTATGGAACATTCATGGTGTGTTTTAATCCTTATTGTAGAGAGTGTTGGTTGGAAGGCAGTATGGTGTATCTTTGCAAAAATGCGAATGATTGAGGAGTCGGATTTTGTTGTATCGTTGGAAACAATCATTGGGCTGGATGGTCGAGAATTTGAAAAGCAAAGAAGTTGGTCTTGTAGAGATGTAATTGCAACTCCTTAAGAGTTACTAGGCAATGTAAGAATTGGAATCTAAGCTAACTCCAATTTCAGCATGTGTCCTGCAATGGAATTCCGAGGACGGAATTCTTTTGAGGGGGAGGTATTGTAACACCCCAAGTCCTTGAAATTTTAACCTTTTGGAAATCTTGGGGCTAAAGTGTGAAGTGTGTAACTTTAAGGATTTAGTGGCAAATCTGAAAATATATATGTGTATAAAATGGGGTAAAACCCTATTTTGTTTTCATTCTTCTTCAATGGTGGCTGAGAAATGGGAAGAGGAGATGAGAAAGAATTCAATCTCTGTGGGAGATAAGGAAGAAGGAAATGCATCAAGGAATCTAAATCTTCATCATCTTCAAGGTATGACTTCTATACCTTCTTCCTCATGCTTGGTTGGGTTAATCTTGTGATTGGGGTTTTATTTGATAATCAGTTTTGATAGATTAATTCATGCTTAATAAGGAAAAGAGTTGGTATCATTTTCCCTCATGGGTCTTGATAAATGATTGAGAATTTCATCATTTTTGCTTAGAAATCTTTGATAATGCATTAATGGGGTTCTTGAGTTTTTGGGTTTGAAATTATGAACCAATGGATGGTTTTGAATGGGTTTCATTGATTTAATTGATGTTTTGTTAGTTGGGAATTATGGGGAAAGGTTAGACCATCGATTACCTCAAGTTGGAGGCTCAAAAAGCGACTTGGGTCGAGTTGGGAGTGAGAAAGAGCCTTTTTCGGCTGAAAAATCGGGTGCAGGCGCTCCGCGCTAGTTGTGGTGCTAGCTATCTAGCGCGGGAAGTGGCGCCAAAGGCTGTCCAGTGCCCCGCGCCCTTTGTGGCGCGAGTTGACTAGCGCGGGCAGTAGCGCCAGGCTCTGTTTCGCGTTTTCGGCTCTTGTTTCGCATACTGATTGAGGATATGTTTGTGGTATTATCTAGGGGTTGTTTTGAGGTTTATTAAGGATGTTTTGGGATGTAATTAAATAGGTTAATACCACTATTATGACGTCCAATTTAGGTGTTCGGTTTAAGCTAAATTGTGTCTCGGAGCGTGTGTCGATTTGCTAAAGCTCAGGTGAGTTCCCTTAACTCTTTTGGTGCAAATGAAATGTTTTGCTAAAGCTTTTCATAACTGATTATGGTATGGAACATGATGGCATGATTAATCATTTTGAAAATCTCTATTATTACATGACGTGGAAATGTTTTTAATGCATGCAAGTTGTTTATACGTTATATCCTACGTAAGCTTTAAATGCATGATCTTGTGAGTTGTTGCTATGTGTGGAGTCGGGTGCACAGTGGGAGTAGGGTACCTTGGGATATCATATATCCCTTGGGAGTTGATTTATTTACCCCGTACATATGGAATCCGTTTCCTGTGTATGTGGAGATGGGGAGTCTGCTTGGACCCCGAGGGCGAGATGCGGAGATGGGAGTCTGCTTGGGCCCCGATCGTGGAAATTACCGAGAGGGGGAGTCTGCTGGGGCCCCGATCGTGTAAATTACCGTGTGGTGGAGATTGTCTACGAACACTGTGCAAATTCCCAAATGTGATGTTGCTTGGTCGGAATATTTTGATGGGCCTTTATGGCGGTTTGCATATATATTTTTATATGGTTTGTTAAACTGTTTTCGAGAGGGAATTCACTAGACCTCATGGTCTAACCCTCGCTTTTCAAAAACTAAAACCATTTTCAGGTTAGATTCTTGTTCGGGGTCTCATCTGGTGATGATGTAAAGATGTGGCGCTATAGAAGAGGTTTAGTCAAGTGGCGACTTGTAGATTACCGTCGGGCTTCATGTAGCATCTCAGTTGTGAAGGTGTTATCCGCTGCGAACTTAGAGTAGAATTATTGTTAATTATATACTTTGGGACCATTTTTGGTTGTTATGTCGAGAATTATATTTTATGGATTTTGGGTTGTTACATCCACAAACAAAAATCCGGTGGAATCAAGTTGGATTCCACTAACAAAAATCGTTAGTTTTGTTATTGAGAAGTTATTTGGAGAAAAGAAACCCGAGTCTAGGTGCCTTAAGCTAAATGCACAGATGGCTAGCCTTGTCGGTGTACCATTTGTGTGTATCATTTGGAATAATAGAGGACGTTCCTCGTGACCTCTCTTTATTAGAATAAAGAATAATACACTTTGGGAACACGGTCTTGTTAAAAGGGGTTGATTCTTCATGTTGATTTCAGTCGATGTATTGAAAGTGGTCCATAAGTTTTAATGGGCCCTCTATTAGATACGAATAATTATCAAAGTGTCTAGTCGCACACACGTGAATGGTTGCAAAATTGTGAAAACGATGGATAGGTTAGAAGCTTGGCAATTGTGTTTAAGAGAGTAAATTGTACAAGAATAGTGGCATATTTTCGATTGCTATGAGACATGTATAGATGACATATATGGCTTTACATAGGCTTTCAAGCATTGTAGACGTTTTCTTAAATTATCATTCTACTCGAATTATGGTTAAAAACAGTTGATTGATCCCCGCATTACTTTTGAAACACTTAATCCAATAATTAGTTGTTAATTGAAGTGGAGGAATGTTGAGCTAATCTTCTTATTATACAAACGTATAACTAATTGAAATGGTAGGAAATACTTTTGAACGTCTACCACACACTTAAGCAATTTGGATACAAGATTTAAAAAATATTGCTCCAAATTTCTCGAAAATCAAGTTTGAATTCTGCACTTAAATAATAAATAACCTCCAAAACACACACACACACACATATATATATATATATATATATATATATAGAGAGAGAGAGAGAGAGAGAGAGAATGTGTGTGCGTGAAGATCAAAAGAAAATCACAAATATGTTACAAAGTCGTAAAAACCAATCTATATAATTCCATGAGTTTGATTTTAAGCTATAAATCTTATTCTTTCGCATGTTTTGTTTTTGTGTCAAATGTATTTCATGTTTTCAAATGCAAAATAATCCTGAATAGTCCATGTATGGAAACAACATTGTATTAATAATGTATATTTCACATGAAAATTGATTAGCATATTTGTAACATATTTATGATTCTAATTCGATTTGGTGTATATATGTACATATATATAGTGAGTGATATATATGTATATATATATATAGAGAGAGAGAGAGTAATGTGAACCATTTTCTCATATAAAACATGCAATAATACAATATTGTTTAAACATATAATAGTCTTTCACATGTGAAACAAAATATCTCCAATAGTTTCATATGAAACACTCACATATGAACAATAATACCACCTTAATTTTAGCTTAAAATAAAACTTATTAAATTATTAAGATTGATTTTCATGACTTTTAATTATATATAATGGGGATTCAAATAAGAAGAGCAAACATCCTGAGAAGGTAAGAACAAAATGTAAATATGTGAATTACTGAAATATTGAAGATACATATATGAACTTATATATATATATATATATAAATAGTAACACCAATTTCACATATTAATCTTCAAATAAATTATTTTAGAGTTTTTTCAATTATTTCCACTTTACTTTTTTGTTATATTTAATATTTTTATTTAAACTAATATATATATATATATATATATAGTGTGTGTGTGTGTGTTTTGTGTGAAATTGAAAAGCAGTATAAAGATGTAGAAGTGGAAGTGGGTAGTTTTAGTGGGTTTTTCTTTCAAAGACAATATCAATGCCTTTGGTGTATAATTTACAGAATAATGATGCTCTCCACCCACATAAATTAAAGGGATGATGGTAGCATGAATTTAATGACTTAAATTCTATTAACTTTGTTTTGACAACTTTTCTTTCCTATTAATTATTAGGCCATCCGTACCCGGCGAAAGATGGGGCTCGGGATGCCTTCGGGCTCAGCGGGGGTGGGCTACGGGCCTTGCGGGGATGGCGGGGCGGGATGGATTCCGGGGATGGGATCCCGATTCATCCCGAAGGTTTATTAAAAAAAATATATATTTAATTTTTAAAAATAACTCGAACGACATAGGTTGGAACAAGAACTCGAAATCGAACGCTCAAACCGATTTGAGAAAGACTTCGAGTTTTTCATGACCCCGCATGATCACCTTACGGGAAACGCTTTGAGGGTTACTTTAGCGAGAAAATAGCAAATTCAAAAATTCATAATTGGTAGTGTTTTGTATTTTGTAATTTTTATTTTTAATGAATGGTATGAATTTTTATTTTTATTATTTATCTTATTTTTATTTATTAAAAATATATAAATATTTTTATTTTTTTAAATAATTAAATGTATAAATAAAAAAATTAAAATAAATGAGGTGACAAAAGGGTTTGAGGGAATGGGATAAAGGTGTTTAGGGATTGAGTGAGGGATTGAGAAAAGCTGATGTGGCGCTGATGTGGAGCTGGAATCTTTGAAAGATAGAGGGATGAGGTACTGATGGCCTTACATTCAACAAGTTTTTAATTTTTTTAAATACAATATCTAAAATATATATTAATATAATATTTTTAAGTAGAATATTTGTTTTATGATTTTTTTCATTTTTAAAAAACAAAAATTTGTCTAAAACCGAATTTTCTTTATTTTAAAGAATTTATTAGAAATTCTCTGATACATGTAAATTTAAAAACATATTCACTAAAATGTAAACAAAATACTATTACAGAGTATACGGAAATGAACAACATTAAGCAAATTTAAACGACTTAGGCCATCCGTAGCCCAGCGGGTTTCCCATGCGGGTAAGGCCAGGTGGCACAGCGGGTTCAGGGGGTTCGGGTACGCAGGGGCGGGTTATAGCGGGTTCGGGGTGCGGGCTCGGCGATCGGGTTACCCACCCCGCTCATACCCGAAGACTTTATCAATTTTTTTTTTTAATTCTAACGGTAACATTCAAACGGCTATTTGCAATTAATTTTTATTTTTTTCAATTTAAACACTATAAATCAACCTCAATCTCATATACTTTTCACACCAAAATTTAAACACTCACCTCAATCCTTAAATATTTTCTTTCATTTCTTTCAATCCGATATAAACTTTATGGATTCGCCACCCGGTTCATCGTCCGCTTCTTCATCATCCATTGACACCGACGAGGAATTCGGTCAACTATTTGATCGTTATGCAGATTTGTTGCGAGAAGCTGTAGCTAGACGGTATGGTAGCACCGCCTCATCGTCAAGAAGACCGAGGTCCGGGAACATAGAAAGATGTCGGGTAGATGCTAACGACCAGCTTTTGCGGGACTACTTTGGCGAAAACCCGGTGTATAATCCGGATTTGTTTAGACGGCGGTTTAGGATGAGCAGGCAACTATTCGAACGGATAGTTCAAGATTTATCGGGAGTGTATCCATATTTTACACAACGGATTGACGGACTACGCAAACAAGGTTTCTCTCCGATACAAAAGTGTGTATCCGATGTTCGACAATTGGCGTATGGAGTAGCTTCTGACGCACTTGACGATGTTGAACGAGCTTTTGGCGTGCTTAAACAACGTTGAACGAGCTTTTGGCGTGCTTAAACAACGTTGGCATATACTTAAGTACCCGGCACGCGGATGGCATAAGAATAAATTGACGAATATTATGTACGCTTGTCTCATATTACACAATATGATACTCGAAGACGAATGCCATGCCATTTGTGCCGATGGAAACGCCGTGGTAGCGGATGAAACACAAATCACTGAGGCACAACGCGCGACAAATGTTCGAGAAGTCAAAAACCGAGAGACTCATAATAACCTTCGGTCGGATTTGGTCGAACATATTTGGCGTATCCGACTTCCCAACAACGACGACGAGTATATTTTTAATATTTTGAATTTTGAATTTTATTTTGTAATTTTTAATTTTATTTTGTAATTTTTAATTTTATTTTGTAATTTTTAATTTTATTTTGTAATTTTATTTTTATTTTTATGAATGTTATGATTTTTTATTAAAAAATTAGATGAGGTGGCATGTGGGTTTAAGAGGTTCAAAAGGTTGGGGTACGGGATTTGTGAGTTCAAAAAGGTTCAAGAGGGTTCAAAGTGGAAAGCTGATGTGGCGCAGAGGGTTCAAAAGGTTTGAACCTGAGGTACGGATGGCCTTGCTTGCAATAGAGTACAAAAATAGATAAATTTATTTTAAACACGCTTTAATATAAATACCATCAATGTTTAGTTTGTTATAATTTAACACAAAATAAACCGGGCCGTTTACCTAATCACTTATCTGGGTAAATGCTTCCCGGTAAAACTCAATACTATCACTTACTTTCCGGGTAAGATTTTAGTCCACCAAAATGGCATCGTATGCAACAATTTAGCCGGTAAGCGCTAACCGTGGTAAGAGCCGTCGCACTCACTTACCGGGTAAGACTCTCAGTCCTTGCTTTCACTCTCAGTCCTTGCTTCCGCTCTTACCGGGTAAGATTCTTAGTTCTTACCATATTCATCCGGTAAGCTAATGTGACTTGGTAAGCACTTACCCAGATAAACGTTTTGTAAACGGCCCCTTAGTAAAGTTGGTGTTTGTTTGTTAGCAACTAAATAAGTTTAGTGGAATTCTTTGTTTATTTGTTAGCTATACACGACAGTTTATTAGTGGCTTAGTGATACAGATAGTGACTTATTCAGTAAACTTCTTGGAGAACTTTATGCAGAAAGTCAAGTTTTTTTTTTCTTCCCAAATTTGTCTTTCCCAAATAAAAACACGTTCATTCAATTTATGAAAAATTCTATGCATTTTTTCCAAACTTGTCATTCAAAATTAAAAACACATTCATTCAATCTATACAAAATAACCATGAAAACTTTAGGTCTTCCAGTTACAACACATTAAGAACTCCTCTAAATGCCATTTAGGTAATCAATCCTACATAACTCCAAGGTCCAACCCATACAAGTTAGGTAAAAACCCCTTGTGGGGTGGATAGAAATTTGGTACACTCAAAATGTTCCACTTTTGAAATTATAAACATTATACTTTGAATTTCATTTCTAATTGTAACAAGCCTTTTAAAAGTTAGAATCAAATACAATTGTCAACGTAAATTAATCGATAGGGTCCTAGCACACATGGCCTAATACTTGTGTCGGCCTTACCAGCCCTGGTCCTAGCACACATGGCCTAGTCCTTGTGACGGCCTAACCAACGCCTGTCCTAGAACACATGGCCTACTCCTTAACTACTTATGTCGGGCCTAACCAACCCTCGTCCTAGCACCCATGGCTTAGTCCTTAGATCATTCTCCAATTCTCATACACACCGATCAACCATGGTTGTGTCCTTGACTTGCCAACCTATTTCTCGAGTCACATATGCCATCTAGGACACATTTCAATTCCAACATTAATTATTTACTTCAAAAAGACTTGAAAAAACATACCTAAAAGGTGAAATCTTTACCAACTTTCCGTTTCCACACCCCTACAAGACGAATCGTTTTAGTCTATTTCTAAAAGTTACTTGATGAGAAGCAAGATCGTTGTTATTGATACATCCCTAGATAAGACCAGTCTAATTCAATATATCTCACTCGAAAAAAAGGTACGAAGATAAGAAATAAGCATGAATTTGGCACAAAGGCAAGTTCCTAATGATTTGATCAAATGTAAATTCCTCTATAAAATCAAATCAATCAAGTATACCTCATTGGTAATATATAAGCTTGAATTTGGCACAAAAGTAAGATGCATCAGGCTCCAATGATTGGATCAAAACCAACTATGCCAGAATTAAAAAAAAATGCATATCCCCCCAAATTGGGTGTTTTGGCCCTGTAATAGATGTATGCCCTAATAATAGATATACATCTTACTAAAAATTTACAAGAAAATAAGAATGCCACCCCATTAAGTACAACTTTTATTGCATATTGTACAAACCCACATGGCTTCTAGAATCTTGATTTGATGATTGTCAGATTGTGGCTCTAAAAAGGAATAACCAACACCCAAAAGGTACAACTTCTGATGCATAATGATTAAAGTCACCATGAAAAATACCCACATAGTACAACTTCTAATGCATAATATACAAGTCACAATGAGAATACAACTTCTGATGCATAATGTACAACTCACTACAGCATGATTAAGAACGAGGGTTTACCAAATTGGAATCAAAATTTCAAAATAAGATGCATAAAATTTGAACATTGATTGTACACACAATTAGTATATATGAGCAAAGCAAAATTACACCCAAATTTTATTATCATCAACAACCGAATTTCGTATGAATGTAAAAAGAGTATATGATTTCCACTCAAACTAATATGAATTTTAAATCAGTTCCAACATAAAATCGTATTTAATAAATAAAATAATAGGAACAAACAAACAAACGCCATCGCTCAACGGCGGCAACGAGTGATGGCGCTGCAACCACGGGTGTAAGGGTTAGCCTGACCTCCGGAACGGCAGTTGTAGTACGACGCACCGCGTCTGGAGCAAGGGACGTTGTTGCGGCTCAGCGCACCGTAGCTGATGTAACGACGATTGTTGACTAAAATGCGCCGGTGTGATTCGCTGTCCATAGCGAACTCCATGTCGTCAAAATCCAGATCTCCGCCTTCAGCAAGACATTCCGCCATAGATCCACGGCAGGCGCTGCCGACGGTGGAGGTACTGGTCGGAATCCATCCTAGATGGTGGTCCCCACCGCTTGAAGCGGCGTCAACGGCAGGAAATGAGAGCGCGATCATGTGAGCGACAAGGATTACAGCACAAATCACGAGCAAACCAGCAGATTTCGACATCTTTCCCAGCTTTCTCTCTCTAGATTACTTTCTCTCTCTTGTTTGATGTTTGGGGAGAGATGAAAAGAGTTGACAGATAGAGTGGGAAGGGTCACAAAAAGGAGGCTTTAAAGGAGAACAATAGGCACCAAGATGAGAATATTACATTTTCACCTTTCAACTTTGAATAAATGACAAGTCACCCCCTTTAAGTTCAAACAATCTTCATTCTTTAAAATGTTCATTGACTCGATCATGTCAGGTATTTCTAAGTTGGAAGTTTGTCTATTTGAAGCTAATGTATGAGATCGCATTTCATTCAGAAAAAAACTCAAGATGGGAAAAGGAAGAATTTAAAGCTTTTATGTTATTTTTAGGCAAAATAGACCAGAGTGTTCTTATACTTATAGTTTTTTAATAGATAATTGAACAAAAACCGTATCAAATATTTTAAGTTGGTTGTTTAAAAATTAAAGTTTATCTATTATAACTTAGATTTCTTGAGCAAAAATCTTATATTTCAATATCATTTGATTGATTATCATACATGTATCAATAAACAAATGATAAAAGTTTCGTATGTTTGAATCTGATATGTTGAATATTTTACAAAGTAATTTCAAATGATCATGTCATCAACTAATAATCTAATATAAAGGTCGGAATTCAAAGATAATGAGCTTGGTCATGACCATTAAAGGTGGGGGAGCATCAGACGAGTTCGGGTGGAGTGGGTTAAAACCCGATCGGGTTTCAAGTTTGGGTAAAGAGGCCTGAGTGCCTGACTATCATGATTTTGGGTGGGATTTGTTTCGGTTCAGGTAGAAATCGAGTAGGACGGGTTTGAGTAACATTGATTTAAAATTTTGATTCATGTCTCATGTGAGAACTGAGATGGTTGTGTTGTAATTGTTTGCATGACCAGACTGCTTGTATCTTCTGTCTAGCTCGAGGTAGCATAAGCATGCATATAAATCCTATGTGAGAACTGAGATGGTTGTGTTGTAATTGTTTGCATGACCAGACTGCTTGTATCTTATGTCTAGCTTGAGGTAGCATAAGCATGCATATAAATCCTATGCAGCATAAGAGATTAAGAGATGCATGATGTATCTATATGCTTATGTACAACCCTTTTATGCAACATGGATTATAAAGAGAAAAGGTATTCCCAAACCCAACATTATGATGTTAAATGGATTTACAATTCTTGTTAATGCATGTGGCATGGATTTATAAACACTATGTGTTATTTCTTAACTTAACCTAAATCTAATCACAAGACCGTAGTTTAGATGGGCCTTAGGACTTTGGGTTTCGGGTGGAGGGTGTGCAAACCCAACCCGAAACCTACAATCCTATTTAGATTTAGGTTTTCGGCCTATGGGTTTAAACTAAAATCGATTCTCGGTTTAAACCAAAATTTATAGTTCAAAATGGGCATGTTCGTCAGGTTAGTTCGGGCTTTGCTTAGTCCTAATTAACGGTTTGTGTCAATTGGCTTACATTTCAAAAGGACTAAACGGTCATTAAACAAAGTTGAAGAGCCTAAACATAAATACTCACATAAGAAGAATATTAGTGGGGGGCTTAGTTTTGGAATTGGCATCAAAGTTTGAAAGAATTACGAAAGTGCCACCAAGATTAGGTGCCGTTTACTAATTTGACCTTTGCATACATGGTGATGATGCTTGCCCACTAACTTTGAGCTGGTTTTTCTGTTTTTTGTCTTTCTATTTTTTTTAATACCAATATTACCTTTATTCAAAAAAATTGAGACCAATATAAAATTCTGATAAAAAATATATTTTTTATGACATTTCTTTTCATTAAATTTTAAATCAAGGTATTTATTTATATGACAACTTCTCATGAAAATAAATATACTTAATGGATATGTAAGTTATAACCCACTTTTATTTTGAATCATGGTATTTATTTTCATAACAACTACTCATAAAATAAATATTTCTCATGATATAAATTTACTAAAAAACATATTTTAATCAAAAAAACTAAAATCGTGTAAAGAAAAAAGTTGTTATAAAGTTACTTACTTCAATTTAAATGTATAAATATGTTATAAAAATATAACCCCGTAAGGCCATGAGTACCCGTACCCTTTGAACCTCAACGCCACATCAGCTTTTCTCTCTTACCCTTTCAACCTTAAGACCTTCCGTAATGGAACCCTCAAGCCCTCAAGCCACCTCAGCGCCACATCAGCTTTTCTCCTTACCCTCTCCTTACCCTAAAGTGGAGTACCGGAACCCTCAAGCCCTCTTGCCACCTTATTTTTTTTAATTCTTTTATTTATACATTTAATTATTTAACAAAATAAAAATATTTATATATTTTTTAATAAATAAAAATAAGATAAATAATAAAAATAAAAATTCATATCATTCATTCATTAAAAAATTAAAAATTACAAAATAGAAAACACTAAAAAAATAAAAATTACAAAATACAAAACACAAAAAAAATAAAAATTACAAAATACAAAACACTAAAAAAATAAAAATTAC
The DNA here is from genome assembly GCA_033807775.1 of Saussurea involucrata. Lineage (NCBI taxonomy): Eukaryota > Viridiplantae > Streptophyta > Magnoliopsida > Asterales > Asteraceae > Saussurea > Saussurea involucrata. The sequence goes on along the minus strand of CM066313.1, from coordinate 78,145,602 downwards.
AAAATACAAAATACAAAACACTAAAAATTATGATATTTTCTAATTTTCTTTTTTCTCGCTAAAGTAGCCCTCAAAACGTCTCCCGAAAGGTGATCATGTGAGGATATGAAAAACTCGAAGTCTTGTTGATATCGTTTTTCTCGTTCGATTTCTCGTTCGAGTTCGAGTTTTTCATTTTGTACTCCATTGTATCCTCAATCTTCTCGGTGAACGTCGTCAACAACTGAGTAACACTTTCGTTCGTATTCGACCCGCTCGTATTACTCGTTGATTTTTTTTTGCCTTGTTTCTCCCGATGGGTCGTTGAAGTTGCTCGACCTCGTTGACGTCTTCATCGTCATCATCGGAAGGTTTGGTACGTTTTGAACCCCGCGATGAAGTTGTCGTCATCGTTGGAACGGCTCCCCATTTTGGACATTTTTTGAGGACTTCCCAAGCTTGCTCGTGAGTGAAAGCAACCCCAAGTTGTGCTCGGTACCGTTCGTGTGTCGTTCGTGAAATGCCGGCCTCACTCATTCCGCTTGATCTATTAGTGACCAAGTTGTTGTAGATGCCGCCAAAAGAATTTATTTTTTTATTGAGGTCGTTGAACTTGGTGTTGAGTTGATGAATCGTTCGATAATTTCCACGACCCATAAAACTAAAGAACACTTGCCCGATTCGGGTCCAAAAACTTTCTACATTTATGTAAATTCAAGTATAAGAATATTAACAAAAATAATAATAATATTAATAATAATAATAATAATAACAATAATAATAATAATAATAACAATAAAAATATTACCACCGGTTTGTGCGTTATCGACAACGGGGTCCTCCGAAACGTCAACCCACGCCGACACTAACGCGAGTTCCTCGTCTTTACTCCACATCTGTTTGGCGGCTCTATTTTCATATTTTTTGTTTTTTCCTTTTCTCGTTGGTGTCGGGTTTGATGGTTCCGGGATAGATTGTTGTGTGGAGATGAATTGTGGTGTGTGCGGGCTAGAATGTTGGGTTTCCGGAACAATGTCGTCGTCGAGATCGATTGCGGGTGAAGGAAAATTGTAGTTGGCCGGAGTAAAACCTTGTTGAATCAAATCGGGACGTGTAAATTGGTAAGGAAATTGTTGGAAAAATTGTTGCGGAAATTGTGGCGGAAATTGTTGCGAAAATTGTTGCGAAAATTACGGATGACAATCTTGTTGTGAAAACGCTTGGAAACCAAGCTCCGGGTCTTCTTGCGGTTGCGGTGTATCCGGTCGGTTACGACGGGATGTAGGTGTTTTGTTTGGATTCATGATGAAATTTGAGAGAGTTTGAGAGAATTTGAGAGATTTTGGTGTGAAAAAATAAGAGGTTTGGATTAATATATATAGTGTGATTAAATTGAAAAAAAATTAAAAATAAATAAATATAAATATAGCCGTTGCTAGCCGTTGGAGTTTATTTATTTTCAAAAATTTTAAAAAAATAAATAAAAAAACAAACAAATCATTCGGGATCAACGGGTTTGTGAACCCGCATGCCAAGCCCCCCCCCCCCCCCCCCGTATTGGAACCCTCCCAAGCCCTCAACCTACCCGAGACCGAGACCGATACGAATGGCCTAAAAGTGGAGTACCAGTACCTTTTGAACCCTTGCCACCTCATCCCTTTTAATTCTTTTATTTATACATTTAATTATTTAACAAAATAAAAATATTTATATATTTTTTAATAAATAAAAATAAGATAAATAATAAAAATAAAAATTCATATCATTCATTAAAAAATTAAAAATTACAAAATACAAAACACTAAAAAATTAAAAAATACAAAATACAAAACACTAAAAATTATGATATTTTCTAATTTTCTCTTTTCTCGCTAAAGTAGCCCTCAAAACGTCTCCAGAAAGGTGATCATGCGGAGATATGAAAAACTCGAAGTCTTGTTGATATCGTTTTTCTCGTTCGAGTTCCAACTTATCTCGTTCGAGTTCGAGTTTTTTCATTTTGAACTCCATTGTACCCTCAATCTGCTCGTTGAACGAGCCTATGGTCTTCAACAACTGAGTAACACTTTCGTCCGTATTCGACCCGGTCGTATTACTCGTTGATGTTTTTTTTGCCTTGTTTCTCCCGATGGGTCGTTGAAGTTGCTCGACCTCGTCGACCCGAACATCTTCATCGTCATCATCGGAAGGTTTGGTACGTTTTGAACCCCGGGATGAATTTGTCGACATCGTTGGAACCGTTGCCCATTTTGGACATTTTTTGAGGGCATCCCAAGCTTGTTCATGGGTGAAACCAACCCCACATTCCGCTTGGTACCGGTGGTGTGTCCTTCGTAAAATATCGGCTTCACTCATTCCGCTTGATCTATTATAGAACAAGTTGTTGTAGATGCCGGCAAAAAAACGATATTTTCTTGTTGAGGCCGTTGAACTTGGTGTTCAGTTGATGCAATGATCTATAATATTGGCGACCCATAGAATCATAGAACACCTTCGAGATTCGGTTCCAAAAACTGTCTACATTTATATAAATTCAAGTATAAGAATAATAACAAGAATATTAATAATAATAATAATAATAATAATAAAAATAATAATAATAAAAATAATAATAAAAATATTACCACCGGTTTGTGCGTTTCCGATAACGGGGTCCTCCGAAACGTCAACCCACGCCGACACTAACGCCACTTCCTCCTCTTTTGTCCACACCTGTCGTTTTTGCCTTGTTTCAAATTTTTCTTTTTTTCCTTTTTGCGTTGGTGTCGGGTTTGATGGTTCCGGAATTGATTGTTGTGTGGAGATCGATTGTGGTGTGTGCGGTTGTTGGGTTTCAAGAACAAAGTCGTCGTCGAGATTGATTGCGGGTTGAGAAAGTTGGTAATTGGCGGGAGTAAAGCCTTGTTGAATCAAAGCAGGATATGTAAATTGATGAGCATACGGGTGTTGCGGAAATTGTTGGAAACCAACGTTTGGGGGCGGTTGCGGAACATAACCTTGTTGAGAAAACGGTTGTTGCGGAACATAACCTTGTTGAGAAAACGCTTGTTGCGGAACATAACCTTGTTGAGAAAACGGTTGGAAGCCAAGCTCCGGGTCTTGTTGCGGTGTATCCGGTCGGTTACGACGGGATGTAGGTGTGGTGTTTGGATTCATGATGAAATTTGAGAGAAATGGAAGAAGGTATTGAATTTGAGAGAATTTGGTGTGAAAAAATAAGATGTTTGGATTAATATATATAGTGTGATTAATTTGAAAAAAAAAATTAAAAAATATATTTTTTAAACAAACTAGCCGTTCAACGGCATTTTTTTTTAAAAATTTATAAAAAGAATAAAAATAAAAATAAAATGGCACGGGTTAATCGGGTTGGGGAACCCGATACCCCGAACCCTCCCCCTACCCGCAAACCCCGTACCCGAGCCCGCTGAACCCTTGCCTTACCCGATGCGGTACCCGGAAGTCGCTACGCATGGCCTAATATTTTGGAAATTAAACCATAAATATAAATAGTTATTTTTTATATATATTATAAAAAAGTTGCTATAATTATATATTATTTTAAATTATGAATATTTTTATGAAAATAAATACCATGATTCAAAATAAAAGTGCATTATAGTATACATATTCATAATTTCAAAGAATTTAATCAATATATATTTATAGCAACTCTTTAATAATATATATAAAATATAATTATTTATATTTATGTTTTACCTTCCAAAATATTATGGGGTATGTATTCTTATATATACTGTATTATAAAACATTTATGAAAAACTTTTAAAAACAATCCATAAAGCCTTATCTACTGCTATTTAATGTTGATTACACTAGCAAAGTTTTATGTACCACTGTTAATATTAATTACTTAATTAGTTCTTATCTTTAACTTCTTCCTTTTAGTCCTTAGGGCATCCACAATGGTAAAGCTTTTATCAAAGACTTGAAAAAAATAAAAGTATATAAAAAATATGTTGGTCCCACCAATATATACTTTCTCTCTCTTTTGTCTCTCACATTCATTTTTTCAAAGACTTGAGGAACATCAAGCATTTGATGAGTAAAGTCATTTTCAAGTCTTTCTCTCCAATGTTCAAGTCTTCTTCAAGTCCTCATTAACCTTTCTTCAAATACCATTGGAGATGCTCTCTCTAGCTCCCTACAAATTCTCAAATGGTAAACCCCTAAAAAAAAGTATCATTCTTTAATCCTCATGTGTTACCTAATTAATCTTATCTCTTAACCACTTTCAAATTCTCAAATCATGAACCCCTCAAAAAGCGTCATTCTCTGTACAAATTTATAAAGAAAATATTATAATTTTCTCAAAACTACACAAAACCGTTTTATAAAATCGACAATGATAAAATAAATAAAAAACATTAAAATCAAGATATATCGCGTTGCATTACGCGAGTACTCTTCTAGTTTCTTATAACATGTTTATACATTTCAAATTTTCAATCGAAGTATGTAAATTTATAACAATTTTTTCTGTACACGATTTAAGTTTTTTGATTAAAATATGTTTTTAGTAAACTTATATCATGAAAAAATATTAGAATAATAAATATTTGTATATATTTTACTGTTCAAACTACTTTTAAAAAATCTATACATGTGTGTCATAACTTGTTAACCGTTGTACAATTTTTTTATAGATACATCTGAATATACTTTGCAATTTGCAATTAATGAGTATGCCTTGAAAAATATTAATTTTAAAGAATAATAACCAACATGTTATAATTTAATAGTAAAACTAGGTAACAGCACCGCGCATTGCGCTGTGAATACAAATATTATTATAAAGATTAATATATTTTACTAAAAATTGATTTATAAGCAGTTGTTATCTTACTAAAAGACAAAAAAATTAAAAAAACATAATTTATTAAAATAAGTATTGTTAGCTTACTAAAAGAAAGAATACAAACATTGATATCTTACTAAGAAAATAAAACAATTTAAAAGTAATGATTTATAATCATTGTTAGTTTACTAAGAAAAACAAAAAATTAAATAAATACAAAATATACTTTATTAAATAAATTTTGATTTATAAGTATTGTTAACTTATCCAAAAAAAAATGTAAATAAATAAAAATATACATATTAAAAAAATTGATTTATAAACATTTTTAGCTTACTAAAAGAAAAAATAAAAAATATGCTTTATTAAAATAAGTATTTGGTTTATAATCATTGTTATCTATCTTAATAAAAAAAAGTTCATATAATATTTAGATCAAGTAAAGTTACGAAGGAAAAATAAATCAATAAACTCAATAATTATAATAAAATAACCATTGTTATAAAATAATAATTATAATTTATTAGAAAATTTGTTGATTTATAAGTCGTTGTTATCTTACTAAAAATAAAAATATATATATAAAAAATATAATTTATTAAAATAAGTATTTGATTTATAAATATTGTTAGCTTATTAAAAGAAAGAATATAAACATTTGTATAGATCTTACTAAAAAAATAAAACAATTTAAAAGTATTGATTTATAATCATTGTTAACTTATTAAGAAAAACAAAAATTAAATAAATAAAAAATATATATTTTATTAAATAAGTTGTGATTTATAAGTCCTGTTAGGTTATCCATAAAAAATGTAAATAAATAAAAACATACAACATTAAAAATAATTTTGATTTATAAGCATTGTTAGCCTACTAAAAGATAAAAAAATATAACATATTAAAATAAGTATTGTTAGCTTACACAAAAAAATGTAAATAAACAAAAATATATTTTTGATTTATAAGCATTGTTGGCTTAATAAAAAAAATAAGTATTGATTTATAATGATTGTTATCTATCTTAATAAAATAATATCATATAATATTTCACTCATTGAACCTTACAAAGTAAAATAAATAAATAAATAAACTCATTAATAATAATAAAATAATCATCGTTATGTAACAACCCAGTCTAAATAAAGCATACATAGCATTTAAATTTAAAGAATTACAATACTGGGTCCCAAAATTTCATTACATCTGTCTCAAAATTTAGGTTGGCGGAAACAACCTATACACAACTGAGAATATACTAGTTTCTATAAGTGTCAGTGACACTGTCTCTATCTGCATCTGTACTCTATTATGCTCTTGCTCACTTACCTGAGCCTCCTACTATCTGCTTACCTGAAAAGGTTTAGTTTGGAAAATGTGAGGGTTAGACCATGAGGTCTAGTGAGCTCCCTCCTGACAGTTCTCAAATCATTTAAAAACGGTTTATAACTTTCAAGCATCTTTAGATAAAACGTCCAAGCATCTTTACATAAAACTTTTAAGCATCTTTACATAAAACATTCAAACATCTTTACATAAAACTTTCACGGAATAAACCGCTCCCGTAAATGGCACCTTGAAGTCACCCGAAGGCGACAACGAGTCAGCCTAACGCTGCCTTACTGGGTCACTCCCTCCCATGACATAAACGGAACCTCCCCCCGGCGTGAGCTCTGGCGGGCCTACCCCCCGACTTGGCCAATTTACGTATACCACAATGTATGCATACATCTCATATAAACTTTCAAACAAATAAAATCATGTAAATAACATGGCATTTCTACCCATTTACTTACTTCTGAAAACATGTTCAAAAACACGTATTTTAGTTAGAAAACTCACATGTCCTTCTCACTCCGAAACTACTTACTTAAACTTCCGATCTCTAGATGGAATACCTAAAATTTTAGGAAATCGCATATCATAAATCTTTCAATTGTTACCCGGGATTACATTCGAACATAACCTATAATTATCTAAGTTGGTACGTTACACATCTAGTTCGAAATTTGGGTTCTGGACTTTACTTACCGGCCCAAGTATCGGATTTCCCAAAAACCAAATCAACTCCCATACGGCCCAACACAGGTTTCCGGCTCCAGTGTGGACTCCGGATCCCTTCGGCACACATTTAAATAATTCTGGATCCGCCATTAAAAACCATAATTCCGGATCTTAATTTCTCAAATTCCGGATCTGTTGTTTTAGGCCCAAGTCCGGTTCTTTTGGTTTGAATCCGGGTCCACGGTCAATACCGGATCGTTTGTAAAATAAGGCTCAATTCCGGATCCATATCTTGATTACGCCCATAACATATTAATTAATTCCGGAACTTGAGAAAATACCGGATCCAGCCCAAACGTTAAATTTTCCGGATCTGTTGATGGATTCCGGATCCTTCGACCCATTCCGGATCCATCACTCAAATCCAAACCATTCCGGATCCAATAGGATTCCAGATCACATCGAGTTCCTATTCTGGATCTTAATAAATTCCGGAACCTCGCAAAAGTCATGGTGATGCAATACTGATTAGCATTAATACTGAAAATTAATCCATTTTAAATTAATTACTAAGTCCATTCCTAAACAAAATGGTTATTCTAACTCTACTAATCCACTTAATCTTATTTTTGCACAACTTACAACTGATTGATTCTTGTATACACAAAAACCCATTAACTAAAATCCATTTATTCTGACCTTCTCAAAATAAGCAAGAATAGGGATTAAAAGATGAGATTACCTGAATGAATCAATGTAGAATCAGATTCCAATCCCCTTTCCTCTTTCAGATTTGTAGAACGATGAGGCTTTCTCTTCCAATTTGAAATTGAACAATTTTCCTTCTCTGTTTCTCCCTCTGTAAGCCGCCACACACATAGATGAATAGTTCCTAGGGTTTTGAGCCCCATTTAAGGGTTTTTATACCTTCTTAACATATTACAATTCAGACCCTGGACTTTCAACTTTACAACAATTCCCACGAGACTTAATTCTTTCAATTAAACCCTAGTTATTACAACACTCCCCCTCAAAAGAATTCCGTCCCCGGTATTCCATTATCGAAAAGGTGAGGGTAACTGGACCTCATGTCCGCTTCTACTTCCCAAGTTCGTACACTATCTAACCAACCTTCAAAATTTCGACGGATCCACAAAACATAGTCCACTTCACTTTTCTCCTGAATGTACCACTCCAACTATGGCGTCTTTCACATCAGACTGCCCCTTTCCTAAAATCGTGGTTCAGAAGTCTTATGCTTTTCAGTCCAACCAACTTAGTTCCACTCGGTTGTCCCAAACCGTTCGGATGGAAAACATAACCGTACTCCATACTTCGGAACCGCCCTCGGTGAGTCACCACTTTGCTATATCGAGCTATCTTGTACCATATACTTGTAACCTCTCTGATCACTATACTCGCTTAAATACCACCTGATAAATCCAAGGCCAATCACACCTCAATTTGCTCGCTCCCGTCCACACACCGGGACCCACGGTTTTAAAACACGTCTAATTAAGGTCTCTCATACATCTTTACTTCCTTAAAGAAGGAACTTGACGGAATTCTCCGCCACAACACGAGAATCTTTTACCGGGAAAAATCACTCACTTGACAACTTGGCACAAGGCCAACCTTGTACCTCCCGACAAACTCATACCCAAGAGTTCCTTCGTCGGATTACATGCAATTCTAGATTACTTCTCCCAACCGACCTTCATCTATGCGGATAACACCTCCTTTTCTCGAAACACATCGGCTACAGCTCATCAACCGTCTCATACGTTCTCACCACTTCATCACTCCACACTTATACGTAACTAAAAGCAGGAAACCTCCAAGATCCCTCATTGAAGTGTTCACCTATTCGAATTGAACTTATCCTGAAAACACATCAATTCCTCACTGCTTGCCACAAGCGTTTAGTTATATATAACATAACTTCGGTTACCCTCACTCAACTAGGAGGAGTAGCCATGGTCACACAAAACTATTCTCAATAGCTTATCACTGAACGACCAGTTCGTTTGAACATTTCTCACAACATCACCAATTCAAACTCATTCAACTGCCTTTTTCCACTTCTTTCCCGCACTTAAAACATACACAAATCCCCTTCCTCCGTACTCTTTCCAGGGGTTCGCATACTTACTGATGTCAATCTACACATAATACTCCACTTTTTCGGTGTTACTGCCAAGCTTACTGCTTCTAACCTACTCTCTTAGTCCGACGTACTATCTTCACCTCCCCACGTTAGCGTGGAGCACCGCCTCCCAAACATTACTTGCCTCTCTCTTCCGACCTTTCCACATGCTGATAACATTTTCTCATTAATATACAAAACCAAACAGTTGCACCCAAAATTCTAACCTGAGGTATCCAACCAAGTTATCTCGAAATGACACAGTTGTTCGAAGTCACTACACGCTCCTTGATTTCTAACTGTTACCTTCTCGAATAATTCCTTCACACATAAGAAACAATTCCCATTCTTTAAAGATTTCGCATCTACTACACCACATTTTTGACTAACCCATCCAACATCTTCTTTAAATTTCCAATGATCCCAAAAGCATACTTACTTAGCGACTCACACAACCAAAAACACTTGGTTTCTCATTTGGGTAACCACCCACTACCGCTCCGCCATTCAATTATGATAATAGCCATATCACAACGCCAACTTACAAACCACGTGCCCCAACAACTTGATTAACAAATTGTACGTGTAACAACCCAGTTCCCATAACATACAACATATAACATAACCTGCATATATATCATTGATTTACAACGAAAGTTACATAACAAACCAAGTACGGTCCCTTCGGTCTCCTAAATTACAAAATATATATATAAAAGCTTCCTTCACTTTATCCTCTCCTTTGCCGATCCTTAACCTGGAAAACATATTTTTGAAAACAAAATGAGGGTTAGACCAAACGGGTCTAGTGAGTTAATCCCGGTCCTTTCCAAAATTCATTATAAAACCTTTCGTCAATCAAAATAGTTTAAATACAACCTTTGCCAATACACACATATACCATAAGTATATAAACGTCACATATATATACCACACGTATTTTAATTACTACATCAAGACTCGTGCATCGTGCTCAACTCCTCCTCATTCCTCGTTACCATGGCCATATTAGTTGGTAGCAAGCCAACTAATAAATCAACGTCGTACAACAACTACGACACATCACCGGTCCGCACACCGGAACCCGGCAACACACCGGTCCGCTCACCGGAACCCGGCAAAAAGTGCACTCGTGTAGTGCAAAGCTTATATAAATACAATATATATCTCATTACATCATATTGTCATTTATATACACATAATCATATTCCTACCACATAATCATCTCATATATATATATATATATATATATAAACACACATATATATGTATCCCAGTTCAAAAAACGTTTTAAAGCAAAACTCACCTCGATCGCTTATCCATAAACACTTCCAAGCTTTTCTCCAAAAGATTCAGTCTTTCAATCCAAATCCACAGAATCTGTAACAGATTAAATACAAATATCGCCTTACTAGTCAAACACATAAAGCCTACTAAAATCTTATCCTTAACAGCTCTCCCTTCAGCGACTTATCACGGGGGTTCCGCTACCCGGATAGCGGATGGGGTCAAAGGGCAACGCCCTTGCGGGGTCTGGGGGCCGCCCCCAGGAAGTTTTCGGAGCAACTTAATCTAAAAATACAATCAGAAACTATATCCGGACACTACCAAAACTACCGAAACTCGCTGCACCGGGACTCCACTGTACCGGGACTCCACTGTACCGGGACTCTCCAGTACCGGGACTCCTCAGTACCGGGACTCCACCGGGAGTCGGCAGTACCGGGACTCCACCGGGAGTCTCAAGAACACAGTCGGTCTAAACTTTCCCAGATGCGATTGAAATCTATACAAAACACGAAACTGGAAATTCCAAACCGATAGGAATTTACTACTGATGATTACAAACACAAAACCTAAAGAATACATACCTTAATTTTTTATTCCAACACACTCAATCGGAGCCTTAACCATACTTCCTTCTTCTGCTTCTTTTCTCCTCAAGAACACGCACACACACACACACTGATATTTTGAGTTATGAAATATCTGAAAATCCTAAAGGGGTAATATCAAATCCCCATTTACCAAATGAACCTTCAACTATCAACTAATGTCCAACACCCCTTTTACTTATTATTTTACCCTAACTTACCCTAAACCTCGTTTTATAAAGTTAACTATATTTAACGGAATTAGGATTTAACTAACGAACTTACCCGGGGTATTACAGTACGCCTCATCCGCAATCCCCAAAAAGTCTTCCATCTGATGCTTCCTCTTCTAACATCACATTACTACAACACTGATTGGCACATTTATCTTGGCAATTGATGCCATTACTCATTCGTACATTCTCCACCCATAACATCACACTGCAGACCATGTCTCTCATGGTCATTCGTACACAATTCAAACTTGCCTTCATATTCTCCCGCATAAATAACCGAGTCTATCTCTCTACTTTGTCTTTCCCCAACTCTAGTTGAACCACAACTTACGAGTTTCCAATTAACTTAAACATACTCGCTTCTTGCTAGCTCTTTGCGATCCCAACCATTACATAGACAGGGTACATTCCCCCACAGATCGATATAATCTATACACTCACTTCGCTTGTGCTAAATACCTCATCCTTTTACGAATCGTCCAAACCTCGTAAGTAAAACGTTTATCCACAACAACAGTCTTTCACCATCTTAACACCCATACAAGGTGGTCCACCACCATGCATGTGCCTATCTTTCCTAGATGACCTCCTGCGTCTTCACACCAGAGCGATTTTCTCAACTTTCAACCTTCTGATTCAAGTCTTCGGTCTCAGACACCTTACACCGCTGCCGACTTCAACATCAATAGTCGACCTGTTGATACTTCCCTAACCTTTTCGTCAACAAGGTTCCTCACTGAACCTAATCCTTCCCACATATCATAATCAACTTCATATCCCGTCGTCCTCACCTAGAGGGGAAAATTTCGAGACTTCCCGTGTAATGTCAATATTACAAGACCACCTCAAAACTCATATTCGACGTCGAGGACATTTCATTTCTGCCTCACAACACTACTCATAACGAGTTGCTAACACCTTGATGACTTCAAGTCCTTCCTCCGGACACAACCGTCCCTCGACAACTGTATTTCCAGTTACCGAACAAGGGTACATACCCTCATACAACCGATACCAAAGTCCACTTCTGACTCTTCCACTATTCACCCCTCTTCTTGAACACAAATGCCAAAACTACAAACATTCTCTCCTGGTTTGTCCAACACTTCTCCACTCTCGAAATCCTTCCTTATCTTAAAATGTAATACTCTACGACCTAGTGAGTTCATAGCCTTCATGCATGACAACGCGATAAATGAATCATTTCACACTTTTTATCATTTTAAAGAAACAACACTTGGAAACAACTTGGGTACACATGACCCCAACACTCTCATAACTCCAATGCCCTACACAACGATCTCGAGAATCGTTCGCATGCAACCTTTCAGTAAAAACTCAATCTTACTCAACCAAAATGACGTTGTTACGACAGAAATCTATTGAATGAAAATCTTCTTATATGGCAAAATTTTTGAAAGAACTACCGACACGAATTAAACTAGTCGGCTCCCACACTCATTTATGTGACGTTGACATGTCAATACTTATTTTGGTTATAAAAGCTTTACAGACAAACGTTTTCTTGACTTTTTGCAACAATTTAACTTATCATGAAAAGAGTGGGATATTTTTGCAATTTGCTAAGCTCAAAATTTCCTTGTGCGACGTAAATGGAATTACCCTTTTCTTTAAACATACGCTTGCACACGCTGACTCATTTCCGATCAAAATTGATATTTACACGTTTACTTTAATCACGAAAATCTCATGTAACACATGTAAGGACGCAATGCATGAAACTCTACTTGCAATTGAAGGCTACTCACTCTAACAAGGTCAACCGCTTTACTCACGCAACTTATCATTGACACTCTACCTTCGACCAGTGGTCGCTCTCTCGGCCTTGCAACAACTTGCTGTACATGTTGGTAATTTACGTTCAAAACATGGGTTTCAAAAACTCATAAGAAGTAAAAATATTACGCAACGGAAGCAAAATAAAACATTTGAACAAAACATAAAACCATTTTATTCCCACCAAGGATCTTGTTACATGCATGAAAAGATAAATAAATCATATAGCAAGAGAGTTCAAGATTACAACCTTTGAAGACTTTGAATCCTCTCGGGAGGTTGGATGTTGATGATGAATGTAGAACCCAAAAGAGAGCTCCTCTAGCGGTATCCACCACAAGCACTGACACCTTCTGGAATGCTAGTTCCTATTATTTCAAGATGCAAGTATGGAGCTTTGTATCCAAAACTACAAGAGATTGGATAGCAAGAAGAACACCAAACCACCACTCTTGGTGGTTTCGGCCGAAAGGAGAGGGAAGGGAGAGAGAGAGAACCAAAAATGAATGCCTTGCTTTTTCCAAGTATTCAATCTCAATTAATTCAAAATCACAAGACCACGTGCAACATCTATTGGACCACAAAAGGGTCCAATGAGGTTTGAGCTTCTCATGCAAATTTTCACTTAAGCCCCCTCTGGTTTAAATTAGTTAAAATCATTATTTTAACTATTTAAACTTATTCTATATTCAGTCCCTCCTTTTAAATTCTAGTTATTTATTAAAATCATCATATTTTAATAAACTAGAATTCTTATTTGCATCTCATATCAAGAATTATATTCAACAATATAATTAATAATATTTATCAAGAAATAATAATATTTATCAAGGATCAAATTCTTATAAATATCAATTCGGTGTCTACTTGTTGTTCGGTGTGACCCTATAGGATCATATATTACCGGCAATATTATTTTATAATCATTCTTGAGCATTTTTAACCAACAATCTCCCACTTGCTCAAGATTGCGTTATAGAATAATATAGACAGTGGTGGACGTCTAGCAACATCTCACTGCCCCCAGCAATGTATGACTATAAGTGCCATTCAATCAACATCCAATTCCCACAAGCTCATAACTTCAATTGATATATAAGGTGTGGTATCAGTTATCCCTTTGTTCGGACATCATGTTGAACGTGAGACATGGATCGCTATCATTCTCATCTGGTGTTCAACTTTTGGTAAGGCGCCTTAGATGTCTCACTCTTAAATCATTTAGAGGAACAAATCCCATCTTGAATACATACGCCTCTTAGGTAGTTCATACTGTACCTAATGATGGCCTTTATAACTGTCTTGTTAAGGGTCGGCGTTTAACCATATCAAAGCACAGTACTCCCTACACTCAAGTCCCTAGTATGCATCTCAGGTCGAAGGATACAAGGATACTACCTTTATTCAAGAATCACTTATGACGACGATCCATGAGGTGATCTTGAAGCGGGTCAGGTCCAGTACTCGTTCCCTAACAAGTACGTATGAACTTGGTTGCAACACTTTGCCACTTTTACTCTTAAAAGTCAACCAATCCAATTCATATTAGTCTTTCTTCATGGTTACTCCCACAACTATGATCGACCATAGACATTTAGAATAACTGGTTTATTCAAGGATTAAAACATGCTAATATAGAACACAACGAGTATGAAAAAGATCATATCCTATATATCTAACTAAATATTATATTTGTTGCTTAACAGCTCCAATATCCAAATACTAAATCCAAATCAAATCCCATCTCTATAATAACGAAGTCCTATAGCTTAAACATGACCCTTCAAGTTTAGCTTATGAAATGAGCTTCGTAAATGGGTCCGTCAAAAGAAAAGGAAAAAACTTGATTTGTGTGAACTTTGTGAATACTAACATCTCCATTTTTAACTTTATTCCTAATATAGTTAAATGTTTGGAGTAGATGCTTGGTACTCTGATGTGACATCGGGTCCTTTAGCTTGCGTAATGGCACCCACATTGTCACAAAAGATTTCTAGGTGATCCTGAATGGGAGGCATCTACCTAGCTTTTCAATGAACTCTTTCATCCAAGCATCTTCCCTATTGCAGCTTCTAAAGCAGCAGTGTATTCTTATTTTGTAGTATACTATGCAATTTACCTTCGCTTGGAACCTTTTCCAACGAACTACTTATTCATTCATAATGAAGACATTCCCCTTTTGTGGTCGAGAACCTTCTCGATCTTTATGGAAGCTATCATCAGTGTAACATTTTACTATGATCTTCTTCCAACCCTTAATTAAGGAACACTTCTTTGGTTCTCCGTAAGTACCTTAGAATGTTATTTATAGTCATCCAATGACCTTCCCTCGTATCTCATTGGTATCTTCTTCCAATGTTCTGAAGCATTATGACACACTCGGTCTAGTGCATATCATGGCATATATGATGGATCCAATTGTTGAAGCATATGGAATACCAATCATTTTATCTAGCTCAACCTTTGTGCTAGAACATTGAGACATGCTCAAAATGATGTCATATCATGCTTGCAAGAAACTACCTTTAGAGCCTTGCATCTTGAACCTTTCAAGATCTTCTCAATATATGCACTTTGACTTAAACCTATAAGTCGTCTTGATCTAACTCTAAAGATCTTTATTTCAAGAACATAATTAGCCTTTTCTAAGTCTTTTATTAAGGAAATACTGTCTGAGCCAAAACATTATGTCTTGCTAAGTCGGAAAGTCAATTTCCATTACTAGTATGTCTTGCACATACAACATTAGGAATTTTACTGTGCTCCCACTAGCTTTTTAGTAAATGCATGAGTCATCTTTTATTTTGGTGAAAATTAAAACTTTTAATTTTCTCGTCAAAATGAAGATTCCATCTTTGAGATGCTTGTACTGATCCATGAATGGATTGCATCTTGGTGTTCATGACTCTGAGTCACTCATTAGATTCAGAATCTGACATAGCACTTTAGTAGTTGATGGGTTTACTAGAACCGTATCATACATCATTCTTCATTAGTTATGAGAAATCGATATCTCTCGGATTTCTGAATGATTCTACTGGATTTGCGAACACTTAGTGTTTTTACTAAGTTTTTGATCAATCAAATTATTCAGTTTCAACAACCTTTGTTTGATAACTAGTGCCAACCAATAAGTGCATTAGGTTATGAGGTTCTTGATTTCCTTCAAGTTCCTTAAATCTCCCATTTGCCTTGCCCATTAAAAACTTGCTTTCTAAGAACTTGGCTTTGGAACAATAAACGATTTTATTGTTTGTGGGATTGTAGAATCGGTATCTTAAACAATTTATAGTAAATTCTACAATATATGCATTTAGTAGATTTTGGGTCGAGTTTACTTGAAGCTTATTGTCTTACATGAGCTTCATAAACCCACACCTTCAACTAAGACTAAAGATGAAAAACTTTCAAACGAAATCTTATAAGGTGTCTTGTCTACCTTTTGGTTGGTGCCATAAAAAACGGTTTACAGTAACTAGGACAGAAAATCCGAATTGATATAGGAATAGTACTTCTACTCATCATAGAGCGAACCATATTTAATAAGGTTCGATTCATCCTTTCGGATATACAAAATTTCTAAGATGATCCAAGAGTTCTTGGTTTAGTTACTATCCTCCTATATCAGAAAAAACTTTAATGGTCCTATTGTGTTGTTTTCTTTAACTTCACTTTGAAACAACTTGAATCATATCAAATGCTTCATGCTTATGTTTCATAAACATAACTTCAACGTTTGAAATTGTCAGTGAAGATATTGTATTACCTATCACCATATCTAGACTTGGTTTTGAAAAACCACATACATCAACATGTATCAATTCAAACAAAACCTTTTTCTCCTTTTCTATAATTAGAGAAAGGAGCTATATTCAACTTATCAAGATCGCATATATCAAATGAAAACATTCTCATTTGCCTTTAAAATACCACACTTTTGAAGTTGAGATATGCGTTTAATTTTTACTTGATTAAGTTGACTATTTTATGTGTAGACTTGATTCAAATCACATTTGAGTCTTATGGTGTTTATATAGAACTATGTTTTTAGAAAGCTTTTGAGATTCACTTTATTATTCAATTAAGATGACTAGTTCTCAAAATAGAATAATTCATTTTTGAATATGAATGTAATCGTTTCCAAAACGGTTAAGTGAATTTCATTCAATCAATAAACATGTGACTGGAAAAAAAATTAGTCAAACTAAATTTAAACATTGTTTGAAACAACCCAGACTAAAGAAAACATACATAGCATTTAAATTTACAGAATTACAATACTGGGTCCCAAAATTTCATTACATCTGTCTCAAAATTTAGGTTGGCGGAAACAACCTATACACAACTGAGAATATACTAGTTTCTATAAGTGTCAGTGGCGCTGTCTCTATCTGCATCTGTACTCTATCCTGCTCTTGCTCACTTACCTGAGCCTCCTACTATCTGCTTACCTAAAAATGTTTAGTTTGGAAAATGCGAGGGTTAGACCACGAGGTCTAGTGAGCTCCCTCCTGACAGTTCTCAAATCATTTAAAACAGTTTATAACTTTCAAGCATCTTTACATAAAACTTTCAAGCATCTTTACATAAAACATTCAAGCATCTTTACATAAAACTTTCACGGAATAAACCGCTCCCGTAAATGGCACCTTGAAGTCACCCGAAGGCGACAACGAGTCAGCCTCACGCTGCCTTACTGGGTCACTCCCTTCCATGGCATAAACGAAACCTCCCCCCGACGTGAGCACTGGCGGGCCTACCCCCCAACTTAGCCAATTTACGTCTACCACAATGTATGCATACATCTCATATAAACTTTCAAACAAGTAAAATCATGTAAATAACATGGCATTTCTACTCATTTACTTACTTCTGAAAACATGTTCAAAAACACGTATTTTAGTTAGAAAAACTCACATGTCCTTCTCGCTCCGAAACTCCTTACTTAAGCTTCCGATCTCTAGATGGAATACCTAAAATTTTAGGAAATCGCATATCATAAATCTTTCAATTGTTACCCGGGATTACATTCGAACATAACCCATAATTATCTAAGTTGGTACGTTACACATCTAGTTCGAAATTTGGGTTCTAGACTTTACTTACCGGCCCAAGTATCGGATTTCCCAAAAACCAAATCAACTCCCATATGGCCCAACACAGGTTTCCGGATCCAGTGTGGACTCCGGATCCCTTCGGCCCACATTTAAATAATTCTGGATCCGCCATTAAAAACCATAATTCCGGATCTTACTTTCTCAAATTCCGGATCTGTTGTTTTAGGCCCAAGTCCGGTTCTTTTGGTTTGAATTCGGGTCCACGGTCAATACCGGATCGTTTGTAAAATAAGGCCCAATTCCGGATCCATATCTTGATTACGCCCATAACATATTAATTAATTCTGAAACTTGAGACAATACCGGATCCAACCCAAACGTTAAATTTTCCGGATCTGTTGATGGATTCTGGATCCTTCGGCCCATTCCGGATCCATCACTCAAACCCAAACCATTCCAGATCCAATAGGATTTCGGATCATATCGAGTTCCTATTCCGGATCTTAATAAATTTCGGAACCTCACAAAAGTCATGGCGATGCGATACTTATTAGCATTAATACTGAAAATTAATCCATTTTAAATTGATTACTAAGTCCATTCCCAAACAAAATGGTTATTCTAACTCTACTAATCTACTTAATCTTATTTTTGCACAACTTACAGTCGATTGATTCTTGTATACACTAAAACCCATTAACTAAAATCCATTTATTCTGACCTTCTCAAAATAAGCAAGAATATGGATTAAAAGATGAGATTACCTGAATGAATCAATGTAGAATCAGATTCCAATCCCCTTTCCTCTTTCAGATTTGTAGAACAATGAGGCTTTCTCTTCCAATTTGAAATTGAACAATTTTCCTTCTCTGCTTCTCCCTCTCTAAGCCGCCACACACACAGATGAATAGTTCATAGGGTTTTGAGCCTCATTTAAGAGTTTTTATACCTTCTTAACATATTACAATTCAGACTCTGGACTTTCAACTTTTACAACAATTCCCACGAGAATTAATTCTTTCAATTAAACCCTGGTTATTACACGTTATCAAATAGTGATTATAATTTTAAAAAATATGTGAACGTTGAATTTATTAAATCATGGGTCGATTAAATAAATAAATACTTTAATTTAAAATCAATAATAAAATATCTATACTACTTAATGAATTGTCTAAGAGGCGGTTTTTCAAGAGGCAGTTTTTCAATTTTTCTTAGCCACATTCTTCTCACACGTCCCTGTCCTTCTCCACGATGAAGCACCTCCTACTTCTATTATCTTCAGACGATTCCCTTACTCCACGTTCTTCTTCTCCGACATCCCCTTTCTTTCTGGCTCCCCAACCACGATTTTATCCCCAAATCTCTCCCTCCCGTTCATTCACAAAATTGAAATATCAACCCGTCTCCTTCCCACCTTCCCGGATTCTTCTCCTTCCCCGTCTCCCTCTCCACATCTGAGGAGGAGTTTTGATTCCAGAAAACTGGCAGATTGGTACACCCGTGCGATGTAATTTTCCTCAAGAGGCTGTTTTCTCACCATTGATTTATCTGATGTTTGCACAAAGGTTTCACCATCGATTTCTTTGGGTTTCTTCAAGATTTCACATCTTCATCATCGTCTTTTCTATTGTAATCGATTTTCGTATCGCTTTCGATTTTTTGTATAGAAATCGGTACCATAATTTCATCTATTTGCTTTTTGTTTCAGGTCCAATCTGGTGATTCCCTTTTCCTTGCTCTGAAATACTTATGATTTGTTATGTAAGTGTTGGGTCAAGGAATTGCTGGCAATTTATGTATTTGAATCTGTGAGTTTAATTTTCTTTGTAATTTTCCTACTTACCTTTTTTTGTTGCTTCTTGTACTTTTATCAATTCGGTCATTTCCTGGGTCTGTTTGCTTCGATTCATTGAACATTTCAAATTTTTTAGTGATAGTGACCGGCTTCTCCCCACTCCCTTTGAATTTGGCTCTGCAGGTGAAAGGTCCAAAGGTATTGTTTACCAATTGGTTGTTCTTTGATTTTTTGATGATTATTTTGCTCTCTGAAATCGTGTTTACTTGCAGAAAGGACCTGCTGTTGCAAGCACAACGACAGCAAGCACAACGATTGGACAAGGGAATACCACAACTTGGAAGCTGTGTGGATTGGACAAAGATACTTGTTTGACCGTTTTCTTTGATATATCATCAAGTGACAAAGACCCTTTTGGCAATTTGAATCCACAGTTGTATATACAGACTGTTACGAGGTAAAATAGCGATTTGGTTTGTCTTTTTCTTCTCGAGAAGTTAAAAATAAACGAAATTGGTCATTTGGCACACTTGACTCAGTTTATATCTACTAAAAGTATTTAACTAACTCATTATTCTTGTAAAATGCAAAAAGAACACTAAACTTTGCAGCAATAATAGGCTTAAAAGTGGCACATCTTTCACATGTTGTTTAATCTTTAGATATATTGGAATTTGTAACAACCCACTCCAAAACATGTAAAAAAATAGGACATTTGGATATAATAAATCGCCAAAACATGGCCCACGATTCACACCATCAAAATTCAAAACTTGGGTTTGCGGAATAACCCTAATTACAACTGAGAGTATCTAAATATTGAAATGTAAAAGGATGGTCCACTAGTATCAACCATGCCCGTTCTCATGCCTTCTCCTTTCCACTAGAGGAGCTGCCCCTAATCTGCTTACCTGAAAAGGATTTCAGTTTTGAAAAATGAGAGGGTTAGACCACAAGGTCTAGTGAGAACCCTCAGATTCATCCACACCACAAATAGCATTTTTAAGAGTTGCAAAACATAAATCAATAGACAGTTTGGCAAATAACATATGGGACACACCCCCCATAAGCACCACACCATGACATATGGGGCACACCCCCCATAAGCGTCATACCATAACATATGGGACACCCCCCCCCCATAAGCATCACACATATCGTATGGGACACGCCCCCCATAAAGTTTACACATATCGTATGGAACACCCCCCCCCCCCCCCATATAGATCACGCCATGCATAAGTAATTTATATGCAACATACATTAAGTAAACACGCATGTACGAGTAAAGGAACAAGTACCATCAAACTTTAGTTAGAAAAACGCACCTGTTACGCTTACGTTCCTTTCCTACTTTTGATATGCACTTCCAAACGATCTACCTGAGCGAAAGGATAAACTCATAAGCTGATTACCTCAACTTACCGGACAACACAATCTTCCCGGGCAACACCCTATCCGGACAACACTCCTATCCGGACACCAACTTATCCGGACAACACTCCTATCCGGACAACACTCCTATCCGGACAATAACCTATCCGGACAACACTCCTATCCGGACAACACCCTATCCGGACACACACACACACGATTATCGGATACTTACCCGGAAATCTTCAACTGATCGAAGTGTCCGGACGTCCAGGAAACAATCCGGACGCCCATCTGATCCTTATTTGGGCCGAGAAATCACGGATATGACCGAGATCTCACAAATAACGATTAGCAACCACCCCAAGGTCACTAAACTCAACAATTACTGAAATCTTAACAGTAATAACACAGTAAAATACCCAATTTCTTCCCATTAAGCTTCAAACCCAACTTTAACAAAACCCACATAGATATTCAATCTTTAACAACAAATCCACAGCCGAAAGGTAGAGAAAGGAAATTACCTGATTAATTCTTTGCTGGAAACGAATCCCCAACACACCCCTTTCCTTTGATTTCCAAGCTTGATGACTCCCTTCTTCTCCAAAATGCTTAAGAGCTCCAAAACCTTCCTCTCTTCTTTTTCTCTTCAACAGCCGCCAACCACAAAACAATTCAGGAGAAGAATGTCTCTCCTAGGGTTTTGTGCCCATTTAAACTTATCTCATAAATACAAGATACTCCCCTCAACTTCCATCTTACAACATTCTTCCACAAGACTTGAATTTCTTTCGTTTAAACACGGTTACTACAACACTCCCCCCTCAAAAGAATTATGTCCCCGAAATTCAATTCTCAAAAAGATGAGGGTACCTGGACATCATATCTGACTCTACTTCCCACGTTGCCTCCCTTCCTTTATGATACCTCCACTGAACTTTAACCAGACGAACCTCCTTATTCCTTGTCTTTCGAACCTTACTGTCCACATTCTCTATTGGTTCCTCTTCGTACCTCAATTTCTCGTCGACACTGATATCTCCTAGCGGAATAGCCACATCCGACTCAGCCAAACACTTCTTCAGGTTTGACATATGAAACGTCGGGTGAATTCTTCTTAACTCTTTCGGCAACTCCAACATGTAAGCCACCTCCCCCACACGCTTGGTGATGGCGAAAGGTCCAACATACCTCGGCTTTAACTTCCCCCTTTTTCCAAATCGGACAACTCCCTTCCACGGAGATACCTTGAGCATCACTTTATCCCTTTCCCTGAACTCAATTGGTTTTCTTCTTTTATTCGCGTACGCTCTTTGACGATCCTGAGCCACCTTCAATCTTTCCCTGATTACACTGATCTTATCGGCAGTTAATTGCACGATTTCCGGTCCTGCCAACTGCTTCTATCCCACTTCATTCCAACATAACGGCGTCCTACACTTACGCCCATACAACGCTTCAAACGGAGTCGCTTGAAGACTGGCGTGATAGCTGTTGTTATACGAGAACTCGATCAACGGTAGGTGGGATTCCAACGAACCCTTGAAATCTATCACACACGCACGCAACATATCCTCCAAGGTCTGGATAGTCCTCTCACTTTGTCCATCCGTCTGGGGGTGGTAGGCGGTACTCAAACAGAGCCGCATGCCTAACTCCCTTTGCAGACTCCTCCAAAACGACGACGTGAAACGACTATCACAGTCGGAGACAATGGACGACGGCACCCCATGCCTCGTCACTATCTCGTTGACATACAATCTGGCCAACTTCTCTAACAAGTCGCTCTCCCGAATAGGTAGAAAGTGAGCCGACTTGGTGAGACGGTCAACTATCACCCATATAGCATCATGCCCCTTCGGGGTCCTTGGTAACTTTGTTACAAAGTCCATGGCAATACAGTCCCACTTCCACACTGGTATCTCTAAGGGCTGCATTTCTCCATACGGCCTTTGGTGTTCTGCCTTGACCTTCAAACAGGTCACACATCGCTCCACAAAGTACGCGACATCTTTCTTCAACCCTGGCCACCAATATAGTTGCCTCAGGTCTCGGTACATCTTATTCGTCCCCGGGTGGACCGAATATCGCGACTTATGCGCTTCAACCAATATTCGTTCACGCAAACCTCCCAACTTTGGAACCCACACCCGGTTCTCAAAACACTTCACCCCTATCTTGTTACACTTTAAAGATGTCACATAGCCGACGATCCTCTCACCTTTCCACTTTCCCTCCACTAGAGCTTCTTCTTGAAACTTCTTGATCTCGTCCAGTAGGTTAGGAACCACTTCTACTCGAAAGGCCACCACTTTCGTTGTTTCTCTCTTTTCTTTCCGACTCAAGGCGTCGGCCACGACATTCGCTTTACCTGGATGGTAAAGGATCTCACAATCATAATCACTCAACAACTCCACCCAACGACGCTGTCTCATATTCAGCTCTTTTTGATCAAACAAATGTTGGAGACTCTTATGATCAGAATAAATCTGATACTTAACCCCGTACAGGTAGTGTCTCCAAATCTTTAGCGCGAAAACCACCGCCGCTAACTCCATATCATGCGTAGGATAATTCTTCTCGTGCTCTTTCAACTGACGAGACGCATAGGCAATCACCTTTCCGTCTTGCATCAGAACGCACCCTAGCCCCAACTTGGACGCATCACTGTAGATTACAAATCCTTCGGTCCCCTTAGGCAAGGATAAAACTGGAGCACTACTCAACTTGTCTTTCAAATTGCTGAACGCTTCTTCCTGATCTTCCGTCCATTCAAACTTAGAATTCTTCCTGGTCAAAGCAGTCAATGGCGTAGCTATCCGAGAAAAGTCCTGAATGAACTTCCGGTCGTAGCCTGCTAACCCAAGAAAACTTCTTACCTCAGACGGCGATCTCGGGGTTTCCCACCCTCTTATGGCCTCCACCTTGGTCGGGTCTACCTTGATCCCATCTTCTGACACCACGTGTCCCAAGAATTGAACTTCCTTAAGCCAGAACTCGCACTTAGAAAATTTTGCAAACAACTTCTCTCGTCGCAATAGGTCTAGCACTAAGCGAAGATGCTCTACGTGCTCACTCCGAGACTGGGAATAAATGAGGATGTCGTCGATGAACACAATCACGCGTTTGTCTAGCAGTGCACTGCACACACGATTCATCAGATCCATGAATACCGCCGGAGCATTAGTCAACCCAAAGGGCATGACTAAGAACTCATAATGCCCGTACCTCGTACGAAAAGCCTTCTTCGGCACATCCTCTTCCCTCACTTTCAACTGATGATAGCCAGACCTCAAGTCTATCTTTGAGAAGAATCTCGCCCCTTGCAACTGATCAAATAAATCATCGATCCTCGGAAGCGGATACTTATTCTTGACCGTTGCCTTGTTGAGCTCGCGATAATCAATGCACATTCGCATCGATCTGTCTTTCTTCTTGACAAACAGTACCGGCGCTCCCCAGGGTGACGAACTAGGGCGTATGAACCCCTTTTCCAACAACTCTTGCAATTGAGTCATCATCTCCTTCATTTCTGCCGGTGCTAACCGATGCGACGCACGCGCTATCGTTGCCGCGTCGGGCATCAAATCAATTCTAAACTTGACCTGGCGATCCGGGGGTAAACCCGTCAGGTCATCAGGAAATACCTCCGGAAACTCACTTACTACTGGGACGTCTTCCAATCCCTTCTTCTCCTTCTTGGCGTCTAATACATACGCTAGGAAACCCTGACACCCCTTCTCTAGACAATGCCTCACCTTCATCACCGTGATAAGGCAAGACTTACGTTCACGCCTATCCCCATAGATCACTACCTCGGACTTATCCGGCAATGCGATACGAATCATCTTCTTATTGCACACAATGCTAGCATCATTACTAGCCAACCAATCCATCCCCACCACAATATCAAACTCTCACATACCCATCGGGTATAGGCGCAAGGGAAAAGTATGACCCTCTACTTCCATATTACACCCCTCATACACCTCCCTCACCAAGACACAACTATCGTCTGCAATCTCAACCTCAATACCACACTCTAACCGCTTAGGCATCACAGACAGACATTGAGCAAAGATCGGCGATACAAACGAACGGTTTGCACCCGAATCAAACAACACTTTAGCAAGCCTCGAATTAACAAGAAATATACCTGATACCACGTCGGGCTCATCAACCGCCTCTTCCGCTGACATATGAAAAGCTCTAGCCCTCACTCGGCCTGGTTCCACTTTCTTTTCTCCACCTCTTCCTCCTTGACCCCCTCCAGAACCACCAGAAGATCCCTTCCTCAACTGCGGGCAATCAGGTTTGATATGATCTGGAGAGCCACACTGATAATACGTTCTCGGGCTAAAACATTCTCGTGCCATGGGCCCCAGTTTTCCACACTTATAACAACCATCAGGTTCAAAGCAATCTCCACGGTGCACTTTGTTACACTTCCCACACGGTCTGTCACTGAACCTCGGTCCCCCCCGCAACTCGGGTCTAGAGGTATTAGATCTCTTCACATCCCGAACGGGTCCATCCCACCTCCTCTTATCCACACTCCTTTCCGACAACTGTCGGTTCTTTTCCTTCTCAGTTAACTCTGCCACATCGACCGCCGCTTGAAACGTCGCGGGGCCACGATTCTGCACCAACTCTCTTATACTGCTCTTCAGACCCCAGACATACCTTTCAACCCGTCTTTCCTCAGTAGGCACATACACTTCAGCGAAACGTGCCTTCTCAATAAACTTTGAAGTGTATTCTTGCACGGTCATCGACCCCTGCTCAAGCCCCATAAACTCTTCTTCCAATTTCTTTCGTGCTGCCAACGGGCAGAATTGGGCTGTAAACCTTCTAGTGAACGTTTCCCATGACGTTGTCTTTGCCACTTCCGAACCTTTACCTCCCGTTTCCACATCCCACCAAAAGATGGCATCTGCCTTCAGCATTGACATGGCAAACAACACTTTATCTCCTTCAGCACACTTACTTGTGTCAAACGCCAGCTCCATCTCTCGAACCCACCTCATTGCCAAAATCGGGTTACGTTCTCTACTGAAAGATGGAGGCTTGCAAGACACAAAGGTTTTAAAGGTACATCCCTTAACAGACTTTGACTCTCCTGCCACAAATGGGGTCACCTGGGAGTGACTTCCCACCTCAGTTGTAGGTAATTTGGATGCTTCAGTCTCAGTCTCTTTCACACTTTCAGTCCGCCCTTCCGATGTCGACCCAGTACGATGCTTCAGCAATGCCTGCAAAGTTTCTTGCACTTTACCCATTTCAGCAGTAAACTTTTCTTCCGTCACAAAAGCCTGGTTGCGGTCCAGACTCGGACTCTCTTTCTCTGAAGCGGTACTCTCAGATTGGGTCGGCTTGCGCACCTTCGGTGCTCCCGCACTCTTAGCCCGATGGACGATCGGCGCTTTCTTCTTACCTCTGGTCACCATCCCAGTTCCCCCAGTCTGGGTGACAGCTCGTCGGGGTGCTTTTCCCCGACCCCTTCCACGGCCTCCGCTTCTCCCGCGGGTAGCCGGTTGCCTCGGAGGACTCACCGGTCCATCCTCCAAAATCTCCTCCACGCGGATTTCCCCCGCTGTAGGCACAGTTTCCACCAACGGTACAGACCTACTCCTCAAGCTTCGTTCTGACATTCTCAACTACTGTTACATTACACAAAATATAGATTAACAACCGCCCCAAAATAACAAGGCAAGAGTGATCACCGTCATGTACCTGTAAATTCACAATTACACTGGCCAGGTGTAACCCCGAACTTACCTTACATGATAGTTTTCACCACCCTATTATGTACGCATCCCAGTGAGGTCTCCCTAGGTCTTCCTATTTTCTCAGTTGTACTCTACAGTTTAAGTTTAGGCCCATCCGGTCACCTAAATCCCTTAAACTACGACTCTGATACCAACTGTAACAACCCACTCCAAAACATGTAAAAAAATAGGACATTTGGATATAATAAATCGCCAAAACATGGCCCACGATTCACACCATCAAAATTCAAAACTTGGGTTTGCGGAATAACCCTAATTACAACTGAGAGTATCTAAATACTGAAATATAAAAGGATGGTCCACTATTATCAACCACGCCCGTTCTCATGCCTTCTCCTTTCCACTAGAGGAGTTGCCCCTAATCTGCTTACCTGAAAAGGATTTCAGTTTTGAAAAATGCGAGGGTTAGACCACAAGGTCTAGTGAGAACCCTCAGATTCATCCACACCACAAATAGCATTTTTAAGAGTTGCGAAACATAAATCAATAGACAGTTTGGCAAATAACATATGGGACACACCCCCATAAGCACCACACCGTGACATATGGGACACCCCCCCCCATAAGCGTCATACCATAACATATGGGACACACCCCCATAAGCATCACACATATCGTATGGGACACACCCCCCATAAACTTTACACATATCGTATGGGACACCCCCCATATAGATCACGCCATGCATAAGTAATTTATATGCAACATACATTAAGTAAACACATATGTACGAGTAAAGGAACAAGTACCATCAAACTTTAGTTAGAAAAACTCACCTGATACGCTTACATTCCTTTCCTACTTTTGATATGCACTTCCAAACGATCTACCTGAGAGAAAGGATAATCTCATAAGCTGATTACCTCAACTTACCGGACAACACAATCTTCCCGGACAACACTCATATTCGGACAACAACTTATCCGGACAACACTCCTATCCGGACAACACTCCTATCCGGACAACACCCTATCTGGACACACACACACACGATTATCGGATACTTACCCGGAAACCTTCAACTGATCGAAGTGTCCGGACGTCCAGGAAACAATCCGGACGCCCATCTGATCCTTATTTGGGCCGAGAAATCACGGATATGACCGAGACCTCACAGATAACGATTAGCAACCACCCCAAGGTCACTAAACTCAACAATTACTGAAATCTTAACAGTAATAACACAGTAAAATACCCAATTTCTTCCCATTAAGCTTCAAACCCAACTTTAACAAAACCCACATAGATATTCAATCTTTAACAACAAATCCACAGTTGAAAGGTAGAGAAAGGAAATTACCTGATTGATTCTTTGCTGGAAACGAATCCCCAACACACCCCTTTCCTTTGATTTCCAAGCTTGATGACTCCCTTCTTCTCCAAAATGCTTAAGAGCTCCAAAACCTTCCTCTCTTCTTTTTCTCTTCAACAGCCGCCAACCACAAAACAATTCAGGAGAAGAATGTCTCTCCTAGGGTTTTGTGCCCATTTAAACTTATCTTATAAATACAAGATACTCCCCTCAACTTCCATCTTACAACATTCTTCCACAAGACTTGAATTTCTTTCGTTTAAACACGGTTACTACAGAATTTACGGCTCATGTTATTTTGAACCAGAGCGTTGATGGGCAAGCAAAAATACGAGTATCTTTCGCATTTCCAAGGGGCTCGATGAAACAGTATATTTCGCATCAAAGTTTTTATTGGTTATTGTGTTCTCAATGTGGAGTCGATCTAGATCCGAGTAAAATTGAGCAATTTGAGGTGCACTCAGTGGCTAGGCATGTTAACTGTTTGAGTTTGAGCTAGATATCGCAAGCATACCCCGATCTAGAACTTGTGCTATTAAAAGTTCAAAGGAGTTTATATTAAGCAAGAAGCAACAACTAGGTACTTTAGTATGCTCCTTATATGATTATGTATTTAGTTTATTACGTTTTTTACCTGTTTTTCTCTTTCTCTATGTGCAAGTTTTGCTAACTTAGGATGTGCTATCTCTTGAGGAAATTAATTTCATTTCAAGTATGTTTAGTTTGTGCTGTATGCCTCCAGAATCCATTGGCTAAAGTTGGCCTGCATAATTCCATTTTAACTGTATTGATATATGCTCAAATAAATTATGTCATATGGAAAATGCATGTATGCAAATTTTGAATTGCTTTAGTGGTTTTCAAACTTTTATATTATTTTCATCATCTGTAGCATAATCTTGTCAGCCTTTGGAAACTCTAACCAGTCTTTAACAGTATAATAAAGCTTACTTGGTTATGTGTAGATTCAAGATTTTGGATTTCTTTGCTTTGCCTGCTTCACTTTTCTTATGTTCATGTGTTAATAACAGTGATTTTGACTTGTCTTATGTGGCAGGTGCGGGCACTGTAAAAAGCTTGCTCCTGAATATGAAAAACTTGGTGCAAGCTTCAAAAAATCGAAATCCGTTTTGATTGGAAAGGTAAAGCTTTGAGGTTCTTCAGTATGTTTGTTAGGATAAGTTTTCATGATTCTAATTTTCTCACAGCAAGAATTTGATGTTTCATTGCTTCCTTTTGTTCTATGTTCAAATCCGTTCAAATGTTCAGTGGGCTATGATGCCCATGGGGCTTTAAGTGTATATACCTTGCTCGGTGTGTGTCAACATTGAGGCACACACGATTGTGAATTTTACCTGAAAAAAGGAACTCAATCCTTTATGCAATATGTAAAGTTGATATTAGTACCTATTTTGTTTTTCTTCCTTGGGCTTTTGTGTTGCTTAATTGTCTTTCAGAGTGGAACTGCTTGCTTGATTTTGTTATACTCAGCTTGTTTCTATTAACATGATTCTATGCTGTGTCTATAACTTATAAATGATTCTGAATTCAACTTTCATCGAGCCCCTTGGAAATGCGAAAGATACTGTTACGAGGTAAAATAGCAAGCTGACAAACAATAAGGTGAGTCTCGTTAAGCTACTAACAAATGTTTCTTGATTTTGTCCAGACTAGCTCAATAAGTAAGCTGACTCACCCTAATGCCCCACTCGGGTACGGATTGTGTTTTCTAAATTTGGCATTTGATGGTTTCACAAATGCCACCCAAGATTCAATCTCGACAGGGTTCGTTGTGTTATATACTTATATGAGATATTTGTGCATTTTCTTTTACTAGATTGCTTATACTATTTGCATATTTTTCAAAACTGATTCTTTGTGATTCAGGTACCCGAAAACAAACGCATGGGATATAATGCTAGGAACGAACTTATGGGGCACCATCTACAATCTGGTTTTCATGTTCGGTTGGCCTCAAGCAAGCGGATATCAAGCGATTAAATTCTGCAAACTCCACCCTGAAGCAGCTTGGGATATCTTATACTACTGTTTGTGTGGTGCAGTCGGCCAAAACTTCATATTTTTCACGATTAGCAGGTTCGGTTCTTTAACCAACACCACCATCACCACGAGCAAATTTGTGAGCATCGTGGTGTCGTCACTTGTTAGCGGTAATCCCCTGTCCGGAAAGCAGTGGGGGAGTATGTTCATGGTGTTCAATGGGTTGTCATACCAAATCTACCTCAAATGGAAGAAACTGCAAAAAATGCAAAAGAAGAGGAAAACCACCTAATCTGTTTTCGTTAATCTCGTTAGCACGACCTAATATAGCATTTAATTCGAACCCTAATGTTTCGGGGGTTGCATATTTGTAAATGTAAGGAGTGTAACTGAGTTGATCTTATATAGTCAATCAATCAGTCAAGTGGCCAATTTGTTATTAGCTATACTGAACAGGTTTCTTTCCTTGCTTAATGAGATGATGAGAATAGATTTTGATCCAAAGGAAATCTTAATCGTTTATTTCCCCAAGCTTAAAACTTCTTATTGGACAAGAGGTAAACTCATATCTTATTAACCTCTTAATGTAATCTTCTTTGTAGCCTCCTATTCATTTTACGAAGTATATTTCCAAAAAAAACACAATTTAGAAATGTATAATTATTACATATTCAATTAACTAAATGGTAATTAATAACGGTGGGAATTAATTTTTTTTATATGAATTATGAGTACAACCGGAAAGTACACTTAATTTTGAAAATGAACAATTATATAAGAACAAACTATAATAGAAATGTGGACACACTTATTTGGGACAGAGGGAGTCATTTCTTATTCGGAATGTTTTGCGCCGCATCGCGTGCAAGTAAGATTATCGGCAATTGTCACCTTCACCCGGTAAACTAAATGACCCGATAAGCGCAAGATTGATGAGAAATAATACAAAGCAGGTTGCAAAATTGAGGATTTAAGTATTTGGTTTCAGAATCGAATTGTTTCCCGCTGCATCGCGCGGGTACGATGACTAGTAGGAAATGAAAAGGTGAAGACATTCAATGCTACATTTTCTATTTTATAAAAATAAAAAATCTCACAAAATTTTAAAGCCTCAATGGTGGCATCTCCTTAACTCACACTCTCACATTTCTTCTTTATATATATATATTGATTCTGAATAACGCCCTGAGTTCGAGATAAAAAAAAATTATATTAAAACTTACCCTTATAAATATAAAAAATATTGGAAATAATTGAAAATGGTCAAAAAAATGTTTTTTGTTATTCTTCTTAATATTCTGAAATCTAAGCAATTATGTTATAATTTTTATTAATATTTAAAAAAATAATAACCAACTTGTTATTGTTTATTTTAACGTAAAGAGTTCGAGATAGTTAGGGATGAGAGGGAGAGAATCATGAAAAAAGAAAAAACCGAATAACTCATCTAAGCCGTTAGATTAAAATTATCCAATGTTTATGAATTAAAAGGTAGTTATTATAACAAAAAAATTTAATGAAAGAAATATTTACCCTCTATTTTTTAAATCCAAAATTGGTGAAATATAACAAAAATTGAAACGAAACAAATTACATCAAAAAAATCATCATTTTATTATCTTTAACTTGACATCCATTTTATTATCTTTAACTTGACATCCATTTTGATATATTATTTCATCTTTTTTTCATGGTTCTCTGGTTCTTTCTTTCTTCAAATATTATAAATCATTGAAAATGATAATAAAAAAGTGGTTTTTGGTATTCTTTTTAACATTATGATACTTCAACAATTATGTTATAAGTTTTATTAAAAATATATTTAAAATATAAATTATAAAAACTTACCTCTAAATCCTATAGTTTTTTTTATTTTTAGCAACTGCAACATTAATTTTTTAAATATTTTATAAGTTCGTTGTCTCAGTATAATTTAATTTGTTTTATAAGACATTGAAACTCATTGGGGCAATAATATATCTAATTTTTAGTTTAGATATTTCTCAAAATTTAAGTATTTGTTTTCTATACATTTTTATTTTGGCATATCTATTAAAAACACTTATAAAAATCGTAAATTGATTCTTTGTAATGAAGTAAAGAAAGGTTTTATTCCTTATTTTTCTTTCAATAGATTTTCTATGTCGCTCTTTAAATTATAACTAGTTACGTACCTGTCGCAATGCAGCGGAATATAAAAATTGAACAAATATAAGCAAGAATGTAATGTATAAATTAGTTTTTGCCAAGCGAGTTATGTACCCACTGTTTGTCGGTTTTTGCTTAAAAAACCAAAATTATGTTAAACAAATTTGAATTACTATCTTTTTTTCCCTATAACATTAATTATTTATTTTGTATGTAACATTTATTAATTATGTTACAAACATAAAAAGAAAGAATGATGGTTCTTCAATCAATTCAAGTGACTTTACAAGTCAAATTTATAATCCTATAAAATGTATAATATAGCCATAAACAAGCTTTCAACCTACCCCAGACTAAAAGGGTTATACCTTGAGTCATATTTTCTCAACCATATAATAATCTGACATTCTAACAATAACCTTTAGATATCCAATAACTTTCGGCAAGTTACACTTCATTTGCAGAAGACCTTTGCATTTTTGGTTTTAGGAATTAATTTACATGATATAAGAATAAATAAATATGTTGTTTTCAACATGTCATTTAGATATAAAAATAAAATAAAACGTAAATTATTATGCCCTAAGTAGCATAATTAAGTTTCTCCACTTGGTCTTAATGAAATAGTCATATTAGAATATCTCAAACTGTATCCAAAAAGTAAAATCAAAAGTCCAAACTCTCCTATTAATAAATTTGAAGGATGAAAAAAAAGTTTGATCATACAGAATACGTTGTTATATGTGTAATATATGTCACAGTGGTAAAGGTGTGGATAGGATCAATATGAATAAGGTCTCAGGTTTGAGCCTGGGTATTGCTTCTCTACCAATAGGACATATTCGTTGATTTAGTTACCTCCTCTACGATGTAGGTCGGTGAAGTGGGGCGTGTTAGAGGGTTGTGTCTACCTTTTTTTTCTCTAGCCCGTTAGAACCATAGTAAGGGACCATAAGCCTTATATATGCTTAGATAGCCTTGGTCCCTACTCATATTGTTTGGGTCAATTCAGATCATTCAGAATGAAAAAAAAAAATTTGATGCTGATGTCTACAAGAAAAAATTAATTGGCGTTTAAATAGAATGTAGAAGGTTCAATGTTTCATTTAGAATCACTCTATAATTACATGGACATAACAGAATAAAAACGTCTTGTTGCAAAGTTAATGTTGACTAACACAAGATTAAGTAGGACAAAAATGCCTTCCATGTGTCTCTAAATGATGTTGTTTGCTCCTAGATCATTTTGCAGATGACAAAAGAAACATATATATAAGATAGTTGCTATGAACCCATTCTTCCACATTGAAATTTTGAAGGTTCTTGGAGAACTACCTATCTACCATGGAAGAGTGCATCATGAAAGAGTGTGGCAACCGATGTGGCAAAACTTAGACCATAGAAAAATATAAAATATGATACTACAGTTGATCTTACTGCCTTGTTTATTGGATGAGAAGGTTGTGGCATTTAAAATTTGAAACTTTGTACGGTTCTCCATACGCATCAGACTCGTGAGAAGAATAAATTGGGAGACAATAGGAATCACTACGTTATGATGATGAATCCAGGTTTGGCTAAGGAGCTTTCAAGCAAAGTAGATATAGCCATCCAATCAAGGCCCACTCCACCTCCAATGCCACATACCCAAAGACCAGAGAAATTTTGTTGATGTGATCATGTGCTTCCATATCAAGCAAACAAAAGAGAATGTTGTTATGGATTAAAGATAACCGAGAACCATAGAGCGGATTGTTGACAATCCTCGTTTTGGCCTCCTCTATTTGTCATGAAGTGACCTGAAAAAAAAGATAGCAACTTTGGTGAAAAGTTGGCAAGGAAAATACACCCAGAGAGAGAGAGATCCAGAGATGAACCTGTAGGAGACCCTTAAACCTATAGAATCCTTCATAACCCCCACAAAGACCGTTGCTAAAATCAATTTTCTTGGCAGCAATGAACTTTTTCAAGTAGTTACAGCAAAACCTCAAATTATTGAAGAATAACTGCATGACTTATACACATCACAACTTTACAAGCGCCAAAGAAACCATCAACAATTAGAGAAGGTATACTTAAAAGTCGATAAACATAACTGATAACCATTTACCAAAGGAGGAAGCAATATCCTAGCTTCAACAGAGGCTAGCTTCAGATTAATTTTTCTCCCAAATTCCTTTGCATATCTGACCATAAGCAATTAAGCATCGTGACTTTGTGAGTGACAGTCTGCATAAGAAAATTAAATAGTAGCCAAGCAAGTGGAGAAACCTGCAAAAAAAGGGTAAAATGATGAAAAATCAAGGGGAATCAAAAAACAAACCAATAATTAAAGAAAATGAAAATCATGGTTTTAGGTGACCATTAGAGAGAAGAAGTACAACGGTTGTAGCAGAATCACATTCAACCCAATTAAATCCCCTTCTAATTCTTGGATGCGACACGGGCTAGTACCAAAAGCGAGAGTTGATGAAGCCATCGTCGAATGCTATAGTTGATGCACAACGTGATTATAACTGGTAGACGGTTTTTGGGAAGTGGGATGGTTGAACCAGGGGAACCGATTTTGCTGGTAACTGATTTGTTGAGGGAGAGAAAGCACGGTTAAAGAATTGAGGGGAGTGGGAAGGATGGTTTGCTCAGAAAATTGAGGAACGTGGCAGATATCCCGCGGGCGGAGAGGTTATAGCGGAGGCGTAGAATTGATAGAAGGGAAATATAGATGGAGGCTTAAATAACTTGTACATAATGCATAAAAAATAGTACGTCTTAGTTTTCAACAATAACCGCGCATTTTGTGCTTATATATATATATATATATATATATATATATAGTATAGATATTATAAGAGTGTAAAATGAAAATAAATAATGTAAGGAATATAAAACAAATTAATTCGTACATGTTCATGATATTTAATAACATGATTATATCAAAAAATATTCAATATTGGGCTCATTTCGAAGGTATTGACGAGACGGTTACAATGGTATAATTTGTAAAAAAGAAATGTATTTTTTTAATACATTCTAATTCATATACGATTATTTATGTTAATATGATAAGAGTGTAAAATAAAAAATAAAAAATAAAAAAGTAAGAGATTAAAAATAAATTGAATAACTAATTCTAAGGGTATAAAGTGTAACTTAGAAATTGAAAATTGTTTGATTTTTGAGAGACGTAGGATAGGTGAGCTTTTAAGGTTGTACATCATGCTGTAGCGACCTTTTTGAGAATTGTTTGATTTTTGAGAGACTGCTGTAAATTGTACGTGTTGAAAATAACCGTATGTTGAAAATAATCGTTATATTTTTTTAATAAAGTAGTATAAATTTAAAGTTTTTTAAACTAAAAGGTATATTAGAGTTGAATATAACTTTTGTTAATTTAAATTAAATTTTTGATTCTCTATTTAAATAAATTATATAAATGTGGTGAGTATTCTCTTGGTTTTTAATACTAGTTTTTTGCAATAATTTAAAAACCATAAAGGAAAATAACTAAAGAAAAGTAAAATGCTATTCCCTTTTTTAAAAGAGAATTTAATTAAAATACATAAAGTTTGACTTTTACTTATCAAAATACTCATTTTCTCTCTCATTTTATCAAAATACCCATTTTTCCGCGAAGGGCCCCGCGATCGCGGGCTAGGGCCTACGTGGCACCCCTGTTGGGCCAAAGTGTCCCGCGGAGCCCCCCAACTATGGTCGCGGTGACACTTTTGGTCCCTCCCCGCGGTGGGCAAAAAATTACAATTTTGGTCCCTGTATTTGAACGAATCTTGCATGCTTTTACTGTTTTTTTCCACAATTATTGTACTTTGAAGACCAATTTGTGGTTCAAATTCACTGGCATGTTTCATCAATGTTGAATCATTGTATTTGGAATACCAATTTGTGGTTGCAATTTATGTTGGTTGTTTCATCAATGTTGGTTGTTTCATCCATAAATATCAGTAAAATGCAATCCATAATTCACACCCATTCCATACTTCTTTCTTGCTTTCTTTCTTCAGTATTTTGTTCTTGAGATATTACTAAAAAAATGAGTTCATCTGTTGCAAAAGCTAAACTATTTTTCTGTTTCGATGGTGAATGGGTGCAAGACAACAATGAGTGGAATTTTGCTTATAAATCTAAGCATAGTGTAAAATTGTCAGTAAACTATACTTATCAGAAGTTTGTTGCATACTCCATGCAAAAATGTGGAATCAACCCTTCTGCTGTTTGCAAGTTAGTGTTTAAGAATGGTGATGGGTCATTTGTGGAGTTATCCAACAATAGGGATATCTCTGGTTTTCTGCACTTTGCAGCCGAATCAGAAAGACCGCCATTACTTTTTGTGTATGCTGAATCCTCGGTGTGCGACGAAGACGATGACGACGGTGATGACGACGGTGACGACGAAGGTGATGACGACGCTGATGACGAAGACCTCCAAATAGAGCAGCCTGATTCTCAATTTCAGCCATCCCACGGCCCAACAGTTCATTTGGATCATGCATATGATCTTAACGACTGTATTCCTGATTATGTTCCGGAGACGCAACAACCACAACCACAAGAAGGACGCTGTGCTGGAGTTGCTGATGACGAAACCCATGTTTTCAAAATGGGTAATGCTGATATAGACAGATCAGATACCGATAGTGATGATCACGAAGAATATACCCCTAGTAATAAATCATTTAGTCAGTTAAATGACTATTTTGATATGCCCCCTATTCTTCCAGACCAGAATACACGTACACAAACCTACGAACCTACACCTTATAATCGTAGTTTAAGGTTAAAAGTAGGTCAGATATTTGATTTGAAGGATCACTTGGCAAGTCAGGTCGGACTTAAGTTAATGGAAGAGGGTTTCGAAAGTCACACGCCGAGATCCGACAAAACCAGATACGAAGTTGAATGTGCGAGAGAAAACTGTAAGTGGAGGATGTACGCGATTCCCGCGGGAGAGAAAGGAGGGGTGTTACTTATTAGAAAGTTGCACGACGTACACACTTGTTCGAGGACGCAACTTAATCCCAACCACAAACAAGCCACCAAAAGGACTTTGGGTGCGATACTGAAAAGCAAATTTCTTGATGCTAGCAGGTCATTGCGTCCAAAGGACATCATGGACGATGTACACCAGCAGTTCGGCGTCACGATTGGTTACCACCAAGCTTGGCGTGCGCGATGCAGGTCACTGCTATTGGTGAGAGGCACGTTCGAGGAGTCGTATGAACGACTCCCGGCATATTTATATAATTTGCAGCTGCAGAATCCAGGTACTGTCACCCAGCTAAGGACCGATTCACATGGACGGTTTGAGATGTGCTTCGTGGCCCTTGGACCCGCGGTACGTATTTTAACACGTCATATGTTTACACATTATAAACTATAACATTTACAAAGGGAAACCACCTACGTTTTTGCAGATCCGCACATTTGTGGCAAATCTGCATCGTGTCCTGGTAATAGACGCTGCCCATTTAAAGGGCCCTTACTTGGGTATGATGTTCCTGGCGGTTGCCATGGACGGGGATAACTCCATCGTTCCAGTAGCTTTCGGAGTAGGCAAGTCCGAAATCGGGGACGAGTGGACTTGGTTTCTGTCCATGTTGAGACAAGCTATCGGAGACCCGCAAGGGTTGGTGTTTATGTCCGACATGGCTCCTTCCATAAGCGCCGCAATCTCTGCCATGTACCCAAACGCCCCTCACGCCTTATGTTGTCGACATTTGGAGATGAACGCCAAAACCCAGGACAAACGTATTACCACCTACAATGATGTCTACTGGGCGGCATGCAGAGCATATACGGATCGGGAGTTTAACCGGTACATGAATCTTCTACGAGTTAGTGCAGACAAAGCAGCCAAAGTCATTGACGATGTTGGACCGGAGAGGTGGTCCGCAACCTATTTTCCTGCACAACGGTATGACATTCTGACCTCCAATAGTGCAGAGTCGGTGAATGCACTCTTCCGTTTTGCGCGTAGATGTCCGATTGTTAATCTTATGGACTACTTTCGGACCTTTCAACAAGAGTGGTACCAACTTCGACGCCGAAAAGGAGCTGAGCTGCAAAATAGACTCACACCAAAGGCGGAGGAGATAGTTCTCTTCAGGGCGCGTCACGCGTCGACATGGAGGGTAAGCAAAATCGGGTATGGGAGGCACGAGGTTCGGGATAACCATCTTCACGCGACTGTCCATATGACCGACCATGTTTGTTCCTGTTTCCAATGGCAAAAATCTGGGTTACCGTGCGGCCATGCCATCGCTGCGGCAAGACATATGGGTCGTAGAGATTGCAGTGACTTGGTTGTAACTTTCTTCACGTCCGAAACTTACCGGAGAACATACGCAGAGGTAATAAATCCAGTTGGACCCCCTGAAGCATGGGTGTATCCACCCGACCCCCTTCCGCCATGCTATCCACCATTAAATGATAAGAACAGGGCCGGGAGACCGAGAAAGAACAACCGACGTCCATCACGTGGTGAAGGTTCGATACAGCGAAAATGTACTCGGTGCCAATGCGTAGGACATACTCGTGGAGAGTGTCCAAATCCCGCCCCTTCAACCGTGCCAAGGAGTAGACGTTCAGTCAGCCAAGTAAGTAACACGCAGGGCCCATCGGAGCTTGAGCCACATGAAACTATACCATATGATACCGTTGATCTGAACGTTGATTTCCCTTGAAAGGTACTTGAAA
Organism: Saussurea involucrata; assembly: GCA_033807775.1. NCBI lineage: Eukaryota > Viridiplantae > Streptophyta > Magnoliopsida > Asterales > Asteraceae > Saussurea > Saussurea involucrata. The sequence continues at coordinate 78,106,554 of CM066313.1, read as the reverse complement.
CAGAACATGGGATGATGATCATAATGGTAGTAGTCTAAATGGAGAGAATAGTAATGGTAGTAGTCTAAATGGAGAGAATAGTAATGGTTATATAGAAATGGGGTTTTGACAATAGGACAAGGTTTCACGAGAAGAATATGAAATGGGGTTTTGACAAGTTGGTATCACTGGACTCATTTAAGAATTGTGAAAATGGGTATTTGGCGACATGTGTGTTTGGAGCTGAAGTATTTGCAGTTACAGAGTATGCACAAAAGGATCGATGTCTGTCCATCACAAAGCCTCCGCCAATTTTTAATACTTACACTTGGACCATCGATAATAAAATAAATAAATCAAAAAATATTCAATGATTAGTATGTGTTTGTTATGAAATAATCTTGTATAACATCTATGAGTTGTATTTTTAATATGAACCACTTTTTAGACAAATTTCAGACTACTTAAACACTACTTTTCAGACAAATTAAAGACCTTTATTCATGACAAATTAAACAACAACATACAAACAGGAAAGGAACGAAACAACAATGTCGAACTGGAAAACTACAAAACAATAACACATAAACAACAAAGTACTAAAGCAACACCCGTACCACCACCTACTGAAAAATTGCTTTAGTTTGATCAATCCAACTTTTCTTGTCGCTTATCTTCGCTTGAAGAATTGCGAAGTCTTGCGTACATTAGTGAATTTCTTCTTTTTCTCGACGAATACGAGTCTCACTATCTTTTATATCCCCTTTCATCCTTTTGATCTCCTTTTCTTCCACTTCGATCCTTGTCAAGTGGACTTTCTTCTTGGCGATAATCTGTTTCCACTTTTCTGTCAGTTGGTCTATCTCCTTTTCCTTTGCTGCTATCGTCTTCTGGAGTTTAGGTGGCATTCCTTCAGGTGTAGACAATGGGTTAGATGACGATGCCATTTGTTTACTGAAGAAAGAAAGCAAGAAAGAAAGCAAGTGAAAGATAGCAAAAAAGAAGGATGGAATGGTGTGAATTATGAATTGCATTTTACTGATATTTATGGATGAAATCTCAAACATGCCAGTGAATTTGAACCACAAATTGGTCTTCAAAGTACAATAATTGTGGAAAAACAGTAAAAACATGCAAGATTCGTTCAAATACAGGGACCAGAATTGTAATTTTTTGCCCACCGCGGGCCTATCGTGGACAACCACCGCGGGGAGAGACCAAAAGTGTCACCGCGGCTGTTAATGCCAAAAATCACACCAAAGGGACAACTTAAGGTCGATGTGGACTTAAACAACTAAAGAAAGGATCTTTCGACGAGACGTGCGATGAGGGAAAAATAAACAAGACAAGGGATTTGATGACGCAGGAAAAACCTCAATCGAGGAAAAAACCTGCGGATGACAAGGGGTGTCGTCGCTGCACTATGGTCGCCAATCAGGGGCGACGTCCTTGGTACTGGCGTCGGTCGTACGATGATTACAATACAAATGAAGGAAATACTTCGAAATGTAAAATACAAGTGTTTGGTGTGTGAATACAAAGTGTAAATAACTGTTGGTCGAAAGCTGCTGACGTGCGTCGGGAGCGATACTTGAGCTTTCCTTCGAGTGTTCTTGAGTTCGCAGTAGGGTTCTGGCTTTCAGTACTTGATCTCCAGAGTTTGAATGTTCTTTGCTATGAGTTTGGATGATTTTCTCTGTTGTTTGCTGATGTTCGCTGATGTATGCTGGAAGTTAACTGTTGTCCCTTGATGTGAAGACTTAGCTTGGTATTTATAGTCTTTGCGTCATTAATTAGCTCCATTAATGTTTTGATCAACGGCTACAACGGCTGGAAACGGTCGCCGGAGTGATTATCCATAATGCTCTTCGTCTGTTACGGCTGCTTGCTGTTAATGGATTTGACTCCTGCATTAAATACTTGACAAACGTAACAGTCAGGGTTAACGTTAGCTTTGGTCGAAGGTACAATGATCTTACGCGGTGGTCGTACGAGACGGGCGATGCTATGGTCGTGCGTCATGGGAGACGTACGACTTACCTTTTACGGGAGACGACGAATGTTTTATGGGTTCTTGTCGAGACCTGTAACACCTCGAATTTCCGTTGTATTATTTTGTAAATTATAATTATGAACTTTGGGATTAAGTTTGTAATTTGGTTAAATTGTAAAGTTAAATGTGAAATTTAACTTGAGGGGTTAAATGGTTATTGTTGGAAAATTGAGTTTCTTATACTGAGATATTAAGAGTGAGTCGGTCATTTTTATTGAAAACAAACAGAGAGAATCGAGAGAGAGCCGTGAAAGAGAAAAGAAGCAGAAGAAAGAAAGTCTGATTTTGGAGATATTGTGGTAAGAAATTGAAGTTGTTTTACTGATTTCTTGTAAGGAAGGTAATTAGTTGCATAATTATTTGTTTAGAACTGTTCTGGGAAGCTTAATTTGGAGTTTGAAGAATTGCACGGTGTTCAGATTTCATACAGGTGAGTTTATTCAACTCTCTTTAAAATTAAGCAATTAATGTTGAAATAGATGTGTATTATGTGTGTCTTAACGTGTTAGTAGAACTTAATTGATGAGTAGATTGAACTGATTTTATGTTTTAAATCGATTTGTGGACTTTTTGAAATAAACTGTACGTAGTCCCAGTAGTGAAGTCCCGGTGCAGTCCCGGTAGTGAAGTCCCGGTAGTGGCAGGTCCCGGTAGTGGCAGGTCCCGGTAGTTGGAAGTCCCGGTAGAGGCAAATCCCGGTACTTATGAGTTCCGGTGAAGTTCCGGTACATGTGTTGAATACCGGGAGTTGGGAATACTGGGAGTTGGATAAAAAGAGTCAGTTTACAGATTTTGGTAATAGATCTTGGATATGAACTTAAGAATATGTTTTGGGATAAATATATGGTATGTTATGCACCTACGATAGTAAGAGTATAATACTTATGTATTCTGTTGTGATTGCTAAAAATAGGCATCCGGTCATCGGGGACACCTTAGTACGGTAAAATGGGAACCGATTACTAGCCATTGACCAAAGGGATGTAATTTTTAGTGATTGAGTGTACCTTGAATCATCGGGGGTCCCGGTTGTGTATCGTGAAATATTAATCCCATTGGGACCATTGATTCTGAGGTGGGAAGGATGTGAAATGTGGAATAGGCAGATTTTGATTTGTAATTCCCATTTCGAATGGAAGATCGAAGATTTCCATTTTTAGGGAAGATCGGAGATTTCCCAGTGGTGAAAGGAAGATTTGAGATAGGCATAAAGTAATTTGTAATCTCTACTTCCGGATTAAGAAATAGGCAGGTTTTGACTTGTAATTTCTCGAATGAGAGTATTGACTCTAAATCTGGGATGATTTATAGTAAACTCTTAGTAGTATTATTATGGCTAGATGAATTAGTCATAAGTATGGGAGTGGGGTAGATTCCCAGTGTTGAAAGGAGTTGTTGTACGATAAGATGGGCAAGAACAGGTTTGATTCATCTGTTGAGATTTTAATTGTTAATTTTTAATTTGATTTGAATATTCTCACTAGGCGAAAGCCTAATGTTTCAAGTTGAATTTTCTTACCAGGTACAAGCTTCGGGAAGTAAGCTGGGATGTGAGATGAGAAATTTTTGAAGGACTCAAACTTGGAGTTGACAGAGGATCTAGTTATTCTTTTGTTATTTTGGGACAGATGATTAAATAACCTAGTTAATCTGATTATGATGTAATGATTAGATTAATAGGTTATTTGAGTAGATGTCTGTTGTATATAAAAACATTAATGTTGATCATCTCGTTATATAAGTTTGGCGTTATTTGATCATAACTTGTGAAATATTAAGGTTTAAATTAGCCCTGTTTTTAGGGTGTTACAATATGGTATCAGAGCAATAGTTTAAGCGAACTAGGTATGATTTTGAGATACCTAGACTTAAGTTGTGATGAATTAAGTTATGATCTGTGAGATATGGGTAGAAGTACTAAGACTGAGTAGTCTTAGAGTCGACGAAAATACGCGAAGTTAGTACTGTAACGAGGGTAATAAGGATTCTCATGTATGATATGTTCGCAATTCCAATTAGCTACTGTTATTATGAATATATTATTACACAAGCATACTTGTTTCAAATTGTTACAGTGACTGATTAGCGGTAAAGTACGTATTGTATGTTTAGTTGTGTAGAAATCATTACTGATGAGTATTCTTTTGTGCTCGATCAGAACAATGGTGAATACACCTCCGAGGTCTCCAAATTCTTCTATGAATAGGACTTGGCTTGATGAGCCGGGAGAAAGACCATCTGGAGTAGGCGGAGTTCATGAGACGCCACCAGATTTTCTTTCCTTAGGAAGAGTGCGGAATCAGGTACATAGAGGGGGTACCAGTACTGCCGATCACACACCATCGGATTCGAGTATGGAAGGTCGTATAATGGACAATGTAACCAGATTGATGAATGCATCAATGGAAAGGCAAGCTGAAATGATGAACACCACTATGGGAAGACAAGCAGAGATGTTTATGAAAATGTTTAATGATCGGAGTATGGAACCGAGGCGAACAGGGATTGATACCAGTGTGATAAACCCAACTGGTAACACAGGTCCAGAGGTGGAAAGAAGGGTTGATAGGAATTGCTCCTATAAAACGTTTTTGAGCTCTAAGCCGCCTGAATTCAAAGGAGAAGATAGTCCTGTAGCCTGTATGAACTGGCTAAGAGAAATAGAACAAGCCTTTCGGGCTTGTGAGTGTAATGATGAAAAGTCGAAAGTTAGATTTGGGTCACAAATGTTACGCGGTAACGCATTATCTTGGTGGAATGTGCTGTCAACTTCTGTGTCAGCTACAGTTCTGAATGCCATGACTTGGAAAATGTTTAAAGCAAAGATTCTGGAGGAATATTGCAATGAAACCGAAATGGACCGAATCGAGGAAGAGTTCAGAAACCTCAAGAAAGGCAATATGACTGTGAGAAAGTATACCGAATCCTTCATGGAGAAACTGAATCTGGTGGGGCATGTGGCTCCAGCTGAGAAAGACAAAATTAAAGCTTATTTGAAGGGTTTGCCGGCGGATATGATGACCAGGGTCCGAAGTTCGAAAGCTGCTACTTTAAGGGAAACAATCGAAGAAGAGAAAGTAATAGAAGAGATGTACGCCAAAGATAAAGAAGAGAAAGCGCATGTAGGAGAAAAGAGAAAGTGGGAAGGTCGTTCGGAACCTTCTCAGAAAACAAAGTTGTTTGGCAAGAATATTCGTTACGAATCTCGCCGGGAACCAAGCTGGTGTTCAAAATGTAAAAGCAAACATTTTGGTCAGTGTCGGGTGGTTGGAATTGAATGTTTCAAGTGCGGGAAGGCGGGGCATATAGCGATGAACTGTCCAATGCCGGGATCAGTATGTTTTGAATGCAGGCAATCGGGTCATTTTCGGAGAGACTGTCCGAAGTTGAAGAAAGAAGGGGATCAGGGAAAGAAGTTGGTTATTCCTAAACCAACTGGCCGTGCATTTCAAATGACTGCCGAAGAAGCGAAAGGATCCAAAGATGTTGTCTCGGGTACTTTCTTTATAAATTCCATTCCTGCTCATGTATTATTTGATTGTGGGGCGAATTATTCTTTTGTATCCAAGTTGTTCTATCGTAAGCTAGCTATGTCTGTCACTACTTTAGAAGAGGCCTTAGTAGTAGAGATAGCTAATGGAGTTCAGTCTTTGGTTAGTGAAAGACTCGTTGATTGTAAAATTTTGATAGAGGGAACAGAATTTCCGATTGACTTGTTGTTAATGGAAATTGGGGGATTCGATATTATTGTTGGAATGGACTGGTTGAGCAATAACCAGGCAGAAATAATGTGTGCAAAGAAGTTGATTCGAATTCCGATGGTTGATAAAGATGATGTGTTTATTTTTGGAGAAAAGCAGAAGGGAAATATTCCGTTGATTTCAGTGGCAAAGGCGCATAAATGTTTAGTGAAGGGATGTTGGTCCTATCTAGCTTATGTTATAGATATGAAGTTAGAAAAGAAACAAGTGCAAGATATCAAGGTGGTGCGCGAATTTCCGGATGATCTTCCAGGTCTACCAGCTGAAAGACAAGTAGAATTTCGCATCGATCTTATTCCTGGAGCAGCACCGATAGCTCGTGCACCTTATCGTCTTGCGCCAGCTGAAATGACAGAAATGATGTCTCAACTGCAAGAGCTTTTAGATAAAGGTTTTGTTAGACCGAGTTCTTCGCCTTGGGGAGCTCCGGTATTGTTTGTCAAGAAGAAAGATGGCACTATGAGAATGTGCATAGATTATCGGGAGCTAAATAAGGTGACGATAAAGAATAAGTATCCGCTTCCAAGGATAGATGATTTGTTTGATCAACTCCATGGAGCGGGATGCTTTTCCAAAATTGATCTAAGGTCGGGGTATCACCAAGTACGGGTAAGAGAGGAGGATGTTCCAAAGACGGCGTTTAGAACTAGATACGGGCATTATGAATTTCACGTGATGCCATTTGGGTTGACTAATGCTCCAGCTATATTCATGGATCTGATGAATAGAGTATGTCGACCGTTTCTAGACAAGTCTGTTATCGTTTTCATTGATGACATACTTATTTATTCGAAGAATGAGAACGACCATGAACGCCATCTTCGGGAAATTTTAGAAGTGTTACGAAAAGAGAAATTGTATGCAAAATTTTCTAAATGTGAATTTTGGTTGAAAGAGGTACAATTTCTCGGGCATGTAATTTCTTCGGAAGGTGTGAAAGTGGATCCAGCAAAGATAGAAGCAATGATGAATTGGGAGACTCCAAAAAGTGCGTCGGAAATAAGAAGTTTCTTGGGTTTAGCAGGTTATTACCGGAGATTTATTAAAGACTTCTCAAAGATTGCTTCTACTTTGACTATGTTAACTCGTAAGAATGTGAAGTTTGTTTGGACCGAAAAACAAGAGACAGCTTTCAGAACCTTACGGCAGAAGTTGTGTGAAGCTCCTATTCTTGCACTGCCAGAAGGAACTGAAGATTTGGTAGTTTATAGTGACGCATCAAAGATGGGTTTAGGATGTGTATTGATGCAACGAGGCAAAGTGATTGCCTATGCGTCAAGACAGCTGAAAGAACATGAAAAGAACTATCCTACCCACGATTTGGAATTGGCAGCGGTTGTGTTTGCTTTAAAACTGTGGCGTCATTATCTCTATGGAACAAAGTGTACACTCTTCACCGATCATAAAAGTTTACAGCATGTTTTTTATCAGAAGGAGCTAAATATGAGGCAAAGGCGATGGCTCGAGTTATTAAAAGACTACGATTGTGAATTGCATTACCACCCAGGTAAAGCAAATGTTGTAGCCGATGCCTTGAGCAGAAAAGAGTATAGTGGGTGTTTAAAAACGACAAACGCCAGAATTGATGTAATGTCGAGTCTGATTGAAAGAATAAAAGTCGCTCAAGTGGAAGCTTTGTTAGAGAACAACTTGAAAGAAGAAGTAATGAGCAAGCAACATCTTCAGCTGACTGAAGATAGCCGAGGGATTAACTTATTCCAAGGCCGTGTTTGGGTACCAAAGATAGGTGGAAATCGGGAGTTGATTTTGGAAGATGCGCATAGATCTAAGTATTATATACATCCGGGGAGTACTAAGATGTATAGAGATTTGAAGTTACAGTATTGGTGGCCAGCTATGAAAGTGGATGTGGCACAAATAGTAGAGAAATGCGGAACTTGTTCGTTAGTAAAAGCAGAACACCAAAGACCATACGGAAGTTTTCAATATTTGGAAATTCCGGAGTGGAAATGGGATAAGATTACTATGGATTTTGTGACAAAGTTACCAAAGACGCAAAGAGGTAACGATACCATTTGGGTAATCGCCGATCGTTTGACGAAGAGTGCTCATTTCTTAGCTATGAAAGAAGCATCACCAATAGATAAGTTAGCAAAGCTATACATTGATGAAGTAGTGTCACGACACGGTATACCGGTGTCTATTGTGTCTGATCGTGACAGTCGGTTTACTTCCAGGTTTTGGCAGTCGCTTCAAGAGGAATTGGGTACGAGGGTTAATCTAAGTACTGCTTATCACCCACAAACTGATGGCCAAAGTGAAAGAACAATACAGACTTTGGAAGATATGCTTAGATCGTGTGTGCTAGATTTTGGGGGTAACTGGGATTCGCATTTGCCATTGGTAGAGTTTGCTTATAACAACAGTTACCATTCCAGTATTGGAAGAGCACCTTTCGAGGCATTATATGGTAGGAAATGCAGAACTCCGGTGTGCTGGTTAGAAGCCGGAGAGAAACAGTTTGCTGGTCCGGAACTTGTGCAACAAACCGCGGATAAAGTGAAGGAAATTCGGCAGCATTTGAAAGTGACTCAAGATAGACAGAAAAGCTATGCTGATCCGAAAAGAAGACCAAAAGAATTTCAACTTGGGGAGCGTGTAATACTTAAAGTATCCCCATGGAAAGGTGTGATACGGTTTGGAAAGCGTGGGAAGTTAAGTCCTCGTTTTCTAGGACCTTTTACTATCACCAAAAGAGTTGGTCTATAAGCGTATCAATTGGCTCTTCCACCTGAGTTGGAAGGGATCCATAATACTTTTCACGTGTGTTATCTTCGGAAATGCTTAGCCGAAGAACAAGATGTGATTCCACTTACTGATGTTAGGGTGGATGAAGGAAGCCGATGTGTTGAAGAACCGGAGGCAATCTTGGAAAAGTCGGTTAAGAAGTTGCGAAGTGGTAAAGAAGTGTCTATGTTAAAAGTGCAATGGAAACACCATCGAGGTGCTAACGTGACGTTAGAAACGGAGGAGGACATGAGGAACAGATATCCCCATTTGTTTGATTAGTTTTGATTTCGGGGACGAAATCCTTTTCAAGTTGGGGAGTATTGTAACACCTCGAATTTCCGTTGTATTATTTTGTAAATTATAATTATGAACTTTGGGATTAAGTTTGTAATTTGGTTAAAGTGTAAAGTTAAATGTGAAATTTAACTTGAGGGGTTAAATGGTTATTGTTGGAAAATTGAGTTTCTTAATACTGAGATATTAAGAGTGAGTCGGTCATTTTTATTGAAAACAAACAGAGAGAATCGAGAGAGAGTCGTGAAAGAGAAAAGAAGCAGAAGAAAGAAAGTCTGATTTTGGAGAAATTGTGGTAAGAAATTGAAGTTGTTTTACTGATTTCTTGTAAGGAAGGTAATTAGTTGCATAATTATTTGTTTAGAACTGTTCTGGGAAGCTTAATTTGGAGTTTGAAGAATTGCACGGTGTTCAGATTTCATACAGGTGAGTTTATTCAACTCTCTTTAAAATTCAGCAATTAATGTTGAAATAGATGTGTATTATGTGTGTCTTAACGTGTTAGTAGAACTTAATTGATGAGTAGATTGAACTGATTTTATGTTTTAAATCGATTTGTGGACTTGTTGAAATAAACTGTACGTAGTCCCGGTAGTGAAGTCCTGGTGCAGTCCCGGTAGTGAAGTCCCGGTAGTGGCAGGTCCCGGTAGTGACAGGTCCCGGTAGTTGGAAGTCCCGGTAGAGGCAAATCCCAGTACTTATGAGTTCCGGTGAAGTTCCGGTACATGTGTTGAATACCGGGAGTTGGGAATACCGGGAGTTGGATAGAAAGAGTCAGTTTACAGATTTTGGTAATAGATCTTGGATATGAACTTAAGAATATGTTTTGGGATAAATATATGGTATGTTATGCACCTACGATAGTAAGAGTATAATACTTATGTATTATGTTGTGATTGCTAAAAATAGGCATCCGGTCATCGGGGACACCTTAGTACGGTAAAATGGGAACCGATTACTAGCCATTGACCAAAGGGATGTAATTTTTAGTGATTGAGTGTACCTTGAATCATCGGGGGTCCCGGTTGTGTATCGCGAAATATTAATCCCATTGGGACCATTGATTCTGAGGTGGGAAGGATGTGAAATGTGGAATAGGCAGATTTTGATTTGTAATTCCCATTTCGAATGGAAGATCGGAGATTTCCATTTTTAGGGAAGATCGGAGATTTCCCAGTGGTGAAAGGAAGATTTGAGATAGGCATAAAGTAATTTGTAATCTCTACTTCCGGATTAAGAAATAGGCAGGTTTTGACTTGTAATTTCTCGAATGAGAGTATTGACTCTAAATCTGGGATGATTTATAGTAAACTCTTAGTAGTATTATTATGGCTAGATGAATTAGTCATAAGTATGGGAGTGGGGTAGATTCCCAGTGTTGAAAGGAGTTGTTGTACGATAAGATAGGCAAGAACATGTTTGATTCATCTGTTGAGATTTTAATTGTTAATTTTTAATTTGATTTGAATATTCTCACTAGGCGAAAGCCTAATGTTTCAAGTTGAATTTTCTTACCAGGTACAAGCTCCGGGAAGTAAGCTGGGATGTGAGATGAGAAATTTTTGAAGGACTCAAACTTGGAGTTGATAGAGGATCTAGTTATTCTTTTGTTATTTTGGGACAGATGATTAAATAACCTAGTTAATTTGATTATGATGTAATGATTAGATTAATAGGTTATTTGAGTAGATGTCTGTTGTATATAAAAACCTTAATGTTGATCCTCTCGTTATATAAGTTTGGCGTTATTTGATCATAACTTGTGAAATATTAAGGTTTAAATTAGCCCTGTTTTTAGGGTGTTATAAGACCTTATCTTAATATAAGATTTGGATTATAACGTGCGTCTTACCTTCTCTGGTCGTGGTCGTACGACGTGATTTTTTGCCCAAACAGTTTGCCCCCAAAATTTGAAAGAAGGATAGCAAATCCGAGTTTTAAATTTTGTCAGTCGAAAAAATATGACAAGTGATGGAAATTACCTTAGTTACCTTGGAACTAGGCTGGTCCGCTCTTAACTGAACGAGAAGTCGAAAGGAGAACGAGGTCGTGACATCATGCTGACGTACGATGATGCTTATCAGCTGTCGATGCCATGTGTCGGTGATTTACTGGGGCATATGAAAGTCGGGGATGCGTGTCGATCTTTTGAAGGGCTCGACCTGTCACGATTTCCTGCATAAATAGAGATCAAAATGGATTGTTTTCTTCAAGCTTTCGAAAAGTCATCTTTTCCAGAATCTCGACTTTTTCCAAATCTTCGGTGACTGATGATCTACCGTGGGCTATGATACCCAAACCGATGACGATGTTGGTTGCGATAGACGCGATGTCCGTGGATTCTGCGCATCTGGCGACGATGTTTTCTGCTACCACGTCGACCCTTTCGTCAGTCGACAGGGGCGAGGGTGTAAAGACGGGAGAGAATGATGGAGATTTTATGGAGATCAACTTTGCGTTGTCTTCATCCCTCTTGATTGACTATGTCCTCGTCAGGACGAAGTCGCTTCCGCTTCTGGGGAAATATCAGCTCTTATATTTCAAAGAGCATTTTCCAGGAATCTCTATCGAAGAGATTGGACTGTGTTTAGTCATACTGGCGACTTTCGTAAGTTTTTCTTTCGAAACTTGTGTTACCTATGTTTATTCCTTCGATGGGAGTTTTGCTAATACGTTCCTTTTGTAATTGTGCAGATGTTTTTGTTTTCCTTCACTAAACACGTGAGGAAACTGGAGGTGTTGGAGTGGAGGTCGATTGTCGGAGAGAAGATATTCCTTCCTCCAACCTTAACATTAATCTTAAGAGCCACATTCTCGGAATGCCATGGCGCGAAAGGTTAGGAGACAACTCTGGCGATACTCATTTGATCCTTGCATTAGTTCTTCAAGATTGTCAGGATTCCGAAGGCTGAGTTTTCTTTGGGCAGAGTTTGTGATTGCTATGTTTCCTTAGATCTTAGGGTAGTTTCTTTTTTTTGCTGAACTCGTGTTTTTAATTACATATGTCGTGGATGAATGTAATATTGTTCATAAAAGTATGAAATAAACGGAGGATTGTGCGACTTAGGCTCTTATTGCAATATAACGGTTGAAACATAAATCATGTATTTGGACTGTAATAATAAACACAAATATATATCATCGATGTGTTAGAACATACAAAGTTTTTCTAAGTTCCAGAAACTTAGATCGAGGGATAGTTTAGACCTGACATGTGACTGTATCGTATGATGAAACTTTAGAATATATGCCCCTGTGATCAAACAATCGAGTCATGTACTTGGATACTCATGTCGTGCGTTCCTGCGATAAAGTTTGTTAGAGGTTGGTTGTGGTTTTACCAACGATTTTGCGATGCTTACCGTCGTGCTGAAAACTTTGTATGATAGGAAGGCGATTTTAAAAGAAATATTTTTTCAAATGCGTCGCATTCCAACTTCGTGGGATTTCCTGATTGTCGAGGGTTCGAAGTCGATAGGCTCCTTTACCCACGACTTCGGAGATACGATAGGGACCTTCCTACTTGGTAGAAAGATTACATGCGTTGAGCTCCTGGGTATTCGGGAATACTCGACGGAGGACGTAATCGCCTTCTTGAAAGATTTTAACTTTGACGTGCTTATTGAAATGTCGCTCGACTGCCTGCTTCTGTGACGCCATTCTGATCAAGGCCGATTCTCTGAGCTCTTCAAGGGCGTCGAGGTCATAACTCAAATCAACCAAGTTGTGGTCGACGGATGTGTGCCTCGAAGTTGGGAGATGAACTTCGATCGGTAGGACGGCTTCGCAACCATAGACGAGAGAGAAGGGGGTTTGCCCAGTGGACGTGCGTGGCGTCGTGCGATTTGCCCATAGGACCGAAGGGAGTTCTTCAACCCACCTTCCCTTTGCAGCTTTTAATCGTTTCTTGATCGAGGCTATAATAGTCTTATTGCTTGACTCGGCAAGTCCATTAGCTTGGGGATATCTGGGAGTCGAGGTTGTTAGTCTGATATTCCTCTCATCGCAGAACTGTTGGGTCCTGTCGCTTATGAATTGGGATCCATTGTCGCAGACAATTTCGGATGGAATCCCAAACCTGCATATGATGTTAGTTTGGATAAAGGAGATAACTTCTTTATCCCTAATTTGGGAGAAGGCAGCCGCTTCGACCCATTTAGAAAAGTAATCCGTGAGTACGAGGAGGAATACTTTTTGCCCCGGAGCAGGTGGTAGTTTGCCGACAATATCCATTCCCCACCTCATGAAAGGCCATGGGACAAGCGTTGAGTGCAAAGGCTCCGAGGGTTTATGAGACATACCTGAGTGTCGTTGACAGGGGTCACAATTTTGGACGTACTTGACAGCGTCTTGTCGCAGTGTCGGCCAAAAATACCCTTGGCGGGAGATACGATTAGCCAAGCTACGACCTCCTGAGTGATTACCACATTCGCCGTCGTGCATCTCTTGGAGGATTTTCTGGGCTTGATTTTTGCTGATGACGCACCTTAAATTTAAGCCCATTGATGATCGCCGATAAAGCTTATTTTCGATCATGACGTACTTAGATGCTTTGAATCTAATTTTTCGAGCCTCCATTTTGTCTTCGGGGAGTTGGTCGTGCACAAGGAAATTTCGAATGTCGCGTGACCAATCATCTTCTTCGTCTTCGATCTGGATGACGTCTGTGTTTCCAATGGACGGCGTTGCCAGGTGAATCATAGGAATAACATCAAATATTGGTTCAACTAAAGCTGACCCAAGGTTCGCCAATGCGTCGGCTTGAGTGTTCTGGTCTTGCGGAATCTGTTCAATAGAAAAAGATTTAAATTTTTTGGAAATTTCTTTTGCCACGCTTAGATATGCTGTCATTTTTTAATCCTTGGCTGCGAATTCTCCATTGATTTGATGTACTACCAGCAGGGAATCGCTCTTGACATGCAGTGCGATTGCCCCGAGTCGTGGGCCATATTCATTCCCACGATAAGGGCTTCATATTCGGCTTCGTTGTTGGTGGCCTTGAAGTCGCATCGGACCGAGTATACCATCTTACCCCCCTGTGGCGACTTTAAGACGACACCCAGTCCAGAGCCTCTAATGTTGGATGATCCGTCGACATGTAGGATCCAAGGCACGTCGTCGTGAGTCACCACAGTGGACACTTCGAGCTCTGCTTCTTTCTCCAACTCAGGGCTGAAATTGGCAATAAAGTCTGCCAAGGCTTGTGATTTGATCGCGGTCCTGGGTTTGAAATCAATGTCGTAACTACTGAGATATATGCTCCACTTTGCTAAGCGACCTGTCAACTCAGGTTTCCTTAAAACAGACTTAAGAGGAAAGTTAGTTACGACAGTAATAGGATGCGATTCGAAGTAGTGTCGTAATTTTTTAGCAGCTGTGACTAGCGACAAAAGCAGTTTTTCCATGGAAGAATACCTGGTTTCTGCGTCCAAGAGAGATTTACTTACGTAGTAGATTGATAATTGTTGTTTTTCGTCCTCTCGTGTGAGTACGGCGCTTACCGCATTTGGACTGACAGCTAAATACAATTGTAAGACCTCATGATCGTGAGGCTTCGACAACAGAGGAGGCGACGCCATATATTTCTTGAGTTTTTACAATGCTTGCTCATGATCGTTGGTCTAGTTGAAACCTTTATTTTTCCTGAGGACGTTATAAAACAGATGACATCTATCTGAAGATCGGGAGATAAACCTGTTTAGGGCCGCTACTCGACCAGTAAGCCTTTGGACCTCCTTGAAATTTCGAGGAGATTTGATGTCGATGATGGCTTTGATTTGGTTGGGGTTAGCTTCGATTCCTCGGCGAGTGACCATGTGGCCTAAGAACTTTCCAACACTGACTCCGAAGGAACATTTGGTAGGGTTGAGCTTCATGCTATACTCCCGAAGGATGTTGAACGATTGTCTTAGATGCTCGACATGATCGACCGCTTGCTTTGACTTGACGAGCATGTCATCAAAATATACCTCCATTGTGTCGCCGAGATGGTCTTTGAACATTTTATTCACTAGACGTTGATAGGTGGATCCTGCATTTTTTAGTCCGAAAGGCATAACTTTATAACAGTAAATACCTCGGTCCGTCATAAAAGCGGTTTTCTCCTGGTACTCGACGTGCATTAAGATTTGGTTATACCCTGAATAGGCATCCATGAAGGTCAATAGTTCATGTCCTGCGGTTGCATCGACCATGGCGTCGATATGCGGTAATGGGAAAGGATCTTTCGGGCAAGCCTTATTGAGATCGGTGAAGTCGATACAGACCCTCCATTTTCCATTCTTCTTAGCCACGACCACGACATTAGCAAACCAGTCGGGATACTTTACTTCTCGGATCTTTCCGGTCTTTAGGAGGTTATCGACCACATCGTTTATTACCTTATTTCTTTCAGGAGCGAATTTACGGCGCTTTTGCTTGACGGGTTTAAACGATGGATCGATATTGAGCTTGTGAGAAATGATGTTAGGGTCAATGCCAACCATATCTTCATGCGACCAGGCGAAGCAGTCAGCATATTCCTGCAAGAAAGATATTATCCTTTGCCTAAGGTGGGGATCGAGAGATGATCCTATCAAGACTTTTTGCTCGGGCTTGCTTGGGTCTAAGATAACTTCTTCTAGGCAATAATCACCGATGGCTTTAGGAACATCTTGCACCTTTTCAAGCTTTCCATGCGCTGGGTCAGCGATTCGCTCTGAGTTTCCGCCATCTGCCATTTTCCTGTGATAGAGAACAGAAGAAACTCCAAGAAACTATTAGTAGAATGCACGTTCGTCGAGGATTTTCTCTAGATGTAGTCCCACGGATGGCGCCAAACTGTTAATGCCAAAAATCGCATCAAAGGGACAACTTAAGGTCAATGTGGACTTAAACAACTAAAGAAATGATCTTTCGACGAGACGTGCGATGAGGGAAAAAATAAACAAGACAAGGGATTTGATGACGCAGGAAAAACCTCAATCGAGGAAAAAACCTGCGGACGACAAGGGGTGTCGTCGCTGCACTATGGTCGCCAATCAGGGGCGACGTCCTTGGTACTGGCGTCGGTCGTACGATGATTACAATACAAATGAAGGAAATACTTCGAAATGTAAAGTACAAGTGTTTGGTGTGTGAATACAAAGTGTAAATAACTGTTGGTCGAAAGCTGCTGACGTGCGTCGGGAGCGATACTTGAGCTTTCCTTCGAGTGTTCTTGAGTTCGCAGTAGGGTTCTGGCTTTCAGTACTTGATCTCCAGAGTTTGAATGTTCTTTGCTATGAATTTGGATGATTTTCTCTGCTGTTTGTTGATGTTCGCTGATGTATGCTGGAAGTTAACTGTTGTCCCTTGATGTGAAGACTTAGCTTGGTATTTATAGTCTTTGCGTCATTAATTAGCTCCATTAATGCTTTGATCAACGGCTACAACGGCTGGAAACGGTCGCCGGAGTGATTATCCATAATGCTCTTCGTCCGTTACGGCTGCTTGCTGTTAATGGCTTTGACTCCTGCATTAAATACTTGACAAACGTAACAGTCAGGGTTAACGTTAGCTTTGGTCGAAGGTACAATGATCTTACACGGTGGTCGTACGGGACGGGCGATGCTATGGTCGTGCGTCATGGGAGACGTACGACTTACCTTTTACGGGAGACGACAGATGTTTTATGGGTTCTTGTCGAGACCTTATCTTAATATAAGATTTGGATTATAACGTGCGTCTTACCTGCTCTGGTCGTGGTCGTACGACGTGATTTTTTGCCCAAACAGCGGCCATAGTTGGGGGGCTCCGCGGGACACTTTGGCCCAACAGGGGTGCCACGTAGGCCCTAGCCCGCAATCGCAGGGCCTTCGCGGAAAAAAAATGAGGATTTTGGTAAAATCAGAGAGAAAATGGGTATTTTGGTAAGTCAAAGTCAAATTTTAGGTATTTTAATTAATTTTCTTTTTAAAACGTTTTTAAATTTAAATTAGCTGTGGTTTGGTGGTGGGTCCCACGATCTATATTCAGTGGAAAAGAGGTACACGTATTTCTCTCAATCATTCCCAGACGCTTTAAATCGAAACGCGCAAACGGTTATCGACATTGGAATCATTAAAAAAAACTTAAATATGGTACTTCTTTTAATTTTATATTTTAAAAGAATATAATAAAAAAAAGTTAAACAAACCCTAACGAAATTTTAAATTTTAAATGGTTAACTCATTTTATTATTATTTTAAGAGTGAATTGTGGATTTGGTCCCTGTGGTTTGATGGTTTTTGTGACTAAAGTCCTTATACTATATTTATTGTGGATTTGGTCCTTGTGGTATTCAGTTTTTCTTAGCCATGGTCCCTCGACTAACGTTTTCGTTAAGTTCGTTAAGTTAAGGACCATTTTAGCCATTTTTCTAAATTTTGTCTTTCTTCTATAAAAAAAGTAAAACAATATTTTTATACACACACAAATATATACATATATAACTATAGACACAC
This sequence comes from Saussurea involucrata, assembly GCA_033807775.1. Taxonomy (NCBI): domain Eukaryota; kingdom Viridiplantae; phylum Streptophyta; class Magnoliopsida; order Asterales; family Asteraceae; genus Saussurea; species Saussurea involucrata. The sequence continues at coordinate 78,089,254 of CM066313.1, read as the reverse complement.
AAATATATATATATATATATATATATATATATATAATTATACACAAATATATGTATATATATACATAACGATATATAACAATTTAATTTTATCATTTTATTGTAATGGTGGAAAAAGATATGGTTTTATTGTTATAATGTAATTAAAATTTTGATTTAAACAAATCAAATCATAAAATTGTATTTTATTTTATTTAGAGTGAAAAAATAAGATATTGTTTTATAATTTGATTTATTTAAATTAAAACATTAATTATGTTAAAGACGATTTAATTTTATTGTTCTTTTATTTTCATTGAGAAATGAACTCCAATTTTATCATTCTAAAATTAGGAGTTTCAATTTTAATATTGTATTTGTGTGTCTATAGTTAAATATGTATATATTTGTGTGTGTATAAAAATATAATTTTACTTTTTTATAGTAGAAAGACAAAATTTAGAAAAAATGACTAAAATGGTCCTTAACTTAACGAAGTTAACGAAAACGTTAGTCGAGGGACCATGGCCAAGAAAAACTGTATACCACAAGGACCAAATCCACAATAAACATAGTATAGGGACTTTAATCACAAAAACCATCAAACCACATGGACCAAATCCACAATTCACTCTTATTTTAATTAATAGACCATTGAGTTGTTCCATTTTAAATATTTTGATTTTTTTTTCAAACAGCAACGACATTTCAATAAAATATTAGAGCAAATAATTATATAAATGAAATAGTTATGAGAAGGTTATGAAATCAACCCATCTACTTAATTTCAAACTTGTTACTCTTATTAGAAATCCAAAATGAGTCACAATTTTGTCAAAGATATTCGTCTTCTCCATCTTGTCAAATATTGTTTCATTTCGAAACGACCATATGTACCAAAACATAGTGAGAAGAACGACCGCTCAAAGCATATATTCTGCTCACTTTTCAACCACAAATTAGAAAACAATGTAATCCAAGTTACATGGGAACTAAACAACAGGATATCCAAATGGCACCATCTGCTAATATGTCTCCAAATCTTCGTCGCTAAAGAACACGAAAAAACAAATGATCACACAACTCCAAACCCACATCACATAGCGGACAAAGCAAAGAGCCAACATTAATCACTCTCCTGTACAAATTATCCCGAGTGGCTATCATGTTCAAATCCAAACGCCAACTAAAAACATTAACCTTAATAGGAACTAACCGGTTCCATCTAGTATCAATCGAGTCCACAACCAACAGTCTGGAATCAATGTAATTCCTAGTAGAGGCAACTGTTAAAGAACCTTATCCATCCAACGACCACACCCACTGATCTTTCTGATTAGAAATCACAAACGCCGACAACTTATCCCTCAAGGCGGAAAATTGCGCCATTTTTGTTCCCCTCCCCAATTCCATACAATAATAACCAATCATTGTTCATTACTCTCTCTTTGATCATAACCTCTTTATCAAGCTCTAAAGCATACACTCTCGAATATTCCATTTTTAAAAGCCCACTTCCCAACCAAATATCATGCCAAATTGAAGTATTCGATTCATCTCCTACTTTTTTCTTACAAAACGACAAAAGATCAACATTTTTACACTGTAGATGGATAAAAACCTTCAAGATCGCCAACCATGTTGAATTCGAACCCACATCAGATAAAACTGATCCAATCTGACCATTTGCACCATGTATCGATTGAATCACTTTTACTCAATGCTCACACTGCCTCTTGATCAACTCGAAATCTTCACACCCATTTAAAAAGTAAGGCTCTATTAAAACCAAATAAGCCTCCTATACCGAGACCCCCATCTTTTTTACTAGCCATACTTTTATCCCATTTAACCCAGAATATCTTATTATCGTCCATCTCGCTATTTTTTTAAATTACAAAACCATTGAATTTTCTTATCTTAAATGATCAAGTCCCTATTAATTTAATAAATAAACCACTGAACTTTTAAAAGTTGGTTATCTACATTCTTTTAAACAAAAAAATTTACATGTAACCAACTAGCAAAGTTTTAAGTAAGAAAAAAATAAACTTTAATCGGTTTTATCGTTCCCAAACATTACGACATTTAAACCCACGCACACAACATCGCTCTCCATCGCCGCTCCTCGTAGACTCATCATTGTTTGTTCTCCATATTGGAGCACACATAGACATATAAAAAGATGGATAACCAAAAAACAAAAAAAAATCAAAGAGAGAGAGATCGATGGCAAGGACCAACAACAATGATAGAGAGCGGACGACGATGAGACGATGAGGGGTGCCGAGGGGTTTGAATGACATAGGACTTGGGAATGAATAAATTGATAGACTTTTTTAATTTAAAACATCCCTAGCTGATTTTAGGTAGCTCTTTTTCGGGTTAAAAGCATGTAAGTAGCCACTTTTTAAAAATTACAGGGTGTTGATCATTTAAAATGAGAAAGTTTAAGTGTTCATCCAAAAAAATAGTTAGGGGACTTAACCTTTCAAAATGGGGAAATTCGTTCAGGCTTTTTGAACTTTTCCCTAAAAACACATCTAATTTAAATGTGTATATATATATATATATAGAGAGAGAGAGAGAGAGAGAGAGTTAGTTTTCGGTAAAAAAAACTATGAAATATACAATAGTACAAAAACTCACATTTGTCACGGTTAAAAACCGTTGCCACATGCCTTTGACCATCTTTCCAATCAAACCGTAGCATATTCTTATGTGACCATTGATACAAATTTTTAGACCAATCAAAAGCTATTGTTATTGCATGCTCATTTTTCATCATGAATTTAATATTGAGGGTGTATTGGTAATTTTCTTTTTTGTCCTAATTTTATTTTCATTAATTGAGTGTTACAAAAAAACATTGAAGTGTCATGATTGTAGCAAAACTAACGGGGAGTTACAAAATAACTTAGTTCCCTGATTCTAGCCATTTTTTGTTTTCATTTTTAGCACATATCAAGTTTGATTCTATCGAATTATTGTAAGAATCGTGGATAACCATCATCAACATATTAATAGTCAACACTATTCTTCAAATGAAAATATAATTTATGGTGTTTTGAACGATATTGAAAGAGGAACCGATGTAGATAACAATCGGTCAATGATGACATATGAATGTTCATAAAATTTGCCGTTTGTATTTGAAGCAAACATGTATGAACCTGCTAAATCATTTTGTTGGGTCACTTAAGATTTGAAGATGACCTCCCAATCTTTCATTTTTACACATTTCATACTAAGAATATTTTTAGGTTCTTTATAGCAGATTAATCATATAACAAAATTTTCGGTGAAGTCGAAGATCAACCGAAGAAACAAAGAAGAAGTGTATCTATCAAAGCGAATTGAAGATGGACTTCTCAGTCAAAAATTAAGCTGCCTCTACCGATCTGGAAGATCACTATCGGCCAAATCTCTTCGGGCATAATGAGATCGGTCAAGTGTATGCCGATTTGAAGAAGATGCGCCGAAATGTTTCTCATTTCCTCCATCATTTTTGTCTTTGATAATTTGATGGGATTTCCTTCGGCACATACACATTGTACTTTATCTGCTCAATATATTTGTGATATCTTGTATTGATGGGGACATTCTCCGAATATCATAAAAAGGTTGTTTGACTTTCTTGTCATTTTAAAAAAAGTTCTACTACAACATCTGCAGGTCAACACTTCAAGACAAAACGTTCAACCATGTACTTTACAAGAGGATATGCCTTCCTACACATGCTTGACAAGTGTCCCATGCATTTAATGCATGAGGGACTATATAGAGAGGAAGACCCCTTCCATGCAAAGATTACCAGTTTACAAATCCTCAAGTCTCCTAAGTGCTGGCAAAATTTTTCTCTCTAAAGAAGTTCATTGTTTGTCTAAGTGTATTTTCAATAGTTCTTCATTCTCTTTGTGTGAGATTGTTTGAACAGATTTTATCTGTTCTGTTCTGTTCCGCAACAATCTATTGTCTTCTATGTGTAATTCTTGATTTCAAATCAATAAAGAATTAAATTAAGTAAAAGTTTTTGTGTATTGTATTCTCCACCCCCTTCTACAATACTTGTTATCTTTGCTTGTAACACCCTAAAAACGGAGTCAATTTAAACCTTAAATTTTCCATAAGTTATGATCAAAAACTTTCAAACTTATATAACCTGAGGATCAAATGTAAGATTTCTATATACAAACGTCATTACTTAAATAACTTATTAATCTAATCATAACGTAACAATCAGATTAATCCAGTTATCTAAACAACCGTCCCAAAATCATCAAAGAATATCTAGATCCTCCGGTATCTCTAAGTCTGAATCTTTCCAAAAGTTCTCTTCTCTCATTTCTGCTACTTCCCGGAGCTTGTACCTGGTAAGAAGATTCAACTTGAAACATTAGGCTTTCGCCTAGTGAGAATACTCAAATCAAAATAAAATTTAATAATTAAAACATGAACATATAACTCAAACCTGTTCTCACCCATCTTACTGTACGACAACTCCTTTCCAAATCAGGGAATCTACCCCACTCCCATTCCTACGACTAACTCATTTAATCGCAACAACAACATAATAGTTAACTCTGAATCATTCCAGATTCACAATCAATAATCATACACACAAGAAATTACAAGTCAAAACTTGCCTATTTCTTAATCAGGAAGGAGAGATTACAAATTACTTTATGCTTATCTCTAATCTTCCTCTCATCACTGGGAAATCTCCGATCTTCCCGAAACAATGGAAATCTCTGATCTTCCATAAATCGAAATGGGAATTACAAATCAAAATCCGCCTATTCCACATTCCACCTCTGCATCAATGGTCCCAATGGGATTATAATATCGCGATACTCAATCGGGACTCACGATGGTTCGAGGTTCACCCAATTACTAAAATTACACCCCTTTGGTCTATGGCGAGTAATCGGTTCCCATTATACCGTACCCAAGTGCCCTCGGTGACCGGATGCCTATTTTAGTAAAAGCACATAATCACATTATATAATACAATCGATACTACTATATGCGTCCAGCATAGAATGTATCATTTCTCTGAACATATTCTATATATAAAATAAAGAATATTATTACTCCACATCTCAATCTCTTTATTACCCCTTCTCTGAAATCTGATATGATGATCACCATCTCAATAGTTATTTATATTTTCGAACTCATAGATAGGCCTTTATAATATATCTCCATTTGGCTTCTCAATCACATTTAGAGTTCATAATCATCTAACATATTGCATATAACAGATAATCCTGCTCATTATAAGGAATATGAATAATTCATGTTCATCAACTTCTTAACTATCCCCTCATAGTAATTTAACACGAGAGTTAGTATATATCAATTGTTAATCTATATCTTTGAACTCATGGATGGATCTTTATAGTTTATCTCAATAAAGCTTCAAATCATATTTAGAGTTCATAACCACATAGTAATTTCATGTAGTAGCTAATCAAACTTAGCATGCAAGATTAACAATAAATACTAGTTCATCAACTTCATAGATAACTCATCTTAGAAGTTTTAGCATGGAAATCCACATAACACAACTTTTAATCGCCCTCTTGGCTTATCTCTAATTTAGTCCAATCCACATAAAACATATTCATGCATATATAAAGCATCTAATTCAAGATTAATTACTGAATTTTAAAGAGAGTTGAATAAACTCACCTGATGCGTTATCACTTCTTTTAGTCCTTTTTAACTCGTAAGGTTCCTTTCTTCACTACCACAGCTTACTGTATTATTCAGTTTACATATACTGATATTAATTTTCCAAAACAGAACCCTCTACAACCGAAAATCCTTAATTTCTAAAAAAATACATTTCAAGTCGCAGTGAACTGGAGTCGCAGTCCACTGTTGCGATTCCATTTCCAAATCGCAATGAACTGGAGTCGCAGTCCTCTATTGCGATTCCAATTCCAAGTCGCAGTCAACTGATGCGACTACAGCACCAAGTCGCAACTGCCCATTGCGATTTCAACCCAAGTCGAAACCAACTGTTGCGATTCCAAAGCCAATTCGCAATGGTCTACTGCGACTCCAACTCCAAATCGCAATTTCCCATTGCGACAATCATGAATGTCGCAACTCAAGGTTGCGACTTCGATGATATTCATCCAAGTCTCAGTCCACTAAATTCATCAAAAACCCAGATTTTTATACTTTTAATCCATGTTTGTTTATGCCAATTTGCAGATATGTTTTATACACTTATCTTAACATATCTTAAAACTCAGATTCTTATAATCATCATAATTTACCCAAAACCCAACAACATCTTCTAAAAACACTTTTACTATAAAGATGAAGAATTTAAAAGGAGATGTTTACCTTATGATTCTTCAAACCAACAACAGATTGAATAAATTCCTGCTATTCCTTTCTTCCTTCTCCTTCCCTTTCTCGATATCTCTTTCTCAATCTCTCTCTCGGTTTCTATTTTCTCAAACGAAAACACACACCACACACACACTTCTTCACAAGTCATACACTCACACTTAGTCTAAATGACTTATTAGTGTGACACCTCACTTAATTCAACATGAGTCATAAGACTCTTTCCAAATAGACCTCCAACTTTTAAAGAATTACACAACAAACCCTCAATATTCAAATCTACATCAATCAACACTTTTAAACAATTATAAACTTAACCCCAAGTTAATTTATAATTCACAAAATTATACAATGAAAATTCGGGATGTTACAATACTCCCCAACTTGAAAATGATTTCGTCCCCGAAATCAAGGTCGGGTAAACAAAAATGATACCTACTTTTCATACTCTCTTCGGACTCTAAAGTTACATTAGTACCTCTATGGTCTCCACTGTACTTTCAACATAGCTATTTCATTATTACTACGTAGCTTTCTAACTGATCTTTCCAAAATTACCTCTGGTTCTTCCACACCGCATCACTATCACAACTCACTTTCCAGATCTCAAAAATAACATTAACATGTATTATCTGAAATTTTACGTACACTGAAAATTAAGCATTCATGATACTATTAAATACTTCAACAACCACGGTATCCTATTATTACTTCCATGACTTATACATTTCTTTGATATAGAATGCTATTACTTCCTCACATCACTATCTCATCGTACAACCACAATATAACCAGGCACCAAAAAAATATTGAACATCATAAGTGATAACTCTTATTGAACTTGCAATGTGATTACATTCTTAAGTCCGATCTTTCTATCCTTGCTTCCCCACGTTAGTATGGAATATTTTTTTTTTAAGTAATACATATCTCTTTCTTCTAACTTTCCACATACTAATAGTATTTTCTCCTTACAAAACATATTTAAACAGTTTCACCAAGATTTCTAACTTCAAATATTCAACTAAGTTATCTTGGAACGACATTACCGATCAAAGTTATTACCATTCTTAGATCTTCAACTAATAATTTCTCGTACATTGCTTTCACACATAAGGAGCAACTTATATTCCTTAACAATCTTGTCTTCGCTACACCACATTGACTTACATACTCATCATCTTTATTAAACTTTCAGTGATTTAAAATTCAACTTAATTGGCAACTCATACCATCAAATTTTCTTTGGATACACTCACCACTGCTCCGACATTCTATTTCGATATAAGTCATATTACCAAGTTATCTTACAAACCACATGTTCTAACAATCTTTATTAACAAATAATACTCTCCAACCGGAATTCCCAAAACTTCCATTCGGATACTTCCTCTTTCTAACATCACGTCTCATACTAGATGACACATGCATCTTGGCAATTAATGCCACTATTCGATCATACATTCTCCACCCATAACATTTACCACAGACCATGTCTCTCATAGTCATTCGTACCTATTTAATTTTACAATCCCATTTTCTCGTCTAAATACACGGGTCTATACCACTAAATATCTCCTCCCCAACTTTAGTTGAACCACCACTCACAATTTTCTAATTAATCTTGAACTTATTCGTTCTTACTAGCTCTTTGTGATTCCAATATGTTGCATAGGCAGGGTGCAATTCCTCACAGATCAACACAATCTATACACACCCTTTGTTCATCTCTAGTATTTCATCTTTTATAAATCTTCCACATCGTAAGTAAACACTTATCTGAAAGCAACAGTCCTTCACTGTACTAACAATCCCACAAGGTGATCCTTCAACCTTCAACTTTTAAACTTCTGATTTAAACTTAACATTCATACATGATCCAAAAAGGATAACCAATGCATTCACGCTATATAAACTTAAATTTTCAATACCGATTATGCAAGTTCAACCCCAAGCCTACGCCAAGCTTATCAAATCGATTCAAAGTTCTTAAGACTTAACTGAATCCAAAACCGAGTCATCTACTCAAAGAATTAAAAGATTATTTATCAATATCAACTCATGCAAATAAATACATCTAACTCACATTATGCAACATACGCTCCGAGATGTGGAAATCTTACGACCCCTTCATTGCTACTTTCCCAAATGAAATCAAATCATTTGCAAGTACACGCAACTCTTTTCATACTCCACAATGTATATAATCTACCCAGGTTCATTAGTTTCAAAGATACTAAGTAAAATATCAAACAGTCTTTACACCTAAGACCAACACTTAAACTGTCACCGGTTCAAATACAATGCAGTTAAGTATACAACACATCCAATACTCCATCTCGAATCATTAAGCTGACAAATATTCAAAAGACTTATTTGAATATGAACCAGGCCTTTAAGGCCAAAACAACACTTGATTAAACACATGTCACTCACATGGTTACGTAAATCAAAATTCCTCTTTACTCAAGATCTTAACCTTATTAATCCTTTAATTGGCCATTGACTTCAAAATAAAAGTTTATCACTCTCAAAACCTTCACATTTTCAAAATGTAATACGACAAAAAAAAATTTATTATATAACCACAAAATACCAAAAACATGCTTCGACCACATAACTTTCACTTAGGTTATAATTAATCAAACTCAAAATTCCCCCAATTGTGTCGCACACACTAATACTCACTTTGCGCATACCTTCTGCATAACCACATACTGGTATCGCTCACGGTTTTGCTACTACCCGCACGGGCATACGCGGAACGCATCCAGACCGCACCCAGTGACACACAAAAGGCCTCGTACACCTTACAACTCTCGCATTCAAAGTCAAAACTTGACATCTCAATACTTCCTTAACCCTGAACCTAATTCTTCCTCCAGACATGCCCGACACTCGGCAATTGTATTACTAATCACCGAACAAGGGTACAAACCCTCGTTTTATTGATACTAAAGTCCACTTTCGACTTTCTCACTGTTCATATCTCATTTGAATACTATTACCAAAACCACAAACTTTCTCCCAAGGTTTATCCAACACCTCTCCTCTCTTGGAGTTCTTTCTTAGTTTATAGCGTAATACTCTACGATCTAGCGAGTTCATAGCCTTCATGCATGACAATATAATAAATAACTCAATCCACACTTTTCTCATTTAAATAAATAACATTCAAAACAACGTGAGCACACACGCCCCAATCGTTTTCATAATTCCCATGTACTACACAACAATCTCAAAACCGTTTGTCTATAAATTTACGTAAAACTCAATCTTTCTCAATCAAAATGTTGTTACAACAGTAATACCTTAAATGAAAATCTTTTCATACGACAAAAGTTTAAAATTTACTGACATAGAGTAAACTAGTCGTTTCTCACACTCTTTTATATGATATCATCAAATCAATACCTTTGTTGTTTATAAGAAGTTTACTGATCAACACTTTCTTGACCTATTTGCTATCATACAACTTTTTATGTAAAGTATGAAGTATTTTGCAAGTTGCTAAGCCCCAAAATTTCGTTAGGCAGCGTAATTGAAATTGCCCTTTTTCTTTAAATACATACTTGCACATACTAACTCATCCTTGAATAAAACTGTTAATTATGCATTTGATTTGAAATCAAGAAAACTCATGTAACACACACTAAAACATCATGCACAAAAAAAATTCACTCGCAATGAAGGCTATTTACTCAAACAAGGTCAATCGTTTTACTTACATAACTTATCATTGACACTTTACTTTCGACCCGAAATCGCCCTCTCGGCCTTATAATAATTGCTACATCTGCATTCCATGGCTCCCACACTCAACCATGTCATAGTAATTCTGTATTAATCAATCATCTCATACTCTATCTCTGCACCTATCAAATCGCCTATTAAAGACTGCTTTGGCAGACTTTCATGAGTCCCACCAATTTCCAGGTTGTCCTTCAAAACCCCAATCATATACTGCTCTGTCCTTTAAAGGACTTTGGTGATAAATTCACCATCACTTTACTATAACTTATAGAGATAACCATGCGAAATGATTATGCACTTACATACATACACCAACGTACTTTACCGATCGTTAGTTACTGTAACAATTCAGAAATAGACATGCTCATGTAACAATGTATTCATAATAACAGTAGCTAATTGTAATTGTGAACATATCATACAGGAGAATCCCCATTATCATTGTCATAGCACTAATTTCACGTATTTCCGTCAACTCTAAGACTATCCCGTCTTAACATTTCTACCCATATCTCACATATCATAACCTACTACGTCTCAGCTTAAGTCTAAGTATCTCATCAGCATACTTAGTTCGCTTAAACTAGTGCTCTGATACCATACTGTAACACCCTAAAAACGGAGTCAATTTAAACCTTAAATTTTCCATAAGTTATGATCAAAAACTTTCAAACTTATATAACCTGAGGATCAAATGTAAGGTTTCTATATACAAACGTCATTACTTAAATAACTTATTAATCTAATCATAACGTAACAATCAGATTAATCCAGTTATCTAAACAACCGTCCCAAAATCATCAAAGAATATCTAGATCCTCCGGTATCTCTAAGTCTGAATCTTTCCAAAAGTTCTCTTCTCTCATTTCCGCTACTTCCCGGAGCTTGTACCTGGTAAGAAGATTCAACTTGAAACATTAGGCTTTCGCCTAGTGAGAATACTCAAATCAAAATAAAATTTAATAATTAAAACATGAACATATAACTCAAACCTGTTCTCACCCATCTTACCGTACGACAACTCCTTTCCAAATCAGGGAATCTACCCCACTCCCATTCCTTCGACTAACTCATTTAATCGCAACAACAACATAATAGTTAACTCTGAATCATTCCAGATTCACAATCAATAATCATACACACAAGAAATTACAAGTCAAAACTTGCCTATTTCTTAATCAGGAAGGAGAGATTACAAATTACTTTATGCCTATCTCTAATCTTCCTCTCATCACTGGGAAATCTCCGATCTTCCCGAAACAATGGAAATCTCTGATCTTCCATAAATCGAAATGGGAATTACAAATCAAAATCCGCCTATTCCACATTCCACCTCTGCATCAATGGTCCCAATGGGATTATAATATCGCGATACTCAATCGGGACTCACGATGGTTCGAGGTTCACCCAATTACTAAAATTACACCCCTTTGGTCTATGGCGAGTAATCGGTTCCCATTATACCGTACCCAAGTGCCCTCGGTGACCGGATGCCTATTTTAGTAAAAGCACATAATCACATAATATAATACAATCGATACTACTATATGCGTCCAGCATAGAATGTATCATTTCTCTGAACATATTCTATATATAAAATAAAGAATATTATTACTCCACATCTCAATCTCTTTATTACCCCTTCTCTGAAATCTGATATGATGATCACCATCTCAATAGTTATTTATATTTTCGAACTCATAGATAGGCCTTTATAATATATCTCCATTTGGCTTCTCAATCACATTTAGAGTTCATAATCATCTAACATATTGCATATAACAGATAATCCTGCTCATTATAAGGAATATGAATAATTCCTGTTCATCAACTTCTTAACTATCCCCTCATAGTAATTTAACACGAGAGTTAGTATATATCAGTTGTTAATCTATATCTTTGAACTCATGGATGGATCTTTATAGTTTATCTCAATAAAGCTTCAAATCATATTTAGAGTTCATAACCACATAGTAATTTCATGTAGTAGCTAATCAAACTTAGCATGCAAGATTAACAACAAATACTAGTTCATCAACTTCATAGATAACTCATCTTAGAAGTTTTAGCATGGAAATCCACATAACACAACTTTTAATCGCCCTCTTGGCTTATCTCTAATTTAGTCCAATCCACATAAAACATATTCATGCATATATATAAAGCATCTAATTCAAGATTAATTACTGAATTTTAAAGAGAGTTGAATAAACTCACCTGATGCGTTATCACTTCTTTTAGTCCTTTTTAACTCGTAAGGTTCCTTTCTTCACTACCACAGCTTATTGTATTATTCAGTTTACATATACTGATATTAATTTTCCAAAACAGAACCCTCTACAACCGAAAATCCTTAATTTCTAAAAAAATACATTTCAAGTCGCAGTCCACTGTTGCGATTCCATTTCCAAATCGCAATGAACTGGAGTCGCAGTCAATCTATTGCGATTCCAATTCCAAGTCGCAGTCAACTGATGCGACTACAGTACCAAGTCGCAACTGCCCATTGCGATTTCAACCTAAGTCGCAACCAACTGTTGCGATTCCAAAGCCAAGTCGCAATGGTCTACTGCGACTCCAACTCCAAATCGCAATTTCCCATTGCGACAATCATGAATGTCGCAACTCAAGGTTGCGACTTCGATGATATTCATCCAAGTCTCAGTCCACTAAATTCATCAAAAACCCAGATTTTTATACTTTTAAGACCATCCACAACAGCGAACTCAAACAATCCAATCTCAATTAAAATATTACTTTCTCTCTCATCCACTTACATAATATTCAACTCCAATCCAATCTCAAAATTTTCATACTCCAACCACAATCCCCTACAATCCAATCTAATCTACAATATTATTTTACAAAAATTATATATTTTAATTTTTATACATATAATTTTTTTTTAATTATAAGTATAAAATATAGATTAAACGAACGAACAATTACATATTTTGAAACATAATTATAATTATAAAAAAACATACCATACAACTGAAATTAAATAAAACAAGTCATAAAAAAAAGTACGAAATTAGATATCTGAAATACATAAATAACCGTAGTTAATTATTTTGACCCAATTTTTGCCATATATGCTCAATCAAATCATTTTTTAGGACGGTATGAGCTTCCCTATTGCCATATATGCCATATATGGCAAAATCAAATCATTAATTAACTGTGTGTTTGGGTGATACTGAGAGCTATCAAGATGTTGAGAATTTGACAGAAGATTTGGGAAGTTTGGATCCATAGCAGATAATTGAAAGAAAGTAGCAAGATAACAAGAGGATTGAAATGAAGAGAAAAATTGGTGTGGTGAAAATATGTCAAGAGTGGTCTCTATTTGTAGGGAATTGAAAACCATGAATTTTGGTATATTTTTTAATTTTTAATTTATTTGTAAAAGTCTGATTTTTAATTAGATAAGTTTTATCCTAAAAATATAAAACAAGCCAATAAGAAATTGACATGTGTCAATTTTTAATAAAAATTAAATGGATGAACTTGAGGAATCTGGGTTCGTTGGGCGATGAGATCGACTGAGATTGTGGGTATTGATTTTATTTTTTATTTTTATTTTGTGGAAAATATTTGTCTTATATTCGATCAGATTGTTTGAGTTCGCTGTTGTGGATGGTCTAATCCATGTTTGTTTATGCCAATTTGCAGATATGTTTTATACACTTATCTTAACATATCTTAAAACTCAGATTCTTATAATCATCATAATTTACCCAAAACCCAACAACATCTTCTAAAAACACTTTTACTATAAAGATGAAGAATTTAAAAGGAGATGTTTACCTTATGATTCTTCAAACCAACAACAGATTGAATAAATTCCTGCTATTCCTTTCTTCCTTCTCCTTCCCTTTCTCGATATCTCTTTCTCAATCTCTCTCTCGGTTTCTATTTTCTCAAACGAAAACACACACCACACACACACTTCTTCACAAGTCATACACTCACACTTAGTCTAAATGACTTATTAGTGTGACACCTCACTTAATTCAACATGAGTCATAAGACTCTTTCCAAATAGACCTCCAACTTTTAAAGAATTACACAACAAACCCTCAATATTCAAATCTACATCAATCAACACTTTTAAACAATTATAAACTTAACCCCAAGTTAATTTATAATTCACAAAATTATACAATGAAATTTCGGGATGTTACAATACTCCCCAACTTGAAAATGATTTCGTCCCCGAAATCAAGGTCAGGTAAACAAAAATGATACCTACTTTTCATACTCTCTTCGGACTCTAAAGTTACATTAGTACCTCTATGGTCTCCACTGTACTTTCAACATAGCTATTTCATTATTACTACGTAGCTTTCTAACTGATCTTTCCAAAATTACCTCTGGTTCTTCCACACCGCATCACTATCACAACTCACTTTCCAGATCTCAAAAATAACATTAACATGTATTATCTGAAATTTTACGTACACTGAAAATTAAGCATTCGTGATACTATTAAATACTTCAACAACCACGGTATCCTATTATTACTTCCATGACTTATACATTTCTTTGATATAGAATGCTATTACTTCCTCACATCACTATCTCATCGTACAACCACAATATAACCAGGCACCAAAAAAATATTGAACATCATAAGTGATAACTCTTATTGAACTTGCAATGTGATTACATTCTTAAGTCCGATCTTTCTATCCTTGCTTCCCCACGTTAGTATGGAATATTTTTTTTAAGTAATACATATCTCTTTCTTCTAACTTTCCACATACTGATAGTATTTTCTCCTTACAAAACATATTTAAACAGTTTCACCAAGATTTCTAACTTCAAATATTCAACTAAGTTATCTTGGAACGACATTACCGATCAAAGTTATTACCATTCTTAGATCTTCAACTAATAATTTCTCGTACATTGCTTTCACACATAAGGATCAACTTATATTCCTTAACAATCTTGTCTTCGCTACACCACATTGACTTACATACTCATCATCTTTATTAAACTTTCAGTGATTTAAAATTCAACTTAATTGGCAACTCATACCATCAAATTTTCTTTGGATACACTCACCACTGCTCCGACATTCTATTTCGATATAAGTCATATTACCAAGTTATCTTACAAACCACATGTTCTAACAATCTTTATTAACAAATAATACTCTCCAACCGGAATTCCCAAAACTTCCATTCGGATACTTCCTCTTTCTAACATCACGTCTCATACTAGATGACACATGCATCTTGGCAATTAATGCCACTATTCGATCATACATTCTCCACCCATAACATTTACCACAGACCATGTCTCTCATAGTCATTCGTACCTATTTAATTTTACAATCCCATTTTCCCGTCTAAATACACGGGTCTATACCACTAAATATCTCCTCCCCAACTTTAGTTGAACCACCACTCACAATTTTCTAATTAATCTTGAACTTATTCGTTCTTACTAGCTCTTTGTGATTCCAATATGTTGCATAGGCAGGGTGCAATTCCTCACAGATCAACACAATCTATACACACCCTTTGTTCATCTCTAGTATTTCATCTTTTATAAATCTTCCACATCGTAAGTAAACACTTATCTGAAAGCAACAGTCCTTCACTGTACTAACAATCCCACAAGGTGATCCTTCAACCTTCAACTTTTAAACTTCTGATTTAAACTTAACATTCATACATGATCCAAAAAGGATAACCAATGCATTCACGCTATATAAACTTAAATTTTCAATACCGATTATGCAAGTTCAACCCCAAGCCTACGCCAAGCTTATCAAATCGATTCAAAGTTCTTAAGACTTAACTGAATCCAAAACCGAGTCATCTACTCAAAGAATTAAAAGATTATTTATCAATATCAACTCATGCAAATAAATACATCTAACTCACATTATGCAACATACGCTCCGAGATGTGGAAATCTTACGACCCCTTCATTGCTACTTTCCCAAATGAAATCAAATCATTTGCAAGTACACGCAACTCTTTTCATACTCCACAATGTATATAATCTACCCAGGTTCATTAGTTTCAAAGATACTAAGTAAAATATCAAACAGTCTTTACACCTAAGACCAACACTTAAACTGTCACCGGTTCAAATACAATGCAGTTAAGTATACAACACATCCAATACTCCATCTCGAATCATTAAGCTGACAAATATTCAAAAGACTTATTTGAATATGAACCAGGCCTTTAAGGCCAAAACAACACTTGATTAAACACATGTCACTCACATGGTTACGTAAATCAAAATTCCTCTTTACTCAAGATCTTAACCTTATTAATCCTTTAATTGGCCATTGACTTCAAAATAAAAGTTTATCACTCTCAAAACCTTCACATTTTCAAAATGTAATACGACAAAAAAAAAATTATTATATAACCACAAAATACCAAAAACATGCTTCGACCACATAACTTTCACTTAGGTTATAATTAATCAAACTCAAAATTCCCCCAATTGTGTCGCACACACTAATACTCACTTTGCGCATACCTTCTGCATAACCACATACTGGTATCGCTCACGGTTTTGCTACTACCCGCACGGGCATACGCGGAACGCATCCAGACCGCACCCAGTGACACACAAAAGGCCTCGTACACCTTACAACTCTCGCATTCAAAGTCAAAACTTGACATCTCAATACTTCCTTAACCCTGAACCTAATTCTTCCTCCAGACATGCCCGACACTCGGCAATTGTATTACTAATCACCGAACAAGGGTACAAACCCTCGTTTTATTGATACTAAAGTCCACTTTCGACTTTCTCACTGTTCATCTCTCATTTGAATACTATTACCAAAACCACAAACTTTCTCCCAAGGTTTATCCAACACCTCTCCTCTCTTGGAGTTCTTTCTTAGTTTATAGCGTAATACTCTACGATCTAGCGAGTTCATAGCCTTCATGCATGACAATATAATAAATAACTCAATCCACACTTTTCTCATTTAAATAAATAACATTCAAAACAACGTGAGCACACACGCCCCAATCGTTTTCATAATTCCCATGTACTACACAACAATCTCAAAACCGTTTGTCTATAAATTTACGTAAAACTCAATCTTTCTCAATCAAAATGTTGTTACAACAGTAATACCTTAAATGAAAATCTTTTCATACGACAAAAGTTTAAAATTTACTGACATAGAGTAAACTAGTCGTTTCTCACACTCTTTTATATGATATCATCAAATCAATACCTTTGTTGTTTATAAGAAGTTTACTGATCAACACTTTCTTGACCTATTTGCTATCATACAACTTTTTATGTAAAGTATGAAGTATTTTGCAAGTTGCTAAGCCCCAAAATTTCGTTAGGCAGCGTAATTGAAATTGCCCTTTTTCTTTAAATACATACTTGCACATACTAACTCATCCTTGAATAAAACTGTTAATTATGCATTTGATTTGAAATCAAGAAAACTCATGTAACACACACTAAAACATCATGCACAAAAAAAATTCACTCGCAATGAAGGCTATTTACTCAAACAAGGTCAATCGTTTTACTTACATAACTTATCATTGACACTTTACTTTCGACCCGAAATCGCCCTCTCGGCCTTATAATAATTGCTACATCTGCATTCCATGGCTCCCATACTCAACCATGTCATAGTAATTCTGTATTAATCAATCATCTCATACTCTATCTCTGCACCTATCAAATCGCCTATTAAAGACTGCTTTGGCAGACTTTCATGAGTCCCACCAATTTCCAGGTTGTCCTTCAAAACCCCAATCATATACTGCTCTGTCCTTTAAAGGACTTTGGTGATAAATTCACCATCACTTTACTATAACTTATAGAGATAACCATGCGAAATGATTATGCACTTACATACATACACCAACGTACTTTACCGATCGTTAGTTACTGTAACAATTCAGAAATAGACATGCTCATGTAACAATGTATTCATAATAACAGTAGCTAATTGTAATTGTGAACATATCATACAGGAGAATCCCCATTATCATTGTCATAGCACTAATTTCACGTATTTCCGTCAACTCTAAGACTATCCCGTCTTAACATTTCTACCCATATCTCACATATCATAACCTACTACGTCTCAGCTTAAGTCTAAGTATCTCATCAACATACTTAGTTCGCTTAAACTAGTGCTCTGATACCATACTGTAACACCCTAAAAACGGAGTCAATTTAAACCTTAAATTTTCCATAAGTTATGATCAAAAACTTTCAAACTTATATAACCTGAGGATCAAATGTAAGGTTTCTATATACAAACGTCATTACTTAAATAACTT
Source organism: Saussurea involucrata (assembly GCA_033807775.1). Classification (NCBI taxonomy): domain Eukaryota; kingdom Viridiplantae; phylum Streptophyta; class Magnoliopsida; order Asterales; family Asteraceae; genus Saussurea; species Saussurea involucrata. The sequence continues at coordinate 78,070,854 of CM066313.1, read as the reverse complement.
ATTAATCTAATCATAACGTAACAATCAGATTAATCCAGTTATCTAAACAACCGTCCCAAAATCATCAAAGAATATCTAGATCCTCCGGTATCTCTAAGTCTGAATCTTTCCAAAAGTTCTCTTCTCTCATTTCCGCTACTTCCCGGAGCTTGTACCTGGTAAGAAGATTCAACTTGAAACATTAGGCTTTCGCCTAGTGAGAATACTCAAATCAAAATAAAATTTAATAATTAAAACATGAACATATAACTCAAACCTGTTCTCACCCATCTTACCGTACGACAACTCCTTTCCAAATCAGGGAATCTACCCCACTCCCATTCCTACGACTAACTCATTTAATCGCAACAACAACATAATAGTTAACTCTGAATCATTCCAGATTCACAATCAATAATCATACACACAAGAAATTACAAGTCAAAACTTGCCTATTTCTTAATCAGGAAGGAGAGATTACAAATTACTTTATGCCTATCTCTAATCTTCCTCTCATCACTGGGAAATCTCCGATCTTCCCGAAACAATGGAAATCTCTGATCTTCCATAAATCGAAATGGGAATTACAAATCAAAATCCGCCTATTCCACATTCCACCTCTGCATCAATGGTCCCAATGGGATTATAATATCGCGATACTCAATCGGGACTCACGATGGTTCGAGGTTCACCCAATTACTAAAATTACACCCCTTTGGTCTATGGCGAGTAATCGGTTCCCATTATACCGTACCCAAGTGCCCTCGGTGACCGGATGCCTATTTTAGTAAAAGCACATAATCACATAATATAATACAATCGATACTACTATATGCGTCCAGCATAGAATGTATCATTTCTCTGAACATATTCTATATATAAAATAAAGAATATTATTACTCCACATCTCAATCTCTTTATTACCCCTTCTCTGAAATCTGATATGATGATCACCATCTCAATAGTTATTTATATTTTCGAACTCATAGATAGGCCTTTATAATATATCTCCATTTGGCTTCTCAATCACATTTAGAGTTCATAATCATCTAACATATTGCATATAACAGATAATCCTGCTCATTATAAGGAATATGAATAATTCCTGTTCATCAACTTCTTAACTATCCCCTCATAGTAATTTAACACGAGAGTTAGTATATATCAGTTGTTAATCTATATCTTTGAACTCATGGATGGATCTTTATAGTTTATCTCAATAAAGCTTCAAATCATATTTAGAGTTCATAACCACATAGTAATTTCATGTAGTAGCTAATCAAACTTAGCATGCAAGATTAACAACAAATACTAGTTCATCAACTTCATAGATAACTCATCTTAGAAGTTTTAGCATGGAAATCCACATAACACAACTTTTAATCGCCCTCTTGGCTTATCTCTAATTTAGTCCAATCCACATAAAACATATTCATGCATATATATAAAGCATCTAATTCAAGATTAATTACTGAATTTTAAAGAGAGTTGAATAAACTCACCTGATGCGTTATCACTTCTTTTAGTCCTTTTTAACTCGTAAGGTTCCTTTCTTCACTACCACAGCTTATTGTATTATTCAGTTTACATATACTGATATTAATTTTCCAAAACAGAACCCTCTACAACCGAAAATCCTTAATTTCTAAAAAAATACATTTCAAGTCGCAGTGAACTGGAGTCGCAGTCCACTGTTGCGATTCCATTTCCAAATCGCAATGAACTGGAGTCGCAGTCAATCTATTGCGATTCCAATTCCAAGTCGCAGTCAACTGATGCGACTACAGTACCAAGTCGCAACTGCCCATTGCGATTTCAACCTAAGTCGCAACCAACTGTTGTGATTCCAAAGCCAAGTCGCAATGGTCTACTGCGACTCCAACTCCAAATCGCAATTTCCCATTGCGACAATCATGAATGTCGCAACTCAAGGTTGCGACTTCGATGATATTCATCCAAGTCTCAGTCCACTAAATTCATCAAAAACCCAGATTTTTATACTTTTAAGACCATCCACAACAGCGAACTCAAACAATCCAATCTCAATTAAAATATTACTTTCTCTCTCATCCACTTACATAATATTCAACTCCAATCCAATCTCAAAATTTTCATACTCCAACCACAATCCCCTACAATCCAATCTAATCTACAATATTATTTTACAAAAATTATATATTTTAATTTTTATACATATAATTTTTTTTTAATTATAAGTATAAAATATAGATTAAACGAACGAACAATTACATATTTTGAAACATAATTATAATTATAAAAAAACATACCATACAACTGAAATTAAATAAAACAAGTCATAAAAAAAAGTACGAAATTAGATATCTGAAATACATAAATAACCGTAGTTAATTATTTTGACCCAATTTTTGCCATATATGCTCAATCAAATCATTTTTTAGGACGGTATGAGCTTCCCTATTGCCATATATGCCATATATGGCAAAATCAAATCATTAATTAACTGTGTGTTTGGGTGATACTGAGAGCTATCAAGATGTTGAGAATTTGAAAGAAGATTTGGGAAGTTTGGATCCATAGCAGATAATTGAAAGAAAGTAGCAAGATAACAAGAGGATTGAAATGAAGAGAAAAATTGGTGTGGTGAAAATATGTCAAGAGTGGTCTCTATTTGTAGGGAATTGAAAACCATGAATTTTGGTATATTTTTTAATTTTTAATTTATTTGTAAAAGTCTGATTTTTAATTAGATAAGTTTTATCCTAAAAATATAAAACAAGCCAATAAGAAATTGACATGTGTCAATTTTTAATAAAAATTAAATGGATGAACTTGAGGAATCTGGGTTCGTTGGGCGATGAGATCGACTGAGATTGTGGGTATTGATTTTATTTTTTATTTTTATTTTGTGGAAAATATTTGTCTTATATTCGATCAGATTGTTTGAGTTCGCTGTTGTGGATGGTCTAATCCATGTTTGTTTATGCCAATTTGCAGATATGTTTTATACACTTATCTTAACATATCTTAAAACTCAGATTCTTATAATCATCATAATTTACCCAAAACCCAACAACATCTTCTAAAAACACTTTTACTATAAAGATGAAGAATTTAAAAGGAGATGTTTACCTTATGATTCTTCAAACCAACAACAGATTGAATAAATTCCTGCTATTCCTTTCTTCCTTCTCCTTCCCTTTCTCGATATCTCTTTCTCAATCTCTCTCTCGGTTTCTATTTTCTCAAACGAAAACACACACCACACACACACTTCTTCACAAGTCATACACTCACACTTAGTCTAAATGACTTATTAGTGTGACACCTCACTTAATTCAACATGAGTCATAAGACTCTTTCCAAATAGACCTCCAACTTTTAAAGAATTACACAACAAACCCTCAATATTCAAATCTACATCAATCAACACTTTTAAACAATTATAAACTTAACCCCAAGTTAATTTATAATTCACAAAATTATACAATGAAAATTCGGGATGTTACAATACTCCCCAACTTGAAAATGATTTCGTCCCCGAAATCAAGGTCAGGTAAACAAAAATGATACCTACTTTTCATACTCTCTTCGGACTCTAAAGTTACATTAGTACCTCTATGGTCTCCACTGTACTTTCAACATAGCTATTTCATTATTACTACGTAGCTTTCTAACTGATCTTTCCAAAATTACCTCTGGTTCTTCCACACCGCATCACTATCACAACTCACTTTCCAGATCTCAAAAATAACATTAACATGTATTATCTGAAATTTTACGTACACTGAAAATTAAGCATTCATGATACTATTAAATACTTCAACAACCACGGTATCCTATTATTACTTCCATGACTTATACATTTCTTTGATATAGAATGCTATTACTTCCTCACATCACTATCTCATCGTACAACCACAATATAACCAGGCACCAAAAAAATATTGAACATCATAAGTGATAACTCTTATTGAACTTGCAATGTGATTACATTCTTAAGTCCGATCTTTCTATCCTTGCTTCCCCACGTTAGTATGGAATATTTTTTTTAAGTAATACATATCTCTTTCTTCTAACTTTCCACATACTGATAGTATTTTCTCCTTACAAAACATATTTAAACAGTTTCACCAAGATTTCTAACTTCAAATATTCAACTAAGTTATCTTGGAACGACATTACCGATCAAAGTTATTACCATTCTTAGATCTTCAACTAATAATTTCTCGTACATTGCTTTCACACATAAGGAGCAACTTATATTCCTTAACAATCTTGTCTTCGCTACACCACATTGACTTACATACTCATCATCTTTATTAAACTTTCAGTGATTTAAAATTCAACTTAATTGGCAACTCATACCATCAAATTTTCTTTGGATACACTCACCACTGCTCCGACATTCTATTTCGATATAAGTCATATTACCAAGTTATCTTACAAACCACATGTTCTAACAATCTTTATTAACAAATAATACTCTCCAACCGGAATTCCCAAAACTTCCATTCGGATACTTCCTCTTTCTAACATCACGTCTCATACTAGATGACACATGCATCTTGGCAATTAATGCCACTATTCGATCATACATTCTCCACCCATAACATTTACCACAGACCATGTCTCTCATAGTCATTCGTACCTATTTAATTTTACAATCCCATTTTCCCGTCTAAATACACGGGTCTATACCACTAAATATCTCCTCCCCAACTTTAGTTGAACCACCACTCACAATTTTCTAATTAATCTTGAACTTATTCGTTCTTACTAGCTCTTTGTGATTCCAATATGTTGCATAGGCAGGGTGCAATTCCTCACAGATCAACACAATCTATACACACCCTTTGTTCATCTCTAGTATTTCATCTTTTATAAATCTTCCACATCGTAAGTAAACACTTATCTGAAAGCAACAGTCCTTCATTGTACTAACAATCCCACAAGGTGATCCTTCAACCTTCAACTTTTAAACTTCTGATTTAAACTTAACATTCATACATGATCCAAAAAGGATAACCAATGCATTCACGCTATATAAACTTAAATTTTCAATACCGATTATGCAAGTTCAACCCCAAGCCTACGCCAAGCTTATCAAATCGATTCAAAGTTCTTAAGACTTAACTGAATCCAAAACCGAGTCATCTACTCAAAGAATTAAAAGATTATTTATCAATATCAACTCATGCAAATAAATACATCTAACTCACATTATGCAACATACGCTCCGAGATGTGGAAATCTTACGACCCCTTCATTGCTACTTTCCCAAATGAAATCAAATCATTTGCAAGTACACGCAACTCTTTTCATACTCCACAATGTATATAATCTACCCAGGTTCATTAGTTTCAAAGATACTAAGTAAAATATCAAACAGTCTTTACACCTAAGACCAACACTTAAACTGTCACCGGTTCAAATACAATGCAGTTAAGTATACAACACATCCAATACTCCATCTCGAATCATTAAGCTGACAAATATTCAAAAGACTTATTTGAATATGAACCAGGCCTTTAAGGCCAAAACAACACTTGATTAAACACATGTCACTCACATGGTTACGTAAATCAAAATTCCTCTTTACTCAAGATCTTAACCTTATTAATCCTTTAATTGGCCATTGACTTCAAAATAAAAGTTTATCACTCTCAAAACCTTCACATTTTCAAAATGTAATACGACAAAAAAAAAATTATTATATAACCACAAAATACCAAAAACATGCTTCGACCACATAACTTTCACTTAGGTTATAATTAATCAAACTCAAAATTCCCCCAATTGTGTCGCACACACTAATACTCACTTTGCGCATACCTTCTGCATAACCACATACTGGTATCGCTCACGGTTTTGCTACTACCCGCACGGGCATACGCGGAACGCATCCAGACCGCACCCAGTGACACACAAAAGGCCTCGTACACCTTACAACTCTCGCATTCAAAGTCAAAACTTGACATCTCAATACTTCCTTAACCCTGAACCTAATTCTTCCTCCAGACATGCCCGACACTCGGCAATTGTATTACTAATCACCGAACAAGGGTACAAACCCTCGTTTTATTGATACTAAAGTCCACTTTCGACTTTCTCACTGTTCATCTCTCATTTGAATACTATTACCAAAACCACAAACTTTCTCCCAAGGTTTATCCAACACCCCTCCTCTCTTGGAGTTCTTTCTTAGTTTATAGCGTAATACTCTACGATCTAGCGAGTTCATAGCCTTCATGCATGACAATATAATAAATAACTCAATCCACACTTTTCTCATTTAAATAAATAACATTCAAAACAACGTGAGCACACACGCCCCAATCATTTTCATAATTCCCATGTACTACACAACAATCTCAAAACCGTTTGTCTATAAATTTACGTAAAACTCAATCTTTCTCAATCAAAATGTTGTTACAACAGTAATACCTTAAATGAAAATCTTTTCATACGACAAAAGTTTAAAATTTACTGACATAGAGTAAACTAGTCGTTTCTCACACTCTTTTATATGATATCATCAAATCAATACCTTTGTTGTTTATAAGAAGTTTACTGATCAACACTTTCTTGACCTATTTACTATCATACAACTTTTTATGTAAAGTATGAAGTATTTTGCAAGTTGCTAAGCCCCAAAATTTCGTTAGGCAGCGTAATTGAAATTGCCCTTTTTCTTTAAATACATACTTGCACATACTAACTCATCCTTGAATAAAACTGTTAATTATGCATTTGATTTGAAATCAAGAAAACTCATGTAACACACACTAAAACATCATGCACAAAAAAATTCACTCGCAATGAAGGCTATTTACTCAAACAAGGTCAATCGTTTTACTTACATAACTTATCATTGACACTTTACTTTCGACCCGAAATCGCCCTCTCGGCCTTATAATAATTGCTACATCTGCATTCCATGGCTCCCATACTCAACCATGTCATAGTAATTCTGTATTAATCAATCATCTCATACTCTATCTCTGCACCTATCAAATCGCCTATTAAAGACTGCTTTGGCAGACTTTCATGAGTCCCACCAATTTCCAGGTTGTCCTTCAAAACCCCAATCATATACTGCTCTGTCCTTTAAAGGACTTTGGTGATAAATTCACCATCACTTTACTATAACTTATAGAGATAACCATGCGAAATGATTATGCACTTACATACATACACCAACGTACTTTACCGATCGTTAGTTACTGTAACAATTCAGAAATAGACATGCTCATGTAACAATGTATTCATAATAACAGTAGCTAATTGTAATTGTGAACATATCATACAGGAGAATCCCCATTATCATTGTCATAGCACTAATTTCACGTATTTCCGTCAACTCTAAGACTATCCCATCTTAACATTTCTACCCATATCTCACATATCATAACCTACTACGTCTCAGCTTAAGTCTAAGTATCTCATCAGCATACTTAGTTCGCTTAAACTAGTGCTCTGATACCATACTGTAACACCCTAAAAACGGAGTCAATTTAAACCTTAAATTTTCCATAAGTTATGATCAAAAACTTTCAAACTCATATAACCTGAGGATCAAATGTAAGGTTTCTATATACAAACGTCATTACTTAAATAACTTATTAATCTAATCATAACGTAACAATCAGATTAATCCAGTTATCTAAACAACCGTCCCAAAATCATCAAAGAATATCTAGATCCTCCGGTATCTCTAAGTCTGAATCTTTCCAAAAGTTCTCTTCTCTCATTTCCGCTACTTCCCGGAGCTTGTACCTGGTAAGAAGATTCAACTTGAAACATTAGGCTTTCGCCTAGTGAGAATACTCAAATCAAAATAAAATTTAATAATTAAAACATGAACATATAACTCAAACCTGTTCTCACCCATCTTACCGTACGACAACTCCTTTCCAAATCAGGGAATCTACCCCACTCCCATTCCTACGACTAACTCATTTAATCGCAACAACAACATAATAGTTAACTCTGAATCATTCCAGATTCACAATCAATAATCATACACACAAGAAATTACAAGTCAAAACTTGCCTATTTCTTAATCAGGAAGGAGAGATTACAAATTACTTTATGCTTATCTCTAATCTTCCTCTCATCACTGGGAAATCTCCGATCTTCCCGAAACAATGGAAATCTCTGATCTTCCATAAATCGAAATGGGAATTACAAATCAAAATCCGCCTATTCCACATTCCACCTCTGCATCAATGGTCCCAATGGGATTATAATATCGCGATACTCAATCGGGACTCACGATGGTTCGAGGTTCACCCAATTACTAAAATTACACCCCTTTGGTCTATGGCGAGTAATCGGTTCCCATTATACCGTACCCAAGTGCCCTCGGTGACCGGATGCCTATTTTAGTAAAAGCACATAATCACATAATATAATACAATCGATACTACTATATGCGTCCAGCATAGAATGTATCATTTCTCTGAACATATTCTATATATAAAATAAAGAATATTATTACTCCACATCTCAATCTCTTTATTACCCCTTCTCTGAAATCTGATATGATGATCACCATCTCAATAGTTATTTATATTTTCGAACTCATAGATAGGCCTTTATAATATATCTCCATTTGGCTTCTCAATCACATTTAGAGTTCATAATCATCTAACATATTGCATATAACAGATAATCCTGCTCATTATAAGGAATATGAATAATTCATGTTCATCAACTTCTTAACTATCCCCTTATAGTAATTTAACACGAGAGTTAGTATATATCAGTTGTTAATCTATATCTTTGAACTCATGGATGGATCTTTATAGTTTATCTCAATAAAGCTTCAAATCATATTTAGAGTTCATAACCACATAGTAATTTCATGTAGTAGCTAATCAAACTTAGCATGCAAGATTAACAACAAATACTAGTTCATCAACTTCATAGATAACTAATCTTAGAAGTTTTAGCATGGAAATCCACATAACACAACTTTTAATCGCCCTCTTGGCTTATCTCTAATTTAGTCCAATCCACATAAAATATATTCATGCATATATATAAAGCATCTAATTCAAGATTAATTACTGAATTTTAAAGAGAGTTGAATAAACTCACCTGATGCGTTATCACTTCTTTTAGTCCTTTTTAACTCGTAAGGTTCCTTTCTTCACTACCACAGCTTACTGTATTATTCAGTTTACATATACTGATATTAATTTTCCAAAACAGAACCCTCTACAACCGAAAATCCTTAATTTCTAAAAAAATACATTTCAAGTCGCAGTGAACTGGAGTCGCAGTCCACTGTTGCGATTCCATTTCCAAATCGCAATGAACTGGAGTCGCAGTCCTCTATTGCGATTCCAATTCCAAGTCGCAGTCAACTGATGCGACTACAGTACCAAGTCGCAACTGCCCATTGCGATTTCAACCTAAGTCGCAACCAACTGTTGCGATTCCAAAGCCAAGTCGCAATGGTCTACTGCGACTCCAACTCCAAATCGCAATTTCCCATTGCGACAATCATGAATGTCGCAACTCAAGGTTGCGACTTCGATGATATTCATCCAAGTCTCAGTCCACTAAATTCATCAAAAACCCAGATTTTTATACTTTTAATCCATGTTTGTTTATGCCAATTTGCAGATATGTTTTATACACTTATCTTAACATATCTTAAAACTCAGATTCTTATAATCATCATAATTTACCCAAAACCCAACAACATCTTCTAAAAACACTTTTACAATAAAGATGAAGAATTTAAAAGGAGATGTTTACCTTATGATTCTTCAAACCAACAACAGATTGAATAAATTCCTGCTATTCCTTTCTTCCTTCTCCTTCCCTTTCTCGATATCTCTTTCTCAATCTCTCTCTCGGTTTCTATTTTCTCAAACGAAAACACACACCACACACACACTTCTTCACAAGTCATACACTCACACTTAGTCTAAATGACTTATTAGTGTGACACCTCACTTAATTCAACATGAGTCATAAGACTCTTTCCAAATAGACCTCCAACTTTTAAAGAATTACACAACAAACCCTCAATATTCAAATCTACATCAATCAACACTTTTAAACAATTATAAACTTAACCCCAAGTTAATTTATAATTCACAAAATTATACAACGAAAATTCGGGATGTTACATTGCTACTCCATAGTTGGGATCAACACATTTAACTATGACCATATATATGAACAAACAACTATGAACATGTTCATTCATATATACATGAACAACTATGAATGAAGTGATATATTCATGAACTTGTATGAACTTGTTGAAACATGTATCTATATCTAGATACATGAACGAAAAAGTATGAACCTATTTTATCATATCTATATACATGAACAAGTATCAACTTGTTCATCCATACACATTAACAACCAAATTTTATAATTAACCAATATTACCATACATATGAACAAATATTTTGACAAACATATGTGAACCTGCGTTTACGTACAGTGAACCCGTTTTACCCTTCACAAAAATGTTCATGTGTGAACATGCATGTACGTGAGTTAGAACACTTGTTCAGTTTGACATTAGAATGATGGTTTTTATGATATGGAAGGGTTGTAATGTTTACAAAAGAGTTCATTAAATTATATGTTATTGTATTGTTTGATTTAATTAAATTTATGAATGAAGATTGGTGTCGGCTTTGTTTTGATGGAGGAGTAATCACCCGACGGTAATAGTTGAAAGGTAAATATTTATGATCTTTTCCTCAAATACCCCTGTTCAATAATGGTCACTTACCATTATTTAAATTCCATCTTCAATAAATTATATTCATGCAATGAGTAATTTCAACTGCCCATTCTAAAACTTAAAGGTTGTGATTGGTTTATAAAGTTAATACCAAATATCACAGATTGTGAACATATATACAAAGGAGTTATATAAAAATGGAGAAGAGATTGAAAATATATGTCTATCAAGAGGTTACGTGATGGTGTAATTGTCTAGTGTATATATTAACAGGGAGTTAACAATCATACTAAATAAAAAACATCAGGTTCATCATGTTAGGCTCAAATGACCGTAACCCAATTTCAACCCAATACATAAACTTTGAAGATTTTACAACTCAATTAGACATCTGGTTGTTTCGGGTTCAGTTATTTTGCGTTGGGTTGGCCAGATTGGTCAGGGTTTTGAGCACCCCTAATATACATTTAAGAGTGAATTACATTTTTGGTTCTTTATCTATGGCTGTTATTTGGTTTTGATCTGTAAAATCCATAAAGTACACTATTGGTTAATTTTTTTGTCTTTCGAAGCCCGAAATGGTCCCTCAACTTATAGTTTGGCTCCGTTAAGTTCATTAGTGCCCTTACGTGAGGACCAATTTGTCTTTTTACCTATCTTCTCCTTCTCCATCTATTTCTTTCATAAACCAAGAACCCTAATTTCATGCGTTGAATACTAAACCCATATTTAAATATAAATACAAATCTATATTTGAGCATAACTTCAAACCCAATTTAACATATCAGGTAAACAATTTTTTTCACAATAACTTAAATCTAAATCGATAGTGACGAATATCGATGAACACAAAGTCAATAAATAACCTAAATCTACATACAAATACAAATTCCTAAATTAATGTATAAAAAACATCAAACAACAAATTACAAATCAAAACTTGAATCTAGATCAAATCTCTAAACCAAACTTGAATTTAGATCAAAACCCCTAAAAAGTTGTAAATCAATAGCACATCCACCTTAGCAGGCTTGAATCGAGTTTAGTGATTTAGATGCTTTGAAGATAAGAAAAAGAAGGGATTATCGGTGTCCAAAATTTTCGAGCTCGAAGCCATTTAATCTATTGAGGGGTAAGAAGAATCGTCTCCACATGAGCCTCGATTTAATCAAGGGAGAAAGGGGGGGATGAAACATCTGATCTTCCTATAACTCCATGCTTGTATACCTATATATTTACAACCAAAACTAAACTCAAATGAACTTCCAAGATAAATAAAAGACTTAGGTGGCGTTTGGTTCACTGGAAAGTGATGGAATTTGGTGGAATTGGAATGTGACATTCCATTGACCAGATTCCATTCCAGTGTTTGGTTCAATCTTTTGTAGCATGGAATCTTAAAACTTTCCATTGAATTCCTTATTTTATGTATTTGACATTCCATCACATTATGTAGGGATTTTAAAGGAATGGAATGTGTTATTATTTTTATTCCAAAAATACCCCTTGCCCTAATTGATATACCACCAACCGACACTCCCATTTGTATCGACCCCCAACTTGTGGTTCTTCTCCATCGTGGTCGTTTTCTTCTCCATCGACAACAACAGTCGTTTTCTTCTCCATCGACAACAATGGAGTAGGAAGGGATAAATGGCATAAACATGAAGCGCTGGAAAAAGTCCACCTGTTTGGGTCTTGAAAGACGGATCCCTCTGGACAATCCGAGGATGGATGGGGTTGGATCACCAGGTGCAGGTCGGGCAAGGCCGTTGAGGGTGGCAGGAGTCGAAACGTCCAAATCCCAGAACCCACTGCCGTCCATCACCCATCTTAAATGAGTAAAACAGAAACCAAACAAGATAAACTGATGGCAGATTTCGAGCATATATCCAGGCAGCATAACAAGAGAAACATAAATCGAGAAGATAGAAATGGAGGTATGAGACATAAATCGAGCAGACAAAAAAGAATTCGAGAGAGTGAACCTGGGATGTACAAGTCTGGTGTTGAAGTGCGATGGAGAACCCTAACCCTAATCCATTTTTAGTTAAACAAATAAAGTATATAATGACTATTTTATTAAAACGTTTTTTTGAAAAAAACAATTAAAATTATCAAAAGAGTATTTTGGCCATTTACCAAAATTTCATTCCAATTCCAAAGATACATTCTGTGAACCAAACAGACAGATTCCAATTCCTTTAACAGATTCCATTTCAATTCTGTCAACCAAACAACTGGTCAAACCTGACAACATTCCATTCCAATTCCTTCAAAGTCAAATTCCTTTGACAGATTCCATTTCATCCAAAAACATTATGCGAACCAAACGCCCCTTAAAATTCACAAATCAACATCCCTTATTTTATAAGAAACCCCCAACTTAGATCTCGTAGTAAAAACAGGGAAGTGAATTTATTGCTCTTCATTTAGGATAAAACATGGTCGAGAAATTTGAAGAAGTTTGAAACCAAACATAGGGACTAAAATAGTAATTCCTAATAAACAACAGGGACCAAAAAACTTAGTTTACTCTAATTAGTTTTACTTTTCAGAGGGACGAAGAAAAGCCATCGACTCCGACCACCACCGTTTATCAATCTCCATATCTCTGTTTTTTACGGCAGATTTACGGTGCCATGGATGATCATCTAACTTCTACAACTCCAACCATCCTGGAATACTATAATCTTAACGCCAATCTTCAATCCAAGGCTACACTGCTGTCTTCCTTTCTGGTTACTTCTTTTATCTCACTTCCATATTTACCAATATATCGAAAACCCTAATTTTCTGATATGCTCACTTTCTCGATTTCTCACTGAATTTACGAACAAAACTTTGGCTGCAAGAAAGGGTGACGATGGCAGACATGTGTTGATATTGGATTGCACCATTTTTCACCCACAAGGTGGTGGCCAGCCATGTGACACAGGGTTCATAACCGATGTCTCTTCTTCTCGCTTCAAATTCGTCGTCCAAGATGTTCGATCCAAGAATGGTATTGTATGTATTATGTATATGTTTTAGAAGTTATCCGTAAAACCATAACTTTGGGGGTTTTCCTTCTTTTCTTTATCTGATTTGTGTTTTTGGGTAAATGCATAACTTAGGTTTATCATTATGGGGGTTTTGAGAAGATTACTGAGGACCTTGATGGAGGTGTTCAGGTCGTGCTATCAGTTGATGAGTCCAGACGGAAGCTTAACTCTAGGTAAGATGGGTTTGTATTTTTATGGGTTAATTAATTATTACTTTAATGTTAATCTTACTATGCTGGACATGAATGGTGAAATCACAACAAAATATCATATAACTAGAATTCAACCAATAAAACACAAAGAATTTTTGGTTCTTCTTCTTTCATCCAATGGCATCCATTTAATATTTATACATTGGAGGAGAGCCATGAAGTGGCCTCACTAAAAACAACAAATGCACACATGATATGTCTGTAAGAAGGTTTTATATTTGGAAAAATAAATATTCCAAATAAAATGGGTTAGAAGGTTTTAGTGTAAGCCTATACTGGTGTAACATTACATTTCTTGTTCGATTCATTTTCGGCCATATGGTTGCACTTTTGATTTGGGTATGCCCCGTCTAAAATCAATATTCATATCTATCGTCTAGTTTTGTTACCATGTACCTTTCCTTATCTTGAAATACCACCTTGATTATTTGAAATCTTGCATTTCTGCGATTACATCTCCAGATTAGTCTCCAAGTATAAAGACAAAAGACCTTTGCAATCTTCTCATAAAATTGTTGCTCACAAGACTTTCTTGTGTACAATGTTCTAAAATCCTCCACCTATGCTGCTTAATCAGTCACCTAGCCGTTAGGCTCCCCCAAGCCACTTGTGTCAACGGGAATTGGAAAGTAGGGAATTAGGGACAGGGGATGTTTAGGGAGTTGGAAGTTAGGGTTTTAGAGGCTTGCGTTAGATGGAGGAGGGTTTGTGTGTGTTTTTTTACTTGATATATGTTTTCTTTATGTATTGTTCTTTTTGCTCATACTTTTGCACATGCTGGAGATCTTCGCAGAGACAGCCGCTCTACCCTTTGGGGGTAGAGGTCAGGACTCTGTACATCCCACCCTCCTAGACCCTGCTTTGGAGTGGGATATATCGAGTTTGTTTGGTTTGGTTTTTAGTTTGAAAATATGCAATATTATTAATCAACTGATTAGCGTCCGTGTGAGTGTTAAATAACACATTCCAAAGCATAGTTTTATTCTAAGTTTTAGAAATCAATTCACTTCAAAAGTACAAAATTATATAAAACTGAGAGTGAAATAAAAGAACTTATCCATTTGACGATGAAAAACCCTATGCTGTTAATCGCGCCGCTATAGCGGTGCAATCTCGCCGCTATAGCGGTGCTATCGCGGTTAGCGGTCATGGCACAAATAGCGGTGGTCAAATAGCGGTCCCGCGATTACCGGTGCTATTGACCGCTAAATGACCGCATTTTGAACGCAAAAAAGCAGCCGCATAACCGCTATTTGTAGATAGGCTATTTTGGTGTTAAAAAAGTAATTTTGTGGGCTTTTATTTAGGATTTGCATTCGGTTTAGTTTAGTCCAATAATATAAAGGCTTCATTATTCTTATTTTTTTGGACTATGACACAATTATTTTTATTTTTCTGAACTTGGACTGCTTTCTTCTTATTTTTTTGGATTTGGACACCATCACTTTGACGTCTTGGTTTGAAGAAGATTAACAATAAATACTAGTTCATCAACTTCATAGATAACTCATCTTAGAAGTTTTAGCATGGAAATCCACATAACACAACTTTTAATCGCCCTCTTGGCTTATCTCTAATTTAGTCCAATCCACATAAAACATATTCATGCATATATAAAGCATCTAATTCAAGATTAATTACTGAATTTTAAAGAGAGTTGAATAAACTCACCTGATGCGTTATCACTTCTTTTAGTCCTTTTTAACTCGTAAGGTTCCTTTCTTCACTACCACAGCTTACTGTATTATTCAGTTTACATATACTGATATTAATTTTCCAAAACAGAACCCTCTACAACCGAAAATCCTTAATTTCTAAAAAAATACATTTCAAGTCGCAGTGAACTGGAGTCGCAGTCCACTGTTGCGATTCCATTTCCAAATCGCAATGAACTGGAGTCGCAGTCCTCTATTGCGATTCCAATTCCAAGTCGCAGTCAACTGATGCGACTACAGCACCAAGTCGCAACTGCCCATTGCGATTTCAACCCAAGTCGAAACCAACTGTTGCGATTCCAAAGCCAATTCGCAATGGTCTACTGCGACTCCAACTCCAAATCGCAATTTCCCATTGCGACAATCATGAATGTCGCAACTCAAGGTTGCGACTTCGATGATATTCATCCAAGTCTCAGTCCACTAAATTCATCAAAAACCCAGATTTTTATACTTTTAATCCATGTTTGTTTATGCCAATTTGCAGATATGTTTTATACACTTATCTTAACATATCTTAAAACTCAGATTCTTATAATCATCATAATTTACCCAAAACCCAACAACATCTTCTAAAAACACTTTTACTATAAAGATGAAGAATTTAAAAGGAGATGTTTACCTTATGATTCTTCAAACCAACAACAGATTGAATAAATTCCTGCTATTCCTTTCTTCCTTCTCCTTCCCTTTCTCGATATCTCTTTCTCAATCTCTCTCTCGGTTTCTATTTTCTCAAACGAAAACACACACCACACACACACTTCTTCACAAGTCATACACTCACACTTAGTCTAAATGACTTATTAGTGTGACACCTCACTTAATTCAACATGAGTCATAAGACTCTTTCCAAATAGACCTCCAACTTTTAAAGAATTACACAACAAACCCTCAATATTCAAATCTACATCAATCAACACTTTTAAACAATTATAAACTTAACCCCAAGTTAATTTATAATTCACAAAATTATACAATGAAAATTCGGGATGTTACAATACTCCCCAACTTGAAAATGATTTCGTCCCCGAAATCAAGGTCGGGTAAACAAAAATGATACCTACTTTTCATACTCTCTTCGGACTCTAAAGTTACATTAGTACCTCTATGGTCTCCACTGTACTTTCAACATAGCTATTTCATTATTACTACGTAGCTTTCTAACTGATCTTTCCAAAATTACCTCTGGTTCTTCCACACCGCATCACTATCACAACTCACTTTCCAGATCTCAAAAATAACATTAACATGTATTATCTGAAATTTTACGTACACTGAAAATTAAGCATTCATGATACTATTAAATACTTCAACAACCACGGTATCCTATTATTACTTCCATGACTTATACATTTCTTTGATATAGAATGCTATTACTTCCTCACATCACTATCTCATCGTACAACCACAATATAACCAGGCACCAAAAAAATATTGAACATCATAAGTGATAACTCTTATTGAACTTGCAATGTGATTACATTCTTAAGTCCGATCTTTCTATCCTTGCTTCCCCACGTTAGTATGGAATATTTTTTTTTTAAGTAATACATATCTCTTTCTTCTAACTTTCCACATACTAATAGTATTTTCTCCTTACAAAACATATTTAAACAGTTTCACCAAGATTTCTAACTTCAAATATTCAACTAAGTTATCTTGGAACGACATTACCGATCAAAGTTATTACCATTCTTAGATCTTCAACTAATAATTTCTCGTACATTGCTTTCACACATAAGGAGCAACTTATATTCCTTAACAATCTTGTCTTCGCTACACCACATTGACTTACATACTCATCATCTTTATTAAACTTTCAGTGATTTAAAATTCAACTTAATTGGCAACTCATACCATCAAATTTTCTTTGGATACACTCACCACTGCTCCGACATTCTATTTCGATATAAGTCATATTACCAAGTTATCTTACAAACCACATGTTCTAACAATCTTTATTAACAAATAATACTCTCCAACCGGAATTCCCAAAACTTCCATTCGGATACTTCCTCTTTCTAACATCACGTCTCATACTAGATGACACATGCATCTTGGCAATTAATGCCACTATTCGATCATACATTCTCCACCCATAACATTTACCACAGACCATGTCTCTCATAGTCATTCGTACCTATTTAATTTTACAATCCCATTTTCTCGTCTAAATACACGGGTCTATACCACTAAATATCTCCTCCCCAACTTTAGTTGAACCACCACTCACAATTTTCTAATTAATCTTGAACTTATTCGTTCTTACTAGCTCTTTGTGATTCCAATATGTTGCATAGGCAGGGTGCAATTCCTCACAGATCAACACAATCTATACACACCCTTTGTTCATCTCTAGTATTTCATCTTTTATAAATCTTCCACATCGTAAGTAAACACTTATCTGAAAGCAACAGTCCTTCACTGTACTAACAATCCCACAAGGTGATCCTTCAACCTTCAACTTTTAAACTTCTGATTTAAACTTAACATTCATACATGATCCAAAAAGGATAACCAATGCATTCACGCTATATAAACTTAAATTTTCAATACCGATTATGCAAGTTCAACCCCAAGCCTACGCCAAGCTTATCAAATCGATTCAAAGTTCTTAAGACTTAACTGAATCCAAAACCGAGTCATCTACTCAAAGAATTAAAAGATTATTTATCAATATCAACTCATGCAAATAAATACATCTAACTCACATTATGCAACATACGCTCCGAGATGTGGAAATCTTACGACCCCTTCATTGCTACTTTCCCAAATGAAATCAAATCATTTGCAAGTACACGCAACTCTTTTCATACTCCACAATGTATATAATCTACCCAGGTTCATTAGTTTCAAAGATACTAAGTAAAATATCAAACAGTCTTTACACCTAAGACCAACACTTAAACTGTCACCGGTTCAAATACAATGCAGTTAAGTATACAACACATCCAATACTCCATCTCGAATCATTAAGCTGACAAATATTCAAAAGACTTATTTGAATATGAACCAGGCCTTTAAGGCCAAAACAACACTTGATTAAACACATGTCACTCACATGGTTACGTAAATCAAAATTCCTCTTTACTCAAGATCTTAACCTTATTAATCCTTTAATTGGCCATTGACTTCAAAATAAAAGTTTATCACTCTCAAAACCTTCACATTTTCAAAATGTAATACGACAAAAAAAAAATTTATTATATAACCACAAAATACCAAAAACATGCTTCGACCACATAACTTTCACTTAGGTTATAATTAATCAAACTCAAAATTCCCCCAATTGTGTCGCACACACTAATACTCACTTTGCGCATACCTTCTGCATAACCACATACTGGTATCGCTCACGGTTTTGCTACTACCCGCACGGGCATACGCGGAACGCATCCAGACCGCACCCAGTGACACACAAAAGGCCTCGTACACCTTACAACTCTCGCATTCAAAGTCAAAACTTGACATCTCAATACTTCCTTAACCCTGAACCTAATTCTTCCTCCAGACATGCCCGACACTCGGCAATTGTATTACTAATCACCGAACAAGGGTACAAACCCTCGTTTTATTGATACTAAAGTCCACTTTCGACTTTCTCACTGTTCATATCTCATTTGAATACTATTACCAAAACCACAAACTTTCTCCCAAGGTTTATCCAACACCTCTCCTCTCTTGGAGTTCTTTCTTAGTTTATAGCGTAATACTCTACGATCTAGCGAGTTCATAGCCTTCATGCATGACAATATAATAAATAACTCAATCCACACTTTTCTCATTTAAATAAATAACATTCAAAACAACGTGAGCACACACGCCCCAATCGTTTTCATAATTCCCATGTACTACACAACAATCTCAAAACCGTTTGTCTATAAATTTACGTAAAACTCAATCTTTCTCAATCAAAATGTTGTTACAACAGTAATACCTTAAATGAAAATCTTTTCATACGACAAAAGTTTAAAATTTACTGACATAGAGTAAACTAGTCGTTTCTCACACTCTTTTATATGATATCATCAAATCAATACCTTTGTTGTTTATAAGAAGTTTACTGATCAACACTTTCTTGACCTATTTGCTATCATACAACTTTTTATGTAAAGTATGAAGTATTTTGCAAGTTGCTAAGCCCCAAAATTTCGTTAGGCAGCGTAATTGAAATTGCCCTTTTTCTTTAAATACATACTTGCACATACTAACTCATCCTTGAATAAAACTGTTAATTATGCATTTGATTTGAAATCAAGAAAACTCATGTAACACACACTAAAACATCATGCACAAAAAAAATTCACTCGCAATGAAGGCTATTTACTCAAACAAGGTCAATCGTTTTACTTACATAACTTATCATTGACACTTTACTTTCGACCCGAAATCGCCCTCTCGGCCTTATAATAATTGCTACATCTGCATTCCATGGCTCCCACACTCAACCATGTCATAGTAATTCTGTATTAATCAATCATCTCATACTCTATCTCTGCACCTATCAAATCGCCTATTAAAGACTGCTTTGGCAGACTTTCATGAGTCCCACCAATTTCCAGGTTGTCCTTCAAAACCCCAATCATATACTGCTCTGTCCTTTAAAGGACTTTGGTGATAAATTCACCATCACTTTACTATAACTTATAGAGATAACCATGCGAAATGATTATGCACTTACATACATACACCAACGTACTTTACCGATCGTTAGTTACTGTAACAATTCAGAAATAGACATGCTCATGTAACAATGTATTCATAATAACAGTAGCTAATTGTAATTGTGAACATATCATACAGGAGAATCCCCATTATCATTGTCATAGCACTAATTTCACGTATTTCCGTCAACTCTAAGACTATCCCGTCTTAACATTTCTACCCATATCTCACATATCATAACCTACTACGTCTCAGCTTAAGTCTAAGTATCTCATCAGCATACTTGGTTCGCTTAAACTAGTGCTCTGATACCATACTGTAACACCCTAAAAACGGAGTCAATTTAAACCTTAAATTTTCCATAAGTTATGATCAAAAACTTTCAAACTTATATAACCTGAGGATCAAATGTAAGGTTTCTATATACAAACGTCATTACTTAAATAACTTATTAATCTAATCATAACGTAACAATCAGATTAATCCAGTTATCTAAACAACCGTCCCAAAATCATCAAAGAATATCTAGATCCTCCGGTATCTCTAAGTCTGAATCTTTCCAAAAGTTCTCTTCTCTCATTTCCGCTACTTCCCGGAGCTTGTACCTGGTAAGAAGATTCAACTTGAAACATTAGGCTTTCGCCTAGTGAGAATACTCAAATCAAAATAAAATTTAATAATTAAAACATGAACATATAACTCAAACCTGTTCTCACCCATCTTACCGTACGACAACTCCTTTCCAAATCAGGGAATCTACCCCACTCCCATTCCTTCGACTAACTCATTTAATCGCAACAACAACATAATAGTTAACTCTGAATCATTCCAGATTCACAATCAATAATCATACACACAAGAAATTACAAGTCAAAACTTGCCTATTTCTTAATCAGGAAGGAGAGATTACAAATTACTTTATGCCTATCTCTAATCTTCCTCTCATCACTGGGAAATCTCCGATCTTCCCGAAACAATGGAAATCTCTGATCTTCCATAAATCGAAATGGGAATTACAAATCAAAATCCGCCTATTCCACATTCCACCTCTGCATCAATGGTCCCAATGGGATTATAATATCGCGATACTCAATCGGGACTCACGATGGTTCGAGGTTCACCCAATTACTAAAATTACACCCCTTTGGTCTATGGCGAGTAATCGGTTCCCATTATACCGTACCCAAGTGCCCTCGGTGACCGGATGCCTATTTTAGTAAAAGCACATAATCACATAATATAATACAATCGATACTACTATATGCGTCCAGCATAGAATGTATCATTTCTCTGAACATATTCTATATATAAAATAAAGAATATTATTACTCCACATCTCAATCTCTTTATTACCCCTTCTCTGAAATCTGATATGATGATCACCATCTCAATAGTTATTTATATTTTCGAACTCATAGATAGGCCTTTATAATATATCTCCATTTGGCTTCTCAATCACATTTAGAGTTCATAATCATCTAACATATTGCATATAACAGATAATCCTGCTCATTATAAGGAATATGAATAATTCCTGTTCATCAACTTCTTAACTATCCCCTCATAGTAATTTAACACGAGAGTTAGTATATATCAGTTGTTAATCTATATCTTTGAACTCATGGATGGATCTTTATAGTTTATCTCAATAAAGCTTCAAATCATATTTAGAGTTCATAACCACATAGTAATTTCATGTAGTAGCTAATCAAACTTAGCATGCAAGATTAACAACAAATACTAGTTCATCAACTTCATAGATAACTCATCTTAGAAGTTTTAGCATGGAAATCCACATAACACAACTTTTAATCGCCCTCTTGGCTTATCTCTAATTTAGTCCAATCCACATAAAACATATTAATGCATATATATAAAGCATCTAATTCAAGATTAATTACTGAATTTTAAAGAGAGTTGAATAAACTCACCTGATGCGTTATCACTTCTTTTAGTCCTTTTTAACTCGTAAGGTTCCTTTCTTCACTACCACAGCTTATTGTATTATTCAGTTTACATATACTGATATTAATTTTCCAAAACAGAACCCTCTACAACCGAAAATCCTTAATTTCTAAAAAAATACATTTCAAGTCGCAGTCCACTGTTGCGATTCCATTTCCAAATCGCAATGAACTGGAGTCGCAGTCAATCTATTGCGATTCCAATTCCAAGTCGCAGTCAACTGATGCGACTACAGTACCAAGTCGCAACTGCCCATTGCGATTTCAACCTAAGTCGCAACCAACTGTTGCGATTCCAAAGCCAAGTCGCAATGGTCTACTGCGACTCCAACTCCAAATCGCAATTTCCCATTGCGACAATCATGAATGTCGCAACTCAAGGTTGCGACTTCGATGATATTCATCCAAGTCTCAGTCCACTAAATTCATCAAAAACCCAGATTTTTATACTTTTAAGACCATCCACAACAGCGAACTCAAACAATCCAATCTCAATTAAAATATTACTTTCTCTCTCATCCACTTACATAATATTCAACTCCAATCCAATCTCAAAATTTTCATACTCCAACCACAATCCCCTACAATCCAATCTAATCTACAATATTATTTTACAAAAATTATATATTTTAATTTTTATACATATAATTTTTTTTTAATTATAAGTATAAAATATAGATTAAACGAACGAACAATTACATATTTTGAAACATAATTATAATTATAAAAAAACATACCATACAACTGAAATTAAATAAAACAAGTCATAAAAAAAAGTACGAAATTAGATATCTGAAATACATAAATAACCGTAGTTAATTATTTTGACCCAATTTTTGCCATATATGCTCAATCAAATCATTTTTTAGGACGGTATGAGCTTCCCTATTGCCATATATGCCATATATGGCAAAATCAAATCATTAATTAACTGTGTGTTTGGGTGATACTGAGAGCTATCAAGATGTTGAGAATTTGACAGAAGATTTGGGAAGTTTGGATCCATAGCAGATAATTGAAAGAAAGTAGCAAGATAACAAGAGGATTGAAATGAAGAGAAAAATTGGTGTGGTGAAAATATGTCAAGAGTGGTCTCTATTTGTAGGGAATTGAAAACCATGAATTTTGGTATATTTTTTAATTTTTAATTTATTTGTAAAAGTCTGATTTTTAATTAGATAAGTTTTATCCTAAAAATATAAAACAAGCCAATAAGAAATTGACATGTGTCAATTTTTAATAAAAATTAAATGGATGAACTTGAGGAATCTGGGTTCGTTGGGCGATGAGATCGACTGAGATTGTGGGTATTGATTTTATTTTTTATTTTTATTTTGTGGAAAATATTTGTCTTATATTCGATCAGATTGTTTGAGTTCGCTGTTGTGGATGGTCTAATCCATGTTTGTTTATGCCAATTTGCAGATATGTTTTATACACTTATCTTAACATATCTTAAAACTCAGATTTTTATAATCATCATAATTTACCCAAAACCCAACAACATCTTCTAAAAACACTTTTACTATAAAGATGAAGAATTTAAAAGGAGATGTTTACCTTATGATTCTTCAAACCAACAACAGATTGAATAAATTCCTGCTATTCCTTTCTTCCTTCTCCTTCCCTTTCTCGATATCTCTTTCTCAATCTCTCTCTCGGTTTCTATTTTCTCAAACGAAAACACACACCACACACACACTTCTTCACAAGTCATACACTCACACTTAGTCTAAATGACTTATTAGTGTGACACCTCACTTAATTCAACATGAGTCATAAGACTCTTTCCAAATAGACCTCCAACTTTTAAAGAATTACACAACAAACCCTCAATATTCAAATCTACATCAATCAACACTTTTAAACAATTATAAACTTAACCCCAAGTTAATTTATAATTCACAAAATTATACAATGAAATTTCGGGATGTTACAATACTCCCCAACTTGAAAATGATTTCGTCCCCGAAATCAAGGTCAGGTAAACAAAAATGATACCTACTTTTCATACTCTCTTCGGACTCTAAAGTTACATTAGTACCTCTATGGTCTCCACTGTACTTTCAACATAGCTATTTCATTATTACTACGTAGCTTTCTAACTGATCTTTCCAAAATTACCTCTGGTTCTTCCACACCGCATCACTATCACAACTCACTTTCCAGATCTCAAAAATAACATTAACATGTATTATCTGAAATTTTACGTACACTGAAAATTAAGCATTCGTGATACTATTAAATACTTCAACAACCACGGTATCCTATTATTACTTCCATGACTTATACATTTCTTTGATATAGAATGCTATTACTTCCTCACATCACTATCTCATCGTACAACCACAATATAACCAGGCACCAAAAAAATATTGAACATCATAAGTGATAACTCTTATTGAACTTGCAATGTGATTACATTCTTAAGTCCGATCTTTCTATCCTTGCTTCCCCACGTTAGTATGGAATATTTTTTTTAAGTAATACATATCTCTTTCTTCTAACTTTCCACATACTGATAGTATTTTCTCCTTACAAAACATATTTAAACAGTTTCACCAAGATTTCTAACTTCAAATATTCAACTAAGTTATCTTGGAACGACATTACCGATCAAAGTTATTACCATTCTTAGATCTTCAACTAATAATTTCTCGTACATTGCTTTCACACATAAGGATCAACTTATATTCCTTAACAATCTTGTCTTCGCTACACCACATTGACTTACATACTCATCATCTTTATTAAACTTTCAGTGATTTAAAATTCAACTTAATTGGCAACTCATACCATCAAATTTTCTTTGGATACACTCACCACTGCTCCGACATTCTATTTCGATATAAGTCATATTACCAAGTTATCTTACAAACCACATGTTCTAACAATCTTTATTAACAAATAATACTCTCCAACCGGAATTCCCAAAACTTCCATTCGGATACTTCCTCTTTCTAACATCACGTCTCATACTAGATGACACATGCATCTTGGCAATTAATGCCACTATTCGATCATACATTCTCCACCCATAACATTTACCACAGACCATGTCTCTCATAGTCATTCGTACCTATTTAATTTTACAATCCCATTTTCCCGTCTAAATACACGGGTCTATACCACTAAATATCTCCTCCCCAACTTTAGTTGAACCACCACTCACAATTTTCTAATTAATCTTGAACTTATTCGTTCTTACTAGCTCTTTGTGATTCCAATATGTTGCATAGGCAGGGTGCAATTCCTCACAGATCAACACAATCTATACACACCCTTTGTTCATCTCTAGTATTTCATCTTTTATAAATCTTCCACATCGTAAGTAAACACTTATCTGAAAGCAACAGTCCTTCACTGTACTAACAATCCCACAAGGTGATCCTTCAACCTTCAACTTTTAAACTTCTGATTTAAACTTAACATTCATACATGATCCAAAAAGGATAACCAATGCATTCACGCTATATAAACTTAAATTTTCAATACCGATTATGCAAGTTCAACCCCAAGCCTACGCCAAGCTTATCAAATCGATTCAAAGTTCTTAAGACTTAACTGAATCCAAAACCGAGTCATCTACTCAAAGAATTAAAAGATTATTTATCAATATCAACTCATGCAAATAAATACATCTAACTCACATTATGCAACATACGCTCCGAGATGTGGAAATCTTACGACCCCTTCATTGCTACTTTCCCAAATGAAATCAAATCATTTGCAAGTACACGCAACTCTTTTCATACTCCACAATGTATATAATCTACCCAGGTTCATTAGTTTCAAAGATACTAAGTAAAATATCAAACAGTCTTTACACCTAAGACCAACACTTAAACTGTCACCGGTTCAAATACAATGCAGTTAAGTATACAACACATCCAATACTCCATCTCGAATCATTAAGCTGACAAATATTCAAAAGACTTATTTGAATATGAACCAGGCCTTTAAGGCCAAAACAACACTTGATTAAACACATGTCACTCACATGGTTACGTAAATCAAAATTCCTCTTTACTCAAGATCTTAACCTTATTAATCCTTTAATTGGCCATTGACTTCAAAATAAAAGTTTATCACTCTCAAAACCTTCACATTTTCAAAATGTAATACGACAAAAAAAAAATTATTATATAACCACAAAATACCAAAAACATGCTTCGACCACATAACTTTCACTTAGGTTATAATTAATCAAACTCAAAATTCCCCCAATTGTGTCGCACACACTAATACTCACTTTGCGCATACCTTCTGCATAACCACATACTGGTATCGCTCACGGTTTTGCTACTACCCGCACGGGCATACGCGGAACGCATCCAGACCGCACCCAGTGACACACAAAAGGCCTCGTACACCTTACAACTCTCGCATTCAAAGTCAAAACTTGACATCTCAATACTTCCTTAACCCTGAACCTAATTCTTCCTCCAGACATGCCCGACACTCGGCAATTGTATTACTAATCACCGAACAAGGGTACAAACCCTCGTTTTATTGATACTAAAGTCCACTTTCGACTTTCTCACTGTTCATCTCTCATTTGAATACTATTACCAAAACCACAAACTTTCTCCCAAGGTTTATCCAACACCTCTCCTCTCTTGGAGTTCTTTCTTAGTTTATAGCGTAATACTCTACGATCTAGCGAGTTCATAGCCTTCATGCATGACAATATAACAAATAACTCAATCCACACTTTTCTCATTTAAATAAATAACATTCAAAACAACGTGAGCACACACGCCCCAATCGTTTTCATAATTCCCATGTACTACACAACAATCTCAAAACCGTTTGTCTATAAATTTACGTAAAACTCAATCTTTCTCAATCAAAATGTTGTTACAACAGTAATACCTTAAATGAAAATCTTTTCATACGACAAAAGTTTAAAATTTACTGACATAGAGTAAACTAGTCGTTTCTCACACTCTTTTATATGATATCATCAAATCAATACCTTTGTTGTTTATAAGAAGTTTACTGATCAACACTTTCTTGACCTATTTGCTATCATACAACTTTTTATGTAAAGTATGAAGTATTTTGCAAGTTGCTAAGCCCCAAAATTTCGTTAGGCAGCGTAATTGAAATTGCCCTTTTTCTTTAAATACATACTTGCACATACTAACTCATCCTTGAATAAAACTGTTAATTATGCATTTGATTTGAAATCAAGAAAACTCATGTAACACACACTAAAACATCATGCACAAAAAAAATTCACTCGCAATGAAGGCTATTTACTCAAACAAGGTCAATCGTTTTACTTACATAACTTATCATTGACACTTTACTTTCGACCCGAAATCGCCCTCTCGGCCTTATAATAATTGCTACATCTGCATTCCATGGCTCCCATACTCAACCATGTCATAGTAATTCTGTATTAATCAATCATCTCATACTCTATCTCTGCACCTATCAAATCGCCTATTAAAGACTGCTTTGGCAGACTTTCATGAGTCCCACCAATTTCCAGGTTGTCCTTCAAAACCCCAATCATATACTGCTCTGTCCTTTAAAGGACTTTGGTGATAAATTCACCATCACTTTACTATAACTTATAGAGATAACCATGCGAAATGATTATGCACTTACATACATACACCAACGTACTTTACCGATCGTTAGTTACTGTAACAATTCAGAAATAGACATGCTCATGTAACAATGTATTCATAATAACAGTAGCTAATTGTAATTGTGAACATATCATACAGGAGAATCCCCATTATCATTGTCATAGCACTAATTTCACGTATTTCCGTCAACTCTAAGACTATCCCGTCTTAACATTTCTACCCATATCTCACATATCATAACCTACTACGTCTCAGCTTAAGTCTAAGTATCTCATCAACATACTTAGTTCGCTTAAACTAGTGCTCTGATACCATACTGTAACACCCTAAAAACGGAGTCAATTTAAACCTTAAATTTTCCATAAGTTATGATCAAAAACTTTCAAACTTATATAACCTGAGGATCAAATGTAAGGTTTCTATATACAAACGTCATTACTTAAATAACTTATTAATCTAATCATAACGTAACAATCAGATTAATCCAGTTATCTAAACAACCGTCCCAAAATCATCAAAGAATATCTAGATCCTCCGGTATCTCTAAGTCTGAATCTTTCCAAAAGTTCTCTTCTCTCATTTCCGCTACTTCCCGGAGCTTGTACCTGGTAAGAAGATTCAACTTGAAACATTAGGCTTTCGCCTAGTGAGAATACTCAAATCAAAATAAAATTTAATAATTAAAACATGAACATATAACTCAAACCTGTTCTCACCCATCTTACCGTACGACAACTCCTTTCCAAATCAGGGAATCTACCCCACTCCCATTCCTACGACTAACTCATTTAATCGCAACAACAACATAATAGTTAACTCTGAATCATTCCAGATTCACAATCAATAATCATACACACAAGAAATTACAAGTCAAAACTTGCCTATTTCTTAATCAGGAAGGAGAGATTACAAATTACTTTATGCCTATCTCTAATCTTCCTCTCATCACTGGGAAATCTCCGATCTTCCCGAAACAATGGAAATCTCTGATCTTCCATAAATCGAAATGGGAATTACAAATCAAAATCCGCCTATTCCACATTCCACCTCTGCATCAATGGTCCCAATGGGATTATAATATCGCGATACTCAATCGGGACTCACGATGGTTCGAGGTTCACCCAATTACTAAAATTACACCCCTTTGGTCTATGGCGAGTAATCGGTTCCCATTATACCGTACCCAAGTGCCCTCGGTGACCGGATGCCTATTTTAGTAAAAGCACATAATCACATAATATAATACAATCGATACTACTATATGCGTCCAGCATAGAATGTATCATTTCTCTGAACATATTCTATATATAAAATAAAGAATATTATTACTCCACATCTCAATCTCTTTATTACCCCTTCTCTGAAATCTGATATGATGATCACCATCTCAATAGTTATTTATATTTTCGAACTCATAGATAGGCCTTTATAATATATCTCCATTTGGCTTCTCAATCACATTTAGAGTTCATAATCATCTAACATATTGCATATAACAGATAATCCTGCTCATTATAAGGAATATGAATAATTCCTGTTCATCAACTTCTTAACTATCCCCTCATAGTAATTTAACACGAGAGTTAGTATATATCAGTTGTTAATCTATATCTTTGAACTCATGGATGGATCTTTATAGTTTATCTCAATAAAGCTTCAAATCATATTTAGAGTTCATAACCACATAGTAATTTCATGTAGTAGCTAATCAAACTTAGCATGCAAGATTAACAACAAATACTAGTTCATCAACTTCATAGATAACTCATCTTAGAAGTTTTAGCATGGAAATCCACATAACACAACTTTTAATCGCCCTCTTGGCTTATCTCTAATTTAGTCCAATCCACATAAAACATATTCATGCATATATATAAAGCATCTAATTCAAGATTAATTACTGAATTTTAAAGAGAGTTGAATAAACTCACCTGATGCGTTATCACTTCTTTTAGTCCTTTTTAACTCGTAAGGTTCCTTTCTTCACTACCACAGCTTATTGTATTATTCAGTTTACATATACTGATATTAATTTTCCAAAACAGAACCCTCTACAACCGAAAATCCTTAATTTCTAAAAAAATACATTTCAAGTCGCAGTGAACTGGAGTCGCAGTCCACTGTTGCGATTCCATTTCCAAATCGCAATGAACTGGAGTCGCAGTCAATCTATTGCGATTCCAATTCCAAGTCGCAGTCAACTGATGCGACTACAGTACCAAGTCGCAACTGCCCATTGCGATTTCAACCTAAGTCGCAACCAACTGTTGTGATTCCAAAGCCAAGTCGCAATGGTCTACTGCGACTCCAACTCCAAATCGCAATTTCCCATTGCGACAATCATGAATGTCGCAACTCAAGGTTGCGACTTCGATGATATTCATCCAAGTCTCAGTCCACTAAATTCATCAAAAACCCAGATTTTTATACTTTTAAGACCATCCACAACAGCGAACTCAAACAATCCAATCTCAATTAAAATATTACTTTCTCTCTCATCCACTTACATAATATTCAACTCCAATCCAATCTCAAAATTTTCATACTCCAACCACAATCCCCTACAATCCAATCTAATCTACAATATTATTTTACAAAAATTATATATTTTAATTTTTATACATATAATTTTTTTTTAATTATAAGTATAAAATATAGATTAAACGAACGAACAATTACATATTTTGAAACATAATTATAATTATAAAAAAACATACCATACAACTGAAATTAAATAAAACAAGTCATAAAAAAAAGTACGAAATTAGATATCTGAAATACATAAATAACCGTAGTTAATTATTTTGACCCAATTTTTGCCATATATGCTCAATCAAATCATTTTTTAGGACGGTATGAGCTTCCCTATTGCCATATATGCCATATATGGCAAAATCAAATCATTAATTAACTGTGTGTTTGGGTGATACTGAGAGCTATCAAGATGTTGAGAATTTGAAAGAAGATTTGGGAAGTTTGGATCCATAGCAGATAATTGAAAGAAAGTAGCAAGATAACAAGAGGATTGAAATGAAGAGAAAAATTGGTGTGGTGAAAATATGTCAAGAGTGGTCTCTATTTGTAGGGAATTGAAAACCATGAATTTTGGTATATTTTTTAATTTTTAATTTATTTGTAAAAGTCTGATTTTTAATTAGATAAGTTTTATCCTAAAAATATAAAACAAGCCAATAAGAAATTGACATGTGTCAATTTTTAATAAAAATTAAATGGATGAACTTGAGGAATCTGGGTTCGTTGGGCGATGAGATCGACTGAGATTGTGGGTATTGATTTTATTTTTTATTTTTATTTTGTGGAAAATATTTGTCTTATATTCGATCAGATTGTTTGAGTTCGCTGTTGTGGATGGTCTAATCCATGTTTGTTTATGCCAATTTGCAGATATGTTTTATACACTTATCTTAACATATCTTAAAACTCAGATTCTTATAATCATCATAATTTACCCAAAACCCAACAACATCTTCTAAAAACACTTTTACTATAAAGATGAAGAATTTAAAAGGAGATGTTTACCTTATGATTCTTCAAACCAACAACAGATTGAATAAATTCCTGCTATTCCTTTCTTCCTTCTCCTTCCCTTTCTCGATATCTCTTTCTCAATCTCTCTCTCGGTTTCTATTTTCTCAAACGAAAACACACACCACACACACACTTCTTCACAAGTCATACACTCACACTTAGTCTAAATGACTTATTAGTGTGACACCTCACTTAATTCAACATGAGTCATAAGACTCTTTCCAAATAGACCTCCAACTTTTAAAGAATTACACAACAAACCCTCAATATTCAAATCTACATCAATCAACACTTTTAAACAATTATAAACTTAACCCCAAGTTAATTTATAATTCACAAAATTATACAATGAAAATTCGGGATGTTACAATACTCCCCAACTTGAAAATGATTTCGTCCCCGAAATCAAGGTCAGGTAAACAAAAATGATACCTACTTTTCATACTCTCTTCGGACTCTAAAGTTACATTAGTACCTCTATGGTCTCCACTGTACTTTCAACATAGCTATTTCATTATTACTACGTAGCTTTCTAACTGATCTTTCCAAAATTACCTCTGGTTCTTCCACACCGCATCACTATCACAACTCACTTTCCAGATCTCAAAAATAACATTAACATGTATTATCTGAAATTTTACGTACACTGAAAATTAAGCATTCATGATACTATTAAATACTTCAACAACCACGGTATCCTATTATTACTTCCATGACTTATACATTTCTTTGATATAGAATGCTATTACTTCCTCACATCACTATCTCATCGTACAACCACAATATAACCAGGCACCAAAAAAATATTGAACATCATAAGTGATAACTCTTATTGAACTTGCAATGTGATTACATTCTTAAGTCCGATCTTTCTATCCTTGCTTCCCCACGTTAGTATGGAATATTTTTTTTAAGTAATACATATCTCTTTCTTCTAACTTTCCACATACTGATAGTATTTTCTCCTTACAAAACATATTTAAACAGTTTCACCAAGATTTCTAACTTCAAATATTCAACTAAGTTATCTTGGAACGACATTACCGATCAAAGTTATTACCATTCTTAGATCTTCAACTAATAATTTCTCGTACATTGCTTTCACACATAAGGAGCAACTTATATTCCTTAACAATCTTGTCTTCGCTACACCACATTGACTTACATACTCATCATCTTTATTAAACTTTCAGTGATTTAAAATTCAACTTAATTGGCAACTCATACCATCAAATTTTCTTTGGATACACTCACCACTGCTCCGACATTCTATTTCGATATAAGTCATATTACCAAGTTATCTTACAAACCACATGTTCTAACAATCTTTATTAACAAATAATACTCTCCAACCGGAATTCCCAAAACTTCCATTCGGATACTTCCTCTTTCTAACATCACGTCTCATACTAGATGACACATGCATCTTGGCAATTAATGCCACTATTCGATCATACATTCTCCACCCATAACATTTACCACAGACCATGTCTCTCATAGTCATTCGTACCTATTTAATTTTACAATCCCATTTTCCCGTCTAAATACACGGGTCTATACCACTAAATATCTCCTCCCCAACTTTAGTTGAACCACCACTCACAATTTTCTAATTAATCTTGAACTTATTCGTTCTTACTAGCTCTTTGTGATTCCAATATGTTGCATAGGCAGGGTGCAATTCCTCACAGATCAACACAATCTATACACACCCTTTGTTCATCTCTAGTATTTCATCTTTTATAAATCTTCCACATCGTAAGTAAACACTTATCTGAAAGCAACAGTCCTTCATTGTACTAACAATCCCACAAGGTGATCCTTCAACCTTCAACTTTTAAACTTCTGATTTAAACTTAACATTCATACATGATCCAAAAAGGATAACCAATGCATTCACGCTATATAAACTTAAATTTTCAATACCGATTATGCAAGTTCAACCCCAAGCCTACGCCAAGCTTATCAAATCGATTCAAAGTTCTTAAGACTTAACTGAATCCAAAACCGAGTCATCTACTCAAAGAATTAAAAGATTATTTATCAATATCAACTCATGCAAATAAATACATCTAACTCACATTATGCAACATACGCTCCGAGATGTGGAAATCTTACGACCCCTTCATTGCTACTTTCCCAAATGAAATCAAATCATTTGCAAGTACACGCAACTCTTTTCATACTCCACAATGTATATAATCTACCCAGGTTCATTAGTTTCAAAGATACTAAGTAAAATATCAAACAGTCTTTACACCTAAGACCAACACTTAAACTGTCACCGGTTCAAATACAATGCAGTTAAGTATACAACACATCCAATACTCCATCTCGAATCATTAAGCTGACAAATATTCAAAAGACTTATTTGAATATGAACCAGGCCTTTAAGGCCAAAACAACACTTGATTAAACACATGTCACTCACATGGTTACGTAAATCAAAATTCCTCTTTACTCAAGATCTTAACCTTATTAATCCTTTAATTGGCCATTGACTTCAAAATAAAAGTTTATCACTCTCAAAACCTTCACATTTTCAAAATGTAATACGACAAAAAAAAAATTATTATATAACCACAAAATACCAAAAACATGCTTCGACCACATAACTTTCACTTAGGTTATAATTAATCAAACTCAAAATTCCCCCAATTGTGTCGCACACACTAATACTCACTTTGCGCATACCTTCTGCATAACCACATACTGGTATCGCTCACGGTTTTGCTACTACCCGCACGGGCATACGCGGAACGCATCCAGACCGCACCCAGTGACACACAAAAGGCCTCGTACACCTTACAACTCTCGCATTCAAAGTCAAAACTTGACATCTCAATACTTCCTTAACCCTGAACCTAATTCTTCCTCCAGACATGCCCGACACTCGGCAATTGTATTACTAATCACCGAACAAGGGTACAAACCCTTGTTTTATTGATACTAAAGTCCACTTTCGACTTTCTCACTGTTCATCTCTCATTTGAATACTATTACCAAAACCACAAACTTTCTCCCAAGGTTTATCCAACACCCCTCCTCTCTTGGAGTTCTTTCTTAGTTTATAGCGTAATACTCTACGATCTAGCGAGTTCATAGCCTTCATGCATGACAATATAATAAATAACTCAATCCACACTTTTCTCATTTAAATAAATAACATTCAAAACAACGTGAGCACACACGCCCCAATCATTTTCATAATTCCCATGTACTACACAACAATCTCAAAACCGTTTGTCTATAAATTTACGTAAAACTCAATCTTTCTCAATCAAAATGTTGTTACAACAGTAATACCTTAAATGAAAATCTTTTCATACGACAAAAGTTTAAAATTTACTGACATAGAGTAAACTAGTCGTTTCTCACACTCTTTTATATGATATCATCAAATCAATACCTTTGTTGTTTATAAGAAGTTTACTGATCAACACTTTCTTGACCTATTTACTATCATACAACTTTTTATGTAAAGTATGAAGTATTTTGCA
Organism: Saussurea involucrata; assembly: GCA_033807775.1. NCBI lineage: Eukaryota > Viridiplantae > Streptophyta > Magnoliopsida > Asterales > Asteraceae > Saussurea > Saussurea involucrata. Next base: position 78,035,918 of record CM066313.1, on the reverse strand, counting down.
AGTTGCTAAGCCCCAAAATTTCGTTAGGCAGCGTAATTGAAATTGCCCTTTTTCTTTAAATACATACTTGCACATACTAACTCATCCTTGAATAAAACTGTTAATTATGCATTTGATTTGAAATCAAGAAAACTCATGTAACACACACTAAAACATCATGCACAAAAAAATTCACTCGCAATGAAGGCTATTTACTCAAACAAGGTCAATCGTTTTACTTACATAACTTATCATTGACACTTTACTTTCGACCCGAAATCGCCCTCTCGGCCTTATAATAATTGCTACATCTGCATTCCATGGCTCCCATACTCAACCATGTCATAGTAATTCTGTATTAATCAATCATCTCATACTCTATCTCTGCACCTATCAAATCGCCTATTAAAGACTGCTTTGGCAGACTTTCATGAGTCCCACCAATTTCCAGGTTGTCCTTCAAAACCCCAATCATATACTGCTCTGTCCTTTAAAGGACTTTGGTGATAAATTCACCATCACTTTACTATAACTTATAGAGATAACCATGCGAAATGATTATGCACTTACATACATACACCAACGTACTTTACCGATCGTTAGTTACTGTAACAATTCAGAAATAGACATGCTCATGTAACAATGTATTCATAATAACAGTAGCTAATTGTAATTGTGAACATATCATACAGGAGAATCCCCATTATCATTGTCATAGCACTAATTTCACGTATTTCCGTCAACTCTAAGACTATCCCATCTTAACATTTCTACCCATATCTCACATATCATAACCTACTACGTCTCAGCTTAAGTCTAAGTATCTCATCAGCATACTTAGTTCGCTTAAACTAGTGCTCTGATACCATACTGTAACACCCTAAAAACGGAGTCAATTTAAACCTTAAATTTTCCATAAGTTATGATCAAAAACTTTCAAACTCATATAACCTGAGGATCAAATGTAAGGTTTCTATATACAAACGTCATTACTTAAATAACTTATTAATCTAATCATAACGTAACAATCAGATTAATCCAGTTATCTAAACAACCGTCCCAAAATCATCAAAGAATATCTAGATCCTCCGGTATCTCTAAGTCTGAATCTTTCCAAAAGTTCTCTTCTCTCATTTCCGCTACTTCCCGGAGCTTGTACCTGGTAAGAAGATTCAACTTGAAACATTAGGCTTTCGCCTAGTGAGAATACTCAAATCAAAATAAAATTTAATAATTAAAACATGAACATATAACTCAAACCTGTTCTCACCCATCTTACCGTACGACAACTCCTTTCCAAATCAGGGAATCTACCCCACTCCCATTCCTACGACTAACTCATTTAATCGCAACAACAACATAATAGTTAACTCTGAATCATTCCAGATTCACAATCAATAATCATACACACAAGAAATTACAAGTCAAAACTTGCCTATTTCTTAATCAGGAAGGAGAGATTACAAATTACTTTATGCTTATCTCTAATCTTCCTCTCATCACTGGGAAATCTCCGATCTTCCCGAAACAATGGAAATCTCTGATCTTCCATAAATCGAAATGGGAATTACAAATCAAAATCCGCCTATTCCACATTCCACCTCTGCATCAATGGTCCCAATGGGATTATAATATCGCGATACTCAATCGGGACTCACGATGGTTCGAGGTTCACCCAATTACTAAAATTACACCCCTTTGGTCTATGGCGAGTAATCGGTTCCCATTATACCGTACCCAAGTGCCCTCGGTGACCGGATGCCTATTTTAGTAAAAGCACATAATCACATAATATAATACAATCGATACTACTATATGCGTCCAGCATAGAATGTATCATTTCTCTGAACATATTCTATATATAAAATAAAGAATATTATTACTCCACATCTCAATCTCTTTATTACCCCTTCTCTGAAATCTGATATGATGATCACCATCTCAATAGTTATTTATATTTTCGAACTCATAGATAGGCCTTTATAATATATCTCCATTTGGCTTCTCAATCACATATAGAGTTCATAATCATCTAACATATTGCATATAACAGATAATCCTGCTCATTATAAGGAATATGAATAATTCATGTTCATCAACTTCTTAACTATCCCCTTATAGTAATTTAACACGAGAGTTAGTATATATCAGTTGTTAATCTATATCTTTGAACTCATGGATGGATCTTTATAGTTTATCTCAATAAAGCTTCAAATCATATTTAGAGTTCATAACCACATAGTAATTTCATGTAGTAGCTAATCAAACTTAGCATGCAAGATTAACAACAAATACTAGTTCATCAACTTCATAGATAACTAATCTTAGAAGTTTTAGCATGGAAATCCACATAACACAACTTTTAATCGCCCTCTTGGCTTATCTCTAATTTAGTCCAATCCACATAAAATATATTCATGCATATATATAAAGCATCTAATTCAAGATTAATTACTGAATTTTAAAGAGAGTTGAATAAACTCACCTGATGCGTTATCACTTCTTTTAGTCCTTTTTAACTCGTAAGGTTCCTTTCTTCACTACCACAGCTTACTGTATTATTCAGTTTACATATACTGATATTAATTTTCCAAAACAGAACCCTCTACAACCGAAAATCCTTAATTTCTAAAAAAATACATTTCAAGTCGCAGTGAACTGGAGTCGCAGTCCACTGTTGCGATTCCATTTCCAAATCGCAATGAACTGGAGTCGCAGTCCTCTATTGCGATTCCAATTCCAAGTCGCAGTCAACTGATGCGACTACAGTACCAAGTCGCAACTGCCCATTGCGATTTCAACCTAAGTCGCAACCAACTGTTGCGATTCCAAAGCCAAGTCGCAATGGTCTACTGCGACTCCAACTCCAAATCGCAATTTCCCATTGCGACAATCATGAATGTCGCAACTCAAGGTTGCGACTTCGATGATATTCATCCAAGTCTCAGTCCACTAAATTCATCAAAAACCCAGATTTTTATACTTTTAATCCATGTTTGTTTATGCCAATTTGCAGATATGTTTTATACACTTATCTTAACATATCTTAAAACTCAGATTCTTATAATCATCATAATTTACCCAAAACCCAACAACATCTTCTAAAAACACTTTTACAATAAAGATGAAGAATTTAAAAGGAGATGTTTACCTTATGATTCTTCAAACCAACAACAGATTGAATAAATTCCTGCTATTCCTTTCTTCCTTCTCCTTCCCTTTCTCGATATCTCTTTCTCAATCTCTCTCTCGGTTTCTATTTTCTCAAACGAAAACACACACCACACACACACTTCTTCACAAGTCATACACTCACACTTAGTCTAAATGACTTATTAGTGTGACACCTCACTTAATTCAACATGAGTCATAAGACTCTTTCCAAATAGACCTCCAACTTTTAAAGAATTACACAACAAACCCTCAATATTCAAATCTACATCAATCAACACTTTTAAACAATTATAAACTTAACCCCAAGTTAATTTATAATTCACAAAATTATACAACGAAAATTCGGGATGTTACATTGCTACTCCATAGTTGGGATCAACACATTTAACTATGACCATATATATGAACAAACAACTATGAACATGTTCATTCATATATACATGAACAACTATGAATGAAGTGATATATTCATGAACTTGTATGAACTTGTTGAAACATGTATCTATATCTAGATACATGAACGAAAAAGTATGAACCTATTTTATCATATCTATATACATGAACAAGTATCAACTTGTTCATCCATACACATTAACAACCAAATTTTATAATTAACCAATATTACCATACATATGAACAAATATTTTGACAAACATATGTGAACCTGCGTTTACGTACAGTGAACCCGTTTTACCCTTCACAAAAATGTTCATGTGTGAACATGCATGTACGTGAGTTAGAACACTTGTTCAGTTTGACATTAGAATGATGGTTTTTATGATATGGAAGGGTTGTAATGTTTACAAAAGAGTTCATTAAATTATATGTTATTGTATTGTTTGATTTAATTAAATTTATGAATGAAGATTGGTGTCGGCTTTGTTTTGATGGAGGAGTAATCACCCGACGGTAATAGTTGAAAGGTAAATATTTATGATCTTTTCCTCAAATACCCCTGTTCAATAATGGTCACTTACCATTATTTAAATTCCATCTTCAATAAATTATATTCATGCAATGAGTAATTTCAACTGCCCATTCTAAAACTTAAAGGTTGTGATTGGTTTATAAAGTTAATACCAAATATCACAGATTGTGAACATATATACAAAGGAGTTATATAAAAATGGAGAAGAGATTGAAAATATATGTCTATCAAGAGGTTACGTGATGGTGTAATTGTCTAGTGTATATATTAACAGGGAGTTAACAATCATACTAAATAAAAAACATCAGGTTCATCATGTTAGGCTCAAATGACCGTAACCCAATTTCAACCCAATACATAAAGTTTGAAGATTTTACAACTCAATTAGACATCTGGTTGTTTCGGGTTCAGTTATTTTGCGTTGGGTTGGCCAGATTGGTCAGGGTTTTGAGCACCCCTAATATACATTTAAGAGTGAATTACATTTTTGGTTCTTTATCTATGGCTGTTATTTGGTTTTGATCTGTAAAATCCATAAAGTACACTATTGGTTAATTTTTTTGTCTTTCGAAGCCCGAAATGGTCCCTCAACTTATAGTTTGGCTCCGTTAAGTTCATTAGTGCCCTTACGTGAGGACCAATTTGTCTTTTTACCTATCTTCTCCTTCTCCATCTATTTCTTTCATAAACCAAGAACCCTAATTTCATGCGTTGAATACTAAACCCATATTTAAATATAAATACAAATCTATATTTGAGCATAACTTCAAACCCAATTTAACATATCAGGTAAACAATTTTTTTCACAATAACTTAAATCTAAATCGATAGTGACGAATATCGATGAACACAAAGTCAATAAATAACCTAAATCTACATACAAATACAAATTCCTAAATTAATGTATAAAAAACATCAAACAACAAATTACAAATCAAAACTTGAATCTAGATCAAATCTCTAAACCAAACTTGAATTTAGATCAAAACCCCTAAAAAGTTGTAAATCAATAGCACATCCACCTTAGCAGGCTTGAATCGAGTTTAGTGATTTAGATGCTTTGAAGATAAGAAAAAGAAGGGATTATCGGTGTCCAAAATTTTCGAGCTCGAAGCCATTTAATCTATTGAGGGGTAAGAAGAATCGTCTCCACATGAGCCTCGATTTAATCAAGGGAGAAAGGGGGGGATGAAACATCTGATCTTCCTATAACTCCATGCTTGTATACCTATATATTTACAACCAAAACTAAACTCAAATGAACTTCCAAGATAAATAAAAGACTTAGGTGGCGTTTGGTTCACTGGAAAGTGATGGAATTTGGTGGAATTGGAATGTGACATTCCATTGACCAGATTCCATTCCAGTGTTTGGTTCAATCTTTTGTAGCATGGAATCTTAAAACTTTCCATTGAATTCCTTATTTTATGTATTTGACATTCCATCACATTATGTAGGGATTTTAAAGGAATGGAATGTGTTATTATTTTTATTCCAAAAATACCCCTTGCCCTAATTGATATACCACCAACCGACACTCCCATTTGTATCGACCCCCAACTTGTGGTTCTTCTCCATCGTGGTCGTTTTCTTCTCCATCGACAACAACAGTCGTTTTCTTCTCCATCGACAACAATGGAGTAGGAAGGGATAAATGGCATAAACATGAAGCGCTGGAAAAAGTCCACCTGTTTGGGTCTTGAAAGACGGATCCCTCTGGACAATCCGAGGATGGATGGGGTTGGATCACCAGGTGCAGGTCGGGCAAGGCCGTTGAGGGTGGCAGGAGTCGAAACGTCCAAATCCCAGAACCCACTGCCGTCCATCACCCATCTTAAATGAGTAAAACAGAAACCAAACAAGATAAACTGATGGCAGATTTCGAGCATATATCCAGGCAGCATAACAAGAGAAACATAAATCGAGAAGATAGAAATGGAGGTATGAGACATAAATCGAGCAGACAAAAAAGAATTCGAGAGAGTGAACCTGGGATGTACAAGTCTGGTGTTGAAGTGCGATGGAGAACCCTAACCCTAATCCATTTTTAGTTAAACAAATAAAGTATATAATGACTATTTTATTAAAACGTTTTTTTGAAAAAAACAATTAAAATTATCAAAAGAGTATTTTGGCCATTTACCAAAATTTCATTCCAATTCCAAAGATACATTCTGTGAACCAAACAGACAGATTCCAATTCCTTTAACAGATTCCATTTCAATTCTGTCAACCAAACAACTGGTCAAACCTGACAACATTCCATTCCAATTCCTTCAAAGTCAAATTCCTTTGACAGATTCCATTTCATCCAAAAACATTATGCGAACCAAACGCCCCTTAAAATTCACAAATCAACATCCCTTATTTTATAAGAAACCCCCAACTTAGATCTCGTAGTAAAAACAGGGAAGTGAATTTATTGCTCTTCATTTAGGATAAAACATGGTCGAGAAATTTGAAGAAGTTTGAAACCAAACATAGGGACTAAAATAGTAATTCCTAATAAACAACAGGGACCAAAAAACTTAGTTTACTCTAATTAGTTTTACTTTTCAGAGGGACGAAGAAAAGCCATCGACTCCGACCACCACCGTTTATCAATCTCCATATCTCTGTTTTTTACGGCAGATTTACGGTGCCATGGATGATCATCTAACTTCTACAACTCCAACCATCCTGGAATACTATAATCTTAACGCCAATCTTCAATCCAAGGCTACACTGCTGTCTTCCTTTCTGGTTACTTCTTTTATCTCACTTCCATATTTACCAATATATCGAAAACCCTAATTTTCTGATATGCTCACTTTCTCGATTTCTCACTGAATTTACGAACAAAACTTTGGCTGCAAGAAAGGGTGACGATGGCAGACATGTGTTGATATTGGATTGCACCATTTTTCACCCACAAGGTGGTGGCCAGCCATGTGACACAGGGTTCATAACCGATGTCTCTTCTTCTCGCTTCAAATTCGTCGTCCAAGATGTTCGATCCAAGAATGGTATTGTATGTATTATGTATATGTTTTAGAAGTTATCCGTAAAACCATAACTTTGGGGGTTTTCCTTCTTTTCTTTATCTGATTTGTGTTTTTGGGTAAATGCATAACTTAGGTTTATCATTATGGGGGTTTTGAGAAGATTACTGAGGACCTTGATGGAGGTGTTCAGGTCGTGCTATCAGTTGATGAGTCCAGACGGAAGCTTAACTCTAGGTAAGATGGGTTTGTATTTTTATGGGTTAATTAATTATTACTTTAATGTTAATCTTACTATGCTGGACATGAATGGTGAAATCACAACAAAATATCATATAACTAGAATTCAACCAATAAAACACAAAGAATTTTTGGTTCTTCTTCTTTCATCCAATGGCATCCATTTAATATTTATACATTGGAGGAGAGCCATGAAGTGGCCTCACTAAAAACAACAAATGCACACATGATATGTCTGTAAGAAGGTTTTATATTTGGAAAAATAAATATTCCAAATAAAATGGGTTAGAAGGTTTTAGTGTAAGCCTATACTGGTGTAACATTACATTTCTTGTTCGATTCATTTTCGGCCATATGGTTGCACTTTTGATTTGGGTATGCCCCGTCTAAAATCAATATTCATATCTATCGTCTAGTTTTGTTACCATGTACCTTTCCTTATCTTGAAATACCACCTTGATTATTTGAAATCTTGCATTTCTGCGATTACATCTCCAGATTAGTCTCCAAGTATAAAGACAAAAGACCTTTGCAATCTTCTCATAAAATTGTTGCTCACAAGACTTTCTTGTGTACAATGTTCTAAAATCCTCCACCTATGCTGCTTAATCAGTCACCTAGCCGTTAGGCTCCCCCAAGCCACTTGTGTCAACGGGAATTGGAAAGTAGGGAATTAGGGACAGGGGATGTTTAGGGAGTTGGAAGTTAGGGTTTTAGAGGCTTGCGTTAGATGGAGGAGGGTTTGTGTGTGTTTTTTTACTTGATATATGTTTTCTTTATGTATTGTTCTTTTTGCTCATACTTTTGCACATGCTGGAGATCTTCGCAGAGACAGCCGCTCTACCCTTTGGGGGTAGAGGTCAGGACTCTGTACATCCCACCCTCCTAGACCCTGCTTTGGAGTGGGATATATCGAGTTTGTTTGGTTTGGTTTTTAGTTTGAAAATATGCAATATTATTAATCAACTGATTAGCGTCCGTGTGAGTGTTAAATAACACATTCCAAAGCATAGTTTTATTCTAAGTTTTAGAAATCAATTCACTTCAAAAGTACAAAATTATATAAAACTGAGAGTGAAATAAAAGAACTTATCCATTTGACGATGAAAAACCCTATGCTGTTAATCGCGCCGCTATAGCGGTGCAATCTCGCCGCTATAGCGGTGCTATCGCGGTTAGCGGTCATGGCACAAATAGCGGTGGTCAAATAGCGGTCCCGCGATTACCGGTGCTATTGACCGCTAAATGACCGCATTTTGAACGCAAAAAAGCAGCCGCATAACCGCTATTTGTAGATAGGCTATTTTGGTGTTAAAAAAGTAATTTTGTGGGCTTTTATTTAGGATTTGCATTCGGTTTAGTTTAGTCCAATAATATAAAGGCTTCATTATTCTTATTTTTTTGGACTATGACACAATTATTTTTATTTTTCTGAACTTGGACTGCTTTCTTCTTATTTTTTTGGATTTGGACACCATCACTTTGACGTCTTGGTTTGAAGAAACACATTGTTCAGTTTTTTCTAATTGGACTTGGACGCCATCACTTTGACCTCTTGATTTGAAGAAACACATTGTTCAATTATTTTTATTTGGACTTGGACATCAATATTCATATATATTTTTTATTGAATACATCAAATATTATGACTTATGTAAGCATATATATATATATATATAATTCTAACTATTATATGAACCGCTATACCACCACTTTACCATCCCGATAACCGCTATTTCAAATCATGGTGCTGACCGCGATTTCATATTTTGACCGCTGTAACAGCATAGGAAAAACCTATAATATACAGCCTGTTTATATATATAAACAACAGATGGCTATTCTAGGAGAATTCCTAAAAACAAGAAAAATATTAATAACAGAATATAGAATAGACTAAAATAAAGTCAGCATCCATTATTTGTAGCACAATCAGACAATTGCTTAAAGTTCAATCCATAACAATCAACATAGTTATATTGAACATAATAGAAACTTGTCCAATGTTATGAGGCTAGAGTGGGACAAAACGGCAAAATAGGTGGAACAAAAATCAGGAAGACGAGACAAGCTTGATAAATCACTAAGCAACCCACGTCGAATTAAAACCCTAAAACCTTCCACAATCCTTTCACCAGCCGAGCTCACTCTCACCTGTCCAGTCCACAATCCCTTGATGTATTATGTTGACTGAAATACTTCAAGCCACAAAACTATATAATATTATTGGGTTGTTTGCTGGCAAATCGTGCCAAAACTATAAGCACCACCTGGAAAACACAACCATGGAGTTCTTGTAATCGACCACTCTAACTTCCCATTTGTCACCGAGTCTAGGAAGCCAAACCTGAAAGCCGGTTCAGTCCCAAACCAAACCAATCCAACAAGATTTGGGTTGTGCTACTTGATTTTAGCAATAGAAACTACTTTAAAGAAAAAGTTCACATATGCAATTGTATGGCATGCTTTTTGGGTTCATATTGCATACTAAAAATGTGAGCTGGTGAACAAGGGTTGGGTTCAGTGAGAAGTGCCAAATTTGGTGAGAAGTGGTTATCAACCGTTGGATGAGAAATGGACGAACATTAGGATGAGATGCACCGAGATAAGATGTACCGGGATGCACCAGATCAATTCCCTTTAAAGCCGCAATTCATGGGAGGGTATTTGATTAAAAATGATCCAACGGTTTAAAAGTACTTCTCACACTTCTCACCAAAAATGACACTTCTCACATGATCCCTGCCATGTGAACAAAATGCAAAATTTTAATTATGCTCCCACTGTTGGTTATTGCATTACTTGCATAGTAAAAAATGTAAATCACTATACGTTTTTGAAATTGTGTTTGTAACTGTGTGTCATCTATTTGCTTGCTTAAAGTAAAATGTAAACCACTAATCCACTATACATGCTTAGAGTTCAGCCAACTACCTATCATACATTCTACATGCAACACATCCTTTGCATTTTTAGATGAACCATAAATGACCATCAAATTTTAAGAACAGATTCCAAATAACGCAACACATCAATTTCAAACAACCCAAGTTATCAATCAAGTAATGGTGTAATACATATCAAGTCCAAAAACTACAATAACCCAACATTGTGCACATCTTAAACTTTTAATGTAATAAAAACTGAAAAAAGTATCTGGTCCGATTCCAGTTTTGTACAGTTTGGAACTGAACAGAGAACCAAAATAAACATCTTACATCTTATCTATCAGGAAAGGTTTGTGTACATCTTACATTCTCGGACCTGAATTTCGGGTGGGATATACTGGATTTGTTTGGTTTGATCTGGAAAAAAACTCTTTTTTACAGGTTACACTCAGCTGGACATTTATTGGATGTTTGTATGCAAAAGGTGGGATTAAGCCATTTGGAACCAAGCAAAGGCTATCATTTCCCTGATGGGTATGAATATGAATAAAACATACTACATGGTTATTTATTTCCTCTAATTTCAGGTGCTTTTGTTAGGACTCTATCTAAAAATTATCTTCAATGATTCTTCATGGTCTGTACTCAATTATGCCATCAGCAACCAACTTTTTCGATCTCTGATGTCAGCAACCGACTTCGTGCCAATACTGATAGTGGTTTCTTGTTGGTTGTTGATGGCGGTGTTTTCTGTAGCTAATGCTTATACTTGTGAAGCTCTTACTTGTCAATATTCAACCCCATGATCTAAATGGTTAGGCATCTGTAATTGGAATAGAAACATTCTCATCAATTTAGAATTATTATATTTTTAATTATTTTTCTTTAAAATGGAGGATCTACGCGGTCTGTCACTTCTTGATCATCCTTGTGTAAAGCGTGATCAACAACACTAACCCCATTTCTTTGGCCGCTTAGTGTTTTCGCTTTTGTTTTCATTTATTAAAATATTTTAGGGAGTTGTAAAAAGTGATTGAAACGACCGCTCTACTCATAGGGGGTAGTGGATAGATCTGTGTACATTCCATTGAAAACTTGTGGAAGTGGATTCTTTTCATGCTATTCTAGGCTGCTCGTACTTGTATTGGGCATCTATGAGTAGAGCGGTCGTTTCAAAAAAAAGTTGATTGTGATCAAGTTTCACCTTTTTAGGCCATATGTTGAATACAAGGGAACAGTTCCACAAGCAGAATTGCAGAGTAAGCAGAAGGAACTAGAGCTAGAAGCAAACAATTTGATATCCAAGGGAGGGAAGGTATGTTTATGATTTTAACCATATCTCCTATAAACCATTTATTTGTGCGCATATATATATATATATATATATATATATATATATAGGATAGGTATCAAATACAAACCAAATGGATTGTACAAACCTTACAAACCAATCATAGCCACTCATTTAATTAAATCCTGATTGATTATTTAGTTTAATAATGAGGGTAATCATGTAATTTAACAATTTAATTTAATTTAATCCATAAAAATATTAATAATTATATATGGTAACCTCCCCATGATTGTAGGCAAGATTCTTGAGATCATCCTCATCCCAAAACCAAATTCCGTAATCTGATAATTTAAGTATGGTGCCTTTTTTTTGGCAACTCATAAGAGTTTGATTAAATTTAGTCGAACTTTTTTTTTTCAAATTCTTCGTAACAAAAATAGTAATATGATTGGGGATATTTAATATAAGTTCTAAGTTGTATAATAACAAATTTATTATTGCTGAACTCTTCTTTAACTTGCAACAAACAATTTAATAATATATAAAAAGCTAACCACATTATGGAAATACATTTGTTTTGCATTGTATATCATTAATTGTTAATTGACTAACAAAGTTTTATGTTAATTTGTTCAATACTTTCTTACAAAGATTGCTACCGCGCAACGCGGTGCACACACTAGTATTATTAAAAATCTAAACCATTACAAACAACAGTGGGAATGTGCCGTCCCTTAAAAGGCCAAGAATTCAAACAGTGGCCATTTGCCACATAACCAAATAGTAGCATGGGCAAATCAAAGAAAAAACAATTAGTTTGCAAGCAACAAACAGCAGGTCAACCGTAGTGACCCAATTGGGTGAAAAGGCTCCCTCCAGTCTAGCTTAGACCGGCAGGATACTCAGCTCCATTCGAGATCAACATCCATCAGCGCACCTTAGTCCGCACAACCGCCCCTCACTCAGTTGGATTCGAAAGCCACTTTGCCCATTGTAACGGAGTTTTTTTGTCTCTTCTCTTGATCCACTCGAACGCTTTCCTTTGATATTCATAGAACAAAACGTCAATCTTTCCTTTCTCTGCTTCGAACACAATTTTGTTTCGAACACAATTTTCTGTCCCACCAAGTTAATCCAATTAATAAATTTACCACTAATGCACGAAAAACTGAATTTTGTGGCTGCATATTGTGTAAAGTACCTGTTTTGCTTTTATCGGTTCGTCTTCCGTCATCCATTGTAAGGTCTTGTAGCAATGTCTCTACTCCAATCACTGTCATTGTGTTTTGTGGTGACTAAAAGTAGTTTTTATGATGTTGCATAATATAAATATTAAACGGATGGTTGTACCATTGACATCTCTGCGTATGTTACAATCTTCGCTTGTCGCCACATCTCCTGCTTCATATACTCCAAGCAGCAATCATGAATAGTCACAAATTTATGAGCATTTAACTAACTTGCATGGAATTAATTTAATCATACACAACCATCACATATTCATAAAGCATAATTATTTATTCATGTAGTCAACAATTATTTATTAAGATAATTAAATTAATTCAAAGTCACAAATTCATGAAGCAGATATGTTATTCATGTAGGGAATGCACACAACAATCATTCATGAAGTTAGCATAACTTCAATCATGAAGCTCTTATTAACATTCATGAATAAGAAATTTAGATTCATGAATCAGAGGCCAATTTAACTGTTTTTGTCAAGATACAATACCTGTGGACTACAAAAAATCCAATTGTTATGTACTTTCAAAATGCACAGAATGTAACCATTGAATGTGTTTGTCTATAAGTTCTAAAACAGAAAACAAATCATGAAGCATAGTATAGCAACCATATATGTAGCATCAGGTGAACATAAAGAAAGAAAAAATGAATGAAGCATCATAATTCAAGATTAATGTTAAAGATTAAGAGAGAAATTAAAGATTTACCAATCATGGCCAAGAACAAAAAGAGCCCAAAACATGGTCTCTTGAGCAGCCCAATAAAGTGGCCAAACAAACCAATTGTTGAGATAAGCTGCAACTCCTGCTAAACCAAGAACAATAGCAACATCTCTTACAACATAACTCATAGACCTCAATGGATCCTTCACCCAACAATGCTTTGGAATTGCTTCCCTAATATCACTCAATTTAAATGGTGGTGGGGCCCCTGCATCAAATTCATCTTCTTTCTTCACAGTTTCTTCATCAAAACTGGTTCTTTTGTCTTTTTCAGTCTCTAAATGGTGTTCATCTAGTGATGGAATTGTTAATGGAGCGCTGACTTTGACTGCCCAGTTTGAAAACCCAAATGGGTTTGTTTTTCTTGATGAAAAGATTGGATCTTTAGAGTGTAAAAAGATGAGTTTTGTTGGGTTTTTGTGGATAATTGGTTTTGTGGGTTTGGGTAAAGATTGGGGAAAGGGTTTGATGCCACATCCTTATAACACCAATCCTGCCATTGTGAGAGACCCAGAAAGATAGTGTTCTCTTCTCCTCCCTCTTAACCCTAAACATGCACACAACTAATCATGAAGAACTTTGCTCTGTTAAATACCCAAAAACAGATTCATCGTTTGTGCGCTTAAAAAGGAAGGTTGACATTTTATATAAATATTTTGTATCATATCGATGAATCCAAACAACACTAATCAGTCAACCATTTTTAGGTTTTTTGATGCACACCTTTTTCCTTTTGACCAAGATGAACGATTTCGGCTGAATCCTCTTCCGAATCATATGCTATTTCGACATTCACTTCTTCATGGTCACTCATCTCTTCGTCCAAATCAACAGGTTGTCAGCCGTGTTCGTAAAGTTTGAGAAAGAGTTCAACATTCTGATTCTATCACTCGGGCGTCTCACTGAAGATTGAATCAACAAAAACCCTAGTTTTTTCAGTATAGCTTCTGCAAATCGAGTGGTATATACAAAAAAACAAGAATTTAACGAATCAGACCTCGATTTTGATTCATTGTTTCTGAATGTTGAAGACTTTTCAAATCGGTGGTCGCTAAAACAAGAATTTAACGAAGCAGGCCTCAATTTTGATTCATTGTTTCTGAATGTTGAAGACCTTTTCAAATCGGTGGTCGCTAAGCACAATATTGTTTTTGATTCATCTAGATTTTGCTAAAATGGAAAATCGTATCATGCAATTAATGTGGTTTCGAAATCAGAAAAGGGCAATCCTTGATTTCTAGCTAATATCTTTGTTGATGATTGTTTCTTGTTTGATATGACCGAATTACCCCTTCACACCTCTAAATTTAATGAAAAAAATCACAACCCATTCATTATTTACAGTCTTGCCACTGGATTAATATCATCCACTGATTAAAATATTGTGTGGTTAGGATCAGTTTGTTTAGTTAGTACAATCTATATGGTTTGTATCCGATACCACCCCTCTCTCTCTCTCTCTATATATATATATATATAAACAGAATAACCAGAAGAGGATCAGGTTCAAATTCCACACAACATGTTATACAATTAGAAGAAGAAATAGATTTGGACAGAAATATAAATCTCTATAATCAACATCAATTGGATATATTAAATCCAAGAGTCTTGTATCAAACAGGTTTATTAAACATAAATACAGTATTAATTCAAAGTAGCCGAGAAGAAAGCCTAAGAGTTGTAGGCAATTCAGTAACAGT
Source organism: Saussurea involucrata (assembly GCA_033807775.1). Classification (NCBI taxonomy): domain Eukaryota; kingdom Viridiplantae; phylum Streptophyta; class Magnoliopsida; order Asterales; family Asteraceae; genus Saussurea; species Saussurea involucrata. Next base: position 78,020,761 of record CM066313.1, on the reverse strand, counting down.
TATATATATATATATATGTAGAATTGTAAATGGATTAGGAACTTTATTTATATTATTATTGTTTATGTTTTTTGTTAAAATTTAGTTTTCCTTATAGGATTAGGAAAGATGCTAGGATAAGGATTGTTTTGGGTATATATAGGGTTTTAATCTCTTCTTTGGGAATAACAAAAAGAAGGAAATTCCCTCAAATTTTCCTTTATGGTACATAGCAATCGTTCCACCTCTGGTTTCATCTCGACAAACAATTGCTTTGGCAGCGTTGTCCTCCCTGCCTCCACCCTATCTCTATGCCGTACCTATATGTAATCTTGTCAATCAACGCAATCTCTCAGTTTCGGTCAAGACTTCCTCTCTCTGTTGACGTTCATCAATCGACTTTCAATACCTTTGAATTCCATTCCAATTCCTTGTTTGGTTTGAAAGATTTCTTGGATTTGAAATCCCGGGATTTTATTGAAATCCCACCAATAGGATTATAAAATCCCAAGGGGATAGCTGGTATTTCACGGGATTTTGTAGGATTTGTATGTAACAATGTTCTAAAATATGGTAAAAACATTTGTTAAGTAATAATCAATTAATGAAAAAGTAATTTAATTATTTTTATAATTTATAGTTTACTTGTATAATTATTTATAAAGAATGGATTTCAATTCCATTCCAAATCCTACAAAGCAAACACACCAAAGATTCCAAATCCTTCCACAAAATGCAAAACCCTCAAAATCATTCCATTAAACCAAACGGATCCTTGGGATCTGTTTTCAGTTTTTTAACAAAATATAACTAATGCTGCTCGAATAAATAAAAGACAACATGAAGGCTACAACACGAGCCTTTCAGATGACAGAAAATAAAGCATAGGAAACACGAGATGTTGTGAAGGACTGAAGGTACGCATCACCTAAGACCATCTCCAATGGGCCCCCAAATATTACACTAAACACCTAAATTTGGTGTAAATGACACTATTCACATCTCCAATGGGGTCTCTATTTTCCACACTAAATTTAGTGTAATAAATAGTATTACACTATATTTGGTGTAACACTATTCATTTACACTACTTTTTCAATTACATTTTTGGTCCCTCAATCTTGAGATTTATTAATTTTGTTTTTTAAAGTGTTAAAATTTTAATAGGTTTATTTTATATATATATATATATATATTATAAATTATTTTTATATCAATTTTTTATTTATGTTTTAATTAAGTTATAAGTAAATAATATACAACATGATAAAATATACAATGAAAATAAGCTAATATTAAAAGATGAAAACATAATCAACGGAAATTTAAAATTACATAATAACACCGAAATGAAATTACTATAAATTTAATAATCCGGTAAATCGTTTCCAGATCCTCCAAGATTATTAAAGATTGGTCCAAACGAAGTCGATGTAGGCGGGGTCTATTGATGTTGTTGTTGAGTCTTTTTCTCTAAAATTCGTGCTTGTTCGGTCTCGACATATGCTCGTATGTTGGGATCATGTATTGAATTCACATCCCTAAACAATATTTTATTTTCTTCCTTGGTTTGTTGCATTTCCAAAAAGAGTTCCCTTTGTGTCGATGCTTTTTTCAATTGCTCTAAAAGTTGTCTATTTCCTTCTTCAATGTTATTGACTAGCATTCGTCACTATCTTCTAAATTTAAAGAATATTATTGAGAGTTTAATATAAAAATATTAAGTTATATATGATCTAAATAAAAAAAAGATGGGTATAAAGTGTAAAGTTAATAAATATAAGGATATTATTGTAAGTTCAATAAATTAATATAAAAAGGATTTGGTGTAAAAAATAATGTTACCCATTGGAGAAGATTTTACTATTAACACTAAATTTTACACTACTTTTGACATTTGGTGTAAAATATAGTGAGACCCATTGTAGATGCCCTAAATGACATACATGCACATGTACTATTTGAGTGTGGTGCAAGACTCCTGTGCCCTTCAAACAAGTTCCTAGGTGTGACCCTTCACACTTGCTACAAGACGTAATGGTTTCTGATTTTTTGAACTTCCAATTATTCAACCTTGCTTTCTTTTTCCAATTCTCGTTGAAACTACTCTCTTTCCGCTTCAAGTTTGATAATCCTTGATCCTTTATCCTTAGGTATATTATCTCGCTTTGAAAGTTTTCTGGCAAATATGGTAATACATACCTTTGGAATCAGTTGTCTTCCTGGTCTTTGTTGTGATTTGATGTTCGTGATCCTTGATCCTTAGGTATAATATGCGTGAACGTTTCGTTGATAAGTCTTGTTTACATGGGAAGCCAACTTTATTTCAGTATATGCATATGCTTTTTAGGAGTTGTACAACACAATATGATTGTTTTATTGTTTTATGTAAATTTTTATTGACACTTGATAACAACTCATAAACACATGATATTAACCGATTAGTAAGTCAATCGCACTGTTTAGTAATGTATTACTAAAAATTAACATTATAGGTTACTTTCTGAGGTTCGATCTTTATTGAGATCGTAGAAATCCTAGATTATACTCACTGTAAGGTTTTGATATACCTCGAATCCTATTGGTTGATCTTTATATTCACTAACGCAATTACAACTCCTTATTGTAACAACATCTAGGCCTGAAAATGGGCTATTACACTTGGTTTGTTCAAGAGTTTCCGCAATAAACAATCCAAGTATCCAACCAATTCCACACTTTCAAATCAATGCAAGATTTATCTAAAATCATGTCAAAAACACATTATTTTTCATCAAAATCTCATCTCGCCTTTGGCAATGGAGCAAAAGGTTTGACTCATAATCTGTCATAACTTCGCCTTCGCCTCCATTTTTCCCTCTTTTTTTCATCTTGTTTAATTGATTCCCTTTACCGTCGATTAAAACATGATCGGAGAAGAGTTTGGATGATACGTACTTGGGCCATGGAAGGCAATCTTTCACTATCCATCACCGAATCCTCAATCCGTCTTCGATGATCCCATGGGCTGTTAGTGGACTGGGCCGACCCTCATTGTAACCAACCCCAATCAGATCGAACTCGTAAGCAAAGAAAAATTTATCGACCAGGGATTATGAAACGGCTGATGGTAAACGTCCGGTGGATCAGGACCGAGGTCTGGATTTGGATGCAAACTGAATTCGTAGGGATTTACTCTAATTCCTTCCTCGCTTTTGCTAGAAAACGTAGTGTTATGCACTGGCCCAAGCCTAAGCCCAAGCCCAATAGTATATTCTAGAATAAGTTGTTAGCATAAAATAGGGGTGCAGGGGAAGAGTTTAGACATGCAGAAAATTAGTCTGGTTCTATTTGGGAGAGTGGTAGCCTCTCGAATGCTACTTGTTCTTTCTTTTGGTTGTTAATCGAAGCATTCAGCAGTGTCGTTTATCAATTGGTTTCTATTTTTATTGTCCAATTCTGTCAGAGCGCTACGATTCCATGGACAGGGAATTGCAAATGACCTATAGTGCGTTTGATTACATTGCTGATGATTGGATTCAACAGAAGGATGAATCCAGGAAGAAGGAGGTGAGTGATATCCAGTCCATTGTTGCCAATTTCAAGAAGCAGTTTCTAGACCAATTGATCATGTTCAGACGAGACCTTGTGGAGATGATTCGTGAAGAGACAAACCACATTCGATCCCAATCTGGTCCCTACAAAGAAGATCCAATGAAATCAGGGGGTTCTTCACTGTCGAATATCTCATCGGGAGGATCCACCTCGAATGATGATGAGGCTATTCATACTCCAGATTTGAGCCATTGTAACCTCAATGTCGCGACACTTAATGGAAGCGAGGAGGGAATTCATGACCAGGTCTTTGATTTCACCAATGAAACGAAATCATTTCCAGATCTCAATAAGGTCACGGTGACAATTGAAGGAGAGGCAGAAGAGAAAAGAGAAACTGAAGGTCCAATTAAAGATAAGAGAAGATCGATAGTGGATGGAGGATCGTCTTATTACCTATTCAACCGTGGAGGCAACAAATCGACAAGAAGTTATTCACTTGACGGTCCAGAATCGAAGGAACTAGATTCGTCTCCAAATCCAGATCCAGAACCGTCGGATGTGTATTGTCCAACGCCTAATGTTAGTTTTCCGGTGGAATCGTCGACCATACCAAGTTTGGCTACGATTGGAGAAGAGGGAGGAATACTAAAAGGGAATAGAGAACCTATCGGAAGAGAATGGATAACGAATCGTATATCCGACATTGAAGAGTTCGAACCGTTGAAGGATAATCATTCTACCAATCGACCAGAATATGGAGATTTAGGGTTGCGTCCAGGCCCAGATCCAGAACCACCTGATGTGGATTCTTCCCCGTTTCTGGCTGGTTCATCGAAGGAGTCAATCACTGTCGCAAGTTCAAATGAGAAAGACGCTGGGATCTGGATGGTTTCCTCGTTTCACTATTCATCCATAACAAACGTAGAGGAGAAAGAGAATCAGGGTCAGCCCAATCGACACAAGGCCCATGTAAGGGCCCAAAATAGTCTAAGCCCAATTGTGTCGCATACACAGATGAATCAATTGAGTCCTGCTGTGAAAATTGTTCGATCAATCAGCAAGGAGCGATCTCAAGTCACATTCATTCAGGTAATTACGAATCTGGAATATGTTAGAACCCTAAATTTCAGAACGACTTCTTCTCCATGTTATTATAAAACCAACGATGCAATAAACCAAAGCCTAACCACAATCGATTTCAGAATTAGACCTAATATGGATCCAAAACTACCTTCGAATTCCAATTCAGAACCAAACCTAAAACTGCCAAAGTCAATTGTTTCGGCCGTTTTATACAACCACCTTGTTAGTCCTTTGTCCAATACCGAGTAAAAGGGCTAGTGTGTGTGTCGAGTCTGATAGAAGGGCAGAACATGGTAAATTGGAGGTTGAATTTGCTGCGGTTAAGGCCCTTCAATATGAGAAGAAAGTCATTATAATGAAGAATCGAGAAGGAATAGGTGTGGGACATGAGTCTAAAATCAAGAAAACTAAATACTTTCTAGATTTGAAAGAAGAGGAGGACATTGTTTGGTTTCGGAGTTGGAAAGACCAGGCAAAGGCAAAACAGGGAATAGGATTATTACACCAGTCTCAAGTTGTAGGAGTCTACATGTGGGATAAGTACATTTGTAAACAAGGGAATTTTGATGTGTTTGAAAGCTGGCAGCATTATGAGGAGAATGACAAGTTTCTGTTTTGGAGTTCACCATACCGCTCAAAACAAGAAACAAAATTGTTCTATTGGTTTCAGATTGCAAGACTTGGCCTCTGGGGTGTGAACACATGTGTCCAAGGGAATATGGATTACCGAATAAGTTGGCCGAATTACGTGAATGACTTACCGGTTGAAAGCCCTTGGATTTCGGCTAGGATTTTGAACAACATGGGTGACAGGGAAATGAATCGGAAAGGATCGACATTAGCGGCAACAGGTTGGGAAGTTGTAGCACTCATGCAGCAACGATTTCTATATTTTTTCTATCCACCTTGAGGACAAGGTGGTTCTTTGGGGGCGGGGTAATGTTATGCACTGGCCCAAGCCTAAGCCCAAGCCCAATAGTATATTCTAGAATAAGTTGTTAGCATAAAATAGGGGTGCGGGGGAAGAGTTTAGACATGCAGAAAATTAGTCTGGTTCTATTTGGGAGAGTGGTAGCCTCTCGAATGCTACTTGTTCTTTCTTTTGGTTGTTAATCGAAGCATTCAGCAGTGTCGTTTATCAATTGGTTTCTATTTTTATTGTCCAATTCTGTCAGAGCGCTACGATTCCATGGACAGGGAATTGCAAATGACCTATAGTGCGTTTGATTACATTGCTGATGATTGGATTCAACAGAAGGATGAATCCAGGAAGAAGGAGGTGAGTGATATCCAGTCCATTGTTGCCAATTTCAAGAAGCAGTTTCTAGACCAATTGATCATGTTCAGACGAGACCTTGTGGAGATGATTCGTGAAGAGACAAACCACATTCGATCCCAATCTGGTCCCTACAAAGAAGATCCAATGAAATCAGGGGGTTCTTCACTGTCGAATATCTCATCGGGAGGATCCACCTCGAATGATGATGAGGCTATTCATACTCCAGATTTGAGCCATTGTAACCTCAATGTCGCGACACTTATTGGAAGCGAGGAGGGAATTCATGACCAGGTCTTTGATTTCACCAATGAAACGAAATCATTTCCAGATCTCAATAAGGTCACGGTGACAATTGAAGAAGGAGAGGCAGAAGAGAAAAGAGAAACTGAAGGTCCAATTAAAGATAAGAGAAGATCGATAGTGGATGGAGGATCGTCTTATTACCTATTCAACTGTGGAGGCAACAAATCGACAAGAAGTTATTCACTTGACGGTCCAGAATCGAAGGAACTAGATTCGTCTCCAAATCCAGATCCAGAACCGTCGGATGTGTATTGTCCAACGCCTAATGTTAGTTTTCCGGTGGAATCGTCGACCATACCAAGTTTGGCTACGATTGGAGAAGAGGGAGGAATACTAAAAGGGAATAGAGAACCTATCGGAAGAGAATGGATAACGAATCGTATATCCGACATTGAAGAGTTCGAACCGTTGAAGGATAATCATTCTACCAATATGGAGATTTAGGGTTGCGTCCAGGCCCAGATCCAGAACTACCTGATGTGGATTCTTCCCCGTTTCTGGCTGGTTCATCGAAGGAGTCAATCACTGTCGCAAGTTCAAATGAGAAAGACGCTGGGATCTGGATGGTTTCCTCGTTTCACTATTCATCCATAACAAACGTAGAGGAGAAAGAGAATCAGGGTCAGCCCAATCGACACAAGGCCCATGTAAGGGCCCAAAATAGTCTAAGCCCAATTGTGTCGCATACACAGATGAATCAATTGAGTCCTGCTGTGAAAATTGTTCGATCAATCAGCAAGGAGCGATCTCAAGTCACATTCATTCAGGTAATTACGAATCTGGAATATGTTAGAACCCTAAATTTCAGAACGACTTCTTCTCCATGTTATTATAAAACCAACGATGCAATAAACCAAAGCCTAACCACAATCGATTTCAGAATTAGACCTAATATGGATCCAAAACTACCTTCGAATTCCAATTCAGAACCAAACCTAAAACTGCCAAAGTCAATTGTTTCGGCCGTTTTATACAACCACCTTGTTAGTCCTTTGTCCAATACCGAGTAAAAGGGCTAGTGTGTGTGTCGAGTCTGATAGAAGGGCAGAACATGGTAAATTGGAGGTTGAATTTGCTGCGGTTAAGGCCCTTCAATATGAGAAGAAAGTCATTATAATGAAGAATCGAGAAGGAATAGGTGTGGGACATGAGTCTAAAATCAAGAAAACTAAATACTTTCTAGATTTGAAAGAAGAGGAGGACATTGTTTGGTTTCGGAGTTGGAAAGACCAGGCAAAGGCAAAACAGGGAATAGGATTATTACACCAGTCTCAAGTTGTAGGAGTCTACATGTGGGATAAGTACATTTGTAAACAAGGGAATTTTGATGTGTTTGAAAGCTGGCAGCATTATGAGGAGAATGACAAGTTTCTGTTTTGGAGTTCACCATACCGCTCAAAACAAGAAACAAAATTGTTCTATTGGTTTCAGATTGCAAGACTTGGCCTCTGGGGTGTGAACACATGTGTCCAAGGGAATATGGATTACCGAATAAGTTGGCCGAATTACGTGAATGACTTACCGGTTGAAAGCCCTTGGATTTCGGCTAGGATTTTGAACAACATGGGTGACAGGGAAATGAATCGGAAAGGATCGACATTAGCGGCAGCAGGTTGGGAAGTTGTAGCACTCAGGCAACAACGATTTCTATATTTTTTCTATCCACCTTGAGGACAAGGTGGTTCTTTGGGGGCGGGGTAATGTTATGCACTGGCCCAAGCCTAAGCCCAAGCCCAAGCCCAATAGTATATTCTAGAATAAGTTGTTAGCATAAAATAGGGGTGCGGGGGAAGAGTTTAGACATGCAGAAAATTAGTCTGGTTCTATTTGGGAGAGTGGTAGCCTCTCGAATGCTACTTGTTCTTTCTTTTGGTTGTTAATCGAAGCATTCAACAGTGTCGTTTATCAATTGGTTTCTATTTTTATTGTCCAATTCTGTCTGGTTCATAACACGTAGCCCTTGGGATTTCAAAATTTAGGGTTCTTGTTTCATCTCCCAAGAGATTTGTGGTTACCTTATAAGCATTCGATTGATGATGCATCATAAACATCGATTCATTGATTCCAACCATCAGACCTTGATTATCAATCTCCTCCAACTCACGCAAGTCCCTTGTTTCTTTCTCTAAATCTCTTTCCCTCGTAGACATGATTGGAATGGACATGACAGAACGAGACAAGATTGGACAGGACTGGACATGACAAGTTGTCTGTTTGGTATGTTTGGTACGACTAGGGATGGATAGGACAAAACTACACAAGTTGCCCAGAAAATTATTTGATGATTTTATATATCATATAATAGTTACAAATGCCTCGAATCAAGTAAATATTTAAATAATTTAATTTATAAACATTTTTACACAACTTTCATATGCACAGTTACATACATATATAATAAACCAAATTTGAATGAAGAATTTGATATAATTGATGGTAGTACACAACCAGTCCCAATCTTGAAACATTGTTGCGTACTATAAAACCTTCTGTTCCCTCGGGTAATGATAGAATGGGTGAACTACTTAGCTTTCTTTTTAGAGTATGAAAAGCTTGTTCTTGCTCTTTTTCCCATTCAGCTTTTTACCTTTTCTTGTCAATTCCGTTGTTATAGATGCTATTTTGAATCCTAGAAAACTTTGTATTTCATAAGTACTTCTATTCCTCATTCATTAACCCAATTTACGCCACCAAGTCCATTGATGTGCCCGAAAAATTCTTCGGTTCAAGATTCTTCCCGGATACCATATCTGACATTTTCACTGTCTAGCTTTAACTGAAACAGAGCAAAACAGGGGAAAGTAGATCTATGAAGAATTGTTAAACGTGGTTGAGATTTGGGAGCTTCCCATCTCATAGTGACACTCACCTTAGCAAGATCAACTTGTATTCCTCGTTCATTAACCGCATGCCTGGGAAATTGAACTTCCTTGAGCCAAATTTCATACTGTGAAAACTCTCTGGTATCAAACATTCAGTTCACTCCGGGAAGAATTTGATACCGGGGAGTTCTCAAAGTGTGAATTTTGACTCAAGGAAGTTCAATTTCTCAGGCACGTGGTTAATGAACAAGGAATATAAGTAGATCCTGCTAAGGTGTGAGTGCTGTTATGAAATGGGAAGCTCTCAAATCTCACCTACATTTAACGAATCTCCGTAGATCTACTTTTCATTGTTTTGCTTTGTTTCGGTTGAAGCTAGAGAGTGAAAATGGCGGATGCGGTATCCGGGAAGAATCTTATACCGGAGAGTTTTCCGGGGGCATCGGTGGACTTGGTGGTGCACATTGGGTTGTTGTGGGACCTAATTAAGGTGCCATTGATGGTGCTACTATTGAGATTGGTTGTTTATGTCTGCTTGACAATGAGATGCTTTTTCTCGAAAGGCTTTACATGGGTATTGTGATTGTCCTTGTTAAGCTCTTCTGGACAAAATCCCAATAAGCGATACCATTGGGACCCATTCATGATGATTTGGAAATGAGAAATTCTGCTTTTCCATTGGTTCTTATTCAAATCCCAATGTTCAATGAGAGAGTGTGTCCGACTCCCTAGATGGTGCTAGACTTCGGCTCTAATACCATGCGAGAATATGTGGAAGATCCAACATATATTGAAGAGCAAGTGCTGATGTGGGACCGTAACACGCCCCCTCCAATAGATGTTAAACGGGCAAAGAAGTCCCAAATGGCTATGCTACTATGTGAGAATATATGTGGAACCCCATTAGATAACACATCTCTAGAGTAATTGTTATTGGTATTGGACCTAACACTTTGTCTCAAGTAGACGCTGGCAAAAGAATTTGAAATCTAGGACCTCAGAACTCGTAAGATATTTTTTGAGAATGCAAGTTACCTTGTCAAAAGAAGGAATCGTCATATCTCAAAGAAAGTACATTCTTGACTAAAAGAAACTCAAACCAAAATCAGAAGTAGGCAAAGTGATCACTTATCTTATACTAGACCAGATATTTTGCATATTCCTTGTATGATTAGGAAACGTATTAGGATAAGGATTCGATTTATGTATATTTAGAGTTTTAATCTCTTTCTTTGGGAATAACAAAAAGGAGGAAATTCCCTCAATTATTGTTTTACTTTAATATTATAATTTTTTTCCAAGAGTTTCAGGTTTCTGTCGCTGTTTATCCATATGAAGAAGCTTCTGAGTTGTGTGGTGGTAGCCTTCCTGATTATATTCCTAAGGTATTTATCCTTATTTTTCTGCAACAAATAAACTCACACACCCTCCTCATCTTTTGTGACGTTTGAACCCCTGACCTCCTTAGTGGCCAAACACCCAGATACCGCTCGGCCAAAGGCTCTTTGGTCGTTCCACTTATTCTGTGAGGGAGCGACTCCATCTTTTTTACAACTTTAATGCTGTTATTGGATTCTTCTTGAAGCTTAAAGAACATATAAATTTAAGTGGAAAATGGTCGGTGTTGAATAGATGTAGCAAATCCATTCTTGATATGATATCAGTTTTTCCAAAGAAATCTTGTTTAGTTGCATAAGAGCAAAAACTTTTTGTCCCACGTTTGGCATGACATTAGATTGTGACATGACGGAACTGAGTAGGATAATAATGCATTTTTTTACCCCCACCAAACAGGGAGATGAGACAAAATTGGTAAATTACTGGATGAACATACCCTTAAGTTGGTTTCTGCTTTTTGGCTACCTACTTTTTCACTGGAACTATCCATCGAATATTAGTCATCTGATTTAGTTGAAAATAAGGAGCGTTTTCTGTTGCAGGGAAGCAGGCCTCGTGTAGTGAAGTTGGGCGATTTTCCTGGATGCCCTTGTGGTGGTACACATGTTTCCAACATTTCAGAGCTCGGCAACATGAAGGTATTCATTGATTGATTCGATAAGTGAGTTTGTATGGAATCGAATCTCATATATATGAATTTGATTGGTTTGCTTGTTCAGGTGACTCAAACGAGGACAAAGAAAGGAGTTACAAAAGTATATTACACATTAATTCATGCTGAACAATAATAATAATCTTTATGCTACGTTTGTGTAGCCAAACTATCTGTTGTGTTTCGTCGAAATATTATCACCTGATGAATATTTTTTGTTCATTGATGAATTTTATCATATAGTTGGTGTTTATGAGAAAACAGTTATTTATATAAACTCCTATGCGGAATTATGTGTTGGTTTATTTCAGGGTTCTAAAAAGTGCATATTTATATGATTTTTCATTTTTAATATCATTATATATATATATATATATATATGTTGAAAAACGCCGCATCCTTACCAATGACGCGAGTCTTGAAATTTGACCTCCTCAACGCACCACGTAAAACGCCATTTCGTAAACCTTTGTTTTATTTACACAATCAAACCACTCTCAAAGCTCAAAATCATACAATTATTCACGAAGCTTGATTTCTCGATTGACAAATACAATATTTGATTTGGAAAAAAAAACATTTTTAAAAAATAAATTATGTAAAATCAATGTAACATTAAGTTGATTTGAAACACAATTTTCTTAAGAAATTAAAAAAAAACATGTCAAGTTTCATCCATGTTATGTCAATAGTGAGTATTTTTTTTTTCAAACGGCCAAATTATATAGAGCTAGCAAGAAGTTAGAGAAAAAAACAATTACATAGATATAATGGCAAGGGAAGGATTTGTAAGTCAGCCAACCTAATTAATAAACAAATTGCTACTTCTATGATTAACCCAAAAATAAGCACGAGTTATAATGTTCTCAAAAAATGCCGCTTTTCTTGGCTTCGGGTTGCCAAAGAGAACACCATTCCGAAACACCCATATAAACCACAAAGTGATAAGCGTAACTGCCTCAAAGCACAGAAATACCTCCCTCTTCAACTGAATTGAGTCAGTCCAAGAGATCCAATCTGAATAAGTATGGAGATTCGGAATATCCATTTGCCACCAACAACTAATAAGAACCCACAAGACTTTAGCGACATGACATGACATGACAATAGTGAGTACTAAAATAAACAATTTTGAAATTACAGACCCTTAAACAAGACTTTTGGAAAGCGATTTATAAAAATAAAAAATCAAATGAATATTTATCCTATTTCCATGTATTTTATGACTTTTCTGTTGATGCAACAAAAGAAGTACAAAATGGTTTTCTGAGTTTATATTTTAGACCTGTATTATTTTGATGATCAATAAACTAAGAGTAAATTACATTTTTAGTCCCTGTGGTATGTTGAAAATTTCTATTTGCGTCCTTATAGTTTTAAAATTGCGATTTTCATCCCTATGGTGTGTAATTCATCACATTTTTCATCCTTATAATTTAAAGTTTATTTCTATTTTCATCCCTATAGTTTACAATTTATTTCTATAAAAGTAGCGTTTTGGCCTCAGGGATGAAAATCGAAATTTTAAAACCATAGGGATGAAATCTGCAATTTTTAGCAAACCATAGGGACGAAAAACGTAATTTACTCATAAACTAATAATATTTTATATGTGTCCATGGACCATCAAAATCCAAGTACCTCAACTTGATTGATAATGACATTGAAGTTTATCTTCTTTTTTTCTTTGATTTCCCTTCCACCCATTTCTCTATCAAGAGAGTGACATACATACATGTTGATAACACAGTCATTACCTAACACGTAACAAAGTCAATATTTTTACAGGAAAAATTATGATTTTTCGTATCTAATATATATATATATATATGGGAAATTAATTAAAATGCCACAAGTTTAACTTTGTTTTACCAAAATACCCTAAATCTCTTTCAGTTTGCAAAAATACTACAAATTTCCGCGGTGGGCCCCGCGATCGCGGGTCCACACCCACGTGTCACAAAGTTTCGGCAGGGACCAAACTTGTCACCGCAACCATAGTTGGGGGGATCCGCGGGACATTTTGCCCAAATCTGGGTGACACGTGGGCTGGGCCTGCGATCGCGGGGCCCACCGCGGAAATTTAGGGCATTTTGGTAAACCGGTAGAGATTTATGGTATTTTGGTAAGAAAGGGTCAAACTTAAGGTATTTTAATTAATTTCCATATATATATATATATATATATCTGTAAGAAAATGAAACTGAATGAGATCAGAACCACCTATATTTGGTTCATCTTCAGTGTTGTATTTTTTCGAAAACCAGTTCTTGGTGTGAAATCTCCTACAACCGATTGAAACTGAATTTACTATCAAACTTAATTTTAATTTAATTTTTTTTTTGTCATAGAATTGTTTTGTGTGAAAATGAATGAGATGGTTACTAATTGGATGATTTGAACCTATGGAGATATTAAGAGCATCTCCAACAGCTATGCTAAAATAGAAAAAAGAGAAATTTTAGCAATTTTTTGCTTCAATAGGTATGCCATCTTGTATGCTAAAATAGCAAAAAGATGAGAGAGAAGGTAAAAATCTCTAAATTTGGAAAAATTTCTTGTATGCTAAAATTAGAGAAAAAAGAAAAGAGATAATATTTTATTCTTTCCACCAATAAGAGACATTTGAATTAAAAGGTTAAGGAGAGAGAAATAATATTTTATTCATTTATTGATTATTTTAATATTTTAATTAATACTATAATCACTAAAATAGAATAGCCGTTGGAGTTGGAAGCAATTTTTTTTAGAGATCTTAACTTTTGATACTCTATTTTGAAAAAAATATAGCATAGCTGTTGGAGATGCTCTAAAGATATTTTATATGAGTATTTGAATATGAAGTTATAGTACATAAGATTTTAAATGTTGTTATTAAATTAATCTGACATTTTTTATGAAATAATATATATTTTGCTTTAGATTTAAATATTTTATATGACGTTTTCATTATGTTTAATACATAATGTGTTAAATCTTTTATTTTTTCTAAGTTTGTCAATTAAATATTTTAAACATCCGATTAATACAACATGCTATCATATAATTGTCAATTGTGTAAGTTAAACATTGTCCTTTTTTTTGACAAAAGAAACCATATACACATAAAAAAATATAATTAAATCAGAACCCTAAATAGTATTGTTGTTTCATTGAATAAAATTGTGTTTTTTGTGTAACGGGTGATTATTATATATACATTTTGATTAGAATTGTTTCATTTGTTATGTTCTCAATGATTAAATACATTTTGATTTTTGTTGCAAAGGATGATTGAACACACATGTTGATATTAATGATGATTAAGTACAATGGTTTGTGTGAATGTCACTTAGGCCATCAGTACCCCATCCACAACATCTTTCAAAGATTCCACTTCACATCAGCGCCACATCAGCTTTTCTTCCATCCCTCACTCCATCCCTAAACACCCGTACCCCATTCCCTCAAACCCTTTTGCCACCTCATTTATTTTAATTCTTTTATTTATACATTTAATTATTTAACAAAATAAAAATATTTATATATTTTTTAATAAATAAAAATAAGATAAATAATAAAAATTAAAATTCATATCATTCATTAAAATAAAAATTACAAAATAAATTTAAAAATCTACTCGTCGTCATTGTTGGGAACTTGGATACGCCAAATATGTTCGACCAAATCCGACCGAAGGTTATTATGAGTGTCCCGGTTTATGACTTCTCGAACATTTGCCGCGCGTTGTGTCTCACTGATTTGGCTTTCGATATCATTCGTGAAAAAGTCGTTTTCCACGTCACCACAAATAGCATGGTTTTCGTCTTCGAGTATCATATTGTGTAATATGACACAAGCGTACATAATGTTTCTCAATATTGCCGGTTCCCATCCGCGTGCCGGGTTATGAAGTATATGCCAACGTTGTTTAAGCACGCCAAAAGCTCGTTCAACATCTTTACGTGCGGATTCTTGCGCGGACTTGAACTTTTGTCGTTTAAGGTCTTGTGGGCACGTAAATGATTTTACGAAAGTAGCCCATTCCGGATATATCCCATCCGTTAGATAATATCCGTGCTTGTAGGTGGCTCCATTCACCTCAAAAGGGCACTCGGGTGCTTTTCCATCATATACATCGTTGAAGATGGGCGACTGATTGAGAACATTGATGTCGTTGTTGGAACCGGCAACACCAAAGTATGCGTGCCAGATCCATAGATCTTGAGAGGCCACTGCTTCTAGCATGATTGTCGGGTGCTCATGATCACCTCTCATGAATTGACCTCGCCATGCATTCGGACAATTTGCCCACGCCCAATGAGTACAGTCTATGCTGCCGAGCATGCCGGGAAATCCGTGTTTAGCTTCATGCGCGGCGTACAACTTCTGAATATCAATAAAAGTAGGCTTGCGTAAATATTTTTGACCATACAGTTCAATAATAACTGTGCAGAATTTGTACAGACAATCTCGTGACGTTTTCTCTCCCATACGGATGTACTCGTCAAGTGCGTCAGCAACTACTCCATACGCCAATTGCCGAATAGCGGAAGTACACTTTTGTATCGGAGAAAAACCTTGTTTGCCTAACCCGTCAAACTGAAGTCTAAAATACGGATACCCTACTATTAAATCTTCAACTATTCGTTCAAATAGTTGCCTGCTCATCCTGAACCGCCGCCTAAACATATCCGGTGTATAAATCGGGTTGACGCCAAAGTAGTCCCGCATAAGCCGCTCGTTTGCAGTTACTCGACCTCTTTCAATGTTTGCGGCTCTCTCTCTTGTTGACGATGAGGCGGTGCTACCATACATCGATTGTGCAGTATGTCGAAAAATTTCCCTTTGTAGATTCAACAACTCGTCGGTGTCTACGGATGATGATGATGCGGTTGGTGAACCGGGTTGTGGCGAATCCATATTGTTTAATATATAGAGGTTGAGAGAATTTGAGAGAGTTGAGAGGTGTGAGAAATAAGAGGTGTGAGAAATAATAGGTTGAGGGTTAAATATATAGTGGGATTAAATTGAGATTTTTTTTTAAGAAAGAGCCGTTCAACGGTTATTTTTTAAAAAATTTAATTAAATTTTTTTTTTAAAAAAACCCTCGGGATGGATCGGGATCCCATCCCCGAAAACCATCCCTTCCCGCATGCCCATCCCGCCCCGTACCCCATCCCGCAGCCATCCCGCTGCCACATCCCCCATCCCGCTGCCCACCCCGAATGGGCTACGGAAGGCCTTACACAAATCATACATACAATTAATCACTTTACATACCCGTAAACATTAGATAGTATTGGACTAATCAAAGTAAACCTGTTGAAAAATGAACATGATTTGAGCTTGCTATAGATCGTTGCCAACTTGCATGCTACTCGTGAGGTACGTAACTCCCTTATTGTGTTGATTGGTCAAAACGACTTGAGTATGCGAGTTGGATTAGCGTCGCTTTACCACTTTAGGTTGTGTCACTATCATGCGACGACCTCCCACTTGGCTGCTGTTTTGGTAAAAAGTATCAAAGTCACGACCAACATAAGATTCATACGACCAGAACATGTCTTAACGACCAAAGACTGTAAGACTAATGATCGTCACTTCTGACGACAATCATAAGTTATCTTTGACATATGACTTACGATTAAAGACACCCGTACCATCGGTTGTCACTATGTAACGACAATCGTCAATATCTAGCGACAATTTGTGTGAATGTTACTTACACAAATCATACATACAACTAATCACTTTACATAACAGTAAACATTACATACTACTAGACTAATCAAAGTTAACCTATTGAAAAGTGAACATGATTTGAGCATGCTATAGATCGTTGCCAACTTGCATGCTACTCGTGTAACACCCGTAGTCGAATAGATGGTTGTGAAGTACATCAAAGTGTTGAATGCAAAGGGGAAGAGTATCAAAGTTTGATAGAGGTTGTTAGCGAAATTTAAGAGTGAATTCATTTTAAACAAAAGTGGTGTAATTGAGTAGTTGAAGTCGTGAACTACTCTTAAGGTAGTATGGGTCATTCTAAGGTTGGGAGACAATTGAAATCATGTGGTTAGAGCTACTTTAGAAACGTTAGATGTTCACTGTTTGGGTAAAAAATCACACCTCACGACCGACGATAGAAAACTCAAATTACATTTTCATAAGACCACTCTTGTATTAAGATAGGGTCTTACAGGTTATTTACAGACGAGTATTTGGTCGTGCATTTTTGTGATGGTCGTACGTTCCGTACGACCGACGTCCGGGACTTAAGACAGGCGTACGATTACACTAACCGTTAACAATCAACACCCGTTTCTTTTGTTCATTAATGCAGGTCCACAAGCATTCAAGGTGCAAACGGCCAGTAACGGACAAGCTATCAATGGCATTAAAGGCCCAACAACGGTTACGAAGCAAGCCATCAAGACACATTTAACGACCAGCGAAAGCTATATAAAGGCCTGCTCTACAACCGAAAAAGTGATCTATCATCTACATCTGTTATCTGTTCCCAAGCTATTACACATCGCAAACACACCAGTAATCTACGAAGCATTCGAACAAATATCGCTAAAACAACCTTCGCACGACAGCAGTTCGAACCGCACGACGACAGCTTATTTTCGCACGATTTACACACGACGCACGACTTTTTCATACGATTAAGTTTATTTTCCTTCTTATTGTAATCTGTTGTACACAAAATACCTGTTACAAAAGGACTTTCGCCCCTGTTTGACGACTATAGTGCACCGTCGACTCTCATAAGTCGACCGCGGTTTTTCCCTCGTTTTGGGGTTTTCCGCGTCACCAAATCTCTTGTCTTATCAACTTTTTTCCTTGCGATTGTGTTGATTGGTCTTGAGATACATTTCTTTAGTTGTTAAAGTCCACATCAACCTTAAGTTGTTCTTTTGGGCGATTTTTGGCATTAACAGTTTGGCGCCATCTGTGGGACCCCATCTAGAGAAAATCTCAAACCATCGCATACATCGCTCTGGCGATCTCGAAAAGTTTTTGTTGTTTCCAGGATAATGGCAACCAATTGGATCCTGCGGCGAAGCAGTTATAGATCCAGGACACCCCAGAATCCTCAAATGACTACCGTTTGGAAGAAGTCATCCTGGACCAGAATAAGCCTGATCAGATTGTCTTCGTGGGGGCATCCTTAGATCCTGTCATAAAGGGTCAACTAATCTCATTTTTACAGGAACATGCTGACTGTTTCTCTTGGACGCACGAGGACATGGTGGGTATAGACCTGTTGATCCAAACCCTCAGTGATTTGATAATGACCCTCTCTTATATACTTAGTGAAAATTGTAAGTAAACAATATGTATTAGAGTTTCACTATCGCTGATATGTACTAAGATCTTACAGTACCGCTGATAGGAACTCTCGCTCTTTAGATTAAACATTCAGCGAACACTGTTCACCATAATACTCTGAGTCTGTTCAGTACTTATGGTGATCGCTGATAAGTTAGTTGTTTACTTATGATCCCTGAAGACAAGTTTCACATCAACATAGGTTCTACGCTGAAGTCGAAGATCAAGCTCAAGAACCAGCGACAAGTCTCCTAATGAACTGATGCGGATCAGCGAAGACTCAGATTTGTCCACTCAACGTGAAGTATCAAGTACAAGACTTCAGCTATCGCTGAACTTTATCATTCGCTGAATAGATAATGATAATACTCAGAATCAACGAAAGCTGATCATGAAGTCCTCCGTACAAAATACTTTTGTCTTAACCTCCCTTGCACGACTCCGTACGAAATGTCAGAAAAGAACCTCCGACTGTCTGAAATCGTACAACCACTCTGATACTACACTGTTCATTCTTGCGGCTACTAAGGTTGTCAACAAAGGTCAATGACATGCAACCAACCAGCTGATGACACGTGTAAAGTGTATACTGACTTGCATTAAATGCATGCAGTATATAAAGAGATGAACCCACTTCATTTGAAGTAACTTGCTAACTCTGGACAAGTTCAATCTCTTATCTCAAGATAGGTTATTATTAGTAATTTCCTTATCTTTCTTAGTGCAAGAAAACCTTAGTGTTCCAACTTGTTTAGATTTAGGTTTATCCTTAATCTTGTTTCCGCAACAAGCTGTAAATTGTTAATGATTTATCAATAAACAATTTAGAAAAGTAAATTTGTGTGTTTGTATTCATCCCCCCCTTCTACAAACTTGTATAGGCCTTCGGGACCAACAAGTGGTATCAGAGCGGATTTGTTTAATCTCATAAACAAGATCTAATCTAAGATATTTCTCTTCCTTGCTATTATCTGAAAATGGCCACCAACACAAACACAAATTATATAGACAATGGTTCTCTTGCAAAACCCCCTAGATTTTCCAGAGATAACTTAAACTTATGGAAAAATAGGATGACACTCTTCTTAGAAGGTGTAGACCCTAATATGCCTTACTATCTCGAAAACGGCCCATTCATCCCTGTAACAATTGATCCTGCAGTTCCAGCCGCTGCGAATAGACCTGCTATTCCAGAAAGGCTGATTCCTAAGGAAATACACATGTGGACCGATGAAGATAAGAAGAAAGTGGCTATAGATACAAAAGCCAGATCCATACTATCCATGGCTCTTCCTGACGAAGTCTACCATTCCGTAATGAATCTGAATTCATCAAAAGCCATGTGGGACACAATATGTGTTCAGTATGAAGGAACATCTGAAGTCCAGGACTCAAGAAAGATCAACCTGGTAAGACAATACGAAAGCTTCATTTCTGGTAAGAATGAAACTCTCTCTGAAGTTCACCAACGTTTCAACTGTTTAATTATAGATCTGGAAACTGTTGGTAAGGAATATTCTAACTTTGAAGTGCTGACAAAGTTTCTAGAATGTTTACCTGAAAGCTGGGACAATTATTCTATGTGTCTCAAGCTGTCAAAGGATCTAAAATCAATGACCCTTTCAACCTTATATGGCACGTTGCTGAATCATGAGCAATCGAGCCATCTTAAGAAGAATCTTGTAAAAGATTCCAAAAGCACCCCTGTTGCTTTAATCTCAGAGGAACCTTCTACTCAGCGACCTTCGGTCACTATCACTGAGTTAGAAAGTAACTCTGAAAGGTCATCAGATTCTGATTCTTTAGATGATGATGAATCTTTGGCTCTCCTAACTAAAAAGTTCAGGAGATTTGCCAAAAAGAAAATGTTTAGAAAGAACAAACCTCTTTCCATAACTGACAAGCCTAGATCATCAGCTTTTGTTGATAAGGCTACTGCTACTTGTTTTAACTGCAAAAAGACATGACATTTCGCTAACGAGTGCAGGTCTAAGAAAGTTTCTAGACCCTCAGCTTTTACAAAGAAATCCTTTGTTCCAAGGAATAAAGATGACAAATACTCAAAGCTGAAAGAAAAATATGCGAAGCTGAAAAGCTTTAAAAAGAAGAGTAAAGGCCTGATGGCTAACTATGATTGGGCTGCTTCTGATGAAGAAGCATCATCATCTGACTCTGAAGATGATGAAGCCAATCTATGTCTTATGGCCAAGATTGAAGAAGAGGAAGAAAGTTCAAACATTCCCTCCACTTCAACTTCAACAATTCAGGTATCACCTTCCTTCTTTACCAATATTGCAAATATTGATGAAGCTGATAGTCTCCGTAAGATCGATCTCTTGACTAGAAGTTTATACGAAGCCATGAACGGAAAAACTGTGGTTGAAAACCAAAACCTTGATCTCGCTGAACAGCTTAAAAACTGTCACCTTCAAATAGAAAAGCTTTCTAAAATTGAAGAAGATTTTAAAGATCAAGTATATTTAAATCAGCTAGTCAAAATCGAACGAGCAGAAGCTATCGCTGCATTAAAAGCTGAAAAAGCTACTGTTGAAGGATGGTGTAATTCTTCAACAAAGATCACTGAGATAATAAAGTCTCAGATTCCCCTGAGTGATAAACGTGGTCTGGGTTACAAATATGATACTCCAAAACCAACCACTGAGCGTTCAATGCTGAAATTTGGAACGTTCGTATCCTCAGTCGCTGATACTTCATCTTCTCAGTGCTCGTCGTCCAATACACCAATCCCTGAGGAAACTCCTACCTCAAAAGGTAAAGAGAAAATGGTTTATTCAAAACCTACCTCTGTCTTTAAAGATAAAGGTAAAGGAATTGTTATTTACCAAAATCCTCAGAAGGGTACTTTAGTACCTAAGCTGAATGCTTCTAAAGCTTCAGTGACCCATCCCTCTGGATCAAGGAAGCAGATCTCTGGATCTATTCAGCGATCTACTCCTAGACTCAGAGTGGATGTCCGTGGTAAGAAATCTGAAGAACTGAATGTTCATCCCATTTCTAAAACCAATAGTTTACTTGGTGCTGGTACTTCTAATTTAAAATTAAAAGCTCAACATTCAAATGGTCCTAGAACTACTTTTAGTTATAGGAAATGTTATCACTGTGGACTCACTAATCATATTGCCAGTAAGTGCCCCACAGCCACCAAAGCTGAAAAGTTAGCTAAGGTGAAAATTGCCCCCAAGGCAAAGAAGACCACTGAGGTTAAGAAATTAACCAAAGTGAAGAATGACAAAGCTGAATCTTCAAATGCTGCAAAGACTGCTGAACCTTCCATTCCAACTACTTCCACTGACAAATGTGTATACATGGTTAAGTGGGTACCCAAGAAAAACTAATCTTCCTTTGTATTGCAGGTTAAGAAGGGTATCTGGTATCTCGATAGCGGATGCTCTAGACACATGACTGGTAAGAAAAACCTGCTCGTTGAATACAAGGAAGAGAAGGGTCCCTCTGTGACCTTCGGTGGAAATGGAAAAGGACATACCCGAGGGTATGGTGTACTTTCAAATGGTACAACCTCCTTCAGAAGAGTCACATATGTTGAAGGGCTGAAGCATAATCTTCTAAGCATCAGCCAGCTTTGCGACATGGATAACAAAGTAATCTTTACTAAGGAATCCTTCTTTGTCACTGACAAAAAGGAGAAAATAGCTCTCAGCAGTTATCGTTTGGAAAATGTTTATGTAATAAACATGGACTCAACAACCACTGAGAACTCCTGTTTCTTCTCAAAGGCCTCATCTGATGTCAACTGGCTATGGCATAAGAGGCTATCTCATCTAAATTTCAAGACACTGAACACTCTTTCTTCAAAAGAGTTAGTCACTGGTCTACCTCAACATTCATATGCCAAAGAGTCTTTATGTTCAGCGTGTGAAAAAGGGAAGCAGACCAAAGCAAGCTTTAAATCAAAGCAAGTTTCCTCAGTGTCATCTCCTCTACAACTACTCCATATGGATTTGTTTGGCCCTGTTAACAAACAATCCATCGCTGGAAAGAAATATACGCTGGTCATAGTTGATGAATTCTCTCGCTTCACATGGGTAATGTTTCTCCGTTCTAAGAGTGACACCCCTGAAGAACTCATCACATTTGTTCGAAAGATGGAAACCCTGAACAATCTGACCGTTCGCTCAATAAGGAGTGATCATGGGACTGAATTCAAAAACAGTTTTCTTGATTCCTTCCTTGAGAGCAAGGGTATTTCTCACAACTTTTCTTCAGTGAGAACACCGCAACAAAATGGAGTCGCTGAAAGAAGAAATAGAACAATTATTGAAGCTGCACGTTCAATGCTCAGCGATTCTCACCTGCCTACTCAGTTTTGGGCAGAAGCTGTTAACACTGCTTGTTTTACGCAAAACAGGTCGCTGATAGTTAAAAGATTCAAAAAGACAGCCTATGAACTATTTCATGGGAGAAAGCCTTTAATTAGCTTTCTTCACATCTTTGGATGTCAGTGTTTCATACTAAACAACAGAGATGCCCTTGGAAAGTTTGATCCTAAGGCTGATGATGGAATCTTTCTTGGATACTCCTCAGTTTCCAAAGCCTTCAGAGTCTTCAATCGTAGAAGACAAACTGTAGAAGAAACTATTCACGTCACGTTTGACGAATCCCGTTCAGCGAACTCTAAACCGTCCGCTGATACTGAAGAACTGAATCAATGGATGTTTTCTCATCTTGGTGATTCAGAAGATATTCCCACACCTCATGCTCACACAGTAGAAGATGATAGTCCTACTATCATTCCAAACATGCAGAATAGTGAAGCTGAAACATCATGGGTCTCAGCTGTTCCTATAAACACTATACCTGCCGCTGAACCAAATGCCTCAGACATTCCATCTATTTCTCAGCAATCAGTGAATGAAATGACAAATGCAAGTATTCCTCTGTTAGCTGATACTCCAGAAGTAGCTGAAGCCTCATCTTCAGCTCCTCCAGTTCAAGATGAGTCAACGACTTATGCTCCGGCTCAACGATGGACCGTAAATCACCCTATTGATCAAATTCTTGGTGATCCAAACGCTGGTGTTCAGACTCGACGAAGTGCAGGTAATATTTGTTTATTTGTTAACTTTATTTCTCTAACTGAACCAAAGAAAATAGATGATGCCCTCAGAGATCCAAACTGGGTCAGCGCTATGCAAGAAGAGCTGACTGAATTCGAAAGAAACAAAGTTTGGAAACTTGTTCGAAGACCAACTGATAAAACGGTGATAGGCACTAAATGGGTCTATCGAAACAAGTTGGACGAACATGGTACTGTAACCCGCAACAAAGCTCGTCTTGTTGCTCAGGGATACAGACAAGAGGAAGGTATAGATTATGACGAAACATTTGCTCCTGTAGCAAGACTTGAATCTATTCGTCTATTCTTAGCATATGCTGTACACAAAAACTTCAAAGTACATCAGATGGATGTTAAGTCAGCGTTTCTGAATGGAAAGCTGAATGAAGAAGTCTATGTGGAACAACCTCCAGGATTTTCAGATTCTAAGCGTCCAGGTTATGTTTATAAACTGGATAAGGCACTTTATGGCTTGAAGCAAGCTCCTCGTGCATGGTATGACACTCTTTCTACTTATCTCCATATTGAACAATTTGAGCGAGGTAAGATTGACAAAACTCTATTTTTTAGAAAAGTGAAAGGT
The DNA here is from genome assembly GCA_033807775.1 of Saussurea involucrata. NCBI lineage: Eukaryota > Viridiplantae > Streptophyta > Magnoliopsida > Asterales > Asteraceae > Saussurea > Saussurea involucrata. Next base: position 77,996,713 of record CM066313.1, on the reverse strand, counting down.
CATATCATTCTAGTTCAAATATATGTTGATGACATTATATTTGGTTCTACTAACCCTGAGCTTTGTACTCGTTTCGCTGATAGAATGAAAGATGAGTATAAAATGAGCATGATGGGTGAACTAACATATTTCCTTGGTCTTCAGATTAAGCTAACTGAAAAAGGAACTTTTATTAATCAGGGAAAATATGTTAAAGATATGCTGAAGAAATTTGATTTAACTCATAGTTTAGCTATGAAAACGCCTATGGCACCACCGCTGACACTTGACAAGGATTCAAAGGGAATACCTGTTAATGTCACGCTGTACCGTGGGATGATCGGCTCTCTCCTGTATCTTACAGCTAGCCGACCCGATATTATGTATGCAACATGTTTGTGTGCACGATATCAAGCTGAACCTATGCTATCTCATATGAAAGCTGTAAAGTGAATTTTTCGATACCTTAAGGGTACAACGAACCTAGGCCTTTGGTATCCCAAAGACTCAAGATTCGATCTAACTGCATATTCAGATAGTGATTTTGCAGGTTGCAAAATGGATAGGAAAAGCACCACAGGAGGTTGTCAGCTCCTGGGTGGAAAGCTGGTAAGTTGGACAAGTAAAAAGCAAAATTCAGTGTCCATTTCCACAGCTGAAGCTGAATATGTAGCTGCTGGAAGCTGTTGTTCTCAAGTCTCGTGGATGAGAAATCAGCTACTAGACTATGATCTTCAGCTCTCCAAAATTCCAATCTATTGCGACAGCACAAGTGCCATCGCTATAGCAAACAATCCAGTACTACACTCAAAGACGAAACACATAGAAATCAGATATCATTTTATCAGAGATCATGTGATGAATGGTGATATAGAACTTCATTTTATCCCAACTGATTATCAGTTAGCTGATTTGTTTACCAAACCTCTTGATGAGACAAGATTCAACTTTGTCATCAGCGAGCTTGGAATGCTGAACTTTGAAGGGTAAAATCTTCAGCGGTTCACATTAGATCAGCGATACTATTATACATCTTGTATAGTTTTGGATAAAATAAACTTCTTTAACCTATTCAATCATCTTCTCTCTGAATAAACTTGGTTAGCTGATATCAAGGTATGTTTTCTCTCTCTGAAAATCGCATGAAAATGCAAGATTTCAAAACAAAATGCATCGCTGAATATCTCTTCCTTAACAACGATATTTTGAAAATTCTTAAAACCTTCACTGATATTTCCATTCAGTGCCTCATGTTTGTAAAAGAGTCCATGAGCTTTCAATACCTCAGAGACATCCTAAAAGAATATGAAAGGACAGTTGTGACGTCATTGCAACGGATAAACCCCGGCACGTTCTTCTTTCTGACACACGTTTGCACGTCTCGTTCAAACTTCCAATCAAATGCAAACACGTGTCCGTGTCATGATGAAAATCTTTTCCCGCTCAAGGTTTTCTCTCTCTAATCTCTTTATATAAACAAACTCTTGGTTTATATTCCTTTTACGCGAACAATCTTCCTCCGCAAGAAAGATTCACTGTTGCATTTGTGTTCTCAAAAGCTTCAAGAACTGTTCATCATCCTCTTCATCAAACATCAAGGTTAATATGTTCTTATTTTTTATCAAATGCGTATAACTTGTTTCTGATCTTTTCTTTGTTTTAACAAGATCAAACAAAAGAACTTCTTAAAAATGAAATCATTTCTTTCATGGTTTTATGAACACATCCATTTCATGGTTGTTCTTCAAGTTTAAATGCAAAAATCTTAAACTTGTTCTTCATTCGTTTCCAGAATCTCTTTCTTCATAGAAAACTGGAAAACAAGAATAAATGGGTTGTACATTTCGTTTCTCAAAAGCAAGAAAAACCCTAATCTTCATTAAGACATTTTCGTCTGAATGAAATGGACAAAATTCGAACCATCTTATTGGAAATTCTTTCCACATTAAGATTATTATTATTTGTTAACATCTTTGGTTGAACTGATAATACAGAGAAATGGCATCTTCTGACATTCTTGCTACCGCTGAGAACATCTCCGCTGATTCTGAGGAAGTGGAAATTATCAAGGCTCCTCAGGTTAAGTTCACTCTGGAACAACTAGATTGGACCAAAACGAACAACCTTTCTGCGCTTCTCGAGTTTCCTCCTCGAAAGCAAGTCACACATCTGAAAGATGCTGTGAATTTCCTAAAGAATAGCTGCATTTCAACAGCCCTAACCATCACACTTCCTGCAAATCAGCTACTACTATCCCAATTCTGGTACTCTGCCAGACACTCTCAGCTACCATCCGCCAAAGATCCCTCCAAAACAATTGATTGTATCCTCAGCGATACTGAGTATGGCACAATAAAGATCACACCTGCCATCATTCGCAAAGCCCTCAGCCTTCCCAACGCTACAAAAGAAAAACCTTTTGTTCCTTTCCCTGACCATAAAAAGCAAGCTGACAAAGAAGCCATCATTGCATTCCTCGATGCAATGGGCTACGTATGGGAAACTGGAAGGGACAAGAAGCCCGAGAAGAAGCTGACACTGATCAAGAAGTCAAAAATGCCCAGCGAGATGAACTTTATCTTCGCTCACTTAATCAGCTGCATGACTGCCAAGATCGGCTCCTCTGACCAAGCCGCTCAACCTCAGCAAGCTATGGGATACGCTCTGCTGAAAGGTCTACATATTGACTGGGCATCTATAATCTATGATGACTTGGTGCAAAGAGTAGACTCTACCGCTGACAGACCTGCATGGGTTCCATACCCCCGATTTATCAGCGCCATCTTCCAATATGGCCTAAAGGACAGCTACCCGCAAGAGGGTGACCTGAAACTCTCTCAGGTTGGCCCTAAGGTACTTGACTTCAAACCGGTGGAAAATGAGGTACGTCTTTCTACTCTTCTAACTCTTCTCAACCCTACTACTTCTACTTCTGTGGCTCCCTCAGCGATAATACCCATCGCTGATACCCAGGCCACAAAATCCTCTCCTTCTAAGAAAAGGAAACAATCATCTACCCAACTTGGTTCTAAAAGGATCAAGAAAACAAAGGAGCAACCCCAGCAATCTCATGCTGAAGACTCCTCAACTCTTTCTGCAGAGCTGAAGGAACGTTCAGTGGTACGCTCTGCCACACCTGAACAAACCATCCATTCCATCCCAACTTCAGCGTCTCTAAACGCTGAGGTTACAAACTTGGAACCTACCCAACCTCCTTCAGTCTCTCAAAAGACTGATGAAGTGATTCTCAGCGAATCCAACGCTGAACTCAGTACCCAACCCCCATTCTTATCCTTCGCTCCTCCCTCTACTCATTTGGACTCTACTCCAGTTATCCCTGAAGCACTTATCATTCCTCCAGAAGTTAAAGAAAATACTCTTCAAGGAGTGATGGGCACAGGACCTGCAGAGATGACCATACGTCAACGCACTTTAGCTGACGATATGGAACTTTACTCAGGAACCCGAGATTTTGATGAATTCACCAATCCTCCTGCAGGTCCTAATTTGGGAGACATCAACGCCTCTCTGAAGTCCATGGAGACAAAGCGGACAGGTCTCACCACTACTCTTTCTAATAACTCTACAACTGTAACAAACGCTGGAGAGAATCTTACAAAGCTGACGAAAGTGGTGGAAGATAAAGCCTCCAAAGAGGATTTGAAGCAGGTTGATAAAAGCCTCAGCGAATTCGCCAAGGTGCTCGCTGACATCTACACAGACTACACTGCTCTCAAAACTTCAGTTTCATCCATGTCCGGCGAAGTAACAACGCTGAAGACATCGGTTGGAACACTCGAGGGAGATATGTCTGCTATGAAGACAAGTGTCGGCACTCTGACGACTGACTTAGGTTCTGTAAAGACCGACGTTGGTTCGATAAAAACGATGATCGAGCAGCTACTAAACAAAGCGAATGCTCCTGCCCCTGCCCCTGCATCTGACAATTTCACAGCGGCGGATCGCACTGAGCTGGAGAAGATCAATCCTGCTATTTCTGGCCTTGAAGACAAAATAGCAAAGATTGAAGGTTGAATAGGTATCTCTGGCCAAGAAGACAGAAAACCTACCACAGCTGCTGAGTCCACCCATTCATCATGAAGAAGGGGGGGGGGGGAGAAGAAGACTGAAGACCTTCTCCACGATGAATCTGTCGTGGAAGAGAAGACTCAAGACCTCACTCTTGCTGAAGAGAGTGAGAAGACAGCTGAAGAAACCACTGCTGGACCTCAGGGAGTTGAAAACCCTGAGGAAACCGAGAAACTCGCCTCTGTATCTGAGGGGGAGCAACTCGAAGAAGAAGCTGAACAATCTGAATCTGAAGCCGAAGACGAAGAAGCCATCGATCTATCTGATGATGAACCATCATCTTCTCCAAAGAATGATGATGACAACGACGATGATGATGACTCCTTCATTGTCAAACCTGCTCAGAGGACGATTGCTCTCAAGGGGATCTCCATAAATGAACCAACAGGGGAGCGGACCAAATCAAAGCCCTCAGCCTCTGGAGCTGAGAAAGGCAAAGGCAAAAGCGTCGCTGAAGATGACAATCTGACGATCTTGCTTGAAAAGCCGGTTTGTCAGGTACACTAAACATCTCTTACTCCATCCCTCCTCTATCAATACACTATCAGTTCTACTATCCAAACCTATACACTTGAACCAATTCTCTCTCTCTGTTTCTACCCAAGTTCTTCTACCCAAGTTCTTACTTGTAAGATCGCTGTGTTTCAGCTAGTCCTCTCCCCTGTTTGAGGATATCGCTGAAGGTTCCACAACTGCGACTTCACCAATAATGCCAGCTGCTGCTGAAGAAATAATTCCAGTCTTAGATTTGATCTCTGAGACTGATGAACCAGAAGAACAGCTACTCTCGCACAGACGCAGACCTTCCTTAGCTCCTCAAAAGCTAAGTGAAGAGGATCAGAAAAGAAGAGAGGAGATAATAAAGCAATTCGAGGATCAACGAATCATTCTGAAGCGTGATCAACTTCCTTCGGTTCCTCCAAAGTTCAGAATTTCCCAAAAGGAATACAAGGAACACCTCAGAGCTGAACGCCTAATCGCTGAAAGAAAGGAAGCTGAAGAAAAGGACAGAGAATACGCCATCCAGTTTTCTCAACGATCAGTGAAAGACCCCAAGCTGAAAAGAGTTCCTATTGAAGTTCAACGTCAGCTGTGGGAAGACACCAAGAAGATAACTGAAAAAAAGAGAACTGTATCTCAGTCCACTTTAGCCTGGAGCAAAGAAAAGGTAAATTTCAGATTATCTCCTGCCAGAATCATCAAGGTACTCATTTCTGGAAGATCAACCATAAACGTTTCAATCGTTGAAATCGAGATGTTCAGAGATGACAAAAAGTATGAAAAATTCTATGCCGAAGAAATCACGAAATACGGTCTCTCTGAATGGTTGGAGATCAGGTTAGCCATACAGAAGTCTCAGTCCAAGTACAAAGAATATTTCGAAAAGCTGATAAACAAGCAGATCGACATAGTCTACGCTTGTGTGGATATTCCTCCTCCTCATCCTCTCAAAAGTCAGAAAAGAAAGGCCTCAGCGAAGAAAAAGTCTAAATCTTCAAATGATGGTCCTATTATACGAAATGAAACTGGTATTGGTTTTTCCAGAGCTGAAGTCCTTGGTCCTGACCCTGATCTTTCCGGACTCGATACATCTCTTCCTGAAGGTGAGACTTTCATCCCTGGAAAAGTCATAAGTGAACCCTACGGGATATTTTTCATTGACTACGATGGTGGAAAGCGTTTTCAACGCATCTCTGAACTTCACATCACTCCCATCGAACAGCTGAAAGATCTCATCTACTGGTGTGACTTCAGGAATGATCTTCAGGCAAGACATCTGAAACCCTTGATTTTTGAAGAAGCGCTGATCAAAAGAAAACAAGGTGTAACCGTTCCTGACTGGATGATTCCCACATCTCAGACCCTTGATGAACTTCTCATTAAGGAAGAACCCTTTACAAGCTGATATGATCGCCCTTTTCTCTATTGTATCAGCTATTCTTCTGTACTTGTAATTTATTTCGCTTGTACTTGTAATCTTTCCATTTCTCTTTGTAACCCGATTCAAAGTTTTAAAGAAAGATTTCAGCGAATGTACTTTACTCCATCAGTACTGAAAAGATCCCAGAAAACAGTAAAAGGGACAAATATTTTACGAGTTCTTTTTATCCTTATGTTTTTTTTAAATAGCAATTTTCTTTGTTGCTATGTCATAATCCAATAGGGGGAGATTGTTGATCCAAACCCTCAGTGATTTGATAATGAGCCTCTCTTATATACTTAGTGAAAATTGTAAGTAAACAATATGTATTAGAGTTTCACTATCGCTGATATGTACTAAGATCTTACAGTACCGCTGATAGGAACTCTCGCTCTTTAGATTAAACATTCAGCGAACACTGTTCACCATAATACTCTGAGTCTGTTCAGTACTTATGGTGATCGCTGATAAGTTAGTTGTTTACTTATGATCCCTAAAGACAAGTTTCACGTCAACATAGGTTCTACGCTGAAGTTGAAGATCAAGCTCAAGAACCAGCGACAAGTCTCCTAATGAACTGATGCAGATCAACGAAGACTCAGATTTGTCCACTCAACGTGAAGTATCAAGTACAAGACTTCAGCTATCGCTGAACTTTATCATTCGCTGAATAGATAATGATAATACTCTGAATCAACAAAAGCTGATCATGAAGTCCTCTGTACAAAATACTTTTGTCTTAACCTCCCTTGCACGACTCCGTACGAAATGTCAGAAAAGAACCTCCGACTGTCTGAAATCGTACAACCACTCTGATACTACACTGTTCATTCATGCGGCTACTAAGGTTGTCAACAAAGGTCAATGACATGCAACCAACCAGCTGATGACACGTGTAAAGTGTATACTGACTTGCATTAAATGCATGCAGTATATAAAGAGATGAACCCACTTCATTTGAAGTAACTTGCTAACTCTGGACAAGTTCAATCTCTTATCTCAAGATAGGTTATTTATAGTAATTTCCTTATCTCTCTTAGTGCAAGAAAACCTTAGTGTTCCAACTTGTTTAGATTTAGGTTTATCCTTAATCTTGTTTCCGCAACAAGCTGTAAATTGTTAATGATTTATCAATAAACAATTTAGAAAAGTAAATTTGTGTGTTTGTATTCATCCCCCCCTTCTACAAACTTGTATAGGCCTTCGGGACCAACAAGACCCCAATGTCATATCTCACAAGCTGAACGTCGACCCATCTTTTAAGCCAGTAAAGCAAAAGCGTAGAAAGTTCGCCCCTGAGCGGAACAAAGTAATCAACGATGAGGTCGACAACTTGCTTAAGACTGGGAAGATCAAAGAAGTAAAATACCCCGATTGGTTAGCCAATGTCGTGGTTGTTTGGGTAAAAAATCACACCCTCAACCGACCTAGGAAATTCCCTCGACATGACCCGTGGACCTTGATTACCCTAATATCTACGACAGTCATACCCCCGATTGACAAGGATAATACCCATTATTGTCATATCCCCGACATACGTTAATAACCACGATAGTTGGTTATTGAAAGACATCTTGCGTCAATAGTCATTCAAGACAGTATCTTACATCTAATGATCGCACGTCACGTGTCGCATGTCGCACATCGCTAGTCTTACGTCACTAGCCTTATGTCACTAGTCTTATGTCGCCAGTTACGTGTCGCCAGTTACGACTCGTTGGTCTTACGTCGACAGTCTCCTGTCATCGGTCTTATATCACTCTGGTCTTACGACCTGGTGGTCTTACGACATTTTTATCCTAGTCTCACGACATTTTTATAAGACCATTTTTGTATTAAGATAAGGTCTTACAAGACGTTTACAGTCATATACATGGTCTTGTATTTCGGTGACGGACGTATGCTCCATAAGACCGACGTCCTGAACTTAAGATGGTCTTACGATTACACTAACCATCAATGGTCGATAGCCGTTTCTTTTGTTCATTAATGCAGGTCTACAAGCCATTATGGTACAACGGTCAACAACGGTCTATCTCTTAATGACATTAAAGACTCGACAATGGTTACAACGACAATCATCAAAGTGCATTTAATGTCGGCAGCGGTTACAAGACCAGCCATTAACAGCACTAAAGACGACGTCCGTTACGGCAGTTACCAAAGTCCTTAATGATCCAATTAAAGTGCCCGAAGACTATAAATTATAAGCTCAATCCTCAGTTCAAGGGACATCGAACAACATACACAAACACTCGAACTCGAAAAGAACACTTGAAGCACAGAAATCGCTCTCAGAGGAATCGCTCTCGACGCACGACATCAGCGCACGACACACAGTTTAAACACACGACGCACATTGTTCTTACATTCGAAACACTTGTTACTTTACATTTCGAAGTCTTTCCTTCATTTGTATTGTAATCTCTGTACGATCGACACCCGAAACACAAGGACATCGCCCCTGTTTGGCGACCATAGTGCACTCTCGACCCACACGGAGTCGACCGCGTTTTTTCCCCTCGTTTTGGGGTTTTCCGCGTCACCAAATTCCTTGTCTCCTTTACTTTTTCCACGCAATTGTGTTATTTGGCTTGAGATACGTTTCTTTAGTTGTTAAATGTCCACATCGACCTTAAGTTGTATTTTTGTGCGATTTTTGGCATTAACAGTTTGGCGCCATCCGTGGGACCCGACCTAGAGAAAATCTCAAGCCAACACACATATCGCTTTGACGATCTTGTAAAGTTTTTTCAGGTACATGGCAAATTATCAAGATCCCTTGATTCAACTTCAATCGGAATTGAATGCGGCTCGAAGCCAGACTCAAGCCCCGATAAAAAAAAATGCTCCGTCAAAGTATCGCATGTATTGCATCATCCAAAGGACTCGGGGGCTCGGAACACCCTTCACAAACTGAAAAAATACCGCATTTGATTTCAAAAGACCTCGGAAAAAGGCGCCTATCGACTCCATGTTACGGTAACTGTGACGTCCCACTTATAACAACTCTATATATATACTCTAAGTATATTCTCCTCGTTTAATTATTTTGATCTAATATATGATCGTTGATTCAAGCATCAAAAGATCATTGGTCAAAATCAACGACCACCCCCAATTTTATATTGCAGGCTCGCAAGATCATATAAATATAGGTTTTACGATTTACATCGTGACAAACCAAAGTCTCTACGACTTAAAACACAGGTCCTATGATTTATAATCGTCAATTAAAGACGATTTACATTTTTAACCTTATGATCGCCAGTCATGGAAAATGCAGGTTTCAATTTATAGTCGTCAGTAAAAGACGACTTACGTTTTTTCTTACGATCGCCAGTCAAGGCAAACGCAGGTTGCAATTTGTAATCGTCAATAAGAGACGACTTATATTTTACAATCGCCAGTCAAGGCAAACGCAGGTCGTAATTTATAGTCCTCAGTAAAAGATGACTCACATTTTCTTATGATCGTTAGTCACGACAAACGCATGTTAAAAATTGTTGGCCGCCAATAAAAGCGACTCACACGATCGCTAGTCATGACATATGTCGTCAATAAAGACGACTTGTACATTGAATCTCATAATCACCAGTCATGGTAAGACGCATGTCAAAACGCAAAAGTCGCCAATAAGTGCGACTCGCATATTTTAATCTCATGATTGCCAATAAAGGCAAGTCGCAAGATTAACCGTATAATGACAAACAAAGTCTTTCAAGAAGGCGACTACATCCTCCGTCGAATGTTCCAAAGCACTCAAAATCTTAATGCAGGTAAACTTTCCACCAAGTGGGAAGGTCCTTATCGTATCTCAGAAGTCGTGGGTAAAGGTGCCTATCGGCTCCAAACCCTCGACGGTCGAGATATCCCACGCAGCTGAATGCAACACATCTGAAAAGGTATTTCTTCTAAGTCCTTTTCCTTCTTTCATACGATTTTTTATTCATCACGACGATTACTGACTTAAGCATCGGAGGATCATTGGCTAGCCAACGACCGACCTCTGACATTGCTTTATCGCAGGATCGCACGACATAAGTTACTAAGTCTATCATACGACTTCAGTAAAATCGCACGATATAAACAATCAGTTTTATTAGACGAATCGATTGTATAACTACACGAACACATGATTCAAGTTCATCGTATGATCAAATCACACGATCGTAAGGTCTAGCGACCCCACAATCTAAGTTCTTTAACTTAAAAAAATTTCATATTCTGAATGAATGCTTTGATCGCATGCACTTATGTTTGCTTATACGATTCAAAAATACGAAAGTCTTATGACTTACGTTCTAATCATTATATTACACTGGATGCCCAAGTCGCACGACTTCTTATTCATTTTTCAATGAATTTTTACAGTTGATATTACATCTGTCCATGACATGTGTGAGTCGAAATAATACTCAGGTCCAATAGAAAGGTAAAATTTTTACCGATTCTCGCGAAAGCAAAACTTACACAACGTAACTTTGGTCTCTAACGACCGTATCGGCTGTAAACGCCAGATCTTTGGTCTCTAACGACCGTATCGGCTGTAAACGCCAGATCTTTGGTCTCTAACGACCGTATCGGCTGTAAGCGCCAGATCTTAGGTATCTAACGATTGTATCGGCTGTAAACGCCAGATCTTTGGTCTCTAACGACCGTATCGGCTGTAAACGCCAGATCTTAGGTCTCTAACGACCGTATCGGCTGTAAGCGCCAGATCTTAGGTCTCTAACGACTGTATCGGCTGTAATCACCAGATCATAGGTCTTTAACGACCGTATCAGCTGTAAGCGCCAGATCATAGGTCTCTAGCGACCGTATCGGCTCGAACGCCAGATCATAGGTCTTTAACGACCATATCGGCTCTAAACGCCAGATCACAAGTCTATAACGACAGTATCGGCTCGGAACGCCAGATCATTGGTCTATAACGACCATATCAGCTCTAAACGCCAGATCAAAAGTCTATAACAACCGTATCGGCTCGAAACGCTAGAACATAAGTCTTTAACGACTGTATCACAAGATCCTTAAATTTTATCTTGGTTCGATCATCTTATGATCGCCGCCAAGCTTTATTTCGGACCAATCGTCTTACGATTGACTCCTGACCCATACGTCTCATTTTGATAAAGATCGTCTTACGATCACCGTCGGTTCCTTACGTTTTAAGGTCGTCTTACGACCGTCAGATGAACACCGCAAGTATCTTGCGCATTAAAAGTCATAATTCGATCGTCGCAACTTACTTAAACACCATCGACTGGACTCACGATTTTAGCTAACCAAGTCGATTTTCTTAGCAAAAGTGACACGTATCCGTATAAACATATTTTACTTTGGTACGAGATCTGAAAATCAAATGGCTTTGAAATTCAAATCTCGGGGGGCTAACTGTTTGGGTAAAAAATCACACCCTCGACCGACCTAGGAAATTCCCTCGACATGACCCGTGGACCTTGATTACCCTAATATCTACGACAGTCATACCCCCGACCGACAAGGATAATACCCATTATTGTCATATCCCCGACATACGTTAATAACCACGATAGTTGGTTATTGAAAGACGAATTGCGTCAATAGTCATTCAAGACAGTATCTTACGTCTAATGATCGTACGTCACGTGTCGCACGTCGCACATCGCTAGTCATACGTCACTAGCCTTATGTCACTAGTCTTATGTCGCCAGTTACGTGTTGCCAGTTACGACTCGTTGGTCTTACGTCGACAGTCTCCTGTCATCGGTCTTATATCACTCTGGTCTTACGACCTCGTGGTCTTACGACCTAGTGGTCTTACGACATTTTTATCCTAGTCTCACGACATTTTTATAAGACCATTTTTATATTAAGATAAGGTCTTACAAGACGTTTACAGTCATATACATGTACTTGTATTTTGGTGACGGATGTATGCTCCATAAGACCGATGTCCTGAACTTAAGATGGTCTTACGATTGCACTAACCATCAATGGTCGATAGCCGTTTCTTTTGTTCATTAATGCAGGTCTACAAGCCATTATGGTACAACGATCAACAACGGTCTAGCTCTTAAAGACAATAAAGACTCGACATCGGTTACAACGACAATCATCAAAGTGCATTTAATGTCGGCAATAGTTACAAGACCAGCCATTAACAGCACTAAAGACGACGCCCGTTACGGCAGTTGCCAAAGTCCTTAATGATCCAATTAAAGTGCCCGGAGAATATAAAATATAAGCTCAATCCTCAGTTCAAGGGACATCGAACAACAGACACAAACACTCGAACTCGAAAAGAACACTTGAAGCACAGAAATCGCTCTCAGAGGAATCGCTCTCGACGCACGACATCAGCGCACGACACACAGTTTAAACACACGACGCACATTGTTCTTACATTCGAAACACTTGTTACTTTAAATTTCGAAGTCTTTCCTTCATTTGTATTGTAATCTCTGTACGATCGACACCCGAAACACAAGGACATCTCCCCTGTTTGGCGACCATAGTGCACTATTGTTTGGGCAAAATTTCACAGGTCTCGACCACGACCAGAAAAGGTAAGACACATGTTACGAGCTATATCCTGTATTAAGATAAGGTTCCGACGAAGACCCAAAGAACCTTCGTCGTCCCTCCTAAAAGGTAAGTCGAGAGTTCCTCGCGACACTCAACCTCGACGTCGCCCGTTCCGCACGACCGTCACATAAAACCGTGTGACCTCGACCGACGAACGCGTTATACAACTGTTACGTTTGTTCAATGTTTATTGCAGGAGTCAAACATCATTAATGGACAACGACTATAAACCGACGAAATCAGTTATGAGCATCTAAACTCACATTGAAGACGACGACCGTTACAACAATAATCAAAGATCTTAATGATTCAATTAAAGTCATCCGAAGACTATAAAATCCCAGCTCAATCATCAGTTCAGGACATCTGATCAACATCGAATAATACAGAAAGAAGAGAAAGAACAATTGCATCGAACAACAGAAGCAAACGCAAACACTTGAAGAATATTCATTCGTAGCAAAGAGATCATTCATAGAAGATCGCTCTCGACGCACGACTCTCACTCTCGACCAACAGTTTATACATAGTTTTTACACACGACGCACACTGTTTTTACATTCCAAACACTTGTACTTTACATTTCGAAGTCTTTCCTTCATTTGTATTGTAATCTCTGTACAATCGACACCCGAAACAACAAGGACATCGCCCCTGATTGGCGACCATAGTGCAACGACGACATCCACTGTCGTCCGCAGGTTTTTTCCTCGTTGAGGTTTTTCCTGCGTCATTAAATCCTTTGTCTCATTTACATTTTTGTCTTTGTCGCACGCCTTTGTCGAACGATTCCTTTCTTTAGTTGTTAAAGTCCACATCGACCTTAAGTTGTCCCTTTGGTGCGATTTTTGGCATTAACAGTTTGGCGCCATCCGTGGGACCCCATCTAGAGAAAATCTTCGACAAACGTGTGTCTGATAGGCGGGTATCACACCCCCCTAAATCTAACTGCAAGTGTACGGGTCGAAGTCAAGTAATAGTACTAGAAAGTACGAGTATCGAATCACGGGGAACTAGGAACTAAGTATCACAATTACCATAAACTCTATTAACTGAACGATCGATATTTTGAGAGGTTATTTATAACTAATTAATTTCAAGTAAATAAATCAAACACGAGACAACAGACAGCTTGAGGAACTTCTGATAGAGAAAACAGTTGAGGGTTGGAAATCCTATGGTTCTCACATATAAACATCTAACTCAACACAATTACCAGTCTTTCTCTTTAATGAATACCCAATCTTTAGATCACCGTTGTTCTTTCTCAAGCAACAACGGTTTTTAATTCAAAGTATGGTTCTTTCTCAAGCAACCACAATTTTTATCTTGAAAATACAAGTTTTATCTCTCGATCTCAACCTATGTAATTCAAAATACATTAAGCGCAAGATTTAATGGGACTAAGGCTTACTCGGAATATCTCTATCTCCTTTCTCACCTCAGGCATGCAATTTTCTAGTTCTATTCGAAAATTAATTCTCTCGAACTTAATTGAAGATAACAAAACGATTGGAAGCTAGCTACACTCACAAAAGCATTAAAAACCAAATTGCATACATTCATTAAAAGAGAAAAATTGATAAACGTATTACGTCATCCGTTCATATGTTCAAACCTAATTCAATCCAACCCCCAACATCTAAAATTAGTTCATGTTGGTGGTTGATACAAACTTAAGAAAAGAGAATGAAACTGTGTGTGCAAACATGGTGATGATGATTGTGATGAATGGAATGGTGTACTCACTTCTCTCGTGATCGTATCTACTTCGCGTCGTGAACGTCTCCTCGATTGATGTTGGTCCCGAAGGCCTATACAAGTTTGTAGAAGGGGGGGGGGGGGGTTGAATACAAACACACAGATTTTACTTTTCTAAATTGTTTATTGATAAATCATTAACAATTTACACCAGTATACGAGATCTCTGAGTTGTTCGATGGGAGCGATGTGGAGCTCAGAGATACGTTGAAAGTGATGATTTCCATAGTAGTCTAAAAAGAATATACCATAGGGATCACTTACAACTGTGCCAGGAATGAATGTTTCTCCAGGTGGTAGGGAGGTGTCAAGCATTGAGAGATCGGCATCAGGGCCAAGAACTTCAGCACGAGAGAAACCAATGCCCGTTTCATTCCGAATAGGAGGACCTGAACCAGAGACCTTCTTTTTCTTATCAGAGACTTTTCTTGGTTGAGGAAGAGTAGGAGGAATATCCACAACAGATGAAAGCAGGTCGATCTGTTTGTTTAAGATCTTCTCGACATGGCTTTTGAACTTTGAGCGCGATCCCTGAATGGCTAATTTTGTTTCTAACCATTCAGAGAGACCAAACTTTTCTAAGGTAGCATCATAGAAGGTTTGCTTGGTTTTGTCATCTCTGTAGACATCCACTTCAACAGGAACTTTAGCGTACAGTCTTCCTCTGATGTTTGCCTTGATGATTTTGGATGGTCTAGATCGATATGTCAGCATTTGTTTAGCCCATTCCAAAGTCGTATCAGAGACCTTAGTCTTTTCTCTAACGATCTCTTGAGCATCATCCCATAGCTGACGTTGAACATCAATGGGAACTCTTTTCAGCTTGGGGTCTTTTATTGATCGTTTAGAAAGCTGGATGGCGTATTCTCTGTCTTTTTCTTCAGCTTCCTTTCTTTCAGCGATTAGGCGTTCAGCTCTGAGGTGTTCCTTGTATTCCTTTTTGGAAATTCTGAACTTTGGAGGAACTGAAGGAAGTTGATCACGCCTCAGAATGATTCGCTGATCCTCGAATCGCTTTATTATCTCCTCTCTTCTTTTCTGATCCTCTTCACTTAGCTTTTGAGGAGCTAAGGAAGGTCTGCCTCTGTGCGAGAGTAGCTGTTCTTCTGGTTCATCAGTCTCAGAGATTAAATCTAAAACTGGGATTATTTCTTCAACAGCAGCTGGTATTATTGGTGAAGTCGCAGTTGTGGAGCCTTCAGCGATATCCTCAAACAGGGGAGAGGACTAGCTGAAACACAGCGATCTTATGAGTAAGAACTTGGGTAGAATCAGATAGAGAGAATTGGTTCAAGTGTATAGGCTTGGGTAGTAGAATTGATAGTGTATGAAAGAGGAGGGATGGAGTGAGAGATGTTTAGTGTACCTGACAAACCGGGTTTTCAAGCAAGATCGTCAGATTGTCATCTTCAGCGATGCTTTTGCCTTTGCATTTCTCAGCTCCAGAGGCTGAGGGCTTTGTCTTTGTCCGCTCCCCTGAAGGTTTATTTATCGAGATTCCCTTAAGAACTTTGATCTTCGGAGCAGGTTTGACGATAAAGAAGTCATCGTCATCTTCGTCATCATCATCATCATTCCTTGGAGAAGAGGATGGTTCATCATCAGGGATGTCGACGGCTTCATCATCTTCTGCTTCGGATTCGGTTTTATCAGCTTCTTCTTCGAGTTGCTCCCCCTCAGATACAGAGGCGAGCTTCTCGGTTTCCTCAGGGTTTTCATCTCCCTGAGGTCCAGCGGTGGTTTCTTCAGCATCCTTCTCTCCCCTGATAGATTCATCATGGGAAAGGTCTTCAGTGCTCTTCTCCCCCTCTTTCTCATGATGAGTGGGGGAGGAATGGGTTGACTCAGCAACGTTGGTAGGTTCTATGTCTTCTTGGCCAGAGATACCTATCAAATCTTCAATCTTTGCTATTCTGTCTTGAAGGCCAGAGATAGCAGGATTGATCTTTTCCAGCTCAGTGCGATCCGCCGCTGTGAAATTGTCAGATGCAGGGACAGGAGCAGGAGCAGGAGTATTCGCTTTCTGTAGTAGCTGCTCGATCATCGATTTCATCGAACTAACATCGGTCTTTACAGAGCCTAAGTCAGTCTTTACAGTAGACATATCTCCCTCTAGTTGTCCAACCGATGTCTTCAGCGTTGTGACCTCGCTGGACATGGATGAAACTAAATTTTTGAGGGAGGTGTAGTCTGTGTAGATGTCAGCGAGCACCTTGGAGAAGTCGCTGAGAGTGTTATCAACTTGCTTCAAGTCATCTGTGGAAGCCTTCTTCTCTACCACCGTTGTCAGCTTGTTCAGATTCTCTCCAGCGTTTGTTACAACTGTAGAGTTATTAGAAAGAGTAGTGGTGAGATCTGTCAGCGTTGTCTCCACAGCTTTCAGAGAGGCGTTGATGTCTCCCAAGTTAGGACCTGTAACATATAAGAACTTGTGAACATAGGAAAGCTCAGAAGTTTGGGGTTTAGTGACAGTGTTTATGGGTTGGTGTGTACCTGCAGGAGGATTGATGAACTCGTCAAAATTACGGGTTCCTGAAAAGTGTTCCATGTCATCTTCAAAAGTGCCCATGGATTGTCCTGCAGGTCCTGTCTTCATCATTCCTGGAGAATCAGCTTTAGGTTCCGTAGAAATGATGGCAGCTCCAGCGAGATCTGGAGGAGAGACCAAATGAGTAGAGGGAGGAGCGAAGGATGAGAAAGGAGGTTGGGTTCTGAGTTCAGCGTTGGATTCGCTGACAATCACTTCATCAGTCTTTTGAGAGACTGAAGGAGGTTGGGTAGGTTCCAAGTTTGTAACCTCAGCGTTTAGAGACGCTGAAGTTGGGATGGAATGGATGGGTTGTTCAGGTGTGGCAGAGCGTACCACTGAACGTTCCTTCAGCTCTGCAGAAAGAGCTGAGGAGTCTTCAGCATGAGATTGCTGGGGTTGCTCCTTTGTTTTCTTGATCCTTTTAGAACCAAGTGGGGTAGATGATTGTTTCCTTTTCTTAGAAGGAGAGGATTTTGTGGCCAGGGTATCAGCGATGGGTATTGTCGCTGAAGGAGCCACAGAATTAGAAGAAGAAGGGTTGAGAAGAGTCAAGAGTGTAGAGAGACGTACCTCATTCACCATTGGTTTGAAGTCGAGTATCTTTGGGCCGACCTGAGAGAGTTTTAGGTCACCATCAGTTGGGTAGCTCTCCTTCAGGCCATATTGGAAGATGGCGCTGATGAATCGGGGGTAAGGAACCCATGGAGGTCTGTCAGCGACGGTGTCCACTCTTAGAACTAGGTCATCATAGATAATCGATGCCCAGTCTATGTTGAGACCTTTCAGCAGTGCATATCCCATTGCTTGCTGAGGTTTAGCGGCTTGGTCAGAGGAGCCGCTCTTTGCAGTCATGCAGCTGATTAGATGAGCGAAGATGAAATTCATCTCGCTGGGCATTTTCGATTTCTTGATAATTGTCATCTTCTTCTCGGCCTTCATGTCTCTACCGATTTCCCATACATAGCCCATTGCATCGAAAAATGCAATGATGGCTTCCCTGTCTGAGTTTTTCTTGGGGTCAGGGAGGGGAACGAATGGTTTTTCCTTAGTAGCGATGGGAAGGATGAGAGCTTTGCGAATAATGGCAGGGGTGATCTTCATTATGCCATATTCGATATCGCATAGGATGCAATCGATTGTTTTGGAGGGGTCTTTGGCTGAAGGTAGTTGAGAGTGTCTGGCTGAGTACCAGAATTGTGAGAGCAAAAGCTGATGTGCAGGAGGTGTTATGGTCAGGGCTGTGGAGATGCAACAATTGTTTAGGAATTTCACAGCATCATCTAGATGTGTGACTTGCTTTCGAGGAGGAAACTCGAGAAGTGCATAGAGGTTGTTCACCTTAGTCCAATCCAGTTTGTCAAGGGCAAACTTGACTTGAGGAGCCTTGAGGATGTCCACTTCCTCAGAATCAGCGGAGATGTTCTCAGCGGTAGCAGGAATGTCAGACGATGCCATTCTCTGTATTATCAGTTCAACCAAAGATGTTAACAAATAAGAATTATCTTAATGTGGAAAGAATTTCCATTAAGATGGTTCAAATTTTATCCATTTCATTCAGACACAAAAGTCTTAATGAAGATTAGGGTTTTTCTTGATTTTAAGAAACGAAATTTAAAACCCATTTATTCTTGTTATCCAGTTTTCTATGAAGAATTAGATTCTAGAAACGAATGAAGAACAAGTTTAAGATTTTTGCATTTAAACTTGAAGAACAACCATGAAATGGTTGTGTTCATAAAACCATGAAAGAAAATGATTTCATTTTAAGAAGTTCTTTTGTTTAATCTTGTTAAAACAAGGAAAAGATCGGAAACAAGTTATACGCATTTGGTAATAAATAAGAACATATTAACCTTGATGTTTGAGGAAGAAGATGATGAACAGTTCTTGAAGTTTTTGAAAGCACAAATGCAACAGTGAATTCTTTCTTGCGGATGAAGATTGATCGCGTAAAAGAGAAATATAAACAAATAATTTGTTTATATAGAGATTTTAGAAAGAGAAAATCTTGAGCGGGAAAAGATTTTCATCATGACACGGACACGTGTTTGCATTTGATTGGAAGTTTGAACGAGACGTGCAAACGTGTGTCAGAAAGAGAAACGTGCCGGGGTTTATCCGTTGTAATGACGTCACAACTGTCCTTTCATATTCTTGGTTGTCTCTGAGGTTTTGAAAAACTCAGGGACTCTATTATAAACATGAAGCACTGAATGAAAATATCAGTGATGGTTTTAAGAATTTTCAAAATATCGCTGTTAAGGAAGAGATATTCAGCGATGCAATTTGTTTTGAAATCTTGCATTTTCATGCGATTGTCAGAGAGAGAAAACATACCTTGATATCAGCTTAACCAAGTTTTATTCAGAGAGAAGATGATTGAATAGGTTATACGAGTTGATTTTATCCTATCGCTGATTAATGTGAACCGCTGAAGATTTTATTCTTCTAAGTTCAGCATTCCAAGCTCGCTGATGAGAAAGTTGAATCTTGTCTCATCAAGAGGTTTGATAAATAAATCAGCTAACTGATAATTAGTTGGGATAAAATGAAGTTCTATATCACCATTCATCACATGATCTCTGATAAAATGATATCTGATTTCTATATGTTTGGTCTTTGAATGTAGTACTGGATTGTTTGCTATAGCGATGGCACTTGTGCTGTCGCAATAGATTGGAATTTTGGAGAGCTGAAGATCATAGTCTAGTAGCTGATTTCTCATCCACAAGACTTGAGAACAACAGCTTCCAGCAGCTACATATTCAGCTTCAGTTGTGGAAGTGGACACTGAATTTTGCTTTTTACTTGTCCAGCTTACCAGCTTTCCACCCAGGAGCTGACATCCTCCTGTGGTGCTTTTCCTATCCATTTTGCAACCTGCAAAATCACTATCTGAATAGGCGGTTAGATCGAATCCTGAATCTTTGGGATACCAAAGACCTAGGTTCGCTGTACCCTTAAGGTATCGAAAGATTCGCTTTACAGCTTTCATATGAGATAACATAGGTTCAGCTTGATATCGTGCACACAAACATGTTGCATACATAATATCGGGTCGGCTAGCTGTAAGATACAAAAGATAGCCGATCATCCCACGGTACAGCGTGACATTGACAGGTATTCCCTTTGAATCCTTGTCAAGTGTCAGCGGTGGTGCCATAGGGGTTTTCATAGCTGGACTATGAGTTAAATCAAATTTCTTTAGCAAATCTTTAACATACTTTCCCTGATTGATAAAAGTTCCTTTTTCAGTTTGCTTAATCTGAAGACCAAGGAAATATGTTAGTTCACCTATCATGCTCATTTTATACTCATCTTTCATTCTATCAGCGAAACGAGTACAAAGCTCAGGGTTAGTAGAACCAAATATAATGTCATCAACATATATTTGAACTAGAATGATATGACCTTTCACTTTTCTAAAAAATAGAGTTTTGTCAATCTTACCTCGCTCAAATTTTTCAATATGGAGATAAGTAGAAAAAGTGTCATACCATGCACGAGGAGCTTGCTTCAAGCCATAAAGTGCCTTATCCAGTTTATAAACATAACCTGGACGCTTAGAATCTGAGAATCCTGGAGGTTGTTCCACATACACTTCTTCATTCAGCTTTCCATTCAGAAACGCTGACTTAACATCCATCTGATGTACTTTGAAGTTTTTGTGTACAACATATGCTAAGAATAGACGAATAGATTCAAGTCTTGCTACTGGAGAAAATGTTTCGTCATAATCTATACCTTCCTCTTGCCTGTATCCCTGAGCAACAAGACGAGCTTTGTTGCGGGTTACAGTACCATGTTCGTCCAACTTGTTTCGATAGACCCATTTAGTGCCTATTACTGTTTTATCAGTTGGTCTCCGAACAAGTTTCCAAACTTTGTTTCTTTCGAATTCAGTCAGCTCTTCTTGCATTGCGCTGACCCAGTTTGGATCTTTGAGGGCATCATCTATTTTCTTTGGTTCAGTTAGAGAAATAAAGTTAACAAATAAACAAATATTACCTGCACTTCGTCGAGTCTGAACACCAGCGTTTGGATCACCAAGAATTTGATCAATAGGGTGATTTACGGTCCATCGCTGAGCCGGAGCATAAGTCGCTGACTCATCTTGAACTGGAGGAGCTGAAGATGAGGCTTCAGCTACTTCTGGAGTTTCAGTTAAGAGAGGAATACTTGCATTTGTCATTTCATTTACTGATTGCTGAGAAATAGATGGAATGTCTAAGGCATTTGGTTCAGCGGTAGGTATAGTGTTTATAGGAACAGCTGAGACCCATGATGTTTCAGCTTCACTATTCTGCATGTTTGGAATGATAGGACTATCATCTTCTACTGGATGAGCATGAGGAGTGGGAATATCTTCTGAATCACCAAGATGAGAAAACATCCATTGATTCAGTTCTTCAGTATCAGCGGACGGTTTAGAGTTCGCTGAACGGGATTCGTCAAACGTGACGTGAATAGTTTCTTCTACAGTTTGTCTTCTACGATTGAAGACTCTGAAGGCTTTGGAAACTGAGGAGTATCCAAGAAAGATTCCATCATCAGCCTTGGGATCAAACTTTCCAAGAGCATCTCTGTTGTTCAGTATGAAACACTGACATCCAAAGATGTGAAGAAAGCTGATTGAAGGCTTTCTCCCATGAAAGAGTTCATAGGCTGTCTTTTTGAATCTTTTAACTATCAGCGACCTGTTTTGCGTAAAACAAGCAGTGTTGACAGCTTCTGCCCAAAACTGAGTAGGCAGGTGAGAATCGCTGAGCATTGAACGTGCAGCTTCAATAATTGTTCTATTTCTTCTTTCAGCGACTCCATTTTGTTGTTGTGTTCTCACTGAAGAGAAGTTGTGAGAAATACCCTTACTCTCAAGGAAGGAATCAAGAGAACTATTTTTGAATTCAGTCCCATGATCACTCCTTATTGAGCGAACGGTCAGATTGTTCAGGGTTTCCATCTTCCGAACAAAGGTGATGAGTTCTTCAGGGGTGTCACTCTTAGAACGGAGAAACATTACCCAAGTGAAGCGAGAGAATTCATCAACTATGACCAGCGTATATTTCTTTCCAGCGATGGATTGTTTGTTAACAGGGCCAAACAAATCCATATGGAGTAGTTGTAGAGGAGATGACACTGAAGAAACTTGCTTTGATTTAAAGCTTGCTTTGGTCTGCTTCCCTTTTTCACACGCTGAACATAAAGACTCTTTGGCGTATGAATGCTGAGGTAGACCAGTGACTAACTCTTTTGAAGAAATAGTGTTCAGTGTCTTGAAATTTAGATGAGATAGCCTCTTATGCCATAGCCAGTTGACATCAGATGAGGCCTTTGAGAAGAAACATGAGTTCTCAGTGGTTGTTGAGTCCATGTTTATTACATAAACATTTTCCAAACGATAACCGCTGAGAGCTATCTTCTCCTTTTTGTCAGCGACAAAGCAGGATTCCTTAGTAAAGATTACTTTGTTATCCATGTCGCAAAGCTGACTGATGCTTAGAAGATTATGCTTCAGCCCTTCAACATATGCGACTCTTCTGAAGGAGGTTGTACCATTTGAAAGTACACCATACCCTTGGGTATGTCCTTTTCCATTTCCACCGAAAGTTACAGAGGGACCCTTCTCTTCCTTGTATTCAGCGAGCAGGCTTTTCTTTCCAGTCATGTGTCTAGAGCATCCGCTATCGAGATACCAGATACCCTTCTTAACCTGCAATACAAAGGAAGGTTAGTTTTTCTTGGGTACCCACTTAACCATGTATACACATTTGTCAGTGGAAGTAGTTGGAATGGAAGATTCAGCAGTCTTCGCAGCATTTGAAGATTCAGCTTTGTCTTTCTTCACTTTGGTTAATTTCTTAACTTCAATGGTAGGATTCACCTTGACCTGATTTGCACCAGGGTTGGTCTTCTTGCCTTGGGGGCAATCTTCACCTTAGCTATCTTTTCAGCTTTGGTGGCTGTGGGACACTTACTAGCAATATGATCGGTAAGTCCACAGTGATAACATTTCCTATAACTAAAATAGTTCTAGGACCATTTGAATGCTGAGCTTTTGATTTCGAATTAGAAGTGCCAACACCAAGTAAACTATTGGCTTTAGAAATGGGACGAACATTCAGTTCTTCAGATTTATTACCAAGGACATCCACTATGAGTCTAGGAGTAGATCGCTGAATAGATCCAGAGATCTGCTTCCTTAATCCAGAGGAATGAGTCACTGAAGCTTTAGAAGCATTCAACTTTGGTACTAAGGTACCCTTCTGAGGATTCTGGTAAATAACAATTCCTTTACCTTTGTCTTTAGAGACAGAGGTAGGTTTTGAATAAACCATTTTCTCCTTGCCTTTTGTGGAGGTAGGAGTTTCCTCAGGGATTGGTGTATTGGACGAGGAGCACTGAGAAGATGAAGTATCAGCGACTGAGGATACGAACGTTCCAAATTTAAGCATTGAACGCTCAGTGGTTGGTTTTGGAGTATCATATTTGTAACCCAAACCACGTTTATCACTCACGGGAATCTGAGACTTTATTATCTCAGTGATCTTTGTTGAAGAATTACACCATCCTTCAACAGTAGCTTTTTCAGCTTTTAATGCAGCGATAGCTTCTGCTCGTTCGATTTTGACTAGCTGATTTAAATATACTTGATCTTTAAAATCTTATTCAATTTTAGAAAGCTTTTCTATTTGAAGGTGGCAGTTTTTAAGCTTTTCAGCGAGATCAAGGTTTTGGTTTTCAACCACAGTTTTGCCGTTCATGGCTTCGTATAAACTTCTAGTCAAGAGATCGATCTTACGGAGACTATCAGCTTCATCAATATTTGCAATATTGGTAAAGAAGGAAGGTGATACCTGAATAGCAAATGTTGAAGTGGAGGGAATGTCTGAACTTTCTTCCTCTTCTTCAATCTTGGCCACAAGACATAGATTTGCTTCATCATCTTCAGAGTCAGATGATGATACTTCTTCATCAGAAGCAGCCCAATCATAGTTAGCCATCAGGCCTTTATTCTTCTTCTTAAAGCTTTTCAGCTTAGCATATTTTTCTTTCAGCTTTGAATATTTGTCATCTTTATTCCTTGGAACAAAGGGTTTCTTTGTAAAAGCTGAGGGTCTAGAAACTTTCTTAGACCTGCACTCGTTAGCGAAATGTCCTGTCTTTTCGCAGTTAAAACAAGTAGCAGTTGCCTTATCAACAAAAGCTGATGATCTAGGCTTGTCAGTTATGGAAAGAGGTTTGTTCTTTCTAAACATTTTCTTTTTGGCAAATCTCCTGAACTTCTTAGTTAGGAGAGCCAAAGATTCATCATCATCTGAATAATCAGAATCTGATGACCTTTCAGAGTTACTTTCTAACTCAGTGATAGTGACCGAGGGTCGCTGAGTAGAAGGTTCCTCTGAGATTAAAGCAACACGGGTGCTTTTGGAATCTTTTACAAGATTCTTCTTAAGATGGCTCGATTGCTCATGATTCAGCAATGTGCCATATAAGGTTGAAAGGGTCATTGATTTTAGATCCTTTGACAGCTTGAGACACATAGCATAATTGTCCCAACTTTCAGGTAAACATTCTAGAAACTTTGTCAGTACTTCAAAGTTAGAATATTCCTTACCAACAGTGTTCAGATCTATAATTAAACAATTAAAACGTTGGTGAACTTCAGAGAGAGATTCATTCTTACCAGAAATGAAGCTTTCGTATTGTCTTACCAGGTTGATCTTTCTTGAGTCCTGGACTTCAGACGTTCCTTCATACTGAACACATATTGTGTCCCACATGGCTTTTGATGTTTTCAGATTCATGACGGAATGGTAGACTTCGTCAGGAAGAGCCATGGATAGTATGGATCTGGCTTTTGTATCTATAGCCACTTTCTTCTTATCTTCGTCAGTCCATTGAAAGATTTCCTTAGGTACCAGCCTTTCTGGAATAGCAGGTCTATTCTCAGCGGCTGGAACAGCAGCATCAATTCTTACAGGGATGAATGGACCATTCTCGAGATAGTAAGGCATAGTAGGGTCTACACCTTCTAAGAAGAGTGTCATCCTATTTTTACATAAGTTGAAGTTATCTTTGGAAAATCTAGGGGGTTTAGCAAGAGAACCATTGTCTATATAATTTGTGTTTGTGTTGGTGGCCATTTTCAGATAATAGCAAGGAAGAGAAATATCTTAGATTAGATCTTGTTTATGAGATTAAACAAATCCACTCTGATACCACTTGTTGGTCCCGAAGGCCTATACAAGTTTGTAGAAGGGGGGGGGGGGGGGGGTTGAAAACAAACACACAGATTTTACTTTTCTAAATTGTTTATTGATAAATTATTAACAATTTACAGCTTGTTACGGAAACAAGATTAAGGATAAACCTAAATCTAAACAAGTTGGAACACTAAGGTTTCTTGCACTAAGAGAGATAAGGAAATTACTAATAATAACCTATCTTGAGATAAGAGATTGAACTTGTCCAGAGTTAGCAAGTTACTTCAAATGAAGTGGGTTCATCTCTTTATATACTGCATGCATTTAATGCAAGTCAGTATACACTTTACACGTGTCATCAGCTGGTTGGTTGCATGTCATTGACCTTGGTTGACAACCTTAGTAGCCGCATGGATGAACAGTGTAGTATCAGAGTGGTTGTACGATTTCAGACAGTCGGAGGTTCTTTTCTTACATTTCGTACGGAGTCGTGCAAGGGGGGTTAAGACAAAAGTACTTTGTACGGAGGACTTCATGATCAGCTTTCGTTGATTCAGAGCATTATCATTTTCTATTCAGCGAATGATAAAGTTCAGCGATAGCTGAAGTCTTGTACTTGATATTTCACGTTGAGTAGACAAATCTGAGTCTTCGCTGATCCGCATCAGTTCATTAGGAGACTTGTCGCTGGTTCTTGAGCTTGATCTTCGACTTCAGCGTAGAACCTTTGTTGACGTGAAACTTGTCTTCAGGGATCATAAGTAAACAACTAACTTATCAGCGATCATCATAATGACTGAACAGACTCAGAGCATTAATGGTGAACAGTGTTCGCTGAATGTTTAATTTAAAGAGCGAGAGTTCCTATCAGCGGTACTGTAAGATCTTAGTACTTATCAGCGATAGTGAAACTCTGATACATATTGCTTACTTACAATTTTCACTAAGTATAAGAGAGGGTCATTATCAAATCACTGAGGGTTTGGATCAACAATTGATTCTCTATCGGGGCTCCAAGAGGTGTGAAAAGTCTCCCAAAATCGCCCCTGGACTGCTGCCGTTCGTCGTGTGCTGAATAATGACCTAAAACCCGGAAAAACATAGCTTAAATTCGCAAAACAGTGCGTGCCGCTGTTTGCAAACCACGCGCCAAACCGCGCGGCGGCGTGGAGCAGTGTGTGCCGCAGTTTGCAAACCGCGCGCCACCAAACCGCGCGGCATGGAACAGTGCGTGACGCGTTTTGGTTCACGGTTTTGGGTCCTGGGCTTCCGTTGGCTTCGTTTTGGACTTTTTTTAGGCTCTTTTTCACTTCTTTTCTCGATGATTGCTTTCCTTTAAGATTACCTGCACATTCCACTAGATAAACCATAAAAGTCCGCCTCTTTGCTTAAATACAAGCCAATCTCATTGGTTTGAGCACTGAAAATAACGCCAAAAAGTGGCGTTATCAACAACCCCAAACCGAGCGTTGCTTGTCCCCAAGCAAATCAGCGATAAAATAGAATAAAAACATATATCAGTGAAATAATAACTGCACAACTCCCAATTGGTACCACGTGATGCAATGGTGATTTCCCATACCCATGAATGCTTATCTCATCCTAGCCTCATCTTTATTCTGTTTGATCTATGACCTTCCATTGTGAGTTGAACTCGTGACAGCTCCGATTGCACTAGGGTCGTACTAGGTCCAAACATACTAGGGAAAACATTTCGCCTCGACCCTACCTCACGGGATACTCTCATTTCACTCGAACCTAGGTTATCGCACATGTTTCCAGGTATAAGGAGGTTATGTACAAGGATACTCAAGAATCACATGACAACTCTAATGAAAGACGCACAAATGTTCAAAAAGTTGATCTCAGAAAGGAATCAAGTAGCAAGACAGAGAATATCAGTAAAGGTAGTCGTAAACTCTAATCACGTTTTCCAAAAGATCATCCAGGTCTTTACAGGGGTTGTAACGGGGCTACGGTTATTGATAAGAAACGAATGGTAAAGGGGAACAAAGATCCTTGGTGTGTCAAACTTTAGCAATTCTGAACTTCTGAACTTTATTTCTATCCTTTGGCCCTCTTTGTCACTGCTGGAGTCGCTTTGACTCTCTTATTTTCTGCTGTAGATAATATCTAAACTAACTGTTTTTTTTGGGACTTCATTGGTCCTCTTTATTTGATTGGGGCTGCATTGGCCCTCTTTTCTATTTATTTTCGTGACTGGCCTGTATTCTTTCTTTTCCATTCTCTTTATTTCAGTTCATTACCGCCTCTGTTTGACACACTTTCGGATAAGGTTGGCTAAGGCTTTTGGCTTGAGTTTAAAGGTGGGTTTAGAAATGAAAAAAAAGGTGAGTGTTTGGCTACAAAGGGGGTTATGGATACATACAAACGGGTGGAAAGGTACGATAGCTAAACACAGGTTAAAACAAAACACACATTGCCTGGAATCACATCTTAAGGTCCATACGATTTGGTCTACTATACCCTTTCCCAATATCCCGATGGTTGTCTTTGCTACTCAATGCAATAATATAACGAGATCACTCTATATTCACGACAAGGAATTCGAAAGAGTGTATCTGAATTAAGTGTTTGAATCCCTCGAAATGAAAAACGTCTTTTAGGCTCAAAGCTCGCTATTGGGTGGTCTCCACTAATGTCCCTAGTCATGTCCTTTCCCGGTCCTTCCCTAGCGGTCACGTCACTATCACAAGATTCTTCCCACAATGGTTGGTCTCAATCATTCAAAACAATTTTTTTGGCTAATGTGATCTAAGCATGCTGAGGTGCGGGAAATCTACGTGCATAAACGTGGGCCCGATTGGGCAACCCCAAACCTTACCCACACATTGTCCCCAATGTGCGAGTGTCGGCGTAGGCGATACTAAAACAAGTATCGTTGTGCGGTTATTACAGGTAGTAGACAAGCAAGGCATAGTATAACATGAAGCAACAAAGGGCTATTCTAGCATTTTCAAAAACATGGCCACCCCAAACCTAGGCCGTAGCCTAGGTTTGTCAAATAAAGCCAACCCCAAACCTCGGTGAAACCGAGGTTTGCACAGGGTTAAAAGTGAGTGTGTAGATGTTTAAAAAGTGAGGCACCCCAAACCTAAGTGAAACTTAGGTTTGTTGCCTCTCGTTACTAATCGGGACACAAAACATCATACACCACTCAATGTATACAAGTTGAGAACATACCTGTTTGCCCGGACGGAGGAGATTAACTTGAAAGATTTGAGCGCCAATCAGGGGAGATGGAGAGCGAGAATGCAAACACACAAGAAACAAAGCAAAAGACGAAAGAAAAACAGAAAAACGAAACACACAGCGCAAGAAAACGAACACGGCACGAAAACAAGGGAACCCGCGCGGTTTGGAGCGCGGGTTGTAAGTCGCACAAGAAGTCGCGTAACCCCCTGTTTCGAAAAACCACAGAGAGCCCCGCGGTTTGGCGCGCGGTTTGTAAGCCGCGGCACAAGCCGCGTAAGTCCCTGTTTCAACTATTTTTGATTTTTTTTGATTTTTGATTTTTATAGCTTTTTCGTAACTAAAACACACTCAAAAACGAAAATTTAAAAGAAAACTGACCTCGGTGGGTTGCCTCTCACCCAGCGCCGTAGTTTCGGTCGTGGCTCGACCTTCCTTCCGATCACTCCTTAAGCCTTTCGTGCTCACCCGACTCCTCTTCACTTTCACCTCTTTTGTTCTCGAACATCTTGAAAATAACCTTTTCGCCGCCAACCCTGAAGGTTATCTCACCTTCTTCCACATCTATCAACGCTCTGCTCGTGGCCAAGAATGATCTACCCAAAATCAGTGGGACTTCTATATCTTCATCGATGTCTAGCACCACGAAGTCCACCGGGAAGTAGAACTTTCCGACCTTGATCAATACGTCCTCGACGACTCAATATGGATACACTATCGACCTATCCGCGAGCTGAAGGGTCATGTTTGTCGGCTTTACTTCCCCGAGGCCAAGTTTCCTAAAAGCAGATAAAGGCATTAGGTTAATACTAGCTCCTAAATCGCATAATACCTTATCAAAATTAAAACTCCCAATTTGGATAGGGATCAAAAAACTCCCTGGATCCTTAAGCTTCGGGGGAAGCTTGTTCTGAATTATAGCACTGCACTCCTCAGTAAGTGCAATAAGTGAAATACGGATCATTCCTCTTCTTGGATAAGATGTCTTTCATAAATCTCGCATATGAGGGCATTTGTGCCAAAGCCTATGCGAAAGGAATGTTAATATGCAGCTTTTTAAATATATCAAGAAACTTAGAAAAATTAACATCATCCTTATGCGATTTAAGTCTGCTCGGATAGGGTACTCTCGGTACCACCGGCTTGACCGGTGATTGCTTTGGCTTCGTCGCTTCACTCTTCTTGCTCTCTTCCATCACAACCTCTTCGTCAACCTCCAACTCGTTCACCTCTATGGTCTCAACCTCTTTCTCTTTAGGCTCGGTTTTCCTTGTATTGTCCTCGATCAGCTCCTTGCCACTTCTTAGATAGATGGCATTACACTCCTCCCTTGGTTTCTTTCCAGTCATGCTCGGGAATGTTCCAGGAGGTCGGTTTTGTAGGGCTTCCGAAATCTGCCCCACTTGCCTTTCGAGGATCTTGATCGATGCGGTGTTCTGATCAGTTGCCGCCTTGATTGTGCTAACCGTGCTCGCTAACTCTCCAACCGTGCTGTCCATCTTGGTCATGAACTTCATCATCATCTCTTCCAGCCCCGGCTTCTTCTCCCCGGATGGTCCTTCATTGCAATTCCTTTGATTGAAACCTGGAGGACGGTAAACATTGTTAGCATTAGGATAATTAGCAAAGTTAGAAGAATTACCTTGCTGTTGTTGACCGGGTTGACTCCAAGAGAAGTTCGGGTACTTCTTCCACCCCTCATTATAAGTATTTGAGAACGGATCATTCCTCGGTTGGTGGTTGCGATTTTGTAAGAACTGAACCTGTTCAGGTTCTTGAGGACTGCCTCCCTTCAGATGGTTCGTGATAAAAGCTAGTTGAGATTTTAGTTCTTTCAGCTCATCCGATTCTTGAATGCTCGCGACTCTTCTTACGGCTGATCGTGGAGTAGAGAAAATGTGTTCGGCCAAGTTCTCGATCAGCTCGCATGCTTCTTCATAAGATTTATCCATTAGTGCTCCACCCGATGCGGCAGTGATATCGTTTTTGAACTGCGGGTGGAGTCCACTAAAGAATGTCTGGATGATGACCCATCCGTGCAACCCGTGATGTGGACACTTCTTCAACACGTCTTTATATCACTCCCATGCCTCATATAGGGTCTCTTGGTCCCATTGCGCGAAGTGTGTGATCTCGGCCATTAACTACGCGGTTCTTCCCGGTGGGAAGAATTTCTGGAGGAATGCGGCTTTCAGGTCTGCCCATGTAGTGATCTGATCCGCTGGCAAACCTTCTATCCAAATTTCAGCTCTACCCTTGAGTGAGAAGC
Organism: Saussurea involucrata; assembly: GCA_033807775.1. Taxonomy (NCBI): domain Eukaryota; kingdom Viridiplantae; phylum Streptophyta; class Magnoliopsida; order Asterales; family Asteraceae; genus Saussurea; species Saussurea involucrata. The sequence continues at coordinate 77,966,177 of CM066313.1, read as the reverse complement.
TGAATAACCTCAGTTTAATCGCGTTCTCCTCCATCCCATTGATTTTGAACGTATTGCAAATCCGTTCAAATGCACGAAGGTGGGCATGGGGATCTTCAGTTGGCGCTCCCCCAAACTGATTCTGTTGTACCATTACGATGGTACTCGGCTTGATCTCGAAGTAATTTGCTGCAGTGGTGGGTGGTTGGATCCCTATAAGTGCGGCTGCCACATTTGGATTGGCAAATGACCGCATAGGCACCCTCTCCGGAGGTGGTGGAGGTGGGTCATTGCGAGGAGGTCTCTCGTCACCCATCTTCAGATGCCTTTTAACTTTTGATTCTTTTCGTAAACGGCGGGCGGTTCTTTCGATTTCCGGATCGATCGGTTCGATTTTCTCCCCTCGGGTTTTTCTTGGCATAAACCAATTAGTACCTGAAACAGAGCGTGAACAAACTTAACAATCCAAAAACTGAAATGATGAAAAAAAATAACAAATGAAAAAAAAATGTTCAATCTAATAGCGCTTATAGCTGGTAGTGCTATCAGTTGCAACTAGTTCCCCGACAACGGAGCCAAAAACTTGATAGGCGGGGTATCACCCCCCCTAAATCTAACCGCAAGTGTACGGGTCGAAGTCAAGTAATAGTACTAGAAAGTACGAGTATCGAATCACGGGGAACTAGGAACTAAGTATCACAATTACCATAAACTCTATTAACCGAACGATCGATATTTTGAGAGGTTGTTTATAACTAATTAATTTCAAGTAAATAAATCAAACACGAGACAATAGACAGCTTGAGGAACTTCTGATAGAGAAAACAGCTGAGGGTTGGAAATCCTATGGTTCTCACATATAAACATCTAACTCAACACAATTACCAGTCTTTCTCTTTAATGAATACCCAATCTTTAGATCACCGTTGTTCTTTCTCAAGCAACATCGGTTTTTAATTCAAAGTATGGTTCTTTCTCAAGCAACCACAGTTTTTATCTTGAAAATACAAGTTTTATCTCTCGATCTCAACCTATGTAATTCAAAATACATTAAGCGCAAGATTTAATGGGACTAAGGCTTACTCGGAATATCTCTATCTCCTTTCTCACCTCAGGCATGCAATTTTCTAGTTCTATTCGACAATTAATTCTCTCGAACTTAATTGAAGATAACAAAATGATTGGAAGCTAGCTACACTCACAAAAGCATTAAAAACCAAATTGCATACATTCATTAAAAGAGAAAAATTGATAACGTATTACGTCATCCGTTCATATGTTCAAACCTAATTCAATCCAACCCCCAACATCTAAAATTAGTTCATGTTGGTGGTTGATACAAACTTAAGAAAAGAGAATGAAACTGTGTGTGCAAACATGGTGATGATGATTGTGATGAATGGAATGGTGTACTCCCTTCTCTCGTGATCGTATCTACTTTGCGTCGTGAACGTCTCCTCTATTGATTCTCTATCGGGGTTCCAAGAGGTGTTAAAAGTCTCCCAAAATCGCCCCTGGACTGCTGCCGTTCGTCGTGTGCTGAATAATGACCTAAAACCCGGAAAAAACATAGCTTAAATTCGCAAAACAGTGCGTGCCGCGGTTTGCAAACCGCGCGCCAAACCGCGCGGTGGTGTGGAGCAGTGTGTGCCGCGGTTTGCAAACCGCGCGCCACCAAACCGCGCGGCGTGGAACAGTGCGTGCCGCGGTTTTGGTTCGCGGTTTTGGGTCCTGGGCTTCCGTTGGCTTCGTTTTGGACTCTTTTTAGGCTCTTTTTCACTTCTTTTCTCGATGATTGCTTTCCTTTAAGATTACCTGCACATTCCACTAGATAAACCATAAAATTCCGCCTCTTTGCTTAAATACAAGCCAATCTCATTGGTTTGAGCACTGAAAATAACGCCAAAAAGTGGCGTTATCAGCGTCCTACTTACGTTTTCTTGGAGTTTCTTATGTTCTCTGTTTCAGGAAAATGGCGAATAACGAACAAGTCGCTGTCCCAACACCTGAGGGGCTCGAAAATGCACAAGATGCACCTGAAACATTCAACGATTATCGCCTGGAGGAAGTCGTTCTAGATTCAAGAACATGCTGATTGTTTCGCCTGGTCGCATGAAGATATGGTCAGTATAGATCCTGACGTCATCTCTCACAAGCTCAACGTCGACCCATCGTTCAAACCTATCAAGCAGAAGCGACGGAAATTCGCTCCTGAAAGGAATAAGGTGATAAATGACGAAGTCGACAATCTTCTCAAGACAGGGAAGATTCGAGAGGTAAAATACCCCGAATGGCTTGCTAACGTCGTGGTGGTAGCGAAGAAGAATGGAAAGTGGAGGGTCTGTATCTACTTCACAGATCTCAATAAAGCCTGTCCAAAAGATCCTTTTCCATTACCTCATATCGACGCCATGGTCGACGCGACAGCTGGGCACGAACTACTGACGTTCATGAATGCCTATTCCGGATACAATCAAATCTTAATGCACGTCGAGGACCATGAAAAACCGCATTTATGACAGACCGAGGTATTTACTGTTATAAAGTTATGCCTTTCGGACTAAAAAATGCAGGTTCTACCTACCAGCGTCTAGTGAATAAAATGTTTAAAGACCATCTCGGCAACACGATGGAAGTGTATATCGACGACATGCTGGTCAGGTCAAAACAAGCGATCGACCATGTCGAGTATCTGAGGCAATCGTTTGATATCCTTAGAAAGTATAGCATGAAGCTCAACCCGATAAAATGTTCTTTCGGTGTCAGCGCTGGGAAATTCCTGGGCTATATGGTCACTCGCCTAGGCATCGAAGCCAATCCCGACCAGATCAAAGCCATTGTCGAGATCAAATCTCCTCGGAATTTCAAAGAAGTCCAAAGGCTCACTGGTCGGGCAGCAGCTCTAAACAGGTTCATCTCCCGATCTTCAGATAAATGTCATCTATTTTACAACGTCCTCAGGAAAAACAGAGGCTTCGACTGGACCGACGATCATGAACAGGCATTGCAAAAGCTCAAAAAGTACATGACGTCGCCTCCCTTATTGTCGAAACCTCGCGATCATGAAATCTTGCAACTATATTTGGCTGTTAGTCCAAACGCGGTAAGTGTTGTCCTAACACGAGAAGATGAAAAGCAGCAACTGCCAATCTATTATGTAAGTAAATCTCTTCTGGATGCAGAAACCAGGTATTCCTCTATGGAAAAATTGCTCTTGTCGCTAGTCACAGCTGCTAAAAAACTGCGACATTATTTTGAGTCGCATCCCATTACTGTCGTAACTAACTTCCCTCTTAAGTCTGTCTGAAGAAAACTTGAGTTGACAGGTCGCTTAGCAAAATGGAGCATATATCTCAGCAGCTACGACATTGACTTCAAGCCCAGGACCGCGATCAAGTCGCAAGCCTTGGCCGACTTCATTGCTGACTACAGCCCTGAATTGGAGAAAGAAGCAGAGCTCGAGGTATCGACTGTGGCGACTCACGACGACGTGCCCTAGATCTTACATGTCGATGGGTCATCCAACATTAGAGGCTCAGGACTAGGCGTCATCTTAAATTCGCCACAGGGGGGCAAGATGGTATACTCGGTTCGATGCGATTTCAAGACTACCAACAACGAAGCTGAATACGAAGCCCTGCTCATAGGAATGAATATGGCCTACGACTCGGGGGCAACTGCGTTACATGTCAAAAGTGACTCTCTCCTGGTGGTGAATCAGATCAATGGAGAATTCGCGGCCAAAGATTCAAAAATGACAGCATACCTGAAGGTAGCAAAAGAGAAATCCGAAAAATTTAAATCTTTTTCTATCGAGCAAATCCCGAGAGACCAGAATACTCAAGCCGACGCTTTAGCAAATCTCGGGTCTACTTTAGTCGAACCCATATTCGACGTTATCCCCATGATCCATCTGACGACATCGTCTATCGAAAACATCGATGTCGTCTAGATCGAGGACGAAAAAGATGATCGGTCGTGCGACATCCGAAATTTCCTTATGCACGACCAACTCCCAGAAGACAAGATGGAAGCCCGGAAGATCAGATTCAAAGCATCTAAATACACCATAATTGGAGATAAGCTCTATCAACGATCATCGACAGGATTAAACCTAAGATGCGTCATTAGCAAGAGTCAGGTCCAAAAAATCCTTCATGAGATGCATGACGGCGAATGTAGCAATCATTCCGGTGGTCGCAGTTTGGCTAATCGTATCTCTCGACAAGGGTAATTTTGTCCAACATTGCGACAAGACGCCGTCAAGTACGTCTAGAACTGTGACCCTTGTCAACGACATGCAGGTATGTCACATAAACCCTCTGAACCCTTGCACTCGACACTCATCCCATGGCCCTTCATGAGGTGGGGAATGGATATTGTTGGCAAGCTACCCCCGGCCCCGGGACAAAAGGTATTCCTCCTGGTACTCACCGATTATTTTTCCAAGTGGGTTGAGGCGGCTGCTTTTTCCCAAATCAGGGACAAGGAAGTCATCTCTTTTATCCAGACTAACATCATATGCAGATTTGGGATTCCATCCGAAATCGTCTGTGACAACGGATCCCAATTCTTAAGCGACAGGACCCAACAATTTTGCGAAGACAGGAGCATCAAGTTGACAACCTCGACTCCCAGATACCCTCAGGCGAACGGACTTGCTGAATCAAGTAATAAGACCATTATAGCTTCGATCAAGAAAAGGTTAAAAGCTGCAAAAGGAAGACGGGTCGAAGAACTCCCTTCAGTCCTATGGGCAAATCGCACAACACCGCGCACGTCCACAGGACAAACCCCTTTCTCTCTCGTCTACGGTTGCGAAGCAGTCCTACCAATCGAAGTCCAGCTCCCAACTTCGAGGCATACTTCCGTCGACCACAACATGATTGATTTAAATTATGATATCGACGCCCTCGAAGAGCTTAGAGAATCGGCCTTGATCAGAATGGCATCTCAGAAGCAAGCAGTCGAGCGACATTTCAATAAACACGTCAAAATCAAAGTCTTTCAAGAAGGGGATTACGTCCTCCGTCGAGTGTTCCAAAACACTCAAGAACTCAATGCCGGTAAACTTTCTATTAAATGGGAAGGTCCTTACCGCATCTCCGAAGTCGTTGGTAAAGGAGCCTATCGACTCCAAACTCTCGACAATCAAGAAATCCCACGCAGTTGGAATGCGACGCACTTGAAAAAGTATTTTTTCTAAAATCATCTTCCTCTCATGCAACTTAATTGTTTTATCACAGGGGCACATGATTCAAATTTCATCATGAAAATTGATTACACGATCATAAGGTTCGAGCGACCTCTTGATCTGAGTTTCTAGATTCAGAAAATTTTGTACGTTCTAACACGTCAATAGTAGAGCCTATCAATACAAGTCAAACGTATGATATTTCAATCGTTATATTGCTATGAATGCCTAAGTCGCACGATTCTTCGCTCATTCTATACTTAACAAAGTTATGCGGTTGATATTACATCTATCTACGACATATATAAATCGAAGTAAAAATTCGACAGAAGGATGAAATTCATTTACGAAATGAACGATTACATAGGAGCGACCGACGGTCGAGTATACAAAGTTAAAATGGCTCGACCACCAACGGTCGAGACATGAAAAAACATAGCATTTCTATAAATCTAGAGAGGAGCGTCGATCGTATGCTCAGTCTCGACCTTCAAATCCTCGTCATACCCGAAAATACGCCAAGAAGCTAATGCAAGGATCAAACGAGTATGTTAGGCGACACCCTACGCCGCAACATTTTCAGAATGCGGCTCTTAAGATTAATGTTAGGGTTAGAGGAAGAAATATGATCTTCTCGAAGGTCGACTTCCAGTCCAACATCTCTTCTATCTTCGCATATCTAACAAAAGAAGATTGAAACATCTGTAAAATACAAAAGAGGTATGTTAAACAAACATTCAGTGGAAACATTGGGAACACGAGTTTCGAAAGAAAAATTCACAAAGAACGCTAGTCCAGCTAAACGCGATCCCGTCTCTTCGATGGAGATCTTTTGAAAACGCTCCTTGAAAGATAAGAGCTGATATTTTCCCAGATGCGGAAATGACTTCGTCCCATCAAGGACACAGCCAGTCAAGAGGATCGACGACAACGTAAAGTTGATCGTCACGACTTCCTCCTCACCCTCTCCCGTCCTTATACCCTTTCCCCCGACGGCTGACGAAAGGGTCGACGTGGATACAGAGGACATCGTCGCCAGATGCACAAGATCTACGAACGTCGCGTCTATCGCAATAAAAGTCTACATCGACTCGGACATAATCATTCTCAAAGAGCCTCCAATCTTGGAAGGTTTAAGAGAAATTGAGAAGCTATACCTCGTATGGACACTCAAAAATTTCGAAAAGTATTGAGCAAAGAACAAGCAAGAGTTCAAAGAAGAATTCTGCACTAAGAAACTTTTCAAGAGGATATAAAAAGAAATGATCCATTATGATCCATATTTATGCAATCGATCGTGTCAGGTCAAGCCCTTTGATGATCACCACGCGTCCCCGTCTTTTCGTATGACCACACGGATCGTTGACACCTGTCCAAGACAGCTGGTAAGCACAATCGTGCGTCAGTATGGCGTTACGACCTCGTTTTCTCTTTGACTTCTCGTTCAGTTAGAATCGAACCAATTCGGTTCCGAGACAACCAAGGTATTTTTCAACACAGAACCCTGAAACACCCGACGAGCAAAATTTAAAATTCGAATTTGCCATCCTACTTTCAAATTTTGGGGGTAAACTGTTTGGGCAAAATTTCACAGGTCTCGACCACGACCAGAAATGGTAAGACACATGTTACGAGCTATATCCTGTATTAAGATAAGGTTCCGACGAAGACCCAAAGAACCTCCGTCGTCCCTCCTAAAAGGTAAGTCGAGAGTTCCTCGCGATACTCGACCTCGACGTCGCCCGTTCCGCACGACCGTCACATAAAATCGTGCGACCTCGACCGACTAACGCGTTATACAACTGTTACGTTTGTTCAATGTTTAATGCAGGAGTCAAGCATCATTAATGGACAACGGCTATAAACCGACGAAATCGGTTATGAGCATCTAAACTCACATTGAAGACGAAGACCGTTACAACAATCATCAAAGATCTTAATGATTCAATTAAAGTCATCCGAAGACTATAAAATCCCAGCTCAATCATCAGTTCAGGACATCTGATCAACATCGAATAATACAGAAAGAAGAGAAAGAACAATAGCATCGAACAACAGAAGCAAACACAAACACTTGAAGAATATTCATTCGTAGCAAAGAGATCATTCATAGAAGATCGCTCTCGACGCACGACTCTGAGTCTCGACCAACAGTTTATACATAGTTTTTACACACGACGCACATTGTTTTTACATTCCAAACACTTGTACTTTACATTTCGAAGTCTTTCCTTCATTTGTATTGTAATCTCTGTACGATCGACACCCGGAACACCAAGGACATCGCCCCTGATTGGCGACCAAGTGCAGCGACGACATCCACTGTCGTCCGCAGGTTTTTTCCTCGTTGAGGTTTTTCCTGCGTCATCAAATCCTTTGTCTCATTTACATTTTTGTCTTTGTCGCACGCCTTTGTCGAACGATTCCTTTCTTTAGTTGTTAAAGTCCACATCGACCTTAAGTTTATCCCTTTGGTGCGATTTTTGGCATTAACAACTGTCGACTCACACGGAGTCGACCGCGGTTTTTTCCCTCGTTTTGGGGTTTTCCGCATCACCAAATTCCTTGTCTCTTTTACTTTTTCCACGCAATTGTGTTATTTGTCTTGAGATACGTTTCTTTAGTTGTTAAATGTCCACATCGACCTTAAGTTGTACTTTTGTGCGATTTTTGGCATTAACAGTGGTCGTACAAAAGAAGAATGGGAAGTGGCGCGTCTGCATCGACTTCACAGACCTTAATAAGGCATGTCCTAAAGATCCGTTTCCACTACCCCACATCGACGCTATGGTTGACGCGACTGCACGACATGAACTCCTGACGTTCATGGATGCTTATTCTGGGTATAACCATATATTGATGCACAACGAAGACCAAGAGAAGACTGCTTTCATGACAGACAAAGGCATCTATTGTTATAAAGTCATGCCTTTTGGTTTGAAGAATGCAGGTTCGACCTATCAACGATTGGTTAACAAGATGTTCGAAGAGCATCTTGGCGACACCATGGAGGTCTACATTGACGATATGCTTGTCAAATCCAAGCAGGCTTCCGACCATATCCATCATCTGAAGAAATCCTTCGACATCCTGCGAAAATATCAGATGAAATTGAATCCTACGAAATGTTCTTTCGGAGTTAGCGCAGGGAAATTCCTGGGCTATATGGTCACACGACGAGGCATAGAGGCGAACCTAGATCAGATCAAGGCCTTGATAAACATCAAGTCACCTAGAAATTTCAAAGAGGTCCAACGACTCACGGGTCGTGTGGCCGCTTTAAATCGCTTCATCTCACGATCATCAGATAAATGTCGTTTGTTCTATAACGTCTTACGAAAAACCAAGGGCTTCGACTGGACGGACGATCACGAGTAAGCATTACAATGATTGAAAGAATATATGGCCGTCCTGCCATTACTTTCGAAACCAGAAGAGCACGAGATCCTATAACTGTACCTCGCCGTAAGCCCTCACTCCGTAAGTGTCTTCTTAACTAGAGAGGACGACAGGCAGCAAATGCCGATTTACTACGTCAGTAAGTCTCTATTGGACGCAGAAACCCGATATACGTCCATGGAAAAATTACTTTTGTCGCTAGTGACAGCAGCAAAGAAGTTAAGACACTACTTTGAATCCCTTCCCATTACCGTCGTGACAAGCTTTCCTCTTAAGTCGGCCCTGAGAAAACCTGAGCTATCAGGACGACTAGCGAAATGGAGTATATACCTCAGTAGCTACGATATTGACTTTAAACTTCGCACAACAATAAAGTCGCAGGTCTTGGCTGATTTCGTCGCTGACTTCAGTCCTGAAATGGAAAAAGAAGCACATATCGAGACTTGTACTGTGGCGACTATAAGCGACACGACTTGGGTACACCATGTCGACGGTTCCTCAAACTCTAGAGGAGCAGGTCTTGGTGTCGTCTTAAAGTCCCCACAAAGGGGGCAAGATAGTGTACTCCATACGATGCAGTTTCAAAGCTACTAACAACGAGACGGAATACGAAGCTCTGATCGTGGGCATGAATATTGTTTGGGCAAAATTTCACCAGTCTCACTCTCGACCACGACCAAAGCATTAAGAACATGTATTACACTTCTCCCTAAACACAAGTCAAATCATAAGCACTTTGTCATTTGAACAAAGCCAAAAGACAAACGTACCTCTCGACCTAGACCGTCGTGTAGAAACACACGACCTTGACCAACTAACGTATGATTCTTCTGTTACGTTTTCCTCATTTAATGCAGGTCAAAAGACATTCATGGCCAACGGACGAAAACCGACAGAGCAATTATGAGCATTAAACTACGGAGACCGTAGCGACCGTTATTAGAAGAATTCATGGAGTCATTAAATGCATTCGAAGACTATAAATATGAAGACAAAGTCATCATTGGCACATCATCGAATTCTGGAACTACACACTGCGTACTCAAGAACACACAAAACAAAGAACTCTCTCTCGAAGAATCGCTCTCGACGCACGGCATTCGCACACGACACGCAGTTTTTACACACGACACACGCTGTTTTTACATTCAAAACACTTGTTACTTTACATTTAATGTATTTCCTTTCATTTGTATTGTAATCTCTGTACGATCGACACCAGTAACAAAGGACATCACCCCTGTTTGGCGATCATAGTGCAGCGACGACTCCCACAGCCGTCCGCGGGTTTTTCCTCGTTGAGGTTTTTCCCGCGTCACCAAAAGCCTTGTCTATTTTACATTTTCTGTCTTTAACGCACCGTCTTATTGAACGATTCCTTTCTTTAGTTGTTAAGCTCCACAATCAACCTTAAGTTATCCTTCTGGACGATTTTGGCATTAACAGTTTGGCGCCCACCGTGGGGCCCCATCTAAAGAAAATCTTCGACAAACGTGTGTTTTACTAACGGTTTCTCGGAGTTTTCTCTGGTTTTTGTTTCGGGAGAATTGCAGCCCCAGTAAATCAAGAGCATGTCCTTGCCTAGATGCACTAGGAGCTGGAGGTCGTGCGAAATCAAATCAACGCCATGGCCGAGCAGAGTCGGAGAGCAGCTGAGGAATCCCTTCGGACCGCAGAATGGTCCACGACCATTCGTCCAGGATCCAGGCCAAGGATCGTTTGGTCAGAATCCGGGGTCTGCTCCATTTGTCCATAACCAGGTCCGTTCATGCAGAACCAGCAGCCGGGGGCGTTCAATCCAAATCCCCAGTCTGGGCATGTGCCTCCTTATCATATTAGGCCGCAACCGTTTCAGAACGGGTCGCTGTTAATGCCAAAAATCGTCCAAAAGGATAACTTAAGGTTGATTGTGGAATTTAACAACTAAAGAAAGGAATCTTTCGACAAAGCGTACGATAAACGTGAAAAATGTAAACGAGACAGAGATTTGGTGACGCGGGAAAAACCTCAACGAGGAAAAAACCCGCGTACGACTGTGGAAGTCGTCGCTGCATTATGGTCGCCAAACAGGGGCGATATCCTTGTGTTTCAGGGGTCGATCTGTGACAACTGTCCAATTTACACCTCAAGTTAGAACTACACTGGATATTTCAATTATTCATGTCATAGTTCACACAGTGCAATTTTTAGCAGTAAACTCGGTACGGTAGGAAAATTTGAGAAATTTTGCCTAGAAACCCCTTGATTTAGGAAATTATCCATAAATCCAATAAAATGCCAACTTAAGCTACAATTATACCACAAGTATTATATAATTAACAACTTGATCTATTTTCAACTAAATTATATAAATACTTTACTTTTATATAATTACTTTGCTATTTATAATTTATGAGAAAATACTTGTGTTTTAAAAATAAATCAAAAAGACAAGATTTGACTTTATTATTGCATCACACCACACCCCCCCCATGGAGAGGCCGCCCCCCCTCTCTACTCTTTATGTATTTCTTTTTGGCTATCACAATTCATTTACACAACAATTCATTCTCTCTCTAAATTCTCACACAAGAATTCTCTCTTCTTTCTCTCTCCATCTTCATCCATCTTCATCAAATCTTCATCCACAAATTCAGCCTCTAAACACCTATTTTCAAAGAGATAAAAGTGTTCAAGGTAAATACAAGTGTATTGGATGAAATCCACACACTCTCTTTTGTCTAAATTTTCATTTCTTGCATTTTCTTATGAATGTTCTTCACCTTCTTCTACATTTCTTTAATATTGTTAAAAATCATCTTTACACATCTTAATGTTTGTAGATTTACCACCATAACACTTGCATGTTAGTAAAAAGGTGGTGAATCCATAATCAAACCCATGTTAAGATCAAAGATGAACTTTTAAACACATGCATGTAGTTTTCTTGAAACATCCATACCTTTTGATTCAAAGGTTTCATGAGTGGATCTTTAAATCCATTAAAAACATGTTTTAACCAACATGCATGAGCTAAAAATACAAAATTTTATGATACATGATGAAGATCTTGACATAAACACCAAAAAGAACCATTTTCAAGATTTAAAAAAGATGAGATGATGGGTAACTTGCATGTAGTTTAAATGGCTCAAAAACCTGTTTTGGAACTGAAAATAAATGTATGGGGATGAGTCAAATCGTATTTTGCATGCAAAGGAATATGAATTTTGGGTAAAAAGTCAATATAGGTGCACATGCACAAAGGGTGGTTTTGACAGCTTGCTGCCAGATTCCACACCTCTTTTCAAAGGGTCATATCTCACTCAATAATACTCCAAATTAAGTAATTTTTTTCTGGAAATTATTTTTATATGTTAGGATTCAAACCCAAGTGGTTTCACTCAAAAACTCAAATATTTCGTCTACCAAACAGTCTTCACAAAAACAGTGCGCAAACAGCAACGTTTTCTGTCGAGTTTTACGTCAAGTATTTTTTCATGTACTTAAACACTTCTAAAAATTATTAAAATTATGCCAAAAGTTTCCTAACTCATTATACCACTTGGACATAAAATATCTTGACCTAACTATACCTGAAAGTTATCCAAAAATGGACACAAAGTGACACCAAAATCTGGACAGCAAAGGACAATTTTCTTGTTATGATTGAAAGTTAACTCTTGATCCCATTTCATTATTTTATGATGAAATTGTGGAATACATATATATGTATACTATATATTTATATATTTATGCATTTTATATACTCTTGATCCCATTTCATTATTTTATGATGAAATTGTGGAATATATATATATGTATACTATATATTTATATATTTATGCATTTTATATACTCTTGATCCCATTTCATCATTTTATGATGAAATTGTGGAATATATATATACTATATATTTATATAATTATGCAATTTATATACTTTAAACCTTTTTCATCATTATTATGATGAAATTGTGGTATATATAAATATATATATGTACTATACATTTATAAATTTATGCACTTTAAATACTTCATCTTTACATTTTGAACCCTTTTTATCATTCTTATGATAAAATTTCGGTATACATATATATACTATTTATAAAGTCTTTGGACCCTTTTCGTTACTTATTGTGACGAAATTGCGGTAACTTTAATCTAACCAGAATCAAGCATACTTATGTTACGATTACAAATGTTGGTAACTCCATACGATTTATAATATTTAATACACAATAAAGGCATTTTATGACGATTTGGATAGTTAGTACCGAACCTTCGAAATTAAAAACTCACTAATGACCTTACGTTCATAGGTTTGAAGTAGGATCATCTCGAAGTATTTGTGGGAGATTCCCGGATTCTATCGCTTATCAAGTGAGTTATCACAGCCCCTTTTTCAATATTTTACATATTTGGGGTGAAAAGCATGTCGTTATTACAACTACTTTACGCACCGGTTAACTCGTTTTCTTGAAAATGTAAACCTTGCTATATTCTTTTATGCTTTATGGTATGTATAGGTTACACATGTTGTAAGTTTTTGAGCTTTTCTCTATCGTACGTAAGTCCCCATTTGACTCTACGTTACCCGTTTAACTCACGAGTGTGAGCCGTTGGTAATTATGGATAGCGCTATTTGGTTGACACCCCACTCACAAGTCGCGCTTGTTTGAGTGCATAATTATTGTTGTTCGTGCGCATTGTTGACGATAGAACATGCGTTGGGGCGGCTGTCATATAGGTCGGGTAACAGGCTCACTACTTAAACATAATACATACTATTTCCATGAGCAAGTATTTTTTTTCATAACCGGTTGCCTTATCCACTTGTGCGGATTTAAACTATTTTGCTATGATAAACAATATTGTACTCGTTAAACCTGTGATCTCACCAACTAGTGCATTAGTTGACCTTTTCATTGACATGCTTTTCAGGAGAACGTCTTTAAGGTTGGGATCTAGGAAGGCTACACGTGATGAAGCTTTCTTCATTATCTTTTAATTATGTCATTTCCCCTTTTGAAAAACGATTGTAAAAGACAATGTCTTCATCTTTGAAATGTATTTTGATGGTTGGTGTGATCTTGTAACGTTTGCTATGAAACTTGAGCTGCACATCCCGTGTTTCCGCTTTAGCGGGGTGTGACAGATTTGGTATCAGAGCCAAAGGTTATAGAGAATACCGGTTTTCCTTTGGAAAACTACAACTATAACCAAAAACGGGAAAGAACACTTAAATTACTAAACATGTTGCTAGTATAACTAATTCGGGTATTGCATCATCGGTCTTTAATTAAACAAAGCCTGATCACCTATGTTTAATTAAAGAAAGAGTAATGTGAGACCGAAAATGGATATACTAGGAATATGTGTGTTTTCGCACATGATGCTTCACGTTGTATGCCTAGTATGAGCGTAGTTATTGCCTATAGTATGCAATAGTATAGTGCGTCTAGCCTTTATATTTGCGCGATAGTAATGTTATACACTCTTACTTCAGTACCACTATGTCATCATCGTCATCACACTCTTACTTCAGCACCACTATGTCGTCATTGTCATCATCACACTCTCAACCCTCCTACACGCCGTCGAGCGAGCGATCATCGGAAGGCGAACAAGACCCGTATGATGGACCGAGGATACCACCGACTGTGGTTCCACCGCAACCCACTCCTATAGTGATACAACCAAACTCTAGAGGGCCACGTACGAGACTAACCGCTAGGAAAAGCATTCCTATACCTAGACGAGTGAGTTTGAGGTCCGATCGGCAAGAGGCGCCGGAACCCTCGTGAGTTATCGAAGGAGTGCCTATTGGTCGTACGTCTAGCATGACCTGGGCCGAAGAGCAGCACCTTAGGGCTGTGACAGCGGGTTTGCACGGATGTCAAATGAGGGTCAGTCACCAGAGTCAAGTCCTAACGGAGCTAGTAGAGTTAAGTGTATGCGGGTTTGCACGGATGTCAAATGAGGGTCAGTCACAGCGGGTTTGCACAGATGTCAAATGCGGGTTTTGACCAACATGTCGTCTGACGCCCTAAACGGAGCGAGAATAGCTCAGAGGATAGCTTTACGGGCCGAGATAATGTGCATAGTACTAGTGTGCTACTGATGTTATTGGTGTTGTAGGTTTTGATTGAAGTGTATCGGGGCGGATATTGACGTGGATGGTGGAAGATTTAGAAAACGAATTTTTTTATTTCTAGCTGTTTCAACCTTGTATTTCAGTTTGTAATTCTGTACTGATGTACGATGCACATCAGAAATTTTGTATCAACGGCTATTATTAACAACCTTAATGAAAAGGCAATTTCGCATTTTAATTACATATGTGTCGAACATGTGACAGTTATTCTTTTTATTTATTTCCAATATTTCGAAATTACAAATGTATTCTTTACAAAACATCCGACTTTATCTACTCAAAATTTTAACCAAATCGATATTTGCAAATGTGTTTTAGAAAAATGCCACCAAGAAGATCCACACGTCGCACGGGAGAAAATCCTGATGATCAAAACCCCGATATTGCCCAGATCATAGCTCAACGTATCCAAGAGGCGATACCCGACATCGTAACCCAAGTCACCGCGGGCATCAATGAGCGTCATAGGAATGTCAATGTGGGAGGAGGAACTCCCAATGATGTTCATGACAGTAGAGGATGCAGCTACAAGACATTCATAACTTGCAAGCCCAAGAAATTTCACGGAACCGAGGGTGCTACAGGATTACTTTCATGGTTTGATAGCATGAAGTCGGTACTCCATATCAGTTAGTGCTCAGAGAATCGCATGGTGGAATATGCGGCCTGCCAGTTCCAGAAGCGAGCTTTGACTTGGTGGAACATTCTAGTCCAAACCCGTAGAAGGGAGGAAGCTTACAAGCTGTCCTGGACTGAGTTTAAGGAATTACTCATTGAGGAATACTGTCCCAAGAGCGAAGTTCAGAAATTGGAGGCTGAACTTTGGGATCTTACCATGGTTGGTTCGGGGATAGATCGATACACCGCTCGTTTTCACGAACTTGCAAAGTTAGTGCCCCACATGGTTACCCCGGAGAGCAAACAGATCGACCGATATTTGTATGGATTGGCCCCGGAGATCCGAGGGATGGTTAAGTCAGCAAGTCCGACCACGATCCAAGCCGCAGTGGCATTAGCAACTAGTTTGACCCATGATGCGGTCAGGGCAGGAACTCTGACTCAGAAAGGTGTCGGTAGTAAGAGAAGGCCAGAGAGTCAGTCAGGAAAGGCGATTTGAAGTAGTTCAAGTAGGAACAAGAAAGTAGTGGGAAACTTTGGGATGAATGCTAAGGAAGAAGGGCGTTACCATAGACCCCTCCCGAAATGCAATCAGTACAATTTGCATCATGAAGGAACCTGTCCCACCTGTGGCATTTGTAAGCAAAAGGGTCATTTCACCCGGCACTGCAAGACGGGAAAGATTGTAAAGGAGGAAGGAAGGGTATGCTATGAGTGCGGAAGTCCAAATCACTTCCGGAATGTGTGCCCAAGGCTAAAAAGGGGACCAACCAATAACAACGCTGGGTATCAAGCAAGGCAAGCCATTCAGGGAAACCAAGGAGGACAAGCTCGAGGACGGGCATTTGTTTTAGGAGCAGGAGAAGCATGCCGAGACCCCAATGTAGTGACAGGTACATTCCTCCTAAACGATTATTACACGTCAGTATTATTTGACACTGGTGCCGATAAGAGCTTTGTTTCGTTAGAATTTAGGCCTTTGATCAATCTAGAATCTAAGAAAATGCCGAATGCTTATATTGTTGAGGTTGCTAATGGATATGAGTTAGAAGCTAAGGATGTAATCTTAGGCTGTACTTTGAACTTAGCTGATAAGCTATTTAGCGTTGATCTTATTCCAATTGAATTAGGGAGTTTCGACGTAGTGATAGGCATGGATTGGTTATCTAAAAATCGAGCAGAGGTTAGTTGTTTTGAAAAGACTGTCAAGTTACCATTACAAGGCGGAGAAACCCTTGTTGTTTAAGGAGATAGAGCTGGAAGGAGCCTAAAGATAGTGTCATGTATGAAGGTCCATAAGTATTTGAGAAAGAAGTGTGTTGCATTTTTGGCACACGTAGTCGAGAAGAAGTCTGAGGAGAGGCGAGTCCAAGATATTCATGTGGTGAAGGATCACCCAGAAGTATTTCCAGACGATTTGCCTGGACTTCCACCGTTTAGACAAGTCGAATTTCAGATTGACCTTATACCCGGAGCGGCGCCTGTAGCCAAGGCCCCATATCGTTTAGCACCTGCCGAAATGCAGGAGTTGTCGAATCAACTTCAGCAACATCTGGATAAAGGATTCATTCGACCAAGTTCATCACCCTGGGGAGCCCCGATTCTCTTCGTCAAGAAGAAGGGTGGATCGTTTCGAATGTGTATCGATCATAGGGAACTAAATAAGATAACAATCAAGAACCGATATCCTCTCCCCCGAATAGACGATTTGTTCGACCAGTTGCAGGGTGCAACTTACTTCTCGAAGATTGACCTTCGATCGGGATATCATCAGTTAAGAGTCCGAGAGGAAGACATTCCTAAAACAGCTTTTAGAACTCGCTATGGACACTACGAGTTTTTAGTTATGCCATTTGGATTGACGAACGCGCCAGCTGTGTTTATTGATCTAATGAATAGAGTATGTAGGCCATACCTTGATAAGTTTGTGATTGTATTCATCAATGATATATTGATCTATTCTCAGAGTGAGAAAGATCATGAGCAGCATCTAAAAGTGATTCTAGAACTTCTCAAGGAGCAGAAACTGTATGCCAAATTCTCTAAGTGTGAATTTTGGATTCGGGAAGTACATTTATTAGGTCACGTGATTGGAGAAAAAGGGATTCACGTGGACCCGGCTAAAGTGGAAGCCATTAGGAAATGGGAAGCCCCAAGGACTCCAACGGAAATTCGCCAATTTCTAGGTTTGGCAGGATATTATCGGCGTTTTATCGAGAATTTCTCTAAGATCGCTAAACCCCTCACCACGATAACCCAAAAGGATAAGGAATTCGTTTGGGGAGCTTCACAAGAAGAAGCGTTTCAACTTTTGAAGAAAAAGTTGTGCCATGCACCGATTTTAGCTTTACCGGAAGGAACGGAAAATTTTGTGGTGTATTGTGACGCATCACATCAGGGATTAGGTTGCGTATTGATGCAAAATGTTAAGGTGATAGCATACGCCTCGAGACAATTAAAAGTTCATGAGATGAACTATACCACGCACGATTTGGAACTCGGAGCTGTGGTATTCGCTCTAAAGATATGGAGACATTATCTATATGGTACCAAGTGCACTATTTTCACTGATCACAAGAGTCTTCAACACATCTTTGATCAAAAGATGCTTAATATGAGGCAAAGAAGATGGGTAGAACTGCTCAGTGACTACGATTGTGAGATACGTTACCACCCAGGTAAGGCCAATGTGGTAGCTGATGCCCTGAGTAGGAAAGAAAGGGTAAAACCTTCACGAGTCCGAGCATTAGGAGTGCTGGTTCAAACAAGTTTGAAAACCCAGATTTTTGAAGCCCAAGTCGAAGCAATGAAGTCTGAAAACGTGAAAAACGAGACTCTTCATGGTTTAGAGGCTAGATTTGAAACTAAGATTGATGGAGTACGTTACTTTAAGGACAGAGTATAGATCCCAAAGGCTGACAACCTACGGGAAATGATATTGGAGGAGGCTCATAAATCTAAGTACTTAATTCACCCAGGAGCAGATAAGATGTACAAGGATTTAATGGAGTACTATTGGTGGCCAGGAATGAAAAAGGATATTGCCATATATGTAGGGAAATGCATAACTTGCTCAAAGGTCAAGGCTGTTTATCAAAAGCCATCAGGATTGTTGCAACAACCGAAGATTCCCCAGTGGAAGTGGGAGCAAATCACTATGGATTTCATAACCAAACTTCCAAGAACTGCCAAAGGACACGACTCGATTTGGGTTATAGTAGATCGATTTACGAAGTCTGCACATTTCTTGCCTATTCGGGAAGACTATAAGATGGAGAAGCTTGCCCAAATCTATATCAACGAAATCGTCACGCGACATGGAGTCCCAGTTTCCATCATATCAGATAGAGATAGCCACTTCACATCTCGATTTTGGCAGTCACTTCAAAAAGCGTTAGGTACGCAATTGAATTTGAGCACGACCTATCATCCTCAAACAGATGGTCAGAGTGAGCGAACCATTCAGACATTGGAGGACATGCTTCGAGCATGTATGATAGACTTTGGAGGAAGTTGGGATAACCACTTGCCGTTAGTAGAGTTTTCCTACAACAATAGTTATCACACTAGTATTCAGTGTGCGCCATATGAAGCTCTGTATGGACGCAAGTGTCGAACACCTCTTTGTTGGTTAGAGATTGGAGATAGACAACTATCTAGTCCGGACATTGTTCAAGAAACCACCGACAAGATTGCAATCATCAGAGATAGGCTTAAAGCAGCTCAAGACCGTCAAAAGAGCTATGCGGACAATCGTAGGAAGCCTTTAGAATTCCAAGTTGGTGACAGAGTCTTTTTGAAAGTGTTCCATTGGAAGGGAACAATCCGGTTTGGGAAAAGAGGAAAACTGAGTCCACGGTATGTTGGACCATTCATGATCACAGAAAGAATTGGACGAGTAGCTTATAAGCTGGAATTGCCAATGGAGTTAAGTGCTATCCACAACACGTTTCACGTGTCAAACCTGAAGAAGTGTTTAGCTGACGAAGCAGTAACCGTGCCTTTGGAAGAAGTCCAAATCAACGATAAATTGCACATCGTAGAGGAACCAATGGAAATACTCGATAGGGAAATCAAGCGTCTTAAGTGAAGCAAAATCCCGATAGTAAAAGTCCATTGGAACACAAGGCGTGGGCCTGAGTACACTTGGGAATGGGAGGATTACATGATGCATAAGTATCCTCATCTCCTTGCTAGCAAACCTGTTAAAGCTAGTAACACTTGAATCTCCTTGCTAAGTACTCATTCTCTCTCTAAATTCTCACACAAGAATTCTCTCTTCTTTCTCTCTCCATCTTCATCCATCTTCATCAAATCTTCATCCACCTTCATCCACAAATTCAGCCTCTAAACACCTCTTTTCAAAGAGATAAAAGTGTTCAAGGTAAATACAAGTGTATTGGATGAAATTCACACACACTCTTTTGTCTAAATTTTCATTTCTTGCATTTTCTTATGAATGTTCTTCACCTTCTTCTACATTTCTTTAATATTGTTAAAAATCATCTTTAAACATCTTAATGTTTGTAGATTTACCACCATAACACTTGCATGTTAGTAAAAAGGTGGTGAATCCATAATCAAACCCATGTTAAGATCAAAGATGAACTTTTAAACACATGCATGTAGTTTTCTTGAAAAATCCATACCTTTTGATTCAAAGGTTTCATGAGTGGATCTTTAAATCCATTAAAAACATGTTTTAACCAACATGCATGAGCTAAAAATACAAAATTTTATGATACAGGATGAAGATCTTGACATAAACACCAAAAAGAACCATTTTCAAGATTTAAAAAAGATGAGATGATGGGTAACTTGCATGTAGTTTAAATGGCTCAAAAACCTGTTTTGGAACTGAAAATAAATGTATGGGGATGAGTCAAATCGTATTTTGCATGCAAAGGAATATGAATTTTGGGTAAAAAGTCAATATAGGTGCACATGCACAAAGGGTGGTTTTGACAGCTTGCTGCCAGATTCCACACCTCTTTTCAAAGGGTCATATCTCACTCAATAATACTCCAAATTAAGTAATTTTTTTCTGGAAATTATTTTTATATGTTAGGATTCAAACCCAAGTGGTTCACTCAAAAACTCAAATATTTCGTCTACCAAACAGTCTTCACAAAAACAGTGCGCAAACAGCAACGTTTTCTGTCGAGTTTTACGTCAAGTATTTTTTCATGTACTTAAACACTTCTAAAAATTATTAAAATTATGCCAAAAGTTTCCTAACTCATTATACCACTTGGACATAAAATATCTCGACCTAACTATACCTGAAAGTTATAAAAAAATGGACACAAAGTGACACCAAAATCTGGACAGCAAAGGACAATTTTCTTGTTATGATTGAAAGTTAACTCTTGATCCCATTTCATCATTTTATGATGAAATTGTGGAATACATATATATGTATACTATATATTTATATATTTATATATTTATGCATTTTATATACTCTTGATCCCATTTCATCATTTTATGATGAAATTGTGGAATATATCTATATATGTATAGTATATATTTATATATTTATGCATTTTATATACTCTTGATCCCATTTCATCATTTTATGATGAAATTGTGGAATATATATATATATATACTACATATTTATATAATTATGCAATTTATATACTTTAAACCCTTTTCATCATTATTATGATGAAATTGTGGTATATATAAATATATATATATATGTACTATACATTTATAAATTTATGCACTTTAAATACTTCATCTTTACATTTTGAACCCTTTTTATCATTCTTATGATAAAATTTCGGTATACATATCTATACTATTTATAAAGTCTTTGGACCCTTTTCGTTACTTATTGTGACGAAATTGCGGTAACTTTAATCTAACCAGAATGAAGCATACTTATGTTACGATTACAAATGTTGGTAACTCCATACGATTTATAATATTTAAATCACAATAAAGGCATTTTATGACGATTTGGATAGTTAGTACCGAACCTTCGAAATTAAAAACTCACTAGTGACCTTACGTTCATAGGTTTGAAGTAGGATCATCTCGAAGTATTTGTGGGAGATTCCCGGATTCTATCGCTTATCAAGTGAGTTATCACAGCCCCTTTTTCAATATTTTACATATTTGGGGTGAAAAGCATGTCGTTATTACAACTACTTTACGCACCGGTTAACTCGTTTTCTTGAAAATGTAAACTTTGCTATATTCTTTTATGCTCTATGGTATGTATAGGTTACGCATGTTGTAAGTTTTTGAGCTTTTCTCTATCGTACGTAAGTCCCCATTTGACTCTACGTTACCCGTTTAACTCACGAGTGTGAGCCGTTGGTAATTATGGATAGCGCTATTTGGTTGACACACCACTCACAAGTCGCGCTTGTTTGAGTGCATAATTATTGTTGTTCATGCGCATTGTTGACGATAGAACATGCGTTGGGGCGGCTGTCATATAGGTCGGGTAACAGGCTCACTACTTAAACATAATACATACTATTTCCATGAGCAAGTATTTTTTTTCATAACCGGTTGCCTTATCCACTTGTGCGGATTTAAACTATTTTGCTATGATAAACAATATTGTACTCGTTAAACCTGTGATCTCACCAACTAGTGCATTAGTTGACCTTTTCATTGACATGCTTTTCAGGAGAACGTCTTTAAGGTTGGGATCTAGGAAGGCTACACGTGATGAAGCTTTCTTCATTATCTTTTAATTATGTCATTTCCCCTTTTGAAAAACGATTGTAAAAGACAATGTCTTCATCTTTGAAATGTATTTTGATGGTTGGTGTGATCTTGTAACGTTTGCTATGAAACTTGAGCTGCACATCCCGTGTTTCCGCTTTAGCGGGGTGTGACAGATTTGTTATAGGAATGCTTTTCCTAGCGGTTTCAATGGATAAGCGATACCCGACGAGCACCTGTTGGTCGGTTTCAATGGAGAAGCGACGAGCACCTGTGGAGAGATAATTTTGCCCGTCTATGCCGGAGGAGTCAACAAGCAAACCAAGTTCAGCGTCATCGACTGTGCGTCAGCCTATAACATCATCTTAGGTCGACCATGGATTCATGAAATGAAAGCCGTTCCTTCGACGTATCATCAAATGTTGAAATTCCCGACGCCATGGGGAATCCAGGAGATCAAGAGTGAGCCAAAAGTCTCTCGTGAATGCTACAAGTCTACCTTGAAGCCAAGAAAATAAAATGAAGTCACAAGATCAAGCTCTCGACAGGTTCGTTCTCCTATCTCCAAATTAATATCTCTTCCACAGGGATAAATCTACTATGGTGCCTTGTCGCACGATAACATAGTCAACCGCAGACAGTATTTCACAGGATCGCCGTGTCGATATGTCGTTTAAAACCTATCTTTTCCTGCCAAAAGGAATAAGGTAATAAACGACAGGGGGCAAATAGAGAGAGTCTGAAATGGTACGCTCTCTAACTCTTTTTCATACGATTTTTTCTCACAAAACTACTACTGACTTAACCCTTGACATCGTTTTACCGCAGAATCGCACGACAACTTATCGCAGGATCGCACGACAGTAGTCATTAAGTCTACTATATGACTTTAAATTCGCAAGGTCGCACGACGGCCAGGTCTTTGACTTGATCATCCCTCCACAGGGGCATACGATACAAATTCATCGTACGATCTAGTCGTACAATCGCAAAGCTTAAACAACTTATCTTTAAGTTTCTTAGCTTTCATACCCTGAATGGATGCTTTAATCACGTGTTCTTATATTTGTTTTACGTTCTTGTCATCGTATTACGATGAATGCCTTAGTCGCGTGATTTCCTATGTATCTCACGTTCAAGTATACAACCGATGCAATATTTGTTTGCCAAGTATATAAAACGCAAGCTGAGACAAAAAGTGCATCTATTAAAAAGATCGTCAGACACACACTCGACCACCAACGGTCGAACAACAGAACAAAGAAGGAGCTTCATTAAACGATTACATATGAACGACCAATAGTCGGACGGGTAAAGACAAAGTCAAAAGTCGTTATCTACCAACAACCCGACCACCAACGATCGAGCATGAAAAGCCTAGAGAATCTACCCTAGAATTAAAAAAGCATATCGATCACGAGCTCAGCCCAAAAGTCTCGACCTCCGAAGCCCTGTTAATCCCGAGGAACTGATGCAAGGATCAAACGAGTATATCAGGAGTGGTCTTCCAACTCCTCACGCCTCGACATTCTGAGAATTTGGCTCTTAAGATTAATGTTAAGGTTGGAGGAAGGAATATATCCTTCTCAACGATCAACCTCCACTCCAGCATTTCCTCTGCCTTCACATATTTAATGAAAGAAGGCTGGGACATCTGCAAAAGAAACATATTATATGCCCAGCGAAAGAACATCGATGACGCAAGTTTCGAAAGAAAAACATACAAAGAACGCCGGTTCGGCTAAACACAATCTAATCTCTTCAACAGAGATCCTTCGAAAACGCTCCTTGAAAGATAAGAGATGATATTTCCCCAGATGCGGAAATGACTCTGCCCTGACGAGGACATGGTCAGGAGGGTTGACAACAACGCAAAGTTGTTCGTCGCCATAAGCTCTCCCTCATTCTCTCCCGTCTTTACACCCTCGCCCTTGTCGGCTGACAAAAGGGTCGACGTGGCAGCAGAAAACATCGTCGCCAGTTGCGCAGTATAAAACATCGTCGCCAGTTGCGCAGTATGAGACATCGTTGCCAGTTGTGCAGTATCTATGGATCTAATCCAATCACTGTCCATAACCAGCATCGCCACTCGCACAAGTACATCTTGCGTCCTCCACGTGCGATCATTGACAGCAGCGTTCAAAACTAAGGTACGATCACCTTTAAGCCTTGAAAGTAAACTATAACGACGATATTGATCGCTCATGACTTTATACGCCATTCCCAGTGCGAAATAAATCGCTCGGTGACTAGAATGACTCGCCAAAACTGGGGCATCAGTTGCCCTGGCAATAGGTCAAACTCACACAGGAGTGCCTTGGCCAGATGCAAATACGGCCAGTGGAAGCCCATCTTAAACAAATGTTCGTATATAACGACGTACCCCTCGGGACACATTTCTGATCGAACCTTGCCAACCTTGCTTACGGTAATCCCCATGGGAATCCTCGCTAGACTTCTAATGTCGTCGAGATCTTCTTCATTTCTAATAGCACCTCTGGGTTCCGTCGACATTTATAAAATAACAGCTGGTAAGCATGATCGTACGTCAGCATGACCTCGACTTCCAGTCCAGTCCTAAGGCGAATCGGTCTAGTTCCACGATAACCAGGTAAGTTCCTCAACCCAGGTCACAAGTCTAGGCGTTCGACAAGCAAAATTTAAAACTTAAATTTGACATTCAATTTTCAAATTTTGGGGGCAAACTGTTTGGGCAAAAAACTCACGTCGTACGACCATGACAAGAACAGGCATGACGTACGATCAAAGACTATATCTTGTATTAAGGTAAGGTCTCGACAAGAACCCAGAAGACATCCGTCGTCTCCCGTAAAAGGTAAGTCGTACGTCCCTCATGACGCTCGACCATAGCGTCGCCCGTCCCTTATGACCACCGCGTAAGATCATTATAACCTCGACCTATACTAACGTTAACCTTGACCGTTACGTGTTGTTAAGTGATTAATGCAGGAGTCAAAGCCATTAACAGTGAGCATCCATAACGGACAAAGAGCATTATGGATAATCACTCCGGTGACCGTTTCCAGCCGTTGTAGCCGTTGATCGAAGCATTAATGGAGCTAATTAATAACGCGAAGACTATAAATACCAGGCTAAGACTTCACATCAAGGACAACGAGCCAACACCCGATACACAACAGTAATCATCAGCGAATAACATCCAAACTCATAGCGAAGAGCATTCCAACTCTAGAAATCAAGTATTGAAGGCCAGAATCCTACAACGAACTCAAGAACACTTGAAGGAAGGCTCAAGCTAACGTTCTCGATGCACGATAGCAACTTCCGACCAATAGTGGTTTACACTTGTATTCACACACGACAAACACTTTTTTTACATTACAAACACTTGTACTCTACATTTCGAAGCATTTCCTTCATCTGTATTGTAATTATCGTACGACCGACGCTAGTACCGAAGGACATCGCCCCTGATTGGCGACCATAGTGCAGCGACGACATCCCTTGTCGTTCGCAGGTTTTTTCCTCGTTTGAGGTTTTTCCTGCGTCATCAAATCCCTTGTTTCCTTTATTTTTATCTTCGTCACACGTTTCGTCGAAAGATCCTTTCTTTAGTTGTTTAAGTCCACATCGACCTTAAGTTGTCCCTTTGGTGCGATTTTTGGCATTAACAGCTGTCATATAGGTCGGGTAACGGGCTCACTACTTAAACATAATACATACTATTTCCATGAGCAAGTATTTTTTTTCATAACCGGTTGCCTTATCCACTTGTGCCGATTTAAACTATTTTGCTATGATAAACAATATTGTCCTCGTTAAACCTGTGATCTCACCAACTAGTGCATTAGTTGACCTTTTCATTGACATGCTTTTCAGGAGAACGTCTTTAAGGTTGGGATCTAGGAAGGCTACACGTGATGAAGCTTTCTTCATTATCTTTTAATTATGTCATTTCCCCTTTTGAAAAACGATTGTAAAAGACAATGTCTTCATCTTTGAAATGTATTTTGATGGTTGGTGTGATCTTGTAACGTTTGCTATGAAACTTGAGCTGCACATCCCGTGTTTCCGCTTTAGCGGGGTGTGACACGATCGTAAATAGATTACAATACAAATGAAAGGAAATACTTTAAATGTAAAGTAACAAGTGTTTTGAATGAAAAAACAGTGTGCGTCGTGTGTAGAAACTGTATGTCATGTGCGAATGTCGTGCGTCGAGAGCGATTCCTTGAGAGAAAGTTCTTTGCTTCTTGTGTTCTTTGAGTATGCAATGTGTAGTTCGAAGTTCTGTGTCCTTCCAGGATGCCTTTACCTTTGTATTTATAGTCTTCGAATGCATTTAATGACCTCATGAATTCTTCGAGAAATAGTCGCAACGGTCTCTGTAGTTTTAATGGCCATAACTGCTTTTGTCGGTTTCGTCCGTTGGCCATAAATGTCGTTGACCTGTATTAAATGAAGAAACCATAACTGAAGAGCCATACGTTAGTTGGTCGAAGTCGTGTGCTTCTATACGACGGTCGAGGTCGAGAGGTACGTTCGACTTTGGCTTTGGTCAGAGGATAAAAATGCTTACGTTTTGACTTTGATATGAGAAAAGTGCAATAAATGTTCTTAGTGCCTTGGTCGTAGTCGAGACTGGAGATTTTTTGCCCAAACAGTTTGCCCCCAGCATTTGAAAAAGTGAAGTGGCAAATTCAAATTTCGAAAGTTTTTTAAATTTTGCTAGTCGGACGTCTAGGGTCATGACACGTGTAAAAAACCTTTCTAGTTGCCTTGGAACTGGATCGGTCCAATTCTAACTGAATGGAAAGTCGAAAAGGGGATAAGGTCGTGACATCATGCTGACGTGCAATCGTGTGTAACAGCTGTTGCTAATGCCAAAAATTGCACCAAAGTACAACTTAAGGTCGATGTGGACTTAATCAACTAAAGAAAGGAACCTCTCAACGAAACGTGCGACGAAGGTAAAAATAAAGAAGACAAAGAATTTGATGACACAGGAAAAACCTCAATCGAGGAAAAAACCTGCGGACGACAAGGGAAGTCGTTGCTGCACTATGGTCGCCAATCAGGGGCGATGTCCTTGGGTACTGGTGTTGATCGTACAGTGGTTACAATACAAATGAAGGAAATGCTTCGAAATGTAAAGTACAAGTGTTTTCGGTGTTTAAACAGTGTGCGTCGTGTGTAAAGATGAATTGTCTTGCGTGATTGTCGTGTGTCGAGAGAGATATTCGAGAGTGAATTCTTTGCTGTGAATGTTCTTCTGAGCTTGAGTGCTTGTGTTTGCTCTCCTCTGATTGATTTGTGTCTCCTCCCTGCAACTGATTGTTGAAGCTTGATATTTATAGTCTTCGAGAGCTTTAATTGGATCATTAAGGACTTTAATGATGTTTGTAACGGTCGTCGTCTTCAATACGGGATTAGATGCTCATAATTGATTTCGTCGGTTATAGCCGTTGATCTTTAATGTCTTTGACTCCTGCATTAAACACTTAACAAACGTAACAGTTATGTTATGTGTTAGCTTGGTTGAGGTCGCATGGTCTTTATGCGACGGTCGTGCGGAGCGGGCGACGTCGAGGTCGAGTGTCGCGATGAACTCTCGACTTACCTTTCGGGAGGGACGACGGATGTTTTCTGGGTCTTTGTCGGGACCTTATCTTAATACAAGATATGGTTCATGACGAGTGTCTTACCTTTTCTGTTCGTGGTCAAGACCTGTATTAAAAAGGATGTTTGACTGTTAACGGTTAGTATAATCGTACGACCGTCTTAAGTCTCGGATGTGGGTCTTATAGAACATACGACTATCGCCAAGATACAAGACCATTTGGTCGTAGGACCAGGATGTCAGGACGATGTTGTCGTAGGACCAGAGCGATATAACACCGATGATAGGAGACTGTCGACGTAAGACCGACGATCCGTAACTGGCGACATAAGACTAGTGATGTGCGAAGTGCGATACGTGACGTGCGATCATGAGATGTAATATTACTATTGATCCAATATGTCAATTATCGTGGCTATTTAACGTATGTCGGGGATATGATAATAATGGGTATTATCCTTGTCGGTCGGGGGTAATCAATGTCCATAGGTCATGTCGAGGGGATTTCCCAAGTCGGTCGAGGGTGTGATTTTTTACCCAAACAGTTAGCCCCCCGAGATCTGAATTTCAAAGCCAGTGGAATTTCAGATCTCGCACTAAAGTAAAATGCGTTGCTACGGAGACGTGTTATTTTCGCTAAGATCATCAGAGGAAAACTGACTTGGGCAGCCAAAGAAGGCGACGCAAGTTGTGCTTGCCCTTCGATGCCGGGAAAGGAGAAAGAATGCCTCGACAGCTGGGTCGGGAATCTTGAAGAAGACAAGGACGGTAGTCCTGAAGGAACCGTCTTCGCGGGCTGACGTTTCGTCGAGAGTTGTTACGCCTAAAGAGGCGAGGGTGTCATCCAGCCGTTCTGGTGCGATGGACGCGACACCAGCAAGTTCGGCGCTTTTGGCGACAGTGACGAAGCCAGTGTCTAAGGTGTTGTCCCCAGCGTCTGCCGACAAGGGGGACGGGTCATCGGCCGATGGTGTCCTAGACGGGACGACGTTGTTGGTGTCCTAGACGGGACGACGTTGTTTCCTCATCTGAGGAAATATTTGCTCCCATCTTTCAGGGAACGCTTTCCTATCGAGGAGACAGGGGTCCATGTCGCCGGGTTGGTGTTCTCGGTCGACGTGGTCCTGTGTTCTGGCGTTCACAGCCGATACGGTCGTTTAGAGACATATGTTCTGGCGCTCGAGCCGATTTGGTCGTTAAAGACCTTTGATCTGGCGTTTACAGCCGATACGGTCGCTAGAGACCTATGATACGTTGTGTCTAGCATTTTTAGCTAGTTGTAAGTTTCGTTTTAGCGATAGTCGGTAAAAAGTTTACCTTTCTATTGAACCTGATTTGTACATGTCATGGACAGAGGTAATGTCTGTTTGGGCAGAAAATCACGTCGTACGACCGCGACCAAAACAGGTAAGACGCACGTTATAATCTAAACCTTGTATTAAGATAAGGTCTCGACAAAAACCCAGAAGACATCCGTCGTCTCCTGTAAAAGGTGAGTCGTACGTCCCTCATGACGCTCGACCATAGTGTCGCCCGTCCCGCACGACCATCGCGTAAGATCATTATAACCTCGACCTATACTAACGTTAACCTTGACCGTTACGTTTTGTTAAGTGTTTAATGCAGGAGTCAAAGCCATTAAAGAAGCAACAGCTATATCCGACGCAAACCGTTCTCCGACGCAAGCCGTTACCCGAGGATAGCTGTAACGGACGAAGGCCATTATGAATGTTCATGCCGGCAGCCGTTACAGACCGTTGCGACCATTATAGCTGTTAATGAAGCAATCAATGAGCTAATCAAAGCTCCCAAACACTATAAGTATCGAACTCAATCAACATTTCAGGGGGGACATCTGGCATCCAACATTCGGAGTTAAACTCAAGAGATCACATATTAAAAACTATCATCTGAGGTCGAGTTCAAGAACCCTACAACGAACTCAAGAACACTCGAAGGAAGGCTCAAGTTAACGTTCTCGACGCACGACAGCAGCTTCCGACCAACAATTGTTTACACTTGTATTCACACACGACAAACACCTGTTTTACATTCCAAACACTTGTACTTTACATTTCGAAGCATTTTCTTTATTTGTATTGTAACCATCGTACGACCGACACCAGTACCAAGGACATCGCCCCTGATTGGCGACCATAGTGCAGCGACGACATCCCTAGTCGTCCGCAGGTTTTTTCCTCGATTGAGGTTTTTCCTGCGTCATCAAATCCCTTGTCTCATTTATTTTATTCCCCATCGCACGTCTCGTCGAAAGATCCTTTCTTTAGTTGTATAAGTCCACATCGACCTTAAGCTGTACTTTGATGCGATTTTTGGCATTAACAGTTTGGCGCCATCCGTGGGACTATATCTAGAGAAAATCCTCGATGAACGTGCATTCTACTAATAGTTTCTTGGAGTTTCTTCTATTCTCTGTTGCAGGAAAATGGCAGCCACTGGAAATCCGCAACAAGCCATCGCTCAGATGTATCAGGAGCTCGAGGTTGCCAGGAATCAGCTCAATGCAATGGCATAGCAGAATCGCAGAGCAGCTGAAGAGATTGCGTGGCTAAGGAATCCTTTTGGACCCCAGAATGGTCCTAGGCCGTTCGTCCAGAATCCAGGTCCGGGACCAGGGCCATCCGCGCAGAATCAACCGCCGGGTCCGTTCATTCCTAATCCGCAGTCTGGGCAGATTCCTCCTCAGCACATTCGACCACCACCCTTGAACAATGGATCACAACCATTGCAAGGTAGCGCCCAACCGTTTCAGAATGGATCCCAGCCGTTTTCCCAGCCATTTCAAAGTGGTCCGCAACCTTACCAGCAAGGATCGCAGCCATTTCAGCATGGACCACAGTCGTTTCAGAATGGATCGCAACAATTCCGCTATGGGTCGCAGCCATATTTTGTTCCGTTCAATGGGGACACCAATGGTTCATCGCACGGTAATGGTATTAGTCCAGAGACCAATCCCTCGGCAGGGGAAAATCCTGATCTTAACGATCCCGTCGCCCGGCGTTTGAAGATGTTGGAAGATCAAAATGAGCGCGTCCTGTCCTTGCTCGCCAAGTTGCCTGGGGCAGCCGTGCCTATCGACGTCGAGCCTCGCTCGGGGTATCAGGAGTCTCCCTTCATCGACGAGATCGCCACCGTCGAGGTCCCAAAGAAGTATAATATTCCTGCCTTCACTCCCAAGTATTCGGGTGTGACCGATCAAACCGAGCATGTCGCGCAGTATAAGCAGCTCATGTGGACGATCTCGATTCCACACATGTACTAGGAAGTATGCATGTGTAAGAGTTTCGGGGCGACTCTCACTGGTCCAGCTCTCCAGTGGTTGATCAACCTCAAACCCAAATCTATCGGGTCGTTCGCCGAATTGGTCAACCAATTCTCCCAGCAATTCGCCAGCAGTCGTAAGATGGAAAAGCAGACTAGTGATTTGTACTATGTCGTGCATAAGACTAATGAGTCTATTTGAAGTTATTTCAATAGATTCAATGCTGAAATGATCAGTATCCGCAATTGTGACATCAAAACTGCGATCGAAGCTTATAAGCGTGGTCTAGACGATAGCTCAGGTTTATACATCGATCTGACCAAGTATCCCCCAGAGACTTTCGAAGATGTCTGAGCTCGAACCTTAGCATATATGAGGGTCGAAGACGACGCAGCCTTTCATCGCAAGCACATCGACAACAAGAAGTCGCTTGGTGTCAAGAAGCCAGAGTTCAAGTCGAAAGCTATTTCCAGAATAGAGCCAGTGCGTCAGATCTCAAACGTTCGTTTCAAGACGAAAGCAGAAGCTAAAACCGCGACTAAATTCCCCGTATACCCCAAGATCTCCTCTTATGGATTCAAAGGGTCAGCTAAAGACTTAGTCGAAGCTCTGAAGACCACCCAAGCAACCATCCGATGGCCGAAGAAGTCTGACTTGGATGATGCTAAGAAGGATAAATCAAAGTGGTGCGACTTCCACGTCGACTATGGTCATGCGACAGACGATTGTATCGCACTCAAGAAGGAATTGGCATATCATGTTCCACAAGGTAATCTCAAAGATATTATTGATAATGTCGCTATTAACAACCGTCGACCGCCGACTCCCGAGCATGCAAAGGTTATCAATTAAAATCCCCTATGCCATTGGGAACCCTGAAGATCGAGAATGAGTCGAAACGTCGCTATGGTGCCCTGTCGTACGATGATATGATCAATAACAGACAATATTTCACAGGATCGCCGTGTCGTTCTGTCGTTTAAAACCTATCTTTTCCTGACAAAAAGAATAGGGTAATAAACGACAAGGGGCAAATAGAGAGAGTCTGAAATGGTATGTTCTCTAACTCTTTTTCATACGATTTTTTCTCACAAAAACGACTACTGACTTAAGCATCGGAGGGTCGTTGGCTAGCTAACGACCAACCCTCGACATCATTTTTTCACAGAGTCGCACGACAGTAGTCATTAAGTCTACTATATGACTTTAAATTCGCAGGGTTACATGATATATACGATCAGGCCTTTGACTTGATCATCCCTCCATAGGGGCATACGATACGAACTCATTATACGATCTAGCCTTACGATCGCAAAGTTTAAACAACTTTATCTTTAAAGTTTCTTTATCTTTAAAGTTTCCTTGTCTTTAAAGTTTCTTAACTTATTCCATATCTTGAATGGATGCTTTGATCGCACGTTCTTATATTAGCTTTACGCCGTGGTTGCATGATTTCATACACTCCTTATGTGCAATTTCATAATTGACATGATTTGAGTAGATTTCAAACGAAAAAAGTGCATTCATTAAATAAAATCGTCAAGAACATACTCGACTACCAACAATCGAGTAAAAGAAACAGAGAAAGTAAAATTCTTAAACTACAGGGGGACCATCCGCCGCATTCTTCCCTGAAGTCTCTTCTTGAGGACCCTCATCTGCCACCTCCTCCTCAACATCCTTCTCATCATCTGAGTCGAGATCCCTCGTGGACCCTACGCCGTTCAGGTAGATATCCAACTCCTCCTTTGCCAAAGCAAGAGGGTCTTTTCCCAGCAGATGTCGACGCATGATCGCCGCCCGAGCAGTCAGACGAGTTATGGCAAAAATAGGCTTACCCTCGTCCTTAGCATCCTGCACTTCTTTCTCCAGACTATACACCTCGGACTTATAATCCTCAGCTTCTTTTGAAACAGTAGCCAAGGATTCCTTAACCTTTTCCATCTCTTCCTTTTGCTCGGCAATCATGGACAAAGATTGCGTCAGGCGATGATTGAGATCTTCCTTGGCAAGATGAACAACCTTCAAATGGTTTAAAGCCTCGGCAAGCCGCTTCGAAAAATCCTCAGCACGACTTGCAGAGACGCCCACTCTATCCAACGCCGCTTTCTCTCTTTCACGAGATGCAGACAAGAGGTCTTTCATTTTCGCCGTCCCCCCGCGTAAAGTCAAAGACGCCTGTAGTGCCTGTGAAACCATACATTGATAAATTAAACAACGACAACGACAAACGAAATCTGGGCCCAGACAAACCAAGTCTTGAAAGAAAGACTTACCATGAATGCCAAGCCGGCTACATGGGCACCCGTCTCCTCGATAGGAAACCCCTCAAAACGCTCCCTGAAAGATGGAAGCAGGAATTTATCCAGATGAGGGAACAGGTTTGTCCCGTCTAGGACATCACCTGACATAAAGTCTGATGGCAACGTAAAGTTGACCGTCGTGACCTTCTCCCCTCCCGTCGAGTGTTCCTTGCCCTTGTCGGCTGACAAAGGATTCGACGCGGCAGACTGGGATTCCACCGTTCTCGCCGGAAGCGTAGAATTAATGGGTGTCACGGCAATCACCTTCTTAGGTGACCCGACCCCTACCCTCTCTGGTGAAGCGACTCTCGATGAGTCATTAACCCCTGCAGACGACTCCCTCGGATTCGTCGTCCTCGTCTTCTTTGGAATTTCAGGGTCAGCAGACATGGCAGCAGCCATGGCTTTTAGCCTCTTCTCTCTACCCTGACGAGCACGCTCCAGCTCAGCCGCTCTCTTAGCAGAAACATTCAACACTTTAGGTTGAGACTCTCCTGGAAAAAAGAAATGTCATGAAGCACGCAAAGGAAAAAGACTCGAGGTAACATAGGACGAAAAGGAAAGAAAAACTTACCCGTCATCCTTCTCCTTCCTCTCGACTTCTCTTCCTCCTCTTCTCTTCCTTTCTCCTCACACTTCTCCCCCTGGTTCTCTCCTGAAGATTCTAAATCGTTGTCATCCGCCGAGTGTCGCACGACGAAAGACCTTTCGGCAACGCTAAGTTCTAAAAATGAATTGATCTTGGCTTGAGAATGATCGTCTGGCTTCACGACCTCGAATTTTATGGCTGTTAACAAGTCAAAAATCATGCGTAAAACATCTACAGGGCACGCTAAATGAAATGACGAGGCTCACCCGACGTATTCCAGCCCGCCCTAATCCATTCACTCTCGGAGTCAAGAGACAACTTACGCACGAATACATATCGGGTCTTCCACCCACGATCGTTCACACCCGTCCCTAAGACTAAAACACGATCACATTTAAACCTAGAATGTAAGCTACAGTGATGACATCCGTCCATCTTGGCCTGATAAGCCGAAAGGAGGTCATGTACATTCATGGGAGAATCCCACTTCTTAGTAGCACGTTCGAGCACTCGTACGACTCACCAGAACTGGGGCATCAACTGACTCGGTGCTAAATCAAACTCTAACATAAACGCCTTGGTTAGAGGAGAGAAAGGCCATTCAAAACCTATCTTAAAAGGGTATTCATAGATTACGATGTACCTCTCGGGACACTCATTTGATCGGATCTGACCTGGACGGATCAATTCGACCCACGCAGGAATTTTTGCTAACCTTCTAAAGTCATGAAGGTCTGACGACTCTCCGGATCCCTCGACATTTCTAAACGCCAAATTTACAGGAATCAAAAGAAATCGTACCTTACTTATAGGCGCGCTAGACCTCGGGGAACCTACTCACATCAAAGAATTTCACAAGTTTGGAAAGGATCTGGCGAAGAATGGCAAGGAAATCACGACACAAACCTTTCAAAGACAAAACGAGGAAGGATTCGTCGTATCTTTTACTTATACGAACAAACCGAATTCCTTGATGTTCAACACGCGTCTGCGTCCTTTCGCATGCCCACCTGGATCTTCGACACCTGTCCTCGACAGCTGGTAAGCACCATCGTGCGTCAGTATGACGTCACAACTCTTCAACTTCTCGTCCGGATAAAGGCGAACCGGTCTAGTTTCACGACAACCAGGTAAGTCCCTCCACCCAGGTCACAAGTCTAAGCGTTCGACAAGCAAAATTTAAAACTTAAATTTGACATTCAATTTTCAAATTTTGGGGGCAAACTATTTGGGCAAAAAATCACGTCGTACGACCGCGACCAAAACAGGTAAGACGCACGTTATAATCTAAACCTTGTATTAAGATAAGGTCTCGACGAAAACCCAGAAGACATCCGTCGTCTCCTGTAAAAGGTGAGTCGTACGTCCCTCATGACGCTCGACCATAGTGTCGCCCGTCCCGCACGACCATCGCGTAAGATCATTATAACCTCGACCTATACTAACGTTAACCTTGACCGTTACGTTTTGTTAAGTGTTTAATGTAGGAGTCAAAGCCATTAAAGAAGCAACGACTATATCCGACGCAAACCGTTGTCCGACGCAAGCCGTTACCCGAGGATAGCTGTAACGGACGAAGGCCATTATGAATGTTCACGTCGGATAGCCGTTATAGCCGTTTTAATCGCAGGATCGCACGACATAAAGTTTATCACATGACCTCCGCATGATCGCATAGCATAAGTAATTGGGTCGACTATATAACTTGGCTATTTGGTCGCATAGATGCGTAATTCAGATTCACCGCACAATTTAATTATGTGATCGACCCACGATCTAAAGTGTTTTAACTTAGAAAAATCTAATGTTCTGAACGAACGCTTTGAACGCATGTACATATGTTTGCTTACACAATTTGTGTTTTGATCGTTATCTTTCAATAAATGCCTCTGTCGCACGTACCTACGTTTGTTATATATGACTTATGTCTCTTATCGTACGATCGATGTTACGCTCGATGTTTGTTTATTGATTAGACGAAAAAGTAATGCACAAGTTCACAAAAAATGTAAATTCCATTTCATTAAACGATTGATTACAAATGACTCGACCACCAACGGCCGAGCGATCAGAACAAAAAACCTTTAAAACTTCCTAAGGCTGAGGAGGAACGTCAGTTGCATCCTTACCAGAGACCTTGCCTATCGGACCTTCGTCGATTTCCTCCTCCTCGATCTCCTTCTCCTCATCTGAGTCGAGATCTCTCGCAGATCCGACATCCTTCAGGTAGACGGCAAGCTCCTCCGACGCCGAGGCAAGAGGATTCTTCCCCAACAAATGTTGCCTCATGATCGCCGCCCTGGAAGTCAGACGAGCCAAAGCAAAGACGGTTTTAGCTTCATCTTTGAGATCCTTCACCTCTTTCTCCAAAGTCACCACCCTGGACTTGGAATCTTCAACCTCTTTTTCACTCGCGGCCAAAGACCCCTTGACCCTGTCCAGCTCTTCCCTTTGGTCAGCAATCGTGGACAGAGATTGTTGCCAGCGCAGGTTTGCCTCATCCTTCACACGTCCGAAGACCACTAGCTCTTTCAGAACCTCGTCGAGACGTTTGGACATAGCCTCTTCACGCTCCACGGCAGCGTTCGCCCTGTCCAACGCCGCGTTTCCCCTCTCATGGGCAGAGGAAATCCGACCCCTTATCTTCTCCGTCTCTACACGCAAGGCAAGAAAAGACTGGAACGCCTGTAAGATAAGACGCACGTTAGTAAACGAACGACAATGTTAAACAACGAAAAAATAACACAAGTTTTGAAAGAAAAACTTACCAGAAACGCCAGTCCAGCGACATGAGATCTCGTCTCCTCGATCGGGAATCCCTCGAAACGCTCCCTGAAAGAAGGAAGCAAATACTTCCCCAGATGGGGAAACAAATCCGTCCCGTCTAGGACGTTGGCAGCCATAAAGTCCGACGGCAACGTGAAGTTGACCGTCGTGACCTTAGCCTCTCCCGTCGCCTCTCCCTTGCCCTTATCGACCGACAAAGGGATCGATGTGGTAGACGGAGACTTCGCCGTTTTCGCCGGTGGTGCCGAATTGATAGGTGTCGCAGCAATCGGACTAGAGGACGTCTTTGTCTTCCTAGGTGATGCGACCTTCGCCTTCTCAGGCGTGACGACTCTCGATGAGTCGTAAGCCCCTAAAGACGGTTCCCTCGGGATCGTCTTCCTCGCCTTCTTTGGAATCTCAAGACCAGTGGTCGAGGTCCTTGGCCTCCTTTCCTTGCCCTTACGGGCAAGCTCAAGCTGAGCTGCTCTTTTAGCAGAGACCGTCGGTACCTTTGGTTGAGATTCTCCTGGAAAACAAAAAGGGAAGAAGTGTTACAAAAAGCATAGGAGGAAAAAAGATTAAGATTAAGCAGAAGGGAATGCGAAGAAATACTTACCGGTCATTTCTCCTTCTTCTCTCGACTCTTCCTCTTTCTCCTCTGTCTCCTCTTCTTCCTCTTCTTCCGCACGTTTCTCCCCCAGATTCTCTCCTAAATATACCAAGTCCTCGTCGTCGTCCACCAATTGTCGTACGACAAACGACCGTTCTACAACGCTAAACGCCAAGAATGTGTCGACCTTCGCTCGTGAGTTAGCATAGGGCTTTACGTCCTCAAATTTTGTTTCTGTCGATACGAAGAAAACAGGTCAGAAATAAATAAAAATAACATGAGACATACGACAAAAAGAAAATCATACCCGACGTATTCCAACCGGCCCTAATCCATCCGCTCTCAGAGCCGAGAGTCGACTTACGCATAAATACGTACCTACTCTTCCATTTACGATCGTTTACAGTAGTCTTTAGGACCAAGGTACGATCACCTTTATACCTAGAGTATAAACTACAGCGGTGGCATCCGTCCTTCTTGACTTGATAAGCCAAGAGGAGGTCGCGTACATTCATGGGAGATTCCCATTTCTCAGTAAGGCACTCGATCACTTGTACGACTCGCCAGAACTGGGGCATTAGTTGGCTTGGTGCTAAGTCAAATTCTAGCATAAAAGCCTTAGCCAGAGGCGAGTAAGGCCATTCGAAACCTATCTTATAGGGATATTCGTATATCACGATATACCCCTCGGGACACCTATTCGGTCGAGTCTGACCTGCCCGAATTAATTTAACCCCCGCAGGGATTTTTGCTAGACTCCTAAGATCGTCAAGATCCGACTGTTCTCGAATCGAACTTTCGGGTTCCGTCGACATTTCTAAAGAGACTTAAAAAGGATTAAAGAAAATCGTACCTTATATGAGCACTCTAGACCTCGAAAATCTTAACTGGTTCAAAGATTCTTGCAGGTTTAGAAAAGATTGGACGAAGAACAGCAAGAAAATCAAGAAGAACCTCGCTCGAAAACTCTCTGAAATCGTAAAAAAGAAAGGATCCGTCAAGGGTCGCTATTTATGTAAATGACCATGTCAGGTCGAGCCCTCCGACGATTGACACGTGCCCTTGCCTTTTCGTATGACCACACAGATCGTCGACACCTGGCAAAGACAGTTGTTCAGCATGATCGTGCGTCAGCATGACGTCACGACCTAATCCCCTTTTTTGACTTCCTCTCTAGTCGAAATTGGACCGATCTAGTTCTAAGGTAACTTTCGACACGTGTCACAACCCTTGACGTCCGACTGACAAAATTTAAAAATTCGAATTTGCCACTCTATTTTTCAAAATTTGGGGGCAAACTGTTTGGGTAAAAATTCATCAGTCTCGACCACGACCAAGGTAAGGAATACACTTATTACACTTTTTCATGACAAGGTAAATTCATATTACTTTATCTCCTGATCAAAAGGTAAAATCGAAAGTTATTCACCTCACGACACTCGACCATGATGTTGCCTAGTTCACACGACCGTCGCATGAGACCATGCGACCTCGACAAACTAACGTACATTATTTTTGTTATGTTTCAGTGTTTAAATGCAGGAATCAATGTCAATTATGATTAACGGCTATAACCGACAAAAACCATTAACAACATTCAAGACGACGTCCGTTACAGCAGTTACCATAAGCTTTCAAGAAGTCAATCAATGCACCCGAAGACTATAAAAGCAAAGGCTCAATCAACATTTTGAGACAACACATTGCAACATACAATCATCCAAACTCTGAAGAACACGCAAAACAAGGAATTCTCTCTCGAAGAATCGCTCTCGACGCACGACATTCGCACATGACACACAGTTCTTACACACAACGAACACTGTTTTTACATTCAAAACACTTGTTACTTTACATTTAAAGTATTTCCTTTCATCTGTATTGTAATATTTGTACGATCGACACCCGAAACATAAGGATATCGCCCCTGTTTGGCGACCATAGTGCAGCGACGACTTCCACAGTCGTCCGCGGGTTTTTTCCTCGTTGAGGTTTTTCCCGCGTCATCAAATCTCTGTCTCATTTACATTTTTCACCGTTGGCGCATGCTTTGTCGAAAGATTCTTTTCTTTAGTTGTTAAATTCCACAATCAACCTTAAGTTATCCTTTTGGACGATTTTTGGCATTAACAGGTTTCTTTGCACTACTATCTTCCAAATCTTTTCCACTTCTAAAAGTGTCAGCCTTAACCTGTTCCTTGCCTAGGTTCTTGGGTGTTTCAATATCTCTAGGGAGGAATCCACTAGGTCTACTTCTTACTTCCAAAGCTAGTTGTCCTATTTGAGTTTCAAGACACCTTATGGAAGTTTGGCTTTGGTTTATTAAACTTTTTAACATAGCTTCCAAAGATGATGTTGATTTTGCTTGGGGAATTGGGTTATTGTTTTGAAAAATAGGATGGGAAGAGTGATGTTGGTGAAAATTCGGTTGGTAGTTGCAAGAATAACTTTGATGTTGTTGGTTGAAAGTGGGTTAAAGGTTTTGAAATCCATTTTGATGTTGTTAGTGAAAACCTAGGGGTCCTTGTGGTTCACTAACTTGTTGGTTCAAGGTTGAACTATTCCAAGAAAAGTTTGGGTGTTGCATCCACCCTGCATTATAAGTTTGAGAATAGTTACATCCCTTATCTTGGTGACCAAAAAAATTGATTGACTCTGGGTTAGATGCACATTGGTCAAATGGATGACTTTCTCCACATAACACACATGCTACAGCATTAGCAGCAGGATATGATGTTGTAGCAACAACCTGCACACCTCGGCTAACATTCAAATTTTTAATCATGTCAAACATAGACGCGAGTTGTGTGTAAGTGCATTATATGCATTTGTTTCATGTATCCCAACTGCTTGCTTCTGTATTAATGCATGTGGATCAGCCCAATATCCATTATTATTTGAAATTTTCTTAAGTATGCCATACCCATCATTATAAGTATGAGTTATAAAATGTCTAGCAACGGTGGTTAAACCATTGTAAAATGTCTCTAGTTGAATGCAGTAAGGAATGCCATGGTGAGGACATTTTCTCAACAACTCTTTGTATCTTTCCCATGCATCAGGTGTTGCTTCATCATCCATTTGTCTAAATAAACATATATTATTTCTGGATTCAACATTCTTGTTGGGAGGAAACTATTTTCTCAAAAGTTTCTCTACAAGGTCATTACAAGAGACGATGGAATTTGGTTGCAAAGAGTTAAACCATAACTTTGCTCTATCCCTTAGAGAATATGGAAAAAACTTCAGCCTTAAGGCATCATTAGACACTCCAGGGATGAGAAAACAATCAGTTATTTCCATTAAATATTTTAAATGCAAATGAGGGTCTTTAGATGGCAAACCACTGAACTGGCCATTAGTCTGCAACATCTAAAACATAACATGTGTGATCTAAAAGTAAGTTGTCTCAATATGTGGCCTAAGTATCCCTGAATTTAATTGACTAAAAACAGGAATAACATAGTCCATGATTCCTCTATCCTGAGAATCGGCAATTCGTATGATGTTCTCCGTTACAGTAACATGTGGTAGAAATCTTGACTTTTAGAAATTTAAATTTAAAAAGCTCATGGCTTTGCTTTTCCCCGGCAACGGAGCCAAAAACTTGGTGTGGTCTAGGTTGTATTGCACAATCAAACTAAGACAAATGAATAGTGATGCAAGTATACACCTATAAACACTATCGTCTTTCACAAGTAATATGGTAAGATACCGGTTATCAATCCACAAGGAAAGTAAGCTTAGGAAATTAAACAAAGTCAAAGCTGTAAAAGTCAACTTCAGAGGTCGAATTGGAAGTAAAATCTTTGTGAGTGAGTTTTGAGTAACCAACAGTAAATAAAACAGTAAATGAAAAGTAAACAGAGATTCAAAATTCAAGGGTGCAAAGTTCAGTTGGGACTTCAAACAAACAGTGAAGTGGACGGATGTTGCAGCATATTTCAATGGAGGTAAACCATGTTGCAACAGTAGTTCCAGAAGCTTAGAAAATAAATATGACATCTGACGATCAACTAAGATTCACTCGGGTCAAGGTTTGACAAGCACTACTCCACATATCTCAAGTTTCACGCTTGTGATATTGGAGAAACGGTCGGTCATGTCCTCTTAGTTTGCATGGGGAAGGAATGAATATCCAATTTCTTAGTATCTTAAGAAGTTTACTTCCATGTCATTGAAGTGGGGTGTGTCTAATGGCTCGGGGTCTCAAGTCCATCACATTTTAAAACATTTAGCAAGTAGACACTTGTCAAGAAGATGTTTGATGAATATTAACTTGAAAGAAACGAATTCCAGAGGGTGGCGCGACCTACGGCGCGACCCAACCCACGGTGTGATGCGCGCGGTTCCCAAAAACGTGGTGGCAGTAACTGGAGCGACCCAAGTAGCACCAGATCTAGCGCCAAGTGCCAGTTGTGTTTTAAATCCCTATTTTCTCATTTTTGGGTTATCATTCAGACTAGGGGGCGGCTGCAAGTGAGGAGGCAATTTTTGGGAGCAGATAGAGAGAGAGAATACAGGGAGGACGAGAGATCGATTGGAGAGAGACGACGATTGAGTACGTGATAGTGGAAGGGATTCTTCTCAGGGAGTTATTTATATTTTTCTCTAGAACTTCTCGAACTATGGATTCTTTTACATCTTTTGTAATCTTTCAGTTTCTTTTACACACCCCCAATATGAGCTAAACTACATGTTGGGGGGTTGGATGATGGATGGTTCATAGATGTAGACTTTGGATGATTTGTATTTTGGTTTTAATAGATGGATG
Source organism: Saussurea involucrata (assembly GCA_033807775.1). Classification (NCBI taxonomy): domain Eukaryota; kingdom Viridiplantae; phylum Streptophyta; class Magnoliopsida; order Asterales; family Asteraceae; genus Saussurea; species Saussurea involucrata. Next base: position 77,924,235 of record CM066313.1, on the reverse strand, counting down.
AAGATTTTGAAATTATGCCTAATGCGTTTAACCAATTGATTACTTGTTAAATGATTTGACAATTCTTGAGTTGTTCGAGAGAAACCTCGAGATTGAGGTCAGATTCAATAGCCACCGATAGGAATTGGATAGAGATATACCAATTCCTTCGGTGTTGTGTTCTAAACCCTTCTCATTAACTTAATTTAATTGTGAGATCAAAAGATAAGCAACTCTATTTGAGTTAATTCTCTGTGCAGCTTGAAAAAGTGCAACGGATTTAGGTTTTACAATTCATTGATCGTTATAACCAAATATAAATCACTTCGAATTCTCATTAATTGAGTCATTCAGATTCCAATCCTCCATCCTTTCTCTCAATACTCCTATTAATTACTTTCCTTACTTTTCTATGCTTTACTATTCAAGGTATTTCAAAAATCAAACAAAATCAATTTTCGACCGTTCAGTTAATAGTTAATACAGTAATTGTGGTACTTAACACCTTGTTCCTTTGGGTTCGATACTCGTACTTCCGTACGTACTACTTGAGACGAAACCGTACACTTGCGGTTAGTCAAGGGGGTGTAAACCCGCCTATCAAGTTTTTGGCGCCGTTGTCGGGGAACTTGTTTTGTGTTAATATAACTACCAGCTGTAGGAACTATTACATTGAGCATTTTTATTTTAATTGCAATTTTATTTTTATTTTTTATTTTTTTATTCACGATTTTGATCCAAGCTTCTTGCTACTCCATTGTTACGGGAACTAACTTGTGATTTATTCTTTACTGCAGGTCGCTCTTAGTTTATGCTAAGGAGTTCCTCTGGTGAACTAGAATCATTTGATCCTGAGATCGAGATGAGTGCAAGGAGACTAAGGAGACAGGCTAGACTCAGACATCAACAAGAAATGGAGAACATCATCAATAAGGAGATCCCTGGTAATCAAGAAATGCCAATCAACAATGAGATTCCTGGTAACAACGAGATTCCGGTGAACAACAAAGAAATTCCAGTCAATCAGAATCTCAACAACAACAATCTCAACAACGAGATTCCGGTTAACAACGAAATTCCAGTTAACCACAATCGTAACAATCGGAATCCCAATAACCGCGTACCACCACCAAGGGTTCATATGAGAGCTTTTGCCAACCCGAACATAGGGGCCGCACAAAGAGAGCCATATGTTCCTCCGATAGCAGCAAACAACTTTGAAATCAAGACTGGCACCATCCAATTGGTGCAAGCAAACATGTTCGGAGTATCAGCAACGGAAGACCCGCACAGCCACTTTAGAACATTCGAGAAAATCTGCAACACCTTCAAGGTGAATGGAGTTGATCCGGATGCAATCAAGCTACGCCTTTTTCCGTTTTCACTGAGGGGTCGGGCTACTAAATGGGAAGAGAGTCTGCCAGTCGAGCAGATTCGTACGTGGAACGATATGGTGACTACTTTTCTGAATAAGTTCTTTCCACCGGGTCAAACGGCCCAACTACTGTCAGACATCACCCACTTCTCTCAGTGGGATCAGGAGTCACTGTACGAAGCGTGGGAAAGGTACAAGGGGATGCTAAAAAAATGCCCTCACCATGGTCTGCAAGAATGGATGATCATCCAAACTTTCTTTGTGGGATTGCATCCAAAATTCAAGACCAACATCACCGCAGCCGCGGGTAGGGAATTGATGAATAAGTCGTTTGAGGAAGCGTATGAACTTATCAAGAATCTTGCTGATCATAGTTATGCCACACCTCGGGCAGCCACTAGGAGGGTGGCGAGTGTGCAAGAGACTGATGAACTGAAAGCCATTAAGGCACAATTGGCGGCCATTACAAATCAGCTGAAAGGGACGGTGATTCAACCGTCATTCCAAGGGGATATGAGCTGCCAAGAGCCAATGGGTTCTTCTCAAGACTTGCCTCCACCGGAGCAAGTTCAATTTCTGCAAAACCGGAATAACCGGCCGAGAAACGACCCGTTCTCCAACACTTACAACGAGGGATGGAAGCGTCATCCAAACTTTTCGTGGAGCCAACCACAAAACGCACAAAAAGAGACCATGTTTTAGCAGCAACAAAATCAATATGGTAATAACTCTAACCCTTCTACTCAATCTACTAATGTTTATTGTCCTCCAGGTTACATACAAAGAAGGCAAGAAGAAGGGCAAGGAGGGGAGAAAAAATCCGGATTGGAGGAGATGATGATGAAGTTGGTTTCAAAGATGGACAACGCGGTTGGAGAGTTGACATCATCTGTTGGGACGCTAGCAAGCTCGGTTGGGACGATTAAAGCTTTAACGGATCAGAATATCGCATCGATCCGGATTCTCGAAGGACAAATGGGGCAGATACCTGACGCGTTGAGTATTCGGAGTCAGGGGACATTCACGAGCCAACCCGAGAAGAAAACAAGAGAGGATTGCAAGGCAGTTCAGTTGCGGAGTGGGAAAGAACTAGTGAAAGACCCACGTCTAGAGCCAATAGAGGTGGAGAAGGAAACCAACGATCAGACGATGGGAGAGGAAGACAAAGAGAAGATGGATGAGGAAATTGAAATGGAAGATAAGAGAGCTTCCAGAGCTGAGGTGCCAAAATCTACACCGAAGACAATCATGACACCGGTGGCACTTAGAGTTCCTTATCCGAACAGACTGAAAGCACAAAGGGATGAGGTTCAGTTTTCTAAATTTTTAGAAGCTTTTAAAAAGTTACACATTAACATTCCCTTTGTAGATGCATTAGCTCAGATGCCTTCCTACGTCAAGTTCTTGAAGGATATCCTCTCAAACAAGAGGAAGATCTAGGAGCACGCCACTGTCGCACTTACTGAAGAGTGCAGTGCTATAATCCAGCACAAACTTCCCTAAAAGTTGAAAGATCCAGGGAGTTTTATGATTTCTGTTCAAATAGGAGGTTCTGATTTTGGTAAGGCACTTTGTGATTTAGGTGCAAGTATTAACTTAATGCCTTTGTTAATTTTCAGGAAGCTCGGATTGGGGGAAGTGCAACCAACCAATGTGACACTTCAATTGGCGGATAGATCCATCAAATATCCGTACGGGGTGATTGGAGACGTTTTGGTGAAGGTGGACAAATACTACTTCCCAGCAAACTTTGTCATTTTGGAATGGACGAAGATAAGGATGTCCCTCTCATTTTGGAACGATCATTCTTGGCCACCGGAGGAGCGCTAATTGACGTGAGGAGGGAAACTCACTCTCCATGTGGGTGAGGAGAAAGCGGTTTTCAATGTGTTCCAAACAACACGGAACGGGGTGGAAAGAAGCACTTGCTATCGGGTTGATGTAATGGAAGAGATTTCTGAAGAAGCCCTCAAGGGCAATTATAGAGGTGACCAGTTGGGGCATGTATTGACCGGAGAGTGCACCGATAGCGAAAAAGAATGTGTGATGCAACTGAATGCATTACCCGAGTACCGAGGACTGAAAAGACAAGTCAAAGAAGAATTGGGTGAATCCCTTACCAAACCGCAGCCGTCAGCAAAAGTGCCACCACAACTAGAACTCAAACAGTTGCCGGTTCACTTAGAATATGCAATTTTGGGAGAGAATCAAACGCTACCGGTAATAATTGCTTCCGTTCTTGCACCGTTAGAGAAAGAGAAGCTGTTACGAGTATTTAGAGCCCACCAAACAGCGATTGGGTGGAAGATTGCGGACTGGAAGGGTTTAAGCCCTACTTTTTGCATGCATAGAATCAACATGGAAGATGGGCATAAACCGACAGTTCAACATCAACGTCGGTTGAACCCAAACATGAAAGAGGTAGTTCGCAAAGAAGTGATGAAACTCTTGGATGCGGGCATCATATATGCGGTAGTCGATAGCCCGTGGGTTAGTCCGGTGCAAGTGGTACCAAAGAAAGGGGGGATCACGGTAATCAAGAACAACAACAATGAGTTAGTACCCTCCCGAACAGTCACCGGGTTGAGAGTTTGTATAGATTACCGGAAATTGAACGATGCGACAAAGAAGGACCACTTCCCGCTTCCTTTCATTGACCAAATGTTGGAGCGGCTTTCCGGGCATGCTTACTACTATTTTCTTGATGGTTACTCGGGGTACAATCAGATCCCTATAGCACCCGAGGATCAAGAGAAAACAACATTTACCTGTCCGTATGGAACGTTTGCATACCGACGAATGCCTTTCGGGTTATGCAACGCTCCAGCTACATTCCAGCGTTTGCATGATGGCGATCTTTTCTGACATGGTCGAGAGGACGATAGAGGTATATATGGATGACTTCTCGGTATTTGGGGATTCATTTGACACATGTCTCGATCATTTGGAAGCAGTTTTGAAGAGGTGTCAAGAAACTAGCCTAGTCCTTAACTGGGAGAAGTGCCATTTTATGGTAACGGAAGGCATCGTACTTGGACACAAGATTTCAAGGGATGGCATAGAGGTGGACAAGGCGAAAGTAGCTGTGATAGAGAATCTACCATATCCAACAACAGTGAAGGGAGTGAGAAGTTTCTTGGGACACGCCGGGTTTTACCGGCGTTTCATCAAGGACTTCTCTAAAATCGCTAACCTTTGTGTTCATTACTTTTAAAAGATGCTAAGTTTGATTTTTCTGATGAGTGTACTTTGGCTTTTGACAGGTTGAAAAAGGAGTTGATCTCGGCACCAATACTTACTGTTAATGCCAAAAATCGCACCAAAGTACAACTTAAGGTCGATGTGGACTTAAACAACTAAAGAAAGGATCTTTCGACGAGACGTGCGACGATAAATAAAATAAAGAAACAAGGGATTTGATGACGCAGGAAAAACCTCAAGCGAGGAAAAAACCTGCGGACGACAGGGGGTGTCGTCGCTGCACTATGGTCGCCAATCAGGAGCGATGTCCTTCGGTACTGGTGTCGATCGTACAGTGATTACAATACAAATGAAGAAAATGCTTCGAAATGTAAAGTACAAGTGTTAGAATGTAAAAACGGGTGTTTGAATGTAAAAACAGGTGTTTGTTGTGTATGAAACAAAGTGTGAACTGCTGGTCGAAGGCTGTTGTCGTGTGTCGAGAGCGATACTTAGAATAATGCTTCTTCACTTCAGGTGTTCTTAAATATTGCTTTGATTGTTAATCGCTGGATATCTGATGTTTTCTTCGATATTCGATGTTCAGTGTCCGGTCCCCTAAAATGATGATTGAACTCGGTCTTTATAGTCTTTGGGAGCTTTAATTAGCTCATTGATTGCTTCATTGAACAGCTATAACGTCTGCAACGGTCTGTAACGGTTGTCGGAGTGAACGTCCATAATGATCTTCGTCCGTTACGGCTATCGGCTGCTAATGGCTGCGTCGGTTATAGCCGTTGCTCCTTAATGACTTTGACTCCTGCATTAAACACTTAACAAACGTAACAGTCATGGTTAATGTTAATTTGGTCGAGGTCGCATGGTCTCACGCGACGGTCGTGCGTAACGGGCGACGATATGGTCGAGTGTCGCAAGAACTCTCGACTTACCTTCCAGGAGGGACGACGGATGTCTTCTGGGCCTTTGTCGGGACCTTACCTTAATACAAGATGTATCCCATGACGTACGTCTTACCTTTTCTGGTCGTGGTCGAGCGACGTGAATTTTTGCCCAAACAGTTTGCCCCCAAAATTTGAAAGAAGGATGGCAAATTCGAATTTTAAATTTTGCTCGTCGGGCGTTCAGGGTTTTGTGTTGAAAAATACCTTGGTTGTTTTGGAACTGAATCGGTTCAATTCTAACTGAACGAGAAGTCGAAGAGAAAACGAGGTCGTGACGTCATATTGACGCACGATTGTACGTACCAACTGTCATTTAGAAATGTCGACGGAGCCCAGAGGTACTATTAGAAATGAAGACGATCCAGACGACTTCAGAAGTCTAGCGAGAATCCCATGGGGATTACTGTAGACAAGGCTGGCGGGGTTCGACCGGAAATGTGTCCCGAGGGGTATGTCGTGATATACGAGTATCTGTTTAAGATAGGCTTCCACTGGCCGTATTCGCCTCTGGACAAGGTATTTCTGTGTGAGTTTGACCTGTCGCCAGGGCAACTGATGCCCCAGTTCTGGCGAGTCATTCTAGTCATCGAGCGACTTACTTCGCACTGGGAGTGGCGTATAAAGTTACGAGCGATCAATATCGTCGTTATAGTTTACTTTTAAGGTTTAAAGGTGTTTGGGTAAAAAATCACACCCTCGACCGACTTGGGAAATTCCCTCGACATGACCCATGGACATTGGTTACCCCCAACCGACAATGATAATACCCATTATTATCATATCCCCGACATACGTTAATAACCACGATAATTGGTTATTAACGGACATATTGGGTCAATAGTCATCTTACGTCTAAATGATAGCGCATCACGTGCCGCACGTCGCACGTCGCTAGTCTTACGTTATTAGTCCTACATCGCCAGTTATGTGTCGCCAGTTACGACTCGTTGGTCTTATGTCGACAGCCTTCTGTCGTCAGTCTTATATCGACCTAGTCTTACGACATTTTCATAAGACCATTCCTATATTAAGATAAGGTCTTACAAGACATTTACAACCATATAAATGGTCTTGTATTTCAGCAACGGTCGTATGTTCCATAAGACCGACATCCGAGACTTAAGACGGTCGTACGATTATCCTAACCGTTAATAGTCAAACATCTATTTTTGTTGTTCATTAACGCAGGTCCACAAGCATTCATGGCACAAACGGTCAATAACGGACGAGTCCTTAATGGCATTAAAGGCCTAGCAGCGATTACAAGACCAATCATTAAAGAGCATTCAATACCGACGGCGGTTACAAAAGAGAGTCATCAAGGCACCATTAATGACGGGCAGAACCTATATAAAGGCATGCTCCGAGCAAGAGGGGGAGAGACAGAATTCTGGAGACACATTAAAGAACACACGAAGTGAAGAACTTTCTCTCAAGTGATCATTCTCGACGCATGACATTCGCTCTCGACGCACGACAACCACTCATGACACAATGTTTTCACACACAACTCACACTGTTTTACATACAAAAACACTTGTACTTTACATTTCGAAGTCTTTCGTTCACTTGTATTGTAATCATCTGTACGATCGACGCAAGGACATCGCCCCTGATTGGCGACCATAGTATAGCGACGACATCCACTGTCGTCCGCAGGTTTTTTTCCTCGTTTGAGGTTTTTCCTGCGTCATCAAATCCTTTGTCTCATTTATTTTATTCCCCATCGCACGTCTCGTCGAAAGATCCTTTCTTTAGTTGATTAAGTCCACATCGACCTTAAGTTGTACTTTGGTGCGATTTTTGGCATTAACAGTTTGGCGCCATCCGTGGGACCCAACTAAGGATTTCCTTCGAAATAAACATCGTATTACTAACGTTTCCTCTTGTATAGATCTTCGTTTTCCATTTGTCGACTTCAAGTCTTGACCACACGACGAAGATCTAAGTGAAGTTGGAAGACACTGATCATAAAAAATGCTCAGTCAATGTATCGCAGGTATCGCATCATCCGAAGGGCTCGGGGGCTCAGAACGCCCGTTACAAAATGGGAAATATCATATTTTGATTTCAAAAGTCCTTGAAAAAAGGCGCCTATCGACTCCAAGTTACGGTAACTAAATATGGTAAAACAACTCTATATATATACTCTACGTATATTCTCCTCGTTTAAATTATTTTGATCTAATATATGGTCGTCGATTCAAGCATCAAAAGATCATTGATCAAAACCAACGACCACCCCTGATTTTACATTGCAAGGTCGTCTTACAATTTATATCGTGAGAAATCAAAGTCTCTACGACTTAAAAACGCAGGTTCTACGATTTATAGTCGTCAATAAAAGACGACTCGCGTTTTTTTCTTATGATCGCCAGTCATGGCAAACGCAGGTTGTGCTTTATAGTCGTCGATAAAAGACGACTCATATTTTTCTGATCGCCAGTCATGGCAAACACATGTTAAAATTCTCGGTCGCCAATAAAAGCGACTCGCATATCGAAATTTCATGATCGCTAGTCATGACATATGTCGTCAATAAAGACGACTTGTACATTGAATCTCACAATCACCAGTCATGGTAAGACGCACGTCAAAACGCAAAAGTCACCCATAAGAAATTTAAATTAATTGGTCGTGCGACATCCGAAATTTTCTGCGATAATGGATCCTAGGCAACATGACTCAATAGTTCCATAAAGATCGTGACATCGAGCTGACGACCTCAACACCCAGGGACAAGCGGTCAAGCGACATTTTAACAAGAACGTCAAAGCTAAAATCTTTCAAGAAGGCGGCTACGTCCACTGTTGAGTGTTCCAAAGCACTCAAAAGCTTAATGCAGGTAAACTTTTCACCAAGTGGGAAGGTCCTTATCGTATCTCAGAAGTCGTGGGTAAAGGCACCTATCGGGTCCCAACCCTCGACAATCGAGATATCCCACGAAGCTGGAATGCAACGCATCTGAAAAGGTATTTCTTCTAAATCCTTTTCCTTCTTTCATACGATTTTTATCACGACGATTACTGACTTAAGCATCGAAGGGTCGTTGGCTAGCCGACGACCAACCTCTGACATTGTTTTACGCAGGATCGCACGACATTAGTTACCAAGTCTACTATATGACTTTAGTCTCGCAGGATCGCACGACATATATTGCTAAGTCTATTATACGACTTTAGTACACTCTCATAGGATTGTACGATATAAACAATCAGTTCTATTAGACGACTCGATCGTATAACTACAGCAACACATGATCCAAGTTCATCGTATGATCAAATCACACGATCGTAAGGTCTAGCGACCCCCCAATCTAAGTTCTTTAACTTAGAAAAAATTCGTGTTCTGAATGAATGCTTTAATCGCATGCGCTTATGTTTGCTTATACGATTCAGAAATATGAAAATCTTATGACTTACGTTCTAATCGTTGTATTACAATGGATGCCCAAGTCGCACGACTCTTTGTACTTAAAGAATTTTTTACAGTCGACATTACATCTGTCCATGACGTGTAGGAGTCGAAATACTACTCAGGAAGGTAAAACCTTTTACCGATTATCACTAAAGCAAAACTTACACAACGTAACACAGGTCTCTCACGACCATATCGGCTGTGAATGCCAGAACATATGTCTTTAACGACCGTATCAGCTATGAACGCCAGATCACAGGACCACGTCGACCGAGAACGCCAACCCGGCGACATGGACCCCTGTCTCCTCGATAGGAAAACGTTCCCTGAAAGACGGGAGCAAATATTTCCTTAGATGAGGAAACAACGTCGTCCCGTCTAGGACACCCACAACGTCGTCCCGTCTAGGACACCATCGGCCGATGACCCGTCCCCCTTGTTGGCAGACGCTGGGGACAACACCTTGGACACTAGCTTCGTCACTGTCGCCGGAAGCGCCGAACTTGCTGGTGTCGCGTCCATCGCGCCAGAACGGCTGGATGACGCCCTTGCCTCCTTACCCGTGACAACTCTCGACGAAAACGTCAACCCTCGAAGACGGTTCCTTCAGGACTACCGTCCTTGTCTCCTTCAAGATTCCCGACCCAGCTATCGGTGCATTCTTTCCGGCCTCGAAGGGCAAGCACAACTTGCGTCACCTTCTTTGGCTGGCCAAGTCAGTTTTCCTCTGATGATCTTAGCAAAAGTAACATGTCTCCGTAGCAACGTATTAGTGCGAGATCTGAAATTCCAATGGCTTTGAAATTCAGATCTCGGGGGGCTAACTGTTTGGGTAAAAAATCACACCCTCGACCGACTTGGGAAATTCCCTCGACATGACCCATGGACATTGGTTACCCCCGACCAACAATGATAATACCCATTATTATCATATCCCCGACATACGTTAATAACCATGATAATTGGTTATTAACGGACATATTGGGTCAATAGTCATCTTACGTCTAAATGATCGCGCATCACGTGGCGCACGTCGCACATCGCCAGTCTTACGTTATTAGTCCTACGTCGCCAGTTATGTGTCGCCAGTTACGACTCGTTGGTCTTACGTCGACAGCCTTCTGTCGTCAGTCTTATATCGACCTAGTCTTACGACATTTTCATAAGACCATTCCTATATTAAGATAAGGTCTTACAAGACATTTACAACCATATAAATGGTCTTGTATTTCAGCAACGGTCGTATGTTCCATAAGACCGACATCCGAGACTTAAGACGGTCGTACGATTATCCTAACCGTTAATAGTCAAACATCTATTTCTGTTGTTCATTAACGCAGGTCCACAAGCATTCATGGCACAAACGGTCAATAACGGACGAGTCCTTAATGGCATTAAAGGCCTAGCAGCGGTTACAAAACCAATCATTAAAGAGCATTCAATACCGACGACGGTTACAAAAGAGAGTCATCAAGGCACCATTAATGACGGGCAGAACCTATATAAAGGCATGCTCCGAGCAAGAGGGGGGAGAGACAGAATTCTTGAGACACACTAAAGAACACACGAAGTGAAGAACTTTCTCTCAAGTGATCATTCTCGACGCATGACATTCGCTCTCGACGCACGACAACCACTCATGACACAATGTTTTCACACACGACTCACACTGTTTTACATACAAAAACACTTGTACTTTACATTTTGAAGTCTTTCCTTCACTTGTATTGTAATCATCTGTACGATCGACGCAAGGACATCGCCCCTGATTGGCGACCATAGTATAGCGACGACATCCACTGTCGTCCACAGGTTTTTTTCCTCGTTTGAGGTTTTTCCTGCGTCATCAAAATCTCTTGTCTCGTCTACATTTTCTTCGTTATTTATCTTATTTATTTCAATGGTTCAATCTTTAGTTGATAAGGTCCGAAACCGTACCTTAAATCATATTTTTATATGATTTTCGGCATAAGATAGTTTAATGCAATTTTTGGCATCTTTGGTGCGATTTTTGGCATTAACAAAAGGTAATTGTACCTTAGTTTTAAACACTGCTGTCAATGATCGCAAATGGAGGACAAGGTATGTACTTGTGCGGGTGGCGATGCTAGATACGGACAGTGATTGGATTAGATCCGTTGATACTGCACAACCGGCGACGATGTCTAATACTGCGCAACTGGCGACGATGTCTCATACTGCGCAACTGGCGACGATGTTAGTGGATCTTGCGCATCTGCCGACGATGTTCGTGGATCTTGCGCATCTGGCGACGATGTCTTCTCCTGCCACGTCGACCCTTTCATCAGCCGACAAGGGCGAGGGTGTAAAGACGGGAGAGAATAAGGGGGAGTTTATGGCGATCAACTTTGCGTTGTTGTCGACCCTCTTGATTGACTATGTCCTCGTCAGGACGGAGTCGCTTCCGCATCTGGGGAAATATCAGCTCTTATCTTTCAAGGAGCATTTTCAAAAGGATCTCTGTCGAAGAGATTGGATTGTGTTTAGCCGAACCGGCGTTTTTTGTAAGTTTTTCTTTCGAAACTTGTGTCATTTGTCGCTGTTGTTTATCGTTGTCGTTGTTCGTTGTCGTTGCCGTATGCTTTGCTAATGTGTTCCTTTTGTAATCTACAGATGTTCCTGTCTCCTCTCATTAAATACGTGAAGATAGAGGAGACGTTTGGAGTAGAGGGATGAAAATAAATCCATCTTTTCCTTTGCTTGACTCACCGCACGGGCGGCTATCATGCGAAGTCACCTATCGGGCAAGAGTCTTCTGACCTCAACGTCAGATGAGCTGAACATCTTTTTCAGAGAAGGTGGGACCGAGAGGGATCTTGATTCGGACGACGAAAAGGAGGTCGAGGAGGAGGAAGGTCCCCAGGGCGAAGCATTGAGTAAGGATGCGACTGATGTTCCCCCTCAATAAATATCTTTGATTATCTTTGTTTCTTCGTTGCTCGACCGTCGGTGGTCGGGATGTAAATGACAGTTTGTTCAAATAAATGAAACTTAGACTTTTATTTGAACTTGATATTCAAATCATTTTTAATTATGAATTTGAACATAAGATACATAGGAAATCATGCGACTGAGGCATTCATTGTAATACGATGATAAGAACGTAAAACAAATATGTGAACACGCGATTAAAGCATCCCTTTAGGGTATGGAATTTCTTCTAAGTTAAGAAACTTAGGGGTAAAATCGTTTAGACTTTGCGATCGTACGATTAGATCGTATAATGAGTTTGTATCGTGTGCCCCTGTGGAGGGATGATCAAGTCAAATACCTGATCGCTTATGTCGTGCGATCCTGTGATAAAATGATGTCGGGGGTTGGTCGTTGGCTAGCCAACGACCCTCCGATGCTTAAGTCAGTAATCATTCGTGAGAAAAAATCGTATGAAAAAGAGTTAGGGAACATACCTTTAGATTCTCTTCTTAGTGGGTATTGCCCCCCTGTCGTTTATTATCCTATTCTTTTTGGAAAGAAAGATGGGTTTTAAATGACAGGATGTCTCGGCGATTTGGTGAGATATTGTCTGTGTTGAGGTCGACTATGTTTTCGTGCGACAGGGCACCATAGTCGACTCATTCCTGTGGAAAAGATGTCAATTTATCTGTGAGGTTAGGGATAGAAGAACGAACCTGTCGAGACATTGTAGTCATGTTTGATCTTGCGAGTTCAGCTTATTTTCGCGGCTTCAAGGTAGACTTGTAGCACTCACGAGCGACTTTTGGTTCACTCTTGATCTCCTGGATTCCCCAAGGCGTATGGAATTTCAACATTTGATGATATGTCGAAGGAACGGCTTTCATATCATGGATCCATGGTCGACCTAAGATGATGTTATAGGCCGACGCATAGTCAATGACACTGAACTTGGTCTGCTTGTTGACTCCTCCGGCATAGACGGGCAAGATTATCTCTCCGAAGGTGCTTGTCGCTTCTCCATTGAAACCGACCAAAGTCGTCGAACGTCGGGTGATTTCCAAGCGATCGATTCCCATGGCTTTGATGGTGTTGAGAAAAATGACATTTGTTGAGCTGCCCCCGTCGACCAAGACTCAACGCGTTAAACAGTTACCGACCGTGAGTTGAATGATCAACCCGTCGTGATGCTTCTGATACGAGTAGCCAAGGTCGACGTGGTCAAACACAATCTTCATAGCTTCTAGCTCCAAATCTTCTTTGGGTCTTGATGAACGAGGAGTAGGCCGATCATCGGGCGCCTGACTGGCGTGACGCTTGGCTGCAGGATACGTCAAACCACACACGTCTGAACACCCGGTGATGCAATTGACGACCTTCGCATGCTCGGGGGTTGACGGTCGATGGTTATTAGCTGGAATAACGACATCGTCGATGATATCCTTAAGATTACCCTTCAGGACATGATATGCTAACTCTTTTTTGAGAGCTATGCAATCATCTGTCGCATGACCATGGTCGACATGGAAGTCGCACCATTTTGATTTGTCTTTCTTAGCATCGTCCAGGTCGGACTTCTTTGGCCATCGAATGGTCGCTTGGGTAGTCTTCAAAGCTTCGATCAAATCCTTAGTGGACCCTTTGAATCCATAGGAGGATATCTTGGGGTACTGAGGGAATTTAGTCGCGGTCTTGGCTTCCGCTTTCGTCTTGAAACGAACATTTGAAATTTGTCGCGCGGGCTCTATTCTGGAAATAGCTTTTGTCTTGAACTCTTGCTTTCTGATACCTAACGACTTCTTGTCGTCAGTGTGCTTGCGACGAAAGGCGGCATCATCCTCGACCCTCATATATGCTAAGGTTCGAGCTCGGACGTCTTCGAAATTCTTCGGAGGATATTTGGTCAGGTCGGTGTACAGACCTGAACTATCGTCCAGACCACGCTTATAAGCTTCGATCGCCGTCTTGATGTCACAATTGCGAATACTGATCATTTCGGCATTGAATCTATTAAAATAACTTCGAATAGACTCGCTAGCTTTCTGCACGACATAATACAAGTCACTAGTCTGCTTCTCCATCTTGCGACTGCTGGCGAACTGCTGGGAGAATTGGTTGACCAACTCAGCGAACGACCCGATGGATTTGGGTTTGAGGTTGATCAACCACTGGAGAGCTGGACCAGTGAGAGTCGCTCTGAAACTCATGCACATGCATACCTCCTGGTACATAAGTGGGATCGAGATTGTCCACATGAGCTGCTAATACTGCGCGACATGCTCGGTCGGATCGGTCACACCAGAATACTTGGGCGTGAAGGCGGGGATATTATACTTCTTTGGGACCTCAACGGTCGTGATCTGGTCGATAAATGGTGACGCCTGATAGCTGGATCGAGGCTCGACATCGACAGGCACGACTGCCCAGGCAGTTTGGCTAACAAGGACAGGACGCGCCCATTTTGATCTTCCAGCATCTTCAAACGCTGAGCGACGGGATCATTATGGTCGAGGTTTGCCTCTGCTTGAGGATTGACTCCGGAACTAGGACCATTCCCATGCGACGAGCCATTGGTGTCTCCATTGAATGGGACAAAATATGGCTGCGACCCATAATGAAATTGCTGCGATCCATTCTGAAACGGCCGCGGTCCTTGCTGGAAAGACTGCGATCCACCGTGGATCGGTTGAGATCCACCTTGAAACGACTGAGGTCCATTCTGAAATGGCTGCGATCCCTGCAACGGCTGAGATCCATTATTCAGGGGGGTGGCCTTATATGCCGAGGAGGAACTGTCCCGAATTGGGAATTCGGGTTGAACGGGCCCGGTTGCTGATTCTGCATGAATGGGCCTGGATGCTGATTTTGCATAGATAGACCTGGTCCTGGACCTGGATTCTGGACAAATGGTCTGGGACCATTCTGGTCGAATGATCCTGGATCCGGATTATGCACGAACGGCCTAGGATTATTCTGAGGTCCAAAAGGATTTCTTAGTCGCGCGATTTCCTCAGCTGCTCTGTGATTCTGCTCTGCCATTGCATTGAGTTGATTCCTGGCAACTTCGAGCTCCTGATACATCTGAGCAACGGCATGCTGCGGATTTCTGGGGGCTGCCAATTTTCCTTAAACAGAAAACAGAAGAAACTCCAAGAAACCGTTAGTAGAATGCACGTTCGTCGAGGATTTTCTCTAGATGTGGTCCCATGGATGGCGCCAAACTGTTAATGCCAAAAATCGCACCAAAGTACAACTTAAGGTCGACGTGGACTTAAACAACTAAAGAAAGGATCTTTCGATGAGACGTGCGACGATAAATAAAATAAAGAAACAAGGGATTTGATGACGCAGGAAAAACCTCAATCGAGGAAAAAACCTGCGGACGACAGGGGGTGTCGTCGCTGCACTATGGTCGCCAATCAGGGGCGATGTCCTTCGGTACTGGTGTTGATCGTACAGTGATTACAATACAAATGAAGAAAATGCTTCGAAATGTAAAGTACAAGTGTTTGAATGTAAAAACAGGTGTTTGAATGTAAAAACAGGTGTTTGTCGTGTATGAAACAAAGTGTGAACTGCTGGTCGAGGGCTGTTGTCGTGCGTCGAGAGCGATACTTAGAATAATGGTTCTTCACTTCAGGTGTTCTTAAATATTGCTTTGATTGTTAATCGCTGGATATCTGATGTTTTCTTCGATATTCGATGTTCAGTGTCCGGTCCCCTGAAATGATGATTGAACTCGGTCTTTATAGTCTTCGGGAGCTTTAATTAGCTCATTGATTGCTTCATTTAACAACTATAACGTCTGCAACGGTCTGTAACGGTTGTCGGAGTGAACGTCCATAATGATCTTCGTCCGTTACGGCTATCGGCTGCTAATGGCTGCGTCGGTTATAGCCGTTGCTCCTTAATGACTTTGACTCCTGCATTAAACACTTAACAAACGTAACAGTCATGGTTAATGTTAATTTGGTCGAGGTCGCATGGTCTCACGCGACGGTCGTGCGTAACGGGCGACGCTATGGTCGAGTGTCGCAAGGAACTCTCGACTTACCTTCCAGGAGGGACGACGGATGTCTTCTGGGCCTTTGTCGGGACCTTACCTTAATACAAGATGTATCCCATGACGTGCGTCTTACCTTTTTTTGGTCGTGGTCGAGCGACGTAAATTTTTGCCCAAACACTTACCGTACCCGATTGGAGTCTTCCATTCGAGCTCATGTGCGATGCGAGCGACATAGCGGTGGGAGCAGTCTTGGGCCAACGAAAGGAGAAAAAGATGCACGTGATCTACTATGCCAGCAAAACGTTAGACGAGGCACAGATCAACTACGCAACCACCGAGAAGGAATTGTTGGTGGTGGTGTACGCTTGTGAGAAATTCCGGTCATACTTTGTCGGGTCCAAGATCATCATATACACTGATCACTCGGCATTGAAGTACTTAATGGCGAAGAAGGACGCAATACCAAGGTTGATTCGATGGGTGCTGCTGCTACAAGAGTTCGACATCGAGATACGTGACAAGAAAGGATCCGAGAACACAGTAGCCGACCATCTATCCAGAATCGGGGAGGAGTCATCTGAGCCAATCAAGACCATCCCTATAATTGATTCTTTTCCAGATGAGCAGTTATTTTATGTTGCTTCTTCTGATCCATGGTATGCTGATCTTGTTAAGTTTCTTGCAGGTAATGTGACGCCTTACTGATTAAACTTACATCAGCGACGTAAATTCTTTGTGGATGTAAAGATGTATTATTGGGACGAACCGTGTTTGTACAAACGATGCAGCGATGGAATGATTAGAAGATGCGTACCCGACGAGGAAAAGGAAGGAGTATTGGCGTTTTGCCATACTTTGGAGTGTGGAGGACACTTTAGTGCAGACCGCACAGTCGCGAAAGTGTTGCAGTCAGGATTTTTCTGGCCGACAATGTTCAAGGACGCTCGCCACTTCATCTCTCGATGTGATAGATGCCAGAGAACTAGGAATATTTCAAGGAAGGATGAGATGTCGATGCAAATATACATGGAGGTGGAACTATTCGATGTACGGGGCATCGATTTCATGGGGCCCTTCCCCCATCGTTCCGAAACAAGTACATACTAGTCGTCGTCGACTATGTATCGAAGTGGGTAGAAGCAATCGCGACACCGACCAACGATTCGAAGGTAGTTATCCAATTTCTCAAGAAATACATTTTCTCGAGGTTCGGTGTCCCAAGGGCATTGGTTAGCAACGGGGGAAGTCACTTTTGCAATAGGTATCTCGACATGCTACTCCGGAAGTATAAAGTCAAACATCGAGTCACCACCCCCTATCATCCGCAAGCGAATGGGTTGGTGGAAGTATCCAACCGAGAGTTGAAGTACATATTGGAGAGAACGGTGAATTCATCGAGGAAGGATTGGTCAACAAAGCTGGATGACGCGTTATGGGCGTATCGTACGGCTTTCAAGACTCCAATTGGGACCACACCATATTGATTGGTGTTTGGGAAGTCGTGCCACTTGCCAGTCGAGCTGGAACATAAGTCCTATTGGGCGATCAGACGTTTGAATATAGAGTTGGATACGGCCGGTAAGAAGAGGTTATTGCAGCTGAATTAGTTAGAAGAAATCCGCTTGGACGCATATGAGAAAGCATCAATTTACAAGGAACGGACGAAGAAGTTCCACGATCGCCGGATTCGAGAAAAGGTAATTGCTCCAGGTATGAAAGTTCTTTTATTTAACTCACGTTTGAGATTGTTTCCAGGTAAACTGAAGTCGAAGTGGTCGGGTCCATTCACGGTGATCGAAGTGTACCCTTACGGAGCAGTGGAGCTAGAGGGTAAGGATGGACAGAAGTTCAAAGTGAACGGCCAGAGGGTGAAGCCGTACCTGGGCGATGAGGTCGTGACCACGTTGTGTGTGTATCTAGACGAGCCCAAGGAGTGATTGCATGAGAAGTCGTGCCACGACATTAAATACGGCGCTTGGTGGGAGGCAACCCACCGTAGGTTAGTTTTTTGTTTTAATTTTTCTTTTCGCGAGTTTTGTTTTTATTAATTTGTGTGTGTATTCCCTGAGGAGTAAACCTTCGTGAGTAAACATCTTCGGAAGAAACGAGGAAGGGACAAAAAATCGAAAAAGAGGAAGGAACAGTGGGCGGCGCGCCTTCTGGCGCTACTTCACCGGCGCGAAACCTGTGCGGCTTACTAGAATTCATGCCGGTGCGCATCACGGCGCTAGTTCATACCCACGGGAGAAAAAGCGCGAAAGAGAATTGGATTCTCAGTCCAGAGGCCCGCGCGCCTCACGGCACAACCCAAGTAGCGGCCCAATGCGCGGCGTATTAAAAATCTGAAAGAGGACAGAGGCCCGCGCGCCTTGTGGCGCAGCCCATCTAGCGCCATAAGTAGCGCGATTGTGCAGTAAGTATAAAAGGGGGTTTTCAGTTTTTGCTTTCATTTTGAAACCCTAATCTCACAAACCTCCGCCGTTTTTCTCTTCCCCCTTTCTATCCAAAGTTTTTCAAGTAAGATTCCAAGGGTTGAAGGCCAAATTCCACCACTCTATCACCTACTCCATATCTATTCAAGTATCAAGGTACGTTTCTAACCCTAATTTAGTGTTATTAGCGGAGTGTGAAACCATGGAGGCGAGTTCATGGAATTCCCTGCTCTTTTGACTTAAATGAGTCCAAATTGAAGCTGTGAGTATGAATTTTGCTTGTGTTATCTATATGAAACTTCTTTTTCTTGGATTGATTGTATTCATTGAGGAATAAAAGTGGGGTTAGGATGTTGCTCTTGAATATGTGTATTAGGGGATGATAGTATAAGTTTGAGTTGTCAACTTCGTTATTTTGTTAAACTTGTACTTGATTGAGAATGCAATTGATGTTTGTGGTAGTTGTGCAAGAAATGTCTTAATTTATGGGTGAAGAGTGCTTATTGATTAAGTTGTGCTATTGAGATGAGTTGTTAATGTCTAATTTTTCATGCATGGGATTTGATGTTACTTCTTTGTTTTATTCATGATGGATGTCAAGGGTTCATGTTTTCATCGAAATGCCAACCATGTTTGAGGCATTATGGGTATTAGGGTATGGGCTTAATGATTAAGCCATGTCCTGAGGAGTTGGTTTGATAATTCTTATGTTATGCTTGGTGTGTGGTATTGATTTATGCTTTTACTAGACAAAGAGGCCAAACAAACCTAAGTTTCACTTAGGTTTGGGGTGGCCATTTTTAAGTTTCTTGTCACACACAGCACACCATTTTACACCTCGGTTTTACCGATGTTGGGGTGTCCTTTCTGCTCAAGTGAATGTGTGCTAATCATGTGACAAACCTAATCCAAGACTTAGGTTTGGGGTGGATATACTATCTAGTGGAATATTAATTGCTTATTTTCTTTTGCAGGAAAATGGTGCACACCAATCCTAATGCCGTGGGGAGGTTTTTCCATTACTACAACTTGAGGCAAGAAGAGAGGGAGGAGTGGAGTCGTAGACGAAACCCATCCTCTGAGTCTCGTAGGCGCAAATTTGCGCGTCGACCGATCTTGGCAGAAAGAGGGTTGACACTAGATGGAATTTCCAACGCCCGAGCTCTAGAGATCGCCGAAGAGAGGGGTTGGCAGACTTACATCCAGAGCCCGGAGCCTTATGACCCAGAGCTAGTATTAGAATTCTATGTTGCAATGGTTCCGACATCATTCGAGGAATTCTCAACAGTGATCGTTCGAGGCCAAACCATCAGAATGACAAATGATGACATATGTGCGCATTATGGGGTCCCGAGGCCCCAAGATCTAGCTGGCACATTTGGGATGCCACCCATTCCCGGGGTAGAGCAGGATGAGACGCATAGTCCAGTGATTGCGTCTTCCCTCCATCGGAATGGTCGACAACATTGGGTTGTGCGCGATGCGGAGATTAAAAAGAACGAGATGGAGCCGGAACTGGGCTTATGGCTGCTTTTTCTGAAAGGGAGTTTGACACCATTCTCATATTATACAACCCTTAATCCGTACGTGGCTCGGATCATGTATTGCATCTTGCACAGCATGCCCTTGGACATCGGGCATATCATCCGACTCCATATGATAGACGCGGCAACAGAAAATTGTACGGGTGTGCTTCCATTTCCGTGTTTAATAACCCAATTTTTCAGGGATGCGGGGATCGTTGTTGGACTAACTATCCCACCATTCGCCCCGTATGATCGAGTCGCATATCGAGCCCAAGTGACAGCCGCTCGGAGGTTAGACCATCAAGAAGCTATCAATAACAAAGAGATGAACATCCCCCAAGGAGTGGATGATGTAGACGCCAATGATGTGGATTATGACCCAGGGGCAGACGAGGGTTACCATCTTGTTGGTTTTGATGCATCTTTTAATGCGCGCTTCGAGGCACTCGAGCGTGAGGTGAGGACAGGTTTTGAAGACATAAGGACGGGGTTCGACAACCTGAGGAGGTTGTATACAGGTGAACCGGCCCCGGCCCCGGCTGAAGCAGGTCCATCCAATCCGCCGGCAGCCCGTAGAGCGAGGAGGCGTCCACTGGGTGCGAGTTCATCATCCAGACGACGAAATCGTGAAGAGTGAAGACGGTTTGCTTTCATTTTTCTTTTGTGATCCTTTATTTTCTATCATTTTGGATGACTGTATTAAATTCACACATGTTATACTTTGGATGACTGTAATAGATTTGTATCATATTGGGGAAAATGTGTAATCTAGGTTTGGGGTGGTAGTGCAGTCGTGGTTTATGTTGGTGATTTGATAATGACCCTCTCTTATACTTAGTGAAAATTGTAAGTAAACAATATGTATCAGAGTTTCACTATCGCTGATAAGTACTAAGATCTTCCAGTACCGCTGATAGGAACTCTCGCTCTTTAAGTTAAACATTCAGCGAAACTGTTCACCATAAATGCTCTGAGTCTGTTTAGTCATTATGATGATCGCTGATAAGTTAGTTGTTTACTTATGATTCCTGAAGACAAGTTTCACGTCAACAAAGGTTCTACGCTGAAGTCGAAGATCAAGCTCAAGAACCAGCGACAAGTCTCCTAATGAACTGATGCGGATCAGCGAAGACTCAGATTTGTCCACTCAACGTGAAGTATCAAGTACAAGACTTCAGCTATCGCTGAACTCTATCATTCGCTGATATGAAATGATAGATCGCTGAATCAACGAAAGCTGATCATGAAGTCCTCCGTACAAAGTACTTTTGTCTTATCCACCCTTGCACAACTCCGTACGAAATGTCAGAAAAGAACCTCCGAATATCTGAAATCGTACAACCACTCTGATACTACACTGTTCATCCATGCGGCTACTAAGGTTGTCAACCAAGGTCAATGACATGCAACCAACCAGCTGATGACACGTGTAAAGTATATACTGACTTGCATTAAATGCATACAGTATATAAAGAGATGAACTCACTTCATTTGAAGTAACTTGCTAACTCTGGACAAGTTCAAATCTCTTATCTCAAGATAGGTTATTATTAGTAATTTCCTTATCTCTCTTAGTGCAAGAAACCTTAGTGTTCCAACTTGTTTAGATTTAGGTTTATCATTAATCTGGTTTCCGCAACAAGCTGTAAATTGTTAATGATTTATCAATAAACAATTTAGAAAAGTAAAATCTGTGTGTTTGTATTCAACCCCCCCCCCCCCCCCCCCCCTTCTACAAACTTGTATAGGCCTTCGGGACCAACAAGTGGTATCAGAGCGGATTTGTTTAATCTCATAAACAAGATCTAATCTAAGATATTTTTCTTCCTTGCTATTATCTGAAAATGGCCACCAACACAAACACAAATTATATAGACAATGGTTCTCTTGCAAAACCCCCTAGATTTTCCAGAGACAACTTCAACTTATGGAAAAATAGGATGACACTCTTTTTAGAAGGTGTAGACCCTACTATGCCTTACTATCTTGAAAACGGCCCATACATCCCTGTAACAATTGATCCTTCAGTTCCAGCCACTGCAAATAGACCTGCTATTCCAGAAAGGCTGATTCCTAAGGAAATACACATGTGGACCGACGAAGATAAGAAGAAAGTGGCTATAGATACAAAAGCCAGATCCATACTATCCATGGCCCTTCCTGACGAAGTCTACCATTCCGTCATGAATCTGAAAACATCAAAAGCCATGTGGGACACAATATGTGTTCAGTATGAAGGAACGTCTGAAGTCCAGGACTCAAGAAAGATCAACCTGGTAAGACAATACGAAAGCTTCATTTCTGGTAAGAATGAAACTCTCTCTGAAGTTCACCAACGTTTTAATTGTTTAATTATAGATCTGAAAACTGTTGGTAAGGAATATTCTAACTTTGAGGTGCTGACAAAGTTTCTAGAATGTTTACCTGAAAGCTGGGACAATTATTCTATGTGTCTCAAGCTGTCAAATGATCTAAAATCAATGACCCTTGCTACCTTATATGGCACGTTGCTGAATCATGAGCAATCAAGCCATCTTAAGAAGAATCTTGTAAAAGATTCCAAAAGCACCCCTGTTGCTTTAATCTCAGAGGAACCTTCTACTCAGCGACCCTCGGTCACTATCACTGAGTTAGAAAGTAACTCTGAAAGGTCATCAGATTCTGATTATTCAGATGATAATGAATCTTTGGCTCTCCTAACTAAAAAGTTCAGGAGATTTGCCAAGAAGAAAATGTTTAGAAAGAACAAACCTCTTTCCATAACTGACAAGCCTAAATCATCAGTTTTTGTTGATAAGGCTACTGCTACTTGTTTTAACTGCGAAAAAATAGGACATTTTGCTAACGAGTGCAGGTCTAAGAAAGTTTCTAGACCCTCAGCTTTTACAAAGAAATCCTTTGTTCCAAGGAATAAAGATGACAAATACTCAAAGCTGAAAGAAAAATATGCGAAGCTGAAAAGCTTTAAGAAGAAAGGCAAAGGCCTGATGGCTGACTATGATTGGGCTGCTTCTGATGAAGAAGCATCATCATCTGACTCTGAAGATGATGAAGCAAATCTATGTCTCATGGCCAAGATTGAAGAAGAGGAAGAAAGTTCAGACATTCCCTCCACTTCAACATCTGCTATTCAGGTATCACCTTCTTTCTTTACCAATATTGCAAATATTGATGAAGCTGATAGTCTCTGTAATATCGATCTCTTGACTAGAAGTTTATACGAAGCCATGAACGGCAAAACTGTGGTTGAAAACCAAAACCTTGATCTCGCTGAAAAGCTTAAAAACTGCCACCTTCAAATAGAAAAGCTTTCTAAAATTGAAGAAGATTTTAAAGATCAAGTATATTTAAATCAGCTAGTCAAAATCGAACGAGCAGAAGCTATCGCTGCATTAAAAGCTGAAAAAGCTACTGTTGAAGGATGGTGTAATTCTTCAACAAAGATCACTGAGATAATAAAGTCTCAAATTCCACTGAGTGATAAACGTGGTTTGGGTTACAAATATGAAACTTCAAAACCAACCACTGAGCGTTCAATGCTTAAATTTGGAACGTTCGTATCCTCAGTCGCTGATACTTCATCTTCTCAGTGCTCCTCGTCCATTACACCAATCCCTGAGGAAACTCCTACCTCCTAAAAAGGCAAGGAGAAAATGGTTTATTCAAAACCTACCTCTGTCTTTAAAGACAAAGGTAAAGGAATTGTTATTTATCAAAATCCTCAGAAGGGTACTTTAGTACCAAAGCTGAATGCTTCTAAAGTTTCAGTGACCCATCCCTCTGGATCAAGGAAGCTGATCTCTGAATCTATTCAGCGATCTACTCCTAGACTCAGAGTGGATGTCCTTGTTAAGAAATCTGAAGAACTAAATGTTCGTCCCATTTCTAAAGCAAATAGCTTACTTGGTGCTGGTACTTCTAATTCTAAATTAAAAGCTCAGCATACAAATGGTCCTAGAACTACTTTTAGCTATAGGAAATGTTATCACTGTGGACTCACTGATCATATTGCTAGTAAGCTCATCAAACACACAGTTTGCCGGCTTGTTCGCATCCCCGGCAACGGCGCCAAAAACTTGGTACGTGCGAAATGTGTGTTTTAATCGCAGTGGGTTGCAAACTGTCCACAGTGGGAAGTGCAAGTGTACACTGTCCACTATGATCGTCACAGCAAGTAATAGTTGGTAAAATACCAGAATCGAATCCACAGAGACTGGACAATCAAGACAATACGGTTCTCATGAGCTCCTTTTACAAGTTTCAACTAGAGAGGAAAATAATACTTGGTTTTGGTTTGGTGAAATAGCTACTTTAAACGATTTACTAAGGTTTTAAAAAAAGAGGAATGTAGGTTAGATTTTCCCTAGATTTTATACCAAATACTCGGTCCTAAAAATGATCCTTGTATTCGAGGTAAGCATTTTCGCTAGAAAAGCCCGGTTACCAAATACTCACACCGTTTAGATAAAAATCTCATACTTGTCGTGTTTATTGTTTTGTCAATGGCAATCTTAAAAATGGACCTTTTCAGGTCTCGATGGAATGTGTAGAGGCAAATACTCTAAGTGTTTTTAATACACAAATTAGCTTGCCTACTACTCCAGTGGGTTAAGACTTGCTCACTGTGCCGACCTCACTTTCGTAAGTGTCATAAGAATTCTTTCGAATCACCTAGCATCATTCAAGCTTGTGTCACTGCGTTCTACTCATTTCTAAGTTAAGAACTAGACTTTAGATCCTTGCAAGTGATCGGCTTGTTCGCATCCTTGGGTAAATATCGAGAATGAAAGACCAAAACAACAAATATTCTAAGTATAAAGATTACTCAGGCATTTTTAATAAAATCCAGGTACTTCTCCTTCCTACATCCCAAAGGATGCTTAGCCTAACATTTCCGAAGTAAAGAAAACAAAAGATGAAGATTTGCACATAATAAAACTGAAAGTGACTTGAATTAACTGCTCACAGTGGGGAACGAGAAGTCGTCCCTGCACTGTGTATTGCGAACTAAAATTAAACTAAGAAAGTAAATTACTGAAAATTAAAGCTAGATACTGCAGTAAATAAAAGACTAAAGCTAATGTGGTAATTGAGAGAATTGAAGACTAAAAGTATTCAAGGATGATAACCAAGCATCCATTTAATGGCACCCAAGTGCTCCTTTATATACTAGGAGAAGGAGTTGGGTATTACACAAAAGAGGTGGGTCTTCCAATGGGTAAAGACTGATGTGTTATGGCAGAGTTCAGCTCTAATGGGCAATCCTTTTATCCAATGGTCCCTTTTCCAAGTCAATCTCCAAGTACAAAGAGGTGTACTTGATGTTATCTTCAATGAGAACTACCTTGTACTTCTCCAGCCATTTCTCTGCCATATGAACCTTCCTCCTCCAGAAAATTAGATCCCAACTAATAGTTTCTTTTTGATCAGTTCGAAGAGTGGGGACCCGGAGTGGGCACAACAGTGGTCACTGCAGGATAAAACGTGAAAAACACCCAAATTCCACCAAATAATTCATTAAAAACTATGGTTCACTCCTTTTGCTCATTTTCGAGAATTATAACAAGAATGGGGGTTTTTAGAAGTGAAATGGCTAAAATTGACAAAAATAAAGTGGAAAATAAATGGAAATAATAACTCTAAAAATAGAGTTATCACAACCTCAAACTTAAACCATTACTTGTCCCCAAGTAATAAAAAGAAAGAAATAAAATAAACAAAATGCACTAGAACTTTTAGGGACTTACATACTTCTTGACTTGAATGGGCGTTGATCTCCTTCCTTCGATACTTCCTTCGGTTCAAACTTGAAAATTTCACTTTTGTGTTTGACGAAATCTTTCTCTTGTTTTCCATTAATCAATAGGGCTTTCTTGGGTTTTACAGGTTTATGGCTTTGAATATTTTCCCAAGGGTTTTTGGCAAGTACTTTCAAACATGGACCGAAAATCTCGCTTGGAGATTTTTATTTCAAGAAGTGGGTGTTTTGGATTTTTCATTAGTATGTACGCACACTTTCAGGCTTTATTTTGGGTATGGCTATTTTTGTGAGAGTGGGTATTCTGATGGTCCAGAATAGGCACACCATCTTTTTCTGGGAGTGAGCACTTTGATGGTCCAGAAAAGGCACACCATCAATTTTGTTAGTGACACTCCGTTTTTCTTCTGTTTTTGTATTTTTGTATTTTTTTTTTGGGGAGGGGGTATGGCTTACCCACCTCAAACTTGGACTTCACAGTGTCCCCACTGTGGGCAAACTGGAAGTCACTCTGGAAATCCCCACCTCAAACTTAAGATCTCACTGTGTCCCCACTGTGACATAGAAATATGGACCGAAGGAGGTGGTTGTGGGTACAAAAAGGGTCGTGTTTGGATGCGAAAAATGGCCTATATCATATCACGGGACAAGTTGAGATTTGTACTTACAAAAGTGACCTTTTTAAGTCGGAAGCCGAAAGTTGTACCTTGAAATGGAAACGAGGTCAAACAAGCATTCAAACAACAAAAACGTTAGTACCCAAAAGTACCTACCTACCGGTAGGATTTGCATGCATCGATATTAAAAAGGTAAAAACAGCAAATAGTGTCAATGCCTAGCCATAGGCACAAAAAGATCAAACAAACACAAAATAAAATTGTTTTGGTGAGCAAACGAGCGAAACCATTGTTTTAAAACAAACCATTCACGGAGTAGGGGTGGGTTGCGGTGAACTTTCGGCGTCTTCTTCGTCAAACTCTTCATCACTTGCAAAGGCCGGGCAGATGTCCTCGGGGAATTTGGGGAGCAGTTCGGCTAAATTTGGGTTTGCCTCAGTCATGATCTGGTTTGACACCTCATCCCTATCCCTTGTATACATCCAAAATGATTGAGTGGCCCTGTTTTGAAACCTTTGCTCTGCTTCCATCAACTCGACTCGGTATGTGAGCTTCTTCACAGCTCTCAACAGTTCAGCCATGGGATCGGTGCTACTCGTGCTTGCGGTACCTGCAGGGGGTGGTTGGAGTGGTGTACGAGGTGTGCCCACATTATGCTCCTCAGCTATGCGCACAGTGGGGTTAACAGTCCCCACTGTGGGAATCTCTGCAGCAGGTTTGTTGGGAGGAGTGGTGATATGGCGTCCCATCTTGCGGATGGTTTGGACGCTAATGTTACTTGTGGAGTCAAACCACTGATCCTCCACCGAGGAGGGCACACCTGCGTCTATCATTAGTCGAGTAATGAGGCAAGGAAGGGGTAAGACTACCTTCTTTCGGGTCCTCGCTTGATCAATGGCCGCATGCATGACTATCCCAACGTTGATTTTTCTTCCAGTGAGCACGCAGTATAAGAGGGCACATTTATGCATGGACAGGGTGGTATCGTGCGATGTAGGGGACAAAGAGGCACGAAGAAATTGAAACCAAACAGCGGCCTCGGTGGTGAGGGAGCTAGCGTTTAGGCAACTTCTTTGGCCATCTTTGTTCCAAGGTTTCCCTTCTATCGCTATTTCTTGCAAAATAAGGTCCTCATCTGCTGGGGTCATTTTTTTCAAAAATTTGGCAAATTCGCACATACCCGGGCTCCTTCTTCCCAACACCCGATTAATTGCTCCTGGATTATAACTTACTGGCTTTCCTCTAACTACCACAGTGGGTTCCTTAGATTGCGATGCTTCGGCATAAAACTCACGAACTAATGAGGCATTCGCGCGTCGATTGGCCTCGGCCAAAATCGACCAGTCTTGCGCTATGATTCGATCCTTAACAAAAGGATTTGCCTTAACAAACTCTGGGTCAAAACCCCTCTCCAACTTAAGTTTTTGTTTAGCAATGCACTCAAAGTGGGCAGCCACCTCCGGCGAAGTGAACTGCCTTGGCACCCCACTGGGGACATGTGAAGTGCCCATTGTGGAGTGATGTGGGTTTTGGGTTTGAGTTTGTTCATCCCCAACATCAGCATCCACAGAGGATGAACTTAAAGAGTGTTCGAAACTGGTACCTTTCCTTGACGATCGTTTTGCCGGTCTTTTTGATGGTTTTTTCGGTGTCGCGGTCAGCGCAGACCTGGTGACCATTCCTCTCTTTCTCATGGCCCGTAGAATAGGATTCTCCCCACTGTGGGCATCCTTCGTCCCTGTCTTTCTTGCCAAATCTTCCCCAAGCTTTCGCTATTCCTTCTGATAATCTTCATCCACCTTTCTCTGCAACTCTTCATCTTCAACAAAAACCTCCGCCTTAGCCTGTTTCCTTTCTTCCTCGAGAATCCTTTCTTTCTCAGCCTTCAACCTTTCTTCCTCCTTTTTATTTTCTTCTTCCTCCTTGCGAACCCTTTCTTCTTCTTCTTAAGCGCAAGTAATTTTTTTTTGTAGGGTTGGGTTGGTGCGGTTCGAGAGAGAAAAATGGAGAAGAAGAGTATGTGTGTTTTTGAATATTTGGAGTAAAGGTGGTTTTTGGAATTTAGAATGGAAAGGGTTTATCTTTTGGGTAATAAAATGGAGGGAAACGGTCCTTTTTGGAGAGAGAGAGTGATAATGATAGCTTTTCTTGAAAATGGAGAAATGGGTGTAAGATGGCAGCAAAAGTTGACTGATTTGTAAGAAAAAAGTTGATGTGTGTCAGCCTTGGGCCCCTCAAAAACCGTCCTATCCTTCTTCAGATTTGGAGTGGGGAACGCAGGGACATGCATCTCCCCACTGCGAAGCTTTTTCTTGATTTTTCCTCTAAGAAGCGGCAATTTCTCCTACACACATTAAAACAAACTACCATGCAGAATTAAAAAGACCAAAAATAATAAAAAGACAGCAAATAACTGAAATAAAATATTTACAAGTGATCCTGATGTTTCTTAACCATAGTGGGGTGGAGAGTGGGGTACAATGTGAGCACTCTCACTCAGAAAATGCTTCACTCTCTCCCCCATTGACTTTAAAGATTTGTCCGGATTGAGGAGCCATTAAGTCCAGAGTTCCAAAAGGACTTACCTTGACCACAGTGTAAGGCTCTTTCCATCGTGGTTTTAAATTTTCCGGAAACATCCTTAACCTTGAATTAAAAAGTAGCACTTTTTGTCCCTCCCCAAACTCTCCATGAGTGATTTTTTGGTCAGGCCACCACTTGATCTTCTCCTTGTTGGTTTTTGCATTTATGTAGGAGTGATGACAGAGTTCTTCTAACTCATTGAGGTAGGCATATTTTAAGTGGGAAGGCAATGGCTTCAAATTCAAGTCAGGGGGATTTTTGGATGGTAGTTTGACATGTCTCTCCTTGAAATCTAGCTGCTCAAAAGCTGCCAAAATTTCGTTACACTCATCCTTAAAAGTGTCATCACTCTCAGAGTCGGAGTGCTCACTCTCACTGCCCACTGTGCTCACTGTATCAAAACCATGGGTACCACAAATCGAACTCAAAGCAAAACAGTCTTCGGTTTCCATGTACTTAAGGGACTTGAAGACATTGAATGTTACTTCTTGGTCATTGACTCTCATAGTGAGTTCCCCTTTGTGCACATCGATCAAAGTACGTCCGGTTGCAAGAAACGGACGCCCTAAGATGATTGGGATATCTTTATCGGCCTCATAATCTAGAACTAGAAAATCGGCTGGGAAGATAAATTTATCCACTTGGACCAAGATGTCTTCTATTTTTCCCTTAGGGTAGGCAATGGACCGATCGGCTAGTTGTAATGTCACGGTTGTGGGTCTAGCCTCTCCAATACCTAATTTCTTAAAAATGGACAGCGGCATTAAGTTGACACTAGCTCCTAAATCACAAAGTGCTTGACCTACTTCTTGTCCTCCTATAATGCATGGAATGGTGAAACTACCCGGGTCTTTCAACTTAGGTGGAATCTTTCTAGTAAGGAGGGCACTACATTCTTCGGTCAAAGCCACAGTCTCAAACTCACCCAACTTTCTCTTTTTGTTCAAAATATCCTTTAAAAATTTAACATAGCTTGGCATTTGCTCGAGAGCTTCTACCAAGGGTATGTTAATATGAAGTTGTTTAAAATGTCTAGGAATTTTTTAAATTGAACATTGACATTTTTAGGCTTCATTCTTTGAGGAAAAGGGATACTTCGTGGGTCAATTTGAGTTTGCTGAGGTATTGGCTTTGGAATAGTAGGCTTGGGAACAGGTCCAAAAGTGGGAAGGTCAGGGATGTCGGTCCCCACAGTGGGGATCACAGTGACCTGCGGAGTGCCCACTGTGGGAACCACAGTGGATATTTGAGGCGAATCATCAGATTCGAAAACGATATCTTGCAGATCCTTTCCACTCCTTAGTGTTATGGACTTGACATGTTCTGGTCCTTTTCCTATCACCCTAGCTTGCTCGGTGTCACTAGGTAGCGTTCCTGGTGGTCTATTCTTAACTTCAAGAGCTAGTTGTCCTACTTGGGTCTCTATATTCCTAATGGCTGCTTGAGTTTGATTCATAAAACCCTTGAGAATTGATTCAATCGATTGTTGAACCTCAGCTGGTTGGTTGGATCGTGGTTGGTATGGTTGTGAGGACTGCCCTTGGTGAAAGTTCTGTGGGTGTTGCCCACTGTGATGTGAGGATTGCCCACTGTGATGTGATTGAAATCCAGGGGGGTTGTGTGGTCTTTGCTGGATATGACTCGGCCCTTGGGGTTGGAGTCCTTGATTACCAGACCAAGAGAAATTTGGATGATTTCTCCAACCTGGATTATAAGTCTGTGAATAAGGGTTATTCCTCGGGTTGGTCCCTATAACATTAACAGATTCGGGATTTGCTGGACAAAAATCAAAAACATGCTCCTCTCCACAGAGGGAGCAGTTTTCAGGGAGATGTGTTGCGGAATTGACTTGGCCTCTATTTTGATTTAAAACGATTTTGGTCAAGGCCACTAATTGCGCATTCATGGTTTTAAGTGCCTCAGAATCGATGGTGTTGGTCTTTGACATGGGTGCTCTCGGATTTGACCATTCGGTATTGTTGTTGGACACTTTTTCTAAGATTTGATATCCATCGTTGTAAGTCATACTCGTAAATGTTCCACTGGCTGTTGCATCTAAGATGATTTTGGCTGCATTGGAAAGACCATTGTAAAAGGTCTCCAATTGGATGCAATGTGGGATGCCATGATGTGGGCATTTTCGAAGTAAATCTTTAAATCGTTCCCATGCATCCGAAACAGCCTCGTCTTCCTCTTGCCTAAACAAAATTATATCATTTCGAAACCTTACATTCCTTGTTGGAGGAAAGTATTTTTGCAAAAATCTATCGGCAAGCTCTTGCCAAGTGGTTATCGAGTGAGGTGCATGTGCGTTCAGCCAAGACTTCGCCTTGTCCCTTAATGAAAAAGGGAAAAGCCTTAGTCTTAATGCCTCATCACTAACACCTTGAAACTGAAAGGAATCGGTCATTTCTAAAAAAGATTTTAAAGCGAGTGCGGATCCTCAGATGGCGATCCTCCAAATTGACCCATGGCTTGGATCATTTGAAACGTCACCGGTTTGAGTTCAAAATGTGTTGCAACAATATTGGGTCTCAAAATTCCGGAGCTTAAATCACCAACTCCGGAAGTAGCATAGTCCCGTATTTTTCGATCTTTGCTATCGGCAATCGTGATTGTGGTCTCCACTACAGGTGGCGGTATTGCAGCCATGTTCACAGTGGGGATCACAGGGTGTCGATTTCTGTTTTTGCGTCTTCTTCGAAAAGTTTTCTCTATTTCAAGATCGATTGGTAACAAAGGTTCGTGTTGTTGCCTTGGCATGCAACACGAAAAGCTTAGAAAAACGAGTTACTCGGGCTCGAACAAAAACTAATGTCTTGAGATTTAAAATCCGCCAATCCCCGGCAACGGCGCCAAAAACTTGGTACGTGCGAAATGTGTGTTTTAATCGCAGTGGGTTGCAAACTGTCCACAGTGGGAAGTGCAAGTGTACACTGTCCACTATGATCGTCACATCAAGTAATAGTTGGTAAAATACCAGAATCGAATCCACAGAGACTGGACAATCAAGACAATACGGTTCTCATGAGCTCCTTTTACAAGTTTCAACTAGAGAGGAAAATAATACTTGGTTTTGGTTTGGTGAAATAGCTACTTTAAACGATTTACTGAGGTTTTAAAAAAAGAGGAATGTAGGTTAGATTTTCCCTAGATTTTATACCAAATACTCGGTCCTAAAAATGATCCTTGTATTCGAGGTAGGCATTTTCGCTAGAAAAGCCCGGTTACCAAATACTCACACCGTTTAGATAAAAATCTCATACTTGTCGTGTTTATTGTTTTGTCAATGGCAATCTTAAAAATGGACCTTTTCAGGTCTCGATGGAATGTGTAGAGGCAAATACTCTAAGTGTTTTTAATACACAAATTAGCTTGCCTACTACTCCAGTGGGTTAAGACTTGCTCACTGTGCCGACCTCACTTTCGTAAGTGTCATAAGAATTCTTTCGAATCCCCTAGCATCATTCAAGCTCGTGTCACTGCGTTCTACTCATTTCTAAGTTAAGAACTAGACTTTAGATCCTTGCAAGTGATCGGCTTGTTCGCATCCTTGGGTAAATATCGAGAATGAAAGACCAAAACAACAAATATTCTAAGTATAAAGATTACTCATGCATTTTTAATAAAATCCAAGTACTTCTCCTTCCTACATCCCAAAGGATGCTTAGCCTAACATTTCCGAAGTAAAGAAAACAAAAGATGAAGATTTGCACATAATAAAACTGAAAGTGACTTGAATTAACTGCTCACAGTGGGGAACGAGAAGTCGTCCCTGCACTGTGTATTGCGAACTAAAATTAAACTAAGAAAGTAAATTACTGAAAATTAAAGCTAGATACTGCAGTAAATAAAAGACTAAAGCTAATGTGGTAATTGAGAGAATTTAAGACTAAAAGTATTCAAGGATGATAACCAAGCATCCATTTAATGGCACCCAAGTGCTCCTTTATATACTAGGAGAAGGAGTTGGGTATTACACAAAAGAGGTGGGTCTTCCAATGGGTAAAGACTGATGTGTTATGGCAGAGTTCAGCTCTAATGGGCAATCCTTTTATCCAATGGTCCCTTTTCCAAGTCAATCTCCAAGTACAAAGAGGTGTACTTGATGCTATCTTCAATGAGAACTACCTTGTACTTCTCCAGCCATTTCTCTGCCATATGAACCTTCCTCCTCCAGAAAATTAGATCCCAACTAATAGTTTCTTTTTGATCAGTTCGAAGAGTGGGGACCCGGAGTGGGAACAACAGTGGTCACTGCAGGATAAAACGTGAAAAACACCCAAATTCCACCAAATAATTCATTAAAAACTATGGTTCACTCCTTTTGCTCATTTTCGAGAATTATAACAAGAATGGGGGTTTTTAGAAGTGAAATGGCTAAAATTGACAAAAATAAAGTGGAAAATAAATGGAAATAATAACTCTAAAAATAGAGTTATAAGTGCCCCACAGCCACCAAAGCTGAAAAGATAGCTAAGGTGAAGATTGCCCCCAAGGCAAAGAAGACCAACCCTGGTGCAAATCAGGTCAAGGTGAATCCTACCACTGAGGTTAAGAAATTAACCAAAGTGAAGAAAGACAAAGCTGAATCTTCAAATGCTGCGAAGACTGTTGAATCTTCCATTCCAACTACTTCCACTGACAAACGTGTATACATGGTTAAGTGGGTACCCAAGAAAAACTAATCTTCCTTTGTATTGCAGGTTAAGAAGGGTATCTGGTATCTCGATAGCGGATGCTCTAGACACATGACTGGAAAGAAAAGCCTGCTCGCTGAATACAAGGAAGAGAAGGGTCCCTCTGTGACTTTCGGTGGAAATGGAAAAGAACATACCCGAGGGTATGGTGTACTTTCAAATGGTACAACCTCCTTCAGAAGAGTCGCATATGTTGAAGGGCTGAAGCATAATCTTCTAAGCATCAGGCAGCTTTGCGACATGGATAACAAAGTAATCTTTACTAAGGAATCCTGCTTTGTCGCTAACAAAAAGGAGAAGATAGCTCTCAGCGGTTATCGTTTGGAAAATGTTTATGTAATAAACATGGACTCAACAACCACTGAGAACTCCTGTTTCTTCTCAAAGGCCTCATCTGATGTCAACTGGCTATGGCATAAGAGGCTATCTCATCTAAATTTCAAGACACTAAACACTCTTTCTTCAAAAGAGTTAGTCACTGGTCTACCTCAGCATTCATACGCCAAAGAGTCGTTATGTTCAGCGTGTGAAAAAGGAAAGCAGACCAAAGCAAGCTTTAAATCAAAGCAAGTTTCTTCAGTGTCATCTCCTCTACAACTACTCCATATGGATTTGTTTGGCCCTGTTAACAAACAATCCATCGCTGGAAAGAAATATACGCTGGTCATAGTTGATGAATTCTCTCGCTTCACTTGGGTAATGTTTCTCCGTTCTAAGAGTGACACCCCTGAAGAACTCATCACCTTTGTTCGGAAGATGGAAATCCTGAACAATCTGACCGTTCGCTCAATAAGGAGTGATCATGGAACTGAATTCAAAAACAGTTCTCTTGATTCCTACTTTGAGAGTAAGGGTATTTCTCAAAACTTTTCTTCAGTGAGAACACCGCAACAAAATGGAGTCGCTGAAAGAAGAAATAGAACAATTATTGAAGCTGCACGTTCAATGCTCAGCGATTCTCACCTGCCTACTCAGTTTTGGACAGAAGCTGTCAACACTGCTTGTTTTACGCAAAACAGGTCGCTGATAGTCAAAAGATTCAATAAAACAGCCTATGAACTTTTTCATGGGAGAAAGCCCTCAATCAGCTTTCTTCACATCTTTGGATGTCAGTGTTTCATACTGAACAATAGAGATGCTCTTGGAAAGTTCGATCCTAAGGCTGATGATGGAATCTTTCTTGGATACTCCTCAGTTTCCAAAGCCTTCAGAGTCTTCAATTGAAGAAGACAAACTGTAGAAGAAACTATTCACGTCACGTTTGACGAATCCCGTTCAGCGAACTCTAAACCGAACGCTGATACAGAAGAACTGAATCAATGGATGTTTTCTCATCTTGGTGATTCAGAAGATTTTCCCACTCCTCATGCTCATCCAGTAGAAGATGATAGTCCCACTATCATTCCAAACATGCAGAATAGTGAAGCTGAAACATCATGGGTCTCAGCTGTTCCTAAAAACACTATACCTGCAGTTGATCCAAATGTCTCAGACATTCCATCTACTTCTCAGCAATCAGTGAATATAATGACAACTGCATCAATTCCTCTCTTGGCTGATACTCCCGACGTCGCTGAAGCTTCATCTTCAGCTCCTCAAGTTCAAGTTGAGTAAGCGTCTCACGCTCCGGCTCAGCGATGGACTATAAATCACCCAATTGATCAAATTCTTGGTGATCCAAACGCTGGGATTCAGACTCCACGAAGTGCAGGTAATATTTGTTTATTTGTAAATTTTATTTCACTAACTGAACCAAAGAAAGTAGATGATGCCCTCAAAGATCCAAACTAGGTCAGCGCCATGCAAGAAGAGCTGACTGAATTTGAAAGAAACCAAGTTTGGAAACTTGTTCGAAGACCAACTGACAAAACTGTGATAGACACTAAATGGGTCTATCGAAACAAGTTGGACGAACATGGTACTGTAACCCGCAACAAAGCTCGTCTTGTTGCTCAGGGATACAGACAAGAGGAAGGCATAGATTATGATGAAACATTTGCTCCTGTAGCAAGACTTGAATCCATTCGTCTATTCTTAGCATATGCTGTACACAAGAACTTCAAAGTACATCAGATGGATGTCAAGTCAGCGTTTCTGAATGGAAAGCTGAATGAAGAAGTGTATGTGGAACAACCTCCAGGATTCTCATATCCTAAGCGTCCAGATTATGTTTATAAACTGGATAAGGCACTTTATGGCTTGAAGCAAGCTCCACGTGCATGGTATGACACTCTTTCCACTTATCTCCATATTGAAAAATTTGAGCGAGGTAAGATTGACAAAACTCTTTTTTTTAGAAAAGTGAAAGGTCATATCATTCTAGTTCAAACATATGTTGATGACATTATATTTGGTTCTACTAACCCTGAGCTTTGTACTCGTTTCGCTGATAGAATGAAAGATGAGTATAAAATGAGCATGATGGGTGAACTAACATATTTCCTTGGTCTTCAGATTAAGCAAACTGAAAAAGGAACTTTTATAAATCAGGGAAAATATGTCAAAGATATGCTGAAGAAATTCGACTTAACTGAAAGTTCAGCTATGAAAACCCCTATGGAACCACCGCTGACACTTGATAAGGACACAAAGGGTGTTCCTGTCAATGTCACGCTGTACTGTGGGATGATCGGCTCACTATTGTATCTTACAGCTAGCCGACCCGATATTATGTTTGCAACATGCTTGTGTGCACGATATCAAGCTGAACCTAAGATATCTCATATGAAAGCTGTAAAGCGAATCTTTCGATATCTTAAGGGTACAGCGAATCTAGGTCTTTGGTATCCCAAAGACTCAGGATTCGATCTAACTGCATATTCAGATAGTGATTTTGCAGGTTGCAAAATGGATAGGAAAAGCACCACAGGAGGATGTCAGCTCCTGGGTGGAAAGCTGGTGAGTTGGACAAGTAAGAAGCAAAACTCAGTGTCCACTTCCACAGCTGAAGCTGAATATGTAGCCGCTGGAAGCTGCTGCTCTCAGGTCTTGTGGATGAGAAATCAGCTACTAGACTATGATCTTCATCTCTCTAAAATTCCAATCTATTGCGACAGCACAAGTGCCATCGCTATAGCAAACAATCCAGTACTACATTCAAAGACCAAACATATAGAAATCAGATATCATTTTATCAGAGATCATGTGATGAATGGTGATATAGAACTTCATTTTATCCCAACTGATTATCAGTTAGCTGACTTATTTACCAAACCTCTTGATGAGACAAGATTCAACTTTCTCATCAGCGAGCTTGGAATGCTGAACTTTGAAGGATAAAATCTTCAGCGGATCACATTAATCAGCGAAAGGATAAAATCAACTTGTATAACCCATTCTATCATCTTCTCTCTGAATAAACTTGATTCACTGATATCAAGGTATGTTCTCTCTCTAACAATCGCATGAAAATGCAAGATTTCAAAACAAAATGCATCGCTGAATATCTCTTCCTTAACAGCGATATTTTTGAAATTTCTTAAAACCTTCACTGAATATTTTCATTCAGTACTTCATGTTTTCAAAAGTATCTCTGAGTTTTTCAAAACCTCAGAGACAACCAAGAATATGAAAGGACAGTTGTGACGTCATTGCAACGGATAAACCCCGGCACGTTTTCTCTTCCTGACATACGTTTGCACATCTCATTCATACTTCCAATCAAATGCAAACACGTGTCCATGTCATGATGAAAATCTTTTCCCGCTCAAGATTTTCTCTTTCTAAAATCTCTATATAAACAAACTCTTTGTTTATATTTTTCTTTTACGCGATCAATCTTCCTCCGCAAGAAAGAATTCACTGTTGCATTTGTGATTTCAAAAACTTCAAGAACTGTTCATCATCTTCTTCATCAAACATCAAGGTTAATATGTTCTTATTTATTACCGAATGCAAATAATTTGTTTCTGATCTACTCTTTGTTTTTAACAAGATCAAAACAAAAGAACTTCTTAAAAATAAAATCATTTTCTTTCATGGTTTTATGAACACAACCATTTCATGGTTGTTCTTCAAGTTTAAATGCAAAATCTTAAACTTGTTCTTCATTCGTTTCCAAAATCTATTTCTTCATAGAAAACTGGAAAACAAGAAAATGGGTTTTACATTTCGTTTCAAAATCAAGAAAAACCCTAATCTTCATTAAGACATTTGTGTCTGAATGAAATGGATAAAATTCGAAACATCTTATTGGAAATTCTTTCCACATTAAGATCATTCTTATTTGTTAACATCTTTGGTTGAACTGTTAATACAGAGAAATGGCCTCGTCTGACATTCCTGCTACCGCTGAGAACATCTCCGCTGACTCTGAGGAAGTGGAAATCCTCAAGGCTCCACAAGTCAAGTTTGAACTTGACAAACTGGATTGGACTAAGGTGAACAACCTCTCTGCGCTTCTCGAGTTTCCTCCTCGAAAGCAAGTCACACATCTAGATGATGCCGTGAAATTTCTGAAGAATTGCTGCATCTCCACAGCCCTGACCATAACACCTCCTGCACATCAGCTTTTGCTCTCACAATTCTGGTACTCACGGAGACACACTCAATTACCTTCAGTCAAAGACCCCTCCAAAATAATAGATTGCATCCTCTGCGATATCGAATATGGCACCATAAAGATCACCCCAGCCATTATTCGCAAAGCTCTCAGCCTTCCCATCGCCACCAAGGAAAAACCTTTTGTTCCCCTCCCTGACCCCAAGAAAAACTCAGACAGGGAAGCCATCATTGCATTCTTCGATGCAATGGGCTATGTATGGGAAATAGGCAGAGACATGAAGCCCGAGAAGAAGCTGACGATCATCAAAAAATCGAAAATGCCCAGCGAGATGAATTTCATCTTCGCTCATCTGATAAGCTGCATGACTGCAAAGAGTGGCTCCTCCGACCAAGCCGCTAAACCTCAGCAAGCAATGGGTTATGCACTGCTGAAAGGTCTCAACATAGACTGGGCATCGATCATCTATGATGACCTGGTTCTACGAGTGGACACCGTCGCTGACAGACCTCCATGGGTTCCTTACCCACGTTTCATCAGCGCCATCTTCCAATGTGGCCTGAAGGAAACCTACCCAACTGATGGTGACCTGAAACTTTCTCAGGTCGGTCCAAAGATACTCGACTTTAAACCAACCGTAAATGAGGTACGTCTTTCTACACTCTTAACTCTTCTTAACCCTCATACTTCTTCTACTTCGGCAGCTCCTTCAGCGGACAAACCCACCGCTGATACCCCAGCTGCTACTTCTATTCCTCTTAAAAGGAAACACTCTCACACCCCACTTGATTCTAAAAGGATAAAGAATACAAAGGAGCAACCCCAGCAATCACATGCTGAAGACTCCTCAGCTCTTTCTGCAGAGCTGAAGGAACGTTCAGTGGTACGCTCTGCCACACCTGAACAAGCCATCCCTTCAATCCCAATCTCAGCGTCTCCAAACGTTGAGATTACAGACTTGGAAACTTCCCAACCTCCCTCAGTCTCTCAAAAGACTGATGAAGTGATTCTCAGCGATTCCAACACTGAACTCAGAACCCAACCTCCAATCTTATCCTTCGCTTCTCCCTCCACTCATTTGGTCTCTCCTCCAGTTATCACTGGAGATGCCATCATTTCTACGGAAGCTAAAGCTGATAATCCAGAAATGATGAAGACAGGACCTGCAGGACAATCCATGGGCACGTTCGAAGACGACATGGAACTTTACTCAGGCACCCGTGACTTTGATGAGCTCACCAATCCTCCTGCAGGTAATCAACAACCCATAAACACTGTGACTAAACCCCAAACTTCTGAGCTTTCCTTTGTTCACAAGTTCTTATCTGTTACAGGTCCTAACTTGGGAGACATCAACGGCTCTCTGAAGTCCGTGGAAACAAAGCTGACAAGTCTCACCACCACTCTCTCCAACAACTCTTCAGCTGTAACAAACGCTGGAGAGAATCTTCAAAAGCTGACAACGGTGGTAGAGAAGAAAGCTTCCACAGATGACTTAAAGCAAGTTGATAAGACTCTCAGCGACTTCGCCAAGGTGCTCGCTGATATCTACACAGACTACACCTCTCTCAAAAGCTCAGTTTCGTCCATGTTCAGCGAATTTACAACGCTGAAAACATCGGTTGGAACACTAGAGGGAGATATGTCTGCTATGAAGACAAATGTCAACACTCTGACGACTGACTTAAGCTCTGTAAAGACTGACGTTGGTTCGATGAAGACTATGATCGAACAGCTGCTGCACAAGGCAAATGCTCCTGCCCATAACCCCGTCCCTGAAACTGAAAACTTCACAGCGGCGGATCGCAAAGAGCTGGAAAAGATCAATCCTGCTATTTCTGGCCTTGAAGACAGATTAGCAAAGATTGAAGTTTGTGTAGGTCTCTCTGGCCAAAAAGACAGAGAACCTACCAACGCTGCTGAATCTACCCATTCCTCCCCCAGTCATCATGAAAAAGAGGGGGAGAAGAGCGCTGAAAACCCTTCCAAGAGCGTTGAAGACCTTTCCCATGATGATCTATCAGGGGAGAGAAGAACGAAGACCTCACCTTCACTGAAGAGGGTGAGAAGACTATTGAAGCTGAAGCAGCCGCTGGACCTCAGGGAGATGAACACCCTGAGGGAACCGAGAAGCTCGCCTCTGTATCTGAGGGGGAGCAGCTCGAAGAAGACGCTGAAGAATCCGAAGCAGAAGATGATGAAGCCGTCGACATCCCTGATAATGAACCATCTTCTTCTCCAAAGAATGATGATGATGATGACGAAGATGACGATGACTTCTTTATCGTCAAACCTGCTCCAAAGATCAAAGCTCTTAAGGGAATCTCGATAAATGAACCTTCAGGGGAGCGGACAAAGACAAAGCCCTCAGCCTCTGGAGCTGAGAAAAGCAAAGGCAAAAGCGTCGCTGAAAATGACAATCTGACGATCTTGCTTGAAAAGCCGGCTTGTCAGGTACACTAAACATCTCTTACTTCATCCCTCCTCTATCATACACTATCAGTTCCTCTACCCAAGCCTATACACTTGAACATTTTTCTCTCTATCTGATTCTACCCAAGTTCTTACTTGTAAGATCGCTGTGTTTCAGCTAGTCCTCTCCCCTGTTTGAGGATATCGCTGAAGGCTCCACAACTGCGACTTCACCAATAATACCAGCTGCCGCTGAAGAAATAATCCCAGTCTTGGATTTAATCTCTGAGACTGATGAACCTGAAGAACAGACTCTCTCACACAGACACAGACCTTCCTTAGCTCCTCAAAAGCTAAGAGAAGAAGAACAGAAGAAAAGAGAGGAAATAATAAAGCGATTCGAGGATCAGCGAATCATTCTAAGGCGTGATCAACTGCCTTCAGTTCCTCCAAAGTTCAGAATTTCAAAAGCTGAATACAAGGAACACCTCAGAGCTGAACGCCTCATCGCTGAAAGAAAGGAAGCTGAAGAAAAAGACAGAGAATACGCCATCAAGCTTACTCAAGAACCTGTCAAAGACCCCAAGCTGAAATGTGTTCCCATTCAAGTTCAACGTAGACTTTGGGAAGAAGCCCAGAAGATCATGGAAAAGAAAACTGAAGTTTCTCAGACCACCCTGATCTGGTGTAAAGAGAAAATTCACTTCAGATATCGTTCAGCAAAGATCAACAAGGTATTCATCTCTGGAAGAACCTCTATCGGAGTACCTATTGTTGACATCAAACTTTTCAGAGAAGATGGCCAATCTGAAACCTTTCGCGCTGACACTGTAAAAAGGTATGGTCTCTCTGAATGGCTGGAGATGAGGTTAGCTATCCAAAAATCACAATCTAAGTACAAGGATCATTTCGAAAAGCTGATAAACAGACAGATCGATTTGATATCTTCTTGTGTGGACATTCCTCCTCTTCCTGATCTTGAGCTGAAAAGAAAAAGGGCCTCTCCAAAGAAGAAACGTCAAGATTCAAACTCAGGTCCTGTCATACGAAATGAAACTGGAATTGGTTTCTCTCGCGCTGAAGTGCTTGGTCCTGACCCTGATCTATCTGCCCTTGACATTTCTTTGCCACCATGTGAACTTTTCGTCCCTGGTAAAGTCATCAGTAATCCTTATGGAATATTCTTTCTCGACTACGACGGACGTAAATGTTTTCAACGGATCGCTGAGCTTCCAATCACTCCAATCGAACAGCTCAGAGATCTCATCTACTGGTGTGACTTCAGAAAAGACATTCAGCCACGACACCTAAAACCCTTGATTTTTGAAGAAGCGCTGAACAAAAGAAAACGAGGTGTAACGGTTCCTGACTGGATGATCCCCACTGAAAAGACCCTTGATGAACTTCTCATTAAGGAAGAACCTCTGTAAGCTGATAGGATCGCCTCTTTCATCTATTTTATCAGTTATCCTTTTGTACTTGTAATTTATTTCGCTTGTACTTGTAATCTTTTCATTTTTCTTTGTATCCTGATTCAAAGTTTTAAAGAAAGATTTCAGCGAATGTACTTTACTCCATCAGTACTAAAAAGATCCCAGAAAACAGTAAAAGGGACAAATATTTTATGAGTTCTTTTTATCCTTATGTTTTTTTTTAAATAGCAATTTTCTCTATTGCTATGTCATAATCAAATAGGGGGAGATTGTTGATCCAAACCCTCAGTGATTTGATAATGACCCTCTCTTATACTTAGTGAAAATTGTAAGTAAACAATATGTATCAAAGTTTCACTATCGCTGATAAGTACTAAGATCTTCCAGTACCGCTGATAGGAACTCTCGCTCTTTAAGTTAAACATTCAGCGAAACTGTTCACCATAAATGCTCTGAGTCTGTTTAGTCATTATGATGATCGCTGATAAGTTAGTTGTTTACTTATGATTCCTGAAGACAAGTTTCACGTCAACAAAGGTTCTACGCTGAAGTCGAAGATCAAGCTCAAGAACCAGCGACAAGTCTCCTAATGAACTGATGCGGATCAGCGAAGACTCAGATTTGTCCACTCAACGTGAAGTATCAAGTACAAGACTTCAGCTATCGCTGAACTCTATCATTCGCTGATATGAAATGATAGATCGCTGAATCAACGAAAGCTGATCATGAAGTCCTCCGTACAAAGTACTTTTGTCTTATCCACCCTTGCACGACTCCGTACGAAATGTCAGAAAAGAACCTCCGAATATCTGAAATCGTACAACCACTCTGATACTACACTGTTCATCCATGCGGCTACTAAGGTTGTCAACCAAGGTCAATGACATGCAACCAACCAGCTGATGACACGTGTAAAGTATATACTGACTTGCATTAAATGCATGCAGTATATAAAGAGATGAACTCACTTCATTTGAAGTAACTTGCTAAGTCTGGACAAGTTCAAATCTCTTATCTCAAGATAGGTTATTATTAGTAATTTCCTTATCTCTCTTAGTGCAAGAAACCTTAGTGTTCCAACTTGTTTAGATTTAGGTTTATCCTTAATCTTGTTTCCGCAACAAGCTGTAAATTGTTAATGATTTATCAATAAACAATTTAGAAAAGTAAAATCTGTGTGTTTGTATTCAACCCCCCCCCCCTTCTACAAACTTGTATAGGCCTTCGGGACCAACAATGGGGTTGCGGTTATGACTGAATATTTTTCCTGAATTATTGTCGGTAGTAAGTAGAACACACG
The DNA here is from genome assembly GCA_033807775.1 of Saussurea involucrata. Taxonomy (NCBI): domain Eukaryota; kingdom Viridiplantae; phylum Streptophyta; class Magnoliopsida; order Asterales; family Asteraceae; genus Saussurea; species Saussurea involucrata. The sequence continues at coordinate 77,881,120 of CM066313.1, read as the reverse complement.
ATTTTGAGGAATGAACCTGCGAGGGATAATATAGCGTCTAATGAGGCCCGAAGGATTGTATGCATCAGGGACATTAGTGGAGACCACCCGTAAGGTATTGAGCCAATTAGCTTCGATTCTGAGAGTTAATTTACATAAATTCGATACACTCTTCTCTAATTCTTTGTCGTGGCTATAGTTGATCTCACTATAGAATTTCACCATATATTAAAGACGTCCATAGGGATATCTAGTGACACTAACATCTTATCTAAGTATGGACCTTGAGAAATGATTCCAGGCAATGTGAGTATCAAGCGTTTTTATCTTGCATATCCTTCGTCTTGAGTGATCCTTAGCCATGTTGGAGCCAAACACTGATTATGTCGATTCTGAACCCTGATATTAAACCCTAACCTCAACAGTAGCCTACCCTTTGTCCAAACAAGTACCGGTGACGAGAAGCGGGGTGGGTGCTGAACGAAAAAGGGGGAAAGATAGAGAGATGTAAATCAGAGTGGAGTGCAGAAAGATTGATATGACCAAAGAGGGTCACAAAAAAATGATAAAGAAATAAGGCCAAGTGGCCAATTCGCTGCAAAAACATAAATAAAAGGGAGACCCAAGTGAATAGAAGAAAATAGGGTAGACATACTCAACCAAGGGAAGTGGGATGATCACATTGGAAAGGAACGATATAGAAGTGGATGATGACCGTTTGTTCGTACACTGGTACTTTGAGGATTTTGATCCAATTTACCTATCGTTTCTTAGCCAATAGCCTAGCCCCATTACAACCCTGGTAAAGACATGGATGATCTTTTGGAAAGTACAAGGATATTTGAAAGTGACACTGATAGTCTTAGTCTTGCTATTTGGTTCCACCCGAGATCGTTTTACTTGGACATTGGTGCGTCTTTCTTGTTACGTTGTTCATGCTATTATTTCGAGTATTATTGTACATAACCTGCAATTGCATGACAACATGTGAGACAACCTAGGGCTCGAGTGAATTGAGAGTCCGGCGAGGTAGGGTCGAGGCGAAATCCTCCCTGATCATTCATGACTTTAGGTGGACTTTGATGTGGTGTAGTCTCGAGCAGTTCTATTCTCAAAAAGGTTAGTGCTTCGACCTCTACGAACTGGGGGTTTTTCGGTGAAGGGTTCTGATTGATCTGCGAATTATTTTTATTGACTAAGATTGTATAAAGATCCAATATGAAACCACCGACTTCACAATTGTGCGAATTTTGTTATGACTCTGGTTTGTGATTATTTTTATCGCTATTTTACTTGAGGACAAGCAACGCTCGGTTTGGGGTTGTGATAATGTCGGTTTTTGACATTATTTTAAGTATCGAATCGAGTGATTGTTGGGTGTTTTAAAGTAAAATAGTGACGTTTACTAATGTGTTTTATGAGATGTGCAGTTATTCAGATTTATGGAGATATAAAGAGAATCGCATGTAACTCGAAGAAAGAACCTGGAAAAAGACGAAGTTTGGACAAGCAGAAGGTGGCGTGACCCTTGGCGCCACTTGAACCGCGGCGTGGTGCGCGCGGAAAAATGAAGAAACGAATTCTAGAGGGTGGCGCGACCTACGGCGCGACCCAACCCGCGGCGTGATGCGCGCGGTTCCCAAAACGTGGTGGGCAGTAACTTGCGCGACCCAAGTAGCTCCAGATCTAGCGCCAAGTGCCAGTTGTGTTTTAAATCCCTACTTTCTCATTTTTAGGGTTATCATTCAGACTAGGGGGCGGCTGCAAGTGAGGAGGCGATTTTTGGAAGCAGATAGAAAGAGCGAATACAGGGAGGACGAGAGATCGATTGGAGAGAGACGACGATTGAGTACGTGATAGTGGAAGGGATTCTTCTCAGGGAGTTACTTATCTTTTTCTCTAGAACTTCTCGAACTATGGATTCTTTTACATCTTTTGTAATCTTTCGGTTTCTTTTACACACCCCCAATATGAGCTAAACTACATGTTGGGGGGTTGGATGATGGATGGTTCATAGATGTTGACTTTGGATGATTTGTATTTTGGTTTTAATAGATGGGTGAAGCTTTTGAAATTATGCCTAATGTGTTTAACCAATTGATCACTTGTTAAATGATTTGACAATTCTTGAGTTATTCGAGAGAAACCTCGAGATTGAGGTCAGATTCAATAGCCACCGATAGGAATTGGATAGAGATATACCAATTCCTTCGGTGTTGTGTTCTAAACCCTTCTCATGAACTTAATTTAATTGTGAGATCTAAAGATAAGCAACTCTATTTGAGTTAATTCTCTGTGCAACTTGAAAAAGTGCAACGAGTTTAGGTTTTACAATTCATTGATCGTTATAACCAATTATAAATCACTTCGAATTCTCATTAATTGAGTCATTCAGATTCCAATCCTCCATCCTTTCTCTCAATACTCCTATTAATTACTTTCCTTACTTTTATATGCTTTACTATTCAAGGTATTTTAAAAATCAAACCAAATCAATTTTCGACCGTTCAATTAATAGTTAATACAATAATTGTGGTACTTAACACCTTGTTCATTTGGGTTCGATACTCGTACTTCCGTGCGTACTACTTGAGACAACACCGTACACTTGCGGTTAGTCAAGGGAGGTGTAAACCCGCCTATCACCCGCCTCACAGTAGCAAACAATTTTGTTTCCAATTCCAACTGATTTCGTTCACGATTTGGCCCTATCACGGATGAGGGTTTGTCTTTGGTGCATTTGGGCCCTTCTATTCCTTTACAATTGGGCTAAAAAGACTAATTCATATTAATCCTTTTAAACTAAATATATAAACTCAGTTTTTTGAGTAAATATATAAACTAATTTTTTTCGGGCCCCTAATTTTTTTGGGCCCTGGGCGAGTGCCCAGCCCGCCCGCCCTCAGGGACGACCCTTATCCCTTCATATATAGAGGGAACAATAAAATGTCTTGGCACTAATTAAATAATGTTTTAGAATATACTTTGGTTGACATGCTTTTTGCATGTTCACATACCGGGATGAGAATCTGGGATAGATGGTAAACCAAACCTTATTCCAAGTCATCAAGCCGATGGTCTTAATCCGATGGTTTAAGATGTTTTCCTTTTAGGGTACATCGAATTTAGACTTTATTAACTATTATAATCCGATAGAAGAAGTCTCATCGGATTAGACTATTTTTGTGGCAAAATTCAAGAGTTTATTTCTAAGTGTCTACTAGTCATATGTCTATTTGTATTATTTACAAATTCGATGGTTAAGACTTACAAAATATCTATTGGAAATTGTGTTTTTATCTCATTAGAATCTTACCCTTGCTTCTTTTTATATTTTGTAAATCATCAGTAGTTTTTAAAATCAAACCAAAACAATTTTGCAACTTAAGAGATATTTGGTTATTACCATTATATTACTTGAAAAGACAATAGTGTTGACACACATGTATACTTGCATATGTTACCACTTAGTGTTGTAGAGATACAATATCTAGCACATCACATACAGTGTGCAATACTATTTTTGGGAACATAGTGAATCACAAACTCAATCAAACTTAATTCTAACTCAGTTTTTACTAGTACTTTTGATTTGGTTCACTAACAAATACTTACTAACATCCTTAAGCACTAAAACAACAATTAAGCATACAATTCAAGCATCAATACATGATTTAACCATTATACACTTCAAGAACACACTAATTTTGTGCCATAACTAGTTTGCTCAATTCTTGATCTAAACTCACCGATTTTGTGCTATAATCAAAGCTATACATTTTAACGTAATATGTCACATGCTAAAACAAAAGATTTGTCACCAAAACCGCTTACTTGGCCCTGTCAAACTTGCTCATCCTTTGAGTTTTCTCTTAGATTTTCCTACTTTGCTATATGGCTATTTTGGGGAATGAAATATGGCTGAGGTTTTCCATGTGAACTGCTTTTGGAGGTTATCCCTCTCTTTCATCTATTCCCTCCGCGTTTCTTCAAACATTTCACACATACACATAACTAAACGTACACTTCCACAAGCTTACTACTGATTCTTCTAATAATAAGCGTCTTAAGATCATAAATCTCACAACAACGTTGTATGGACCAAATCCTCATTGAATTTTTTCCACTAGAAGGGGATCGCCCATGTTACTAAAAAGGAAAACGTGAAAAGATAATAGCACCTCCAACTTTATATCCGATATCCTATTTTGACACCAATATATGAACTTTAGAAATATAAGAGGGAAATTAACCTTGACCATTGACAAGGGTTGTAGGGATAGGCGTACAAGCCCTAACAATGATCGATCGACGTATTGCATCAATGGTTAACTAGTAAATAAACGATATCATTTCCAACAAAACTTGACAATTATGTTATTGATAGAACGACATACAGAAACCCCAACTACCGACTTTTAAAAGGAAAGTTCTCCCTAAATAAGTTCAATCCAACATTCAATAACCACAATTAAAGGAAACACAATACTTGATTTCTAGGAATCCCAATATATTTAATTACTTTCTCATCAAAATAACATCATCGTCTAGTTTACTACGCAACCGCAATCCCGCATGGTATCACCATCATTGACCCAGATACCCAAGCTTAAGTTACCCCTTGGGGCCAAAAAAACATATTAAGGGTAGTGACACTTTTGCCACCAAATCACTTTAGACGACCTCAAACTTTTATTTTCTACAAATGGAGGATTTACACACTTAGATCGACGAAATCATTTTTTGGATCAGCCTCCATAATCTTGTCAAACATACAAGTAAAAGGAAGATACAAAAATTCCAAATTTTCTTTAGATTTTGTCATGAACACAAACAAACAAAAAGGTAACTATAGATAGATGTCATCAAATTCAACTTTTATTGAAGAAGGGAATTGAGAAGGTGTTTGGCTCTTGGTAGCAAGGAAAGATGAAAGAAAACAACACTCCAAGTGGGAAAGACATGAGAAGAAGGGAGGGGACCCATTCGCTTTTTAATTTGAGTGGTGTAACAAATTCACCGGTTTTGATGAATCCGAGAGACACAGTTGACCTTCCTTTTCCGTATCCTCCTCCATCGTCACCACCCCGCCATACATACACATACTTTCTTTCCCACTTCTATTCTATTTTAAGCCATTCCATTCTTTGCTTCTTTCTCCACCATCCACTCTCTTATTCTCTGCAACTCTCTTTCAAAACCCATCTCTTACTGAGCTCTCATTCGTTTTCTAATAGTCTTCTTCTGATTCTTCTTAATCTGGGTGGCTTCAAGATTTCTTGATCTTGTTGAGGTAAGTTCAAGATTCCATTTTTTTACGTAGTTTTGTAATTTCATTTGTGTTTAATTTCATGGGTAATCGTTTGTTTTCTCTAATTGTTTGCATTACTCTCGTTATTCGTCGTTAATTTTGCTCTTTTCGTTTCTTGATTTGGGTGTTTCTTGTTCCGTGAATGATTTTTCAATCGAACCCTTTTCGATTGCTGCATTGCGTTTGCTTTCTTTATATCATTTTTCACACCCTTTTGGATTTGATTTTGACAACAATCCAGGTGATGATTACTTTCAATTATGTACGGATCTTGTAGTTATATTTGTGTTCTTTAATGGGTAATTATTGGTTTTGTGATTGCTGCATTGTGTCATTAGTTTTTGACTAGTTATTAGTTTGTTTCTTTTATATATTTGTTTATGATTCTTCAAACCCCCATATCGCTTTCACAACTCTTGACCCCCTTTATGTTTTTGATTTTCTTTTAAGGATTTTGCAAAGCATATTGTGTTGTTTAATACTTAATTATCTGTTTGCTGATTGCTTTTGTTTAGTTTTGTTATTAAATTAATTGCATTTAATTTGGTGGTTTTAGGATTCTTTAATGAGTTCAAGTTTTCAACTCTTAGTCCCCATTTGCTTCTGAGTTTATAATTTAGGGTCACTAATTGGACAAACAGGATAAACCACCCGAAAACTTCAATCCATCTAGTCTGAGTCTATGTAGTTTGAATCCAATTAATTTTGAGTATGAGCTCATCAACCCTCAAATTTGCCTATTAAAATTTAGATCAAGATAGTGGAACGACAACTCGTTAGTGATACAATATTCAAGCATATATATATATATACCATATGCATACATGAGGAGAGTTCAAGTAGTAGGATCGTAAAATTATATTTTTGAAGTGTGATAGAGGTCGAGACTCGGTATCAATGTTGTAAAATGATATTTATAATCTTTTTGGCAATAGATATCATACTCTCCACCCCATGAAAATTGAAACCACTTTCATTTTGGGATGTCACATGTTAAAGGTGTATGAAAATTACCACCCAGAGGCGGGGTCCCCATGGCCCCCCTGGTGTGGGGGGGGGGGGGGGGTAAGATTTACGCAGACATGGCCTCTACCCTAAATAGTAGAGCGACTGTTTTTGCAAAAGTTTAATGCGTAGGTTTTCTCAACTCATCGTTATGCTATAATCTCAAGCAATACCTCTTGAGGTAGAGTAAAAGACTCTACTTTTGGGTGGGATATACCGAGTTTGTTTGATTTGTGGTAAAAAGACATTTGTTGTCCTTTGATAGAAAACACCTATTCGGATCCTTGGGTGACCATCTCTTTTAGTCCCTTGGTCTCTTGCTAAACTTTAAATCCATTAATGGTGTCTTAAGGTACTTATAGAGAAGAAAAAAAAATCTGAAAAACATGAGTTTATGTTTGTAGGTAAAGATTTTAATTTTTATCCTCTTTGATATGATTGTTTGCTTCAATTCTTTTTGAAATTTTATTTCGTTTTTGTAGAACGAATTGTTTTTATTTATCCTATGGTGTCTTTTTCGTTTTCTTTTCCATTTTGAACTTTTATTTACGGTTTAGGGGTTGCATTTGTATTTGTATTTGAATTTCCATGGAATGACGAAGGTGGGGTGGTTATGTGGTGGGTGATGGTTAAGATGAAAACGATGAAGGTGAAGGACAAATAAAGAATAAATAAATATAACCAAAATCACTAGTTATTCTTATTTTTGTGGCATGTGCATGTCACACACTTGGTTTTTACTCCCAATTTAAACAACAAGGAGACAGGGGAACGAAATAGTTACAAAGTAGTCACACCAGAGACCCAATTAGGTATTTTCGTTCTCTAGGGACGGTAAGGATCCGTTGGAAGATTTATGTAATTTAACCTTAAATACATATGATATATATATATAGCCTTAGGTTCAATAGAGAAGTGCAAATATTTAGAGAAGTAGAGAAGTAAAAAAACACGGGTCCGTTCATATATGAACGTTCATATATAAACAGTCATATATGAACGTTCATATGAACGTTCAGATATGACTGTTATATGAACGTTCATTTATGAACGATCATATATGACTGTTTATATATGAACGTTCATATATGAATGTTCATATATGACTGTTATATGAACGTTCATATATGACTGTTCATATATGACTGTTTATATATGAACGTTCATAAATGAACGTTCATATAACAGTCATATCTGAACGTTCATATGAACGTTCATATATGAACGTTCATATATGACTGTTTATATATGAACGTTCATATATGAACGGACCCGTGTTTTTTTACTTCTCTACTTCTCTAAATATTTGCACTTCTCTATTGAACCTTTCCCTATATATATATATAGAGAGAGAGAGAGAGAGACGGGTTCATACGAGAACAGTGACCAAATAAGAGAACACAAAAACAGCCGAATCACATGTGATTTTACACTTTACACTAAAATCATGTGCAAAATCACATGTGATTCACGTGACTTTGGCGGCCACCTGAGGTCCCTGCTCACTCTTGCGTTGACTGTCTTCCCATTATTGCATGTGACTTGGTGCAAAATCACATGTAATTTTGACTTTGGTCGTTTCCGTGTTTTCTTATTTTGACCATGTTCTTGTTTGATCCTCTCTCTCTCTCTCTCTCTCTCTTCTCTCTCTCTCTCTATATATATTTGGGACACTACATAAGCTTTTGATAGTTTTAGACACCAGCAATCATTCTTCGTTTTCCTTTCAATATGTTTGATAAAGATGTGCATTTTCTATTGAAGTTTTGTTATTGAATTGCATATCTTTATCTCTAATCTACTAATGGAACTAACTGCATTTTCTTTCCAAAATTTTAGATTGAAATGATGCATGAAAAACCAGTTCTTGATCCGGGTGGAGAAATGGAAGTAAGTTTTGGATATCAATGTAATACAACCGAAGGATACGATATCCCCACCGGAAAGAAACTCCAAAGAAATAATAGTTCTTTCACTTGCCTCTCTGGCGCCGCCATTAGTGCCAACGCGACATTAGCCAACACCAATATCTGCAACGGCTTAATTAGCTCAGAAATTCTTCCATCAATAGACTCTCCCAAATCATTTCGAAGAATACCCTCTTCCCCTTCCTTCACAAAGCTAGACTTATTATCTTCTTCTTTCCAAAGTAGCATGTCCAACTTGAGTTGCAGCCCTTCAACCCCCGAAACACTTGACTTCGATTCTTTCTTGTCGAAATCATTAAGCGCACCTTCTAGAAACGAAGATTTCCTTAATGCTATTGAAGTACAAGTGGCGGGTGGTGCCGCTGGTGAAGACAGAGTTCAGGCGGTTTGTTCTGAGGAAAACGGTTGGCTTTTTTGCGCGATCTATGATGGATTCAACGGACGAGATGCAGCCGATTTTCTAGCTGGAACGTTTTATGAAACGATCAGGTTTAATCTGAATTCCTTAGACATGGAATTTGAATCTTTCAAACCCGATGATTATTTTCTTGGAGATGGTAATATGGGGAATGAGAGGCGATCTTTTTCGCCTAAAAGTCGAGTGCTTGATAGCTTGCAGCATGCTCTTAATCAAGCGGAAAATGATTTCTTATATATGGTTGAGCAAGAAATGGAGGATCGGCCGGATATTGTGTCGGTGGGGTCGTGTGTTCTTGTTGGGCTTCTTCATGGGAAGGATTTGTATATACTGAATTTAGGTGATAGTAGAGCGGTTTTAGCAACAGATGATGACGAAACTACAATTGAAGATTTTAAGGGATTGAAAGCAGTGCAATTAACTGATAGCCATACAGTTGATAATGAATCGGAAAGAAACCAACTTATTAGCGAACATCCTGATGACCCTAAGACGATTATGCATGGAAAAGTCAAAGGAAAGTTGAAGGTTACTCGAGCATTTGGAGTTGGGTATTTGAAAAAGGTAAAAAAAAAACGTTTCTTGATGAACATTGTTTTAAATCAAGAATTGCTTATTTCTTTGAATTGACGTATGTTTTTGGGTTTTTTTTTCACAGAAAGTTCTGAATGATGCTTTGATGGGTATTCTTAGGGTTCGTAATCTTCAAAGTCCTCCATACGTTTCGGTACAACCATCATTATACATGCATGAAATTACAAGTTCTGATCACTTTGTAATATTTGGGAGCGATGGTTTATTTGATTTCTTCACGAATGATGAGGCCGTGACGCTTGTTCATTCCTACATATCAAACAAACCTTCAGGGGATCCAGCGAAATATCTTTTGGAGCAGCTTGTACTCAAAGCCGCTTGTTCTGCAGGTAAATTCATAATCGATTTAATTTTCTTTTTAGCAACCGTTGAGGGGATCAAAAAGATACAAATGAGTGTTAAGATTTTTTAGGACTATCATCAAGATTTGTTTAAAAACTCTAAACCAAAAAGTAGTTGCTTAATTAGAAAGTGTTGAAAACTTTTGGACTCAATTGTGCTCCCTCTGATCCAAAGATTCATATGTACAGTGGCTATTGACATGGACTTGAATAGACAAATGGTGGGGTTAAATTCAATCCACATCAATTAAGAATTCTTCACTTTTAACCAGAAAATATTGTAGGTTATATTATTCTTTATCGTTTACTACAAGTCTATAAAGAAAGATTACAAAGCTACGTACAAAAATGTGGTAGGCCAAAAAGATTTGGGGTCCGTTTTGGTTGTATGATTTGGTAGGATTTGGAATTGAATTCCATTTCAATTCCGCCTTTGGTTTAAAGGAAAGTGCGGAATTGAAATCCCACAAACATGGGATTTAGAAATCCCATGGGGATAGTTGGTATTTCATAGGATTTGTTTGTAATAATGTTTTAAAATATACGTTAAAGCACGTGTTTTGTAAAAATCAATTAATAAAAAGGTAATTTAATTATTTTTATAATTTTTTACAATTTGTTTTTTATAAGCTCTTTATAAAGAATGGAATTCAATTCCATTTGTAGACGTACAAACCAAATGCACCAAAGATTCCAAATCCTCCCAATTCCATATCCCTCAAAAACATTTTGTCAAACCATACATGCCCTTTTAGGGTATGGACAAAAAGAGTGAAGGGGGGGGGGGGGGGGGGTTGGTTCAATGAAATTTCGGATTTCAAATCCAGAAAATTCTTCAAACCAAACATGGGATTGGAATGGAATTCAATTGTAAATGTCTCCAAATCCAATCCAATACAGCAAACCAAACCAAACGGTACCTTAGGCAGCTTTAGGTTTGATGGAATGGTGTTGAGGGATTTGAATTTCGTAGAAGGATTTGGAATTTGATGGATTTGGATTTGGAAGGATTTTAAATCTTTAGTGTGTTTTGGTTGTAGGATTTGGATTGGAATTGAATACCATTTGTTATAAATAATTATAAAAAATTGAATTATTTTGCTATTAATTGATTATTATAGAACAAATGTTTTCAACATATTTTAGAACATTATTACACACAAACCCTACGAAATCCACTAAATACCAACAACTCCCATGGAATTTCTAAATCCCATGTTTGTGGGATTTCAATGAAACCCCTGGATTTCAAATCCACACAATCCTTCAAACCCAACATGGGATTGAAATGGAATTGAATTCCAAATCCAATCCAATCCTGCAAACCAAACTGCCCCTAAATCCTACCCTGCATCGCTTTGGGTACCCCAAACCTGTTGTGTGAAGCTTTCAAGTTTGAAAAGTCTAAACATTTGATTGCAACTGAAATGGCTTCTTATATAAGTCTGTAGTACTGAATTTTCCATTAGCTTTTTATGTTTTATTTCTATTTTAGCTACTTCATATTTACCAAGAATGTATGTATGCAATCTTGCAGGTTTTAGTACGGAAGAACTAATGAGTGTTCCTGCTGGCCGGAGAAGAAAATATCACGATGATGTTACCGTGATCGTTATAATCCTAGGTACAAATAAACGCACTTCAAAGGCCTCAACTTGCATATAGTTTGTTCCCATTATCGTAGTTGTAGCTAGTGCCGTACAGTTTTGCACTCAACAATATTATTTTGGATCGTCTAGTCTTTTTCTCTTTCATTGTTAAATATTTGTTATATGTTCTCTATTTTTAATCATTTGTACTGCCTACATTCCGAAGGATTTCATATTTGATTTGTGATTGTCAAATGACTACCCCCGACCCTATCATCTTTGTGGAGTTTATTGGGTTCTTTTGATTTCATTCGGTTTTATTGTCAAATGGTTTCATATTTGACTTTTGATCGTCAAATGAATTCATATGTGACTTTTGATTGTCAAATGACTACCCCCTGACCCCTACCTCTGTGTGGAGTTTATTAAGTTTGTTTGATTTGAATTGGTTTTATTGTCAAATGACTACCTTTTGTTGGTAGAGGCAAGGTCTGTGTATATCTATCCCTAGGCCCTACTTCTATGTGAGATCTATTGGGTTCGTTTGATTTGATTAAGTTTTCTGGTCAAATGATTTCATATTATACTTATGATTGTGAAATTACCACCCCTTGGAGTAGAAGCAAGGTCTGCATATATCCTACCCTTAAACCCTACCTCTGTGTAGGATTTACTGGCCTCGCTTGATTGATTTGGTTTTCTTGTCAATCGAGTTAGTTTTCAATATATAAGTTGTTTTGGATGAAGCATATTTAAAAGTAGTAGGAACTTGACCTTCTTTTGGGATGGAGGAAACAAAGAAGATGCTCTAAGAATATATTCTTTCTAAGTGGAAAACCAAGTGTGGATAGAAATGGCGGAACTGTAGTGTACCGTATCAAATCAAACTCATTTATATGTTCGATTTGAGAATATCTTCATCTTCCTACACTATGAATGGCCAATACGAACTTTCTTGATGCCTATTCTCTTCAACACTTTTGTTGAACCCCATCATCTTCTAGTCCTCCAAATGAGAATATGCGCAAGTGTGTTTGAGGTCGTTAGAAATAGTTATTTTACAATTGGTTTGGTAGTCGGTCACGCGCCATATGTCATCACGACTGTTATGTGTACTTTGTCTATGCAGCTTATAGGACATTGATTTTATTTTATAACGATGGATGTCCAGGCCAGTTAGCATGCACTTTGACTAATCATATGGGGTCTTGAAATTAACAGCTAGACAAACCCTCCAATGGGGCCCTAAGGGTACTTGAACTTATGAACTCTGTGGAGCAAACCCAATATTTTAGCAGTTAAACTATAGGTTGGTTGATATTTATTTGATTGTGTTTTGGTGATTTACTCCATGAAAGCATAGATTCTGGAGGATCATTTTTTTTTCTCTCCAAGTGTAAAGCATCCATTCTTTCTAGTTGAAATCACATGAAAGAAAGGAAGAGGACCACCCTGGGCAGATGTGATATTCCACCACATCTCAGGGTCTTAACCAGTACGCCACAACCCTTGTGGTTTTAAAACATAAATTTCAAATGCGTAGTGATATTAAGTGAACCAAATTGCAAAGTTGGATGACATTCTTTCATGTTGTAATAGCTTAACTATCCAAATAAAACATTTTCAACAGTATGGTGACCTCAATATGCATTTTCTGTTTTTCTAACCACGAAGATTTTAAAGTTTTCATACCATGACGTGAAAAAGACCAAAGTTGAATGTTCAAGTAACTAAAGGACAATCCTAGTGAATCGGAATATGTTGACGACTTCTTATTATGAAACGATGTCTAATCGTTGTCATGCGGAAAGAAATATGTTTCTTAGGGGCCGTTTACCAAATGTTTACCCAGGTAACTGTTACCAGTCAAATTTAATACCATCACTTACTTACCGAGTAAGACTTTAGTCCGTCAAATCGGTTTCGTATGCAACAATTCACTCGGTAAGCGTTAACTGTGGTAAGAGTCGTCGACATCACTTACCGTGGTAAGACTCTCGGTCCTTTCATTCGCTTTTACCGGGTAAGAATTTTGGTCCTTGCCATATCAATCCAGTTGGTCATGTGACTTGGTAAGCGTTTATCCGGGTAAGTGTTTAGTAAACGGCCTATAGTGTCACAAACTCAAAATTTAGAAAATATTTAATAATTAAATCACATCTCCCCATTTCATGAAGCCAGTTGTTACTCCATCGCCTCAATCTTCAACAATCGTTCGAGCTCCAAAAGTATTGAAAAATAAAAAAACTCCCCAATATTTATCCACGTGGAAATTATAAGCATTTATAATTATTGTATCCATCAAATAGTGGACAAATACACCAATTACTATTATTATTATTATTATTATTAGTCAAATTAATTAAAATACCTTAAGTTGACCAACGACTCAGTGAAATGTCCACACTCTCTCCAATTTCACGAAAATACCCAGTTTCTTCGTGAAACCAACCGTGACCACGGATTCCTTTGTGAATTGGATTTTTGGTCCGTGAAACGGATATTTTGTCCGTGAAATTAATTTTTGGTGAAATCTCATATATTATGTCCGTGAAATTTGTTTTGTTTTGAGGAAGCACATATCAAACTTTTATAAAGAAATAGGTTTTGGTTTCACGGACCAATCATCTTTCACGGAATTTGCAAACTTCTAGTGCAATGCTAATGCATCTTTCAGGGAGGGGCCTAAAAGTGGTACACAACCTATTTAAAAATGGATTATTGCAAATGCATCTTTCACGGACCAAACATCAATCACGGACAAAACATCTATTTCACAAAGGACTCCGTGATTATGGACCCTTTCACGGAAATTTTGGGTGTTTTCGTGAAATTGGGGAGAGTTTGGGTATTTCACCGAGTCGTTTGTCAACTTAGATTATTTTAATTAATTTCCCTTATTATTATTATATAAATGATAAAAAATAAAGTAATAAATTAAATAAATAAAAAATACTAATTGTGGCCACTTCTTCGGTACCTAACAAACGGAAAAGGTGCAAAGTGTATTAGAGCATCTCCAATGGTGCACTTCAAAAGCTTGAAGAAAGACTTGAAATGGGCCCCACATATTTTTTTATTACAAAAAATTGGGTTTATTTGCTAAAGACTTGATGCAGATCAAGTCTTTGAAGAGTTGGTTGTGAGAGGCTTGCTAAGCTATTCATCAAGTCATTGTGGGTCCCACATCTTTTTTTATTTTTTTATATTCATCAAGTCATTGGCAATGACTTTGCCATTGTGGATGCCCTAAGTGTGGAGCTTTGTGCCCCCCTCCATCCTACATCTATGCTTTCAAATTATATTAAACCATTAGACTTCTATGGTTTAGGTTATACAATTTTTTTAAATCCATAAGAGATAATATATCTATATACATCTCGATTATAACAATTTATTTTATATTGATATAACTTATAAAAATAGATTTGTGAACTATTTATCAGTTTAAAATTGTAGGCTATTAATAACTTTTACTATAATTTTAAGTTGATTTGAATGTTATTAGGGGCGGATTCATAAATTTTTTCATACGGTGGCACCATACAATATAGACAAATAAATAATTACAAATGCACGGTTTGTATCGACGAGTCTAACATTTTTTTTACCGACGTTCAATATTGTCTTATGTGCTTTTAGTCTAATTCTACCGTTTCGAGGATTTTTAAAACTTTTTGCTTGATTTCAAGATATTTTTAAGTTTTTTTTTATCGATTTCAATGAATTTTTTCGGGTTTTTTGTTAATTTCAAGAGTTTTTTTCGGTTTTTTGGTTGTTTTCAGAATTTTTTTTGGTGGATTTCAAGAGTTTTTTTTTTGTTTTTTGGTCGATTACGAGATACGGTTGCATCTTCTTGAAGTTTCCAAAATAATACAGTAGCACCTTCCAAAACGATACGGTTACACCTTTCACGAACCTAAATTTTTTTACCCTTCACCAGAGAAATAATACGGTGGCACATGCCACCGTATTCTATAAGCTAGGTCCGCCCATGAATGTTACTAAGTCAGATAGGATGTTTACGGGGGCACGTGCCACCAAAAATAGGATGTGAACCGTGAAAACCGATCTAAAACATTAATTGATTTAATCTATTACGACTTAGATCGGTTTTCACGGTTCTCAATCTTTTAATTATAACCATGGGATCAAAATTTTAGTTATAACCATGGGATCATAACCAAATTACGCCTTATATCGGTTCTCACGGTTCTCAAGCTTTTTTTGGTTCTCACATAATTTAACCCAATATATATCAAATATTTAATATATATTAATTTACATAATCAAAAAATTGCAAGGTAAATCATGATCTACAACTCAAAGTCACAAACAATAAATCATATTTTTAAGAGTGAATTGTCGATTTGGGCCATGTTGTTTTGTGTTTTTTTTACTAAGGTCCTCCATTCTATGTTTATTATGGATATAGTCCCTATGGTATGCAATAAATTGTGGCTAGGGTCCCTCAACACTAAAACCATTAAGTTTGAAAGGTTAAAGGCATCATGTGTCTTGCACATGATGGGTATAATTGTTAATTTATTTTTCCATTTCAATAAAAATTAAACAAAATCTATATTAAAAATGTCATGCAAACATTTATTCTAGACATCATTCTTTTAGTAATACCAAAAATTATTTTTAAATATTTCAAATTTAACATTATCATGCTTTAGCCAACCATAATTTAACATTCCATGGTGACATCAACAAATAATCATCTACAAGGTTTATTTGTTCTAAAAAATTGTCCAGTGACTTAATCATTCCAAACACTAAAGTCCATTGGGTTTTTTTGAACTTTTTCCTTAGCTAAATTATGATAATGTTAAATTTGAAATATTTAATAATAATTTTTGGTATCACCAAAAGACATTGTTCTAAAAAACTCGCCGCACAACCGTCATATCACGTCATGACATCAAGGCTTCTGTCTCACGCCACGTTAAGCCAGTGTGAAACATCCAAAAACCAGGACAAATTAAACCTTAAATTCCACAAAGTTAACCATAATTTTGTCCAACTTTTA
Organism: Saussurea involucrata; assembly: GCA_033807775.1. Classification (NCBI taxonomy): domain Eukaryota; kingdom Viridiplantae; phylum Streptophyta; class Magnoliopsida; order Asterales; family Asteraceae; genus Saussurea; species Saussurea involucrata. The sequence continues at coordinate 77,864,920 of CM066313.1, read as the reverse complement.
TACATAAATGGAGAATTAGTAATGAGGGTTCACATACACAAATTGAACTTATCAAAACAACCTGCTAATCTAATCCTAAACATTGAGATCAGATTATACTAGGCATGGCAATTTGGCCCGACCCGGTGGGGAACCCGGTTCACCCGACCCGACCGGGGCCGGGGATTCCCCGCCAAACCGAGTACCGGGGTCGGGGCCGAGGAAACCCGCTAGTTGAAAACCAGGGCCGGGATGACCATCCCCCGACCCGCCCCGTACCCGGTATATATATATATTAATAAAAAAATTAAATATTTTATATATTTATTAAATATATAATAAGTATTCAAGAGCAGTAGAATCTGTTGAAATTGCATGAAGTTTATAGAGAATTACTTTGAGATTGATCTGGATATATATATATATATATATATATATATATATATATATATATCTCTATACTACATATATAAGCATTTAAGACTAATGTCTTAAAGACAACTCATCAAGCATGGAGTACCACCATTTTATGCATAAAATGTAAAAATCTCTTAAAAACAAATTGTGAAGCATGAGATACAAGTCTTTATGCAAGAAATTTAAAACCGGTCCAATAAGAAAGTACACGACTGAGCCCATACCTCCAACAAACCATACCTGCTACCAGCCTATACCTCCAACCTTTTTTCTGAAATGGAGAACAGAAACGTGTGGCTTCCTTCCACCTCCTCTCTCTTCCCCACGATATCAACCATACCCAATCTCTTCCCCACGATATCAACCATACCCAAGTACAACCTTCATGACCATACCCTCAAGATCACCATACCCAAGTACAACCTTCTTCATCCACGCCTTCTGATTTCAACATTTCATCAACATATAAATCAAGACCATGGACGCCTTCTTCATCTGCACCTTCTCTGCTTCAACATTTTTCTTTCAAATTGTTGCCATCGGCGCCTTCTGATTTCAACATTTCTCCTTCATTTGAGGTAAAAACCCTAACTCTTACATTTCAATTCGATTTTTTGCTCTTTGATGTGGCTTTCGATTTTATGGTTTCTGATCGATTGCTCTTTGATTTTTCGATTTAATGGTTTCTGATCGATTGCTCTTTGATTTTTCGATTTAATGGTTTCTGATCGATTGCTTTTGATTTTTGGGTTCCTCTATTACGGTTCTTCTATTACGGTTCTTCTAATCTTCTATTACGGTTCTTCTAATCTTCATAGAAAAAGCGGGGAAACGACTATTGACTTATATTTTACTTGTAGTCAAATAATTATATTTTTAGTTCCATAAATTGGTATTTGTAGTACTTTATATGATATTCAATTTTGCTTGTCAAAATGCATTGAGTTCATTTAGAATGTTGACTTCATATGCTATTTGGGATCATTCGATTGCAAGTCCCTGCTGCAACAAATATCACCCACTAGAAATGAATTCATCAGTTTTAAAATTTCTTCTGCTTCAACATTTCTTCTGCAGTCTTTATGAATAGTTTGATCAAGTTTTGATCTTTTAAATGGTTTTTATTTTTTTGAGTTGTGGGTTGTAATAATTTTTGTGGTATGGAATGCATTTGGTAGTAGATTGGAAGTAGTTTACATCGATTCACATCAGTTAAGAGGTAAACAAACATCCCCTAACAATTAAGAGGTAAACAAACATCCCCAAAGTTCTAACAATTAAGAGGTAAACAAACAGCCCCTAAGAAGCTACAACAATAAGAAACAAACTATTAGAATGATTAAGAGGCTCTTAGGATATAGTGCAAAATGAAATATCGTTGTTTGGTAATTGTTCATAATGAAATTGGGGTGTGAATTGTTCATAATGAAATTGGTAACTGTTCGCATCAGGTTCATCTCATTGTATTGCGGTTTCATAGAGATTTCAACTTCACAGTTTCTTCAAGGGGTTTTACAATCTCAGGTATACTCTTAAATTTCAACTTCACAGTTTCTTTGGTTGTTGGTAAATTCCAGGAAGCTTTAATATTGTAAAAAAAAGCTTTGTTAAAAACCATTTAAGTGGTCAGAATGGTTAACAGGTTCTTGTGGTATATTGCAAAATGAAATATGGTTGTCTCTTTAATGGAACTATTAAGAGGTAAACAAACATCCCCTAAGTCCATCAAGAGCTGTTTGCTTTATAGGAGTACTCCACAACCAAAGCCCTTTTGTACATGGACGATGAGTTGATGCTACCTGAAATCCGTTACTCCTTCCAAGAAGCTACAACAATAAGAAACAAAAAGCAAGAACAAAGATCAGTAAAATATTCCCCTTATCCAGAAGATGAAATACTAACAAAACATATGGTAATAGAATTAAAAAAGATATGCTGATGACCTTTACTTCACTCATGAATAACGAAAGTAACCTAAATAAAGTGTCACTTTTTATTTTTCTGCACTATTCCATAATTACTTCCACAAGCAAAACAAAAAAAATCACAATACTCAAATTATGCATGATCAAGGCATACACCATGACAAAGCAAGTCTTTCTGTTTGAATTAAATTAAATATGCCATGGCTCTCTTTCTGTTTGAATTAAAGTGTCACTTATTATTGATTTTATTAAATTAAATTAAATATGCCATTGCTCTTTTTCTGTTTGAACCATGCTGCTCACCATGGCAGCTACGAGATTATCTGCTTGTTACAGTCCAAATCCACTTGAAAACATTTCAGAACATGGTGCAGAATGATTAAGTGGTCAGAATGATTAAGAGGCTCATATGATATAGTGCAAAATGAAATATGGTTGTTTGGTAATTGTTCATGATGAAATTGGGGTGTGAATGGTTAAGGGAGACCCACGATACAAAACCAATCGAGGGTTTTAGAACCATTAAGAGGTAGACTTTTTTTTGCCAAACAAGATTCACCTCTTAACGATTCAGAGGTTAACTCTTGATGGATGGTTAACTCGGTAAACAAACAACCCCTAAGCTATTTTAACACAAAATTTCATATGTAGCAATTGCCAAACAGCCCCTAAGTTCTAACAATTAAGAGGTGAACAAACAGCCCCTAATGTCTAACAATTAAGAGGTAAACAAACAGCAACCTTTAAATGATTTTGCAGTCTATATGCACTCCCCAAAATTTCTCGCTAAAACCAACAACCTTTAAATGATTTTTCACTTGAAAGATAATACAGATCATGTGTGACAGTGTGAGTCATAGTTGTGTTCATCTGCATATGTCACCCACAGTTCTGATCTCTTGCAAGTATTCCTCCAACTATAGAAATTCATCAGTGATTATGACTTTTTCCTTTCGATAAAACCATTTACTCTAATCTGGAAAATATAGACTGTTTTGACCTGCTTTCCTTGAGATTTGAGTGTGCTAATTCTCTATGAAATGGTTTTGAATCACAGTTTCTGGGTTCACTTGAAGTTGGGCAGATTTCTTATGATTTTATTGTATCACAAGAGCACACACACAGCTGTATGTATATGTGGTATATATATACTTGTTTCTTTATTTAAGCACATTTGAAAGTTGTCTTATAAACATGTTAATTAGTAATTTTGTCGTGGGGTTTTATGTGATTCTTGAGGTTTCGATAGACAGAAAGAGAAGTATTGTTGGATGTTGATTCAAATGGAGAGACATTAATTCGGTAACTTGTCCAACTCTGAAACTCTTTTTGCACTTGTAGCTTTCATTTTACTACACTAATTGTTAGTAAAATATTTCTATATATACATAAATATATGTATGTATATGTTTTGTCTGTTTACATTTTAATGTATGTATGTATTTACATTTTACCAGACCTTTCACTCTCTCCATCATCAAATCTCATAACACCATGAACACTTAAAGATTACTTCTACACACTAATGGTCTATTCTCTCAGATAAAAAAGGTGGACCCAAATCAACAAACGATGTCAAATTGAGAAATGTTGAGATAATTTTGAAAACAACAAGACTTTGGCAAGTGCAGAACACCTTTTGGAGAGCTAGTGAATGGAGTAATTACTATGCAGAGCTACCGTTTGGAAAATAGGTAGTTACCCAGTTCTAGGATTGAACTCATTTATATTGTTTTCTTCACGTTTTTAATATTATTGGGCTCTTTTCTCTTCAATTTACTAACAACGTGAGCTATGACGGTGATGTACACTTAAAATCATGTATATTAATCGGCAAAAAATGATGATCTTACTTCCTCCATCAAGTTCTAGATGCTTTTTGTTGTTGATGGATCTACAAGGCGAGCCATACCAATCTGAGGATGTTTACTTAAAACCATAGCATACGTTCTGATTCTAAACAACCCTGGGCTTTGTAGAAGTATGATGACATTCAAATTGTAGGGCTCAACAAAAGATTCATTTTTTTTCTATGTTTGGGTGGTGATTATACTTTTCTCAAGATCCCACCTTTTTATTAAGGACTTTTTGTAGCAGTGATCTTTGTAAGTGTTGATATCTACTCTAGATTGATGCTTTATGCTGGAATGTGATGATGCTAAAATCACAGGATCAATTATTCCCAATTGGTGAAGCAATGTGATGGTCAGGCTTTGCTGCTACCATCAGCCATGTATAAGCCAAGAGGGGTCGGGCCTTGCTGTTGCCCAAGTATTGTGTGAGCCTACTTCATCAAGCTTTATAAAATAGTTTAACCCCTAAAACCATTAAGACCAAGTCAAGTTTAATCTCCAAGAACGTGAACTTGCAGATTTAATATTTTTATTTCTAATGTTATGAGAATTGAGACAAGTCGTTATCATTGCAAAAGAATTTGGTTCCATCATGGAAGTTGAATGTTTCCGAAGTCTTTACAGGAATTTGTCCATGGAATTTTTGTACTATCCATGATGAACCATAATTTGGTTGCTCTTAGTAAAACCATATTTGTATTATATACTTTTGCTTGCATTCATTCAAATGTTCCCTCCCGCCGCATTGCGCGGGTACACTGCTAATATATATATATATATATATATATATATATATATATATATATGTGTGTGTGTGTGTGTGTGTGTGTGTGTGTGTGTGCATAGATTTAGTTCCATGCATCTCCAAGAAAGGATTTGAAGCATTCCAAGATAGACTAAAGAAGTGCATCTTGGATGTGGGTCTCACAATACAGGCAAGTCTTTTTCATTACTAACTACTCTTTTTTATTAAACAACATGATTATACATTAGTGAATACTGAGGTAGTTGAAATCAAATCAATCTGATGGAGAAACCACGGTGAAATGTCATATTTGGTCCCATATGAAATTAAACCATGTGTGCAAGTAAATGCCACATACATAAACCTCTTGGTAACCAGAATAGTCCCAGATCAAGACTAGTGTTAGCAAAGAGAAACAAACATCTACTGGATAAGGCAAAAACAACCCATAACCGGGTCGGGGAACCGGGTAAAAAATAGGGAACGGGGACCGGGTCTTGACCGGGTATTGACCGAAAGTTGACCGGGGCCGGGGTTGGTATCCCCGTACCCGCCCGGGGCCGGGGCCGGGGGAAGTTAACACAAACCGGGGCCTGGGCCGGGGATGGGGAACCCCGCCCCATACCTGCCCCGTTGCCATGCCTAGATTATACTAGTTGTTTAGACCATTCACCAAAACATCCTCGTATATGCTAACTTCTTCATTCATAACCAAAAGTTGAGTATCCGAAATCACTCATCCCTCATCCCGCTATTACTTCCCCGAGCTCGTACCTGGTAAGAAAATTTAATTTAAAATGATTAGGCTTACGCCTAGTGAGAACATCCATTTTCAAATTAAAACTTTATAAGCTTTGAAAACCAATGTAAACAAAACGTATAAACAAACCTGGTTTGCCACCATTCTTACCGTACACGTACTCATCTTGCGATGACGGGAACATACCCGATTCCATGAATATGACTAACACTCAGTAAGTCATATCATCACGTTCGAGAGCCTACTACGAATCATCACAGATTCGAGATCATTGCTCATGTCCAAGATATTACAATTTACTTTATGCCTATTTCTTGGAGTGGAAGTGGAGATTACAATTTACTTTATGCCTATCTCTTACCTTCCCATGGAAATCAGGAATTGTGATTAACTCACGCTTATTCCTAGATTTCTCATCACAATACGAAATGGGAATTACAACTTACTTTATGCCTATTCCTCATTTCCAAGTCAACGGGAATTACAATTTACTTTATGCCTATTCCACGTTTCACGTCACACTATGAAATAGGAATTACAATTTACTTTATGCTTATTCCTTATTTCACATCACCTTACGAAATGGGAATTACAATTTACTTTATGCCTATTCCTCATTTCAGGTCAACGGGAATTACAATTTACTTTATGTCTATTCCACGTTACAATTAATGCCAGTGCCTATGGATCCATTACACTTGCATATGTATGCATCACATAAAACTAATCATAATCCAAAAGTCACATCAAGTATAAACTTCGTTCATAACCGTGCTTAATACTGAAATTGAAAATCTTCGGATATTATTAAATCATCGAAATCATATCAAAAGTCAAAGGAATACCGAGAAATATCGGAAACCTAACGGAAACCCAAAGGAATCCGAATTCATCCGGGTACTAAACCAGTCCGGGTTTATCAGGACACTAAACCCCTCTACGTTTATCCGGACACTAAAATCATCCGGGTTTATCCGAACACTAAAACCATCCGGGTTTATCCGAACACTAAACCCCTCCGGGTTTATCCGGACACTAAAACCATCCGGGTTTATCCGAACACTAAAACCATTCGGGTTTATCTGGACACTAAACCCCTCCACGTTTATCCGGACACTAAACTCATCCGGGTTTATCCGGACACTAAACCCATCCGGGTTTATCCGGATGTTTTCACTACCGGACACCACTAAAATGGAATTACCGGACACTATCCAAATTGTCCGGTAACTTCGACCTGCACACCAAATTTCTACCCAGATCGATATCTGTTCCACCCAACTTATTTTACAACTAGCCCTTCATTTCCAATACTCATAATAATACCAATTTACTACTTAATTTGAAAAAAACATCGATTTAAACAAAAGAGAGGATGAACTCACCTGACAATTCTTGACACAGTACAGAACTTGATTTTCTAACTTGACTTCAATCCTATTCATCAAATAATCAATCAACCTTCCAAATCAAAACACCAACATGAATCACTTTCAGGTTGGATTCAAGAAAATCACAAGAACTCACCCAACGATTTCAATTTTGTTTCTTCTTCTTTCTTTCCTTCTCTGATGGACACCGACTCCAGGAAAACCCAAATGAGATGTTTTTCTCAATTCCTTTGCCGACTCACAACTTAAGTATAAAATCAACTTTCCAAAGTTGACAGAATCAACCTCCAAGTTTCAAGTTTCATAATTAACTTAAACTTTGGTCAATTGAAATTTCAACCCTTTGAATTTTACATTTACAAATAGTCCAAATCTTAGACTAATTTACATTTCGACCCCATTCATATTAAATATAATATAATATAATGGAAATTCGAGGTGTTACAAATCTCCCCAACTTGAAAATGATTTCGTCCCTGAAATCAAAGTTAGGTAAATAGATAAGGATATCTATTCGTAATGCAATATTTGATTTTTCTTACGTTTTTATGTCTAATTTGCAAGTTTTTTTTGTAATATATAACCTAATTTAACTTGTTTATTACTATTGACGCAGTGAGTAACACTATAAAATATATGTTTTATATATAATATTATATATGAATTAGAAATTTGACGCCATAAGTCACGCCTTGAAAACACCATGGTTTTGATGTGGCTCCTAAAGCTTGAGGCTTGGCCTCATCACCACGCCACGCCTCACGCCATTTAGAACCTTGCTAAAAGAATTATGTCTAGAATAATTGTTTGCATTACATTTTTAATAATTAATATAGATTTTGTTTAATGTTTATCGTCTTTAGAGCATCTTATAAAAAATAAAGATTTTGAAGTTTTTAGTATATCCTTTATATAAACAGGTTAAAGTAGAGAAGAATGAATGAAAAACTATAAATTTGAACGATTCATTAAATGATTATAAATATCGAAGAAATAGAAATTCTTCTAACAAAATTAAATGTATTATTATTTCATATTAAAATAATAATGAAATTCAATGTATTATTATTTTATATAAGGTTTTACTGAAATTGAATGTATTATCATTTTATATTAAAGTTATGGAAAACTTTGTTAGGATAATTAAGAGATATGATAGATGGGTTTTAAAGATGATGAGTGATGCATAGAGATCAAGTCCACAATTCAGTGTTATTTGTTTAAAAAACTTATAGGTTAATTGAAAGGAAAACATAAATTGACAATTATACCCATCATGTGTAAGACACATTATGCCTTTAACCTTTCAAAGTTAACAATGTTAGTGTTGAGAGATCCTAGCTATAATATATTGCATACCATAGGGACTATATCCATAATAAACATAGAATGAGAACCATAGTCAAAGAAAACACAAAACCACACCGACCAAATTCAAAGTTCACTCTATTTTTAATAGTATAATTAATACCGAAATTTTCACAACCCAACAATACGATTTATTATTTGAGTTTTTGATCATAATTTTACCTTTTAATCTTTGATTTTTAAATTAATAGTTGCATATTAAATATTTGATTCCTAATTAAATTTAAATACAAGAGTTTTACCAACAAGAAAAGGTCTAAAATGCCCTCATCATAATAGGGGTATTCTAAGTATACCCCTCCCTCACACACTTTAATTTTTTATTTAAATGTTACATTTTACACCCCTGTACTTAATTAATTTTTTTACTTTATACCTTTTAGTTTTTTATTTTTTATTTTACCCTTTCATTATATTAACACATATAATCATATACTAACTAAAATACGTTCAAAAAATACTTTTTAATTTTAACAAGTTACACCATTATATTCGTCTCGTCGATACCTTCGAAATGAACCTAACATTGAATATTTTTTGATTTAATTATATAATTATATATCATATATACTACATAAAACGTAGTTTTTAACATATATATATATATATATATATATATATATATATATATATATATATATACATACTATATACAAGCATGAAACGACCATTAATGTTGAAATTTAAGTCGTATGACTTTTGTACGTACATGTCTCACAACTACTAACCTTTCACGTCCCCAATTATACAAAACACCGAGTTGCATTTTATATCCTTTAGAAATTAGTTATTTAATTTACTTTTAATTTCTTACTTTTTCATTTTTTATTTTACACTCTTATCATATTAACATAAATAATCGTATATGAACAAGAATGCATTAAAAATACATTTCTTTTTTTTACTTTACACCATTGTAATCGTGGCCTTTTGGATTTAATCCTATTATTAAATATCATGAACATTTACGAATTAATTTCTTTTATATCCTTTACATTATTCATTTTCAAGAATGACGTATCGAGATTTTTTTTTAATTTGTACATTTTACGCTCTTATCTATATTTATCTATTATATACCTTTAAAATTATTTCATTTACGGTTATACTTTATACCATTATAATTAGTTCGTCTAGGGGTGCTCACGGGTTAGGTTCATCCTCAAAAACACCATTAAGCTTCAGTGAATTCAATCAAACACGCATTTTGTTTGGTTTGTCGCAAACACATATTCAATCAAGCTTCAGTTAATTCATATCGCAGCTGCAATGGGTAAAACTCCTTTTATCTTCCTCAATCGATCAGCAAACTGTTTTTCGATACTTGATTACTGCAAATTTTGTTATTCTTTTTTCTTGACTTTGAATTCGTGTTTGCAGATGTGGAATGTACCCCTAAATTGAGCAAACGACTACCACCGCCGTGATCGTTGACAGTGTTGCCCCAAAACAAATGTATGTCGATTTTGATTTTGAAAAAACAAATCGTTATTTTAGAAGTATTTCGTCCTAAGTTAACCCGGTTTTTCATTTTGTTAAGGTACTTTCGTTCGTTTGCGTTCGTTTATGTTCATTTAAGTTCGTTCGTTTAACTCTTAATGAACGAACATAAACGAACACGAACAAACAAAAATTCTTAACAAACGAACATGAACACAAAAAATCTCGTTCGTTCACCGTTCGTGTTCGTTCGTTTGTTCGGTTAAATTTCCGACCAACCCTGCCAATCCAACCCAACCCGAGGCAAAAAACTCAAACCGAGCCAACCCGATGTATAATCGATACTATTTTTCACCAACCCGCATATATTGGGTTGATAACGGGTTAACCCCAAGCCAAACCAACCCAAAGGTGAGAAAAAACAACATATAAAAAATGTACCATAAATTAAATAATTAACTAAGAGTATGAATTGTAAGTATAAAAAAAAAATTATGTAGTATATATGATATATAATAAAATCAAAAAAATCAAAAAAAATCAATATTGGGCTCATTTTGAACGTATCGAAGAGACGATTATAATGGTGTAATTTGTAAAAATTAAAACGTATTTTTTAACGTATTTTAGCTAATATACGATTTTATGTGTTAATATAATAAATGTATAAAATAAAAATTAGAAAAATAAAAGGTATAAATTAGATTTATTTAATTAGTATAGAAGGTAAAATGTAAATATTAAAATTATATTGTGTTTGTAAAAGGGATTGATGGGGGACAAAAGTTGCAGGTAGGAATAGTAACACCCTACTCAAATAAGGAACGATCCTTGCATATAATTACATGATATAACATCCATACGGATTTTCATCACTAAGCATCTCAAAAGTATCGGACGGACGAGATAACGTTGCAAAATCATCATCATCATCATTATTACGCTCTGTGTACTCATACGTGTACGGCGTCGGGGGAATATAGTACGCGGGTCCACCATTTGCGCTGGGATGCGCCTCATTGTAACACACAGCGTAGGCTGGACCAACAGGCATCGGATACGAGTAGCCACGTGGAGGGCTTAGATGTACTTGATTATTCCCCACCTCTGGCGCTACCAATCCAGTGTCCGCCGGTCCACCGGGAGGTTTTGCACCTGAACTCTTTTTTCCTTTTCGTTTCTTTTTCTTCTTTTTTTGCCCCCCTCCTCCTCCTCCTCCGCCGCCACCGCCGCCGCCACTCACCTGAGCACTCATTTCATCACTCGCCTGAACCGGGTGGTTCTCCGGTAACCCAACAAACTTCACCGACGGACCGCCGGTTTTATTGGGGGTATTCTTTAGCTGATTACCATTCTGATCAGTTGGAGGATTATTATTATTGTCTTCATCACTGCTGTTTCCACTGCTTTCAGACCCTTTTTCTTTCTCGCCGGCGGCGGCAGGTGACTTGTCTTTCTTGGTGGGGTTTTCCGGCCACTTCTCTGCATGTTTGCCAGTCTTGATCAGCTTCTTTATAAGGGTATCCACATCAACGTTGCCTATAACTGTAACCTTGTGTTGCTTTGAATCAATATCAGTGGTATAAACACCTGCAAAACTAATGTTCTCTTGATCAGAAAAACTAAAAAACAACCTCTGAATCGAAAGAAAAAACTAAGGTGGCGTTGTTTTTAAGAGGTCTGAAGTCTTATTTAACTTCTAATTAATAAGAGGTGGTGCTTTAAGAGGTTATAATATATTAGGTAACCTTCTTAATTTCAGACGAAAGAGCTTTCTGAAATCTGGAAAAAAAAGGTCTAAACATAAAAACGTGTAACCGATTTCGATTTATAATTCAGGGGTATTAAGAGGATTTTCTAAAAAAGCAAACAGCCCCAATGGGTTGTTTGTTTGCCTCTCAATAGTTTGATTAAGAAGCAATCTCTGAATCGCTAAGAGGTGAATCGTGTTTGGTAAAAAAGACCGCCTCTTAATGGTTCTAAAACCCTCAAAATGATTTTGTATCTTGTGTCTTCCTTAACCATTTAATGCCTTAATTTCATTCTAAACAAATATTAAACAACCATATTTTATTTTGCAGTTCTTAATCATTCTGACCACTTAATCATTAAGCACCAAACCATTCAACAACTAAAGGAGGTATGTAGATATGTTGTGCAGTGTATAGATTGAGTACCTTCAATGCTATGGAGAACTTTCTTGACTTTTCGCTTGCAGCCAACACAGTGGATGGAAACCTTGAGAACCCATGTCTGCAAAAACATGCATGAGCCATATATATAGATCATATTCATACATGCATGGAGAATTAATTAGCAGAAACAGAAAGCAAACAGTTAAAAGAGTTGATATATATATATATATACCTTATATTTTAGGGTTGGTGTTGGTGTGTTGTGTTCTTGATCAGCAGGAGGTGGTGCATCCATGGAAGATTGAGGAGGTGGTGGATCCATGGAAGATTGAATTCATACACTAGTAGGTAAGGTAGGCAGTTAGTCTAGTGTTTGAAAGAAGAAATAAAAGAAGGGTTGGTTGATGCGATATTGAGAATGACATTAGATGCCTCTTTTATCTTCATGTTTTTGACATCTCCTACGTCACCTTAACTATATTCCTGCCTTTTTTAGGGCTTCTTTTTAATTTGTTTTATTTTTATGAATGTACATATACATAATACATATACAATTAACACCCATGCTATATAATATATGCATGCAACCAAAAATAGGTATCAAATGGTGTCTTCAAACTATAAAATTTAGTCAACTTTGTGGAAGTGAGATATATATATATATATATATATATATATATATATATATATATATAGGTCAGGTTAAAGGAAAAACCGTAAAAAAAATAAAAAACTGAGGAACACGCTAGTAACAAATTTGTTTGGACGGTATACATGTGCATACAAGTAATTTGTAACATGCATCCATGCATATGCACATGTGCATAATGCATACGTGCATAAAAAATCAAAAACAACTTAATTTACTTGTCGTAGGGTGCAAATGTCGTCGATCGACACCTGCGATGACTCCATTTATTCATGGTCATTCGGGGATTAGTCGGTGCGCGTAAGCTGACGCAAAAACCCACAGTTACTAAAAAAAGGAGCGGAGAAGCTGGGAGTAGAGAGTTGTCAACTAAATATAGGTGTCGAAGCTCCAAACTAGGTAGAGAAGACTCTTAGGTCACGTTTGGTTCATGGATTCTGAATGAATCTGATGGAATTAGAATGTTGAATTATTTTGAACAAATTTCATTTATTCGCTTGTTCATTCTCTTTTCGGGAAAGGAATCTTCAAATCCATAAAATTCGGCAAATTCTTCAGCGTCCAAAAGCAATATTCATCACGATCGCCCGCATAATGCCGTTGACTTTGGTTTGACCGTCGTTCTTGACCCTGCACACATACCTCACATAAACGCTGCCGGTGGTGCCTCATGGTTGCCCTACCGCGTTTCCGTGAGGTTGAAGTATTTGTTTGGTGATAACCCGAACGTTTACTTTCTGGGAAAGGAAGACAGCCATGGCGGGTGGTCATGCTGGCTCCGTTTGGAAGATTGGGAGTATTGTAAATAGAGAGTGATTCAGACGGTGGATATGAACGGATCTTCGGGTGGTGATGCAAACCAAGGAAGATTGAGAATAGTTGCAGATAACGTGCAAAGAGCACTACACCCGTGCCTCCAAGGGTTGCGGACGGGCGGCGTTGGTGCATGGTGGTGGCAGTGGGGTTGCTACCGGAGTCAACGCAATAGTTGCGGGTGTAAATGATATGAGTCGAGCTCGGGTATCATTATTCTCGATTCGAACTCGAACACTAATTCTCAAGCTCGGTCTCGACTTGAAAACTCACGAGTAGTGAAAATCTAAACTCGACTCAAGCTTGTTAACGTTTCTCAAGCTCGAACTCGTTTCAAACTCAAATCAAGCTCGAACCAAGCTCGAACTCAAAGCATCCCGAAGTCGAACTCGAATCAAGCTCGAACACGATAAAATGATAAACAAACGTAAACAAAAATCTCAAAAAAAACTCAAGGTGGGATAGACCATGTAGAAGAAGCCTTTAGGCTCAACTGCTCACGCCTTTAGACTCAAGTCCTTAGGTTCAAACCACTAAACAAGTTGAATGGTACACAATGAAAGGATAAAGCCATATGTGTGTTAGGATTTACCTAGACTTTTGAGTTCTAGATAATTAAATAATATAATAAAATAATAATTATTATAACTTATAAAATATAATGTAAAAAATTAATAATATTATTTTATTATATTATTTGATATCTCACGAGCTTATTGAGTCGATATCAGGTGGCTCGACTCGTTAGTATATCGAGTCGAGATCGAGTTCGAGTCTATTCGAGTCGAGTGTTGACCGAGTAGATCTCGAGTAGCTTACGAGTTGTCTCGTCTCATTTACACCATGTTAGGACAACCTTAGGGGGGGTAAAGGTTGTATTTAAAAATATTTCACAAATAAAAATTCTCTTATCAAAATCAACAACAAATATTGCATGCACAACAAATATATAAATAAAATTAAGTGCGCAACGGGAATATAAAGAGATAAGGGTAGAGAATATTGATACCGACACCGAGATTTAAAGTGGTTCACCACCAACTGGCTGGCTAGTCCACTTGCCGAGACACTTCTCGACACACTGATTCACTATAAGTGTTCTTTATGGTAGAACACAAACCTTGATACAATGATAATAAAATCTCTTGCTTTTGCTCGAGAACGTGAATCACTCACACTATTCAAATACTTACAAGAGAATATATCTCACAATATTAATCACTCTTGTATAAGTATAACACTTGGATTTTTGAGGGTTTGATCACTCAAAAAATATATTGAATAAGTGATGTAGCTGAGAGTTTCTCCAAAAAATAGGTATTCCAATTCTTGCTGGGAGTTGAGAATGCTGCATGATATATATACTTGGAGCAGCAACGGTCGAAGGGTGCTGCGGTATACCGCCTATATGGGCGCGGTATACCGCCCAGAAAAAGTAGCTGACATAAAGAAGTCAACCTGCAAAAGCAACCTGCAACAGCAACCTGCAACACGTGTAGCAGAGCCGCGGTATACCGCCATACACCACGCGGTATACCGCCTGAAAAAGGCATCTCAGCGTCAGAAAATTCAGCTCCTTTGATTGAACGACCATAGCTTAAAAAGGGACCTGATTTCTTTTTCCCTATTCCAAAAAGAGTCAACAGCAACATTTTTGGCTAAGATTTGAATAATTCAATTTTAAATTCAAAACATTTCTAAATTAATTTAAATCAAAGATTTAGTTTAATTTAAAAATAGTGTTGGGTTAGGTTTTTGAAATATCCAAGTGGTATATTATTTTAGGGTGTTTATTATTATGAGATATATGATGACGTAAACACCAGTCTTGGACTCTTCAGATAAAATCTTCATGTTGTCCAATTAACTGCACACTTGGATAAAATTGTTAGAAAAACAATAATACGGTGTGTTTGTAATCATCAAAATAAATATATAAAATATATAGAGATGTGGTACACTTGCACCAACAATCTCCCCCTTTTTGATGATGACAAACACAATCGCTAAACACGAGAGCATACTCGGTTTCTCTCCCCCTTTTGTCGAAGCAAAAAGGGTTAAGAAATACGCTATGCTCCCCCTCGAGAGATGCTCCCCCTCAAAATATGCATATAATTGAGAGTAGCATTATCTCATGGGTTATACTCAAGCATGCCTAAACCAAGTCTTAATTTAAAGAACGATTTTTTGTTTAGGGCTTTAGTAAAAATATCGGCCAAATTGTCTTCGGAATCAACTTTTTCAAGCACAATGTGGCCTTTTTGAACATTATCTCGTAGAAAATGATGTCGCAACTCAATATGTTTGGTACGAGAATGCAAAACGGGATTTTTACTTAGGTTTATGGCACTTGAGTTATCACACATAATTGGAATTTTGGATTGACGTACCTCAAAGTCGGTAAGTGTGTGCTTCATCCATAGAACTTGAGCACACGCTCTCGCGGCGGCTACATATTCCGCTTCGGTAGTGGATAAGGCTACGGAATGTTGTTTCTTGGAAAACCAAGACACAAGCGAGAGACCTATAAAGGCACATACTCCACTAGTGCTTTTTCGATCAACCATCGAGCCACCAAGATCGGAATCGGTGAAGCATGTTACTTCTAGCTCGGGTTGTTTTGGATACCATAGTCCAAGATTCGTAGTCCCTCTAAGATATCTAAAAATACGCTTGACGGCTTCATAGTGAGATTGTTTAGGCGAAGATTGAAAGCGAGCACATAAACACACACTATACATGATATCAGGTCTACTAGCAGTTAAATACAATAAGCTACCAATCATGCCACGATAAATCTTTTCATTAAAATCGGTTCCCTCTTCGTCACTAGATAATTTTAGATTGGTGGTCATCGGAGTTTCAACAGGTTTGACATTTTCAAAATTAAACTTTTTCAGCATGTCTTTACAGTATTTTGATTGACTTATAAAGGTACCATTTTCACTTTGTTTTATTTGCAATCCTAAGAAGAATTTTAATTCTCCCATCATGCTCATTTCAAATTCATTAGTCATTTTTGTAGCAAATTCATTACAAAGTTTTTCATTTGTAGAACCAAAGATAATATCATCAACATACACTTGCACAACCACAATATCATTTTGAGCATATTTGACAAACAAAGTATTATCTATTTTACCCATAATATAACCACTTGTAATTAAAAAGGATTTTAATCTATCATACCACGCACGCGGAGCTTGCTTTAAACCATAAAGCGCCTTTTTTAATTTATAAACATGCGTCGGATTTTCAAAATTTTCAAAGCCGGGAGGTTGGGAAACATATACCTCCTCATTTATAAAACCATTTAGGAAAGCACTTTTGACATCCATTTGATATAATTTAAATTTTTTAGCATTCGCAAAAGCGAGAAGCATTCGAATAGACTCTAACCTTGCAACTGGTGCAAAGGTTTCATCATAATCGATACCTTCTTGTTGATTGTACCCCTTGGCAACTAAACGTGCCTTGTTTCGGGTGACTTCACCGTTTTCATCTACCTTGTTACGAAAGACCCATCGTGTGCCAATAATGGTTTGACCGCTAGGGCAAGGAACTAAGTCCCACACATCATTCCTAGTAAACTGGTTTAACTCTTCTTGCATGGCCATTATCCAATCCTCATCACCTAAAGCTTCTTCTATGTTTTTAGGTTCTATGGCTGAGATAAAGGCGTGAAAGGCACAAAGGGTATGGATTTGTGATCTAGTCGTTCTTTGGTTTAGGTCACCTATGATTTGATCTACGGGATGGCCTCTAGATGTTCTAAGGTTAGGATCATCTACTCCTTGTGGAACATAACATGGAGGGGCATCACTAGATTCTACATTGTTTGTAAGAGATTGGGTTCCTAAGTCCAAGGTTCTAAGATGTTGGGCTAGTGCATCTCCTTCACAACCATTATCATTTACTAAGGGTGCACTAGGTTTAGGAGGACTTTCATCAAAGCTTACATTTAGGGATTCTTCTACAACCATGGTCTCTTTATTAAGGACTCTATAGGCTTTGCTATTCCAAGAATAACCAAGGAATACTCCCTCATAGGCTTTTGGGTCAAATTTGGTCAAATAAGATTTGGTATCTAAAATAAAACATTTACAACCAAATACCTTAAGATGGGCTAAGGAAGGCTTTCTACCACGTAGGATCTCATAAGGGGTCTTATTTAGGATACTCCTAATTAGCACACGATTGAGGACATAGGTCGCGGTAGCTACGGCATCACACCAAAACTTTTGGGGAACTTGATGTTCATTGAGCATAGTCCTACTCATTTCTTGTAGGGTTCTATTTTTCCTCTCCACAACCCCATTAGATTGAGGAGTGCGAGGAGCAGAAAAATTGTGCGTTATACCATATTTGTCGCAAAACGCACCAAATTGAGTTTCATTATCGAATTCGCGTCCATGGTCCGTACGAATCGAAACAATCGTGCAACCTTGTTGGTTTTGAATTCGTTTTCCCAAAATCTTAAATTTTTCAAAAGCTTCATTTTTATGTTTTAAAAACAAAGTCCACGTATATCGGGAAAAATCATCTACAATTACTAGAGTGTAATAATTTCCTCCAAAACTTTGAATGGCCATAGGGCCAAAAAGATCCATGTGTAAAAGTTCTAAAACTCTTTTAGTTGAAATCACATTTTTTGATTTATGAGAAACATGAGTTTGTTTGCCGACACGACATGCATCACAAAAATGATTATCAAATTTTAATTTTGGAAGGTCACTCACAAGCTCCTTATTTTTCAAATTTTGAATTAATCTAAGGTTAGCGTGACCTAAACGTCTATGCCACAAAGTCGAATTATTATATACGGAAGATAAACAAACATTTTCATTTACATCAGTTTTACAAACATAAAGATTTCCTTTTATAACCCCATTCAAAAGAACTTTACCATTTTTCAGAATTTTGCAAGAGTCTTCTTCAAAAACAACAATTATACCATTTTTGCACAGTTGACGAACACTTAGCAAGTTAAATTTCAAATTATCAACATGCGTAACATCTAAAAATGTAACATTGTTGCAAGAAATTGTACCTTTCCCAATTACCTTTCCTTTGGAGTTTCCTCCAAAAATTACTAGTCCATCATCACATGACTCATATGATGAAAAAAGATTATGGTTACCGGTCATGTGACGTGTGCATCCACTATCAAGAATCCAATCCATATCAAGATTTATCTACAACATTTAAAGTACAACTTTTATGGTCCCCACATCTTATGGGTCCTTTGAAAGTTAGTCTAGAAAGCATAGAAAACCACATATAATAATAAATATATTTTCACAAAAAATATACAGACAAGAAAATTATTTACTCAACCCTTTTCGGTAGCTCTACTTGGAAGCGACCAGGAAAGACGGTGAGGGTGGTAAGCGCGAAGGCACTTTAAAAACCAACCTCATTAGAATTCGAAGAATTCGCCTTTATCTTTCCTAGACACCGTATCCAAATAGGTGAGCCTATTCGGAGTTGATTCATAATTTTCAAACACAGAATATATATATATATATATATATATATATATATATATGTATATAATATATATATATGTATATAATATATATATACAAAAAAAATTTAAAACCATAAACGCATGCCACCGGGATTATCAACACTAAAGGAGCCTTTAGGAATCCACTTTGGTACCATTTTAATTTTACGATCATATTTATCAAAGACGTAAAAAGGAGCATGCATATTCACACTATTTTTTGGTCTAGAAAATTTACTATTATACATGCATGCATAAGATTTCCTAGACTTATAATTCACATTATTTATGTTGGACATATATGAGGATTTTTGCACATACGGTTTTCTCATTTCAACATTTTTAGGTGGTTCAAAATATCTTTTGATAGGCATACATAAGCACTTATCTTTACACGTATCGGAACCAACGCCTTTTCTACAATTAGTGCTATTTGACATATTTAACATTTTAAGCACTTTCTCATTGCTACTTTGAAAGGCATGTGCTAACAAATTATCTTTTTCATGTTTATCACATTTTTCTTTTAAACATGCATTTTCCTTTTTAAGCACATCACAATTAGCACATAAATCATTTTCAACTGTTCTTTTCTCAAGGCATGCAATTTCTTTATTTAAAATGTCACAAGAATTGCAAACATATTTTTCACTTAATTTATTTTCTAAATTTATGATTTTTTTCATTATCGCATGCAATTTTTTGTTTGCTATCATGAATTTCCTTTTTACTTAATAATAATTCTTCCTTTAATTTTGCGTTCTCATCTTTATAATTATTTGTAAGCATAACCATTTTTTGAAAGGCATCATTTAACATATCAAGATCATCATCATCATTACATTCATCATCGCTAGAGTAATTTGAGTAACACGAGTTTACCTCATCGTCGCTTTCCGCCATGAGACAAATGGCTTCATACTCATTTTCATCTTCACTTGCGCTCCACGCGCCTCCAACGAAGGCTTTCTCCTTCTTGATTTTAGGTTTATTTCTTTTTGGACACTCGTTGGCATAGTGATCCTTGTCTCCACATGAGTAGCAAAAGCCCTTCTTTTTCTTGGCTTCTTCATCATCACTTGATTCGCCATTTTTATTTATTTTGTCGTTCCGTTTATGGAACTTTCGGCTTCGGTTTTCTCCACCACGGCGATAATCTCCTTTTCTTTGAAACCTATCATTTCTTGAAAACTTTTTGTTAGCTAAAAGTTTAGAAAAATTTCTTACCAACATGGCTACATCGTCAAGATGTTCGGGTTGATCCTTTGAAGAGCTAGCTTTCTCCTTCTTTTTCTTCTTCTCCTTCTCGTCACTTGAAGTTGAAGCTTTAAGCGCCAAAGATTTCTTTTTATCATGCTCCCGATCTTTGTTCCTTTTTAGTGCAATTTCATGCACTTTGAGATTTCCAATGAGATCATCTAATTTCATCATTGAGAGGTCACGGGAGTCTTCCAAGGATGTGATTTTCGGCATCCACTCCGGAGGAAGCGCTCGAAGAATTTTTCGCACGTAATCTTCGTTAGGATATGTTCTACCAAGACCTTTCAAGCTCACCATGATAAGGTTAAAACGTTTAAACATTGAGTCGATTGACTCATCTTTTAACATCTCAAACATTTCATAATCATGTACAAGAATATTTATTTTTTAGCTTTTGACTTGAGAATTTCCTCTATGAGTATTATTTAGATTTTCCCAAATATCGTGAGCAGTTTCACAAGAATAAACACGTTCAATCTCATCTTTAGTAAGTGCCGAAAAAAGAATATTTTTAGCTTCAAAATTTAAGCAAACCCAAGCATCCTCAGCGGCGGACCATTCCGCTACTGGTTTTTCACTAATTACTCCATCTTTGGTTTTGGTGGGTTTATAATCTCCATTTTTAATAATGTCCCAAATTTTTCGACTTTTGCCACGAACGTAGCATTCAAAAAGATTTGCCCAAAGACCAAAATTTTCGGTGTCAATTTGCGGAATCTTTGTAGAAATAATTCCCTCAGAGGTTGCCATTTAAAATATAAGAACAAGTTTTTAAAAAGCACAAATATTTTTAAAGAAACTTGCAACCCGCTCTGATACCAATTGTTAGGACAACCTTAGGGGGGTAAAGGTTGTATTTAAAAATATTTCACAAATAAAAATTCTCTTATCAAAATCAACAACAAATATTGCATGCACAACAAATATATAAATAAAATTAAGTGCGCAACGGGAATATAAAGAGATAAGGGTAGAGAATATTGATACCGACACCGAGATTTAAAGTGGTTCACCACCAACTGGCTGGCTAGTCCACTTGCCGAGACACTTCTCGACACACTGATTCACTATAAGTGTTCTTTATGGTAGAACACAAACCTTGATACAATGATAATAAAATCTCTTGCTTTTGCTCGAGAACGTGAATCACTCACACTATTCAAATACTTACAAGAGAATATATCTCACAATATTAATCACTCTTGTATAAGTATAACACTTGGATTTTTGAGGGTTTGATCACTCAAAAAATATATTGAATAAGTGATGTAGCTGAGAGTTTCTCCAAAAAATAGGTATTCCAATTCTTGCTGGGAGTTGAGAATGCTGCATGATATATATACTTGGAGCAGCAACGGTCGAAGGGTGCTGCGGTATACCGCCTATATGGGCGCGGTATACCGCCCAGAAAAAGTAGCTGACATAAAGAAGTCAACCTGCAAAAGCAACCTGCAACAGCAACCTGCAACACGTGTAGCAGAGCCGCGGTATACCGCCATACACCACGCGGTATACCGCCTGAAAAAGGCATCTCAGCGTCAGAAAATTCAGCTCCTTTGATTGAACGACCATAGCTTAAAAAGGGACCTGATTTCTTTTTCCCTATTCCAAAAAGAGTCAACAGCAACATTTTTGGCTAAGATTTGAATAATTCAATTTTAAATTCAAAACATTTCTAAATTAATTTAAATCAAAGATTTAGTTTAATTTAAAAATAGTGTTGGGTTAGGTTTTTGAAATATCCAAGTGGTATATTATTTTAGGGTGTTTATTATTATGAGATATATGATGACGTAAACACCAGTCTTGGACTCTTCAGATAAAATCTTCATGTTGTCCAATTAACTGCACACTTTGATAAAATTGTTAGAAAAACAATATGTTGGTGCAAGTGTACCCAGCTTTAAATATTGTGATATATTTTTGGTACACATAAAATCACATCTCTATATTTATTTTGATGATTACAAAACACACCGCATTTTTTGTTATCTAATATTTTATCTGAGTGTGCAGATATTTAAATGATCTCAAATCATTTTATCTGAAGAATCCAAGACTGAAGAGTTTCGTCATTTTATTTTAAAATGACAAACACCCTAAAATAAAATACCACTTGGATATTTCGAAAACCAATCCCAACAATGTTTTTGAAATAATTAATCTTTTAATATTAAATTCAAAAGATTTTTTAATATATATATATATATATAAACGTATATATATATTATATATTTCTCTTCATCAAAATATATATATATATATATATTATATTCTAAACATCATCATTACTTTTTTATTTTAAAACTAAAGTTTTATTAAATTTATTAAAATAATCCTTTAAAGTCTTTGTCAACTAAAAAATCAGATTTCATATCCTTTTTTACTGTTCATTATTTAATGAGGAAGATTTTTTTTTTGGCCAATCAATCCAGCGTGCAGCTTCTTTGTACGATATGTCAGGAGGTTAACGTTGCAAGCTCAAGTATATATACAGCAGCTCCTCAGCATTCAAGGCACACCAACCAACAATTAATTTCCTCCTCAGCATTTGATCAATACTCTGCTGTTTCTTCTCTCAATCAGTTATAATTTATAAAAATATTTTTGAGCAAGAAATCTTGAGTTGATAGCAGATTAAAATCTCTTGATTAGTTGAATCAGCAAAACAACTCAAGTGATCAAACTCTCTCTAAAAATCCAAGTGATTAATATTTTACAAGAGTGATTGTCATATTAAAATTATACCCTCTTGTAAGTGTTTGATTAGAGTGAGTGATCCATATAATTCTCTCAACTGAGTAGAGATATTCGTGATTGTATTATTGTATTAAGGTTTGTGTTTCTACCATAAAGAACACGTTCGTATTGGATCTCCGAGAAGTGTTATTTTCTCGAGGTGGACTAGCCAACTTTGTGTTTGGTGAACCACTTTAAAAATTCCGTTGTCAAGTATTCTCTTTCCCTTATCTATTTACTTTCCGCTGTGCATTTAAATTATATCTGTTTATATAATTGTTGTTTATTTATTATTTCTATACTCTGATTTATTTATACTGTTTCTGTACTGTATTTATTTATAAAAGAATTTTTTGAAAGTAAAAGATTTAAAATACAACCTCCCCCCCCCCCCCTAGGTTGTCTAACATTTGGTATCAGAGCAGGTCTTTCAAAAATTTCTGCATAAATTTCTTTTATTCCTTTAAATGGCTCAACAAACTAATATTGTGTTTTCAAAACCTCCCTTGATAGATACTGAAAAGTTTGGCATTTGGGCCGAGCTATTTGAATGTCACGTGCGTGGCAAAAATCAAAAGATTTGGAATATTATAGAAAAAGGGAATTTTAAACCCACCGTTGTGAAAGATGATGTTTTTATTGATAAACCTATAGATGAATGGACTACTTCTGATGAAACTCATTTTTGTTTAAACTTTGAAGCTAAGAATATATTATATGCTGCTTTAACAACTGACGAAATTGAAAGAGTATATACATATAAAACTGCAAATCAAATATGGGAAAGTTTAAATAATACTCATCGTGGAAACACGGAAGTTAAATCTAGTAAAGTGAATATTTTAGTTCACGATTATGAACTGTTCGAAATGAAACAAGATGAGTCAATTGACTCAATGTTTAAAAGATTTAACCTTATTGTGACTACTTTGAAAGGTTTGGATCGCACTTATCCTAACGAGGACTATATAAGGAAAATCCTACGAGCCCTTCCTTCGGAGTGGATGCAAAAGATAACATCTTTAGAAGACTCCCGTGACCTTTCCATAATGAAGATAGATGACTTGATCGGTAATCTTAAAGTGCATGAAATTACACTTAAAAGAAACAAAGATCGGGAGCAAGTCAAGAAGAAGTCAATCGCTCTCAATGCCTCAACACCAAAAGTCGAGAAGAAAAAGGAGAAAGCTAGCTCCTCGAAAGATCCATCCGAAACTCTCGATGAAGTCGCCATGTTGGTAAGAAACTTTTCCAAATTTCTTAATAATAATAATAAATTTTCTAACAATGGCAGATTTCAAAGAAACGGTAACTACCGTCGTGGTGGTGAAAATCGAAGTCGTAAGTTCCATAAACGAGACGAAAAAGTTAAGAAAAATGGCGACTCGAGTGAAGACGATAAAGCTAAGCCAAAGAGAGGCTTTTGCTACTCATGTGGTGACAAAGACCACTACGCCAATGAATGTCCGAAAAAGAACAAGTTCCAAAAGAAGAAGGAGAAAGCCTTCATTGGAGGCGCGTGGAGCGAGAGTGAAGAAGAAGATGACTATCAAGCCATTTGTCTTATGGCCGAAAGCGACGACGAGGTAAAATCTTCTTATTCAAATTACGATAGTGATTATGATAGCGATAGTGAAAACAATCTTGAAGAATTATATGAATCATTTCACAAAATGGCTAATCTTGCTAATAATTATAAAGACGAAATTGCTATGTTAAAAGAAACTGTAAATGCATGTAAAAAGGAAATAAATAATGTTAAACAAAAATCTGAAAATGATTTAAATATAATTGCTAAATTAGAAACTAAATTAGGAGAAAAAGATTTTTGTAAATCTTGTGATGCTTTAAATAAAGAAATTGCATGCTTAAATAAAAAATCACATGAAAATATTATTTGTACAAAATGTGATATACTTGAGAATGAGATTACATGTTTAAAGGCTAAAAGTGCTTCATATGAAAAAGATAACATGTTAGCTAAAGCCTTTGAAAGTAGTAATAAAAAAGTTCTTAACATGCTTAATATGCCTAACCGTATAAAATGTAGAAAAGGTATTGGTTCCGATACGTGCAAAGATAAATGTTCTTGTAAACCCATCAAAAGATTTTATGAATCACCTAAAGTTAATACAAGAAATCAATATGTGCAAAAACCTCCGTATGTGCGTAAAATGAATAATGCAAATTATATACCGAGAAAACCGTATGCTCGCATGTATCATGATAAATATTCTAAACCCAATAATAATGCGAATGTAAATGCTTGTTTTTATGTGTATGATAAATATAATCGCAAAATTAAAATGGTAAATAAATGGATTCCAAAAGGAATGTTTAGTAATGATAATCCCGGTGGTATGCGTTTATGGTTTTAAATGTGTTATGTATATATGTTATATATATATATATAGTTTAAATATAATTTGTTGTATATATATAAGTAATATATATTGCTATGTACTGTTTGTTTATATATATATACGTATTACATATATATATATATATATGGTGTTTGTTTAATATATTATATATATATTTGTGTTTGATGTATTATATATTAAAGTTGTTTAATATATTATATATATTTTGTTTTACTTGATATGTGTTATATATATATATTAATATGGTTTGATGTATTATATATATATATTAATGTTGTGTAATGTATTATATATATTCTGTTTGACTTTATATATATGCATGTTGGTTGACATTGAAACTAATTGTCAAGGACCCACGAGAAATGGGGACCATAAAAGTTACATCTTCATTATTGTAGATTGACCTCGATATGGACTGGATACTCGATAGTGGGTGCACGCGTCACATGACCGGAAACAATAATCTCTTTTCATCATATAAGTCATGTGATGGTGGACAGGTAATTTTTGGAGGAAACTCCAAAGGAAATATAATTGGTAGAGGTACAGTTTCTTGCAATAATGTTCAATTTCTTAATGTTAATCATGTTGATAATTTACATTTTAATTTGTTAAGTGTTCGCCAATTGTGTAAAAATAATACAACTGTTGTCTTCGAAGAAGACTCGTGCAAAATCTTGAAAAATGGCCAAGTTCTTTTGACTGGTTCTGTGAAAGGAAATTTATATATTTGCAAAACTGTTGTATCTGAAAATGTATGTTTATCTTCTTTTAATGATGTTTCTACTTTATGGCATAGGCGTTTAGGTCACGCTAATCTAAGATTAATTCAAAATTTAAAAAATAAGGAGCTTGTGAGTGACCTGCCAAAATTAAAGTTTGATAATCATTTTTGTGACGCTTGTCGTGTCGGCAAACAACATCACGTTTCTCATAAATCAAAAATTGTTATTTCTACTCAAAGAGTTTTAGAACTTTTACATATGGATCTTTTTGGCCCGATGGCTATTCAAAGTTTTGGAGGAAATTTTTATACTTTGGTTATTGTGGATGATTATTCCCGTTATACTTGGACTTTATTTTTGAGACATAAAAATGAGGCTTTTGAAAAGTTTAAAATTTTGGGAAAACGAATTCAAAACCAACAAGGTTGTACGATTGTTTCCATACGTACGGACCATGGACGAGAATTCGATAATGATGTACAATTTGGTGCCTTTTGTGATAAACATGGTATTACTCATAACTTTTCTGCTCCTCGAACACCTCAGTCAAACGGGGTTGTTGAAAGGAAAAATCGAACGTTGCAAGAAATGAGTAGAACTATGCTAAACGAACATCAAGTTCCCCAAAAGTTTTGGTGTGATGCCGTTGCTACCGCGACCTATGTGCTTAACCGTGTCCTAATTAGAAGTATCCTAAATAAGACACCCTATGAACTTTACCGTGGTAGAAAACCTTCCCTAGCTCACCTAAAAGTTTTTGGTTGTAAATGTTTCATTTTAAACACCAAATCCTACCTAACCAAATTTGACCCCAAAGCCTATGAGGGAGTTTTCCTAGGTTATTCTTGGAATAGCAAAGCCTATAGAATCCTAAATAAGGAGACCATGGTAGTAGAAGAATCCTTAAATGTTAGCTTTGACGAGAGTCCTCCCAAACCGAGTGCACCCTTAGCAAATGACAATGTTTGTGAAGGAGATGTCTTAGCCCAACAACTTAGTACCTTGGATTTAGGTACCCAACCTTCCACAAATAATATTGAAACTAGTGATGCCCCTCCTTGTTTTATTCCACAAGGTGTAGATGATCCTAACCTTAGAACCGCTCGAGGCCATCCCGTAGACCAAATTATAGGTGACCTAAACCAAAGGACAACTAGATCACAAATCCATACCCATTGTGCTTTCCATGCCTTTATCTCAACCATAGAACCTAAAACCATAGATGAAGCTTTAGGTGATGAGGATTGGATATTGGCCATGCAAGAAGAGTTAAACCAATTTACTAGGAATGATGTGTGGGACTTAGTGCCTAGCCCTAGTAGTCAAACCATTATTGGCACAAGATGGGTCTTCCGAAATAAGGTAGACGAGAACGGTGGAGTCACACGAAACAAGGCACGTTTAGTTGCCAAGGGGTACAGTCAACAAGAAGGTATAGATTATGACGAAACCTTTGCACCAGTTGCAAGGTTGGAGTCTATTCGAATGCTTCTCGCTTTTGCAAATGCTAAAGATTTTAAATTATTTCAAATGGATGTTAAAAGTGCTTTCTTAAATGGTATTATAAATGAGGAGGTATACGTTTCTCAACCTCCCGGTTTTGAAAATTTTGAAAATCCGACACATGTTTATAAATTAAAAAAGGCGCTTTATGGTTTAAAGCAGGCTCCGCGTGCTTGGTATGATAGATTAAAAACCTTTTTAA
Organism: Saussurea involucrata; assembly: GCA_033807775.1. NCBI lineage: Eukaryota > Viridiplantae > Streptophyta > Magnoliopsida > Asterales > Asteraceae > Saussurea > Saussurea involucrata. Next base: position 77,837,120 of record CM066313.1, on the reverse strand, counting down.
TTTCTAGTGGTTATATTATGGGTAAAATTGATAATACTTTATTTGTGAAATATGTTCAAAATGATATTGTGGTTGTGCAAGTATATGTTGATGATATTATTTTTGGTTCCACTAATGAAAAATTGTGTAATGAATTTTCTGCGAAAATGACTAGCGAATTTGAAATGAGCATGATGGGAGAATTAAAATTCTTCTTAGGATTGCAAATAAAACAATGTGAAACTGGTATTTTTATTAGTCAATCTAAATATTGTAAAGATATGTTGAAAAAGTTTAACTTTGAAAATGTCAAACCCGTTGAAACTCCAATGACCACAAATTTGCAATTATCTCGTGACGAGGAGGGAAACGATTTTAATGAAAAGATTTATCGTGGTATGATTGGTAGCTTGTTATATTTAACTGCTAGTAGACCTGATATTATGTTTAGTGTATGTTTATGTGCTCGTTTTCAATCTTCACCTAAACAAACTCACTATGAAGCTGTCAAGCGTATTTTTCGATATTTACGAGGTACTACTAATCTTGGCTTATGGTACGCAAAGAAACCCGAGTTAGAAGTAACGTGTTTCGCCGATTCCGATCTTGGTGGATCTATTGTTGACCGAAAGAGTACTAGTGGGGTATGTGCCTTTATAGGTCTCTCACTTGTATCTTGGTTCTCTAAGAAACAACAATCCGTAGCTTTGTCTACCACCGAAGCGGAATATGTAGCCGCCGCAAGAGCATGTGCTCAAGTTCTTTGGATGAAACACACTCTTACCGACTTTGAGGTACATCTAACCAAAATTCCAATTATGTGTGATAACTCAAGTGCCATAAATCTAAGTAAAAATCCTGTTTTACACTCTCGTACAAAACATATTGAATTGAGACATCACTTTTTACGAGATAATGTTCAAAAAGGCAAAATCGTGCTTGAAAAGGTTGATTCGGAAGATAATTTGGCCGATATTTTCACAAAAGCCCTTAACAAAAAAGCGTTCTTTAAATTAAGGCTTGGTTTAGGCATGCTTGAGTATAACCCTTGATAAATACTAACTCTCAAATATTTCATCTTTTGAGGGGGAGCATCTTTCGAGGGGGAGCATAAGCGATTTTCTTAAACCCTTTTTGCTTCGACAAAAGGGGGAGAGAAACCGAGTATGCTCTCGTGTTTAGCGTTGTGTTTGTCATCATCAAAAAGGGGGAGATTGTTGGTGCAAGTGTACCCAGCTTTAAATATTGTGATATATTTTTGGTACACATAAAATCACATCTCTATATTTATTTTGATGATTACAAAACACACCGCATTTTTTGTTATCTAATATTTTATCTGAGTGTGCAGATATTTAAATGATCTCAAATCATTTTATCTGAAGAATCCAAGACTGAAGAGTTTCGTCATTTTATTTTAAAATGACAAACACCCTAAAATAAAATACCACTTGGATATTTCGAAAACCAATCCCAACAATGTTTTTGAAATAATTAATCTTTTAATATTAAATTCAAAAGATTTTTTAATATATATATATATATAAACGTATATATATATTATATATTTCTCTTCATCAAAATATATATATATATATATATATATATATTATATTCTAAACATCATCATTACTTTTTTATTTTAAAACTAAAGTTTTATTAAATTTATTAAAATAATCCTTTAAAGTCTTTGTCAACTAAAAAATCAGATTTCATATCCTTTTTTACTGTTCATTATTTAATGAGGAAGATTTTTTTTTGGCCAATCAATCCAGCGTGCAGCTTCTTTGTACGATATGTCAGGAGGTTAACGTTGCAAGCTCAAGTATATATACAGCAGCTCCTCAGCATTCAAGGCACACCAACCAGCAATTAATTTCCTCCTCAGCATTTGATCAATACTCTGCTGTTTCTTCTCTCAATCAGTTATAATTTATAAAAATATTTTTGAGCAAGAAATCTTGAGTTGATAGCAGATTAAAATCTCTTGATTAGTTGAATCAGCAAAACAACTCAAGTGATCAAACTCTCTCTAAAAATCCAAGTGATTAATATTTTACAAGAGTGATTGTCATATTAAAATTATACCCTCTTGTAAGTGTTTGATTAGAGTGAGTGATCCATATAATTCTCTCAACTGAGTAGAGATATTCGTGATTGTATTATTGTATTAAGGTTTGTGTTTCTACCATAAAGAACACGTTCGTATTGGATCTCCGAGAAGTGTTATTTTCTCGAGGTGGACTAGCCAACTTTGTGTTTGGTGAACCACTTTAAAAATTCCGTTGTCAAGTATTCTCTTTCCCTTATCTATTTACTTTCCGCTGTGCATTTAAATTATATCTGTTTATATAATTGTTGTTTATTTATTATTTCTATACTCTGATTTATTTATACTGTTTCTGTACTGTATTTATTTATAAAAGAATTTTTTGAAAGTAAAAGATTTAAAATACAACCTCCCCCCCCCCCTAGGTTGTCTAACACAATAATACGGTGTGTTTGTAATCATCAAAATAAATATATAAAATATATAGAGATGTGGTACACTTGCACCAACACACCACTAGGTGCATCTCATTAGTGTTGATATTCAATTAAGATTGATCTAATGGTGGAGATCCCTTCTTATCCTTCTCACCACAACTTTCATTCTCACCGGAATCCTACCCATATATATATATATATATATATATATATATATATATATACACACAGATATATATATATATAGAGAGGGAGGTTCAAGGAAAAACCTCAAAAAAACGAAAAACTAAGGAATAACTTTATAGCCTTAGAATAATACAAATCAAGGGTTGATATTGTGAATGGCAATTTTGTAAATAAATTAAAGTTAAAGGGTATATTAGTATTTTAGTTAAGATGTAATGGGGTAAAATTGTCCAAAAAAAATGAAAGTATCAGCTTTAAGAAACCCTACACTCATTTCTCTCCCCTCACAACCTCAAACCCTACCCTCTTTTCTCTCTTCTCTACCGCTGCCACCACCGCCGGCCGCCACCACCGCCGGCCGCCACCAGCTTCATTTCTCTCTCTTCTCCATTCCTTTCCTTTCCTAGATCCAAACTCAACATCTTCTTCAAACTCGTAGAAGATCCACGTAACTGGTCGGAGCATTTCTGAGCCCTAAGTTCGTATTCGTGATCGGAAACGTGATAATTTTGTTTCTGTTTTTAAAATCTCGAAGCGATTGCAACGGAAAAGCCGATTTATGCTACGATTACGTTAAAAGTTGCGAGAGGAGCATAGTAAATACTACGATTTATGCTTCTACTTCTACTTCTATCGTCACTGTTCCTAGTAACAAAAGGACGATTTGCAGAAGCCGATCGGAGAATCCGATAAGAGCAAAATGCAAAGAGAACAAAACTCACCGGGAATTGAGGCGGTCGGTGACGGAGATAAGTAGATCGAAGAGCTTCGGTCATGGTTGCGGCGATGCGGCGGCGATGGAGAAGAGGTGTGTGAAGGATGAATTGAGCAGCGGAGATTTCCGGCGAACGGTGGAGGCTTTTATCGAGAGGCAACAGAAAATATTGAGGAGATGCAGAGAGCATTTAGATAATATGCACAAGTGCATATCTACAAGTTTTCGCCGGCTAAACCAGTGGTTGTGGTGGTTGAAGGGTAGACGCTCGTACGGCTAAACCGGTGGTTGCGGTGGTTGAATCGTCGGCGATCGTGGAGACATCGGCGGTAATATGCACAAGTGCATAATATGCACAAGTGCATCGTCGGAATCTGCAAGTGTTCGTCGGAATCTGCAAGTTTTCGCCGAAGAACCGTCAACTCGCCGGAATCTACAAGTGATCGCCGGAATCTGCAAGTGCTCGCCGGAAAACTGTGATCTCCATATTTATAGGAAAACGATTTATGCCTTATTTGTATTTTTTATATCTGAAATAGTACTCAAATGACATTAATACCCTTTTCATTAATTATAATTAGTTTAATTGTTGATTTTTTATACCCTTTGGATCATGTTGAATCAATGCCTATAAAGGTGTTCTTTAGTTTTCTAGTTATTTGAGGTTTTCCCTTGAACCTAACCCTATATATATATATATATATATAGACGAATGATCGTGTGAGAAGTTGAGGTTAACATGAGAAGCGTGAGAACTGGATCTGAAGTTCTGGACCATTGATCACTTTTAATCAAATGCCCTCCTATGAAATGCGGTTTAGAAGAGAACTGGTCAGATGCATCTCGGTAAATCTTATCTTGATGGATCATCCTAATGTGCATCCATTTCTCATCCAACGGTTGATAACTATTTCTCACACGTTTTACATTAACCTTAACTTCTCACCGGAACCTAATCTTATATATATATATAACCAGACCTTGTATATATATATATATGTTAGAATTGATGTAGGAATCAACTGATGAATGAATGAGAGGATCGAGAGAGATGTGGCCGAAGGTTTAAGCAGCTTTTCATATAATTGAGAGAACGATTACAATAGTTGATTAACCTAATAATGAAACCTAAGAGATCTATATATACAAGATAAGTTACAGGTAATTACAGAATAGACCTTGAACTATACATATTTACGATAATACTCTAACACCCCCCCTCAAACTCAAGTAGGGGAAGAATGAGCCAAGTTGAGTTTGGAAACAAGATCCTGAAAACGCCCTGGAAGATGAGCTTTGGTGAAGATGTCTACGGTCTGATCAATGGTTGAGATTGGAAGAAGTTACCGTCTTGCGAAGAACATGTTGACGAGTGAAATGACAGTCAATCTCGATGTGCTTTGTACGCTCATGAAAGACATCGTTGTGAGCAATCTGAATAGCACTGTTGTTATCACACCACAATGGTGTTGGGGAAAACTGATGAGCACCCATATCAGATAGTAACCAGCGTAGCCATACAAGCTCTTGTGTAGTGTCAGCTAAGGCTCTATACTCAGCTTCAGTACTAGACCGAACTGTCAGAGATTGTTTCTTGTTGCGCCAGGACATAAGAGAGTCCCCAAGGAAGAAACAATATCCGGTGGTCGAACGACCGTTTGTTATGTCTCCATCCCAGTCAGCATCTGAGAAAGCACGAAGAGTTAAAGATGATGTGGATAAGAAGTGAAGCCCATGAAACATTATCCCTTTGAGGTACCGAAGGATACGAAGAACCGAGGCATAGTGATCGGAGCATGGAGCAGACATGAACTGGCTGACTATATGAACTGCATATGCAAAATCCGGTCGAGTAACAGTCAGGTAGACCAGAGATCCAACTAGTTGACAGTACCGTGTAGGATCCCGCAGAGGGGTTCCGGCATTGGGAGCAAGATGCAGATTTTGCTCAATAGGTGTAGGTGCAACTTTGTTGTCTGTAATCCTAGCTTTGGACAATAGATCTGAAATGTACTTGGCTTGACAAAGATAGATGCCGGAAGAGTCTGACAGAACTTCAAGACCAAGAAAATAGTGGAGCTTACCAAGATCTTTCATCTCAAAACATGAGTTGAGAGAATGTTTGAGTTGGGTAATACCTGTAGAGTCACTGCCAGTGATGATCATATCATCAACATACAATAAGAGTAGGATAGTACCTGCATCCGTAGTTCGAGTAAACAGACCAGGATCATAATTACTCGGAGAGAATCCTAATGAAATAACAGTAGTGCTGAATTTCTCAAACCAAGCACGAGGAGCTTGTTTGAGACCATAGAGGGATTTTTGAAGCCTGCATACATGACCCTTTCGAGAGGTCACACCTGGAGGGGGTCTCATGTAGACTTCCTCTGAAAGATCACCATTTAGAAAGGCATTCTTGACATCCATCTGATAAAGTGGCCATCTTTTGGTGGAAGTTATGGCGAGCAGACTATGAACCGAGGTGACATGAGCCACAGGAGCAAACGTCTCCTTGTAATCAATGCCATATTCTTGATTGAAGCCTTTTGCCACAAGGTGTGCTTTGTATCGATCAATGGATCCATCAGACTTTGTTTTGATTTTGAAGACCCATTTGGAACCAATAGGTGACTTGCCCGTACACCTGGTAAACGGGTTGTGTCGGGTTCGTGTCGGGTTCACGGGTTAAACGGGTTGAGAGTGCCTAACCCGAACACGACACGTTTAATAAACGGGTCAGAAAATCTCAACCTGAACACGACCTGATTTAACCCGTCTAACCCGACACCACCCGCTAACCCGTTTAACCCACTATCCCATTTAACCCGTTTAACATTTATAAATATAAAACTTTTAATAGGGTGCTCCAACATAATAGGGTGCACCAACTTAAAGGGTCCAAGCCAACGGACTCAAACCACCAAGCTAGGGTCAAGGGGGGTGATGCAAATGAAAATACAAGGGGTGAGATCATATTTATAGTGGGCATAGAGCATAAGGTTTTTGTTTCCCACCAATGTGGGATGGGAGGAAATCTCACTTCCTTGTGAAACATACAGATTTTGACAGCTCCTATATGCCATAAGTTACGATATATTTCTTCCATTTAGAAGCCAAATTGGACACTATCATCTAAATGAAAGTTGTTCATTGATATATTGGGATTCCACAGAAACTAAATTCATGCAATTCGGAGCTATAAGCAGACCGCTACAACCTTTACAAAAACAGTGCGCATGTTCTTGTGTAGAATGTGAAAACTCAGTGTTTTGACACATTTAAACTCATAATTAGGACTTTAACTCTTCATAACAGTTCTTAAGGACATTCTAATCTTTATAACGGTATATCGTACACCTCATTTGGACCAACGGTTGATTTTCTATGAATTTTCTAATAACATGGCAGAAACTTTAAAACTAAAAATTTGATTGTCTAAGCCCATATTTAATTGTCAAAGCCCATATTTAATTGTCCATACATAAATAGATAATAGTCAAAGCCCATATTTAATTGTTCAAAGAATTGCCTAATTTAAACGGGTTAAACGGGTCAATTTCGAGTTGAATTTTTTAACCCTAACCTTACCCGTTTAATTTTCGTGTCGTGTCGTGTCAACCCGTTTACTTAAACGGGTTGAAATGTATTACCCAAACCCGTTTATTTCATGTTGGGTTCGTGTCGGGTTAGTGTGTCGTGTCAGTTTTTGCCACCTCTACTTGCCCGGTGGGAGAGGTACAAACTCCCATGTATTGGCTTTGTCAAGAGCCTGAAGTTCCTCAGTCATAGCTTGTTGCCAAACAGGGTTAGAAGCAGCTTCCTTGTAGGAAGTGGGTTCATGGTTGGACAACAATGTAGCATAACAATGATAATCACGAAGTTGAGAAGGAACTTGTCTTACCCGGTCTGAGCGTCGTACTTCATCTTGTGGTTGAGAGGAGCTAGGATCCATAGACTCGGCAGATGGCTCAGAAGTAGTCCTTAAAGGTGGTGCAGATGATTGATCATGATCAGATGACACAGATGGCACAGGTGAAGGCTCAGGTTGAGACGAGACGGAAGGAGGTGGAACAGATGGGGAGGTGAGTATGGGATCTAATTGGAGTGAGTCCAATGAGATAGATGTATATGTGAAGAAAGAAGTAGAGGGAGTGGGTGTGTCCTGAAATTTGGACACCGTTGAGAAGGGCAGATGTTCCCAGAATGTGACATGACGGGATATACGAAGTCTCTTAGATACTGGATCCCAACAACGATAACATTTGTGTTAAATGTCATAGCCAAGAAAGCAACATAATCGAGAACGAGGTTCGAGTTTGGTGTGTTCATGAGATTGCAACTGAACAAAGCAGGCACAACCCCACACTTTGAGGAGTTCATATGCAGGGGAGACTCCATAGAGTACCTCATAAGGGGACTTTTGATTGAGGATGGGAGTCGGGTGTCGATTGATGGTGTAGACAGCCGTGAAGGCAGCTTCACCCCAAAAACGTTCTGGACACTTGGCTGAGATTAAGAGAGTACGAACGGTATCAAGGATGTGACGATGTTTACGTTTTGCACGACCATTTTGTGGAGAGGTGCCAGGACATGAGTACTGAGAAAGAGTACCCTGAGATTGAAGAAAAGAGAGAAGAGAAGATTCCTTGTATTCCATAGCATTATCTGCTCGAAGAATCTTTATGGGCTTGGAAAACTGGGTTAGAATCATACGGGCAAAGTTAATATATATTTGAGGTAGCTCTGAGCGGTGTTTCATGAGGTATATCCATGTAAAACGTGTGTGATCATCGATAAAAATGACAAAATATCGAGCCCCTCCCATAGATGGGTGCGGTGCTGGTCCCCATACATCAGAATGAATAAGATTAAAAGGAGAAGCATATTTAAATTCATTAATTTGAAAAGGTAAAGCATGATGTTTGCCAAGTTGACAAGATAAACAAGAAACATTTTCAGAAGAAGTGTTTCCTAACAATCCTGAACTAGCTAACACTTTTATTCTAGCTAATGATAAATGTCCTAGGCGCGCATGCCATAGTTCAAATGAAGAAGTACTGGAAACTGAAGCAACAAAATTTGATGAAGTTAAGGGAAGACGGAGGTAGACCACTTCAATCATCCGAACAACTTTACGGCCTACTCCAAGGATCTGCTTGGTCTTTGGATCCTGCACAACACAACCAGAAGGATGAAACAAAACGATTAGGCCGACTTCCATAAGTTGAGTGATTGAAATGATAAGTTAGGAATATGCAGCACATCAGGTAATTGAATATTGGGGGTAGATACAGTCCCACTGAAGGATACAGGTAAACGAGTATCATTAGCAGTACGGACTGATGAGAACATTCTGGAAGTTTGCTTAAAGACAAACCCGTCAGCCTTACGTGTCATGTGATTACAACATCCAGAGTCAAATAGCCAAGGGTTACCTGATGCAGAGGTATTGCACTGAGAATTCATACCCATAGAACCTGTCATGAGTTGCTCCATAAGCTCTTGGTTTCGGCGCATGAGTTCCATAAGATCAGGCGATGAGTTGTTGCTATGTTGTACCAGAACTGCTGGCGTAGGGGAATCTTGAGTGATAAAGCCAGCAACTGATTGAGTTTGGGACTGTTGCCTTTGGTTACCTGAGTTCCTTGGATGTTTTGGACAATCAGACCCATAGTGACGTGGTTGTGTGATCCCACACTAGCGACATTTTCGAACTGGGCAGTTGAGGAGAAGATGAGAAGTAGAGTGACAGAATGTGCATTCACTATTGTTCCCCTTGCCCACAGATTTAGACTGGTCATTGGTGCCCCCATTTACCTTTTGACTTTCCTGAGCTGGAAGTGTAGAGCACAGTATCTGATGGCAGTGGAAAACGTTATTGAAGGCGAGTTTCTTCACTCAGCAGTTCAGTGATAGCCTCTTCAAGAGTAGGTAATGGATGCATGTGTAGAAGCAAGGCTCGAACGTTCTCAAAACGATCAGTGAGACCCATTAGAATAATAACCAAATACAGTTGGCTAAAATAAGCAGTAAACTTCTAAGTTGTGTCATCAAAGATTTGAGGTGCACCCAAGTTCAAATGATCTCTAAGAGCTTGCATCTCAGAGATGTACGAGTTGATAGACTGATCAGGCAGCTGTCTTTTGTTATGAAAAGTAGTCCACAATTGATATTGATGTGATAAGCCTTTAGAAGTGTACCTTTGTGCAAGAAAATCCCACAGTCCTTTTGCTGTTGTATAGTCGAGGAATTGCTGATTGATCTCAGTAGTTGTAGAAGCGTTTATGAATCCGAGGATGCGAGCATTCGCGATATCCCAATCATTCATGCGTTTTGCAAAGTCAACTGCACTTTCCTTTTCGTCTTGAACTGGGATTTGAGTAGCACCCGTAACGTAGGTATGCAGACCATGAGACTTGGGGAAGGATAGTCATATGGTGATGCCACAGAATGTAGTTGTTCCCATTGAGAACAACTGAGATAGGATTGGAGTGACTGGGATTGAGAGCCATGTGACAGATGAGAAGTTACCAGTATTAGTGATCCGGAACAAACGAAGAGTTCCGAAAATGAGAGTTCCGGAGTTGTGAGAGCCGAAACAGGATCCGAAAGTTAGTTCCAGAACAAAAAAAGGCAAACAAAAAACGAAGAGTGAGTTCCGGAATAAGGATGAAAGCAAGTACCTGAGTGTAAGTTCCGGAAGTAGAAAATGAAACAGGTTCCGGAAATAAGGAAAATGAAACAGGTTCCGGAATTGAAGGCAAGTTCCGGAATTGGTGAAAGGCAAACAGGTTCCGGAGTTTTAGTGGGAAACAAGTTTCGGAATAAACAAAAAGGCAAACAGTTTCCGGAGTTTTAGACAATAAAATAAGAGCCGGAATTGAAATTCCGGAAGGCCAAGTAAAGCAGATCCGGAACTGAATTTCGGAATGAGAGAACCGGAATTGAGATCCGGTGTTTGGGAAAAGGAGGTTCCGGGATTAGGATCCGGAACTGGTCGATTTTCGATTAGACGCAACTGAGAAACGTAGAAAACGATAGCGATAAGCAGGAAAAACAGAAAACGATTGAAAGCGTACATATAGCTCTGATACCATGTTAGAATTGATGTAGGAATCAACTGATGAATGAATGAGAGGATCGAGAGAGATGTGTCCGAAGGTTTCAACAGCTTTTCATATAATTGAGAGAACGATTACAATAGTTGATTAACCTAATAATAAAACCTAAGAGATCTATATATACAAGATAAGTTACAGGTAATTACAGAATAGACCTTGAACTATACATATTTACGATAATACTCTAACAATATATATATATATATATATATATAATTTATATAACTATCTTAAATAAAAAAACAAAAAAAGTTATATTTTATAAAAAAAATAGTGAGGTTTTTTTTAGAACTTTCGTGATGTTTATTGAGGTTATTATTCTTTTGAAATAATGTTAATTTGAAAAGAAAAAGAATATAAAATGAGGTTGTCATAATAACCTTCATTATTGATTCTCTAAAACAAACTAAATATTTGTAGTTTTGTCAACAATCCTCTTATGAGAATTTGATAGAAGGGTTTTTCAAAGAGGACATGACATTACTCAGGGTCCGTTTTTTATTTGTATTCCTTCATGCCGATGGAATGAACGAAATACGAACAGTTAACATAATATGATCATAGATCTTAGGTTGTAACTTGATCATAAGCGAATTTGAGCGAAATGATCTTGTTTTGTTCCTCGGTTGAAAAGAGATATCTTGAGCAATCGGAGAAGCACTTTGATTACCCTTTTTTTATAGTTATATTGATTAATATGATGGTTTATATCTTAATCCCAAAAATTTATCTTTTTCGATATAATGATTTTTTAGTGAAGTTTAATTTATTACATGTAAATAATAATTAAACAAAAGTACTATAAGTAACGTACTATAAAAACATAAAAATGTATTTATAAATAACTAGAAGTTTACTCACGCAATGCAGCGTGATATATTTCGATTTTAATATTCTAATTTATTTTAATGTGTGGTTTTGAAAAAACGGTCATGTTTTTTAATAAATTTGTTTAAAGAATAACGTTTTTTAAGAAGTTCATGATTTAAGGATTTAAAAGTGGTTAGAGATAAGGATAAATTAATAAGAGTCCACGATTTAAGAATTTGAAGGTTGTTAGAGAAATATTAATCAAGTAATTAGCATTAAAAACGGTACATAAAGATTCATTAGTTGTTTTTAAGATATTTTAAGTAATTAACATTAAATAGCGATACATGAAGCTTTAAGGGTTGTTTTTTATAAATGCTTTATAATATAGTATAAAGAGATTATACAACTAAAAAGAGGGAACTTTAAATATCCAATAATTGTTTTGATAATGAGATGGGAATATTTAAAATTCCATTACAAGGGTCAACCTTTTTCATTTTTGAGCCTCTACTTTTTCTCATTCCCTCGCCACTATCTTATACAAAATATCCAGAATTAAATCCGGGCTGCTTAAAGACTGATTTTTAAAACTTATATTTCGGATGAAACAATAACATTGATCCGGGATGTGATGGAATATCTCATCTGCTCAGAGTTCGAATCTGATGTCTTACAATCATAATTTGCCAAGGGATTAGTCTAGGCATAGCCTAGGACCCTTAAAAAAAGGTATGTTTTTTTTTAAATCGTCATCACAAATTTTTAGGAATTAAAATCAAATAGTTGTTCGTAACATAACTTATTATAAAGTTAAAAATAGTTGTATAATTTTACATTTATCTTAAAAGTCCATTTCTTGCAACGACTTCTTTCAAATATTCATAATCAGATTTTTGTCAAACAATACGAAAACGACAAATTACAACTTTAAATCACAATAATCAAGTTCACCGTATATCCTTAAGAAGTGTCAAATTTTGTGAGAACTGGTTATCAACCATTGGATGAGAAATGGACGAAGATTAGGATGAGATGCACCGGATCAATTCCCTTTGAAGTCACAATTCATGGGAAGATATTTGATTAAAGGTGATCAACAGTTTAAAAGTGCTTCTCACCAAAAATGACACTTCTTACATGATCCCACAATCCCTCTTAAAACAATGTCATTTTCTCAATTTGTTGCATAGAGGTCACGAGAATGGTGGTCAATGGTCGTACATTACAATGTCACATCCTCATCTAACACTTTTTTTCCCGATCATGTCCCTTGTATAACATAAATGACCCTCTATCCATTCAAGTAATTTTACATCATCATTTAACTTTTTTTTGTTGAGAAGGGTGTCCTAGGCTATGCCTAGACTAATCCTTTGGCAAATTATGACCGTAAGACATCAGCCCTGATTAAACCTTAATGACCACAATTGCTGTGTACGCCTAGATTAGAACCCTGGGAAGATGGGATATCCCACCACATCCCCCAGAGCCTTAACTAGTACACCAAACCCTTGTGGTTATCATTTAACTTATCAGCTAGTTTTTTTACGAGACCTAACTAGTTTATCAGCTAACACACCAGCCAACAACTAGTTTTATAGCTAACATCCAAACTTATCAATCAATAACTAACTTATGAGTCAAACACAACCTAAACCTGGTCCAGTCCGGTTATTGGCTTAGGTTCTAGGTCCAGGTCCAGGTCCAGGTCCGGGTTCGATAATTATGCACTGAAACTAGTATTTGTTATTGTTCAGAAAGAAAGGTGGACAGGGCAAAATGTTTATACAAACTGCAAAATAAAACATTTCCTATACAGGGAAAACTTGACCCTACTTTAACTTAACCTAAGGATGATACAAGTAATTAAGCCCCAAACCATACCAATACAAACCCAACTCACTCCTCTCCATTCTCACTATATTCATGGTTAAAACACATGTATATAAGAAGAAACAAATCACCTCAGTCATGTAGCGTTGACTCCGGTAGCAACCCCACCGCCGCCACCACCAACGCCGCCAGTCCGCAACCCTTGGAGGCACAGGTGTAGTGCTCTTTGCACGTTGTCCGCAACTATTCTCAATCTTCCTTGGTTTGCATCACCACCCGAAGATCCGTTCATATCCACCGTCCGAATCACTCTCTGTTTACAATACTCCCAATCTTCCAAACGCAGCCAGCATGACCGCCCGCCATGGCTGCCTTCCATTCCCAGAAAGCAAACGCTCGGGTTATCGCCAAACGAATACTTCAACCTCACGGAAACGCAGTAGGGCAACCATGCTGCACCGCCAGCAGCGTTTATGTGAGGTATGTGTGCAGGGTCAAGAACGACGGTCAAACCAAAGTCAACGGCGTTATGAGGGCGGTCGTAATGAATATTGCTTTTGGACGCTGAAGAATTATTATTGTTGTCTGTGTACAGTCCGGAATGATTTTCGAGACATAGCTCAATTCGTGATCGCTGAGCTGGCGGAATGTCGCCGCCTTGGGTCTGAGCCAAACCTTTTTTCCACGCTATTAGTTTTAAGAACTCTCGTAAAACGGAAATTGGTAACGTAAGTAGAGTGATGAACGAGGCAACACGTGAGGCGTCGTACGGTTCGGATGCAACACGACGGCTGAAGTAGTCGCATATCTCGACTATTTCGGATTGGCTTAGTTCCTCTTGAGCAATAACCGAATTCTGCTGCTGTTGTTGCTGTGAATGATGAAACCGTTTTACGCTAAGAACTTGGAGAAGAAGTTGAACTCTGTGGACGCTAACGGCAAATACATAGCCCCTGCAAAAAAATGATAAACTTTTCTTTTTACCATGATAAACTTTTGCGGGGTACCAAAAAATGTGAATCTCAGAAACCCCATGTACCATCATTCAGTAAAACCAACATGCCGTGAGAGTTATATTTCTCGTTTATATTAATGAGCAACAGTTTTTAAAGTGCATAAACTTAGAACTGAACTTTCATTCTTACCCCACAAAGAAGCGCAAAGCTGGCTGCTCTTGATCCAAATTTAGGAGTGCACCTTCATTGTCCTTTAGAATCGATCCAAGGATTTCCTTCAAGAGTTCTGGTAATTGCGCAAATAGCCATAATACTCCAAGGTATTTCAAAATGCCACGAAGAACCTTTTTTAGAGCAACAAGAGGAACCCATCCACCACCATAACCTCCATCATCTCCAAGCCCAATAATGGCTGTATTCAACTCTCCTCTAACATGAGCAGGAACAACTGTACCTGGTGGTCTACGCAGAGCCAATCCCGGGCTTCCCAAAGACGAAGTTGATGACGCTGGCATGGCATTTGTAGCACGACTAAAACCAACTGGTTGGTTCCCTGGACGAGACATTCCAGTAGGACCCGCAAGGTTCACTCTGCTGCCAATGGTTGCCGAGACTCGTGGACTGGAAGGTGCACTAGAATTATTGTTGGAACTAACCGACTGTTGACCGCCAGTGAAATTAGGGTCTAAGCCATTCAACTCCTGAGCAACATGCTCCATGATGAAGGGCCGAAATTGCGGACAAGGTAATGATCCTCCCACCGTAGGACCTCCCTTTGGCGGTGTTGCTGGTTGCAACCAAACTTGATCGCCAGCAAAACACCGCATGTCAACTGCAAAATATTTGCGGTATATTATCCGAATCCAATAAGGACCACGAAGCACAAAAGAGACATCAATTGGCAACAGGGAACTCGGAACGATTCCAGGGCCGCCCCGCCCAGCCGCAGAAGCAGCAGTCAACATTGCAGACCCATGATGACCATGAGTTCCAAGAGTGGCGGTGGCAGAAGCAGAAGCACCAGGATTCCCACCAGGGGCAGAACTGTGACTAATATTGTTGGAACTGTTTGGCATTTGACCATACACACTTGGTTTTGATAGTGTGGGTACAGATGAAGCAGCAGCACCAGGGACCCCAGAAACAGGGGCAGCTCGTGCAGGACGTGTTGCAGCAGCAAGAGCGTGTAAGGGTCCAGCTGTGAGGCGAATGCAGTCCAAAAGGGAGGAAACTTCAGTTCCATTGATGAAATCTTCTAAAAACTGAAAGTAAAGAATTTTAACCAATCAAGTGATCAACCACAGTGTAAGACATAATAACTGTTATTTGTCGAACATAAAAATATATGGCTGGAAAGGACCATTGACCCAGCAGTATCAGGTAACCCAACCTTCTTAGAGGTCCCAAAAGTGAGAAGTGTGTAAGTTTAATTTTCCGTATATAATTATTATAAATATATATGTATATATATGGCTGAGGAAGAGCAGTGAGGGTGGTGGGGGAAAGAAAAACAACAGACAGAGAATTGCTGGTAAGCGTCTTAGACCCGGTAAGCGCTTACCAGGTAAGAGTCTTTTCCTCACTTACCGGGTAAGACTCTTGGTTTTTTCTACGCCTCTTACCAGGTAAGATTCTCGGTCCTTGTCATGCTTAAGTGGTAAGTTAAGTGATATCAATAAGCACTTACCCGGTAAGTGTTTAGTAAACGACCCCTTACAGACGTACACATCAACCAGAAGACTGGAGGACATACCTTTGTATGCGGCCAAAGTTGGTCAGGTGATACATGCATTGTACAGCCACTTTTACCAGATTCCCATTCAACAACAAAGCGAGCAAGAACCCCTGAACCAAAACTGAACCACAAACTCATTAATCCAACTGCCTCGATTTTAAACGCCCTCCTCATCTGTTCCAAGTATTTATCAACTGCTTCAGAAGTACTCTTTGCTCCTGGCAGTGCCTTAGCATCAGAGTTTGCTCGACTTTCTTCTGTTTTCTCTTCAGATTTTACAATAAGTAGTTTCCGCATTCCAAGAGCAAATGTCCGAGCATTAGATAGCCGCTGAATATCTGCAACCAACTTTTTAATGCTATCGGATTCAACAGAATTGTAAGTTAAAACAACACCATCGGCATAATAACGGATATGAGAATCTATGTCAGATGTATTAGCAATCCGAACGCCAGAACCCCATGGTGTACTAGTGCTTCCCTTCTGAAGCTCCCATAAGTCCATAAAGTGTTGGTCGTTAATTTTGACATCCCAATACATGCTTCCTGGTCGTCCTAATCTCAAACATATGTGCTCCCATGTATCACCTCTAGCAAATGGAAGTCTGAACCATATGTTTGAAGAAGCATTTCTCAGACCCACTTCTTCAGCATATGGAATGTTAAGTTCATCCATCTGACTAGTTAGACGAGCGTGTTTGATACAGATGGAGCAATGTCTGACCACATGCAGAAGAGCTGACACATATATACTGGATGGTGCATCCCCCTTATTTGCTTCTGCTATAAGATTCACGTATCTGTATTTTTCAGTATTATTGACAACACCTAAGGGACTTTGTGTCTGCAATGAAGACCGTTGAGTAGAAACTGAATTTGTGATTTTTCTTCTCTTGAAAGATCCTTCGAGTATCTCTGGGCATTTCAGTGATGGGAGTAAGTCTAACATGTCCATCAATGCACGCTTTCGTGATCCATTATCATATTTAGATACAATGGGGGAATCTGGGGCTGGAGCTGAAAAAAAGAGGAGTATCTAATGTAAACTGCCATATAGAATTCATCGCTAATATTGTAATGTAAAATTAAAACATGGTAGGTGAAAAAAAACCTTCAAGGGACCCACCTGGAGTTCCAGTAACTGAATTTCTGAAAGGATTTGCTCTTGCACTTGCTGAAGAAACTCGAGGGCCACTTGACTGGGGTAGAGATGATAGCCGAGAAGACCGACTTCCTGCCATTCCCATCTGATCCTCGTCCACTGTGATATAAGAACCCACTTCGGAAGAATGTGGAGATCTAGAAGCCAAATCTTGATCAGACTTTGAAGCTGGAAGTTTCTTGCTCCTTCCAGGGGCAGATGCGATTGAACTGGTGGAAACAGACTGTATCCTACCCTTGTAATTACTCGTAGGATACAACGAACCATTCCAACTGGAACCTGCGGGATTATCAATATGAGACATCTGTGGCCCTCCTTCCCACTTGGGAGACGAACTTATTGTTGGACCAGGCCCGTTAGTATTAAATGTAGTGTTGAAACTCTGTACAGGAAAGGCAGGTGCCGAGGATCGTCTTTCTTGCTCAAATACTTCATCCACAATTGAAGAAAAAGCAGATAGAAGACCAGAACCTTCAACAACACTCAAATCAGAAAGACCATTCTCAGAAGTCTGATTAGTTCCCGCATCATTTGCAGAAAGTGTTAGGGCACCATAATCAAGAAGGCTCAAATTGAGTTCGTCTTCCAGCATATGCATATGATTTACATCAACATTTTTAATGCGAGTAACTTGATTTAAGACACCAGATGATTCAGGTTTTCCTGATGGATCTGGCTGAGTCTCTAACAACTTAAAAATAGGTCTGAAGTCCTCTTCAAGTTGCATCAGAAGAAAATAAGAGCTCCCACAATCAGGAAATCCCATAAGCAGCATATTGGAACCATTTAAGATATGCTTTGGCACCTTCACGGGAGAAAATCCATGTTCATACACCTGCAAGTATAAATTCAACATAAATGGATTAAATGCACTTCCATATGTGATCTATGATGCAACTTTTCTGATAATATCTTTAATTCTTCAGATAATTAAAGATTTCAGACAAAAACATTTTTCTTCATGATTGCAATATCTGTATATATACGTTATATAACAACTTCAAGAGCAGCTGATGATACCTGAAGGCCTAAAAACCTCCCAATACATGCAAATAAATGCAAAAAGCTCTTGCTTCTCAAGCTCATAAATGCTTCAGCCGCGGTAATACTTCCCTGGTTTAGTGCTTCCTCACATTCTCTTAGTGCTGAAGGTGCAATGGTATTTCTAGATGAATGAAGAAGAAAGCGCCCAGTCCTGCAAGTTAGAAAGGAAGAGGATAAGTTAAATATTTCATATTTCTAATTCAGAGAGGAACTCTCATAGATTTTTTTTTTCTTTTTGGAAGATACATAAGCAAAAAGATCAATCTATTTATATGCCTAAAAAGGGGGAAAGAAAAAAAGAAAAAAAAACTAGACATCTTATCAAACCATCTCCACACAACAAAAATCAAACTCAAACATTTTTCCTCTGCTAACTATTCAACACTTGAAAGTTTGAAGACTTTTGCATTTTTCCTGATGATAACACAGTAACACAGAAGGATGTTTCCAGTTGCTCTTACTGTTGGACAGTATCAAGAACCAGCATTCGCTCTATTTATCAAAACTACATGAAAAAATGTGTTTTATAATAATATTAAATAGGAAAGTGAGCATGTGAGTTTATAGTTGTATATGATTAACAACTTATTCTCCTTGTAAGCTACATGAAAAATGTGTTTTACAATAAATATTAGATAAGAAAGTGGGATATGCATCTATGAGTTTAATAAATTGAGATATAATAGTATTATATGATTATACAAAACAAACTATGCATCAAGAGAAAATATAAAACACTAGTGGATTAAGAATGCTTTATGTCAGTGCGATCAATGAGCAGGAGATAATCGAAGGAAGAAAATATGTTCAATTTTGAAAACAGAAGAAAAATATGCTTTCATGACATTAGTTCTTGTTAAAAAACCTGTAGATCGCTAATTGTGTTAATTCTTTAGCATGTCAACTCTACATTTTAACAAAATAGCTATAAGAAAACCTTCTATGGAATAACACTTTTTAATGATTGTAATGTAACTGTTGAAATAATTGCTACTTAAGTGACATGGTTTATCCAAATTTCAGCCAAGTGAATGTGTTAACTGACAAGGTCATCAGCAAACATGTTCCAAATAATCAGTCACACTAACCACATTTAAGAATCAATCAGCGTTTGGGTTGGAGTGAGACCTTATATTTATTCCAAGTGTAAAAAATGATGAACCATAGGCACGAACACGTAGTACCTCCTGCCCTTCAGAATCTGATTTATTGTCCTGGAGATAGAATCAAACAAAGCAAAATAACGCATCAGCCAAATAAGTATGATCAACCGTATAAGCACAGCATAATCTGATATAAAGTATTGCAGATTCAGTTTGAATGAATAAACTGGTGTAACAATATTTAAAACCTAATAATCATCTGAAGAAGGCTTCTAACTGGTGCACCACCCACCAACCAACCAGCATCAAATTTAAGCGACCACCCACCACACAAACAAGTTCACCACTATATACACTTAAATATAGAACACTATGGCATCACTTAAATCCATGTGTATGCATGTAGAAAAGAAAACAAATTGAACAAAAATCTCCAAAGAAAATTACAGAGTAACACATAACTAGAATTGAATGGTTAGGGTTTGAGAAATTTCATGGCAATCATGGTGGTACAGAGCAAGAAAAGAAAGAGTGAGAAAGAGATAGACATTGATGAATGATACTGCCAAAGCATAGAGGATAAAAATAGAAAAACGAGAAGAAAGATAGGACAGAACAATGCTTACAACCACAATGATCAATCATTAGGCTGTAAGAGTGTAGATCACACATATAATCAATTAATAATCATCGTCTTAAAGAGAGGGTTAATGTTTATAAAATATACAAAGCTACAGATCTGCAAGAACTAAAAATCTTGATCCTTTCCGACTCAACTGCTACCATTAAAGCAATTTCTAAAAATAAATGGAAAATATAGAATCAGAAAATAGATCAAAGATTTACTTTCGATAAATCTACTGACCGTTTTGTATTCAGCACCAGGTTGATCAACTGGGCAGTGAAGAAGAACATCACCCGCGGCTCGACGAATATGACTATTTTCCCCCAACTCTTTATAGATTTCAAGCAAACGAGTAAACTTGTTACAACATATAGCTCTTAGTAGCAATTTCTCAACATCAATACAGCTCTGGTCAATGGAAAATTCTGCCTCCTTGTTAGTTAGAGGATCAATGACAAATGCGCTGTGGAGACACTTTATCCTTAGATCTTGCCCTGGTTCAATCTTTATGAAAGGACATGATATAGCGTCAGATGTTCCATTGTTTTTATCACAATCCAACCAGTAAAGAATTTTGAGCCCTGGAGTCCGTACACCAACAGAATCAGTTTCTCCATCTTGATTAATTTGCATAGAACCAGCAGCACTACCTTGACCAGAATTACCATCAGATATGAGCTCAAACCGAATTGCATCTTTCCATCTGCCTACCCTAAGTGCTTGTACTTGTCTTATTACAGTGTCCATGATAAGAGCTACACAAAACTCATGCAGAATAGAGTACATAGTTGCAAAAGGAGAGTCAGAAGCAGCCATTCTGCGCTCCAAATCATCTCCGAGAACAAATCGCCTTGTTTCTTCAAGCTTCACTAGACCACTTCTCTCGCCAACAAGTACCTCCAAATGCAATATTCTCCACATTGAAAGGTGTCCACGATAACCTAGGGTTAGCAGTACCTTAAACTCTCCTTGTACACAAAGATGTACTGTACCATCAAATATTTTTACCTCAGAGAACTCTTTCGGTAGCGAAGTTTCAAGTAGCTTTGATCTGACGATGGTGTCCAACTTCTTCAACACAGGCTTCTGCTGTTTATCGGTTAACGTGCTCTGAATACCCACATCTTCTGTGCACTTGGGTAAACGCTGGTAGGTGCCTGTTAGAAGAACTTCAATGGCAGATGGAACATCATAAATTGGAGCACGAGCTTGTTGAAGTCCCTCGTGCATGAAAAACATTGAATCCGCAGCTTGAGTGAAACAAGTTTCATGACTTGACAGGGTTGAAGCAAGTTGCTGACAGTATTGTATCAGTGGCACCTGCATATCATAAGGTAGGATTTTCAACGATTGTGTGTGTAATTATTTTAACATAGATGTCAAAAATGTGGTAGTATAATTATGCGCTTATATGAATGCATAATATTAATCCCAATGACACTAACGATGACAATCTTATATAAAGAACTTGTTAAGTTCTTGATCATTTTCTGACATTTACAAATATATTTTCAATTGTTTCCTTTTTAGCCTTCAGTAATAGTAGAAGATTAGATCTCTGATTATATATTGCCAGTTGTCGACGGTCATATATGATAAGTGGTCCAAGTTGAAGTAACACACGAAGTTTCTGGTTCATTACTAGAAAGGAAGATTCAAGCATTCAAAGTAACAATTCAACCTGTAAGTTCATCTAGCTGACCCCTTCTCTGTACTAATCATCGTAACTGGATATAATATCCGCATGGGTTTCTAGTGCATCACATATTAAACACATCAACAAACATAATTTATGAACATCATCCATGCATTGAAAATTGCAAGGAAGTAAGATTATACAGCCAAATTGATATAGATGGAAAAACAACTACCACACATGCCCTTAAACTAAGGGACTGTTTGGTTGGTTTTCCATTAAGTCCAGTATGGATAAAGCTGTCTGTGTAGATTAATCTGTCTATATAGATTGGGAAGGTTTTTGTTTAGGAGGGATTTTTCATAGATGGAAGGAGCTTGTTTTCCAATTGCGATGAGTAGGTTGGAAAAACTTGGCTTTCTGCATAAAGCTCCCCACTGGGAGCTTACCGAATAAGCCACTTTCTATATCATTAAGCCACTAGCAAACAGTCATGTATAGCTAACCGAATAGGCATTTGAGTCTCATTAAGCTCGTTAAGCTGCTAAAAACCAAGCCAGGTCTTTTGAAATATTCTCATCAACTAAGATCTATTAATCTGGAGTGTGGGTATCTAGCAAATGTATGTTGTAACAAAACTAAAACCGAATTTGCTCTTATATGGTGGAACGAAGGATTTATCATTTAGACAATGAGATATTGCATACTTGTCAATTTTCTCCTTCCTCAAATTTCCAGGTGAAACTTCACAATGGCTAGTTAGACAGGCCTCTATGTTCCCAGATTCAGTTGGATTAAAAATATAAGAAGAAATCCATGACAACACCAAAAAGGTAGATGAAACAACTTTTACAGAACAATGCTAATATTTCACTGAAACACCTGCCAACAATGTTCCGTGAATAGCACTGCCTGATAAAGAAAATGCTAACCTGTTGGCACCACTGCGCAAGAACATTGAGTCGGAGCATACGCTGCTGAGTCTTAACAAGATACTTGAGTATGTTAATCTTCTTTTCGGAATCCGACATGTCGGAAGATTTCGATTTATCCACCAATTCTTTCAGAGAAAGGTATGATTCCTCTGCAGCTCGACTCACCAGAGTCGAAAATTCCACCGATTCTTGACCTATCTCCGCCATTTTAGGTCTTCTTGTATTATTAATTATGTCCTTCCACCAATTATTAATAACCTCAAAAGTTCAGTGAATACATATTGATTCGAATACAATTAGGGCTCGAAATTAGCGAATCAAGCAATCTCTCTCCTCACTTTCTTCGCGCTTTACCACCATGGCGCCACCGATCGGAGAAGAAAACCCACGCCGCCACCAGTTGCAGCGCCTTCAGCCGCTCCGGCGTCGCCCTATGTCTGCTTCCGCCGCGAATCTTGAGTATTTCGACTTCTCAAGTCCGCTTGTAATGGTCAGTGGTAATCCTTTCTCATGAATGTATATATAAGAGGAAAAAAAGATCCAAGGTCAAAAGGTATAAATTTACAAAAACTACCCTAAACTATTAAGCACTTACACAATTTTCCCCATGTTCCAAAAATTTGCACTCTTATTAATCGGTGTTCAAAAAAACCGTTTGGATTGTTCAACCCAATTAAAATAGGTCAAAAAGACCGTTGCGGGCAGTTTGAGTAGAAATGTGGTTTGATCTGGTCTAAAAAATAGTTAAATCACATGGTCTGATCCGATCTGCGGGTTGAACGTTTTCTTGAGAAGTTTGGACCGAACCAACCACCAAAATACATATGTATTAATTATATCTACAGGCTCACGATTTATCGCATAATTAGAAAAGAAAGTTTGTCAAAGACATTAAGATCATAGTTTTCACTTCTTAATTCTCTATATACCTTAAATCGGCAAAACTCCAAAATCCGTCAGAAACATCAAAATCCAAAATTTCAAATCGTCATTTGACTTGCTCAATTTTGTTGGTAGATTTGTTCGACTTATTTTCAACTTGTTCCATGTTTCTATCTTAATTTTGGAGACAAATGTTTTAACTTTATAATTTAGTACAGTATTTTTTATAGATGTTATGTTTTTTAGTTTAAAACCTATAATAATCCCAAATCGGTCAGACCATACCGCTTTTATGGTTCGGTTTGTCTACTGCCAACCCGTTTGGTTTGGAAATTTTTCTAAACCGCCATTACAGTTTGGTTTGTGGTTTGGGGGGTTAAACCGCCCATATCAGACTGCGAGAACACCCCTAATCCTACTCCTTTTTTCATATAGTTTTGCCTCGGCCCAAACCTAATCCAAAATTGAGTAACTTGGCCAAGAACCAACCCTGATGTCAATCAAGAATGGGTCGATTGATATTTACAAATGATTAATCCTATCCTAAACTTAGTCTTAACCGTGTTTACTTAATGACCTAATTTATATAAAATATCATGAGACTAGGATCGATATCTTTAATACACTATCCAATAGTACAAGATAACATTTGTAACACCCTAAAAATAGGGGTAAATTTAAATCTGAATAAATGCGGAATACGACATAACTTCTATGAAATAAATCGCCAATCCTCCACCCTTAATTGGTATCAGAGCCATACCTCTATCCTGTCCAGAAACTCCCAACGTATCTAGAGATTGCGTTAGTATGCTCTGTGACTGTCGTCTTGTACGGATCGTTCACATCAGAACACCATTCTATAGATTTGAATCCCAAATACAGTTAGGTATTTCTTCCTCCCAAAGAGGGGAAGAATAGTATAGCGTTTACAACCCAATAGCTTAAGAGATAATTGTAGACAATCTACTAATCTAAACTAAAACAAATTTAGATTAAAGACGGGTGTCCATATCTCCCAACAAAAGTTTCTATTCAACCAAAGTAACGCCATGGCTATCAAACTCCAAAAATTCTATCTCTCGACCCTTGGCTCTCCGCTCATACCCGAGGAGCCCCGCCGATACCATTACCTGATATACATGTCATTTTAAGAAAAAGTGTTAGGCTAAAGCCTAGTGAGAAAAAACAATTGAAATAGTATAAAATAAAAATTTATCAATTAAGTCAATCAGGTTGTAGCACAGTGGTTGATCGTCCTGGGTGATGTGGTGGAATATCCCATCTACCCAGGGTTCGATTCTAGGCATCCTCAACATTGATAAGACATCTTTATGTTTCAAAATTGCCAGGGATTAGCCCGGGCTATGCCTGTGATACCCTTCCCAAAAAAAAGAATTTATCAATTAATAAATTCAATAACTTGTTTTGTATCTCAAAATCTGTTTGGTACCATAAGAAAACCGTTCGGTCTGAAATATACTTTGCCATGACATGGGAAACCCGATTTCCATGGAACGTGGCGGAACACAAAAGTAGGTCACGATTCTATGTCTAGAGTTTCGCAAGTAAGACATTGGTCATTAAGTTCAACCACCCACTGTCTATTGTTCAAGTCCTCCAATATATTACAATTTTCTCAAATCTAGAATTAAATCACTATGGGTCTCACGGTCATCAAGTTCAACCACCCACGATCTATAGTTTGAGTCCTTCGGATATTTGTTACCCATATCTAGCTATTGCGTGGGATAAAACCAACCACCCACGACATCAATATAAGAATTACCTTTGTGCCTATGGATCCATTGACAGCTACAACAAGGCTAGCCACAATTTCATTAGTGACCACAATAACGTAAATATAAATAGCCTTCATACACATACACTCCCACAATGGGATTCTATATTTAAATCATTTTCAAACCCAAAACTCAATAATGGTCATTTAAAGGTCATGGTCCTTTTTACATAAAACTCACCCAAATATGGGTTTCTAGGCTCCATATGATTAAATAAACTCAAATTTACCAAAGTGCTCACAATCATCTATTCCTAAGAGCAAAATCTTCCTTTTTGGGCAAACCCTAATTTCCATCAAATAAGTTCAAATCAACATTTTGTAATAGACAATCATAAATAAAACTTGTCATATGACTCCAAACATGGTATCCATCAACATATTTAAATTCCAAGTCATCAAAACTCCAATATTTCAGAGGTAGGAATTAAACTCAAATCTTTTCCATATCAATATCTTTGAAACTAGGCGTGTCTTATCAGTCTGATTTTCTACTTATTCTCCTAGGATCATCCTCAAAACTCACTTTTTAGGTCAAAACT
Organism: Saussurea involucrata; assembly: GCA_033807775.1. Taxonomy (NCBI): domain Eukaryota; kingdom Viridiplantae; phylum Streptophyta; class Magnoliopsida; order Asterales; family Asteraceae; genus Saussurea; species Saussurea involucrata. The sequence continues at coordinate 77,811,563 of CM066313.1, read as the reverse complement.
TGCAACTTAGTAACAACAGAAATAGGAGAGGATTAGGACCTTAAAATCATAGTTTTGACATGTATAAAGTTTTAAAAAAGAAGGAATGAACTCACCTAGTGGGTTTTTAAGAAAACCCTAAAATGGATCAATAATGGAGGAAGGAGTGGAGGAGATAAAGATCTTGACTTGAATCCCACAAACTTTGAATCTTGAGCTTCAAACTTCTTAAACGAACTTTAAAACCTTGATTTGGTGTATTAAGCAATTGATTGTACCAAAGATGATGAAAAATAAATGAGTAAGGAAAATTTGGGATTGGGTTTTGAGAGGGTTGGTGTGGTTGGCCGAATGGATAAAGAGGAGAGAGATGAGATCTTAGTAAAATTAAAGAGAAAGAGAGAAAGGTGGGAGAGTGAATGGATTTGGTCCGTGTAAAAATGAGAGAGAGAGAGAGAGAGAGTGAGTGAGAAATCAATATGAAAAGATAGATGAGAGAGAGTTAGGTGAGATATATTAGATAAATATATATATATATATATATATATATATATTCAGATTTTCTTTGTTTTTCTTTCATAACAATTTACCTAAACACAAACCATTTAAGATTCAATCTAAGGTTACCTCTAGGATAACTATTTTTATAAACCCGAAAAATAAACGTACCAAAAATCCGGGTGTTACAATCCTCCCCACCTAAGAAACGATTTCGTCCTCGAAATCTTAGCTATAGGTTCTTTACAAGATGTTAACATTCTTTACAAGTCATTAACATCTTTACAAGCTGTTAATATTCTTTACCTTCAACTGGACCAAACTGAGGTATGATTCAAGACTTGACCCAGGGTTATAAACACATCTAAAACTCGAGGAAAAATGATTTCATCTCCGAAATATAATCTATACAAACAAGTGGGGCTATCTCCGCTTCATATCCTCTTCCGCTTCCCAAGTCGTGTTGGCACCCCTATGGTGGTTCCACTACACCTTGACCATCGTAACCTCTTTGTGTCGGATCTTTTCCGACTTCTTTTCTAAAATTGTCTCGGGCTCTTTGATGAATCGGTTTTTCTCGTCCACTCTTATTTCCAAGAGTGGGATGACGCTTTCCTCTTCCGCTAAACACATACGGAGGTAACAAACATGGAATGTGTTGTGTATTCCATTCATTTCTGGCGGAAGTTCCAATTGATAAGCTTGGAGTCCAATCCGCTTAGTTATCGTGAACGGTCCAAGGAAACGGGGACTCAATTTCCCACGCTTTCCAAACCGGATTAAACCCTTCCAAGGGGATACCTTCAACATCACATGGTCTCCCACTTGGAACTCCACCGGTCGCCTTTTCTTGTCGGCATAACTCTTTTGCCTATCTTGTGCCACTTTCAAGCGTTCTCTTATAACTTTGACCTTATCAGCCGTTACTTGTACGATTTCTGGTCTAGCAAATTGCTTTTCTCCCGCCTCTAACCAACACACTGGAGTCCTACACTTCCTCCCATACATTGCTTCAAAAGGTGCCACCTTTAAACTAGAATGATAATTGTTGTTGTAAGCAAACTCTGCCAAAGGTAGGTGGGTATCCCAATTACCACCAAAATCGATCACACATGATCTTAGTATATCCTCCAACTTTTGGATTATTCTTTCGCTTTGTTCGTCCTTTTGGGGATGGTATGTCGTGCTCAAGTTCACCCCCAATTCCTTATGCAATCCTTCCTAAAATCTTGAGGTAAACCGAATATCGCGATCCGAAACTATAGACAAAGGTACGCCATGTCTAGAGACTACCTCATCAATGTACAATTTTGCCAATTTATCCATTGGTAAGGTTTCCTGCATTGCTAGGAAGTGTGCACTCTTAGTCAAACGATCCACCATCACCCATATGGTATCATGACCCCTTAAGGTCTTTGGCAACTTAGTCACAAAATCCATGGTGATGCGATCCCACTTTCATTTGGGTATTTCCAAGGATTGCAAACTTTCATAAGGTCGTTGATGTTCGACATTTACTTGCAAACAAGTCACACACCGCTCCACATAATGTGCTACATCCAATTTCATGACCGACCACCAATAATGTAGTTTCAAGTCCCTATACATCTTGGTGCTCCCCGAGTGAATGGAATACTTGGACTTGTGAGCGTCTTCCAAAAGTAGTGCCCGATTTCCACCAATTTTAGGCACCTACACGCGCCCATTGAACAATTTTATCCCCCGGCTATCTTCAGTTAGAAGTAATAGTTGCTTTGCCATTACTTCTTTCTTGAGGTTCTCTTCCAATAAAGATTTGATTTGTGCCGTTCTAATCCTTTCTTTGATGCTTGATACCAAATCAATTCTCGAAAGTTTGGCGCGAAGGCTTCCACTATAATCATTCTGGCTCAAGACATCGTCTACCACATTCGCTTTACCCGAATGGTAACACAACTCACAATCATAATCCTTAGGCAATTCTAGTCATCTCCTATGCCTCATGTTCAACTCTTTTTGATCAAAAACATATTTTAAACTCTTATGGTCCGTGTAAAGCGTACATTTTTTGCCGTAGAGGTAATGCCGCCACAACTTCAATGCGAACACCACCGCCACTAATTCCAAATTGTGAGTAGGATAGTTCTTTTCATGCTCTTTGAGTTGCCTTGACGCGTATGCAATCACTTTCCCTCTTTGCATTAATACACAACCCAAACCCATCTTCGACGCGTCACTATAGACCACAAAATCTTCCGGTCCCTCTGGTAGGGATAAGATTGGAGCTTCACATAACTTCCTTTGCAACGTTCGGAACGCCTTCTCTTATGCCTCGGTCCACCAGAACTTCACGTTCTTTCGCGTCAAAGTCGTCAATGAAGAAGCAATCTTGGAAAAGTCTTGGATAAATCTCCGGTAGTATCCCGCTAAACTCAAGAAACTTTGAATCTCCGATGGGCTTGGGAGGTTCCCAATTCACCATAACCTCTATCTTGGAAGGATCCGACTTCTCTCCATCTCGGGTAACTATGTGTCCCAAAAATTAGACCTCTTTCAACCAAAAGTCACACTTAGAAAATTTTGCATACAATTTCTCTTTTCTTAAGACTTCTAAAACTTCTCGAAGATGTTGCTCATGATCCGGCTCGTCCTTAGAGTATACTAGAATGTCATCAATGAACACACTTACCGATTTTTCAAGGAACGGCACAACCGATTCATCAAATCCATGAACACCGCCGATACGTTAGTTAACCCAAAATGCATTACTAGGAACTCGTAATGACCGTAACGTGTTCTAAAATCCGTCTTCGATATGTCATCTTTCTTCACCTTCACCTGATAACCTAAACGTAAATTGATATTGGAAAAGCACCCCGCTCCTTGAAGTTGATCAAGCAAGTCATCGATCCTAGGAAGTGCATACTTGTTTTTCACCGTGACCTTATTCAACTCTCTATAATCTATGCACATCTTTATCGTGCCATCATTATTCTTCACAAACAAGACCGGTGCTCCCCAAGGCGACGAACTCGGTCTTACAAACCCCTTATCCAAAAGTTCTTGAAGTTACGCCATCATCTCTTGCATCTCGGATGGAGCTAATCGATAGGGAGCTCTAGCAATCGGAGCCGCTCCCGGAACGAACTCTATCTTGAACTCCACTTGACGATCGGGCGGTAATCGGGGCAGTCATTCGGGAATACATCGGAAAACTCATGCACCACCCTCACGTCTTCAAGCCTCTTCTTTTCTAACCTGACATTAATAACATATGCCAAAAAGGATGGACATCCCTTCACCAAACACTTACGCGCCTTGATCATGTTGATGATCTCCACGTCTTCTTTCCTTCTCTCGCCATAGACGTTTACCACTTCCCCATCCGAAGTTGGAATTCGGATTAACTTCTTTGCACACAAAAGTTCGGCATGGTTTTCCGCCACCAATTCATCCCAATCACTCCATCAAATCCCCCAATTACCATCGACATCAAACTGACCGGATATTTTATTCCTTCCATCTCTAACATACAATCCTTCAGCACATCCCGAATTATTACTTGACCGCCATCCACTATCTCTACTACTATAGCATCCTCTAAACTACTAGTAGGCATAGGCAATTTTTGGCAAAATGACTTTGACACAAACGAAAAACTGGCACCCGAATCAAATAATACGTGTGTAGGTATGGAGTTTAGGAGACACGTACCCGACACCACATCTATCGATGCCCTTGCCTCGTCGGTGGTCATCTGAAAAGCTCTATCAGGTACGTCCCGTAATTCCTCTCTCTTGCCTTGGTTTTCCCCCGCCTTCGTCTTTGGGCAATCGCTCCTGAAATGTCCCGGCTCCTTGCATTCGAAGCAAACTACACCCTTTACTGGGTAGTCCCTCATGGCATGACCCGTCTTCCCACATTTGTAACAAGGGACGGGGCTGCAGTTACAAGTGTCATGATGCTTTCTTCAGCACTTCTGACACCATCTCGCCTCGCGGTGATTATCAAAGTTCCTTCCTCCTTGAAATGGTTGGGACTTCTTGTGAGGCCCAGAACTGTTTTCCCATCGTCTTTTTTCTCCAAATATTGCTCTATCCTCCTCTCTACCTCTATTGTAAGCATCTTCCATTAGTCAAGCTTCTTCAACTGCCTCACGAAGAGTGGAGGCTTTAGACACCCGGACCATAGACATCATGTCCGATGGAAGGCCTTTGATGTAAGCCTTGATCTTCTCCTTCTCTGTTGGGATCAGATGTCCCACCAATCCCAGTTTGTCTATGAATTTTCGGTTGTATTCTTTCATCGACAAGTTTCCCTTCTTCAAGTTCCGGAAGTCCTCCTCTATCCGGTCCATTGCTCCTTGTTGCAATACTCTTCTAGTACTTTCTTTGGAATGTCGTCTAACTCAACTTGGCCAACATGGAGGTCTCTAGAGAAGTAGAGTAAACCTTCCACCAAGTGAGTGCCTCCCTTCTAAGCATTTGAGATCCTAACTTAGCCTTTTGACCCTCACCACACTCACTAGTCCGGAAGGCCTGCTCCATTTCCCGGATCCAATTCATGCAAACAACCGGATTATTTGTGCCCTTGAACTCTGGTGGTCTACAACTAAGAAAAGTCTTAAAGGAGCAAGTTTTTGTCGCTTGCCTTGCATCCACAGTCACTATTCCATCGGTGGGGATTTCATTTCTAGTACCCTCGGATCCCACCACCACTACATTCTCCACAACCGTTTCATGTCTACGGTTATTGGTGTATATGTCTTCCAATAGTTTCATAAACATTTCTTGTTGTTGAGCCATGAACTTATTTATGGCCAACATCATCCGATCCATCATCCTTGTTTCTGGTGTCACCTCTTCCATAATCGGTTCGGAAGTTTCCAAGTTGCGTTGGGGTATATGCTCGACCCTTCCGCCCAACACATTATTTAGAGGTGGGGGCACCATTGTCGTGGTTACCCTTGGTTGATCGGTTGTTGAGGTTGTTGCGTCATGACTATCCGGCCTATTCCGAGTATTAACCATTATAGTCTGTCACATATTCGAGAATGGAGATGAGAAATAGACTATACAAATTAAACATAAGAAAACATATTATTACATTCATTAATCATTATAACAATAGAAATCTAAACATGCTCACGTAACAATATATTCATAATAGCAGTAGCTAATTGAAATTATGAACACATTACACATAAGGATCCTCGTTACCACCGTCACAACTCTCAATTTGTGTAATTCCGTCGACTCTAAGACCATCCTATCTTAGGAGTTCTACCCAATCTCACAAGGCATAACTCAATTGTCTCAACTTAAGTCTAGGCATCTTACATTCATACCGAGTTCACTTAAACTAGAGCTCTAATACCAACTTGTAACACCTAAAAATAGGGATAAATTTAAACCTAAATAAATGCGGAATACGACATAACTTCTATGAAATAAATCACCCAAAGAGGGGAAGAATAGCAACTCAATAGCTTAAGAGATAACTGTAGACAATCTACTAATCTAAACTAAAACAAATTGATTAAAGACGGGTGTCCATATCTCCCAACAAAAGTTTCTAATTAACCAAAGTAATGCCATGGCTACCAAACTCCAAAAATTCTATCTCTCGACCCTTGGCTCTCCGCTCATACCCGAGGAGCCCCGCCGCTACCATTACCTGATATACATGTCATTTTAAGAAAAAGTGTTAGGCTAAAGCCTAGTGAGAGCAAACGGTTGAAATAGTATAAAATAAGAATTTATCAATTAATAAATTCAACAACTTTCTTTGTATCTCAAAATCTCTTTGGTACCATAAGAAAACCGTTCGGTCTGAAATATACTTTGCCATGACGGGGGAGACCCGATTTCCATTGAACGTGGTGGAACACAAAAGTAGGCCACAATTCTATGTTTAGAGCTTCGCAAGTAAGACATTGGTCATTGAGTTCAACCACCCACGGTCTATAGTTTAAGTCCTCCAATATATTACAATTTGCTCAAAGCTAGAATTAAATTACTATGGGTCTCACGGTCATCAAGTTCAACCACCCACGGTCTATGGATTGAGTCCTCCGGAGATTTGTTACCCATATATAGCGAGTGAGTGGGATAGAACCAACCAACCACGACATCAATATAAGAATTACCTTTATGCTTATGGATCCATTGGCAACTACAACAAGGCTAGCCACAATTTCATTAGAGACCACAATAACGTAAATATAAACAACCTTCATACACATACACTCCTATAATGGGATTCTATATTTAAATCATTTTCAAACCCAAAACTCAATAATGGTCATTTAAAGGTCATGGCCCTTTTTACATAAAACTCACCCAAATATGGGTTTCTAGGCTTCATATGATTAAATAAACACAGATTTACCAAAGTGCTCACAACCATCTATTCCTAAAAGCAAAATCTTCCTTTTTGGGCAAACCCTAATTTCCATCAAATAAGTTCAAATCAACATTTTGTAATGGACAATCATACATAAAACTTGTCATATGACTCCAAACATGGTATCCGTCATCATATTTAAATTCTAAGTCAAAACTCCAAAAATCCCCAAAACTCACTTTTTAGGTAAAACTTGCAACTTAGTAACAATGGATATAGGAGATGAGTAGGAGCTTAAAATCATAGTTTTGACATGTATAAAGTTTTAAAAAATAAGGAATGAATTCACCTAGTGGGTTTTTAAGAAAACCCTAAAATAGATCAACAATGGAGGAAGGAGTGGAGGAGATGAAGATCTTGACTTAAATCTCACACACTTTGAACCTTGAGCTTCAAATTTCTTAAACGGACTTTAAAACCTTGATTTGGTGTATTAAGCAATTATTTGGACCAAATATGATGAAAAATAAATGATTAAGGAAAATTTAGGATTGGGTTTTGAGAGGGTTGGTGTGGTTGGCCGAATGGATAAAGAGGGGAGAGATGAGATCTTAGTAAAATTAAAGAGAAAGAGAGAAAGGTGGGAGGGTGAATGGATTTGGTCCCTGTAAAAACGAGAGAGAGCGAGAGAGAGTAAGAAAACAATATGAAAAGATAGATGAGAGAGAGTTAGGTGAGATATATTAAATATATATATATATATATATATATATATATATTCAGATTTTCTTTATTTTTCTTTCATAACAATTTACCCAAACACAAATCATTCAAGATTCAATCTAAGGGTTACCTCTAGGATAATTATTTTTATAAACCCGAAAAATAAACGTACCGAAAATACGGGTGTTACAACATTTTAATTTAGTATTAGTAATTAAGATGCATGCGCTTTTATGATTGGTTGTATTATACACATGTCATTCTAGTTATGTCAAGTATAACATGAAGAAATGCATTTAGATATTTGTATCTATGATAATCGATGACTGAATCACATTGTTGTGTAGGGTGTATTATCTTAAAAGAGTTGTTAGGTACCTTTCATAGTATCATGTGACTGAAAACATATACAAATGTAATGATCTATATACATGTACAAAACAACAGATCATACATGTACAAAACCACAACTAAGCATAACACGGTCATATTATACCTTAGATGGCCTAAACATTTGAAGATTATTTGAGTTAAATGAAGATAGGGACGGACCTACTAACGACCGAGCGGGGTATCATGCACTTGCTCACTTTATTATCGTAAAGGAAAATATTAGTTGTCGTGAAGGTGCACTCGTTTGCTTGTGAATGTGTCCTATTTTAAAACCAAATTTACAACATAAATCTGCACTTTATTAACAACCCGAATTTCTAATAAGAAGTGAAAGTTTAGTGGCTAAAGTCTAAGAACTAAAAGTTAAGTTAAGGGGCCTTTGTGCAAATGTTGGGTAGTATAAAAGGGATGAGAAAAACCCTAATGCACTCATTTTAGCAATTTGTCTAGTGTGTGTGTATGGGTGTGCGGCTACGAGAGGGAGCAAGAGAAGAAATTGTGGCAATTGAAGAAGAGGAAGAAGTCTTGGCAGCTGAATCCTTGATCTAATCAGTAGAAAACTTCAGGTAACTATCAATCTGCCCTCTCCTTTAGTTTTGGTGAAATGTATTGGGTTGTGGGGAGAAACTTGGTTATTATGAGTTTCCTTGTGTTTTCCTCATTAACTTGTTTAAGAAAGGGTAAGAATGGGTTATTGTGTTAATAGTCGCCCTATATTTGATATCTGGAAGGAGTGGTGGGATTTAGGGCAAAGGTGCGTAATCCCTGCGATTATTACAAAAATTGCCGCGTCCGGAAAGTCCCATCGTCAGGTTAGTGTCTGGATGTTGGGTAGTGTCCGGATGAATCTTCTGTCCGGGTAGTCGGTCCGGATACCTCGGGTGTCCGGGTAAGTCCAGGGTATCCGGGAAGTGTTAGTTCCCGGATAGTTGTTCGGTAAGTCTGGTACCCGGTAAGATAGCTTATCCGATAAGCTGGTGTCCGTATAATTGTCCGGAAGGTAGAGTTGTCCGGAAAGTTGAGTTGTCCGGAAAGTTAAGTTGTCCGGAAAGTTAAGTTGTCCGAAAAGTTGGATGATCAGCTTATATGTTTTATCCATTCATTCAGAAAAATCGATTGGAAGTCTGGAACAGATTAGGAAAGGGAAGTAAGAACACCAGGTGAGTTTTTCTAACTAAAATACGTGATTTTAGTGTTTTTCCAAATAAAGTGATTATGTGGAAATGCCATGTTATTTACATGACCTTCACGTGAATGAAAGTTTAATATTTTATCGATCATGGTGTGTTTACGAGCATGATTTATTTACAAGCTTTTACGCATGTTTTCCTATGAAAAGTATGTTTTAAGGAAAGGATTATTCAGCAAGGTGAAATGAATTATAAAGTGTTATATGGATTTCATGTTTATGACGAGCTATGTGTATGTTATGTGGAGTCGGTCTGCACAGTGGGATCTGAGTAACTCGGGATCCGATGATCCCTTGGGCTGTTATGAGTAAGCTTGTAGGAGGGAATTCATTTCCTTCCTACTCGGATATATGAGTAAGCTTGTAGGAGGGAATTCATTTCCTTCCTACTCGGATAGGTGAGTAGCTTGTAGAAGGGAATTCGTTTTCTTCCTACTCGGATGTGTGACTGCCTATGTGATCCTTAAACGTTGTGCAGTACCATGATTGAATGATTATGTGAAGAATGTTAATATGTTTTATAAAACGATTTTTATAATGTTGATGTACGCTGTTTACGGATGGAACTCACTAGACCTCATGGTCTAACCCTCGCTTTTCAAAACTAAAACCTTTTCAGGTAAGCATATAATAGGAGGCTCAGATAAGTGGGCAAGCACAGGATAGAGTATTGATGCAGTTAGAGACAATGCTGGTGCCACTTGTAGTAGTAGTTGTTCTCAGTTGTGTATAGGTTGTTTCCGCCAACCTTAGTTTGTGAATGATGTAACGAGATTTTGGGACCCAGATTTGTAAACGTTATGATTTAATGATATGTATGTCTTGTTGTGTTTTGGGATGTTACAAATGGTATCAGAGCTATAGTTTAAGGGATTTAGGTGACCGGATGGGCCTAAACTTAAACTTTGGAGTAGAAATCACAACTGAGAATCAGGAAATGCGTTAGGAGGGCACTATTGTTGATATGGAAAATGCGTTAGGAGGGCACTATTGTTGATATGGGAAATGCGTTAGGAGGGCACTATAGTAGATATAGGACTAATAGGGTACCGAGGATAATCATGTAAGGTATGTTTGGGATTTCACCTGGCCAGTGTAATTGCGAACTTACAGGTACATGTATGTGCTTGACCTACCTCATTATTCCGAAGTTGTAGTCTTAAGCTAGTTTATATGTCGTGTTCCAGTAATCTAGAAGGTCAACAAGATCCCTGAGGGATATACCGAGCTTTCTTGCTTGGGAAGTATCATGAGAAATCACATATGATGTGATGTATGTATACATCGAAGAGAAGAAATGTTGTATAGAGTGTTATGAGTCGTCTAGAGGTAGCTCTTCGTGGATTCGAAGAGGTTGGATGTTGAGTTTGAGTAAGACTCCTGTTTTGGGAGAGTCCCAGTTCTAGGAATCATGGGATAGATCAGTCGGGATGGTAAGGAAGGACAGTGTCAAAACCTTGAAAGTATCAATGGAGCCCTGACTTCTTAGTCGAGCTTTTCACTGGCAGGGTAAATGAAATAAGATACTATAGTGAATTGAAAGCATGTAGAAGTAGAAAGTGAGATAGTCGATCAAAGCGAAAATAGTATGAAATGGTTGAGTAAGTGAGTTGTGGAACGCATGTACAACAAGTTATTGCATGACCGAGAGGACGACCATTGGTCGTAGGTAAGTGTCAAGGATAAGCTGCGTGAGCAAAGCGGTTGACCTTGTTAGAGTGAGTAGCCTTCAATTGCAAGTAGAGTCTCATGCATGGTGTTCTTTTATGTAACATGAAATTTTCACGATTTAAAGTAAACATGTAAATGTCAATTTTTATCGAAAATGAGTCAGAATGTGCACGCGTATGTTTAAAGAGAACGTGATTTCATTCACATTGCACATTGAAATTTTGAGCTTAACAATTTGCAAAATATCCCACTCTTTTCATGATAAGTCAAATTTGTTGCAAAAGGTCAAGAAAATGGTTACCTGCAATTCATTTATAACCAAAATGCTTATTGACCTATTAATATCATACAAATGAGTGTGAGAACCGACTGGCTTACTTTGTGTCGATAATTCTTTCAGAATTGTGTCATATGAAAAGATTTTTATGCAATATATTACTGTCGTAATAACATCGTTCGAATTGAGCAAGAGTGAGGTTCACGGGAAGATGCATGCAAGCGATTCTCGAATCGTTGTGCAGGGCATTGAAGTTATAAGAATGATGGGGTCATGTGTACCCACGTTGTTTTCAAGTGTTGTTTATTTAAAATGATAAAATGTACGAAATGATTTATCTACTGCGTTGTCATGCATGAAGGCTATGAACTCACTAGGTCGTAAGATATTACATGTTAAGCTAAGGAAGAACTTCAAGAGTGGAAAAGTGTCGGGCAAATCAGGAAAGAATGTTGTAGCTTTAGTATTTATGTTCAAGAGGAAAGGTGAACAGTGGTAGAGTCAGAAGTGGATTATAGTATCGGTTGTATGAGGGTTTGCACCCTTGTTCGGTAACTGGAAGTACGGTTGTCAAGGGACGGTTGTGTCCGGAGGAAGGACTTGAAGCCTTTAAGGTGTGGTATTAGCAACTCGTATGAGTAGTGTGCTGAGGTAGAAATGAGACATCCTCGATGTCGAATAAGGGGGTGTTTACTTATGACTTATTGGGCTTAATGGCTTAATGGCTTAACGGGCTTATTCGCACAGACATTTTGGGTTATTTACTTGGAGCTTAATGAAAAAAATTGCAACTTATTCGCACAGTCCATGAGGGTCACTGGTCCAGGTTCAACCAACAAAATTACCTCCCCTACCCCTAAATTAAAAAACATGCGACCTGTGTGCATGGCAGCGTACCAGTTCACCGCCCCTGTCTTCTTCCTCAGTTCCTCATACGGCATGCCTTTATCGCTCCAGATCTTCACGACCTGACCTTTTTTACCAACGACCATTTCTCCACAATGACCTCTCTTCCCGACGACCCACGATGATCTCAGGTACAATTTTTTAGGGCTCGATTTCAAGACCTTAGGGCTCGATTACATAATCCAGATTTTGTGACTTTAGGGCTCGATTACATAATCCAGATGTCATGACCTTAGGGAGGATTCTCATTCTTGTTTACACTATTCGATTGGTTCTGCTCCTTGTCCATGATCCAAACTAGATTACAGAGAGGGTGGAAAATGGGTGGGATTTAATTGTGGAAAACGATTTCTACTTGCTGATTTCTTTTGGATTGGTTTTGCTTCTATGTGTCTGTAAAGATCTCTACATCGATTTTTACATGTTTGTATATTGATTTCTACTTGATAATTTGGGAGAAATTAAACAACTAGTCTTGCTTCTATGGATGTTATAATTGATTTATATGTGTTTACACATCGAGTTCTACATAGATTTTTACGCATTTCTATATTGGTTTCTATATTGACTTCTACATCGATGTTCTAATGGATTTTTATGTGTTTCTATATCGACTTCTACATCAATTTTTATGTATTTCTATATCGTCTTCTACATCGATGTTCTAATATACTTTTATGTGTTTATACGTCGACCTCTACATTGATTTTTATGCGTTTCTATTTGTTGCTATATAAAATTCTACATCGATGTTTATGCGTAATAGTTCAAATTTGCTCAAAGTACCTCTTGAAATAACTCTCGGTGACTGTGGATGCTAAACCTCCTACAAAAAACTTTTTGTTTGTAAAGTAGCTTACTTGTTGGGTTAGATTTGTTTCATATTTGTTGATTCTTTGTTTGTTCTACATATGTAATAGTTCTACTTTTTGATTCATTGTTTGTTCTACATAGGCAATAGTTTCACTTCTTGTTATTGAATGTTATAACGTCTTTGTTTTAGGTATGGAACAAACGGATGAAGAATTGCAGGGAAAAGATGGTAGTAGCTTGAAGGCATTTTCGTGGAAGAATTGCAAATAGTTTGGTTAATAGTGTTTAAAAAACAATTGTGTTCGAACTTGGATTTTTAAGTATTTTATGAACTTATGTTTTGATTTTTTTATGACATGAATGAGTTTATGCTTTGTTGTTCAAATAAATTTTGTGTTTCAAAAAATATTATTTGGCTTTAAAAGATAAACAGCAGGCAAACAACTCATAATTCATATCCAGGGGTAAATTGGTCATTTCTGTCGTTAAGATAGTTGATTCAGATGAAAAAGTAAACAACAACACCAATTTATCCAGACAGACAAATTTATCCAAAAAGACAAATTTATCCATACAGGCCTTAATAGAAATTTTGGTAAACAGCCCCTAAGAGTCTTAAGGTGATCTTGTAATTTTGATGTTACATGAGTTGGTTTTGAAATGAGGGAGACGGATTATGAAGTCGATTATGATATGTTGGAAGGATTAGGTTTTGTAAGGAACCCGTGTTTAAGAATAGGTTAAGAAAGTATCAACATGTCGACTTTTGATGCTGAAGTCGGCAACCGTGCAAGATGGTTAAGGCCGAAGGCTTGAACCAGAAGAGCGAAAGTTGATAGAACACCTTATGGGGGTGCTAAGTTGGTGAGAGACCGCTGTTGTTGAATAAGCGTTCTATTTACGAGACGTGGAGGGTCCATAGAAGGATAAGGTGTGTAGCACAAACGGAGTGAGCGTAGACTATACCAGTCAGTAAGAAAATGTGTCGTGTCTATGAAAGGACTCGGATCGTAAAGAGCTAGCTAGAATGTTTGTGTTTGAGCTAATTGAGAACTCGTGAGTTATAGTTCAACAAGTTGGGAAATGACTAAGTAGCAAGATAGACTCGATTATGTATACATGAGGATTTGAAGGCAAGTTCGAATTGTGTGAATGATCATGATAGATCTGGTCTGCCGCGTGATGTTGGGCAAAGAGTGTACGGATGCGTAGTGACAGTAATTGTCAAGCTAAATGTGCCAGCTGGTGTCGTTTCAAGACGACTTGGTCGAAAGCCTTAAGTTGGAATTTTAGTGCAACCGTTTGGTTATGTATAGTAATGAGAAAGTATTTTCAGCTTGGGAATTATCGGAAGAGAGGGGCGAGTAATGTTGGTGGGCAGTGCTCCACGCCAACGTGGGGAGGTGAAAATAGTATGTCGGAATAAGTGAGTAAATTGGAAGTAGTGAGCTTGACTGTAATGCCGAAAGGTGCAGTGTTGTGTAGATTGTCATTGATAAGTGTGCGAACTTTTGAAAAGAGTATTGAGGAAGGGAATTGTGTATGATTTTGTGCAAGAAAGAAGTGGATAAGATAACTGAATGATTTAAATTAGTGACTTTGTGAGAAGTGTTTAAACGATTTTGGTCGTGCAGTGATTAAGCTAGTGAGATTAGTATGGTGTGACCATGGTTACTCCTCCCAGTGGAGTGAGGATAACCGGAGTTATGTTTTATATGACTGAACGAACGTGGCAATCAGCGAGGAATTAATGAGTTTCAGGATAAGTTTAATTTGAGTAGGTGAACACTTCAACGATGGGTTTGGAGGTTACTACTCTTAGTTACGTATAAGTATGGGGTGGTGAAGTAGTGAGGATGTGAGATGATTGACGAACTGTGGTCTAGGTGGTCCGAGAAAGGGAAATGTAATCTGCATAGACGATTGTTGGTTAAGAGAAGTAATCTAGAATTTGCTTGTAATACGATGAAGGAACTCTGGGTTGTGAGTTGTCGGGATGTACAGGGTTGGCCTGGTGCCAAGCTGTCAAGTGAGTGATTGTTCTTGGTAAATGAATCTCGTGTTGTAGCAGGGGATTCCGCAAAGTTCCTCCTTAAAGGAAGTAAAGATGCATGAGAAGCCTTATTTAAATCTTCTATTGTCAGGATCGATCGAATAGGAACAGTAGCCTACGAGTTAGAGTACCGTAAGGACTGAAGGGAATGCCCCAATGTTCCTTGTTTCGAATTTAATAGGGTGGTTGACTGAATCAGAAATGGCATTACTTTGGGGAAGTGTCAGTTATGGTGTGGGCAAAATAACCGCATCTTTTCCCAATGAGGAATTCCGAGGACAGAATTCTTTTAAGGGGGGAGTGTTGTAACAACCCGAATTTCTAATAAGAAGTGAAAGTTTAGTGGCTAAAGTCTAAGAACTAAAAGTTAAGTTAAGGGGCCTTTGTGCAAATGTTGGGAAGTATAAAAGGGATGAGAAAAACCCTAATGCACTTATTTTAGCAATTTGTCTAGTGTGTGTGTATGTGTGTGCGGCTAAGAGAGGGAGCAAGAGAAGAAATTGTGGCAATTGAAGAAGAGGAAGAAGTCTTGGCAGCTGAATCCTTGAGCTAATCAGTAGAAAACTTCAGGTAACTATCAATCTGCCCTCTCCTTTAGTTTTGGTGAAATGTATTGGGTTGTGGGGAGAAACTTGGTTATTATGAGTTTCCTTGTGTTTTCCTCATTAACTTGTTTAAGAAAGGGTAAGAATGGGTTATTGTTTTAATAGTCGCCCTATATTTCATATCTGGAAGGAGTGGTGGGATTTAGGGCAAAGGTGCGTAATCCCTGCGATTATTGCAAAAATCGCCGCGTCCGGAAAGTCCCATCGTCAGGTTAGTGTCCGGATGTTGGGTAGTGTCCGGATGAATCTTCTGTCCGGATAGTCGGTCCGGATACCTCGGGTGTCCGGGTAAGTCCAGGGTATCCGGGAAGTGTTAGTTCCCGGATAGTTGTTCGGTAAGTCTGGTACCCGGTAAGATAGCTTATCCGGTAAGCTGGTGTCCGTATAATTGTCCGGAAGGTAGAGTTGTCCGGAAGGTAGAGTTGTCCGGAAAGTAGAGTTGTCCGGAAAGTAGAGTTGTCCGGAAAGTTGAGTTATCCGAAAAGTTAAGTTGTCCGGAAAGTTAAGTTGTCCGGAAAGTTGGATGATCAGCTTATATGTTTTATCCATTCATTCAGGAAAATCGATTGGAAGTCTGGAACAGTTTAGGAAAGGGAAGTAAGAACACCAGGTGAGTTTTTCTAACTAAAATACGTGATTTTAGTGGTTTTCCAAAGAAAGTGATTATGTGGAAATGCCATGTTATTTACATGACCTTCACGTGAATGAAAGTTTAATATTTTACCGATCATGGTGTGTTTACGAGCATGATTTATTTACAAGCTTATACGCATGTTTTCCCATGAAAAGTATGTTTTAAGGAAAGGATTATTCAGCAAGGTGAAATGAATTATAAAGTGTTATATGGATTTCATGTTTATGACGAGCTATGTGTATGTTATGTGGAGTCGGTCTGCACAGTGGGATCTGAGTACCTCGGGATCCGATGATCCCTTGGGCTGTTATGAGTAAGCTTGTAGGAGGGAATTCATTTCCTTCCTACTCGGATATACGAGTAAGCTTGTAGGAGGGAATTCATTTCCTTCCTATTCGGATAGGTGAGTAGCTTGTAGGAGGGAATTTGTTTTCTTCCTACTCGGATGTGTGACTGCCTATGTGATCCTTAAACACTGTGCAGTACCATGATTGAATGATTATGTGAAGAATGTTAATATGTTTTATAAAACGATTTTTATAATGTTGATGTACGCTGTTTACGGATGGAACTCACTAGACCTCATGGTCTAACCCTCGTTTTTCAAAACTAAAACCTTTTCAGGTAAGCATATAATAGGAGGCTCAGGTAAGTGGGCAAGCGCAGGATAGAGTACTGATGCAGTTAGAGACAGTGCTGGTGCCACTTGTAGTAGTAGTTGTTCTCAGTTGTGTATAGGTTGTTTCCGCCAACCTTAGTTTGTGAATGATGTAACGAGATTTTGGGACCCAGATTTGTAAACGTTATGATTTAATGATATGTATGTCTTGTTGTGTTTTGGGATGTTACAATAATTAACTTCACCCACGCACTGAATAGGGTGTGCATACGTGCAAAGGGGTAAATTGGTAAAAACACTAATTTTTTAAGAAAGGAAAGAGATTATAACCATGGTAACCGGTACGTACTTCAAGAAACACCGATATTTGGGCGAAGTTGGTTTTTCCTAAATTGTAAAGTAGTTGTTTTTGTAAAATAATTGTTTGTGGTAAAAAAAATGTGCACGTTTTTATGTCGGTGAAAAAAATGTCCATGCTTTCTTGTGTGTGTAAATTATGCACATATGCACATTTACAAGCACATGTTCACAAGTTTGTAAAGCATATGTGTGTAATGAAGAATGTGCATAAGTGCATATTGAAACAGTCTATAGGATTAATGTGTTTAATGATCCATGTGCATAAGTGCACAAAACGACATTATCCAAGTTTGTTGATCAATTTACACAGGATCACATGTGCACAGTTTAGATCACATGTGCACAACTGCACAGCTTTATTGATAAAAAAGTACCGTACTTGAAACGAAGAATGATATGATATCTTCTTCAAATTTTAAATAACTTATTAACAAAAAATAATTACAAAAAATAATTACAAAAAAATAGAATTAAATAACTACCATGAATAAAAATGAGAAAAATAAGGAAAGAATATATGCATGTGGATATTCAAATGACAAACATAAAGAACATTATGAGAACATGAATTTGACCATATTGGCACTGTTTACAAAAACTAAAATGTGCACGAGGGAAGACAAAGATCGAGAGTCTAACAGCTAAGTGAGGGTGACGACTCTTACCCGATAAGTGTTTTCAGGGTTATAATCGTTTACCATCAATCCCTTTTTGGTCAGGATTGTTACCTCATAAGGTAAATGAGACTGAGGACTCTTATAGGTAAGTGTTAATCCGGTAAGCATTTGGTAATCAGCCCGTTAGGATTAGTTTGAGACTCAAGTATGATTTTATCTAGATGAGATGTTGATAAGTAAGGCTACATGTTGTTGTTTTATAAGTATATGCTTTTGATTTGAAAGGTTAATAATATGGATTTAGGTTAATTATCTATGAACCAATTTATGTGTTATTTGGCTTGCATTGGTTGCTATATTTATCTCCATGGTAATCCTTTTCTGCTACTTTTAATACCTTCTTTTTGTAGCAATTTATATGGTAACACCATTGTTCTAAAAGGCTCGCCGCGACAGCCGCCATGGCGTGCCGTGGCTCAAGGCTTGTGTCTCACGCCACGTTATGCATGTGGCACGCCATGGCCTAATGTGCGGTCTTTAATAACGCGATATTTGATTTTTCCTTACGTTTTTAATGTCTTATTTGCTAGTTTTTAATATATAACATAATTTAACATGCTTATTGTCATTAAATCATCGATTAATACTACAAAACATATGTTTCTATATATAATATTATATGTGATATAGAGATTTGCCGTCATAAGTCACGCCTTGATAAACGACATGGTCTCGCCATGGCTCCTAAGGCTTGAGGATTGACATCGCCGCCACGCCACGCCTTACGCCATTTAGAACCTTGGGTAACGCTTATACATTATTTCTTGGATTATATATGTTTTAAAATTCGGCATCTTTAGGAATCATCACATAAATATGCAACAGTTTTAAAATTCGGCATCTTTACAATATTCATCCCCACTTTTTTGCTAATCCTTCACATAGTTGTCCTTTGTTTACAGTAGTTTACAGATTTGTGGAGTCCCATTTGGTTCTGTTATGTGCAATTTTTCAAAATTATGCATCTTATAGTGTTAGTAAACAAATAGATACGTACCCAACGGACATGATTTATGCTGCATCCAAAAAAATTTAGCCATCAACTTGATAGCTTTACGACAATCTTTATAATCCTTATATTGTGGACAGTGAGTGCAGTTTGTGTTTGCAATATCTATATCCATCGATTCACTGTGTATCGGTTCCTCACGGATTCCTCGGTCCGTCACTCTGAGGTAACATTGTTTCCTATTTTTTGTTTGTTTGTTTTCAATTTCCTTTTTGTTTGTTTGTTTTCAATTTCCTTTTTGTTTGTTTGTTTTTCCATGGGATCCATCAAGATTTTTGAGCTCCTTTGGGCACAATAAGTGCCTTGGATTACCCTCCCTTCTTGCATTTTCATCTAAAATGTATGGCGTGTCAGAAAGGTAATTAACGAGTACTCCATTTGTCCCAAACCAAATCAACATTCGATTAAGTAGTTAGATTACTTCAGGGTATAACATAATTAGATTACTGTTTCAGAATGCACTAGCCTTTAATTTACATTAAACTTCCGAAAACAACATTCGACTAAGAAGCTTGACGAAATCACCTTTACATTAACTTCCGCTTTAGACTGTTATTAAAGCTTGATTTACATCCTCTTCTATGTTCTAGCTATTTGTAACATCCCAAAAATACAACATGACATACATAGCATTAAAATCATAACATTTACAAATCTGGGTCCCAAAATCTCATTACATTACTCTAAGACTGAGGTTGGCGGAAACAACCTATACACAACTGAGAACAACTACTACTACAAGTGGCACCGACACTGTCTTTAACTGCATCTATACACTATCCTGCTCTTGCTCACTTACCTGAGCCTCCTACTATATGCTTACCTGAAAAAGTTTTAGTTTTGAAAAGCGAGGGTTAGACCATGAGGTCTAGTGAGTTCCCTCCATAAACAGTGTACATCAACATTATAAAATCATTTTATAAAACTCAACATTTTCCACATAAGCATCAAACATGGTACTGCACAGTGTTTAAGGATCACATAGGTAACCGCGATCGGGGCCCAAGCAGACTCCCATCTCGCCTCATATCGGGGCCCAAGCAGACTCCCCTCTATCCGAGTAGGAAGGAAACGAATTCCCTCCTACAAGCTAGTCACATATCCGAGTAGGAAGGAAATGAATTCCCTCCTACAAGCTCATCACAAAAGCCCAAGGGATCATCGGATCCTGAGGTGCTCAGATCCCACTGTGCAGACCGACTTCACATAACATGCACATAGCATAACGTAAATCACAAACGTGAAATCTTTGCACATCATTTCATATTACTAAAAGACGTCTTTCAAAATAAAACGTACATTTCATGGAGAACATGCGTAACAGTTGTAAAACAGTTCATGCTCGTAAACGGACCATAATCAGAAAAGCGTTTAACTTTCATTTAAGTAAAATCATGTAAAATAACATGGCATTTCCATACAATCGCTTTCTTTGGAAAACACGTAAAATCACGTATTTTAGTTAGAAAAACTCACATGATACGCTTACTTTCCTTTCCTACTCTGATCCGTACTTCCAATCGATCTACCTGAATGAAGGATAAAACACATAAGCTGATCATCCAACTATCCGGACAACCCTACCTCCCGGACAACTCCTACTTCCCGGACAACTCAACCTTTACGGACAACTCAACTTTCCGGACATCTCAACCTTTCCGGACAACTCAACCTTTCCGGATAACTCAACTTACCGGACACTCTACTTACCGGACACTTATGCTTACCGGACACTTACCCGGTAACCATCATCACCTGGAGCTTTCCGCACACAAAGCTGGGATGAGTTTAGAAGCCGAAATCATTAAATACACTCCTCAAATGGGACAATATTGCGATAAATAACCACATAAACGTTCTATAACCATTTCCCACAATGCTTTACTAACTAAACACGATTTAAGGGTGTTTAAATCTTCCTTTAGAGCCTCATTTAACTTTACCAAGAAAGAACCCTCACATAACTCAATAATCATCACTACAACAGAAATTAGGTTTTTAGTTTAGGAATTACCTGCTGGAAACA
This sequence comes from Saussurea involucrata, assembly GCA_033807775.1. Lineage (NCBI taxonomy): Eukaryota > Viridiplantae > Streptophyta > Magnoliopsida > Asterales > Asteraceae > Saussurea > Saussurea involucrata. The sequence goes on along the minus strand of CM066313.1, from coordinate 77,790,807 downwards.
CTTGCAGAAACACACTCCACTCTACTTCTCCTTCCAATTTGCACATGAACCTCAAGAATTTCTTTCTCTTCTCTCTATTTCTCTCCTCTTCTCTTGCTAGCCGCCAACAATGAATATAAATTCATTTCTCTAGGATTTTGGCAACCATTTTGTAACTTTCACAAATTGCACAAAGGCCCCTTAACTTAACTTTAAATTCTTAGACTTTAGCCACTAAACTTTCAATACATACTTGAAATTCGGGTTATTACAACACTCCCCCCTTAAAAGAATTCCGTCCTCGCAATTCCTTATTGGGAAAAGATGCACGTATCTTGCCCACACCAAAACTGACACTTCCCCAAGGTAATGCCTTCTGACTCAGTCAACCACCTCATTAAAAACGAAATATGAAGCATTGGGTGCATTCCCTTCAGTTCTTATGGTACTCTAACTCGTAGGCTACTGTTCCTACTCTAATTAAACTTATCCTGAGACACAACCATTCCTCGCTGCTTGCCACGTTCGTTCAGTCATATAAAACATAACTCCGGCTATCCTCACTCAACTGGAGGAGTAAACATGGTCACACCATACTATTCTCACTAGTTATCACTGCACGACCAAATCGTTTAAACATTTCTCACAAAGTCACTAACTTGACTCATTCAGTTGTCTCATCCACTTCTTTCCTGTACAAAATCATACACAATTTCCTTCCTCAATACTCTTTCCAACGTTTCGCACACTTAACAATGATGATCTATACAGTACTTCACCTTTCGGCGTTACTGTCAAGTTTGCTACTTCCAATTTACTCACTTAATCCGACATACTATCTTCACCTCCCCGCGCTAGCGTGGAGCACTGCCCACCAAACATTACTTGCCCCTCTCTCCCGAGCTTTCCACATGCTGATATCACTTACTCATTACTTACATAACCAAACAGTTGCACCAAGGTCCTAACTTAAGGCATTCCACCAAGTTGTCTTGAAACGACACTAGTGTTCGACGTCACTACACATTCTTTGATCTCCAACCTTTACTTCCTCGAACAATTCTTTCACACATAAGAAACAACTCACATTCTTTAAGGATTTCGCATCTACTACACCCCATTTTGACTAACATCCCATTTTGACTAACATCCCATCATCTTCTTTAGACTTCCAATGATCCCAGAAATATGCTTACTTAGCGACTCTTGCAACTAATAAACTTTGTTTCTCTTTTGGGTAACCACCCACCACCACTCCGTCATTCTATTCCGAACATAATCATACCACGACGTCAACTTACACCTACGTGCTCCAACAATCTGGTTAACAAATCGAACACCTCATCCGAAACCCCCAAAAGGCTTCTATCTAATGCTTCCTCTCTCTCTAACATCACATCACTACAACACTAGCTGGCACATTTAGCTTGACAATTACTGTCACTACACATTCGTGCACTCTTTGCCCATAACATCACACTGCAGGCCAGATCTCTCATGACCATTCACATAATTCGAACTCGCCTTCACATCCTCCCGTATACACAATCGAGTCTATCTCGCTACTTAGTCCTTTCTCAATCTGTCGAACTATAACTCACGAGTTCCCAATTAACTCAAACATACTCGTTCTTGCTGGCTCTTTGCGATCCGAACCCTTTCATAGACACGGCACATTTCCTTACTGACTGGTATAGTCTACGCTCACTCCGTTTGTGCTACACACCTTATCCTTCTATGGACCCTCCACACCTCGTAAATAGAACGCTCATTCAAAACAATAACTTCCCAACCTCTTAACACCCCTACAAGGTGTTCTATCAACTTTCAACCTTCTGGTTCAAGTCTTCGGCCTCGGCCACCTTACACAACTGTCGACTTCTACAACAACAGACAACCTATAACTACTTTCTTAACCTATTCTTTAACATGGGTTCCCTCACGGAACCTAATCCTACCAACATATCATAATCACTTCATAGTACGTCTCCCTCTTTTCTGAACTTACTCCGGTAACATCAAAATTACAAGGTCGCATTAGGACCCATATCCAACACCGTGGACATTTCATTTCTGCCTCACAACACTACTCATAACGAGTTACTAATACCAACTCCTCGATGACTTCTAGTCCCTCCCGTGGACCCAACCGTCCCTCGACCACCGTACTTCCAGTTACCGAACATGGGCACAGACCCTCATACAATCGACACTATAATTCACTTATGACTCTTCCACTGTCCACTTTCTTCTTAAACACATATCACCACTACAAACGTCCTCCCCTGATTTGGCCAACGCCTCTCCACTCTCGGAGTTTCTCCTTAGCTCAACATGTAATACTCTATGACCTAGTGAGTTCATAGCCTTCATGCATGACAACACAGTGAATAAATCATTCCACAGATTTTATCATTTTAAATAAACAACATTTGGAAACAACTTAGGTACACACGACCCCATTACTATTATAACTTCAATGCCCTGCACAACGATTCGAGAATCGCTTGCATGCATCTTCCCGTGAACCTTAATCTTACTCGATCCGAACGAAGTTATTACGACAGTAATACATTGAATGAAATTCCTTTCATACGAGACACTTCTGAAAGAAATTACTGACACCAAGTAAACCAGTCGGTTCTCACATTCTTTTGTATGATATCAACAGGCCAATACTCATTTGGTTGTAAAAGTTTTGCTGGCAAACGTTTTCTTGACCCTTTTGTAACAATTTAACTTATCATTAAAATTGTGAAATACTTTGCAAATCGTTAAGCTCAAAATTTCAATGTGCAATGTGAATGAAATCGCATTTTCTTTAAACATACGCGTGCACATTCTGACTCATTTTCGATCAAAATTTATATTTACACATTTAACTTAAATCGTGAAAATTTTGTGTTACATAAAAGAACGTCATGCATGAGACTCTACTTGCAATTGAAGGCTACTCACTCTAACAAGGTCAACCGCTTTACTCACGCAACTTATCCTTGACACTTTACCTACGACCAATGGTCGCCCTCTCGGTCATGCAACAACTTGCTGTACGTGCGTTCTACATCTCACTTACTCAACCATTTCATACTACTTTCGTTCTGATCAACTATCTCACTTTCTACTTCTACATGCTTTCATTTCACTATAGGTATCTTATTTCATTTACCCTGCCATCGAAAAGCTCGAATAAGAATTCAGAGCTCCATTGACACTTTCAAGATTTCGACACCGTCCTTTCTTACCATCCCGACTGATCTATCCCATGATTTCTAGAACTGGGACTCTCCCGAAACAGGAGTCTTACTCAACTCAAACATTCACCCTCTCCGAATCCATGAAGAGTTACCTCTAGACGACTCATAACACTCTATACAACATTTCTTCTCTACGATGTATACATACATCACATCATAAATGACTTCTCATGAAACTTCCCCAACAAGGGGTCTTAGTCTACCCCTCAGGGATCTTGCTGACATTCTAAAGTACTGGAACACGACATAAACACTAGCTTCTGACTACCACTTAGGATTAATAAGGTAGGCTAAGCACATACATGTACCTGTAAGTTCGCAATTACACTGACCAGGTGGAATCTCAAACTTACCTTACATGAAAGTCCTCAGTACCCTATTAGTCCTATCTTTATAATAATGTCCTCCTAACGCATTTTCTGTATCTACAATAGTGCCCTCCTAACGCATTTCGTGATTCTCAGTTGTGATTTCTACTCCCAAGTTTAAGTTTAGGCCCGTTCGGTCACCTAAATCCCTTAAACTATGGCTCTGATACCATTTGTAACATCCCAAAAATACAACATGACATACATAGCATTAAAATCATAACATTTACAAATCTGGGTCCCAAAATCTCATTACATTACTCTAAGAATGAGGTTGGCGGAAACAACCTATACACAACAACAACTACTACAAGTGGCATCAGCACTGTCTTTAACTGCATCTGTACACTATCCTGCTCTTGCTCACTTACCTGAGCCTCCTACTATATGCTTACCTGAAAAGGTTTTAGTTTTGAAAAGCGAGGGTTAGACCATGAGGTCTAGTGAGTTCTCTCCATAAACAGTGTACATCAACATTATAAAATCATTTTATAAAACTCAACATTTTCCACATAAGCATCAAACATGGTACTGCACAGTGTTTAAGGATCACATAGGTAACCGCGATCGGGGCCCAAGCAGACTCCCCTCTCGCCGCGATCGGGGCCCAAGCAGACTCCCCTCTCGCCTCATTTCGGGGCCCAAGCAGACTCCCCTCTATCCGAGTAGGAAGGAAACGAATTCCCTCCTACAAGCTAGTCACATATCCGAGTAGGAAGGAAATGAATTCCCTCCTACAAGCTCATCACAAAAGCCCAAGGGATCATCGGATCCTGAGGTGCTCAGATCCCACTGTGCAGACCGACTTCACATAACATGCACATAGCATAACGTAAATCACAAGCGTGAAATCTTTGCACATCATTTCATATTACTAAAAGCCGTCTTTCAAAATAAAACGTACATTTCATGGAGAACATGCGTAACAGTTGTAAAACAGTTCATGCTCGTAAACGGACCATAATCAGAAAAGCGTTTAACTTTCATTTAAATAAAATCATGTAAAATAACATGGCATTTCCATACAATCGCTTTCTTTGGAAAACACGTAAAATCACGTATTTTAGTTAGAAAAACTCACCTGATACGCTTACTTTCCTTTCCTACTCTGATCCGTACTTCCAATCGATCTACCTGAATGAAGGATAAAACACATAAGCTGATCATCCAACTATCCGGACAACCCTACTTCCCGGACAACTCAACCTTCTCGGACAACTCAACCTTTCTGGACAACTCAACTTTCTGGACATCTCAACCTTTCCGGACAACTCAACCTTTTCGGACAACTCAACTTACCGGACACTCTACTTACCGGACACTTATGCTTACCGGACACTTACCCGGTAACCATCATCACCTGGAGCTTTCCGAACACGAAGCTGGGACGAGTTTAGAAGCCGAAATCTTTAAATACACTCCTCAAACGGGACGATATTGCGATAAATAACCACATAAACGTTCTATAACCATTTCCCACAATGCTTTACTAACTAAACACGATTTAAGGGTGTTTAAATCTTCCTTTAGAGCCTCATTTAACTTTACCAAGAAAGAACCCTCACATAACTCAATAATCATCACTACAACAGAAATTAGGTTTTTAGTTTAGGAATTACCTACTGGAAACACTTGTAGAAACACACTCCACTCTACTTCTCCTTCCAATTTGCACATGAACCTCAATAATTTCTTTCTCTTCTCTCTATTTCTCTCCTCTTCTCTTGCTAGCCGCCAACAATGAAGATAAATTCATTTCTCTAGGGTTTTGGCAACCATTTTGTAACTTTCATAAATTGCACAAAGGCCCCTTAACTTAACTTTAAATTCTTAGACTTTAGCCACTAAACTTTCAATACATACTTAAAATTCGGGTTATTACACTATTCAACTTGAACTAGTTTTTTCATCTCGAAAGTATAAAAAAAAGTTACATAAGTTTTTTCTTGTAAAAGAACTTGCTTGCTGGCTACAAACTGTATTATCACATTCTATGATGTACCAAAAGGTTTGTGGATGAATATTGAGATCTTTCTATATGTAAATGCATACTTTGGTAATGCCAAATGAATGATTCCCCATGATAGAGGTAAGTACACGAGGTTAGATGGTGTACAATTAACGAGGTACACGAGTATTTGGTCTTCTTTCGAGCTTGTTTTCTTCTTTTTTCCAAATACCAACGAAAAACCTTACTAACTTTAGATTTATTACATTAGTATATTATTAGACTTTTACTTTGTTATAGCATTAATTTTGATATTTCAATGAAATATAATATTAGTTTTCTATTTTATTCAAAGTAAAATTTCTATCCAATTCTTTTGTTACGATTATCCATGAATTTCAAGACAAAAATTCAAAACATAGGCATATGTCTATTAGAATTGTTATATTTGCACAAAAAAAACTTTATACATTCTTGTTTAGACGGATTTACGTGTTTTTTTCTTACATGTAAATAAATTTTGCCTCCCACGGTATTGCACGAGGACAAAATTAGGCATTGTTTGGCAAAATAAAGCTACTTATTTTTTGGGTACATGTTTGGATGATCATAAGCTAGCTTTTTGAAACGCTACTTGGAGTAACTTTTGAGTAGTTTTTTTGTGAATATTCCAGTATTGCCCTCATTAATATTAATTATTATTTTTCAACTACTATTACAAATAAATATTAATTTTTCAAATTTAACTATTATATATTAATAAATATTAACTGAAAATTATTAAATTAAGTTTTAATCATACATTGATATTAATTAATTATTTAGAGTTATTGTTAATCATATAATTTTTTTTTATTTTTTTTTCATATTATATGTAACGGTTATTTAAAATCATAAGTTAATATATTTTTTTCTAAAACTGTTTTAACAAGTTTAAAGTTTATATGATATATAAGTAGTAGTAGGTTTTAAATTCTTTTAATTAACATGTCATATTATTTAATTTTTCTTTACCATATTGGTTGTATTAATCAATATATTATATTGTTATAAATTTATTTTAATTATATATATAAATATTGTAATTGATAATTTTTTGAAGATGTCATTTTTGGTCATTTTACATGCTTATAAGTAGGGGTGTGCAGAAAGTCAACCGATCCAACTAGAACCGCCCGATCCAGTTAGAACCGACTGACCTTGATTGGATATCCAATTGTAATTGGATCGAATCAGATCAAAATTTTCAACATTCAATTTGGATCGGTTGATTCTTGGATGACAGTCTAGAACCGACCAAAACCGATTCACCATCCAACCATCAATCCGATTATCATCCAACCATCCATCCGGTTATCATCCAATCATTATATTCAAAGTTTCGAAAGTAAAAAGTTTTTATTTTTAAAACACTATAATTTAAAAACATTTGTAAAACAATTTTAGAAAGAAACATAAAGTCATTGGATGGATCCGAACCGATCATCCATTGGATGTTGGATAGATCCAATATGATCCAATGGATATCCATTAATATCCAATGGATGGAATCGAACCGATCCAATCATCCATTGGATTGGAAAAATCCAACATTCAATGGGTGATTGGATTGGTTCGGTTGGAAAAATCGGACATCCAATGAATGAATGATTGGATTGATTCGGATCCCCTCACATCCATTGGATGTCAACCGATGCACCCCTACTTATAAGTTAGTTTTTTGTCAAACGTGACTTTTTTATCAGCTACCAACTAGCTTATTAATCAACAACTAACAACTATGTTGGTCCCGAAGGGTTATACAAGTATAAGTTTGTAGAAGGGGGGGTTGAATACACACAAGATTTATGGTTTTCTAAATTGTTTATTGATAAATCAAAACAGTTTACAGCTTGTTGCAGAATAAGATTAAGTACAAGACCTAATCTAAATAAACTTGAGAAGCACTAAGTATTCTTGCACTAAGAAATAGAGAGAAAAAGGAAATCTAGAAGAATGAAGATATTTTTCCAAGGCACTAAGTAGATAGAGAGAGAGAGAGACCTCCTTCAAACTAAAGGGGTATTCCTTCTATTTATACCCCATGCATTTAATGCATGGTAGGAGGACTTTACACGTGTCATCATTTGATTGGGAGCATGCTTTCTGACTTTTTGCAAGACATGCTTTGGGCCGCATGGTGAATAGTGTAGTAGCAGAGTGGTTGTACGATTCTGGACAAAGGGATGTTCCTTCTGACAAATCGTACGGGGTTGTGCAAAATATATAAGACAAACATTTCTTGGAGAGCGATCGCTGAGTTGATCTTACATCTGAGAGGACCTGATGTAAGTTAGCTATCGCTGAAGTCTTCTTCTTGAAACGTCGCGTGTGTGGACTTGTCTTGGTTTCACTGATGTCCGCATCAGATCATTAGTAGACTTGTCACTTGTTCATCAGCTTTGTCTTCGATGTCAGTGATGAACTCTTTGTTGCGAAACTTGTCTTCAGGGATTACAAACAACATTGCTTACAATTTAAATTATCAGCGATCATCAGTGATAAGGAAACAGGCTCAAGTTATCACTGATGTATATTTATCGCTGAGAAATACTATGAAGAATAATGGTTACCATCAGTGATTCTGAACAGGCTCAGTGTTATCACTGATGGCGAAACATTAATACATACAAATGTTCTTTGTAATTTTCACTAAGTAATTCTAAGGGTCATCATCAAATCACTAAGAAAGTTTGGATCAACAATCTCCCCCTATTTGATGATGACAAAGCAACAAAAGAGAATTGCTAAATATGAAAAATGTAAGGATCAACTGGACTCATAGATGGTTGTGATCCCAGAAACAAGTATGTAAAGAATATAGATCAAGTAGCACAACTCGTCTCTATATTGAATGTGTCACAAAGGTTACAAGTACAAAGAGAGTTTCTTAAAATGCTTAGGAATGCTTAAACACAAAATGATAAGTTCTAGGCTATTTATACCTAAGAACTAATATTACAAGAATGGTCCTTCAACTTGGATACAACTTCTAAAAGCAGCACTAACAGTCTCCCCCTTTGTATCCAAAGTTGAAAGGAAAACTATTCAAACTGCTCTGGAGGGATATACTTTTTCCGAATGCCAAAGATAATCTCAAACCTCCTCAGAGCATTTCTGTATTCCAATCTGTTGTTAATTGCTTCTAGGGCTTTGTTGATCAACAACTTCTCTTTGGGTGTTAAAGGCACATGTTTCTGTTCATCCAATATAAGCTTTCTGTTCAATTGAATCTTCAGTAACTTGAAAGTACCATCACTGTATTTGTTGGCTTCAAGCAAATGTAGAAACTTCTTTTTCTTCTCTGCATTGAAGTATACAATCCCAAACTCAGTTTTTTCAAGAATATTGTACACAGGAATACCTTGAGCATCAAAAAGTCCCCGTTTGGGTTTCAAAATGTTGACTCTGATCTGTCTGGCCTCCAATGCCATTTGAAAATCAGTCAAGTATGAGAACTTCACCAGATTCTTCATAAATTGTTTCACCGACTGATATGCCTCAGACCAAGTCTTGTCTTTGTTCGGGGTTCTAGATAGAATATCATATAATCTGAAAAAGTCTTCATTAGTAAGAAGTTTGAAGTCTACCTCAGTGAATGACCACTCTTTACCGTCAGTTCTGTAAACTGTGAACTTTAGGTACCAGACGTTCAGTAACTTCTGAGATTCTATCTTCACGATCTCCTTGTCAGTTTTCATCCAATTCATTTCCTGATACTTGTTCTTCATTATGTATAGATATTCCACCTGGTGTAGGGATGGAAGCTTCTCAATAGAATACAGTTTGATCATGTTTATCGGCTGAACATTCTTCACGAACAAATCTCTCCGAATATCTTCTTGGAATGGAGTCATAATTCTGATTTTGTGCCACATCCTTTCAAGTTTTGGTTTTCTATCAATAAGTTGTTGGAACATACGAAACTCAACCTCGGTAACTGGATCTTTTATTTGCCCTTTTGGAAGATCAGGAATATTCGGAATACCGATGACTGGATCATCTTCTTTAGGCGTTTCATCATCAGAATCTGTATCAATTGATTGAACATTTACTGCATCAAAGACATCATCCAGTTCTTCTTTAATTCTAACCACAGTTTTCTCTGGTTCATCTTCAGAATCCACATAGATGATATCCTGAATCATACTATTAGCAAGAATCTCTTCCTCCGTTCTTTTATCACTTCCTTCATGCTTTTCAACCGTAGGAATATCATCAAGAACATTTTGCACGTTACCCCCAGTTTGTGCAACACCTTTAGTGTTCAACCCTGTATCAATATCAGCACTTTCAGCATGAACTCTAGAACCACTAGCTTCACCAAATCTTTGCCTCTTACTCATCTCCCCCTCATAATGATCATGATCAGGATCTTGGTCATCATGTCTAAGCTTTGAACATTGGGCTTGTGAGCTACAAGTTTGCTCAAGAACAGTAATTCTATCAGATAAGGATTTGAAACCAGAGGTTATGGCTTGGGTCATGTCATGAATAGAATATTGTAGGGTTTGGATATCGGATATGGTGGGTAATTGGATTTGAAGCTCAGTCTATCTCCTTAACAATCCAACTAGCTCGACTTCTTCTGCATCATTATGATCACCTTGAGCTAGTAACTGAGCAAGTAATCTTGATTTCAATTGATGTACAGAAATGGTTTGTTCAGGTTGAGTAGGTGGTTGTGTGGATTTGGATTTCGGGTCAGGTTGAGGATTGGTTTCAAATACATGTGTTTCAGCCACAGATTTACCTTTCACAGCTCAACTCACTTTCTTAGACAATTTCTGTACAATCTTTCTCATCTCCTCTGTTTGATTCTTGTAGGAATTATTTAGAGTTCCAAGAGCCACTTCCAACAATTTCACAGTCACATAATGTGGAGGGGGCCCATCAAAGATCGTATCTGTTGTGCACGTACGGGACTGTAACACCTCTAAAATTATATTGCCTTTGTAATTTATTTTGAAAGTTAAGAGTTTGAAGTTAAGGGATCAAATAGTTAATTTTTGATTTTTGGAGTTAAAATCTGATTATGGATAAGTTGAGGGTCAAATTTGAAATGTGTGAATGTGATATTTAAGTGTGAAGTCGGCAATGAGTTGAGATATTATCTCATTTTGGGTTTCCTTGTGAAGTGGGTTAGCAACAAGCAGAGAAGAAGAAATTGAGCAATTCTAGTTGTTTTGGTAAGGGTTTTCAATCCTCTTCTCTGATTAATTGCTATAGAGTCTGGTAATCTCAAGTTGAATCATCTTTCAAGTAGGTTATCGGATCAGTGGGTGAGAAGGATTTGATTTCTGGATTTTGCTTGCATTTATCGACCTAAGGTGGGTTCATCTTATTTTGATATAATAAACCTCAAATTTGAATAAATCTTGTGTTGTTAGCTTGTATACATGTTTTAGAACTTCTATAATCATGTGTATTGAACTCGGAAGGGATATATTAAGAGCAGTCGATGGTAAAATTGGAATACAGACGAAGTTACCGGATGAATTGTAAGTATCCGGTAAACTCCTGTGCGATGGTGTCCGGATAAGGCGTAGTATCCGGTAAGTTTTCTTTCCTGTAGTATACGGTATAGACTTAGTTTCCGGATAGATAGTTACCGGATGTTACCCGAGGACGTTGGTATCCGGACGTTATCCGGATTGTATGATGTCCGATAAGTTGTGTTTTCTAGATACGAGTTCTGGACATTTTGACCGGATAGTCTGAGTGTCCGGAAAGTTGCGATGTCTGGATAGTTTGGGTGTTCGGAAAGTTTTGATATCCGGTAAGTTATGATGTCCGGACAGTTTGTGGTGTTCGATAATCTCTAATGTTCGGTTACTTCTGATGTTCCAGATATGTATGAGTTTTCCGGATAGTTCCGGATATAGTTACTGGATGTGTTATCTGGTTAAGTTGTTCTCTCTGGTTAAGTTTCTGGATAGCGGAACCCCGTGCTAAGTCGCCGAAGGGGGGACATTTGAGGATAAGGATACGATAGGTTATCTAGTATTCTTAGCATCGAGAATATGATACGAGATGTTGCGTGTTATGTTGTTATGCATATACGCTAGTAAGTGTAATGGATCCATAGGCACTGGCAATATTTGTAACGTGGAATAGGAATAAAGTAAATTGTAATTCCCGTTGACCTGAAATGAGGAATAGGTTTAAAGTTACTTGTAATTCCCATTTCGTAAGGTGATGTGAAATGAGGAATAGACATAAAGTAAATTGTAATTCCCATTTCGTATTGTGAGGAGAAATCTTGGAATAAGCATAAAGTAAATTGTAATTCCTGATTTCTATGGGAAGGTAAGAGATAGGCATAAAGTAAATTGTAATCTCTACTTTCACTCCAAGAAATAGGCATAAAGTGAATTGTAATTTCTTGGACATGATCAATGATTTAGAATCTGTAATGATTCGTAGTAGGCTCTCGAACGTGATGATATGACTTACTGAATGTTAGTCATATTCATGGAATCGGGTGTGTTCCCGGCATCATAAGATGTTTAGATGTACAGTAAGAATGATGGCAAACCAGGTTTGTTTATACGCTTTGTTTACTTCAGTTTCCAAAGATGATAAAGTTTTAATTTGAAAATGGATGTTCTCACTAGGCGTAAGCCTAATCGTTTAAAATTAAGTTTCTTACCAAGTACGAGCTCGGGGAAGTAGCAAGAAGAGGGACGAATGATTTTGGTATTCAAATCAAGCAAAGCCACACATAAAGTAAAATCATAAAAGTTCTCGCACAAAGAGTATGCGATGTGGATAAATGAACAGTAGTTCTCGGTCAAGTGCTGTGCGATTAGATCAAGTTATCGGTCAATACGTGTGTGATGAGGGAAGTTGTTGGTCAACACTTATGCGATGAGGAACTCTAATCGCATAAGACTTGTGCGATGAACAAGACTTCTCGGTCACCACTTGTGCGATAAAAAACACGCGTAAATCTGATCGCACAAACGTTGTGCGATGAAGATGAATCTCTTCACTGAGCGATAACTTTGAAGATTTGAATATCTTCACTGTGCGACTACAATGAACTTCGAACAAAAACTTTTTCTAAGTCCAAAATCCAATCAAATAATGTCCAATTGTCCTGAAAGTTTTCATGAAGGTTCGCACACTGATTCTGAACAAGTTTAATGAAGGTTCTGACACCAAAAACTATCAAAATCAACGATTTTGATCCTAAAACAGTAGGTGATTGTTTTCGAACCAAAAACCCAAAAATCAATCTGAAATCGATCCAATATTGATCTTTTGATCAAATTAATTGCACAAAACACTTCACCTAACTAATTCGAACTAGTCTGTATCAACTTCTATCCAGAAAACATCCTGAATCACCACAATCGATCTCAAGTCCAAAAATTTCAAAAATGCTCAAAAATTCCCTGATTTTGGCATCCTTTTGCTTTGATTTTCTTGCTCTGATACAACTTCTGATCCCAAAAACAAGTATGTAAAGAATATAGATCAAGTAGCACAACTCGTCTCTATATTGAACGTGTCACAAAGGTTACAAGTACAGAGAGAGTTTCTTGAAATGCTTAGGAATGCTTAAACACAAAATGAGAAGTTCTAGGCTATTTATACCTAAGAACTAGTATTACAAGGATGGTCCTTCAACTTGGATACAACTTCTAAAAACAACACTAACACGTGTCCCATTTACTGTTTTCACTGATCTTTTCTAGTACTGATGGAGTAACGTACTTCACTGAAGTTTTCATTAATCTTCGTAAAAAAGGTTTACAAGGGAAGATGGAAAATTATAAGTACAAGTGAAATAAAATTACAAGTACTAAAAGTTACAACTGATAAATACAAGAAGAGAATACAAAAGGTGATCTATCAGCTATAGAGGTTCATCTTTGAAGAGCATTTCGTGCATTTCGTAAAAGGCATCTGTCTCTGGGATCATCCAATCAGGAACTACTTCACCCTGTTGTCTTCTGAGTTTGACTTCATTCAGCACGTGGGTTTTGAGGAAGAGTCCTGGTCTTGATTTGTTGCACCAGTGGACAAGATCTATGAGTTGGTTTATGGGGCAAATAGGGAGCTCTGAAAATCTTTGAAGGCACATGATACCATTCCGGTCCAAGAAAATTATACCAAAGGGATCACTGACCACTTGACCAGGGGTGAAAGGTCCACCTGGTGGCAGTGATAGGTTTAAGGCTGAGAGATTAGGAGGAGATCCGAGCACTACTTATCTAGAGAATTTGATCCATGTTTCATTGCGGATAGCAGGCCCTGAGAAACAGGAAACATGCTTTCTTTTGGCAGGAGTAGGTCTTTGGTTTTGTAGAAGAGCTGAAAGAGGAGGCAAGTCAATTGTAGATGTAACCCTGTTGATCATAGCTTTTAAGAAATTTTCAACGTAGGATTTGAACTTTGATTTTGACTTCTGAATGGCACTCCTGACTTCTAGCCATTCATCAAACCCATAGAGATCAAGGTTTGACATGTAGCACCACTGCGTTTCCCCGTTCTCTCTGACGATAGAGACTTCCACCGTCACTACGCCTTTTACAAATTTTCTCTTCATGTGTACGTTGATGATTCGACTTGGATGATATCTAAAATCCACTCTTTCTCTGCAGCATTCCAACGTCGAGTTGCTGATAACTTTCTTCTTCTGAGTCTCCTTACCAATTTCCTTGAGTAGTTTCTCCTGAACCTGAACTAGATATTTCTTCAGCTTCTTATCAGAGACTGAGTGCTGAGCAACCTTAAGGGAAAATTCAGCGTCCTTTTGGTTCTCAGCTATGAGTTTGTCAGCCCTGACTGATTCTTCAAGTTCTTCTGGAGACAAGAACTCTAGGCCGGAAGGAGGTATAACTCGTAAGCGCTGACTCTCTAGCTAATATATCATCGCTGCTCTTCTTTCTTTTTATCATCCTCTGACCTTTGAGGAAGTCGAGAGGGTCTGGATGGATGTGTGAGCATATATTCTTCTTCTTCTTGTTCATCAGTCTCAAGCACTGAGACTGGGATTATTAGTAGTTCATCAGCTACGGGAGCTGGGATTATTTGTTGAGACTAGGGTTCTTCAGCAGGCCCCTCAAGCAGGGGAGAGGACTAGCTGAATCAAAAGAATAAAAAGTTAGATTCTTTTGAAGGAAGGAAGAAAATATAGAAGAAAATAGGCTAAATGTTTATGAGGGGTTTGAGAAGAGGACGGATAGAAGCAGAGAAGGGTATTATTGAGAGGCATACCTGAGAAGTTGAAACTTTCTCAGTATTGAAGAGAATCTTCAGGTTTCCTGAAGAAGCTACTCCCTTTTCTTTACCTTGGGAGGTCTTCTTTGCAAGAGACTTCTTGGTCTTCTCCCCTGCTTCGCTGACCCCTTTAGGCTCAAGAACCCTGATGGCTGTAGGCTTGAACCAGAAGTCAGGTTCTTCATCGTCGTCATCATTGTTTCCAACATCAGGGTTGGTGGGTTCATCCTCCAGGATTTCCACCTGCTCCTCATCTTCTGCTTCCTCTTCTTCTTCTTCTTCATCAGAGGGAATAAGAACAGTTGGAGAAGTAGGTTCCTTGTCTTTCTCCCCCTCAGATAGAGAAGGGTCTTCTTCAGCAATTTCCTCCCCCTTAGCGTGAGGGAGGTCTTCATTTGAGTTCTTGTCCCCCTCTTTGTCATCATCATTAAGGGGAGGATTTTCAGTAGCAGCAACAGCGTCAGCGGGCCTATCTTCTAGGCCAGGCACCGCTAATGCGGAGGCACGAGTAGCCTCAAGTTCGTCCACCCTGGCTTCAAGGCCAGGGATCGCTTCGGCGATTATTGGGTCGGACTCAGATAATCTCTGTCTCTTGTTCTCCCCCTCATGGTGATCAGGATCACCCTGGTCATCGTGGCATCTCTTGAGTCCACCAGCTTGATTCTTGCAGGTGTCTTCGAGTGCGCCGACTCTTTTGGACAAGGTAGTTATGGCTTTCTGAACGTCCGTAAGAGTCGTGTCAAGCTGGTCCAATCGGCTGGTTATGGATGACGACGGAACAGATACCTGGGAGAATAGTACTGAAATCAGGTCTGCTTCAGTGAAGGCGTCGGTGTCAGTATGCTGGAGCAGTTGGGCAAGGAGCATAGTTTTGAGAGTATCCACCGAGTAAGATGGATGTACGGGAGCCGGTAGAGGTGTTGGTGCGGTTTCGATTACGACAATTTTCTCCTTCCCTTTGATCAAGCTCTTGACCTTGTCAAGCTCTTTTCTGAACTCCTCTGTAAGTGCCTCGTGGACATCCTTTTTTCTGTCATCCACTGTGAAAGACGGGGCAGGAGCCACCGGTGCATTCAGGCGATCAAGGAGTTGGGAGATTAGGGAGTTTGTGGAATCAACCTTGGTGGTGAGATTACTCACCTGACCCCTGAGAAAATCGATCTTGGTGTCGATATCAGCGACGGTAGTGCTGAGGGAGGAGACCGTGGTGTCCAATGTGTTGAGGGATAAAGAATGATGGACTACGTCTCTTTGAAGCATCTTAACCTCTTCGGTCAGTGCTGAAATATGTGCGTTGGCAGCTTTGGTAGAGAGAGAGGTGGAGAGATCCTTCAGTGAATCTCCGATAGTGTTCACGGTGTTGGTGTTGTTGGTGAGATCCTTCGAAATGGAATCCATCTGATCCTTTACATTCTTGATGGATGCAACGATCGTGCCCAAATTAGGACCTGTAAAATAAGAAAATTTTTGAGCAAAGGAAAGCTCAAAAGAAGGAATGGGTGTAGAAGAGATAGATAAAGACGTTGGGATACCTAATGGTCGGGAGAAAATATCAAAGTCCCAACTTCCACTATAGTACTCCATGTCGTGTTCCATGTCAGACACAGAGGTGGAAGGCATACTTTGAGTGGTCCCGAGAGGGAGACCATCAGGTCTGGTTTCGTTCTGCTGCATCAGGTTGTGTAGAAGAGATTACTGAGCATCAGTGAGTGTCGTAGCCGGTGCAGATGTGATGACAAAAAAGGAGGAGTAAAAGCGATCGTGGAGAAGGTTTTGCAGTGTACGGGCATGGCACTGGTGTTGCCAAGAACAACTTCGTCAGTGCTTTGAGGCACTGAGAAGGTGGGTGTAGAAACCAGTGAAGCTTCAGCGGTAGAAGGCGCTGAAGTGGTTGTTGTTGTAGTGTCAGGAGTGGCGGAGCATACCACGAAGGATTCAAGAGATGTTTGTGAAGAGGCGATTGTTGATATAGTAGAAGTTGAGGTAGGGGCTTTCTCCTTTGTAGTCCTCTTGGTCTTTTTGGAACCAAGGTTGGTGTCTGATTGTTTCCTCTTCAACGAGGATGAGGTGGTTGCAGCATGGGTAGCAGCGGGGGGTTGAACCGCTGATGGAGCTGCTGGAAGCGAAGAAGATGGAGCGAGAAGAAGTTTTTAGAGTTCAGAAAGATGTACCTCATTAGCGATGGGCTCGAAATCGAAGATGCGGGCGCCAAGCTGAGGAGATGGTAATATCACTTTTGAGGGTAGTCCTTTTGGAGGAAGAGGATGAGTAGTGCTGAGATGAAGCGGACATAAGGGACCTTCATCCCCCTCTTATACTTCTCGACCTTCACCATGAGATCATCAAAGATCATACGGGCATAATCAATTTTTTGCCCTGTGATCAGCGAATAGCCCATATGGAGCTGATATTTGATGGCTTGGTCCAGCGAACCAGTTTTGCCACTCATTGAGGAGATGATGTGGGAGAAGAGGTAGTTCAGCTCCGAAGGCATCTTTGCCTTGAGAATTTTTGTGATCTTCTTGTCAGGCTCGTCAGGGTTACGGGGCTTGGGGTCCCATGTGTATTTCATTAGGTCTAGGAACCTGATGAGTTCGTCATCGCTGAGTGTTTGGTCGAAAGGACTAGCGGGTAGTTCAAGGGCTGACTAGATTCTATTAGCAGTGATGAAACCTTCCCCTAGCTAAGTTTGGAAGGCGATCACAGTTACCTTCCTCCCTGATTTGAGGGTGTTGTCGGTTTTTTCAGTAGTGTACCAGTACTGCTATAGGAGGTGTTTATGTGATGGGGGAGATTGTGAGGGCTTTGAAGATGGGAGAGTTGCGGAGAAGGGTCACTACATCAGCGAGATGCAATCAAGGTTTCTTTTTAGGGAACTTTAGGAGATCAATGTGGTTGTTAGAGCCAAAAGTGATCTGGTTGAGCTCACCCTTCATGTGCTTCGACTTGATCACGGTGATAGGCGTGGGTGCCATTTTTGAGAAAAGACAAAAATGGAAAGGAGGAAGAAACGACTTTCTTAGTTAGGAAAGAATTCCAAAAAAAGAGTTTTAGGGTTTTTACCGGTTTCCATATTGGGAAAGAAACTTGAAAAAGAGATTTTCCAATTTGGAAGAGGACCAAAACTGGTAGAAAACAGTGTTTTCCAGTTTTCTTTTTAAGAAGGATTCTGGAAAAACGTATTTAATAAAGAATGAGAAAGTTTAAAAGAAGTTTTAAACTGAAGAAAAACTTATTAAAGTTTTATGAAAAAAATCACGAAGAAGATGATTTCTTTGAAGAAACGTATGTTTTGATCCTTAAAACAAAGTTTTAGGATAAAAAAGATGTTTTGGAAGATTCAGAATGCATTAAAGGAAGAAAATAAGAACTGTTAGGGCAATATTTGGTTGAATGGAAGTTCAAGGGCTGAACTGCAATTCTTTATTTTGAGCCTTATTTGTGAACGGGCCGTGGGCTTGTTACCACGGGCCCATCATATATAATGTATTGTTTAGCTTAGAATTAAGCTAGTTGTCATTTTAATCTTTCAAGCTCTTATTGTAAACACTCTATTATTGAAAGTAAAGTGGATGACCATTGGAAATCATAACGACTTGTTCAACATCTATTAATTTCTATTAACTGTTGCATGAATCTGGAACTCACAATTGGTATCAGAGCATACGGACGAATCGATTCATAGTGATTTTCTTGATTTCTGGTAAGTTTTCTTGAAATATTCGAATTGTTCTTGGCTTGAAAAATCATATTTTGATTTTGATAAAATTGATAGTTTTCGTTTATCACATGCTGTTCGTATCATCTTTATAAACGAATCTGCAATTTTTCATCATCTAATTCGATCATCTTAGTGGTTTTTAAGCAAAATCAAGTTCTTAAGTTTTTGGTCGCGTTCTTGAAAAAATCCGATTTTTACCATAAAAAACTTGTTGTTTTGCTTCAAAATCGATTTGGGTATTGTTATTATTGTGTTTGGTCAAGTTCCTAACCTTTCAGGAACGATTTTGAGCAACCCTAGTCGATTTCCTGTCGAATTGGAAACCACAACCGCACTTTCCGGACACTCAGCCGTAGTTTCCGGACACCAGCCAATATTTACGGATACCTCACATCTTTCCGGGTAAGTTTTTCTATTCCAAGCTTTCCGAATACAATTGTTCCGGAAACCTAAAGTTTCGGAAATTTTTTTTATCCGGACAACTCAAAGTTTTCGGTAAACTATTTTATCCGGACAACTCCAAGTTTCCGGTAAAATTGATTCTTTCCGGACATTATTGTCCGGTAAGCATATCATCCGGAAAGCATTTCATCCGGAAAGCATTTCATCCGGAAAGCATTTCATCCGGAAAGCATTTCATCCGGAAACTCATTTCATCCGGTAAGTCCTGAGTTTGATATATTCATTCAGAAACCTTTTTCATCCGGAAAACCATTGTTATCCGGAAACCTTAGTTCATCCGGATACTCTTATTTGTCCGGATACTTCTGATAATCTGAACACTTACACACATCTGATCCGGACACTTCCAGATCAGACATCTCATCTGGATTCCTATCCGGTAAGTTCAGTTCTGTTGATTTCTTACCTGTTTCTAGTATAACTCACTCGTAGAACCTGCGTTAGGACTCCACTCGTAGATCCTTGCGTTAGGTTATCACTTTGAATCGAACCAATCGTCTGACGATCACTCTAGTGCAACTGAAGATGACTTCACGCGACGCTCTTGCTATCGGCACCGATTCCAAACCACCTTGTCTCTACCAAGGTGAATACAGCCAGTGGCGGGACAGATTTATAATCTTCATAGAGTCAAAGGACAACTTTGAGTATATCTGGAAAGCTCTAGAAGACGGGCCAATTCCTGATCCCATGAAGACAGTACCAGCCACTGCAAATGCTGAAGCCTGTACCAAGAAAAAGACACTCTCCGACATGACTGAAGATGAAAGAGGCATGATAGAGGGAGAAAAGTGTGCTAAGAGATACCTTGTCCAAGCTCTACCCAACACGATCTACACTGCCATCGACAGCTACAAAAAGACAGCAAAGGGCATGTGGGATCAGGTGGAGAAAATGATGCATGGGAGAGAAGTCGGGAATCAACTGAAGATCAACAGCTCCATAACCAAGTTCGATGGGTACAAACAGCGCACCGGCGAATCTCTCACCCAGACTTATGAACGCTTATGTCTCCTTCTCAAAGAGTTTAACAAGAACCAAATCACTCGGTCTAACACGGAGAACGCGCTCAAGTTTCTCAACAACCTTTTGCCAGAATGGAAAGTATTTGCATCTCACGTCAAGCACAACCACATGATGGAGCAAGTCGGCATACACGAACTCTATGAGATGCTTCTTCAAGACGAAGATGAAGTGAATGAAATTCTGAGCGAGAAGAAGACTGCATCAAAGCCACCTGCTGATCCACTGGCTCTTATGTCTTCCAAACGAGGAAAATCTTCTGGCCGACACTCCAAATGTATTCAAAAGCAAAGCGAATCTGAGTCAGAACCTGAGGAAAAAGAAGACAGTGATTCTGATTCTGAAGTAGCTGCCATTTAGAAAGCAATGGCCCTGCTCTCCAAATCCTTCCAACAGAAGTCCAATAATCAGCGCTACTCCACCTCTTCTAACAAGCGCCATGATTATAAGGACATATATGAAGGAAAGAAGAAAGCTGATGAGCACGACCAGTCTGACAAGAAGGAGAAGACAGAGAAAGATGACCGCAAGTCTGACTCAAAGAAGAAAGACGAACCCGTGACATGCTATAACTGCGGGAAGCTTGGTCATTTTGCCAAAGACTATAGAAGGCCTGTTGTGAAGAACTCTCATTATTACAAGGCTAAGCTCGCTCTGGCAGAACAGAAAGAAACAGGAGAAGCTATGTTTATTGAAAATGAATACTGGTTGGGTCGATCTGATGATGAAAGCGAATCTGATGGTGATGATGCTTTCATGGGATACCATTCTCCTGCGGATGAAGATAAGACAAAGTCAAGCCAGGTATGTGAATCTACTACTCAAGATTTCTTTGATCAAATGCAATCTCTTGCTGAACGGGTAGATTCCTTCAAGGCCACCTCTAACGAACAACTGCTTGAAATTAGATCACTATCTGAAAAGCTAGATGTTCAAAAGAGATTAAATGAGAAACACAAGTCCGAAAATACTAATTTAAAAGAAAAATGCAAAAATCTATCAATAGCACCTAAGGACTTAAGGGCCAAAATATCTGAACTACAGTCACAACTTGATCAGTGTGTAAATGAGAAAGCATAAAT
Source organism: Saussurea involucrata (assembly GCA_033807775.1). NCBI lineage: Eukaryota > Viridiplantae > Streptophyta > Magnoliopsida > Asterales > Asteraceae > Saussurea > Saussurea involucrata. The sequence goes on along the minus strand of CM066313.1, from coordinate 77,769,697 downwards.
TGTTTATCAATGCTCTGTTTTTCAAATTCAGCACAAGGAGTTTGTCGCTAAAATAGTTGACCTAGAAACCAAACTCCACAAAAGAGGTCAAACTGATCAGACCATACACATGAATAAACCCAACGAGTTCACTTATTTTAACAAAGAGTGGGGAATCGGATATGATAACCCACACTATTTGAAAAAGGGTTTTTTCAACACACCTATACTATATGATTTTGGCTGTTTAGGATTAGACAAAAAGTATCCGGAATACGCGATTAGATGGACTGGTCCTCTTGAACCTGAAAAGGAAGAGGTCACTGAGGAATATAAGCGCAAGAACACGACAAAAATGCAACTTTCTTTTTGTTATGAGCCTTTGAATTACTCTTACGAGAAAAATAAAAAGAAATACCTCTCGAATGACTATTTTGACTACTATAAGGTTGTAAAGCCCAAGGATTCCTCCAAAAAGGATGAGATCCAAGCAACTGAACCCAAGACTGAGACGGATGAGTTCAAACTCTATGTTCCCCCTCTCGTCTTGGAAGCAAAAATAGTCGAGTTAGAGGAGTCACTCGAGAAGGAAAAGTCCAGTTTTCAAAAGGAAAAGCAAGCGCTAATCACTGATCTTGAGAAACTCAAATCTGAGAAAACCGAAGTTGTGTCGAATGATGAACAGGAAACTCTTCGATGTGAAATCAATAAGCTAACATCAAAATTTTCTGCCATGTCAAGAGAAACGATGAAAGAGCACATGAGAAATGGTCAACTCCAAGAGCATATTGACCTACTCCAAATTAAAAAGCAGATTTCACCTGAACTTTCCTCCAACTCATCTGACACATCCTCGTGTAAAGCTTTCATAGGAAACATCTATTCACAAGAAAGTAAAGAATCTCAAGATGCATGTGTTATAAGGAATCTAAACTCTGATTTTTCAAACGCTTCCGCACTAAATTCCCCAAAGCACACTGACACAAAGTGTTCCTCGCCTTCCTCGACCAATCCAAGTCCTGTAATTCCGGATGTTGATTTTTCAGAATATATGAACTCCGAAGGTCATTCTGATGAAGAGTTTGAATCGTTCCCTTTCGACAAACCGCTTCCAAGTCATTCTGACTTCTTATCATCAATGGTTAATCGACCGGTCAATTTTCAAAAGGGCGACTGTTCTCAATCCAAGACTCCGGCTGTGATTAAGATTTCTAAAAATTCTTCAAATTCTCAAAAACAATCACAACCAAAGCAAAAGACCGATCGACCGACCAATAAGATTCTTGTTTCTTCAAAAGTCACTGACTGTGCTGTCCCTGTTGTTTTAGATAAAACCAGCCGAGCTAAACAAGACAAACCAAAGTGGCTAGCTAAGGAATCTATCGAGGATGCTACATCAAAGTCTTTCAATACTGTTTTTTATCCTAGAATGAACAAAAATGATTGTGCTTGGAATCATAGGAATGATTTTGTTAAACGAGATGTTAATTTTCCAATTAAACTTTATTCCGTTCAGCAATTAATTCAATTATCGCATGATTGTTTGTGTTGTTCTAGTTGTGGTTGGAATGAATCTGATGATATTAATAATAATGATTGGTTTGGGTCATATCATATGTATAACTCTACACCCAAACGCAGACCCCGTAAGAACAAAAAGAAGTCTAAATCTAAACGGGGTCCCCAATCAGAGGTTAAACCAAAGCAAGAGAGGAAACCTAACTTAAAACAGGTTCCTCCTACTGAGTTTAAACCCACACCCAAGAGGCAACCTGCTTCAAAACAGGTTCCTCCGAAAGGTGTAAAACCTAACCCTCCAGGACCCATGCGTATATGGGTACCTAAAGTCCGTTAATCTCATTTTGCAGGGCGGTCATGTGTGGTACTTAGACTCTGGATGTTCCAAGCACATGACCGGAAGGAGGGAGCCTCTCACGAACTACATAGAACAATATGGCGGAGACGTGAGATTCGTAAATGATAACAAGGCACCGATTTTGGGCTACGACGACATTGTTCAAGACAAGATCACCATCAAGAAAGTTTCACACGTCGTGGGATTGGGACACAATCTGTTCAGTATCGGCCAATTCTACGACAAAGATCTCGAGGTCAGATTCAAAGCTAAAAGGAGTAGAATCCTCAATGACGACAGAAAAGAACTACTGGTTGGAACGCGAAAGACCAACCTCTACACCATCGACCTCGCAGCCCCGAAGACCGATAGTACTGTCTGCCTGATGTAAAAGGCCAATTCCCAGCAAGCATGGATTTGGCACCGACGTCTCTCGCACCTGAACTTCAAGAGTATCAACAAACTGGTGCTGGGCGGACACGTGAAAGGAATGCCCGACCTTCAATTCATGAAGGATCGCCTCTGCGGGCCATGCGAAATGGGAAAGATGAAGCGAGCGACGCATAAGACGAAGGCCGCTCCGAGCACGTCAAGGTCTCTCGAACTTATCCATATGGATTTGTGTGGACCGATGCGCGTTCAGAGCATCAACAAGCGTAAGTACGTTCTAGTGATGGTGGATGATTTCTCGCGCTACACTTGGGTCAAGTTTCTCCGCTCAAAGGACGAAACCCCGGAACTAATAATTAACCACTTGAAGACTAACCAACTGAACCTACGACAACAGGTTCAGATCATCAGAACCGACAACGGGACGGAGTTCAAGAATCAAACGGTGGACGAATACCTCACTTCAGTCGGTATCTCGCATAACTTCTTGGCAGCACGTACTCCTCAGCAAAACGGAGTGGTGGAAAGACGCAACCGTACCCTAGTCGAAGCTGCTCGCATGATGCTTTCTCAGTCCAACCTGCCTTTATTTCTGTGGACCGAAGCGGTGTTTACTGCATGTTACACGCAAAACCGCTCGATTATCAACAAGCGGTTCAACAAGACGCCGTACGAGATTATGAATAACCGCATTCCGAACACCAAGTACTTCCATGCGTTCGGATGCACGTGCTACGTCCTAAATGACAAAGATGATCTCGGCAAATTCAGCCCGAAGTCGGAAGAAGGAGTTTTCATAGGATACTCCATGCAGGCTAAGGCGTATCGCGTTTACAACAAACGGACTAAAACCATTACTGAGAGTGTAAACGTGACATTCGACGAAGCCGCAGATTTGGCTTCTGAACACATCAGTTCAGAACCCGGTTTAACTGGTGTGCTAGCTTCCAAACTTTCTCGTTCGGGATCTGCACAATCAGCAGTAAATCCGAATCACGCATCTTCATCGAATGCTAATCTTTCTGATTTACATTTACTGTTTCAATATTTTTATGATGACCTGTTTAACAATGCTACCCCTTGTATCTCAACACAACCTCGTATTGAAGCTGCTCAAATCGAGGTTTCGGCGAATCTCTCCGATCCGCCGCCTTCGACCAGCAGTCCAACACTCACTGTGAAGACACCTCAACCGTCATCATCCTCAACATCTACTGATACACCCACCCCCCGGAGGAGCCAGTACGCAACACGGAGATCGCTTCTGAAGCTTCGTCATCTACTACACTCAAGGATCAACCTCTGAATTCCTCAGAACCAGAAGTTGCTCAACCGTCGACGAACCCTCCCCCATCTCATCCGAGAAACCAACCTGCAACACTTGAAGCTGTACGAGACCTTCAATCTGGTGATTACGTGGATCCAGACGCCTCTCACTCAACTCAGCACCCGCTTCCACACACCGTCAAATGTACTAAAGCTCATCCCTTACACCAGATCATTGGTGATCCCTCCACTCTAGTCCAAACACGAGGCGCATCAGCCAACTTCTGCCTCTTCTCCAGATTCTTGAGTAAGATCGAGCCTACAACCGTCCGCGAAGCACTCGAAGACCTGGACTGGATCATAGCCATGCAAGAGGAGCTCAACCAATTCGAGGCTCTCAAGGTATGGCGACTTATCCCACGTTCGACTCACAAGACGGTGATCGACACTAAGTGGATCTTCAAGAACAATAAGGACGAGGACGGCATCGTAGTATGTAACAAGGCGCGTCTCGTGGCCAAGGGATATCGTCAGCAAGAAGGGATTGTTTATGACGAGACATACGCTCCAGTGGCGCAGATCGAAGCAATCCGTATGTTCCTTGCATACGCCGCACACAAGAACTTCATGGTCTTCCAAATGGATGTGAAGACCGCATTCCTCTACGGCGATATCAAGGAAGAAGTGTACGTATCACAACCGGACGGATTCATGGACGATTCGAAGCCTGATCATGTCTACGTTCTAGACAAGGCGCTTTATGGTCTAAAGCAAGCTCCACGAGCCTGGTATAACACTCTATCAGAGTTCTTGCTAAAATCCAAATTCACACGAGGTAAGATAGATTCAACTCTTTTTATCAAGAACGAAAAAGGTCATATTGTTTTAGTTCAAGTGTATGTTGATGACATAATCTTCGGTTCTACTAATCCTCAGTATCCTAAGAACTTTGCAAAGCTCATGGGACAATTTTTTAAAATGAGTATGTTATGTGAGATGAATTTCTTCCTTGGTTTTCAAGTTAAACAACTGTCGACCGGGATCTTCATAAACCAGGCTAAGTACATCCAGGATATTCTTAAGAAATTCCAGATGGAACAATCCTCACCAATGAAAACTCCCATGGCACCCGATACAATGTTACATGCCGATCCTAACGGAAAGGATTTGCACACTAAAACGTACCGGGGAATGATTGGTTCTTTGATGTACTTAACTGTGAGTAGACCGGACATCATGTTTTCCACATTTCTATGCGCCCGGCTTCAATGAAAACCAAAAGAGTCTCATTTAATTGCTGTCAAACGAATTTTTCGTTATTTACGTGGTACTGCTGATCTTGGCTTGTGGTACCCGAAAGAGACAGGTTTTGAGCTGTCTGCATACTCTGATGCGGACCACGCGGGCAACATGATGGATCGGAAGAGCACGTCGGGTCACGTGCAATTCTTGGGCGATAGCTTGGTGAGTTGGGCATCCAAGAAGCAGCAATGCGTCTCTACGTCGACTGCCGAGGCAGAATACATGGCTGTCGCGAGCTGCTGTTCTCAAGTGATTTGGATGCGGACACAACTCAAGGACTACGGCTTCATATACGTCAAGGTTCCCATCTACTGTGACTCGAAGAGCGCAATAGCAATATCCAGCAATCCGATCCAGCATACGAAGACAAAGTGTTGATCCAAACCCTCAGTGATTTGATAATGACCCTCTCTTATATACTTAGTGAAAATTGTAAGTAAACAATATGTATCAGAGTTTCACTATCGCTGATAAGTACTAAGATCTTACAGTAACGCTGATAGGAACTCTAGCTATTTAGATTAAACATTCAGCGAAACTGTTCACCATAATAGTCTGAGTTTGTTCAGTACTTATGGTGATCGCTGTTAAGTTAGTTGTTTACTTATGATCCCTGAAGACAAGTTTCACGTTAAACATAGGTTCTACGCTGAAGTCGAAGATCAAGCTCAAGAACCAGCGACAAGTCTCCTAATGAACTGATGCGGATCAGCGAAGACTCAGATTTGTCCAATCAACGTGAAGTATCAAGTACAAGACTTTAGCTATCGCTGAACTCTATCATTCGCTGATATGAAATGATAGATCGCTGAATCATCGAAAAGATGATCATGAAGTCTTCCGTACAAAGTACTTTTTGTCTCAACCACCCTTGCACGACTCCGTACGATATGTCAGAATAGAACCTCCTTATTGTCTGAATTCGTACAACAAACCTGATACTACACTGTTCAAACATGCGGCTACTTAGGTTGTCAACAAAGGTCAATGACATGCAACCAATCAGCTGCTGCCACGTGTAAAGTGTATACTGCCATGCATTAAATGCATGCAGTATATAAAAAGATGAACTCACTTCATTTTGAAGTAACTTGCTAACTCTGGACAAGTTCATCCTTCTTCTTGAGATAGGTTTTTATTAGTAATCTCCTTCTCCTTCTTTGTGCAAGAAACTTAGTGTTCCAACTTGTTTAGATTTAGGATTTATCCTTAATCTTGTTTCCGCAACAAGCTGTAAATTGTTAATGATTTATCAATAAACAATTTAGAAAAGTAAAATTTGTGTGTTTGTATTCAACCCCCCCTTCTACAAACTTGTATAGCCCTTCGGGACCAACAAGTGGTATCAGAGCTGATTTGTTTAAACTCATAAACAAGATCTAATCTATACTAAGATTTCTCTTCCTTGCTATTTCTGAAAATGGCCACCAACACAAACACAAACTATATAGACAATGGTTCTCTTGCAAAACCCCCTAGATTCTCCAGAGATAATTTTAATCTATGGAAAAATAGGATGACTCTCTTCCTAGAAGGTGTAGACCCTACTATGCCTTATTATCTTGAAAACGGCCCATTCATTCCTGTAAGAATTGATGCCGCAGTACCAGCAACTGAGAATAGACCTGCTATTCCTGAAAGGCTGGTACCCAAAGAAGTTCATACGTGGACTGACGAAGATAAGAAGAAAGTGGCTATCGACACAAAAGCCAGATCCATACTATCCATGGCTCTTCCTGACGAAGTCTACCATTCCGTCATGAACCTGAAATCCTCAAAAGCCATGTGGGACACAATATGTGTTCAGTATGAAGGTACTGCTGAAGTCCAGGATTCTCGAAAGATCAACCTGGTAAGACAGTATGAAAGCTTCATTTGTGGTAAGAATGAGACTCTCTCTGAAGTTCACCAACGTTTTAATTGCTTAATAATAGATCTAAAAACTGTTGGTAAGGAATATTCTAACTTTGAAGTGCTGACAAAGTTTCTAGAGTGTTTACCTGAAAGCTGGGACAGTTATTCTATGTGTCTCAAGCTGTCAAAGGATCTAAGATCAATGACCTTTGCCACCTTATATGGCACAATGCTGAATCATGAGCAATCAAGCCATCTTAAGAAGAATATTGTAAAAGATTCCAAAAGCACCCCTGTTGCTTTAATCTCAGAGGAACCCTCTGCTCAGCGACCCTCGGTCACTATCACTGAGTTAGAGAGTAACTCTGAAAGGTCATCAGATTCTGACTCTTCAGATGATGATGAATCTTTGGCTTTCCTAACTAAAAAGTTCAGGAGATTCGCCAAAAAGAAAATGTTCAGAAAGAACAAACCTCTTTCTATAACTGATAAGCCAAGATCATCAGCTACTGTTCATAAGGCTACTGCTACTTGTTTTAACTGCGAAAAGATTGGACATTTCGCTAACGAGTGCAGGTCTAAGAAAGTATCGAGAAGCTCAGCGTTTCCCAAGAAATCTTTTATTCCCAGAAATAAAGATGACAAATATTCTAAGCTGAGAAAAATATGCAAAGCTGAAAAGCTTCAAGAAGAAAGGCAAAGGCCTGATGGTTTATGATTGGGCTGCTTCAGAAGAAGAAGAATCATCATCTGACTCTGAAGATGATGAAGCCAATCTCTGTCTTATGGCAAAGATTGAGGATTAGGAAGAAAGTTCAGACATTCCCTCTACTTCAACCTCTGTTGGTCCCGAAGGCCTATACAAGTTTGTAGAAGGGGGGGGGGGGGGTTGAATACAAACACACAGATTTTACTTTTCTAAATTGTTTATTGATAAATCATTAACAATTTACAGCTTGTTGCGGAAACAAGATTAAGGATAAACCTAAATCTAAACAAGTTGGAACACTAAGATTTCTTGCACTAAGAGAGATAAGGAAATTACTAATAATAACCTATCTGAGATAAGAGATTTGAACTTGTCCAGAGTTAGCAAGTTACTTCAAAAGAAGTGAGTTCATCTCTTTATATACTGCATGCATTTAATGCAAGTCAGTATATACTTTACACGTGTCATCAGCTGGTTGGTTGCATGTCATTGACTTTTGTTGACAACCTTAGTAGCCGTAAGGATGAACAGTGTAGTATCAGAGTGGTTGTACGATTTCAGATTTTCGGAGGTTCTTTTCTAACATTTCGTACGGAGACGTGCAAGGGTGGTTAAAAAGTACTTTGTACGGAGGACTTCATGATCAGCTTTCGTTGATTCAGCGATTATCATTTTCTATTCAGCGAATGATAAAGTTCAGCGATAGCTGAAGTCTTGTACTTAATACTTCACGTTGAGTGGACAAATCTGAGTCTTCGCTGATCCGCATCAGTTCATTAGGAGACTTGTCGCTGGTTCTTGAGCTTGATCTTCGACTTCAGCGTAGAACCTTTGTTGACGTGAAACTTGTCTTCAGGGATCATAAGTAAACAACTAACTTATCAGCGATCATCATAATGACTGAACAGACTCAGAGCATTAATGGTGAACAGTTTCGCTGAATGTTTAACTTAAAGAGCGAGAGTTCCTATCAGCGGTACTGGAAGATCTTAGTACTTATCAGCGATAGTGAAACTCTGATACATATTGTTTACTTACAATTTTCACTAAGTATAAGAGAGGGTCATTATCAAATCACTGAGGGTTTTGATCAACAATCTCCCCCTATTTGATTATGACATAGCAACAAAGAAAATTGCTATTTAATGAAAACATAAGGATAAAAAGAACTCATAAAATATTTGTCCCTTTTACTGTTTTCTGGGATCTTTTCAGTACTGATGGAGTAAAGTACATTCGCTGAAATCTTTCTTTAAAACTTTGAATCAGGTTACAAAGAGAAATGGAAAGATTACAAGTACGAGCGAAATAAATTACAAATACAAAAGGATAACTGATAAAATAGATGAAAGAGGCGATCCTATCAGCTTACAGAGGTTCTTCCTTAATGAGAAGTTCATCAAGGGTCTTTTCAGTGGGGATCATCCAGTCAGGAACCGTTACACCTCGTTTTCTTTTGTTCAGCACTTCTTCAAAGATCAAGGGTTTTAGGTGTCGTGCCTGAATGTCTTTTCTGAAGTTACACCAGCAGATGAGATCTCTGAGCTGTTCGATTGGAGTGATTGGAAGCTCAGCGATCCGTTGAAAACATTTACGTCCGTCGTAGTCGAGAAAGAATATTCCATAAGGATTACTGATGACTTTACCAGGGACGAAAAGTTCACATGGTGGCAAAGAAATGTCAAGGGCAGATAGATCAGGGTCAGGACCAAGCACTTCAGCGCGAGAGAAACCAATTCCAGTTTCATTTCGTATGACAAGACCTGAGTTTGAATCTTGACGTTTCTTCTTTGGAGATGCCCTTTTTCTTTTCAGCTTAAGATCAGGAAGAGGAGGAATGTCCACACAAGAAGATATCAAGTCGATCTGTCTGTTTATCAGCTTTTCTAAATGATCCTTGTACTTAGATTGTGACGATTGGATAGCTAACCTCATCTCCAGCCATTCAGAGAGACCATACATTTTTACAGTGTCAGCGCGAAAGGCTTCAGATTGGCCATCTTCTCTGAAAAGTTTGATGTCAACAATAGGTACTCCGATAGAGGTTCTTCCAGAGATGAATACCTTGTTGATCTTTGCTGGACGATATCTGAAGTGTATTTTCTCTTTACACCAGATCAGGGTGGTCTGAGAAACTTCAGTTTTCTTTTCCACGATCTTCTGGGCTTCTTCCCAAAGCTTTCGTTGGACTTGAATGGGAACACGTTTCAGCTTGGGGTCTTTGACAGATTCTTGAGTAAGCTTGATGGCGTATTCTCTGTCTTTTTCTTCAGCTTCCTTTCTTTCAGCGATGAGGCGTTCAGCTCTGAGGTGTTCCTTGTATTCAGCTTTTGAGATTCTGAACTTTGGAGGAACTGAAGGAAGTTGATCATGCCTCAGAATGATTCGCTGATCCTCGAATCGCTTTATTATTTCCTCTCTTTTCTTTTGTTCCTCTTCACTTAGCTTTTGAGGAGCTAAGGAAGGTCTGCGTTTGTGAGAGAGAGTCTGTTCTTCAGGTTCATCAGTCTCAGAGATCAAATCCAAGACTGGGATTATTTCTTCAGCGGCAGCTGGTATTTTTGGTGAAGTCGCAGTTGTGGAGCCTTCAGCGATATCCTCAAACAGGGGAGAGGACTAGCTGAAACAGAGCGATCTTACCAGTAAGAACATGGGTAGAAACAGATAGAGAAATTGTTCAAGTGTATAGGCTTGGGTAGAGGAACTGATAGTGTATGATAGAGGAGGGATGGAGTAAGAGATGTTTAGTGTACCTGACAAACCGGCTTTTCAAGCAAGATCGTCAGATTGTCATCTTCAGCGACGCTTTTGCCTTTGCCTTTCTCAGCTCCAGAGGCTGAGGGCTTTGTCTTTGTCCGCTCCCCTGAAGGTTCATTTATCGAGATTCCCTTAAGAGCTTTAATCTTTGGAGCAGGTTTGACGATAAAGAAGTCATCGTCATCTTCATCATCATCATCATCATCATCATTCTTTGGAGAAGAAGATGGTTCATTATTAGGGATGTCAATGGCTTCATCATCTTCTGCTTCAGATTCTTCAGCGTCTTCTTCGAGTTGCTCCCCCTCAGATACAGAGGCGAGCTTCTCGGTTCCCTCAGGGTTTTCATCTCCCTGAGGTCCAGCGGCTGCTTCCGCTTCAATAGTCTTCTCACCCTCTTCAGCGAAGGCGAGGTCTTCGTTCTTCTCTCCCTTGATAGATTCATCATGGGAAAGGTCTTCAGCGCTCTTGGAAGGGTTTTCAGCGCTCTTCTCCCCCTCTTTTTCATGATGACTGGGGGAGGAATGGGTAGATTCAGCAGCATGGGTAGGTTTTCTGTCTTCTTGGCCAGAGAGACCTACGCGAACTTCAATCTTAGCTAATCTGTCTTCAAGGCCAGAAATAGCAGGATTGATCTTCTTCAGCTCTGTGCGATCCGCCGCTGTGAAGTTTTCAGTTTCAGGGATGGGTGCAGGAGCATGATCAGGAGTATTGGCTTTGTTCAGCAGCTGCTCGACCATTGTCTTTATCGAACTAACATCGGTCTTTACAGAGCCTAAGTCAGTTGTCAGAGTTTGGACATTTGTCTTCACATCAGACATATCTCCCTCGAGTGTTCCAACAGATGTCTTCAGCGTTGTTAGTTCGCCGGACATGGAGGAAACTGAGTTTTTGAGTGAGGTGTAGTCTGTGTAGATATCATCGAGCACCTTAGCGAAATCGCTGAGAGTCTTATCAACTTGCTTCAAGTCATCTGTGGAAGCCTTCTTCTCCACCACCGTTGTCAGCGTTATCAAATTTTCTCCAGCGGTGGTTACAGCTGTAGAGTTGTTGGAGAGTGTGGTGGTGAGATCTGTCAACTTTGTTTCCACGGACTTCAGAGAAGCGTTGATGTCTCCCAAATTAGGACCTGTAACACATAAGTACTTGTGAACAAAGGAAAGCTCAGAAGTTTCAGGTTTAGTTACAGTGTATATGGGTTGATTTGTACCTGCAGGAGGATTGATGAACTCGTCAAAGTTGCGGATTCCTGAAAAATGTTCCATATATTCCTCAAAAGTTCGGTGAGGAATGGTGATCTCTGCAGGTCCTGTCTTCATCATTCTTTGAGAAGCGTCAGCGGAGGCTTCTGGAATGATGGCATCTCCAGTATTCTTTGGAGGAGAGTCCAAGTGAGTAGAGGGAGAAGCGAAGGATAAGAATTGGGTTCGGGTACTGAGTTCAGCGTTGGATTCGCTGAAAATCACTTCATCAGTCTTTGGAGAGACTGAAGGAGGTTGGGTAGGTTCCAAGTTTCTAACCTCAGCGTTTAGAGACGCTGAAGCCGGGATTGAAGGGATGGTTTGAATGAGTGTGGCAGAGCGTACCACAGAACTTTCCTTCAGCTCTGCAGAATGAGCTGAGGAGTCTTCAGCAAGAGATTGCTGGGGCTGCTCCTTGGTTTTCTTGATCCTTTTGGAACCAAGTTGGATTGAAGAGTGTTTCCTTTTCTTAGAAGGAGAGGATTGTGTGGCCGGGGTATCAGCGATGGGTATAGTCGCTGAAGGAGCCACAGAAGTCGAAGAAGTAGGGTTGAGAAGAGTGAGAAGGGTAGAAAGACGTACCTCATTTTCGACAGGTTTGAAGTCGAGCACCTTAGGGCCAACCTGAGAGAGTTTCAGGTCACCCTCTTTCGGGTAGCTGTCCTTCAGGCCATATTGAAAGATGGCGCTGATGAATCTTGGGTATGGAACCCATGCAGGTCTGTCAGCGGCAGAGTCTACTCTTTGCAGCAAGTAATCATAAATGAGAGATGCCCAATCAATGTGTAGACCTTTCAGCAGAGCGTATCCCATTGCTTACTGAGGTTGAGCGGCTTGATCAGAGGAGCCGGTCTTGGCAGTCATGCAGCTGATAAGGTGAGCGAAGATGAAGTTCATCTCGCTGGGCATTTTTGATTTCTTCAGCAGGGTCAGCTTCTTCTCAGGCTTCTTGTCTCTGCCAATTTCCCATACATAGCCCATTTCATCAAAAAATGCAATAAGAGCTTCTTTGTCAGCGTGCTTTTTGTGGTCAGGGAATGGAACAAAAGGGTTTTCTTTTGTAGCGATGGGAAAGTTTAGAGCTTTGCGAATGATGGTTGGTGTGATCTTTATTGTGCCATATTCAGTATCGCAGAGGATACAATCAATTGTTTTGGAGGGATCTTTGGCGGATGGTAGCTGAGAGTGTCTGGCAGAGTACCAGAACTGGGATAGCAATAGCTGACTTGCAGGAGGTGTAATTGTCAGGGCTGTTGAAATGCAGCTATTCTTAAGGAAATTTACAGCATCATCCAGATGTGTAACTTGCTTTCGAGGAGGAAACTCGAAAAGCGCAGAGAGGTTGTTTATCTTGGTCCAGTCAAGTTGATCCATAGAAAACTTAACCTGTGGAGCCATGATGATATCCACTTCTTCAGAGTCAGTGGAGAAGTTCTCAGCGGTGGCATGAGTCTTGGAAGTTGCCATTTCTCTGTATTATCAGTTCAACCAAAAATGTTAACAAATAAGAATTATCTTAATGTGGAAAGAAATTTCCATTAAGATGTTTCGAATTTTATTCATTTCAATCAGACAAAAATGTCTTAATGAAGATTAGGGTTTTTCTTGATTTTTGACAGAAAAGTAAAACCCATTGAATCTTGTTATCCAGTTTTCTATGAAGAAATTAGATTCTGGAAACGAATGAAGAACAAGTTTAAGATTTTTGCATTTAAACTTGAAGAACAACCATGAAATGGTTGTGTTCATAAAACCATGAAAGAAATGATTTCATTTTACAAAGTTCTTTTGTTTGATCTTGTTAAAACAATGAGAAGATCGGAAACAAGTTATACGCATTTGGTAATAAATAAGAACATATTAACCTTGATGTTTGATAAAGAAGATGATGAACAGTTCCTGAGGTTTTTGAGAGCACAAATGCAATAGAGGATTCTTTCTTGCGGAGGAAGATTTGATCGCGTAAAAAACAAATATAAACCAAGAGTTTGTTTATATAGAGATTTTAGAAAGAGAAAATCTTTGAGCGGGAAAAGATTTTCATCATGACACGGATACGTGTTTGCATTTGATTGGCGAAAGAACATAACGTGCAAACGTGTGTCAGAAAGAAGAACGTGCTGGGGTTTATCCGTTGCAATGACGTCACAACTGTCCTTTCATATTCTTGGTTGTCTCTGAGGTTTTGAAAAACTCAGGGACTCTTTGAAAACATGAAGCACTGAATAGAAATATCAGTGAAGGTTTTAAGAAATTTCAAAAAGTCGCTATTAAGGAAGAGATATTCAGCGATGAAATTTATTTTGAAATCTTGCATTTACATGCGATATGTCAGAGAGAGAAAACATACCTTGATATCAGCGTATCAAGTTTATTCAGAGAGAAGATGATGAAATGGATTATATAAGTTGATTTTATCCTATCGCTGATCAATGTGAATCGTTGAGGATTTTATCCTTCAAAGTTCAGCATTCCAAGCTCGTTGATGAGAAAGTTGAATCTTGTCTCATCAAGAGGTTTGGTAAACAGATCAGCTAACTGATAATCAGTTGGAATAAAATGAAGTTCTATATCACCATTCATCACATGATCTCTGATAAAATGATATCTGATTTCGATGTGTTTTGTCTTTGAGTGTAGCACTGGGTTGTTGGCTATAGCGATGGCACTTGTGCTGTCGCAATAGATTGGAATTTTGGAGAGCTGAAGATCATAGTCTAGTAGCTGATTTCTCATCTACAAGACCTGAGAGCAGCAGCTTCCAGCGGCTACATATTCAGCTTCAGCTGTGGAAGTGGACACTGAGTTTTGCTTCTTACTTGTCCAACTTACCAGCTTTCCACCCAGGAGCTGACATCCTCCTGTGGTGCTTTTCCTATCCATTTTGCAACCTGCAAAATCACTATCTGAATATGCAGTTAGATCGAATCCTGAGTCTTTGGGATACCAAAGACCTAGATTCGCTGTACCTTTAAGATATCGAAAGATTCGCTTTACAGCTTTCATATGGGATATCTTAGGTTCAGCTTGATATCGTGCGCATAAGCATGTTGCAAACATAATATCGGGTCGGCTAGCTGTAAGGTACAACAGTGAGCCGATCATCCCACGGTACAACGTAACATTGACAGGAACACCCTTTGTGTCCTTATCAAGTGTCGGCGGTGGTGCCATAGGGGTTTTCATAGCTGAACTTTCAGTTAAGTCGAATTTCTTCAGCATATCTTTAACATATTTTCCCTGATTTATAAAAGTTCATTTTTCAGTTTGCTTAATCTGAAGACCAAGGAAATATGTTAGTTCACCCATCATGCTCATTTTATACTCATCTTTCATTCTATCAGCGAAACGAGTACAAAGCTCAGGGTTAGTAGAACCAAATATAATGTCATCAACATATATTTGAACTAGAATGATATGACCTTTCACTTTTCTAAAAAATAGAGTTTTGTCAATCTTACCTCGCTCAAATTTTTCAATATGGAGATAAGTGGAAAGAGTGTCATACCATGCACGTGGAGCTTGCTTCAAGCCATAAAGTGCCTTATCCAGTTTATAAACATAACCTGGATGCTTAGGATCTGAGAATCCTGGAGGTTGTTCCACATAGACTTCTTCATTCAGCTTTCCATTTAGAAACGCTGACTTAACATCCATCTGATGTACTTTGATGTTTTTGTGTACAACATATGCTAAGAATAGACGAATAGATTCAAGTCTTGCTACAGGAGCAAATGTTTCGTCATAATCTATGCCTTCCTCTTGTCTGTATCCCTGAGCAACAAGACGAGCTTTGTTGCAGGTTACAGTACCATGTTCGTCCAACTTGTTTCGATAGACCCATTTAGTGCCTATCACAGTTTTGTCAGTTGGTCTTCGAACAAGTTTCCAAACTTTGTTTCTTTCAAATTCAGTCAGCTCTTCTTGCATGGCGCTGACCCAGTTTGGATCTTTGAGGGCATCATCTACCTTCTTTGGTTCAGTTAGTGAAATAAAATTTACAAATAGACAAATATTACCTGCACTTCATTGAGTCCGAATCCCAGCGTTTGGATCACCAAGAATTTGATCAATTGGGTGATTTATGGTCCATCGCTGAGCCGGAGCGTGAGATGCTGACTCAACTTGATCTTGTGAAGATGAAGCTTCAGCGACGTCGGGAGTATCAGCCAAGAGAGGAATGGATGCAGTTGTCATTATATTCACTGATTGCTGAGAAGTAGATGGAATGTCTGAGACAGTTGGATCAACTGCAGGTATAGTGTTTATAGGAACAGCTGAGACCCATGATGTTTCAGCTTCACTATTCTGCATGTTTGGAATGATAGTGGGACTATCATCTTCTACTGGATGAGCATGAGGAGTGGGAATATCTTCTGAATCACCAAGATGAGAAAACATCCATTGATTCAGTTCTTCTGTATCAGCATTCGGTTTAGAGTTCGCTGAACGGGATTCGTCAAACGTGACGTGAATAGTTTCTTCTACAGTTTGTCTTCTTCGATTGAAGACTCTGAAGGCTTTGGAAACTGAGGAGTATCCAAGAAAGATTTCATCATCAGCCTTAGGATAAAAAATTCCAAGAGCATCTCTATTGTTCAGTATAAAACACTGACAACCAAAGATGTGAAGAAAGCTGATTGAGGGCTTTCTCCCATGAAAAAGTTCATAGGTTGTTTTATTGAATCTTTTGACTATCAGCGACCTGTTTTGCGTAAAACAAGCAGTGTTGACAGCTTCTGCCCAAAACTGAGTAGGCAGGTGAGAATCGCTGAGCATTGAACGTGCAGCTTCAATAATTGTTCTATTTCTTCTTTCAGCGACTCCATTTTGTTGCGGTGTTCTCACTGGCGAAACGTTGTGAGAAATACCCTTACTCTCAAAGAAGGAATCAAGAGAACTGTTTTTGAATTCAGTCCCATGATCACTCCTTATTGAGCGAACGGTCAGATTGTTCAGGGTTTCCATCTTCCGAACAAAGGTGATGAGTTCTTCAGGGGTGTCACTCTTAGAACGGAGAAACATTACCCAAGTGAAGCGAGAGAATTCATCAACTATGACCAGCGTATATTTCTTTCCAGCGATGGATTGTTTGTTAACAGGGCCAAACAAATCCATATGGAGTAGTTGTTGAGGAGATGACACTAAAGAAACTTGCTTTGATTTAAAGCTTGCTTTGTTCTGCTTCCCTTTTTCACACGCTGAACATAAGGACTCTTTGGCGTATGAATGCTGAGGTAGACCAGTGACTAACTCTTTTGACGAAAGAGTGTTCAGTGTCTTGAAATTTAGATGAGAGAGCCTCTTATGCCATAGCCAGTTGACATCAGATGAGGCCTTTGAGAAGAAACAGGAGTTCTCAGTGGTTGTTGAGTCTATGTTTATTACATAAACATTTTCCAAACGATAACCGCTGAGAGCTATCTTCTCATTTTTGTCAGAGACAAAGCAGGATTCCTTAGTAAAAATTACTTTGTTATCCATGTCGCAAAGCTGACTGATGCTTAGAAGATTATGCTTCAGCCCTTCAACATATGCGACTCTTCTGAAGGAGGTTGTACCATTTGAAAGTACACCATACCCTCGGGTATGTCCTTTTCCATTTCCACCGAAAGTCACAGAGGGACCTTTCTCTTCCTTGTATTCAGCGAGCAGGCTTTTCTTACCAGTCATGTGTCTAGAGCTTCCGCTATCGAGATACCAGATACCTTTCTTAACCTGCAATACAAAGGAAGATTAGTTTTTCTTAGGTACCCACTTAACCATGTATACACGTTTGTCAGTGGAAGTAGTTGGAATGGAAGGTTTAGCAGTCTTCGCAGCATTTGAAGATTCAGCTTTGTCTTTCTTCACTTTGGTTAATTTCTTAACCTTAGTGGTAGAATTCACCTTGACCTGATTTGTACCAGGGTTGGTCTTCTTTGCCTTGGGGGCAATCTTCACCTTAGCTATCTTTTCAGCTTTGGTGGCTGTGGGGCACTTACTAGCAATATGATCAGTGAGTCCACAGTGATAACATTTCCTATAGCTAAAAGTAGTTCTAGGACCATTTGAATGCTGAGCTTTTAATTTTGAATTGGAAGTGCCAGCACCAAGTAAACTATTGGCTTTAGAAATGGGACGAACATTCAGTTCTTCAGATTTCTTACCAAGGACATCCACTCTGAGTTTAGGAGTAGATCGCTGAATAGATCCAGAGATCAGCTTCCTTGATCCAGAGGGATGTGTCACTGAAGCTTTAGAAGCATTCAGCTTTGGTACTAAAGTGCCCTTCTGAGGATTTTGATAAATAACGATTCCTTTACCTTTGTCATTAGAGACAGAGGTAGATTTTGAATAAACCATTTTCTCCTTTCCTTTTGAGGAGGTAGGAGTTTCCTCAGGGATTGGTGTAATGGACGAGGAGCACTGAGAAGACGAAGTATCAGCGACTGAGGATACGAACATTCCAAATTTAAGCATTGAACGCTCAGTGGCTGGTTTTGAAGTTTCATATTTGTAACCCAAACCACGTTTATCACTCAGTGGAATTTGAGACTTTATTATCTCAGTGATCTTTGTTGAGGAATTACACCATCCTTCAACAGTAGCTTTTTCAGCTTTTAATGCAGCGATAGCTTCTGCTCGTTCGATTTTGACTAGCTGATTTAAATATACTTGATCTTTAAAATCTTCTTCAATTTTAGAAAGCTTTTCTATTTGAAGATGCAGTTTTTAAGCTTTTCAGCGAGATCAAGGTTTTGGTTTTCAACCACAGTTTTGCCGTTCATGGCTTCGTATAAACTTCTAGTCAAGAGATCGATCTTACGGAGACTATCAGCTTCATCAATATTTGCAATATTGGTAAAGAAAGAAGGTGATACTTGAATAGCAGAGGTTGAAGTGGAGGGAATGTCTGAACTTTCTTCCTCTTCTTCAATCTTGGCCATGAGACATTGATTTGCTTCATCATCTTCAGAATCAGATGATGATGCTTCTTCATCAGAAGCAACCCAATCATAGTCAGCCATCAGGCCTTTGCCTTTCTTCTTAAAGCTTTTCAGCTTAGCATATTTTTCTTTCAGCTTTGAGTATTTGTCATCTTTATTCCTTGGAACAAAGGATTTCTTTGTAAAAGCTGAGGGTCTAGAAACTTTCTTAGACCTGCACTCGTTAGCAAAATGTCCTATCTTTTCGCAGTTAAAACAAGTAGCAGTAGCCTTATCAATAAAAACTGATGATTTAGGCTTGTCAGTTATGGAAAGAGGTTTGTTCCTTCTAAACATTTTCTTCTTGGCAAATCTCCTGAACTTCTTAGTTAGGAGAGCCAAAGATTCATCATCTGAAAAATAAGAATCTGATGAACTTTCAGAGTTACTTTCTAACTCAGTGATAGTGACCGAGGGTCGCTGAGTAGAAGGTTCCTCTGAGATTAAAGCAACAGGGGTGCTTTTGGAATCTTTAACAAGATTCTTCTTAAGATGGCTCGATTGCTCATGATTCAGCAACGTGCCATATAAGGTTGAAAGGGTCATTGATTTTAGATCCTTTGATAGCTTGAGAAACATGGAATAATTGTCCCAGCTTTCAGGTAAACATTCTAGAAACTTTGTCAGCACTTCAAAGTTAGAATATTCCTTACCAACAGTTCTCAGATCTATAATTAAACAATTAAAACGTTGGTGAACTTCAGAGAGAGTTTCATTCTTACCAGAAATGAAGCTTTCATATTGTCTTACCAGGTTGATCTTTCTTGAGTCCTGGACTTCAGACGTTCCTTCATACTGAACACATATTGTGTCCCACATGGCTTTTGATGTTTTCAGATTCATGACGGAATGGTAGACTTCGTCAGGAAGAGCCATGGATAGTATGGATCTGGCTTTTGTATCTATAGCCACTTTCTTCTTATCTTCGTCAGTCCATTGATGGATTTCTTTAGGTACCAGTCTTTCTGGAATAGCAGGTCTATTCTCAGCGCCTGGAACTGCAGCATCAATTCTTACAGGGATGAATGGACCATTCTCAAGATAGTAAGGCATAGTAGGGTCTACACCTTCTAAGAAGAGTGTCATCCTATTTTTCCATAAGTTGAAGTTATCTCTGGAAAATCTAGGGGGTTTTGCAAGAGAACCATTGTCTATATAATTTGTGTTTGTATTGGTGGCCATTTTCAGATAATAGCAAGGAAGAGAAATATCTTAGATTAGATCTTGTTTATGAGTTTAAACAAATCCGCTCTGATACCACTTGTTGGTCCCGAAGGCCTATACAAGTTTGTAGAAGGGGGGGGGGGGGGGGTTGAATACAAACACACAGATTTTACTTTTCTAAATTGTTTATTGATAAATCATTAACAATTTACAGCTTGTTGCGGAAACAAGATTAAGGATAAACCTAAATCTAAACAAGTTGGAACACTAAGATTTCTTGCACTAAGAGAGATAAGGAAATTACTAATAATAACCTATCTGAGATAAGAGATTTGAACTTGTCCAGAGTTAGTAAGTTACTTCAAAAGAAGTGAGTTCATCTCTTTATATACTGCATGCATTTATTGCAAGTCAGTATATACTTTACACGTGTCATCAGCTGGTTGGTTGCATGTCATTGACTTTTGTTGACAACCTTAGTAGCCGTAAGGATGAACAGTGTAGTATCAGAGTGGTTGTACGATTTCAGATTTTCGGAGGTTCTTTTCTGACATTTCGTACGGAGACGTGCAAGGGTGGTTAAAAAGTACTTTGTACGGAGGACTTCATGATCAGCTTTCGTTGATTCAACGATTATCATTTTCTATTCAGCGAATGATAAAGTTCAGCGATAGCTGAAGTCTTGTACTTGATACTTCACGTTGAGTGGACAAATCTGAGTCTTCGCTGATCCGCATCAGTTCATTAGGAGACTTGTCGCTGGTTCTTGAGCTTGATCTTCGACTTCAGCGTAGAACCTTTGTTGACGTGAAACTTGTTTTCAGGGATCATAAGTAAACAACTAACTTATCAACGATCATCATAATGACAACAGACTCAGAGCATTAATGGTGAACAGTTTCGCTGAATGTTTAACTTAAAGAGCGAGAGTTCCTATCAGCGGTACTGGAAGATCTTAGTACTTATCAGCGATAGTGAAACTCTGATACATATTGTTTACTTACAATTTTCACTAAGTATAAGAGAGGGTCATTATCAAATCACTGAGGGTTTTGATCAACAACCTCTGCTATTCAGGTATCACCTTCCTTCTTTACAAATATTGCAAATATTGATGAAGCTGATAGTCTCCGCAAAATCGATCTCTTGACTAGAAGCTTATATGAAGCCATGAATGGCAAAACTATAGTTGTAAACCAAAACCTTGATCTCGCTGAACAGCTTAAAAACTATCACCTTCAAATAGAAAAGCTTTCTAAAATTGAAGAAGATTTTAAAGATCAAGTGCATTTAAATCAGCTAGTCAAAATCGAACGAGCAGAAGCTATCGCTGCTTTGAAAGCTGAAAAGGCTACTGTTGAAGGATGGTGTAACTCTTCAACAAAGATCACTGAGATAATTAAGTCTCAGATACCCCTGAGTGATAAACGTGGTCTTGGTTACAAATATGAAACTCAAGAACCAACCACTGATCGTTCCATGCTCTTATTTGGAACTTTCGTATCCTCAGTCGCTGACACTTCATCTTCTCAGTGTTCGTCCTCTAGACCTCCTATCCCTGAGGAAATCTCTGCCTCTTCAAAAGGTAAAGAGAAAATGGTTTATCCAAAACCAACCTCTGTCTTTAAAGATAAAGGTAAAGGATTACGTTGAACCAAAATCCTCAGAAGGGTACTTTAGTACCAAAGCTAAATGCTTCTAAAGCTTTAGTGATTTATTCCTCTGGATCAAGGAATCAGATCTCTGGATCTACTCAGCGTGGGTCTATTCAGCGATCTACTCCTAGACTCAGAGTGGATGTCCTTGGTAAGAAATCTGAAGAACCAAGTGTTCCTCCAATTTCTAAAGCCAAAAGCTTATTTGGTGCTGGTCCTTCTAATTCAAAATCTAAAGCTCAGCATTCAAATAGTCCTATAATTATTTTTAGTTATAGGAAATGTTATCACTGTGGACTCACTGATCATATTGCTAGTAAGTGCCCCACAACCACCAAAGCTGATAAGATAGCTAAGGTGAAGATTGCCCCCAAGGCATAGAAGACCACTGAGGTTAAGAAATAAACCAAAGTGAAGACTGACAAAGCTGAATCTTCAAATGCTGCGAAGATTGCTGAACCTTCCATTCCAACTACTTCCACTGACAAACGTGTACACATGGTTAAGTGGGTTCCCAAGAAAAACTGATCTTCCTTTATGGTGCAGGTTAAGAAGGGTATCTGGTATCTCGATAGCGGATGCTCTAGACACATGACTGGTAAGAAAAGCCTGCTCGCTGAATACAAGGAAGAGAAGGGTCTCTCTGTGACTTTCGGTGGAAATGGAAAAGGACATAACCGAGGGTTTGGTGTACTCTCAAATGGTACAACCACCTTCAGAAGAGTCGCATATGTTGAAGGGCTGAAGCATAATCTCTTAAGCATCAGTCAGCTTTGTGACAAGGATAACAAGGTAATCTTTACCAAGGAATCCTGCTTTGTCACTGACAAAAAAGAGAAGATAGCTCTCAGCGGTTATCGTTTGGAAAATGTTTATGTAATAAACATGGACTCAACAACCACTGAGAACTCCTGTTTCTTCTCAAAAGCCTCATCTGATGTCAACTGGCTATGGTATAAGAGGCTCTCTCATCTGAATTTCAAGACACTGAACACTCTTTCTTCAAAAGAGTTAGTTACTGGTCTACCTCAGCACTCATACGCCAAAGAGTCTTTATGTTCAGCGTGTGAGAAAGGGAAGCAGACCAAAGCAAGCTTTAAGTCAAAGCAAGTCTCCTCAGTGTCGTCTCCTCTACAACTACTCCATATGGATTTGTTTGGCCCTGTTAACAAACAATCCATCGCTGGAAAGAAATATACACTGGTCATAGTTGATGAATTCTCTCGTTACACATGGGTTATGTTTCTCCGTTCCAAGAGTGACACTCCTGAAGAACTCATCACCTTTGTTTGGAAGATGGAAACCCTGAACAATTTGACCGTTCGCTCAATAAGGAGTGATCATGGGACTGAATTCAAAAACAGTTCTCTTGATTCCTTCCTTGAGAGCAAGGGTATTTCTCACAATTTTTCCTCAGTGAGAACACCACAACAAAATGGAGTCGCTGAAAGAAGAAATAGAACAATTATTGAAGCTGCACGTTCAATGCTCAGCGATTCTCACCTGCCTACTCAGTTTTGGGCAGAAGCTGTCAACACTGCTTGTTTTACGCAAAACAGGTCACTAATAGTCAAAAGATTCAATAAAACATCCTATGAACTCTTTCATGGGAGAAAGCCTTCAATCAGCTTTCTTCACATCTTTGGATGTCAGTGTTTCATACTGAACAACAGAGATGCCCTTGGAAAGTTTGATCCTAAGGCTGATGATGGAATCTTTCTTGGATACTCCTCAGTTTCCAAAGCCTTCAGAGTCTTTAATCGAAGAAGACAAACTGTTGAAGAAACAATTCACGTCACGTTTGACGAGTCCCGTTCAGCGAAATCTAAACCGTCCGCTGATACTGAAGAACTGAATCAATGGATGTTTTCTCATCTTGGTGATTCAGAAGACATTCCCACTCCTCGTGCTCACACAGTTGAAGATGATGGTCCAACTATCATTCCAAATATGCAGAATAGTGAAGCTAAAACATCATGGGTCTCAGCTGTTCCTATAAACACTATACCTGCTTCTGAACCCAATGTCTCAGACATTCCATCTACTTCTCAGCAATCAGTGAATATAATGACAAGTGCATCAATTCCTCTCTTGGCTGATACTCCAGACGTCGCGGAAGCCTCATCTTCAGCTCCTCCAGTTCAGGATGAGTCAGCGTCTCACGCTCCGGCTCAGCGATGGACTGTAAATCACCCAATTGATCAAATTCTTGGTGATCCAA
This sequence comes from Saussurea involucrata, assembly GCA_033807775.1. Taxonomy (NCBI): domain Eukaryota; kingdom Viridiplantae; phylum Streptophyta; class Magnoliopsida; order Asterales; family Asteraceae; genus Saussurea; species Saussurea involucrata. The sequence goes on along the minus strand of CM066313.1, from coordinate 77,746,336 downwards.
ACGCTGGTGTTCAGACTCGATGAAGTGCAGGTAATATATGTTTATTTGTTAACTTTATTTCTCTAACTGAACCAAAGAAAGTAGATGATGCCCTCAAAGATCCAAACTGGGTCAGCGCCATGCAAGAAGAGCTGACTGAATTCGAAAGAAACAAAGTTTGGAAACTTGTTCGAAGACCAACTGAAAAAACAATGATAGGCACTAAATGGGTCTATCGAAACAAGTTGGACGAACATGGAATTGTTACCCGCAACAAAGCTCGTCTTGTTGCTCAGGGATACAGACAAGAGGAAGGCATAGATTATGACGAAACATTTGCTCTAGTAGCAAGATTAGAATCTATTCGTCTATTCTTAACATATGCTGTACACAAAGACTTCAAAGTATATCAGATGGATGTTAAGTCAGCGTTTCTAAATGTAAAGCTAAATGAAGAAGTCTATGTGGAACAACCTCCAGGATTCTCAGATCCTAAGCATCCAAGTTATGTTTATAAACTGGATAAGGCACTTTATGGCTTAAAGCAAGCTCCACGTGCATGGTATGACACTCTTTCTACTTATCTCCATATTGAAAAATTTGAGCGAGGCAAAATAGACAAAACTCTATTTTTCAGGAAAGTAAAAGGTCATATCATTCTTGTTCAAATATATGTTGATGACATTATATTTGGTTCTACTAACCCTGATCTCTGTACTCGTTTCGCTGATAGAATGAAAGATGAGTATAAAATGAGCATGATGGGTGAACTAACATATTTCCTTGGTCTACAGATAAAACAAAATGAAAAAGGAACTTTCATTAATCAGGTAAAGTATGTTAAAGATATGCTGAAGAAATTCGACTTAACTGAAAGTTCAGCTATGAAAACCCCTATGGCACCACCACTGTCACTTGATAATGACACTAAGGGTGTTCCTGTCAATGTCACGCTGTACCGTGGGATGATCGGCTCTCTTTTGTATCTTACAGCTAGCCGACCCGATATTATGTATGCAACATGCTTGTGTGCACGATATCAAGCTGAACCTAAGATATCTCATATGAAAGCTGTAAAGCGAATTTTTCGATATCTTAAGGGTACATCGAATCTAGGTCTTTGGTATCCCAAAGATTCAGGATTCGATCTAATCGCCTATTCAGATAGTGATTTTGCAGGTTGCAAAATGGATAGGAAAAGCACCACAAGAGGATGTCAGCTCCTGGGTGGTAAGCTGGTGAGTTGGACAAGTAAAAAGCAAAACTCAGTGTCCACTTCCACAGCTGAAGCTGAGTATGTAGCTGCTGGAAGCTGTTGTTCTCAGGTCTTGTGGATGAGATATCAACTACTGGACTATGACCTTCAGCTCTCAAATATTCCAATCTATTGCGACAGCACAAGTGCCATCGCTATAGCAAATAATCCAGTGCTACACTCAAAGACAAAACACATTGAAATCAGGTATCATTTTATCAGAGATCATGTGATGAATGGTGATATAGAACTTCATTTTATCCCAACTGATTATCAGTTAGCTGATCTGTTCACCAAACCTCTTGATGAGACAAGGTTCAACTTTCTCATCAGCGAGCTTGGAATGCTGAACTATGAGGAATAAAATCTTCAGCGATTCACGTGTGATCAGCAATAGGATAAAACCAACATGTATAACCCATTCTATCATCTTCTCTCTGAATAAACTTGATTCGCTGATATCAAGGTATGTTTCTCTCTCACTGACAATCGCATGAAAATGCAAGATTTCAAAATAATTTACATCGCTGAATATCTCTTCCTTATCAGCGATACTTTGAAATTTCTAAAACCACCACTGATATTTCCATTCAGTGCTTCATGTTTTCAAATGTGTCCCTGAGTTTTCAAAACCTCAGAGACAACCAAGAATATGAAAGGATAGTTGTGACGTCATTACAACGGATAAACCTCGGCACGTTCTTCTTTCTGACACGTTTGCACGTTTTCGTTTACTCGCCAATCAAATGCAAACACGTGTCCGTGTCATGATGAAAATCTTTTCCCGCTCAAAGATTTTCTCTCTCTCTAATCTGTCTATATAAACAATTTCTTGGTTTATATTTTCTTTTTACGCGAACTTCTCCTCCAAGCAAAGAATGAATTCACTGTTGCATTTTGCTCTCGATTTTTCAAGAACAACTGTTCATCTTCTTCAAACTTCTAAGGTTAATATGTTCTTATTATTTATTCAATGCAAATAACTTGTTTCTGATCTTCTCTTTGTGTTAACGAGATCAAACAAAAGAATTTCTTAAAAATAAAATCATCTTCTTTCATGGTTTTATGAACACAACCATTTCATGGTTGTTCTTCAAGTTTAAATGCAAAAATCTTAAACTTGTTCTTCATTCGTTTTTCCAGAATCCCCTTCGTCGAAGGAAACCGGACAACAAGATTTTTATTGGGTTTAAAATTTCATCTTTTTAAAACAAAAACCCTAATCTTCATTAAGACACTTTGTCTGAATGAAATGGACAAAATTCGAACCATCTTATTGGAAAATCTTTCCACATTAAGATTATTCTTATTTGTTAATCTTTGGTTGAACTGATAATACAGAAAATGGCATCTTCTGACATTCCCAAGATCACCAACGCTGAGAACACTGCTACTGACACTGCTGAGAAAGTGGAAATCCTCAAGGCTCCTCAGGTCAAGTTCTCTCTTGACAAACTGGATTGGACAAAGGTGAACAACCTTTATGCGCTTCTTGAGTTTCCTCCTCGAAAGCAAGTCACACATCTCGCTGACGCTGTGAACTTCCTCAAGAACTGCCCCATCTCCACAGCCCTGACCATAACTCCTCCTGCAAATCAGCTTTTGCTATCTCAATTCTGGTACTCTGCCAGACATTCTCAGTTACCATCAGCCAAAGATCCCTCAAAAACCATCGACTGCATCTTCTGCGACACTGACTTTGGCACAATGAAGATTACACCTACCATCATTCGCAAAGCCCTCAGCCTTCCCATCGCTACCAAGGAAAAACCCTTTGTTCCCCTCCCTGACCACAAGAAGAACTCAGACAGGGAAGCCATCATTGCATTCTTCGACGCAATGGGCTATGTATGGGAAACAAGCAGGGATAAGAAGCCTGAGAAGAAGCTGACGCTGATAAAGAAGTCAAAAATGCCCAGCGAGATGAATTTCATCTTCGCCCATTTGATCAGCTGCATGACAGCCAAGACCGGCTCCTCAGATCAAGCTGCCCAACCTCAGCAAGCAATGGGATTAGCATTGCTGAAAGGTCTACACATCGACTGGGTATCAATTATTTATGATGACCTAGTACTATGAGTGGATTCCATCGCTGACAGATCTCCATGGGTTCCATACCCTCGGTTCATCAGTGCCGTTTTCCAGAAAGGCCTAAAGGACAACTACCCAACAGAGGGTGACCTGAAACTCTCTCAGGTTGGCCCTAATGTAATAACCAGGTATTTAATCTAATTTAAAGTTGAAAATTTTATAAGATTTTATGTTAGTGTTTTATGAAGTTAGAAGTTAAGGGGTAAGTTTAATTTTTTATTTGGAAGTTTGGGGGTAAATATTGCCAAATAGAATAAGTTGGAGGTTTGTTTGGTATGTTTGCCAAACCTCATATCCACCACCGCCACACCACCTCAAGAGGAGGAGGTGTCCTCTTTTAAGATACTTAGAAAAATTACTAGTGTGTATGTGTGTGTTACGTGAAGAGAAGGGAGAAAAGAGAGAAATCAAAGAAAGTTAAGAAGGAGAAGAAATCAGAAGAATCTGCAGCAAGGTTTAGGAAATTATCCAAGAGAAACCAAGGTATTAATCCATACAATCTTTACTTTTATGTATAGGAAGTTTTTACATGAGTTTTGAAGTGGGTTTTGATGATTTATGGATGTTTTGGGAAATCCAAGCTTAAGGTTAGGTTATGTTCATAGTCTTAAACATATCTGCACCTTTACAGCAACATGCATAGCATAAAAGTACGATTTCTGAGTTTTTAGGATGAACAGTGAACTGAGACATTCAACGAAGTCGCAATGGTTGATTGCGATATTCAGCGAAGTCGCAATGGTTGATTGCGATATTCAACGAAGTCGCAATGGTTGATTGCGATTTGGCTTTGAAGTCGCAATGGTCGATTGCGACTTGGTTTGGAATCGCAGTAGTTGATTGCGACTTGGGGTTGGAATCACAATAGTGGGTTGCGACTTGGGGGTGAAGTCGCAGTAGTTGATTGCGACTTAGCACTATGTGTAATACCCCGGGTAAGTCCGTTAGATAATTTACCTATCCATCAGCCTTATTTAACTCTATGAAGAAAGTTAGAACAAGTTTGGATAAAATCTTGGGTTAAAAGGGTATGTTAGCCTTTAGTTAATAATTGAGGGTTCCATTGGTAAATTAGGTTAAGATATTATCAATTCTAGGTATCAGATTATCATTATCCAGAAATAGAAAGAGTGTGTGTGTGCGGGAGTCCTGAAGGCGAAAGGGGAAACGTACGGCTATCGCATCAATCGTTTGGGTTAGAAGCATTTTGGAGGTAAGTTCCTTTACATTTTGTGGTTATAATCAGTAGTATTACACTTCTAACGGATTAGAATGTTTAAATTGAAGTTATATAGGTTTAATTTGAATCTGGGTATTTTGGGAAACCGACTGTGTTCTTGAGACTCCCGGTAGTATCAACTCCCGGTGATGTCAACTTCCGGTGGAGTCCCGGTAATATGGACTCCCGGTAGTGTGAATTCCCGGTAGAGTTGACTCACGGTATATCAGACTTCCGGTAGTGTAGACTTCCGGTAGTGGGAACTCCCGGTATAGGAACTCCCAGTACTCTGGGAAATCCCGGTAGTGTTGTCTCCCGGTACTTTGGGAAGTCCCGGTAGTGTAGTCTCCCGGTACTCTGGATAGTCCCGGTACGTGGTTATGTTTTGTTGTCACGTCAGAAGGGAAAGAGTATAAGTGAAACATTGGAGGACCGGAACTTAGTAGGCTTTATGTGTTTGACTAGTAAAGCGATATATGTATCTTAATTGGTTTCAGATTCTGTGGAATCAAGGTGAAGGATAGGATCTTTTTTGAAAGAAGCTTGCAAGTGTTTTTGGATAAGCGATCGAGGTGAGTTTTACTTTAAAACGTTTTCAACTGGAATACATATATGTGTTTATATATGTATGTGAGTATGTGTTAAATATATATATGTGTTTATATATATGAAACGGATAAGTGTCAAGGTGATTATATGTTTATGTTAAAAGGATATATGTATATATATATATATATATGGTTGGAAAAATGATGAAAGGTTTATAAATGACAATATGATATATATTGTATTTATATGGCACGAAACGAGTATAGGTGAGCCGAATTATTATTCGGCGGGGCTGTATGGAAATACAGCGGGGCTGCATGAAATTGCAGTGGAGCTGTAGGTAATTGCAGCGGGGCTGTATGTAATCACAGTGGAGTCGACTGTATTGTACAGTGACGATGATTAGTTGGCTTGCTACCAACTAATGTGGCCAGGGGAATGAAGATGAGATGAGGAGAGATACGCGGTGCTCGAATCCTAATGTGGTATTTATATACGTGTGGTATACGCGTGCTTATACGAAAGGTTTTACGTAAACTATTTTGATACAAAGTATTATGTGAAAAGAGTTTTATATTGATTTTGGAAAAGACCAGGATTAACTCACTAGACCCGTTTGGTCTAACCCTCATTTTGTTTTCAAAAATATGTTTTCCAGGTCGAGGCATTGATAGCGGCAAAGGAAAGAATAAGGTGTAGACTGCTTTCGTGGACCGATGATGATTAGGAAGATGTTATGTATTTTGTAGTTACGAAACAAAAAGGACCGTACTTGGTTTATTATGTAACTTTTATTGTAATTCCATGATATGTATGCATGTTATGTTAATTGTTGTATGATATGGGTAACCGGGTTGTTACAAATGGTATCAGAGCCCTAGTTTAAGGGATTTAGGTATTTGTACCCGTACCTAGACTTAAACTGCATGTGAAGTAGGATGTCCTTGATATATTAGAACCTTGGAATGCTAAGTATAAAAGGTAGAAGGAACATCATGTAAGGTAATTTCAGATTACACCTGGCCAGTGTAATTGTGATCTTACAGGTACATGTTTGAACTGGAATACCTTGTTATATGGGGTATGTGCTTATGTGTATGTTAACCTTGTTTAAATCTACAGAATGGCAAGCGGAACACGAAATTCGAATCGAGGAGGAGGAAGAAATCCGAATAGAACTAATCCGCCAATAGGAACAGGGGACAGGGGAGGTAGAACTGGGGGCAGAGTCGGAGGTAGAACTGGGGGTAGGATTGGAGGCCGAACTGGAGGCAGAACTCAGCAACAAGATACATAGTTCGTTACGAGAGGTGATTTAATGGCAGAGATGGGAAGGCTACAAGCCAGTATTCAGGCAATGTTTGATCAGAGTCGTCACGGTGAAGCTGAAACACCGGATACTGAAACGGAAGCTGAAATGCCAATTACACCAACTGTTGTACAGGTGCCAAGGAGGTGCGACTACAAAATGTTCTTAAGCTGTAGACCTCCGACCTACTCTGGAGACAGGGATCCCGTGAATGCGATGAAATGGTTGAAGGAGATAGAAGCTATCTTTAAGACGAGCAAGTGCGCCGAAGAAGATAAAGTATTATATGGAGCAGCAATGTTAAAGGGGGATGCATTATACTGGTGGGAAGCTCATATTCATTCTGAAGGAGCTGATATTTACTCCACTTTCTCTTGGAAGGAATTCGTTATAGCATTTAAGAAACAGTTTTGTTCCCAAGCCGCAGTTAAACAATTGGAAGGAGAGTTTATGAATTTGAGGCAAGGAAATTTATCAGTTAGGGACTATACTGCCCGTTTTCTGGAAAAGTCACGTTTCGCAGAATACTATGTGGCCACAGAGGCAATGAAGACAGAAAGGTTTATTTTCGGGTTAAATTCGGAAGTCAGAAAGTTAGTGACTGCAACAGGACCTGATAACTTCTCAGCCGCAGTAAATGCCGCGGAAAATGTAGAACGAGATATTAAGAGAGATGCAAATGATAAGAGTGCTGGGAAAAGAAAATCGGAAGAGATGACACATGATTCAACGGAGTACGAAATTCAGAGGTTCGATAGTCGCCTACCTTTTAGACCAAATGAAAAAATATGTCCAAAATGCAACCGCGTACATCAAGGAAATTGTTATGTTGATCCTAGAAGTTGTTACAAGTGTGGAAGGGCTGGACACGTCGCTAAGAATTATCGCGCAAATCGATTTTGTTTCGTTTGCAATTCCCCTGATCATATTCAGTCAGACTGTCCACAATGGAAGGTACGACAGGGTAGTACGGCGGGGAAACCAATAAGTGTCAGAACGGGAGAGATACAAGGGTCTGAAGAACCGAAAGCAAAGGGACGAGTATTCCAAATGACAACACAAGATGAGGAGGAAATTCCGGATGAGGATACAAGTACATTTCTAATAAACTCTATACGTGCTAAGGTGTTATCTGACTTCAGTACGAAGTGGTTCTTGGTATTTCTGTGCTTATATTGCTGATCTGTGTTAGAGACATAGGTGGGTGTGGAGTGGCTATTTAGTTAGTTTCTATGGTTTTGATTGAGTTCGAGGTAGTAGTGATAAGTATTCGTATCTTTTCGCTTAACCGAATTCCGGGACGGAATTATTTTAAGGGGGAGATGATGTAATACCCCGGGTAAGTCCGTTAGATAATTTACCTATCCGTCAGCCTTATTTAACTCTATGAAGAAAGTTAGAACAAGTTTGGATAAAATCTTGGGTTAAAAGGGTATGTTAGCCTTTAGTTAATAATTGTGGGTTCCATTGGTAAATTAGGTTAAGATATTATCAATTCTAGGTATCAGATTATCATTATCCAGAAATAGAAAGTGTGTGTGTGTGTGCGGGAGTCCTGAAGGCGAAAGGGGAAACGTACGGCTATCGCATCAATCGTTTGGGTTAGAAGCATTTTGGAGGTAAGTTCCTTTACATTTTGTGGTTATAATCAGTAGTATTAGACTTCTAACGGATTAGAATGTTTAAATTGAAGTTATATAGGTTTAATTTGAATCTGGGTATTTTGGGAAACCGACTGTGTTCTTGAGACTCCCGGTAGTATCAACTCCCGGTGATGTCAACTTCCGGTGGAGTCCCGGTAATATGGACTCCCGGTAGTGTGAATTCTCGGTAGAGTTGACTCCCGGTATATCAGACTTCCGGTAGTGTAGACTTCCGGTAGTGGGAACTCCCGGTATAGGAACTCCCGGTACTCTGGGAAATCCCGGTAGTGTTGTCTCCCGGTACTTTGGGAAGTCCCGGTAGTGTAGTCTCCCGGTACTCTGGATTGTCCCGGTACGTGGTTATGTTTTGTTGTCACGTCAGAAGGGAAAGAGTATAAGTGAAACATTGGAGGACCGGAACTTAGTAGGCTTTATGTGTTTGACTAGTAAAGCGATATATGTATCTTAATTGGTTTCAGATTCTGTGGAGTCAAGGTGAAGGATAGGATCTTTTTTGAAAGAAGCTTGCAAGTGTTTTTGGATAAGCGATCGAGGTGAGTTTTACTTTAAAACGTTTTCAACTGGAATACATATATGTGTTTATATATGTATGTGAGTATGTGTGAAATATATATGTGTTTATATATATGAAACGGATAAGTGTCAAGGTGATTATATGTTTATGTTAAAAGGATATATGTATATATATATATGGTTGGAAAAATGATGAAAGGTTTATAAATGACAATATGATATATATTGTATTTATATGGCACGAAACGAGTATAGGTGAGCCGAATTATTATTCGGCGGGGCTGTATGGAAATACAGCGGGGCTGCATGAAATTGCAGTGGAGCTGTAGGTAATTGCAGCGGGGCTGTATGTAATCACAGTGGAGTCGACTGTATTGTACAGTGACGATGATTAGTTGGCTTGCTACCAACTAATGTGGCCAGGGGAATGAAGATGAGATGAGGAGAGATACGCGGTGCTCGAATCCTAATGTGGTATTTATATACGTGTGGTATATGCGTGCTTATACGAAAGGTTTTACGTAAACTATTTTGATACAAAGTATTATGTGAAAAGAGTTTTATATTGATTTTGGAAAAGACCAGGATTAACTCACTAGACCCGTTTGGTCTAACCCTCATTTTGTTTTCAAAAATATGTTTTCCAGGTCGAGGCATTGATAGCGGCAAAGGAAAGAATAAGGTGTAGACTGCTTTCGTGGACCGATGATGATTAGGAAGATGTTATGTATTTTGTAGTTACGAAACAAAAAGGACCGTACTTGGTTTATTATGTAACTTTTATTGTAATTCCATGATATGTATGCATGTTATGTTAATTGTTGTATGATATGGGTAACCGGGTTGTTACACTATGCATTGCGATTCTAATTTTACTTTTAATAGGTTGCGACTTGAGTCGAGGATTTTATAAGTTTAGTTTTAAAAGAGTTATTTGGTATTTTGCATGATTTCAGATTCTGTGAAGGATTGAAGTACTGATAATTAACTTGGAAAGACTTTGGTGATAAACAAAACAGGTGAGTTTTACTTTAAAGTATTTTTACTGGAATACATTATGTGGATAACAAATACTTGATAAATTGTATGAATGTGTCATACGTGGGTGATTATAATAGATTGAGATATTATAATTACGTGAGTATTATGAGAGAATATAATACGTGGCCGGGCTTTGGACCGGTGTGTTAAATTGGCTCGCAACCAATAAATTTGGCCATTGGTGGAGGGATAAGGTGGGATGAGACAGGTATGATGCACAAATCTTGGTTGGTATTAACTTACGTGTGATATATGTGTATTTATATAAAGAATATTTTATATAAATGAATTTTTATTGATTTCCAAATGTCAGGGATTTACTCACTAGACCCTTAGGTCTAACCCTCATTTTCTGTTTTAAAATATGTATTCCAGGTGGTGATTCCAGTAAGACTAAGTGATTAGAATACTTGGTGAATAGCTTTTTGGGGAAGATGAACGTTATGAAGTTGTGGATGCTCTCGTACTTATAACTGTGTTATTAGTTATTATGTTATCTAAATAGGATCAAGTTTGTACTGAATTTTTATATTGTTTAGTCAGACTTTGGGACCAAATGTGCAATATGAATTACTTTTGTTGAAAACATGTTATGAATTATATGTTATATATATTTGGATTGTGGGTTGTTACAGATGGTATCAGAGCCCTAGTTTAAGGGATTTAGGTATTAGTATGTGTACCTAGACTTAAACTGCATGTGAAGTAGGATGTCCCTATTATTTTAGAACCTGGGGATGCTAAGTATAAAAGGTAGAAGGAACATCATGTAAGGTAATTTCAGATTACACATGGCCAGTGTAATTATGATCTTACAGGTACATGTTTGAACTGGAGTACCTTGTTATATAGGGTATGTGCTTATGTGTATATTAACTTTGTTCGAATCCACAGAATGGCAAGTGGCACTAGACAAAGGAATCAGGGAAGAGGAAGGAATTCGAGTGGAGAGAATCCACCAATAGGAACAGGGGGAAGAGGAGGAGATCGTGGTAGAGGCAGAACCGGAAGGGGAACTGGGGGCCGAACTGGAGGTAGAACACAACCGCATGGTACAGAGTTTGTTACACGGGATGATCTGACTGTTGAAATGGGGAGATTACAGGATAGCATACAAGCCATGTTCGAACGTAATCGTCATAATGAAACTGAAAGATCCAATCCGGAACATGAAGTTGAGATGCCACTTACCGCTACTGTTTTACCGGTAAGGAAAAGGTGTGACTATAAAATGTTTCTTAGTTGCAAGCCCCCTACATACTCAGGAGATCGGGATCCGGTAAAAGCTATGAGATGGCTGAAAGAAATAAAGGCTATCTTCAAAACGTGTAAATGTGCTGAAGAAGATAAAGTACTTTATGGAACGGCAATGCTAAAAGGTGATGCTCTGTATTGGTGGGAGGCTCATATAGAATCGAGAGGAGCGAATATATACTCTACTTTTTCATGGGAGGAATTCGTGTTAGCTTTCACAACACACTTCTGTCCACAAGCCGCTGTCAGACAATTGGAAGAAGAATTTATGAATCTACAGCAAGGGAATTTGTTAGTCAGAGACTATACTGCACGACTTTTAGAAAAATCTCGTTTTGCAGGATATTATGTTGCTACAGAAAAGATGAAAATGGAGAGATTTATCTATGGGTTAAATTCAGAAGTCCGAAGACTAGTGACTGCCACAGGGCCAAATACCTTTACAGCTGCGGTGGATGATGCAGAAAATGTAGAACGAGATAATAAAAGGGATGCCGGAGATAAGAGCTTGGGAAAAAGGAAATGGGAAGGACCACCACAGGATTCAAGGAAGCCTAGATTTCAGAGGTTCGATAACCGTCCGTCGTTTCGACCAGCGGAAAGACCATGTCCGAGATGTAATCGCTACCATCAGGGAAATTGTCAAGTGGAATCTCGGGTTTGTTTTAAGTGTGGGAAAACTGGTCATGTTGTTAAAGATTGTCGATTAACACGGTTTTGCTTTTTGTGCAATTCTCCGGATCACCTCCAATCAGATTGCCCACGAGGTAGAATACAACAAGGGGGTACATCCGGGAAACCAACCATTACTAGACCAATAGTCCCAAGAATAGAACCGCCGAAAACGAGGGGTCGTACATTCCAAATGACAGCTAAAGAGGCGGAGGAAACTCCGGATGTGGTCACAGGTACATTTTTCATAAACTCCACGCGTGCTAAAGTGTTATTTGATTCTGGTGCAAATCGATCTTTTGCGTCTCCCTCCTTTGCTGCTCACATGCATTTAGAGCCTAAAATGTTAAAACATGCTTTATTAGTAGATACTGCAAATGATAGCCAGGTGGCAGTTAAATAAGTTTTTGATCATTGCATGATAAATATAGAGGGGTGTGGAGTACCGATACAACTATTTCCAATAGCTTTGATTGAATTTGATGTGGTAGTAGGAATGGATTGGTTAGCTGAGAATCAGGCTAACATAGTTTGTGATAAGAAAATAATCAATTTCGTTTTACCTGATAAGAGATCAGTAGTGATTTATGGAGATCGTAAGAATCATCAGTCCAGTCTTATATCTATGGTAAAAGCCCGTAAATGTGTCAACAAGGGTTGCTCTAGTTATTTAGCTTATGTGATAGACAGTAGGCCAGAAAAGATTAAGCTGGAGGATATTTCTATCGTTAGTGAATATCCAGAAGTTTTCCCTGAAGACTTGAATAGTCTTCCTCCTGTTAGACAAGTAGAATTTGGTATTGACTTAATCCCAGGAGCCGCTCCTATCGCTCGTGCGCCGTACCGATTAGCACCTCCAGAGATGAAAGAAATGATGGCACAGCTTCAAGACTTGTCTGATAAGGGCTTCATCAGACCCAACTCTTCGCCGTGGGGTGCACCAGTTCTATTTGTGAAAAAGAAAGACGGTTCAATGAGAATATGTATCGACTACCGAGAGCTGAACAAGCGCACGATCAAGAACAAGTATCCACTTCCAAGAATTGATGACCTCTTCGATCAATTAGTTGGAGCTTGTTACTTCTACAAGATTGATCTCAGATCTGGCTACCATCAGTTGAAGGTTAAGGAAGAAGACGTTCTAAAGACTGCCTTTCGTACGAGGTACGGTCACTACGAATTTTTGGTGATGCCCTTCGGACTAACGAACGCTCCGGCCGCTTTTATGGATCTAATGAATCGGGTATGTAAGCCTTATCTCGATAAATTTGTCATTGTGTTTATCGATGATATACTTATTTATTCTCGATCCAAAGAGGACCACGCACAACATCTTCGTTTGATTCTGGAGTTACTGAAGAAAGAAAAGTTGTACGCTAAGTTCTCTAAATGTGAATTCTGGTTGCGGGAAGTTCAGTTTTTGGGTCATATAGTTTCAGAGAAGGGTATACAAGTTGATCCAGCGAAAGTGGAAGCAATTGAAAGATGGGAACTGCCGAAGACGGCAACCGAAGTACGTAGTTTTCTGGGTCTAGCTGGATACTATCGGAAATTTATAAAAGACTTTTCTCGAATCGCGACGCCATTGACTAAGCTGACTCGGAAGAATCTAAAGTTTGAATGGAAAGCAGAACAGGATGAGGCATTTAGAATATTGAAGGAGAAACTCTGCAGCGTGCCGATATTAGCATTACCAGAAGGTCCCGATGATTTTGTGGTCTACAGTGATGCTTCTAAACTAGGATTGGGATGTGTACTTATGCAACGTGGAAAGGTGATTGCCTATGCTTCTCGTCAATTAAAGGACCATGAAAGACAATATCCTACTCATGATATGGAGCTTGCAGCAGTTGTCTTCGCATTGAAGATTTGGAGACATTATCTTTATGGTTCTAAATGCCAAATTTTCACTGACCATAAGAGTCTCCAACATCTTTTCGATCAGAAGGAACTAAATATGAGGCAAAGAAGATGGTTGGAATTGGTAAATGATTACGATTTTGAAATCCTTTATCACCCCAGGAAGGCGAACGCGGTAGCAGATGCACTAAGTCGTCAAGAAAGAAGTGGAACGATAAAAGCGATATCGCTACGAGCTGAACTCCTTCCAAATATCTTTGACGAATTACTGAAGTGCCAAATAGATGCTTATCAGGAAGAAAGTTTGAAATCAAAACGGTTAGTGGGAATATCAGCATTGCTTGGGAAAGATGACTGTGGGTTATTGTGTATAGGGAACAGAATTTGGGTGCCTCGTTTGGGTGGATTACGTGATCGTGTACTACAAGAGGCTCATCAATCTCGATTTTCTATTCATCCAGGTACAAATAAAATGTATGTAGATTTGAAACAATTCTATTGGTGGCCGGGAATGAAGAGAAGTATTGCTAAGTATGTGGAAGATTGTACTACTTGCAAGAAAGTAAAGATTGAACATCAGAAGCCGTTTGGTCAATTACAACGACTAGATATACCATTGTGGAAATGGGATCATATCACTACTGATTTTATTACCAAGTTACCTAGAACTTCAAAGGGATTCGATTCTATTTGGGTGATTGTGGATAGATTGACGAAGTCTGCTCATTTCTTGCCGATAAAAGAAACTGATTCCTTGGAACGTTTGGCCAAATTGTACCTTAATGAAATAGTAACTCGACATGGAGTTCCAATCTCGATTATTTCTGATCGAGATAGTCGTTTTACTTCCAGATTCTGGAGAAGCTTTCAAAAAGAGATGGGAACGCAGATAAAGTTGAGTACACCATATCATCCTCAGACTGACGGGCAAAGTGAAAGAACAATCCAGACTTTAGAAGACATGCTTCGGGCTTGTATAGTTGATTTTGGGGGATCGTGGGATAAACATTTGCCTTTGATAGAATTTGCCTACAACAGTTATCATTCCAGCATTCAAGCGGCACCGTTTGAAGTACTGTATGGTAGAAAATGCCGAACGCCTCTGTGTTGGACTGAAGTGGGGGAGAAACAATTAGCAGGACCAGAAATAGTACAATTAACAGCAGATAAAATTACTCAGATTCGGGACAGATTAAAAGTGGCTCAAGACAGACAGAAAAGTTATACAGATCGACGCCGTAAACCGTTAGAGTTCCAAGTCAGGGAATTTGTGATGTTGAAAGTCTCGCCCTGTAAAGGAGTCATACATTTTGGGAAGCAAGGTAAACTTATTTCAAGGTATATCGGGCCGTTTGCAATTACGGAAAGGATCGGCGAAGTAGCTTACAGATTGGATCTTCCGCCGGAATTAAGCAGGATTCACAACGCGTTTCATGTATCAAATTTTCGAAAGTGTTTGGTTACACCAGATCAGGCGGTGTCTCTACCAGATATTCAAGTTGACGAAAAATTGAACTATTTAGAGGAATCGGAAGCTATAGTTGATCACAAAATCAAAGTATTGAGGAACAAAGAAATCAGACAGGTAAAGGTTCAGTGGAAACATCATAGAGGTCAGGATGCGACGTGGGAATCAGAGTCGGAAATGAGAACCAAATACCCTCATCTGTTCGCTTAAATTGAATTCCGGGACGGAATTCTTTTAAGAGAAAGATGTTGTAATAACCAGGTATTTAATCTAATTTAAAGTTGAAAATTTTATAAGATTTTATGTTAGTGTTTTATGAAGTTAGAAGTTAAGGGGTAAGTTTAATTTTTTATTTGGAAGTTTGGGGGTAAATATTGCCAAATAGAATAAGTTGGAGGTTTGTTTGGTATGTTTGCCAAACCTCATATCCACCACCGCCACACCCACCTCAAGAGGAGGAGGTGTCCTCTTTTAAGATACTTAGAAAAATTACTAGTGTGTATGTGTGTGTTACGTGAAGAGAAGGGAGAAAAGAGAGAAATCAAAGAAAGTTAAGAAGGAGAAGAAATCAGAAGAATCTGCAGCAAGGTTTAGGAAATTATCCAAGAGAAACCAAGGTATTAATCCATACAATCTTTACTTTTATGTATAGGAAGTTTTTACATGAGTTTTGAAGTGGGTTTTGATGATTTATGGTTGTTTTGGGAAATCTAAGCTTAAGGTTAGGTTATGTTCATAGTCTTAAACATATCTGCACCTTTACAGCAACATGCATAGCATAAAAGTACGATTTCTGAGTTTTTAGGATGAACAGTGAACTGAGACATTCAACGAAGTCGCAATGGTTGATTGCGATATTCAGCGAAGTCGCAATGGTTGATTGCGATATTCAACGAAGTCGCAATGGTTGATTGCGATTTGGCTTTGAAGTCGCAATGGTCGATTGCGACTTGGTTTGGAATCGCAGTAGTTGATTGCGACTTGGGGTTGGAATCGCAATAGTGGGTTGCGACTTAGGGGTGAAGTCGCAGTAGTTGATTGCGACTTAGCACTATGCATTGCGATTCTAATTTTACTTTTAATAGGTTGCGACTTGAGTCGAGGATTTTATAAGTTTAGTTTTAAAAAGAGATATTTGGTATTTTGCATGATTTCAGATTCTGTGAAGGATTGAAGTACTGATAATTAACTTGGAAAGACTTTGGTGATAAACAAAACAGGTGAGTTTTACTTTAAAGTATTTTTACTGGAATACATTATGTGGATAACAAATACTTGATAAATTGTATGAATGTGTCATACGTGGGTGATTATAATAGATTGAGATATTATAATTACGTGAGTATTATGTGAGAATATAATACGTGGCCGGGCTTTGGACCGGTGTGTTAAATTGGCTCGCAACCAATAAATTTGGCCATTGGTGGAGGGATAAGGTGGGATGAGACAGGTATGATGCACAAATCTTGGTTGGTATTAACTTACGTGTGATATATGTGTATTTATATAAAGAATATTTTATATAAATGAATTTTTATTGATTTCCAAATGTCAGGGATTTACTCACTAGACCCTTAGGTCTAACCCTCATTTTCTGTTTTAAAATATGTATTCCAGGTGGTGATTCCAGTAAGACTAAGTGATTAGAATACTTGGTGAATAGCTTTTTGGGGAAGATGAACGTTA
Source organism: Saussurea involucrata (assembly GCA_033807775.1). Taxonomy (NCBI): domain Eukaryota; kingdom Viridiplantae; phylum Streptophyta; class Magnoliopsida; order Asterales; family Asteraceae; genus Saussurea; species Saussurea involucrata. The sequence continues at coordinate 77,729,776 of CM066313.1, read as the reverse complement.
TGAAGTTGTGGATGCTCTCGTACTTATAACTGTGTTATTAGTTATTATGTTATCTAAATAGGATCAAGTTTGTACTGAATTTTTATATTGTTTAGTCAGACTTTGGGACCAAATGTGCAATATGAATTACTTTTGTTGAAAACATGTTATGAATTATATGTTATATGTATATTTGGATTGTGGGTTGTTACACCTAAGGTACTCGACTTCAAACCAGTAGAAAACGAGGTACGTCTTTCTACACTCCTGACTCTTCTTAACCCTACTTCTTCCATTTCTGTAGCTCCTTCAGCGGACAAACCCACCGCTGATACCCCAGCTACAACCTACATTCCTCTTAAAAGGAAACATTCTGACACCCACCTTAGTTCAAAAAGAACTAAGAAGACCAAGGAGCAACCCAAGCAATCTCCTACTAAAGACTCCTCAGCTCCTCCTGTTGAGCTGAAGGAAAGTTCAGTGGTACGCTCTGCCACACCTGAACAAGCCATCCCTTCAATCCCAACTTCAGCGTCTCTAAACGTCGAGGTTACAAACTTGGACACTACCCAACCTCCCTCAGTCTCTCAAAAGACTGATGAAGTGATTCTCAGCGATTCCAACGCTGAACTCGGTGACCAACCTCCATTCTTGTCCTTCACTTCTCCCTCCACTCATTTGGACACCACTCCAGTTATCACAGCTGCACCTGTCATTCCTCCAGAAGCTAAAGGAACGACGGAAGTAGGACCTGCAGAGCTGTCCATACGTCCACGCACTCTCGCTGACGATATGGAACTTTACTCAGGAACTCGTGATTTTGATGAATTCACAAATCCTCCTGCAGGTACTCACCAACCCCTATACACTGTTACTAAACCCCAAACTTCTGAGCTTTCCTCTGTTCACAAGTTTTTATATGTTACAGGTCCTAATTTGAGAGACATCAACGCCTCTCTGACGACTATAGAGACAACGCTGAAAGGTCTCACGACTACTCTTTCCGACAACTCTTCAGCTGTAACAAACGCTGGAGAGAATCTTACAAAGCTGACAACTGTCGTTGAAAAGCATGCCTCCAAAGATGACGTGGAGAAGGTTGACAAGTCCCTCACCAACTTTGCAAAGGTTCTTGCTGATATCTACACCGACTACCTCGACATCAAGAAATCAGTTGACACCATGTCTAGCGAAGTCATAACGCTGAAGACATCGGTTGGCAATCTTGAAGGCGACATGTCTGCTGTCAAGACTGATGTCAGCTCCGTCAAAGCTGACATGAGTTCTGTGAAGACTGATGTCAGTACGATGAAGAATGACATCACTTCCATGAACAACTTACTGCAGCAGATCCTGGCCAACACAACTGCCCCTGCACCTACATCCTTCACTACGGCAGATCGTGATGAACTGATGAAGATCAATACTGGTATTTCTGGCATAGAAAACAGATTATCAATGATTGCAATCTATGTGGGGATCCCTGGCCAAGAAGACAGGGAAACCACACGAGCTGCTGAATCTTCTCATTCCTCCCCCAGTCATCATGAAAAAGAGGGGGAGAAGAGCGCTGAAGACCTCTCCAAAAGCGCTGAAGACCTTTCCCATGATGAATCTATCAGGGGAGAGATGACTGAAGCAGCCGCTGGACCTCAGGGAGATGAAAACCCTGAGGGAACCGAGAAGCTCGCCTCTGTATCTGAGGGGGAGCAACTCGAAGAAGAAGCTGAAGAAACAGAGTCTGAAGCTGAAGATGAAGAAGCGGCTTGTCTGATGATGAACCATCCTTTTCTCCAAAGAATGACAATGACGAAGATGACGATGATGATGATTCTTTTATCGTCAAGCCTGCTCAGCGATCTATAGCTCTTAAAGGGATCCGGTTAAATGAACCTTCAGAGGAGCGGACAAAGACAAAGCCATCAGCATCTGAAGCTGACAAAGGCATAGGAAAAAGTGTCTCTGAAAACGACAATCTGATGATCTTGCTTAAAAGGCCGGTTTGTCAGGTACATTAACCTTTTCCTTCACATCCCTCCTCTATACACCTTATCAGTTCTACACTCCAAACCTCTATATACTTTATCCCACTCTTTCTCTCTCTGTTCTACCCAAGTTCTTACTTGTAAGATCGCTGTGTTTCAGCTAGTCCTCTCCCCTGTTTGAGGATATCGCTGAAGTTCATACAGCTGAGACTTCAATAATCCCAGCTCCCAACGCTGAAGATATAATCCCGGTCTTAGATTTGATCTCTGAGACTGAAGAACCTGAAGAACAGATGCTATCTCACAAAAACAGACCTTCCTTGGCTCCTCAAAAGCTAAGTGAAGAGGAACCAGAAAAGAGAGATGCAATGATCAAGAGACTCGAAGATCAGCGAATAATTCAGAAGTGTGATCAACTTCCTTCCATTCCTCCAAAGTTTAGAGTTTCCCAAAAGGAATACAAGGAACACCTCCGAGCTGAACGCTTAATCGCTGAAAGAAAGGAAGCTGAAGAAAAAGATAGAGAATACGCCATCAAGCTTACTCAACGATCAATAAAAGGCCCCAAGCTGAAAAGAGTTCCCATTGATGTTCAACGTCAGCTATGGGATGATGCTCAAAAGATCGTTAGAGAAAAGACTAAGGTCTCTGACACGACTTTGAAATGGGCTAAACAAATGCTGACCTATCGATCTAGACCATCCAAAATCATCAAAGTAAACATCAGAGGAAGACTGTACGCTGACGTTCCTGTTGTTGAAGTGGATGTCTACAGAGATGAAAAAACCAAGCAAACTTTCTATGCTGCTACCTTAGAAAAGTTTGGTCTCTCTGAATGGTTAGAAACGAAATTAGCCATTCAGGGATCGCGCTCAAAGTTCAAAAGCCATGTCGAGAAGATCTTAAACAAACAGATCGACCTGCTTTCTTCTGCTATGGATATTCCTCCTACTCTTCCTCAACAAAGAAAAGTCTCTGCTAAGGAAAAGAAAGTCTCTGAATCAGGTCCTCATATACGAAATGAAACAGGTATTGGTTTCTCTCGTGCTGAAGTTCTTGGCCCTGATGCTGATCTCTCAGCGCTTGACACCTCCCTACCACCTGGAGAAACTTTCATCCCTGGCACAGTGGTAAGTGATCCCTATGTTATATTCTTTCTAGACTACTATGGAAATCATCACTTTCAACGTATCTCTGAGCTCCACCTCGCTCCCATCGAACAACTTAGAGATCTCGTACACTGGTGTGAAGTCAGACGTGACATTAAAGCTAGACACCTGAATCCCTTGATTTTTGAAGAAGCTCTGAAGAAAAGAAATCAAGGAGTAGATGTCCCTGACTGGATGATTCCCACATCAAAGACCCTCGATGAACTTCTCATCAAGGAAGAACCTTTTGACGGATAGGATTGCCTTGTAATTCTTTCTATCCTTATCTGTCTACATCTTTTGTACTTGTAATTTTATTCGCTGTACTTGTAATTTTTCCACTTCCCTCTGTAATCTTTACAAAGTTTAAAGAAAAATTTCAGCGAACGTACTTTACTCCATCAATACAGAAAAGATCCCAGAAAACAGTAAAAGGGACAAATATTTTATGAGTTCTTTTTATCCTTATGTTTTCATTAAATAGAAATTTTCTCTGTTGCTATGTCATAATCAAATAGGGGGAGATTGTTGATCCAAACCCTCAGTGATTTGATAATGACCCTCTCTTATATACTTAGTGAAAATTGTAAGTAAACAATATGTATCAGAGTTTCACTATCGCTGATAAGTACTAAGATCTTACAGTACCGCTGATAGGAATTCTAGCTATTTAGATTAAACATTCAGCGAAACTGTTCACCATAATAGTCTGAGTCTGTTCAGTACTTATGGTGATCGCTGTTAAGTTAGTTGTTTACTTAAGATCCCTGAAGACAAGTTTCACGTTAAACATAGGTTCTACGCTGAAATCGAAGATCAAGCTCAAGAACCAGCGACAAGTCTCCTAATGAACTGATGCGGATCAGCGAAGACTCAGATTTGTCCAATCAACGTGAAGTATCAAGTACAAGACTTTAGCTATCGCTGAACTCTATCATTCGCTGATATGAAATGATAGATCGCTGAATCATCGAAAGCTGATCATGAAGTCTTCCGTACAAAGTACTTTTTGTCTCAACCACCCTTGCACGACTCCGTACGATATGTCAGAATAGAACCTCCTTATTGTCTGAATTCGTACAACAAACCTGATACTACACTGTTCAAACATGCGGCTACTTAGGTTGTCAACAAAGGTCAAAGACATGCAACCAATCAGCTGCTGCCACGTGTAAAGTGTATACTGCCATGCATTAAATGCATGCAGTATATAAAAAGATGAACTCACTTCATTTTGAAGTAACTTGCTAACTCTGGACAAGTTCATCCTTCTTCTTGAGATAAGTTTTTATTAGTAATCTCCTTCTCCTTCTTAGTGCAAGAAACTTAGTGTTCCAACTTGTTTAGATTTAGGATTTATCCTTAATCTTGTTTCCGCAACAAGCTGTAAATTGTTAATGATTTATCAATAAAAAATTTAGAAAAGTAAAATTTGTGTGTTTGTATTCAACCCCCCCCTTCTACAAACTTGTATAGCCCTTCAGGACCAACACAAAGCACATAGACGTTCGGTACCATTTTATTAAGGATCACGTTGAAAGAGGTACAGTCGAACTCTACTTTGTAAATACCGAACATCAGTTAGCAGACCTGTTCACAAAACCCTTGGACGAAAAACGCTTTAATTATCTAGTGTCCAGGTTAGGTATGCTAAATCTGATGACTTAATCTGATTGTGTACCCTATACAAGTTCCATACATATACGAGAAACTGTCTACTCATCATCCATTGTTCAAACTCCTGATGATTGAATATACACTTTATCGCAATTGTATTTTACTTGTATAAGTTACATAGTTAGAATTGAGTGTTTGTATTTATTAGGTAGATTTCGTTTGTTTCTTTTCTTTCTACGTGTGTTTTCTTTTATTTCATACTATCGTCTAGTTTACTTGATTATATCTGTGCTTTCACAAGTGTTCATGTGTTCAGGAGGAGCACGACCAGCTATCAGGTATGTTATTCCTTTGTTGAAGGGGAGCGTCACACACAATTTTTCTTAACTGCCATAAAAGTTTTTGTGTGTGTTGACATTCCTGTGTGCACTTCACATCACTCCGTTCACAATTTGAGGGGGAGCATATATCCTGATGTTCATCATTTGAGGGGGAGTGACACAACATTTTTTCTTTAAACGTATCAAAGTTTTTTTTGTGTTCGTCTCTCCATTGCACACACTGGCACAATCCGAGGGGGAGCAGAGTAGTCCCCATGCTATGTTTGAGGGGGAGCGAGAGATGGTTCTTTCGAAACCAAAATGATAAATTTTTTTAGGAAATTCGGAAGAACAGGGGACATTTTGTCTTAAATCTCACTGTGTCCGGACAAGTTTCCGGATACCAATCTGTCCGGAGAGGTTTTCTGACCGGATACAATCCGGACCGGATGGGTATCCGGGTAGACCCACCCGGACTCTGGTTCCCATATAAAAGGATCCGGATTCCGTCCTGTTCATTTATCCGAATATTTCGAAAACCCCCAAACCCCTCGCCTTCTCTCTCTCGTTCGGACACTCTCTCCAATCGCTCATTCTCACTCGATTTGAGTCCTATATTAAGGTATGATCCTCGAAAGTCTTTATCGATCACAACTATATCTGTTTCTCGCATCCAACCACACAACTCGACCACAGACTTAGTCGACTAAGGGTTTCAGAAAACCCCATTCCGAGTCGATGTGTATTCGGGTCTATCCCATACGTTTTAGACCACGTTACATGTTTGCACATGCTGAAATGCTTACATCGATGTTATTAGAACTCTCATATGCATGTGTGTGATCCTTTGTGGCAAGATTGGAACAATCCGGATGTCGTCCGGATAGTTTTGAACTATCCGGACACATTCAAATTCATCCGGACACATTCATCATCTAGATATTTTATCCGGAGACCTTCAACGTCCGGTAACCCTAGTTGTCCGGAAACCTAAGGGTTTCCGGTAAGTTCAACTATCCGGAATGTTGAGGTGTCCGGTACCCTAGTCATCCAGAAACTCATCTCTTATCCGGAAACCGATTTTTGTCCGGATTGTTACATTGTCCGGACACCATCTTCACGTTCGGATACCTAGGTTGTCTGGATACTCTTGTCCCGACACTCTTGATTGTCCGAAAACTTTTGTTTCAATTGGTTTTGTCCGGACACCACTGTGTTCAACTTTCCAGTACCTTTTATCTCACTACCAGTCCTCAATCTGTCTCAGATTGTGCCAATTAATGCAAAGGTACGCGCCTACACTTGTCCATCCGCCTTGATTACTAACTTTGTTTTTTTCAGATATTCGTAATGGCGGACCAGGAACAACAACAACAACACCAAGAGAAAATTCTTCCTCAAGAGGAATTTATCGACGAAGCAGCCGATAATGCTTTGGTCAACCCTGACCATGGCATTGAGATAGTAGCCAACAATCATGAGTTGGACGCCGCCGAGTTCCGACCACAGGAGCAACACCGTGTGGTCATGGACATCCTACTAGGTCACCCTCTCCGTGAGGCCCTCACTGCCACATCAGACGTCCCAATACTATATGTATATCAAGTGTGGCTCTCTACACAAGTCATCACGGCTGCTAACACTCAAACCATCACGGTGCGGATCGACAACCATCCATTCACGCTCACACCTGACGCGTTCTGCCGCCTGCTATCCCAACCATAAGCCAATGCCGGCGGACACCAAGGCTACGACCCCACGGTCAACGACATGACATTATGTGCACAAGTACGCGCACTCGGATACAATCACGCCAACGACCGACCATCAGCCTTCAACGACAAATATCTGGCGCCCATCTGGTACACGCTGTTCACCATACTGAACAAATGTCTCTCATCCAGATGGAGGGGCATAGACCAGTGCACAGCCGACTTCTTGCGCCTGTTCCATGCAGTATGCTACAACAGGCATGTTGACTTCGCCATGATCATCTGGCACGAACTGGTGCAGGCCATTCGGCAAATCGGCAGAACGAAATAAAAGAAGTTCCTACCTTATCCTCGTTTCCGATCATTGGCTGTGCGACATCACATGGACGCAAATCCAGGGATACCGTGACGCATTAACCATCCGGTATGTCCTCCCTTTCATTTACAATATATGGTGATTCGGAACCCGTCCAATGCCAGAGCCATGCCCATACCTGAAGCCCTACTGGCACACGCGGACCCCAATGCACCGAGTGTGACAGAATATAAAAGAGAGTTAGCTGCTCCTATGGTCCAGCCAGCGCCGTAGGGACCTCCCCAGGGAGATAGACCTGAGAGACGTGAGGGTCCTAGGACAAGAGGAGGAAGGGACCGGGCAGCAGGAGCTCCCGGGCGAGGTGTGTTGAGAATACATGGGAGGGGAAATGGCGTGGGCGGTGCATTGATATCCGATCCAGTACTACCCAAGCCGGACCAAGCCAACAACCAATTCCTATCACCCGATCGACGAGCGAAGCAGGTACGTCATCTAGACCTATGCTTCACAGGACTCCGAGCCATATATATCTGACCCTTCACCACCCAGACAGGTGGAGGACGTTGATTCTGACTCCACCGAATCCGATACGACCCGTGCCATACGGATATCCTTAATACCTACCAGTATCGGACCAAACCCAGACTTTACCGAAGGAATCCCTTCTGACTCACCGACACCCTCACTCATCCATACTACCCAGCCTATTACGGGAGATACAAGGAGAGCGGATGGAGATTTGGTTGAAAATTTAGAACATGTAAGACGGAGGGAATTGCGGTCGAAAGCGAACCAAGAAAGATTAAGCCGTAAAGATAAAGAGGCTTATGAGAGACCCCAAACCAGTGTCGCCCAGGTAGCCACATCTGCTACTTTGTCTCATTTATTGGGACAAGGTATTGAAGAAGCCGCCGTGGACCTAGTGGTGCAAGTGCACAACCCCCTAGCCACTCATCCGTCTCTCAAAAGACGGGGGTTTCAACTTCTCACGGGGAATTAGCACAACTTCTACCGGTCTCTCACTTGGAGAGTACTGGTAATGAAACAAGAGACCGACCTCCCCCGGTCTCGACTTCTTTGGATGCACTATTGAGTCTAGAGCCATTTACTAATATCACTTCTTCGGCTAGGACACAAGATGAGGACACGAACATCGATGCTCTTCGTGACTCGATCGGAACTTCCGTAGTGCCTCCGCCTTTAAGCGGACCACGAGGATCGGAAGGAAATCCTACCACGGACACACCATCGCCAACCGTGAACGTAGGTGGCTCTGCCTCTAAGGTAGATGCCTCAACGGGTAATCTAAGCGATCCCGAAGTTACCTTACCTGACTTTATGTCACAAGGTTCTCTAGACAGCAACCTCAAGGCTGTCCGTGAGGCAATGGAGCAGCGCCTCACCGCAGAGCTGGATAAACTGAGAAGCCTGATCAAAGGAAAAGAGAAGGTAGTCGAAGCTGAAACTGTACCAACACCTCCACCGACTCCCGTTCAGCCAACTTACTCGGTGGACACTTTGAAGACTATGCTCTAAGCTCAGCTGCTCCAGCAATCCGAAACCAATGCCTCTACCGAAGCAAACCTGATCTCTGTTCTCCGATCCCAGGTATCTGCTCCATCGTCATCCATCACTACAAAAATGGATCAGCTTGACACGACTCTCAAGAATGTTCAACAAGCGACCTGCAAGAGTCAAGACGGCGGTCTAAAACATAGACACGATGGTCAGGATGATCCTGATCACCGTGAGGGGGAGAATAAAAGACTACGATTAGCCGAGACCGCCTCGATCCTCACTGAAGCTATTGTGGTTCAACCAGAACCGTCAACTGTGGCAACTACAACTGACGAACAACCTGAAGCCGAGTTGAGTTTAGTCGAGATGGTTATTGATATGGACATCTCTGACGACGAAGACCCGACGGTTGAAAAGCCTGAGGGAACAATACAAGAATTGGTCACATATGACACATCAAATAGGCCCAAACTACAACTGATAGATCCAGATTCCCAGATCGACCCGGAGACCGAAAATGCATGGTACGAAAAAGCCGCCAGTACTCTAAATCTCCAGGTAAACCCGATCTTTCCTACTGATGAAGACGACAACGTTGACTACGACCAGTTTCTGCTGCATAACCTTTATGGTACACCCGTTCACTCAGCTCAAGCTCTCGAAACTTCTACTAGAACCGAAACACCAACTGCTGAAAATCCGACATCTCCTCAACAACCGACAACTTCTGATCTTCCTCCCCCTCCTCAGCAACAAATCCGATGGGAGAAGATCATGATACATATTCTCACCTGGAGGAATCTCTGAAGAAGCTATACGTTCACAGGTTACGCCCTATCGAGCCAACTTTCTATCTTGGGATTTCCCACTTTGACGCGGAATACCAAGACCAGTACATAAAAGCCATAAAACAGTGTCTGCCAGTTAGCCAAGTCCGAACCAATCACAAGATCACAGAAGTGCTTAACATCCAAACCGGTCGAATCCTTAGAGTTTTGTTTCTAGTTTTCATTGTTCGCCGCGAAGACGGTAATGAATGGAAAATTTCTAAAGTAGACTTCAAGAATCTAATACCGTTCGACTTACTTGCTATAATGAAAGACCTCCGAACCAGAACCATCCGACCTCTTCACGTGACTAAAGCGCTCGAGGCAGTTCGTCGATTCCTAATACACTCAATCATGATGTCATACCTGACTGATTTTCAAATGGGAGTCGAGAACCGCGCAAAGAAGGTAAACCTGATAAATCCGAATCTGAAAGCTCTTGAACTGAAGATGTATCCCGAGAACGCACTGCTTCTAGAACCAGAATTTGGGATAATATACCTCAACGAACAGAAAGAAAAGAGGTTTCTCCGATTCAACCAGGTAGACAGATTCTGCGATGGCACGCTTTTCAAAGTTCAAGATGCTCTTCGAAAAATCATCACGTTCGAATCCGAAAATCAAAAGGTATCGTATGTTCCGAACTCGAATGAGACAACCGCACGAAAAGCCTTAGAAGTGATTAAAGATCGCATCGACTACCGTCGAGCCATCAGAACGTTCGAGATACACTTTGCGCCCCGTAAGAGATATGTTTATAACTGGCGCCAACTCGAACTTCAATTCAAAGGGGGAGATTGTTAGGGCAATATTTGGTTGAATGGAAGTTCAAGGGCTGAACTGTAATTCTTTATTTTGAGCTTTATTTGTGAATGGGCCGTGGGCTTGTTACCACGGGCCCATCATATATAATGTATTGTTTAGCTTAGAATTAAGCTAGTTATCATTTTAATCTTTCAAGCTCTTATTGTAAACACTCTCTATTATTGAAAGTAAAGTGGATGACCATTGGAAATCATAACGACTTGTTCAACATCTATTGATTTCTATTAACTGTTGCACAAATCTGGAACTTACAAGAACCTGTTTTGTTTTGAAGATTTGAAGAACAAGTCTTAAGTTTCAATAATCCAAGTAACAAATGCACATGAAATCGTTTCTTGGTTTAGGAGAGTTATGAGCGCGTAAAAGAGAAAAATATAAACAAGGGTTATTTATATAAGAGTGTGAGAGGAGAGAGAAAGATTGATGAGTGGAAAAAGAAACCCATCATGACACGTGACACGTCCCACGAAGCTTATTGGACAAGAATTCTAACGGACGAACGTGTCAGACGAAAAGTCGTGCCAAGGTTTATCCGTTTGATGACGTCACAACTAAAAACTGTCTTTTCATTTTCAAAAGGCATTCCTGAGTGTATTTGAAAGAGTCAGGATTGCATTGGTTTATGAAGAATCACTGATGAGAAATCTCAGTGATGAAATTTTATCTTTTCCAAAAGGATCACTGATAAGGAAATGTCACTGATCAACTTTTATTTTGAAATAAAGCTTACTGAAGAAAAACTTCAGTGATCAGGGATAGAAAAACGTACCTTAGCATCAAAGAACATTTCCTCAGGGATTAGATGATGAATGGAAGAGATAGAATTTTATTGCTGACATAATGTTTAACCACTGAAGGGTTGTTCTTCAAGGTTTAGCATTCCAAGCTCGCTGATGAGAAAGTTGAATCTTGTTTCATCAATAGGTTTGGTAAATAGATCAACTAACTGATAACCGGTTGGAATAAAATGAAGTTCTATGCCTCCATTCATCACATGATCTCTGATAAAATGATATATGATCTCGATGTGTATTGTCTTTGAGTGTAGCACTGGGTTGTTTGCTATAGCGATGGCACTAGTGCTGTCGCAATAGATTGGAATCTTTGATAGCTGAAGGTCATAGTCTAATAGCTTATTTGTCATCCATAAGACCTGAGCACACCAACTACCAACTGCTACATGCTCAACTTCAGCGGTAGAGGTGGACACTCAGTTTTGCTTCTTGCTTGTCCAACTCACCAGCTTTCCACCCAAGAGCTGATAGCCTCCTGTGGTGCTTTTATCTATCCAATTTGCAACCTGCAAAATCACTATCTGAATAGGAAGTTAGATCGAACCCTGGGTCTTTGGGATACCAAAGACCTAAGTTGGGTGTACCCATCAGATATCTGAAAATTCGCTTTACAGCGATCATATGTGATTCTTTGGGTACAGATTGATATCGTGCACAAAGACAAGTAGAATACATGATATCAGGACGACTCTCTGTAAGATAGAGAAGAGAGCCGATCATTCCTCTATAGACAGTGATATTAACAGGTTTCCAGAAGGATCATTGTTAAGTGTCAGTGGTGGTGCCATAGGAGTTTTCATAGCTGAACTTTGAGTAAGATCGAATTTATTCAACATATCGTTAACATACTTACCTTGGTGGATGAAAGTGCCTTTATCACTCTGCTTGATTTGAAGTCCAAGGAAGTATGTTAGTTCACCCATCATACTCATCTTATATTCATATTTCATTCTTTCAACAAGTCGAGTACACAGAGATGGGTTAGTAGAACCAAATATAATTTCATCGACATATATTTGAACAAGAATAATATGACTTTTAACTTTTCTGAAAAATAAAGTGTTATCAATCTTACCACATTCAAATTTTTCAGTGATGAGAAAAGAGGATAAAGTGTCATACCATGCACGAGGTACTTGTTTTAAGAAATAGAGAGCCTTATCTAGTTTATAGACATATTATGGATGCTTAGGATCAGCGAATCTTGGTGGTTGTTCAACATAAACTTCTTCATTCAGCTTTCCATTCAGGAATGCTGATTTAACATCATTTGGTGAACTTTGAAGTCTTTGTGAACTGCATAGGCTAAAAAGAGTCGAATTGCTTCGAGTCTTGCCACTAGGGCAAAGGTTTCGTCATATTCTATGCCTTCCTCTTGTCTGTATCCCTAAGCAACTAGTCTAGCTTTGTTACGGGTTATAGTTCCAAATTCATCTAACTTATTTCGATATACCCATTTAGTACCTATCACAGTTTTGTCAGATGGTCTGGGAACAAGATTCCAAACTTTGTTTCTTTCAAATTAAGTCATCTCTTCTTTTGCATAGCACTGACCCAGTTTGGATCTCTGAGGGCATCATCAGTTTTCTTTGGTTCAACAGTGAGATAAAATTAACAAATAAGCAAATATTACCTGAACTTCGTCGAGTGTGAACACTTGCATTTGGATCACCTAGAATTTGATCGATTCGGTGATTGATTGTCTATCTCTGAGTAGGAGCTTGAATCTCTGACTAAAATGAACTTCTGGAGGTGCTGAAGAAGAGGCTTCAGCATCAGTAGATTCAGGTATATCAGGCAAGAGTTGCTGAGGTTCACATGAAATTTCATTTACTGGTTGCTGATTAGAAGTAGATGGATTTTCAGAGATTGAGGGTTCATAAGGAGGCAAAGTGTTTAATGGAACAACTGATATCCATGAAGAGGATTCAACTTCACTTGTTTGCATGCTAGGAATGATGATAGGATCATCATCAACGATTGGGTTGTTAACCTGAGGGTCAGGGTTGAGGTTAGCTTCTGATTCCCCATAGTGAGAAACCATACACTGATTTAGTTCATCATTTTCAGCAGTAGGTCTTGAATTTGTTGAACGGGATTCATCAAAGGTGACATGAATGGTTTCTTCTATAGTTTGTCTTCTCTTGTTGAAGACTATGAAGGCTTTGGATACTGAGGAGTATCCTAGAAATATTCCATCGTCATCTTTGGGATCAAACTTTCCAAGAGAATCTCTGTTGTTTAAGATGAAACATTGACAACCAAAGATATAAAGAAAGTTGATGGATGGCTTTCTTTCATTAAAAAGTTCATAGGCAGTCTTGTTGAATCTTTTGACGATCAACGACCTATTTTGAGTAAAACAGCTGACAGCTTCTGCCCAAAATTGAGTTGGAAGATGAGAATCGTTGAGCATAAATCTAGCAGCTTCGATGATCGTTCTGTTTCTTCTTTCAGCGACTCCATTCTGCTGAGGTGTTCTTATGTTGGGAACTGAAGATATGCCAAGTATGGTTAGTACTGCCAGAACAACATTACTACTGCCAGATCAATGTTAGTGCTGCCAGAACAAAGATACTACTGCTAGTTCAAGGTTAGTACTGCTGAGTCATTAATGCTGCAAGAACATGATTAGTACTGCTAGACAAGTTACTACTGCTGGTACATGGTTAATACTGCTGAACAAAAGTTAGTACTGCTGGTGTCTTACGAAAACTGTTAGTACTGCTTGGGCATATCGAAGATTACTACTGCTGGAAGATTATTAGTACTGCTTGAGAAGAATGAAGTTAATACTGCTTGTGATCAGAACATGGAATGCGAGATTGAAGGAGATAAAGATGGAATGATTGAAGATATACTTAAAAGAATATTCTGAAGATCAATCTTATTTTGATAGTTATCTTGTAATTATTCAGTATATATTTGTTGATAGATAGCTATTAAAGATACAAGAAAAAAAAAAGATGATATACGAAATACAATTAGAATTCGATTGTGTTTTAGAGAGAATTAACCTCAAGATTTAAGAACCCTATTTCTAGAGAAGTAGAAGTCGTCTTGTTGAGCTTGTTCATCAAGATTGAGGTTTGGTTGTAAGCTTGTGAGTCGATTTAGTGAATACAAACAACTGTGGGTTTTCTGATATATTGTTCATTGATTGTGAGAATTAAAGTTCTATTCCGCAGATTCTTTAATTCTGAATTCTAAGTATTGTTAATCTTGTTAAGAATCGATCCTGACAAGTGGTATCAGAGCTTGTGTTTCTTAGAACTCTACAATTATTATGGACAATTCTATTGAATCAAATAGTACTTTTGATTGGAGTGATCAAGCAGAAGAGGCAATTCAGAATCATGCACTCATGGCAGAAGTCTCAGATATTCCTACGGAGGTAAAATCTAATCTCTGTTCTCAAGCTTGTATAGACACTGTTAAAAGGTATAGAGATCCCAATCAGGGAATGTGTGATGACCTTAAGAGATTAGAAAAGGACATAAGAGATTATGTATTGATTGTTGAGAGGTTTGAAGAACAAATTAAGGCTTTTCAAGCCAATGAACTTCAACACTCATATGATACAAACTACTGGAAGTGGGAAAAGGGTGGTCTGGAGTTCCAACTGAAAGAGTCTAGGGAAGAGTGTGAGAAACTAAAAGGAGAGCTTGAGAAAGTTAAACTAGATGTAGAAAAGTTTACTTGTGCCTCTAAAGTCATGGAAAACATAATCAACTCTCAAATCCATAGTAAGTTGAAACCAGGAATAGGGTACAATGCCACACCCCCACCCTATAACAACAACTACATCCCTCCTAAGTCAGACCTATTAGAAACCAAGGATAGGAAGGACTTACCTAAAGGAGCCACTGAAGTAGATCCAGTAGATAAAGTAGTTGTTGAGGAGAAGACTGAAAAAGAAGGATCTGATGAGGAATGTGAAAGTCCATGTGTTAAGAACAATGAGATGAAAAGGACTGACAAGGGAAAGGGAGTTCATTATACACAGACCACTGTTGTGAACTCTAAAACTTGTGAACATTGTTCTTGCAAGAAATCTCAAGAGAATAAGCCCCAAAAACATGATAAAAGGAGGGGAAATCAAAGAAATTGGAATAACCAGTGGGCACAAAAGCAAGGAGTTGATCTGCAAAGGATTAACAGACCAAAACCATGTTTCATCTGTGGCAGATTGAATCACCTTGCCAAACACTGTTATTTCAATCCTATTAACCAAAGGATAAATTTTCAAAGACCTTTTCATAAATCCAATGGTTATAGGAAGCCTGCAAGGAACCATGTGGCTAAGAAACAAGCTAAATCCAAAAGCCACATGAGGAAAAAGACTGAAAAGGAATGTGTCAATATGTGGGTCTCCAAAAGCACTAATACCTCAGATAGTACTGCTGAAAAGGATAGTGCTGCTAGAAGCAATACTGCTAACAAGGTTAGTGCTGCTAGAAGCAATACTACTGCCAATACTGCTGCTAGCCGTGTTAGTACTGCTAAATCAGTTAGTTCTGCTAACTCAGTTGGGGCTGCTAACTCAGTTAGTGCTACTAACTCTGTTAGTGCTGCTAACTCTGTTAGTGCTGCTAACTCTGTTAGTGCTGCTAACTCTGTTAGTGCTGCTAACTCAGTTAGTGCTGCTAACTCAGTTAATGCTGCTAACTCAGTTAGTGCTGCTAACTCTGTTAGTACTGCTAACTCTGTTAGTGCTGCTAACTCAGTTAGTGCTGCTAACTCTGTTAGTATTGCTAACTCTGTTAGTGCTGCTAACTCTGTTAGTACTTCTTCTAAAGTTAATACTGCTTCTAGTGTTTGTGCTGCTAGACCAATTATATTGACAAAGTACTCCAATTCTGCAGTACCTAAATTTGAAAATCTCATCAAAACCCAATGCAAGTACTTTGATGAGCAAGGGAGACCCAAGACCACTTCGGCTTGGGTTCCCAATAAAAACTAATTGATTTATCAGATGTGCAGGGCAACCAACAGCTCAAGGGAAAGAGCATCTGGCATGTTGATAGTGGTTGCTCCTGGCACATGACAGGTAACATGTCCTGCCTCAAGAATTTCAAAAGAATTGATGGAGGACATGTTGCTTTTGGGAATAATCCTTCAGGAGGTAAGATAAGTGGTAAAAGTAATGTGTCAAAAGGTAAGATGACATTTGAGGATTTGACAAGTGCTGCAAAGTGCAAGTATAGTTACTACTGCTAGTGCAGAGTTACTACTGCTAGTGCAGAGTTACTACTGCTAGTGCAGAGTTACTACTGCTAGTGCAGAGTTACTACTGCTAGTACATATTTTCTACTGCCAATGAGTAGTTAATACTGCTTTGTAGTTAATACTGCTTAGTAGTTAATACTGCTTGTGTAGTTAATACTGCCTCGCAGTTAATACTGCTATGTCGTTAATACTGCTTTTGAAAATCTAGGGCTAATACTGCTATAAATACCTCTTTCAGCCCGCCAAAGTTCATAACGTCTCTTTGTATTCTATCCATCTCTCTCTCTTTCTAACTATTCTCTCCCAAGAATCTCTGTTTTCCGTCAAGAATCCTCAGGCATAATGGAGTTTATCGACGACCATAACGAGATTGCCATGCTTCAGAAGCCAAAATAATCCGCAGGTTTTCACGACATTGTGGATTTCCTCAAGGGCACGCATATCTCCTATGCCCTAACGGTGAATCCGACTATCTACATCGAGCATCAGACGCAGTTCTGGGCAAATGCCACCGTGGTGTCTGAAGATGGGCAGAAAATCCTCAAAACAAGGGTGTGCAACAAACCCTTGAATGTTACAGAGGAGCTTATTCGCATCACTCTTCGATTAGATGATGCCTCAGGTATAACTTCTATTCCTAATGAAGAACTATACTCAACTTTAACAAGAATGGGGTATGACGGTCCCATTGGAGTTTTTAAGTTTTACAAGTCTAAATTTCATACACAATGGCGATTCTTTGTTCATACCTTAATGCATTGCATGTCAAAGAAAACTACTGGATGGAGTGAGTTTAGCAGTACCATTGCCTATGCCCTGGTCTGCTTGGCCACTGCCAGGAAGTTTAATTTTTCACAAATGATTTTTAATGATCTTGTGTCAAACCTGGAATCCAAAAAGAGGTTTTATATGTACCCAAGGTTTGTCCAAGCAGTGATTACTCAGGAATTGACAGATTTGCCTCAGTTTACTGAGGTATATGTACCTAAACCCCCTAAAGGAAAGGTCTTCTCAAATATGAGAAGAACTTCCAGGGACTCGGAAGGAGTTGACACTCCATTGTTCTCTACAATGATGGTTGTGTCCCACACAAATGAAGGTATGGCATCAGGGTCAAGGCCCTCATTAGACACACCCACTGATGACCAATCCCAACCTTCCATCACAAAAGTAATCCCTCAGTCCATTCTTGTACGACCCACTCCCATAATAACCAAAAAGTTTGAAAGAAGAAAGGTACACAAGGTTCCTTCCCTTGATGTATCTCCTAAGAGCCCGAAGCCTTTAAGCCCTCTAGTGGAGCATTCTCCATTAGAGAATATCGAAAGGGAAACCACAGGGGTGTCTCCCAACCCCAAGAAGGTGCTCACTAAGGAGAAGGTTGAGCATGTGAGTCACAAGGCTGCCACTACTTCTGCTAGCAAAGAGAAGGCCAGTGGTAAAATAACTAAGCCCTTCCTCACGGCAACTCAGGGTGAGAAATCATCCAGAGGTCCCAGGTGCCAAGAAACCAAGGGGGTAGGTAGTGCTTTTGCTAGGCAAGAGACACCTGCTAAAACTTCCAATGATCCTGAAAGGGAGGTAAACACTTCTAAATCAGGTGAGGATAGATATACTTATGAGGAATTGATGGAAACTATTGCAAATATCAACATTGAGGTCATGGATCAGCAGAAGGAGATTGATGAGCTTAAGAAGGTGGTTCTTCATCAAAACACCAAGATAGAAAAGAACAAGAAGCTGATCACCAAACTGCTACAAAGAAGGAAGAAAACTCAGTATGTTTTGAGAAGGAGAGGAACAACCTCTGATGCTTCCAAAAAGGGGGAGTTAGACTCTGATCTAAACATGGAGGATGCAAAAATTGAGGGGAAGTATGAGTATAAGGTTGAGGGGGAGACTGAGGAGGCTGCAGATATTACAAAGGAAGCAGAAACAGAAACAGCAGCAGAAACCGTTACTGCTGCTGATCTTACAAAGGAAGCAGAAACAGAACCAGCAGCAGAAACGGTTACTCCTGCTGAGGTTGCAAAAGAAGTAGAAACAGTTAATGCTGCAGTGTCTGAGACTGAAGCAGCAGTAACTGAAATTTTGAAGAATCTTGTGGAGGCAGCAGTAATTGAAAGTGAGAAGAAAGCAGAATCTGTTCCTACAGTAACTAAAGCAGAGATTGATACAGAGATATATTGGATTGTGAAGGGCAGTGTCGAAGCAGCAGTATTAAAGGTCATAAAAGAAGCAGTAACAGCTATAGCAGTAGAAATGGTTACTGCTGCTGAAAAACAAAAGGCAGCAGACACTGTTAGTGCTGCTGAGAGCCACAAAGAAGAAACAACTGAAACCACTCCTGAAGCTGTTAAATCTTTTAAAAGAACAAAGATGATGTCAACCAAAAGGCCAAGAACAAAGTCCATAGCTTCAAAGAAGAAAGATGTAAAGAAGCCAAGGGTGGATCCAACTGTAGAAGAAGCCCAGGAGGAAGCAGTGAAAGAGAAATCTGATCCAAAAGTTGCTGAAGAAGAAGTGGCAACTCCCTCAGGACAACCAAGCAATGTACAATCACTGCCAAATGCTCAATGTGATTTGTATATTACTGTGGTTAATACTAATCCAATCCAAGCTGAACCAATATCTTCTATGGCTCCTGAAATCATATTCTGGGATACTTTGAAAGATCAGAGAAAGGAGTACATTAGAGTAAAAAGAGCAGATGGAAAGTTTGAAGTCTGTCCTACTTGGGGAAAACTTATCAGAACATGCTCTAGATCTGACTTGGAAGAGATGTTCAAGGTTGGAATGAGGCTATATGGAAACATGCTGACAGAGCAAGGTATGTCTATCACCAAGATGGTTCTTGAATACTTGTGCTTAATGTTCAAACCAGAAGCAGTTCAGTATTTGATGGCAAGGAATTTTCAAGTCATTACCAACTGGATGCTCATTGAGAATTGTGGAGTGTATGTCATCTCTCTTGACAATACATTTCATGAATATTATTTGGTGGATGTTGTATACAAGCACAACATGAAAAAGTTGAATGGAATGCTGCATGCTAAGTTGGTGAGTAACAAAGACTCTAAGATGGCAAGATACCTTGTAAAAAGGATTCTCAATCAAAGTCTGGGATTGGATCCAAATTTATGCGTTGTTGATTAGGTTTTGGAAGCATCATCTGAAGAACTTAACTTCTCATCCTGAAAAGTCAAGTTAGGGGGAGATTGTTGGGAACTGAAGATATGCCAAGTATGGTTAGTACTGCCAGAACAACATTACTACTGCCAGATCAATGTTAGTGCTGCCAGAACAAAGATACTACTGCTAGTTCAAGGTTAGTACTGCTGAGTCATTAATGCTGCAAGAACATGATTAGTACTGCTAGACAAGTTACTACTGCTGGTACATGGTTAATACTGCTGAACAAAAGTTAGTACTGCTGGTGTCTTACGAAAACTGTTAGTACTGCTTGGGCATATCGAAGATTACTACTGCTGGAAGATTATTAGTACTGCTTGAGAAGAATGAAGTTAATACTGCTTGTGATCAGAACATGGAATGCGAGATTGAAGGAGATAAAGATGGAATGATTGAAGATATACTTAAAAGAATATTCTGAAGATCAATCTTATTTTGATAGTTATCTTGTAATTATTCAGTATATATTTGTTGATAGATAGCTATTAAAGATACAAGAAAAAAAATAAGACGATATACGAAATACAATTAGAATTCGATTGTGTTTTAGAGAGAATTAACCTCAAGGTTTAAGAACCCTATTTCTAGAGAAGTAGAAGTCGTCTTGTTGAGCTTGTTCATCAAGATTGAGGTTTGGTTGTAAGCTTGTGAGTCGATTTAGTGAATACAAACAACTGTGTGTTTTCTGATATATTGTTCATTGATTGTGAGAATTAAAGTTCTATTCCGCAGATTCTTTAATTCTGAATTCTAAGTATTGTTAATCTTGTTAAGAATCGATCCTGACATCTTACCGCTGAGAAGTTGTGAGAAATACCCTTACTCTCAAAAAAGTTATCAAGGGAACTATTTTTTTATTCAGTTCCATGATCACTTCTAATTGAGCGAACGATCATATTGTTCAGGACTTCCATTTTCCTGATAAAAGGGATGAGTTCTTTTAAGGTGTCACTCTTTGCACGAAGAAACATAACCCAGGTATAGCGAGAGAATTCATCTACTATGACAAGAGTGTATTTCTTTCCAGCAATGGATTGTATGTTGACATGGCCAAATAGATCCATATGGAGGAGCTGAAGAGGATTTGTCACTGATGATACTTGTTTTGACTTGAAGCTAGCTTTCGTTTGTTTTCCTTTCTCACATGCTGAGCAGAGAGATTCCTTAGCATATGAGTCTGAGGTAGGCCAGTGACCAATTCTTTAGAGGAGATAGTATTCAGCGTTTTGAAGTTGAGATGAGAGAGCCTTTTATGCCATAGCCAGTTGACATCTGAAGAGGCTTTGGATAGAAAGCAGATGTTCTCAGTAGTTGTTGTGTCCATGTTTATTACATAAACATTTTCCAAACGATAACCGCTGAGAGCAATCTTTTCTTTCTTATCAGTGACAAATCATGCTTCCTTAGTAAAGCAAACTTTGTAGTTTTTATCACATAGCTTAATGATGCTAAGAAGATTGTGCTTCGGTCTTTCTACGTAAGCGACTCTTCTGAAGGTGGTTGTACCATTAGAAAGTACACCAAACCCTTGGGTGTATCCTTTTCTATTTCCACCAAAGGTCACTGTGGGACCTTTTTCTTCCTTGTATTCAGTGAGTAGGTTTCTTTTTCCAGTCATGTGTCGAGAGCATCCACTATCAAGATACCAAATACCCTTCGAGACCTGCAAACAAAAGGAAGATTAAGTTGAAATTGGTACCCACTTTACAATGGGTCCACATTTGTCAGTGGAAAAAGAAGTGGAAGGATCAGCAGTCTTCACAGCATCTGATGATTCAATATCAGTGGTAACCTACACTTTGGTTAATTTCTTAACCTTAGTGGTATTTTTCACCTTTGCTTGGTTTTCACCTGGGGTGATCTTCTTTGCCTTGGGGGCGTTCATCTTCATCTTAGCTGATTTCTCAGCTTTGGTGGCTGTGGGGCACTTACTAGAAATATGATCAGTAAGTCCACACTGATAGCATTTCCTATAGCTGAAAGTAGCTTTAGGACCATAGGCATACGCATTTGGTAATTTTAAATGAGCAGTGCCTATACCAAGAATGCCTTTAGCATCAGAGATCGGAGGAACCTTAGGTTCTTCAGATTTCTTACCTATGACATCAACCTTAATTCTTGGAGTTGATCGTTGAACATGTTCAGGGATCTTATCTTTTGAGGTAAAAGGTTGATTAGCTGAAGGTGTAAACTTCTTCAGCTTTGGCATTTTGGTACCCTTCTGAGGTTTTTGTAAAACTTTTTTTCCTTTATCTTTAGTTTGGGGCTTAAAAAGGATTTTTCCTCAAGGATAGGATTATTAGAAGAAGAGCACTGAGAGGATGAGGTGTCAGGAATGGAGGAGACGAACATTCCAAACTTAAGCATGGAACGATCTTTGGTTGGTTCTTCAGCGTTAGCATTATAACCATGTTAGTCCCAGTTTGATCAGGTAACAATATAATCAGTAAACAATAACACGAACAATTGATTATTTCAATCTGTCATCCCTCTCGTATTCATAAATCAAGATAGTTACAAAGGTTAGAATGAAGAACACAACTATCTCTCTCTCTCTATTGAATCTCTTGGATGGCTCATCAATTACTAACCTAATTCTAAGGTTAACTAAACCTTATATACCAAGGCTTTAAACACAAAGGCCCATGGCCCATCAACCTAATCTAAGCCCTTTTATGATTAAAGGCTTTTACAAAAAGATTAATTAAACTAATTAAGCTATATATAATTATTTATATATCTTTCTAATATGTTGGACATTTATGGTCCTAACAATCTCCCCCTAAAGATATATAAATAAAAATCGGTCTTGAAATCTTCAAGTCTTGATCTTCTCTTCCTTTTGAATCTTTGAATTGCATTGATGTTACTTGTCTTCATGTCTTTTGACGCTCCCCCTTGAATAAAGCTCTTGAATTTGATTTCAGCTTTAAAAGAACTTGTAGAACCAGTATGCTCGAAGGAGGAAATACTGAATTGTAGCGAACACCACTTGATAAACGATGAGAAGAGTTGATCACTTGTATGCACTTTGAACCTCTTTGAATCTCGGAACAGATCAATCATTCGGAAAAAATCGGTCAACAGTTCCTCCCCCTCGGCGTTTGCATGGATACTTCTTTACTTCCCCTCGGCTTTACTCCCCCTCGGCTTTTGCTAATGTAATACCCCGGGTAAGTTCGTTAGTTAAATCCTAATTCCGTTAAGTTTAGTTAACTTTAAAGTTGGATGTGTAGGGTAAGTTAGGGTAAAATAATAAGTTAAAGGGGTGTTGGACATTAGTTGATAGTTGAAGGTTCATTTGGTAAATGGGGATTTGATATTACCCCTTTAGGATTTTCAGATATTTCATAACTCAAAATATCATAGTGTGTGTGCGCGTGTTCTTGAGGAGAAAAGAAGCAGAAGAAGGAAGTACGGTTAAGGCTCCGATTGAGTGTGTTGGAATCAAAATTAAGGTATGTATTCTTTAAGTTTTGTGTTTGTAATCATCAGTAGTAAATTCCTATCGGTTTAGAATTTCCAGTTTCGTGTTTTGTATTGTTTTCAATCGAATCTAGGTAAGATGAAACCGACTGTGTTCTTAGAGTCCCGGGGAAGTCCCGGTAGACTCCCGGTATGATTGACTCCCGGTACCATGGAGTCCCGGTAGCATGGAGTCCCGGTATTGTCGACTCCCGGTATGATTGACTCCCGGTACCATGGAGTCCCGGTACCATGGAGTCCCGGTATTTTCGACTCCCGGTAACGATAAGACCCAGTAATGCCAACTCCCGGTGATATGGAGTCCCGGTACTGGAGAGTCCCGGTACAGTGGAGTCCCGGTGCAGTGAGTCCCGGTAGTTTTGGTAGTGTCCGGTTATAGTTTCTGATTGTATTTTTGGATAAAGTTGCTCCGAAAACTTCCAGACCCCGCAAGGGCGTTGCCCCTTGACCCCATCCACTATCCGGGTAGCGGAACCCCCGTGATAAGTCGCTGAAGGGAGAACTGTTGAGGATAAGATTTTAGTAGGCTTTATGTGTTTGACTAGTAAGGCGATATATGTATCTTAAATTGTTTCAGCTACTGTGGAGTCGAGGTGAAAGATAGAATCAAATTGAAAGAAGCTTACGAGCGTGTTTGATAAGCAAATCAGGTGAGTTTTGCTTTAAAACGTTTTTGAACTGGGATACATATATATGTGTATATATATATATATGAGATGATTATGCGGTAGGAATATGATTATGTGTATATAAATGACAATATGATGTAATGAGATATATATTGTATTTATATAAGCTTTGCACTACACGAGTGCCCTTGTTGTCGGGTTCTGGTGTGCGGACCGATGTGTTGTCGGGTTCCGGTGTGCGGACCGGTGTATTGCCGGGTTCCGGTGTGCGGACCGGTGATGTGTCGTAGTTGTTGTATGGCGTTGATTTATTAGTTGGCTTGCTACCAACTAATATGGCCATGGTAACGAGGAATGAGGAGGAGTTGAGCACGATGCACGAGTCTTGATGTGGTAATTAAAATACGTATAGTATATATAGGTGACGTTTATATACTTATGGTATATGTGTGTGTATTGGCAAAGGTTGTATTTAAACTATTTTGATTGACGAAAGGTTTTATAATGAGTTTGGAAAGGACCGGGATTAACTCACTAGACCCGTTTGGTCTAACCCTCATTTTGTTTTCAAAAATATGTTTTCCAGGTCGAGGAATTTATAGCGGCAAAGGAAAGAATAAGGTGTAGGCTGCCTCCGTTGATCGATGATGTTTAAGAAGCTTTTATATATTTTGTAGTGTCAAGACTAATGAGACCGTACTTGGTTTGTTATGTAACTTTTGTTGTAAATCAATGATATGTATGCATGTTATGTATTATGATGTATGTTATGGGATTTGGGTTGCTACAGCTAACTCCCCCTCAAATTGATATTCGGTGTCTTTGAATCTGTACCCTTTCTCCCCCTCATGGTGAGTAGGAGCATCCGGAGCATAATGCACGTTCAAAGACAAAAGTGACGAGTAGCAAAAAAATCCAGATAAAACATTAAGTAACCAGAACGGGGTAATCAACTAACACAGAAACACGTTAGTAACTGTTATCACAACAATTTAAAAAAAATTGTGTGGCCTATGTTCAGAGTTGGCAATGGGGTATCTCTGATAGGACTTCCAGTTATCAATGAAGAAAATTTGAAAAATTAACATTTCAAACTGTTCCGGCAATATCACAAAGATATGCAATGGGAATCACAAAGACTCGTGCATGTGTGAAAGAAATCATTTATATCGATTTGGCTCAAAAAATGATTCAACCTGGGATACAAGTTAAAATCAATAGACACAGTGAATAGAATATGAAGTTCGAAGACCGGAGCTGGTGTCTTCCTGGTTCAATATCTAAGACCTCCGAGTGAGGAATAGATAGATTATGTACTAATCTCCGTGAATATGTGAAACAAGCATCTGTTGTGAGATACTTGAGTGGCTGGGTGGGGTGACACGAGTTATCGACACTGGGTCCATGTCTGTTTCAATATTCATCTCCAAAGAACGAGAATGAATAGATTGTGTGGTTACCCGGATAACTGACTCGGTTTGGTAAGGACCAATAATTCTTTTAAGTCCTGTCACAGCCTCACCATATTCTTTTCTCTCCAAACTCATCTAGCAATCTAGACCCCTTACTGATATCTATAATGGATTTGTTTCATAGGTAGGTCCTTCTGGTTCTGGATAAACCATAGAAACGATGTAATTCCTAACACACATTCATGCAACGAGTATAGCAGTTTCGAAAAACAGTGAAGTATGAGTTCTAAACTGAAATGTTTAGAAGTCAAAGCATTTAAGAACGAGTCCTGATCTGAGGTAATCAGAAGTCATAAAAATTTAGACCGAGTTCTGAACTGAATTGTTCAGAAGTCAATTGTTTGAAATCACAGAATTTCAAGAAACAGGATCAAGCACTAAACAGATTGACTCAGTAAGCACAGTATTTGCAAAAATGAAGCAATGATTAGAAAGTTTAATTGTGAAGAACAAGTCACAATTAATGTGTCAGATAAGAATTGAATCATTTACGAGAAATAGCGAACTTTGAAAAACAACTATGAATTCAAACGAGTGTATTTCCATCGAAAAATCAACAAACATTTGAGACATGGAAATAACTAAGTCAATGAAACATAACACGTGGCAATCATGGAAGTTAAAATTAGAGAATAACAAACACAAGTTAGTTATTCAGAATGAATTACCACGGTCTTTGAATTCAGTTGAAGTTCACTTACCTTTCATAGTACTCCCCCTCAAATGTGGCATAACCTTTGAATGCAGTCATGTGGAAAGAATCTTCTAATTTAAATGCACATGACATTCCTGCAAAACAGATTAGACAGATTTTGGTATCCATCTTTTGATGGATCCTTGTTGGTTAGATGCCCTATTATAGTGAGGACCGGGGATACTATAAGTACCATACCAATACTTAACATGGTCTTTCTTCACAAACTCGCTTGTTCCATAAAAAGAGCAACACAACTTCTGTGTAGATAAGCTGATCAGTTTATTAACAGAGTAAACTCGATCAGTTTTCACAAAAGGTTTAGCGTGGAAAGTTGTGTTGTTCTTTTCATTCTTAACAGTGACAAATGGCTTTGGAGTAGGGGCAGATCCTTTAACTCTCCAAACCATGTTTACTTTCTTGAAAGATGGATTATCTTTATTATCAACACGAGAATTATAGAAAAGATTGGAAGGTCGAATCTGATCTTTTGAAAAATCATTTGGTTTGACAACATTTTTTGAAGAACGATTTGTAGAAAATGAACTTGAAGCATAAGAAGGTTGAGCACCTATGAATTTGCTTTCTTCAAATTTCTTGACCTTAACGGATAAAGTATTTCGTTCTTCGAGAATTAAATCAAATTTCTTTTGTAAATTAGATTTAACCTTTTGTTCCTTCAAAATCTCGGTTGCTAATCCAGACAATCTCTGTGTAAGTTTAGAAATCTCGGACTGAAAAATCTTTCTCTTTTTTTCAAAGTCATCTTTCATGCATTTAGCCCTAAAACCTTCAACTTTCCCTATCTCAGACTCTTTGATTAGAACGTCTAATTCTTTCTCCAAATCGGATATTTTCAAAGAAAGTTCTCCATTATTTTTGGAGAAAGATTTGCGTTCTAATTCAAACTTCTCTCTTTCTGAAATCAAAACTTTTTCAAAGTCTGAGATCTGTTTTGAAAGTTTTAAGCACATAAGCTCAAGTCTCTTCTTCTCTTCAAGAGATTTGGTTGAAAGCCCAGATTGCTTTTGTGTAAGCAATTGTCTTTCCTTGGCAAAATTTTCTTTCTCCTTTTCAAAAACCTTTTCAAGAGTAGATAGTTTACTTTTAAGCTCAAGGTTTTCACAGTTTAGGAGTTTACCTTTCTCTTCTTCTTCAGCCAGCTTCTCAGAACTATTCCAGATTTGAGATTTTAGTTCCTTCAGTTCTTTGACGTACTTGCTGATCAAATCATCTTTCTGCTTGATATTCTTCTCATATAGTCTTGTTTGCTCTTCTTCAGTTTTCTCCTTCTTATCAGGCTGCTTGTGCTCATCTACCTTCTTCTTGCCTTCGTTTTTATCATGGCAATGCTGCTGGAAGGATCTGGTGAGCAGAGCTACTGATTTCTTAAAGGCTGTGACTTCAGGATCAGAATCACTACCATCTTCTTCCTCCGATTCTGTAACGCCCAAAATACAATTAGACTCCAATTCTCAATAAAAATAGTATTATTGAAAATTCAGGATGTTACAGATTCTGGCTTAGATTCACTTGGCTCTTGTGCACGTTTGGAACTACGACTGGAGGATTTGCCTCGTTTTGAAAAAGTAAGAACTAGTGGATCAGCAGGTGACTTGGATGCATACTTCTTTTCGCTCAGAATCTCCATCACGTCATCTTCGTCTTGACAAGTTGCTTCAGACTGAGATGAATAAGACATTGTTACCTGAATTTTTTTTTATCGTTAATCGGTGTTGATTTTGAAGAATCAAAAATGCGGAAGAAAATCAAAAATTAAATCAGAAAAACAAATTTAAAATAAATTCGTTTCCAAAATTTAAAATCTGATAATTATCGAATTCGAACGAACGAAATTACTCTTCGAGAGTGGAATCTGCGAGAAAACAAACCAAGTTAGATCAAGAGCGACGAAAATAAATTACAAAAATAATAATAGTCGCAAAATAAGCTCAAATGCGTCGCAATGATTCTCAAACCGTCACTAAAAAAAATGCAAATCAATCGTTAAGAAAAAATTTGCAACTTTCGTTAAAACTTTTAATCACGAGACGTGCGGTAACTCGGGTACCGACGAGAACTTGCCAACCAAACTTACCAACCACAACTTACCGGAAGCACAACTTACCGGACAATAATCAACAGAGATTTAAGCTTACCGGACAATTAAGTTGTGGCTTACCGGATGATAAGAAAATTGTAACTTACCGGATGATAAGAAAGTGAGAACTTACCGGACGAAGGTTCTCGCAAAAATAGTACTTACCGGAAGAACACACTTACCGGGTGGTTGATTGAGCTTATCGGGAAATCGAAAACTTACCGGATACTTGAGTCGCGTAGGAGAAGCTTACCGGATAAACCTTGGTTACCGGATGAAAAACAAACCAAACAAAAAATATATGTATGAAATCAGATTACGTGTATGCTGGAAAAAATTTGGTCAAACTCACTTGTAAGTATGGTCAATTATCACGGCTCAAGTCAAAAGAAAAACCAAAACTCATCCGGAAAGCATGGGATTCATGCGGAAAGTGTGGGTTTGGTTTCATCCGGGTAGTTTAGTTTCAACCGGATAGTGACAAAAAAAATATCCGGACACTTTAAGACAAAATTGTATCCGGTAACTTAAAGTTACCAGGTAACTTTGATTTACCCGGAAAGTTGAGAAAAAATAAACTTACCCGGACACTGCGGCTTTGGATGCAATTCTGATCTGGAATCGATAGGGTTGCTTGAATTCACTCCTGTAGGGTTAGATTTTGACCAAAAACACCAAAACAAACACACCCAAATCGATTTCTAAGCAAAATATATCCTATTTTTCAATAACCACCACAATAACTTAAGAACACCAAAAGATTCAAGAATTGATTTTTTTTAATTGAAAGATTAAAATCTTTTGGGAATAAATTTAAGCACAGAAAAACAGCAGATAAATACGAGTAAACAATCGAGATCTAACAAACGAATTATTAAATCAATGAAAGAATTTTGCAAACCCGATTGAAGAACGATTTTCTTCAAGAAAATTACTGCAGTCTGTCGAAAATATTTTGGATGCCTTCTGGACCTCAAACGATTAATGCAACCAGTCAGAATGTAAAACAAGATGTCCAGAAGCTACTGTCCAAAACTCGTGACGATCCGACGGTTCAATCTCCGGGAATAGGCGAAATGGCTCGCTGCGTTTTCCAGAAAAATACACTACGAAAATTAAACTTTTTCTCGCTTTCGTTCGATTTCTTTCGTATCTTCAAATCACCGATTCTGCTCTGATACCAATTATTAGTTTCAGATCCGTGCAACAATTATGAAATCAGTAATATAAACAATAAGAACAATGATTTCAACTGGTCATCCCTGTATTATGCTTTCAATCAGAATGTTTACAATACAATTCAGAAAAGCAAATGAGACCACTAGCCTATTTTCTAAGGCTAAGCTATCTATTTATATGGCGGGCCTGTGGTTAACAAACCCACGACCCGTTCACTAATAAGGCTCAAAATAAAGAATTACAGTTTAAACCCTGAACTTTAAATCAACATAAATTGACCATAAATGTCCTACATATTAGAAAGATATATAAATAATTATATAGTGCTTAATTGTTTTAATTAATTATTGTAAAAGCCTTTAATCATAAAAGGGCTTAGATTAGGTTGATGGGCCATGGGCCTTTGTGTTTAAAGCCTTGGTATATAAGGTTTAGTTAACCTTAGAATTAGGTTAGCAATTGATGAGCCATCCAAGAGATTCATTAGAGAGAGAGATAGTTGTGTTCTTCATTCTAACCTTTGTAACTATCTTGATTTATGAATACGAGAGGGATGACAGATTGAAATAATCAATTGTTCGTGTTATTGTTTACTGATTATATTGTTACCTGATCAAACTGGGACTAACAATTGGTATCAGAGCAGACGGACGGATTCGATTCAAAGCACTCATATTGACTTCTGGTAAGATTTGACTTTTTCACGTCTGCCATATTCTTGATTTTTCTAATCCTTGATTCTGATAAAATTGTTCGATTCTGTTTATTGAGTTGTGTTAGCATTATACTCATTAGTGATTCTGCAAAATTTCACATCTTAATTCGATCATTTGAGTGGTTTCTAAGCAAATTAAAAGTCAAAAGTTTTGGTTGTGTTCTTCACTAAAAATTGAATTTTTATCATCAAAACGTGTTCTTTTTGCTTCAAAATCGATTTGGGTAGTGTTATTTTTGTGTTTGGTAGTGTTTCTAATCTTTCAGGAACATTTTTGAGCAACCCTAGTCGATTCCCAATCGATTGGAAACCCACAGCCGCAGTTTCCGGACACAGCAGCCGCGGTTTCCGGATAACTCCCAAGTTTCCGGATAATTGCGTATTCTTTCCGGACACGATCCAACTTTCCGGGTAAGTTCTCTAATTCCAATCTTTCCGGGTAAATTGTTCCGGAAACCCAAAGTTTCCGGTAAAAATATTTTATCCGGACAACTCGAAGTTTCCGGTCAATCCGATTCTTTCCGGACCAGTTCATCCGGAAAGCCTATCATCCGGAAAGCATTTTCATCCGGAAACTCCAATCATCCGGTAAGTATTGTGTTTACTTTTATCATTCGGTAACTATTGTCTTTCAGATACTCTTTGTTATACGGATACTGTAGTTTGTCCGGACACCCTCATTATCCGGACTCTAACATCCGGATTCCTGTTTTTCCGGATTCTCTATCCGGAAACCACCCGGATCGCAGGAGGGGGACATTTAAGTATCCTTGATACTGTTTCACTTTGAATCGAACCATCGTCCGACGATCACTCCAGTGCAACTGAAGATGTCTCCAGCTGACGAAGAAAAGGCAATGACAAGCCAGGTATGTGATTCTTCCGAAACAAGATTTCTTGAATAAAATGCAATCTTTTACCGACCAGGCAGACTCCTTTAAGGCCACAACTAAAGAACAAAAGCTTAAGATTAGTTCACTAACCGAAACGCTAGATGTTCAAACAAGAATAACTGAAAAACATAAGTCTGAAAATGCTATGTTAAAGGAAAGATGCAAAATCCTTTCAATAGCACCCAAAGACTTAAGGGCCAAATTATCTGATCTTCAGTCTCAGTTTGATCAGTGCATGAATGAGAAAGAAGAACTTGTTTATCAATGTTCCTCTCTTCAAATTCAGCACAAGGAGTTTGTTACTAAAATTCTTGATCTTGAAACCAAACTCCACAAAAGGGGTCAAACTGATCAAACCATCTTTTTGAATAAACCCAAAGAGTTCACTTATTTTAACAAAGCGTGGGGAATCGGATATGATAACCCACACTATTTGAAAAAGGGAAGATATCAAACTCCTACTCTGTATGATTTTGCATGTTTTGGGTTAGACAAAAAGTATCCGGAATATGCCATTCAATGGACTGGTCCTCTTGAACCTGAAAAGGAAGAGGAAACCGAGGAATATAAGCGTGCACACAAACGAGGAATACAGCTTCCGTTTTGTTATGAACCTTTGAATAATTCCTATAAAAAGAACAAAAAGTATCTCTCAAATGACTACTTCGACCCTTACAAGGTTGCTAAGCCCAAGGATTCTTCCAAAAAGGATGAGGACCAAGCACCCGCAACCAAGAATGAGACGGGCGAGTTTAAACTCTATGTTCCTCCTCTCATCTTGGAAGCAAAGATTGTCGAGTTGGAGGAGTCGCTTGAGAAAAAAAGGTCTGTTTTTCAAAACGAGAAGAAAGCGCTAATTCAGGAACTAGAGAAACTCAAATCTGAGAAAACCGAAGGTGTGTCAAATGAAGAAAAGGAAACCCTTCAGTGTGAAATCAATAAGCTCTCATCGAGACTGTCTGAAGTTACAAGAGAAACGATGAAAGAGCATATGATAAATAGTCAACTCCAAGTGCAGCTTGACTTGCTCCAAACTGCGAAACAATTTTCACCTGAACTTTCCTCTAACTCATCTGACACATCCTCGTGTAAAGCCTTCATCGGAAATATCTCTTCGCAAGAAAATAAAGTTTCTGAAGATGAGTGTGTTAAAAGGAATTTAAACTCTGATTTTTCAAACGCTTCCGCACCGAATTCCCCAAAGCACACAACCGAAAGCACAGCGTGTTCCTCGCCTTCCTCACCTGATCCAAGTCCTGAAATTCCGGAGATTGATTTTTCAAAATACATGAACTCTTAAGGCAATTCTGATGGAGAGTTTGAGTCGTTCCCTTTCTACAAACCTCTTCCGAGTCATACTGATTTTTTGTCACCAGTAGTCAATCGACCGGTCAAATTTCTAAAGGGTAACTGTTCTAAAACCAAGGCCACAGCTGTGATTAAGATTTCTAAAATGAAGCCAAATTTTCAAAAACAATCACAGCCGAGGCAAAAGACCGGTCCATCACCTGCTAAGATTCATGTTTCCTCAAAAGTCACTGACCGCACTGTCCCTGTTGTTTCGGATAAAACCGGTCGCGCTAAACCAGAAAAACCAAAGTGGCCAGCCAAGGAATCTGTCAAGGATGCTGCATCAAAGTCGTTCAATACTGAATTTTACCCTAGAATGAACAAAAACGATTGTGCCTGGAATCATAGGAATGATTTTGTTAAAAGAGATGTCAATTTTCCAATGAAAATTTACTCCACTCAACAATTGATTCAATTATCGCACGATTGTTTGTGTTGTTCTAGTTGTGGTTGGAATGACTTTGATGACATTAATAATAATGATTGGTTTGGGTCATATCACATGTATAATCATACACCCAAACGGAGACCCCGTAAGAACAAAAAGAAGTCTAAATCCAAACGGGGTTCCCAATCAGAGGTTAAACCAAAGCAGGAGAGGAAACCTAATTCAAAACGGGTTCCTCCTACTGAGGTAAAACCCACACCCAAGAGGCAACCTGCTTCAAAGCAAGTTCCTTCGAAAGGTGTCAAATCTAACCCTCCGGGACCCAGGCAAATCTGGGTACCCAAGGTCCGCTAAACTTGTTTTGCAGGACGGTCATGTGTGACTCTTAGACACTGGATGCTCCACACACATGACCGGAAGGAGGGAGATGCTCACGATCTACAAGGAAACACATTAAGAAGACGTGAGATTTGTCTATACCTGTAATTTCACGACTGCTCATGTGTTTAGGGGGAGCATGATCAGCCATCAGGTAAGTATACTCTACTATTGAGGGGGAGCGTCACACACAATTTTTTAAATGCTGAAAAGTTTTTTTTGTGTGTGTGGATACTCCCGTGTGCATTTCACACTACGCGCACATTCTGAGGGGGAGCATCCAACTGGATGTTCATCAGTTGAGGTGGAGCGACACAGTGTTTTTCTTTAAACGTTCAACAGTTTTTTCTGTGTGTCGGACTCTCCATTGCACAAGTTTGCAATATTCGAGGGGGAGCAAGGTAATCCCCACGCTCAATTTGAGGGGGAGCGAGAGAAGGTTCGTTTCTTAAATCCACATAGTCCTATTTCTGCAAAATCAACAAGGACATGAAAAGTTTTTTTTTTTAAAATCCAGAGTTTCCGGACAGGTATCCGGAAACCCAATCTGTCCGGATGAGTTTTCGGACCGGGTCCCTATCCGAAAAAATTCAATTCATCCGGAATCCTTCGTTGTCCGGATAGTTGGGTTTGTCCGGTAAGCTTTGCACTTCCAGTGTGTTGTCCGGACACCCCTGTTCCGTCTATCCAGTACCTGTTTTCCTACTGCCAGTCCTCAATCTGTCTCAGATTGATCCATTTACAGCAAAGGTACGCACCAGAACTTGTTTATCCGTCTTGTTTACTAACTTTGGATCTTTTACAGATATTCCATGGCGGATCAACAACCTCAACAAAATCCGAGGGGAAGCTTCACTCTGTTTTTCTTAAAAGTCTAAATGTTTTTTGTGTTGATCACTCCCAAGTAAGTAACACTCTCACTCTGAGGGGAAGCAAGTCAATCCCCATGTATGTTTTGAGGGGGAGCAGGATAATATCAGTGCTTTGCATATGCCTGAAGCCCTACCTGTGATAGCATATAGACGAGAGTTAGGAAATCCCATGGTCCAGCCAGCGCCGGAGGGACCTTCCCCGGGACATAGAACATGTGAGAAGGAGGGAGTTAAGGTCGAAAGCGAACCAAGAAAGATGGAGCCGTAAAGATAAAGAGGCTCATGAGCGAACCCAACCGAATGATATCCGGGTCGCCACATATGCTATCCCGCCTCATTTGTTGGGACGGGGTATTGAAGAAGCCTCCGTGGACCCAGCGGAGCAATTGCACGACCCCCTCATCCACTCATCCGTCTCTCAAAAGACGGTTGTTTCAGTCTCTCACGGGGAAATAGCACAACTTCCACCGGTCTCTCATTCGGAGAGTTCTGGTGTTGAAATAGGAGACCAGCAGCCCCCGGTCTCGCCATCATTTCGTGCACAATCGAGTCTAGAGCCACTTGATATTTTAAATTCTTCGGCTAGGACACAAGAGGTACAACACCAAGTCGAGATTCTTCGTGACTCGATCGGAACGTCTGTAGTGTCTCCGTCTGCCGGACCACGAGGATCGGACGGAAATCCTACCACAACTACCATCTTGCCAATTGTGAACGTAGGTGGCTCTGCCTCTCAGGTAGATGCCTCAACGGGTAACCTAAGTGGTCCCGGAGTTAGTAACCCACGCTTTGTGTCGCAAGGGTCCTTGGACAGCACCCTCAAGACTGTCCGAGAGGCAATGGAGCAGCATGTCGCCGCCGAGCTCGCCAAAATAATCAAAGGCAAAGCAAAGATCGTCGAAACTAAAACCGCACCTACACCTCCACCGACATTCGTTCAACCAATCTATTCGGTGGATACTCTGAAGACGATGCTTTTGGCTCAGCTGCTCCAGCAGTCTGAATCCGACGCCTCAACTGAAGCAGACCTGATCACCGTTCTGAAAACACAGGTCACTGCTCCTTCCACATCAATTACCTTTCGACTGGATTGCATTGACTCGACTCTCAAGGACTACAACCGAGCGCTCACAACCATGTCCGAGAGAGTCCGCTCACTCGAAGAAACCTGTAAGAGTCAAGCAGGCGGTCTGAAATGTAAGCACGATGACCAGGATGATCCTGATCACCGTGAGGGGGAGAAACGACAAAGACTAAACGAGACCGCCCAGATCCTCACTGCTGAAACTACAACTTTGGTTCAACCGGAACCTTCAACTACGGCTACTACAACCGGAATAGATCCTGAAGCCGAGTTACCTTTAGCTGAAATGGTGATTGATATGGATATATCAGATGAAGAAGACCCGATGGTTGAAAAGCCCGAGGGTTCAACACAGGGATTGATCGACTTAGACTCATCAGACAGACCTCTACTGGATATGATAGAACCAGACTGTGAAGCCAACCCGAAGACCGAAGATGAATGGTATGAAAAAGCCGCCAATGCCGTAAATCTCCAGGTAAATTTGGTTTTCCCTACTGATGAAGACGACAACATTGACTATGATCAGTTCCTGCTCCAGAATTTTTATGGTACTTCCCCCGTTCACTATGCTCAACCCACTGGAACTTCAACAAGACCTGAAACTACTACTGCCAACATTCCGACAACTCCTCTGCAAACGACAGCTTCTGATCTTCCTCCCCCTCCTCAGCAACAAATCCGTTGGGAGAAGATCATGGTACTTATCCCTCATCTGGAGGAATCTTTGAAGAAGTTGTTCGTCCACAAGCTTCGCCCGATCGAGCCGACCTTTTGCCTTGGTATTTACAACCTCAACCCCGAATACCAACGGCGTTATATCAGCACAATGCAACGGTGTCTTCCAGTCAACCAAGTCGGAACCAAGCATCAGATCACAGAGGTACTCAGCATCCATTCAAGACGCATCATGAAAATCGTCTACCCAATATTCACTGTCCAACGTGAAGATGGGAATGAATGGAAATTCTCTGAAGCCGACTTCCAGCACCTCCGACCGTTCGACTTCCTGGGTATTCTGAAAGACCTTCGTACAAGAACCATCCGACCGCTTGAAGTTACAAAGGCGCTCGAAGCTGTTCGTCGATACCTGGTCCGTACCATTATGATGTCATATCTAACGGATTTTCAAATGGCTGTCGAGAACAGGGCGAAGAAGGTAAATCTGATAAAGCCGAATCTGAAAGCCCCTGAATTGAATATGTATCCCAAGAACGCTATGCTTCTAGAACCAGAATTTGGGATCGTCTTCATTAATGAACAGAAAGAGAAAAGATTTCTGCGGTTCAGTCAGGTAGAAAGATTCTGCGACGGCACACTCCTCAAAGTTCGAGATGCTCTTCGAAAGATCATTCAGCACGAGTCTGAAAATCCAAGGGTTTCGTATGTTCCTAATCCGAATGAAATAACTGCTCGGAATGCCTTGGAATTGGTTGAAGATCGCATCGACTACCGCCGTGCTATCAGATGGTTCGAGATTCACTTCGCGCTTCGCAAAAGATATGTCTACAACTAGCGAGAGCTAGAGCGCGAACTCGAACTTCAAATCAAAGGGGGAGATTGTTAGGGTCAATTTATGTTGATTTAAAGTTCAGGATTTAAACTGTAATTCTTTATTTTGAGCCTTATTAGTGAACGGGCCGTGGGCTTGTTAACCACGGGCCCGCCATATAAATAGATAGCTCAGCCTTAGAAAATAGGCTAGTGGTCTCATTTGCTTTTCTGAATTGTATTGTAAACACTCTGATTGAAAGCATAATACAGGGATGACCAGTTGAAATCATTTTTCTTATTGTTTATATTACTGATTTCATAATTGTTGCACGGATCTGGAGCTAACAAACCAAGACCACTTCTGTCATTGACAGGGATCTGAGCACCGATTAACTCAATGATCTTTGATGAGGATTTATACCATCCTTCAATAGTAGTTTTCTCAGCTTTCAGTTCAGCAATAGCTTGTTCGCGTTCGATGCTGATTACTTGATTCACATAGACCTGATCTTTCAAATTTTCTTCAATTGTAGAAAGTTATTGGATCTTTAGATGGCATTTATTAAGTTGTTCAGTTAAGTTTAGATTTTGTTGTTCAGCTTTGGTTTTGCCATTCAGGGCGTCATATAAATCAATTGTCAGTAAGTCGATAGCACGAAGTCTATCAGCATTAATGATAGCTGGAGAAGGAGAGATTGATACATGAGAGGTAGAAGTAGAGGGAACTTTAGCTCATTCTTCCTTTACTTCTTGGATTTCGGCCATAAGACAAAGATTGGCCTCATCTTCTTCATCAAAATCTGACTCTTCATCAGATTCAGCCCAATCGTGTTCTTCAGCGATTAGACCTTTACCTTTTCTCTTGTAGCTTTTCAGCTTTTCATATTTCTCTTTGAGTTTAAGGTATTTGTCATCTCTAGATTTAGAGGTAGAGGAGTTCTTCAATGATGAGGAAGGTTTGACTACTTTCTTTGACATGCACTCACTAGCAAAGTGACCTTTCTTTTCATAATTATAGCAAGTGGCAATAGCCTTATCAATAGGAGAAGATTTAGGCTTGTCAGTGATAGTGAGAGGTTTGTTTCTTCTGAAGTTACTATTTCTAGCGAATCTACTGAAAGAGTTTGTCAGGAGTGCTAGAGACTCATCAAGTTCTGAAGGATCAGTTTCTGATGAATCATCAGAGTTAGATTCCATCTCAGTGATAGTGATAGAAGATCGCTGAGTTGGCATTAACTCTGAGAAGAGTAAAGCAACAAGTGTTCTTTTTGAATCTTTTACAAGATTCTTCTTAAGCTGACACGACTGCTCATGATTGAGAGGTTCTACAAGTTCTTAAAGCTAAAGCAGAAAGTCAATTCAACTCGCGGTTCAAAAGACATATTCTTGATTTCAAACTGAAGATGCACTGTGGAATGAAACGTATCTCACACATTATCTTTCATGTGTGATTATCCGATGTGTTGAGTTCCTACAATTGAAGGCTGCTTTTAGTGCACTCAGTCTAGGTAATTGTTCGTTGAATCTGGAGATAAAGTTGAAGATATGAAAATAAGAGCTTTATTCAAGGGGGAGCTTGGAAAGACATGAAGACAAGCAACACCAAAGTGTTTCAAAGATTCAAGTGGAAGAGAAGATCAAGACCTAAAGTTTTCAAGACCAATTTTTTTTCTTTATATAACTTTAGGGGGAGATTGTTAGGACCATAAATGTCTTATAAAATAGAAAGTGATATAAAGAAAAGATTAGTTTGATTTATTAATTGTAAAAGCCTATAATTGTTAAATTGGATTATTAGAGGTTAATGGGCTTGGGCCTTAATAGTCATAGGCCTAGGTATAAATAGTTTGCTTTTAACCTAGTTTTAGAAAATAATCGTTCATATTCTAAACAGTGTAAAAACTCTTTGAACGAATTACCTTTGAATGACAATCGTATGGATGATAACATTGAATCATACTTTGTTATTGATTGTTGATTGATTATTATTGATATTGTACTAATCTGGGATCCACACTCAACCTTCAGCTCAATGATAGCTTGTTCGCGTTCGATGCGGATTAGTTCATTTACATAAACCTGATCTTTTAAACTTTCTTCTAAATTAGATAGTTCTTGGATCTTTAAATGACATTTTAAGTTGTTCAATTAAATCTAGATTTTGTTGTTCAACTTGAGTTTTGCCATTCAGGGCATTATATAAATCAACTGTCAGTGAATCAATAGCACGACGTCTATCAGCTTCAGTGAGAACTGGATCAGAAGAGATAGATACCTGAGAGGTAGAAGAGGTAGAAGAAATATTAGCGTTTTCTTCTTTTACTTCTTGGATTTGGGCCATCAGGCAGAGGTTGGCCACATCTTCTTCATCAGAATATGATTCTTCTTCAAATTCAGCCCAATCATGTTCTTCAGCGATTAGACCTTTACCTTTTTTCTTGAAGTTTTTCAATTTTACATATTTTTCTACCAGCTTTTGGTATTTGTCATCTCCGTGCTTAGAGGATGAAGAAGGTTTGAAGACTTTCTTTGATCTACATTCACTGGAAAAATGTCCTATCTTTTCGCAGTTATAACAGGTAGCAGTTGCCTTATCAACATAAGTTGATTTTGGCTTGTCAGTGATAGTAAGAGATTTATTTTATCTAAAATTGCTCTTTCATGCAAATCTCCTGAACGAGTTTGTCAAGAGTGCTAGTGACTCATCAAATTCTGATAGATTAGTTTCTGATAAGTCATCAGAGTCTGATTCCAACTCAGTGATAGTGACAGAGGATTGCTGAGTGGGAATCATCTCTAAAGAAATTAAAGCAACATGTGTTCTTTTGGAATCTTTTGAACCTTTTACAAGATTCTTCTTAAGCTGACATGATTTAGCAACATGCTATAAAGAGTGCTTAAGGTGATATTTTTGAAATCCTTTGAAAGCATAAAACAGATGGTATAACTGTCCCATCTTTCAGGAAGACATTCTAAGAATTTTGTCAGGGTCTCAGAATTAGAGTAGGTCCTACCAACAGTTCTTAAGTTAATTAATAAGAAATTAAAGCGTTGGTGTACTTCATACAGAGATTCATTCCTACCACAAATGAAACTTTCATATTGTCTTACCATATTTATATTTCTGGATTCTTGTACTTCAGATGTTCCCTACATATTGAACACAGATTGTGTCCCACATGGCATTGGAAGTTTTTAGGTTCATTACTGAGTGATAAACTTCATCAGGTAGAGCCATAGAAATGACTGATCTAGCCTTGGTGTCAATGGCTACCTTTTTCTTGTCTTCATCAGACCATTGTGTGAGATCCATCACAACTTGTCTTTCAGATATAACAACAGATGTAGAAGTGGCATGAACTGCAACAACTATGATAAATGGAACATATGGTCCATTTTCAACATAGTGAAGCATAGTAGGATCTATACCTTCAAGGAAGAGGATCATTCGATTTTTCCAAATACTGAAGTTGTCTTTGCTGAATCGAGGAGGTTTTGCAAGAGAACCATTGTCTATATAGTTTGTGTTTGCGTTGTATGCCATTTTAAGGAATAGCAAGGAAGCGATTAAGCAAGATCTTGTTTATGAGATTAAACAATCCGATCTGATACCACTTGTTGGTCCCGTAGGGTTTCTACAAGGGTGAAAGTTTATAGAAAGGGGGGGGGGGGGGGTTGAATACAAACACAAAATTTACTTTTTTAAATTGTTTATTGATAAATCAAAATATAATTTACAGTTTGTTGCGAAATAAGATTAAGTAAACCTAATCTAAACAAACTTGAGAATCACTAAGTTCTTTGCACAAGAAGGAGATAGAAAAAAGGAATGTAGAAAAAGGATTCTCTACAATGCACTAAGAAGTTCAGGCCCTTCAAATGAAGGATGTTGCTCCTATTTATACCATATGCATTTAATGCATTGCAGGAGTACTTTACACGTGTCAGATCTTCATTGGGCGTATGCTTCTGACTTTTGTCAAAAACATGCTCTTGGCTGCATGGTGAATAGTGTAGGTGGCAGAGTGGTTGTATGATTATGGACAAAAGTAAGTTTCCTTTTGTACCTTCGTACTATTTGTGCAAGTAGGATAAGACAAACAAATCTTGAACTGCAAGCTTCATGATCATCGATTGCTGATGGAGTCTTTCATCAGCGAGGCCTGATGAAAGTCAGCTATCACTGAAGCCTTGTTCTTGAGTTGTCGCGCGTTGTAGACTTGTCTTGGTTTCACTGAATGCCGCTTTAGTTTATGAGTAGACTTGTCCTTGTTCATCAACTTAGCCTTCGATGTCAGCGATAAGCTCTTTTGTCGTGAGGCTTGTCTTCAGATATTACAATAACACTTTTACATAGAAAGCTATCAGCGATCACCGAACATACTTAGCATATGGTCGGCGATGGCAAAACACTAATACATACAGATGTTAAATGCAATTTTCACAAAGTATTCTAAGGGTCGTCGTCAAATTGCTGAGAGAGTTTGGATCAACATAGGTATTTATATTTTTTATTTGTTCTCTTTTCTCTTTCCTTTATCTGGCCTCCGACAGTCGTCTTCTGGTGAACCTTATTCAAGCGGATACACAATGTTATACCCAAAAAAAGGGACACTGTTAAAAAGATACATACAACGATCATGATATTGATACCCAAAATACATTGTGTTACATTGTGATTACCATTAAGATACACTCTATGAACATTGTGATTACTAGGGCTGTAAACGAACCGAACGAACACGAATGGAGGCTTGTTCATGTTCGTTCGCTTAACTTAACCGAACAAACGAACGAACACGAACGGTAAACGAACGAGATTTTTTGTGTTCATGTTCGTTCGTTAAGAATTTTTGTTTGTTCGTGTTCGTTTATGTTCGTTCATTAAGAGTCAAACGAATGTAAACGAACGAACTTAAATGAACATAAACGAACGTAAACGAACGAACTTAAATGAACATAAACGA
The DNA here is from genome assembly GCA_033807775.1 of Saussurea involucrata. NCBI lineage: Eukaryota > Viridiplantae > Streptophyta > Magnoliopsida > Asterales > Asteraceae > Saussurea > Saussurea involucrata. The sequence goes on along the minus strand of CM066313.1, from coordinate 77,688,612 downwards.
ACGTAAACGGACGACTTTAAATGAACATAAACGAACGAACTTAAATGAACATAAACAAACGAACCCAAAAGAAAAAAACAACAAACACCGTACTCATCATTTCGTTCGTAAAAAATACCTTAACAAAATGAAAAACTGGTTAACTTAGGATATAAAAAAAATAAATTCTAAAAGATCAATTTACTTGATGATTTTACACATTAATTTCATATTATATAAATATGTTTATATATATATAAACAGGCATAAACGAACATAACGAACATAAACGAACATAAATGAACATAAACGAACATTAACGAACATAAATGAACGAACGCTCACGAACATAAATGAACCAACGAGACCGTTGTTCATGTTCGTTCATTTAACTAAACGAACAAAAAAACGTGTTTATGTTCGTTCATTTATTAAACAAACGAACATAAACGAACTTCCCGCCGAACGGTTCACTGAACGTTCGGTTCGTTTACAGCCTAGTGATTACTATTATGATACACTCAAAATAGATTGTGTTACACTGTGATACCACATGTGACACCACTATGATACCACATGTGATACCGACAATTAGATCTGGAAATCGATTGCTTGATGGAGTCCCATTCTTGAAGATTTGTGTGGGGTCTAATATCTATACCTATGAGGCGTCATGGCATATCTACACCATGAACTGGAGCATCCGTCATGACAAGAAGTATTGCCTTGCCATCGCTAGTCTTCTCGAGCAGTACCCGAACCGTATCGATACCACCTATACCATATGGAACATCGAGAGGGAGATAATAGACATACAACTTATTGCTCACGATAAGGAGGTCTATGACATTACGTGGGCGACGGTGGCGTTAGACACTCCCGGTGGTGGATCTGCAAAGGCACCAGAACAACGTCAATGACATTGATTCGACTCCACACACACGACAAAGCTTTATATGGTAAAGAGAAGGGGCGCAGTGAAAATGGGGTAGAGGAGTAGTTGGACGATGCAAGGGGGTTGGGGAGTCGTCGGAAAATGCAGAGGAAGTAGAGGAAGGCGACGACTTTGTTCTAGAGAAAGAAGAAGAAGTTATAGGAATTAGGTTTATGGTAGAGAGAGAGAGAGAGAGAGAGAGAGACGTATAAGAGATTTTAGGAGATATTTTTGGATGATTAACTTGGTTAGATGTTAAAACAAAATTTACTAAAATACCCTTTTTAGTTTATTTAATTTTTATGTTAATTATTTTAAATGTTTGCCCACATTGGATCTCACAATTACCACAGACTACCTACTTCTCATTTGATTAGGCCCCTATATATATAAAGAGAGAGAGAGAGAGAGAGTGAGTGTGTGTTTGTGTGAGTTTCAAATACAAATAATCTGATTAGTACAAGCCATACAAACTAATCTAAATGTTTATCTCATCTAATGAATATTTAGTTTCATAAATATCTTGATTATTTTCTTATCTAAATCGCTAAACATAATGAATGAACTTGAATAATCTTTCGATAATAAATAAATTCTCATCATTTCCATAAATATCCCATTTAATTGTTTTCTACTAATAAAAGAATTTGTATTTGAAACTCAATATATATATATATATATACACACACATACATAAAGGAAATTTTCAAATACAAACCTTCTAATTATTTCAAAGCATACATACTAATAATAAAAGATACTTAGGGCCTGTTCGGTAGGATTTCCATTCAGTCCTAAATGGATAAAGGTTACTGTCCAGATATAAATGTTTGTATTGATTTATCTAGGGTGTTGTTCGGTTGTTATGCCGAATAAACCATCTTAATAATAACAATGACTGTTTTACCCTTTGCTAAAAACAACATTAAAGACCACTCTACCAAATCAAGAACCATACAAAGAACAACAAACAAATCAAATCATGAAACCAGATTATGAAACAACAAACAAATTTATGTAATCAAACTTTTTTCCAAGATTTGTATCAAAGTAATATGTAAAAACACAAATCCAAATAAAACCCCAAATCAAAACTGCAAAAACCACAATCGACTTCCTTTAACAATCGAATTCCAGCCCCTTCTTCTTCAATTCCTCCACACAATCGAACGACCTACAACTGCAAAAACCACCACCTCCATCTTGTAACGAACGACCCAGATCATACCGAGAGAACACAGGAGCGAACAGAGGGGCGTGATCTACAATCTATTGCAGGATTCGGATCCAGAAAACAAAGAGGATGAAGAAGACGAACACCTTCAAAGTATGCAACTCGATTCAAAAGCGGAAAACGAAGATGATTAAGAAGACGACCTTCAAAATGCCAGGAAACGAAGAGGATGAAGAAGACGACCTTCAAAATACCAGAAACGAAGAGGATGAAGAAGGCGACCTTCAAAATACCAGAAAACGAACATGATCCGGATTCAAAGTATGCAACTCGATTCAGAAGCAGTTCATCTTCTTTCAGGTCGTCGGAGTTCGCCGTTGTAGAGAAAGAGAGCGGTGGGAGGGTAGAGGGGATGGTTTGCAGGAAATGGGGAGAGGTGATGGTAGGGGTTTTCTCTTTAATGGGGTAGTTGGGAGGGTAGATTGGGAATAATTGTGTCTGAGTCCAAAGGACTTTCATTTTCTAGCTGACCGAATCAGCCATTTTCTGAGCCAATAAGTCGTTACCGAACAGGTTGATTCGCCGAATCAACCATATCTACCACACAGTCCATTAAGCCATAAACGAACAACCCCTTATAAAAATAATAAGAGTTTTTTATATATAAATATTTATAAAAAATGATTATAGTTTATTCATTATGGTTAACGCAAAGATTCACCTATGTATGAAACCATATATTAATTGGACTAAAATTGGCTTATATAAGATATACTAATTAAATAGTTTGTATGTAAGATACTATATATATATATATATACATATTTGTCTAATAAAGAGGTTATTTCCTTTTTGTAAAGCTCTATGTACTCGACATTCATTTGACATGGTCGTGCCTTTGTTGGATTATTTTTTCTAAAAAATCCTCTTCATAAGGCAGGGAGACCACATGCTTTTTTCTATCCCAAAAAGCATTTGATCGTTACAAATTTCCAAGGAAAATTGGTTGTTAATATAACTAATTTTTCTTTGTAACTTGGGATGTGAAAGCCTTCCCTCAATGGTTAACAAATTTATTTTTTGTTTTAAAGAGCATAATTGAATTTTTTTTCTATTAATTCTTTCCTGTAATTCATTTAAGAATTTCTCAACAGGTTTGTTTATAAAATCAAACCTTAACTGATTTCCTTTAAAAAAATTCTGTTAAACCTTTTTCATCAACTTGGGTTATGGGATAAATATCATAAATGAAAGGAAGACCAAGAATAAGTTGGCTAGAAATATCTTTAGCTAAAAGAAAGCTTATAGGAATACAATTTTTATTTTTACAAATATATGCTTTAGGAAGCTTATATTTGATGTTAAGAGATCCTCCTCCAGCATGTGAAAGAGAATGAGAAGTTTTTTGAAAATATCTGGTAGGGATCAAGCCCTCTTGAACGACATTTAAATCAGCTCCACTATCTATCATTGCAATGAAATCCCTTTGAAAAGTTCTTTCTATAAGGAGGGTGATTTTAGTGTACCATTTTTTTAGAGATAACCATATTTAAAATATTCAGAAGTCAAAGCTTTATCCTTGTTATCTTTAAGGTTTGAATAAATGATATCAATATTTTGATGAAGAATGATATTATCATTTTTAAGAATTTTAGCTTCTGTTTTAAGATTATCAATCTCTTTTGTTAAATTCTTTAAGGAAACAGTATGATTAACTGAATGTTTTTCAGCCGAAAGTCTATTAACTTCCTTCATGGAATAATCTTGAAGATTTGTCTTAGAGGAAGAATCATGAGTAGGTTCTTCGAGACTACTAATAATTTCCACACACATGAGAGGGTCTTTTATCCTTTTTAAGATTTTTAAGACATTGTAATTTGACAAAAAATTATATTTATATCTTGAAACTGGGAAGCTAGTTTATAGAACTCATCTGCCTCTTGGAATTTAGGACTAAAATTAGAAGTAAGATTATTAATCTTTTCTTTTTGAAACTTTTCCTTTTCACAAGGGTAACCAGAAGAGCAAGCATTACAATCCGAGGATGAAAAGTTTGACATAAGGTCATCAAGATTTTGGTTAGAATCTTCAGAAAACGTTTCATAGGAACTTTCATCTGATAAGATTTTTTCGTCATCAGAACTAGAGTCTGAAACAAGGAAAAGTTTTGATAAAGAATTTTTCATAGTTTGATCAACATCAAGACTATTAATTTTCTTTTTTGTCCAGCAACATGAGGCATAATGGCCTACTTTACCACACTTGTGACAAACTATAGAATTCACATTCTTCTTTTTTGAAAAGCGCCTTATATCTTTTTTATCATTATTTTTTAAATCTTTTTCAATATTTTTCTTCTTTTTCTAAAGTCTTTTCTTTTTGAAAAGTGGCGAGAAAAATCTTTTTGGAATTGATGATTTTCATGTGAAAATCTTTTCTTCTTTTTCTGGAAAGGTGTATCCATCCCAAATTGATCACAAAAATCTCTTAACTGTCTTTTTTCAATAGACTGTTGGGTTTTAATTTGATTTTTAAGGGCTAACTCATTACACAGAGAAAGTCCTTCAGAGATGCAAACATTTATAAACTTGTCATATGTGTAAGAATCATAATCTATAATCATATCAATTTTCTGAGCGTCTTTTTGATTCTTTCAGCAAAAAGATTTGGCAAGCCATCAACAAATTTGGCTTTCCAATATACGTTATAGCAATCTTTAATCTCGAAAATTCGAGAAAGAGAAGTGTCTTTGTACTAGCGAAATCTGGTTAAAGTTTTACATCTTAAATTTATTAAAAGTGTTCTAATGTTTTCACTATTATCAAAAAATCTTCCTGTAAAATGCTCTATAAGAGTCATAATAAGAGGATAAACAACGTTTTCAGTGGTACTATTAGTATTAGGATCAGGTTTGACTGAACGAAAAACTTCTTCCTTTTGGGCTGTGGTAATATAATTATCCCACCAACCCTTTAATTGACCAGTAAAACCTGCACTAGCATTTTTGCAATATTTTTATTTGTATTTTCAGAATTTTTGCAAACAGTACAATACATCATCATACGATGAGCCATATTATAAATATGTTTGTTTGTAAAACCATCAAGATTCCACTCATAAATGCATTTTCCGTTATAACTGTGAAAATATATTCCTGTTCTTCATGAAGAACATCCATAGGAGTAGGACGATGATAATAATATTTATTAGAAGTAGGTTTATCATCCCATTTCATTTTATTTATAGTATCTCGTTAGGAGGTTCATCATCAGAGTTTTCCTCTGTGTTAGAAAATAAAGGTTTTTCTAAAGTAGAAACTGAAGATTTTTAAATAGAGAGATTTTTAAATTTCTCTTCTAACATTTTTTCAATATCAAAGGTTGAGTTTTTTAGTTAAAAAAATTTTATTTCAGAGGGAGGCTGAATAGAGGGTGAAGTAAAAATTATATCTCCCGGAGGTTTAACCTTGGGATTTTTTTCTTTCATCCTTAATATTTTGGAGAATAGAAATTTTTTCTAAAACGTTTTCCATACTTTCTTGTAAGGAATCTAATCTTTCTCCTAACATGATAAGATAAAGATTAATATAATTTTGCTTTTCTAAAAGCTCATTTATGTGATGAATTGTCACATCTAAAACCTTTTCATTTATAAGTTTGGAAAAAAGCAGAATAAGTTATATAAACATTATTTCTTTCTGTTGAAAAAGCAGCTTGTGGGGGATAGACAGAAGTCTGAATTCCTCCACCTCCAAGGATTTTGAAATTTCTTTCAATAACATTAATATGGTCTTTAATATAGTTATTATAAACCAAGGGATAAAAGCAAAAATCTTATTTTCTTTTTCGCAGAATTTATAAAACTCATCAGCTAAGGCTTTTATCCCAGCATCCATAAAGCTTTTAAAATACCATTTTTAAAAAGGAATCCAATTTGGATTTTTTCTAAAATCAGTAGCAATAATTTTTCTGGCAGGAGAGCCTTTTGAGAAATCAATTGTATCAATCATTTAAACAAAATTTAAATTTGACATCGGGATCCTTAATGCATCAACAGTGCATCAACAATACCATTTCTTTGGATCCTTAATGCATCAACAAGATCTAAAGAGCTTTGAGATTTATCTTCTTCTTCCCTTATGTCTTCTCTTATATAAGAAGTAGATGTTCGGGCGGATTGTTGGTCAACTATATAATTAATAGAAGACAAATGAGATCTCATGAATCTAGATCTTGAAAAAAGGCTACTTGAGGAAAGTAATCTTCTTTGATATTCATTGAATTGTATATGAACAATTCCTTCATTAGACTATATTACATTTTTTAAATCACTCTGGACTATATGATTTCTCTGAATATCATGAGTTATTGCCCAGCTGTCTGGGAATATAATTTCTTCCCATTTTACAGGCCTTCTGGTAGTAATACTAGATTTACTAAAATTTGTTTCTATTAAAATAGTTTCATTTTTCTCTTTGTCAACCTTTTTACACATGGGATTTAAAGTATAAAGGGGTTTATAATATATACGATAACAGATACATATAACTTCTGTTCCTGGCGTATAACTATAGCCATTTGTTTTAACAATAATGGTTAAGGCATCAAGAATATTTATATCAGACAAAGATAAGCACAAATTTGGATAAACATAAAAATAAACTGGTCCATGGGCCAGGCTAGATTGAATGATTCCCATTAGGGATTGTTTCCAATTCATATTTCTACCATCACGTAAAGCTGCAAGAAAGCTTTCTGGTAACCCTTCAAGGGTTAATGGTCTAAAGGCAATCTGGACAAGACCTATATGCAAAAACTTATTGGTCTTTATGAAAAGAAATTTATTAGATTTGTTTAACAATCGAATAATCATTTCATCTTCATGTAAAGGAATAGAAGATTCAGTGCTCTTAACTATTTGTTTTAAACCTATCTTTTCAAAGGTTCCTAATTTATAAATGAATTTGGGTTCAAATTTTGGAATAGTCCATCTGTTTAATAAATCAAGGTTCTGGGGAATATCATATTCCTCAGTAATACTGTTTTGAACAGTATCCTTTCCCCTTCTAAAGAGATTCATAGAAAGATCTTTTAAAAGATATGTGTTAAAACATAGATTGTCATAATACATATACACATAAACATGGCTCTGATACCATTTTTAACCCATGGATCTGTTACTAAGTCTTAAATCCACCATTTAACACCTTCATAGAGTTGACAAAGAAACCCAATAAAACGGCTCTACTGGTCTGGATAGGGTGGAAATCAACAATGAAGTTGGCACTCGACCAAAGACTTAGATCACAGAGTTATGAATTGGAAACTATATATCCATGTTAATCTGTAAATGTAAACATAACAAGTATGTTTTAACACAAAATCTTAATTTAGCCGATCATGGTTAAATATGATCTAGAATGTTAACAATTAATACAGAAACTTAAAAGAAACAGAATACTTACAAGAGCGTTATGCTATCCACAAGATTTTCTTTATCGCACACCAAGATTAATACATAAACTGGGAATTTTAGAGAGAAAAACTACCTCCGCTAAAAACCGACTGCCTCTTCCGAAAAGAGAAGGGCTACTTAAATAAGAAAACATAAGGGAGAAAAGACAACAACTTTTTAAAAGTAAACAGGTACACTTGTCGGCCATTTGATGTTGACCAATCCTTCAATTATTTGAAATGCTAACCATTTCTTCGACTATTTGATACTTGTCGTCCATTTGATGTCGACAAATCCTTCAATTATCTAAAATGCCAACTGATAACGCCACTTTTTGGCGTTATTTTCAATTCTCAAACCAATGAGATTGGCTTGAATTCAAGTAAAAAGGTGTGTATTTTACGGTTTATCTAGTGTTTGATACAGGTTATCAAAAAGGCAGTAATCCTCGAGAAAAGAAGCTAAAAAGAGCCCAAAAAGAGCCAAAACGAAGCCTAACGGAAGCCCAAAAGTCAAGCCCAAGACCTGCGACCGAACCAGAACCCGAACCGCGAACCAGAAAATGACCCACGTAGCCAAAATGACATGCGCGACTTACCACACGACTTGCAAGTCGCGTGGCAAGTGGCGTAACCCACTGTTTCGCGATTTTCAGTATTTTAATTCGGGTTTTAGGTTATTATTCGATACGCAACTTTCACACGACGGCCAGAGCAGTTCCGGGGGCGATTTTCAGAGCCGAGTGACACCTGTTGGAGCCACGATAGAGGGAGGATCAGATACACGTTCATCACGCGAAATAGAGACGAGCACGATAGAAGGGAGTAACCATTCCGTTTATAGTTGCCACGATTATCATGTTTATATACTTGTTTCCATCTATTTCTCTTATGTTTGAATCCACTGCCGACATGAACTAACCGGTTCGTGTTGGGGGTTGGAATGAATTTGGTTTATTAAGCATGTAAACAAACGATTTGAACTTTTATCTGTTTTCCTTAATTAATGAAGCATGTGATTTCGTTCTTAATGCTTTTGTGAATTTGGCCAATTTACAATTGATTTGTTGTCGGTAATTAAGTTCGAGAGAATTGATTGCTATTCAGAATTAGGAATTGCATGCCTAAAGTCCGAAAGGTGATAGAGATATACCGAGTAAGCTTTAGTTCCAATTAAACCGTTAGGTTGATATCGAGAGATAAAATCTAGCCAATTTAAACATAAATCATGTACTTAATGTGTTTTGGAATCCATAGGTGAGATCGAGAGATTAAACTTATCCTTTTCAAAATAAAACCCGTTGTTGTTCGAAAGAGAACGACGGTGATCTTAAAAGATTTGGGAATCATTAAGGGGATTAACTGGTAACTGTTTTGAGTCAGTTGTTTGCATGTGTAGAACCTAAGGATTTCCAACCCTCAACTGTCTTCTCTATATGATTTTCCAAAGCTGTTTACTGTTTTGTCTTGTGTTTGATTTAATTCTCGCAATTAAGTAGATTAATACCAACCTTTCAATTATCGATAGTTCAGTTAATAGAGCTTATAGTAATTGTGATACATAGTTCCTAGTTCCCCATGATTCGATACTCGTACTTTCTCAAGTACTATTACTTGACTTCGAATCGTACACTTGCGGTTAGATTCTCGGGGTGTGAAACCTCGTATCAAGTTTTTGGCACCGTTGCCGGGGAACTAGTTGTAACTGATAGCACTACCATCTATAAGAGCTATTAGATTGAGCATTTTTGCTTTACTTCATCACTTTCAGTTTTTAGATTACTGACTTTACTTTCTTTCTTTTCAGGTACCACTTGGTTTATGCCAAGGACGACCCGAGGGAAAGAGATTGAAGAATTCGATCCGGAGATTGAAAGAACCGCTCGTCGCCTACGTCAAGAGACCAAAGCTAAGCGACAGTTACAAATGGGTGACGAGAGACCACCGCACAATAATCCTCCGCCTCCTCCCGGAAGAGTTCCGATGCGGTCGTTTGCCGATCCTAATGTGGCAGTCGCACGAATATGCATTCAAGCGCCCGCGACTGGGGCGAATTACTTTGAGCTTAAGCCAAGTACCATCGTGATGGTACAACAAAACCATTACGGAGGGACGCCGACAGAAAATCCTCAAGCACACCTTCGGGCATTTGAACGGATATGCAATACATTCAAGATTAATGGCATGAACGAGGACGCGATCAAGCTGAGATTGTTTGGATTTTCACTCAAGGTCCGAGCCGAGACATGGACAGAGAGTATCCAGCCGGATTCAGTCACTACATGGGCACAACTAAAGGCCGCTTTCCTTCAAAAATTCTTCCCGCCAAGTCGAACCGCCCAACTAATGGCCGAAATCACACATTTCGCGCAATGGGATCAAGAAACGCTATATGAGGCTTGGGAGCGCTACAAGGACATGATCAAGAAGTGTCCTCATCACGGGTTGCAAGGTTGGGTGATTATTCAGACCTTCTTCAGTGGACTTCACCTGCAGTTTAAAAATGACATCACTGCTGCCGCGGGTGGAGCACTGATGGATAAATCATATGAGGAAGCGTGCGAGCTGATCGAAAATCTGGCCGAACATAGTTTTTCCACTCCGAGATCAGCGGTAAGAAGAGTTGCAAGTGTGCAAGAAAGTAATGAGCTGAATGAATTGAAAGCTCAACTAGCCTTTATCACAAATCGGCTGAATGGAGGAAATCCTCAAGAACCTGATCAGGTTCAATTTGTGCAAAACCGGAACCAACCGAGAAACGACCCTTTCTCGAATACTTATAACGAGGGGTGGAAAAAGCATCCCAATCTTTCATGGAATCAGCCCGGTCAACCACAACAAGGTAATTTGTCTAACTCTTCTAATTTTTCTCATACTAATAATGTGTACCGTCCTCCAGGTTTTAATCAAAGAAACGAAGGATCATCCGGAGAGAAGAAGCAGGGACTCGAAGACATGATGATGAAGTTCATGTCGAAAATGGACAGCACGGTCGAGGGATTAGCAAGCACGATCAACACGGTGAAAGCCGCAACTGATCAAAATACAGCCTCAATCAAGATTCTCGAGAGGCAAGTGGGGCAGATTTCTGAAGCCCTACAAAACCGACCTCCCGGAGCATTCCCGAGTATGGCTGAAAGGAAACCGAGAGAGGAGTGTAACGCCATATACCTGAGAAGTGGTAAAGAGCTGACTAGAGACTCTACACGAGAGCCGTTACCAAAGGAAGTCGAGAATGATGTGGAGATCATTGACATGGATGCATTGGAGGCTGATGAAGAGCGTATGAGGAAAGCGATCCCGAGGGAGGAAGAGAACAAGAAGATTGACGAGACTAAACCCAAACAATCACCAGTCAAGCCGGTGACACCGAAAGTGCCCTACCCGAGCAGGCTTAAATCTCATAAGGATGATGTTCATTTTTCCAAGTTTCTAGATGTATTTAAAAAGTTAACGATTAACATCCCTTTTGCAGATGCCTTGGCACAAATGCCCTCTTATGCGAAGTTCATGAAAGACATACTATCCAAGAAGAGGGCAATCGATCATCATTCGACCATAGCACTTACTGAGGAGTGCAGCGCGATTATTCAGAATAAGCTTCCCCAGAAGCTTAAAGATCCAGGGAGTTTTTCAATCCCTATTCAAATTGGGGATTTTACTTTTAATAAAGTTTTATGTGATTTAGGGGCAAGTATTAACCTGATGCCCCTTTCTATATTCAGGAAACTCGGATTGGGTGAGGTGAGCCCGACTTACATGACGCTGAAGCTCGCAGATCGATCGATTGTGTACCCGTATGGAGTGGTGGAGGATGTGTTGATCAAGATCGGAAAGTTCTATTTCCCGGTGGACTTTGTGGTGCTGGATAACGAAGATGTAGAAGTCCCGCTGATTTTGGGGAGGTCCTTCCTGGCTACGAGTAGAGCACTGATAGACATGGAGGAAGGAGAGATTACCTTCAGAGTTGGTGGCGAGAAGGTCATCTTCAAAATGTTCGAGAAGGAGCGAGGTCAAGTAGAGAGTGGAAGGTGTAGATCTGGAGATGGTAAAGGCAAGTCAAATGAAGAAGAATCCGCGAAGAATCGCAAGTGTGGGCGATCCAATTCCGCGGATACCGAACCAAGCTGAAACCACACAGTCGTGCCACGACTTTAAATACGGCGTCGGGTGGGAGGCAACCCACCAAGGTTTGTTTTCTTTTATCATTTTTGCTTTTGAGTGTGTTTTTAATTACGAAAAGCCAAAAAAAAATTGAAAAAAATTGAAAAAGCGAAAAACGAACAGAGACATACGCGACTTGCCACGCGGTTTGCATACCGCGCAGCAAGCCGCGGGGCACCCTGTTGGTTTTCTGAAACAGGGACATACGCGGGTTATCCCGCGGCCAAAACCGCGGGAGTCCCCTGTTGTGTCTCGTTCGTTGTTCGTGCAATCTTTGTTCCTTTCTTGCTTTGTGTGTTTCCTTTTCTTGTTCTTTATCTTTTGTCTTTTGCTTTGAGTGTTTTGTTTTGCATGCTCTCCCTATCTCCTCCGATTGATGCTCAACCTTTCAAGAATCCTCCTTCATCCAGGCAAACAGGTATGTTCTAACTCTTTCTGCTAAACGAGTGGTGTATGATGCTTTAGTCTACTTTAGTCACACGAGATGCAACAAACCTAAGTTTCACTTAGGTTTGGGGTGCTCATATTAGAAATCTTTGGTTTTCTTTTGATGTTATGTAATGCCGTGCGTGTCCTTTTTATACCTATAATAACTGCATAATGATTCGAGTCGCATCACCTACGACTTTACTTACACATTGGGGACAATGTGTGGGTAAGGTTTGGGGTTGCCCAATCGGGCCCAAGTTATGCACGTAGATTTCCTACACTTCTGAGTGTCTAGATCATAGTAGCTAAATTTTTTGTTGTTGATCCAAACCCTCAGTGATTTGATAATGACCCTCTCTTAAATACTTAGTGAAAATTGTATGTAAACAATATGTATCAGAGTTTCACTATCGCTGATAAGTACTAAGATCTTACAGTACCGCTGATAGGAACTCTCGCTCTTTAAATTAAACATTCAGCGAACATTGTTCACCATAATGCTCTGAGTCTGTTCAGTCCTTATGGTGATCGCTGATAAGTTAGTTGTTTACTTATGATCCCAGAAGACAAGTTTCACGTCAACAAAGGTTCTACGCTGAAGTCGAAGATCAAGCTCAAGAACCAGCGACAAGTCTCCTAATGAACTGATGCGGATCAGCGAAGACTCAGATTTGTCCACTCAACGTGAAGTATCAAGTACAAGACTTCAGCTATCGCTGAACTTTATCATTCGCTGAATAGTAAATGATAATCGCTGAATCAACGAAAGCTGATCATGAAGTCCTCCGTACAAAGTACTTTTGTCTTAACCTCCCTTGCACGCCACTGTACGAAATGTCAGAAAAGAACCTCCGAAAATCTGAGATCGTACAACCACTCTGATACTACACTGTTCATCTTTACGGCTACTAAGGTTGTCAACCAAGGTCAATGACATGCAACCAATCCGCTGATGACACGTGTAAAGTGTATACTGAATTGCATTAAATGCATGCAGTATATAAAGAGATGAACTCACTTCTTTTTGAAGTAACTTGCTAACTCTGGACAAGTTCAAATCTCTCTCAAGATAGGATTTTATTAGTAATCTCCTTATCTTTCTTAGTGCAAGAAACCTTAGTGTTCCAACTTGTTTAGATTTAGGTTTATCCTTAATCTTGTTTCCGCAACAAGCTGTAAATTGTTAATGATTTATCAATAAACAATTTAGAAAAGTAAAATAGTGTGTTTGTATTCAACCCCCCCCCCCCCCCCCCCCTTCTACAAACTTGTATAGGCCTTTCGGGACCAACAAGTGGTATCAGAGCAGATTTGTTTAATCTCATAAACAAGATCTAATCTAAGATATTTCTCTTCCTTGCTATTATCTGAAAATGGCCTCCCACACAAACACAAATTATATAGACAATGGTTCTCTTGCAAAACCCCCTAGATTTTCCAGAGACAACTTCAAATTATGGAAAAATAGGATGATGCTCTTCTTAGAAGGTGTAGACCCCACTATGACCTACTATCTTGAAAACGGCCCACACATCCCTGTAACTATTGATCCTTTAGTTCCAGCCACTGCAACTAGAGCTGCTATTCCTGAAAGGCTGATTCCAAAGGAAATACACATGTGGACCGATGAAGATAAGAAGAAAGTGGCTATAGATACAAAAGCCAGATCCATACTATCCATGGCCCTTCCTGACGAAGTCTACCATTCCGTCATGAACCTGAAATCATCAAAAGCCATGTGGGACACAATATGTGTTCAGTATGAAGGAACGTCTGAAGTCCAGGATTCAAGAAAGATCAACCTGGTAAGACAATACGAAAGCTTCATTTCTGGTAAGAATGAAACTCTCTCCGAAGTTCATCAACGTTTTAATTGCTTAATTATAGATCTAAAAACGGTTGGTAAGGAATATTCTAACTTTGAAGTGCTGACAAAGTTTCTAGAATGTTTACCTGAAAGCTGGGACAATTATTCCATGTGTCTCAAGCTGTCAAAGGATCTAAGATCAATGACCCTTGCTACCTTATATGGCACATTGCTGAATCATGAGCAATCTAGCCATCTTAAGAAGAATCTTGTAAAAGATTCCAAAAGCACCCCTGTTGCTTTAATCTCAGAGGAACCTTCTACTCAGCGACCCTCAGTCACTATCACTGAGTTAGAAAGTAACTCTGAAAGATCATCAGATTCTGATTCTTCAGATGATGATGAATCCTTGGCTCTCCTAACTAAAAAGTTCAGGAGATTCGCCAAGAAGAAAATGTTTAGAAAGAACAAAACTCTTTCCATAGCTGACAAGCCTAAGTCATCAGCTTTTGTTGATAAGGCTACTGCTACTTGTTTCAACTGCGAAAAGACAGGTCATTTCGCTAACGAGTGCAGGTCAAAGAAAATCATGAGACCTTCAGCTTTTACAAAGAAATCCTTTGTTCCAAGGAATAAAGATGACAAATACTCAAAGTTGAAGGAGAAGTATGCAAAGCTGAAAAGCTTTAAGAAGAAAGGAAAAGGCCTGATGGCTGACTATGATTGGGCTGCTTCTGATGAAGAAGCCTCATCATCTGATTCTGAAGATGATGAAGCAAATCAATGTCTCATGGCCAAGATTTAAGAAGAGGAAGAAAGTTCAGACATTCCCTCCACTTCAACATCTGCCATTCAGGTATCACCTTCCTTCTTTACCAATATTGCAAATATTGATGAAGCTGATAGTCTCCGTAAAATCGATCTACTGACTAGAAGTTTATACGAAGCCATGAACGGTAAAGCTGTGGTTGAAAACCAAAATCTTGATCTCGCTGAAAAGTTTAAAAACTGCCACCTTCAAATAGAAAAGCTTTCTAAAATTGAAGATGATTTTAAAGATCAAGTCTATTTAAATCAGCCAGTCAAAATCGAACGAGCAGAAGCTATCGCTGCATTAAAAGCTGAACAAGCTACTGTTGAAGGATGGTGTAATTCTTCAACAAAGATCACTGAGATAATTAAGGCTCAGATTCCTCTGAGTGATAAACGTGGTCTGGGTTATAAATATGATACTCCAAAACCAACCACCGAACGTTCAATACTTAAATTTGGAACGTTCGTATCCTCAGTCGCTGACACTTCATCATCTCAGTACTCCTCGTCGGTTACACCAATCCCTGAGGAAACTTCTACCTCCTCAAAAGGTAAGGAGAAAATGGTTTATTCAAAACCTACCTCTGTCTCTAAAGACAAAGGTAAAGGAATTGTTATTTATCAAAATCCTTAGAAGGGTACCTTAGTACCTAAGCTGAATGCTTCCAAAGCCTTAGTGATTCATTCATCTGGTTCTAGAAATCAGACCTCTGGATCAGTTCAGCGACCTACTCCTAGACTCAGAGTAGATGTCCTTGGTAAGAAATCTGAAGAACTGAATGTTCGTCCTATTTCAAAAACCAATAGTGTACTTGGTGCTGGTACTTCTAATTCCAAATTAAAAGCTCAGCACTCAAGTGGTCCTAGAACTAATTTTAGTTATAGGAAATGTTATCACTGTGGACTTACCGATCATATTGCAAGTAAGTGTCCCACAGCCACCAAAGCTGATAAGATAGCTAAGGTGAAGATAGCACCCAAGAAGACCAAACCAGTTGCAATTCAGGTCAAGGTGACTCCTACCGCTGAGGTCAAGAAATTGACCAAAGTGAAGAAAGACAAAGCTGAATCTTCAAATGCTGCGAAGACTGCTGAACCCATTCCAACTACTTCCACTGACAAACGCGTATACATGGTGAAGTGGGTACCCAAGCAAAACTAATCTTCCTTTGTATTGCAGGTTAAGAAGGGTATCTGGTATCTCGATAGCGGATGCTCTAGACACATGACTGGAAAGAAAAACCTGCTCGCTGAATACAAGGAAGAGAAGGGTCCCTCTGTGACTTTCGGTGGAAATGGAAAAGGACACACCCGAGGGTATGGTGTACTTTCAAATGGTACAACATCCTTCAGAAGAGTCGCATATGTTGAAGGGCTGAAGCATAATCTTCTAAGCATCAGTCAGCTTTGCGACATGGATAACAAAGTGATTTTCACTAAGGAATCCTGCTTTGTCTCTGACAAAAAGGAGAAGATAGCTCTCAGCGGTTATCGTTTGGAAAATGTTTACGTTATAAACTTGGACTCAACAACCACTGAGAACTCCTGTTTCTTCTCAAAAGCATCTTCTGATGTTAACTGGCTATGGCACAAAAGGCTCTCACATCTCAACTTCAAGACGCTGAATACTCTTTCCTCCAAAGAGTTAGTCACTGGTCTACCTCAACATTCATACGCCAAAGAGTCTTTATGTTCAGCGTGTGAAAAAGGGAAGCAGACCAAGGCAATCTTTAAGTCAAAGCAAGTTTCCTCAGTGTCATCTCCTCTACAACTACTCCATATGGATTTGTTTGGCCCCGTTAACAAACAATCCATCGCTGGAAAGAAATATACGCTGGTCATAGTTGATGAATTCTCTCGTTACACATGGGTAATGTTTCTCCGTTCTAAGAGTGACACCCCTGAAGAACTCATCACCTTTGTTCGGAAGATGGAAACTCTGAACAATATGACTGTTCGCTCAATAAGGAGTGATCATGGAACTGAATTCAAAAACAGTTCCCTTGATTCCTTCCTTGAGAGCAAGGGTATTTCTCACAACTTTTCGTCAGTGAGAACACCACAACAAAATGGAGTCGCTGAAAGAAGAAATAGAACAATTATTGAAGCTGCACGTTCAATGCTCAGCGATTCTCACCTGCCTACTCAGTTTTGGGCAGAAGCTGTCAACACTGCTTGTTTTACGCAAAATAGGTCGCTGATAGTTAAAAGATTCAAAAAGACAGCCTATGAACTTTTTCATGGGAGAAAGCCTTCAATCAGCTTTCTTCACATCTTTGGATGTCAGTGTTTCATACTGAACAACAGAGATGCCCTTGGAAAGTTTGATCCTAAGGCTGATGATGGAATCTTTCTTGGATACTCCTCAGTTTCCAAAGCCTTCAGAGTCTTCAACCGAAGAAGACAAACTGTAGAAGAAACTATTCACGTCACGTTTGACGAATCCCGTTCAGCGAATTCTAAACCGAACGCTGATACAGAAGAACTGAATCAATGGATGTTTTCTCATCTTGGTGATTCAGAAGATATTTCCACTCCTCATGCTCACACCGTAGAAAATGATGGTCCTTCTATCATTCCAAATATGCAAAATAGTGAAGCTGAAACATCTTGGGTCTCAGCTGTTCCTATAAACACTATACCAGCAGTTGATCCAAATGTCTCAGAAATTCCATCTATTTCTCAGCCATCAGTGAATGAAGTGGCAAATGCAAACATTCCTCTCTTAGCTGATAATCCAGAAGTAGCTGAAGCCTCATCTTCAGTTTCTCCAGTTCAGACTGAGTCAGCGACGTATGCTCCGGCTCAGCGATGGACTGTAAATCACCCAATCGATCAAATTCTTGGTGATCCCAACGCTGGTATTCAGACTCGTAGAAGTGCAGGTAATATTTGTTTATTTGTTAACTTTATTTCTCTAACTGAACCAAAGAAAATAGATGATGCCCTCAGAGATCCAAACTGGGTCAGCGCTATGCAAGAAGAGCTGACTGAATTCGAAAGAAACAAAGTTTGGAAACTTGTTCGTAGACCTACTGACAAAACGGTGATAGGCACTAAATGGGTCTATCGAAACAAGTTGGACGAACATGGTACTGTAACTCGCAACAAAGCTCGTCTTGTTGCTCAGGGATACAGACAAGAGGAAGGCATAGATTATGACGAAACTTTTGCTCCAGTAGCAAGACTTGAATCTATTCGTCTTTTCTTAGCATATGCTGTACACAAAAACTTCACTGTACATCAGATGGATGTTAAGTCAGCGTTTCTAAATGGAAAGCTGAATGAAGAAGTGTATGTGGAACAACCTCCAGGATTCTCAGATCCTAAGCGTCCAGGTTATGTGTATAAACTGGACAAGGCACTTTATGGCTTAAAGCAAGCTCCACGTGCATGGTATGATACTCTCTCTACTTATCTCCATATTGAAAAATTTGAGCGAGGTAAAATTGACAAAACTTTGTTTTTTAGAAAAGTGAAAGGTCATATCATTTTAGTTCAAATATATGTTGATGACATTATATTTGGTTCTACTAACTCTGAGCTTTGTACTCGTTTCGCTGATAGAATGAAAGATGAGTATAAAATGAGCATGATGGGTGAACTAACATATTTCCTTGGTCTTCAGATTAAGCAAACTGAAAAAGGAACTTTTATAAATCAGGGAAAGTATGTTAAAGATATGCTGAAGAAATTCGACTTAACTGAAAGTTCAGCTATGAAAACCCCTATGGCACCACCGCTGATACTTGATAAGGACACAAAGGGTGTTCCTGTCAATGTCACGCTGTACCGTGGGATGATCGGCTCACTATTGTATCTTACAGCTAGCCGACCCGATATTATGTTTGCAACATGTCTGTGCGCACGATATCAAGCTGAACCTAAGATATCCCATATGAAAGCTGTAAAGCGAATCTTTCGATATCTTAAGGGAACAACGAATCTAGGTCTTTGGTATCCCAAAGATTCAGGATTCGATCTAACCGCCTATTCAGACAGTGATTTTGCAGGTTGCAAAATGGATAGGAAAAGCACCACAGGAGGATGTCAGCTCCTGGGTGGAAAGCTGGTAAGTTGGACAAGTAAGAAGCAAAACTCAGTGTCCACTTCCACAGCTGAAGCTGAGTATGTAGCCGCTGGAAGCTGCTGTTCTCAAGTCTTGTGGATGAGAAATCAGCTACTAGACTATGATCTTCAGCTCTCCAAAATTCCAATCTATTGCGACAGCACAAGTGCCATCGCTATAGCAAACAATCCAGTGCTACACTCAAAGACAAAACACATAGAAATCAGATATCATTTTATCAGAGATCATGTGATGAATGGTGATATAGAACTTCATTTTATCCCAACTGATTATCAGTTAGCTGATTTGTTTACCAAACCTCTTGATGAGACAAGATTCAACTTTCTCATCAGCGAGCTTGGAATGCTGAACTTTGAAGGATAAAATCTTCAGCGGTTCACATTTAATCAGCGATACGTTTATACATTCGTGTATAGCCTTCGGGATAAAATCAACTTATATAATCCATTTCATCATATTCTCTCTGAATAAACTTGGTTAAACTGATATCCAGGTATGTTTTGTCTCGCTGAATATCTCTTCCTTAACAGCGATATTTTGAAAATTTCCTTAAACCTTCACTGATATTTTCTATTCAGTGCTTCATGTTTTTCAAAAGAGTCCCTGAGTTTTCAAAACCTCAGAGACATCCTAAAAGAATGTGAAAGGACAGTTGTGACGTCATTGCAACAAATTACACTCGGCACGATTTCTTTCTGACACACGTTTGCACGTTTTGTTCAAACTTCCAATCAAATGCAAACACGTGTCCGTGTCATGATGAAAACCTTTTCCCGCTCAAGGTTTTCTCTCTCTAAAAATCCCTATATAAACAACTCTTGGTTTATATTTGTCTTTTACGCGAACAATCTTTCTCCGCAAGAAAAGAATTCTCTGTTGCATTTGTGCTCTCAAAAACCTCAAGAACTGTTCATCATCTTCTTCATCAAAACTTCAAGGTTAATATGTTCTTATCTTTTATCAAATGCGTATAACTTGTTTTCGATCTTCTCTTTGTTTTAACAAGATCAAACAAAAGAACTTTATAAAATAAAATCATTTCTTTCATGGTTTTATGAACACAGCCATTTCATGGTTGTTCTTCAAGTTTTAAATCTAAATCTTAAACTTGTTCTTCATTCGTATCCATTTTTCTTTTAGAAACTGGAATACAAGATTTTATGGGTTTTACTTTTCTTTTAAAATCAAGAAAAACCCTAATCTTCATTAAGACATTTTTTGTCTGAATGAAATGGACAAGATTCGAAATATCTTAACGGAAATTTCTTTCCACATTAAGATAATTCTTTTTTGTTAACATCTTTGGTTGAACTGATAAAACAGTGATATGGCATCTTCAAAGCTGAATGTTACCGCTGAGTCCATCTCCACTGACTCTGAGGAAATGGACATCTTCAAAGCCCCCCAGGTTAAGTTCGAGCTGGATCAACTCGATTGGACTAAGGCCAACAACCTCTCATCTCTTCTCGAGTTTCCTCCTCGGAAGCAAGTATCACATCTGGACGATGCTGTAAGTTTTCTGAAGAACAGCCCCATCTATACAGCCCTGACCATAACACCTCCTGCCAGTCAGCGGCTCTTATCCCAGTTCTGGTACTCTGCCAGACACACTGAGCTACCCTCTGCCAAAGATCCATCCAAAACCATAGACTGCATACTCAGCGATACTGAGTATGGCACCATCAAGATTACACCCGCCATTATCCGCAAAGCCCTAAACTTCCCAAATGCCACCAAAGAAAAACCCTTCATTCCATTCCCTGACCATAAAAAGCATGCTGACAGAGAAGCAATCATTGCTTTCCTTGACGCAATGGGTTATATCTGGGATATTGGAAGGGACAAGAAGCCTGAGAAGAAACTGACGCTGATAAAGAAATCCAAGATGCCCAGCGAGATGAATTTCATCTTCGCTCACCTGATCAGCTGCATGACAGCAAAATCCGGATCTTCTGATCAAGCCGCCCAACCTCAGCAGTCCATGGGATACGCACTGCTGAAAGGTCTAAATATTGACTGGGCCTCCATTATTTATGAAGACCTAATTCAACTTGTCGATTCTGCCGCTGACAGACCAGCATGGGTTCCTTACCCACGATTCATCAGCACCATCTTTCAATATGGCCTGAAGGACAGCTATCCTGAAGAGGGTGATCTGAAACTTTCTCAGATTGGCCCTAAGGTTCTCGACTTCAAGCCTGTCGCCAATGAGGTACGTCTCTCTACTCTTCTCACTCTTCTAAATTCTCCGCTTTCTGTGGCTCCTTCAGCGACAATACCAATCGCTGATACCCCGGCCACAAAATCCTCTCCTTATAAGAAAAGGAAACCCTCACACACCCAACTTGATTCCAAAAGGATCAAGAAAACCAAGGAGCAACCCCAGCAATTCCATGCTGAAGACTCCTCAGCTCAGTCTGAAGAGCTGAAGGAAAGTTCCGTGGTACGCTCTGCCACACCCGTGCAAGCCATCCCTCCAATCCAGACTTCAGCGTCTCCAAACGCTGAGGTTAGAAACTTGGAAACTACCCAACCTCCCTCAGTCTCTCAAAAGACTGATGAAGTGATTGTCAGCGATTCCAACGCTGAACTCAGAACCCGAACCCCAATCTTAACCTTCGCTTCTCCCTCCACTCACTTGGACACTCCTCCAGCGAACACTGGAGATGCCATCATTCTAGAAGCCACCGCTGATGCTTCTCAACAAATGATGAAGAAAGGACCTGCAGAGTTCACCATACCTCACCGTACTTTCGAAGAGGATATGGAACACTATTCAGGAACCTGCAACTTTGACGAGTTCATCAATCCTCCTGCAGGTACAAATCCCACCTTAAACACTGTAACTAAACCTGAAACTTCTGAGCTTTCCTTTGTTCACAAGTACTTATATGTTACAGGTCCTAATTTGGGAGACATCAACGCCTCTCTGAAGTCCGTGGAAACAAAGCTGTCCAGTCTCACCACCACACTCTCCAACAACTCAACAGCTGTATCAAACGCTGGGGAGAATTTGACAAAGCTGACAACGGTGGTGGAGAAGAAAGCTTCCACTGAAGACATCAAGAGTCTTGATAAGACGCTCAGCGATTTTTCCAAAGTGCTCTGTGACATCTACACTGACTACACAAGCCTCAAAACATCAGTTTCGACCATGTCCAGCGAAGTAACAACGCTGAAGACATCGGTTGCAAAACTCGAGGGTGATATGTCAGAGGTCAAGACTGACTTAGGCTCTGTAAAGACCGACGTTGGTTCTATGAAGACGATGATCGAGATGCTGGTAAACAAGGCAAATAGTCCAGCTCCTGCTCCTGCCCCTGTCCCTATTTTGGAATCTTTCACAGAGGAGGATCGCACAGAGCTGAGGAAAATCACGCCTGCTATTTCTGGCCTAGAAGACAGAATAGCAAAGCTTGAATGTTGTGTGAAAATCTCTGGCCCAGAAGACAGAGATAACACCAATGCTGAGTCTGCCCATTCCTCCCCCAGTCATCATAAGAAAGAGGGGGAGAAGAGCGCTGAACATTCCAGGGAGAAATGTAACACCCCAAAAACAGGGGTTAACAAAAACTTCCATAAAACGGAAGAGTGGTACTCATTACTAAAGTAAAAGTATTCATAATTATCATTACATAACCATTAATACAAAGATCTAGTTAATTATAACTACTAATGGACCACTAGCTTATTTGATCACTACTATAGCAAATCAAATATAAAAAGGATGTCGGAAAGTTCTATTATCAATCTTCCAATCTTTAACTCTCCAATAATGATCCCATGCTCACAACCCCGTTCTAGACCTTCTTGTGTCCGGAACCACTAAAATCTGTAACACATAAAACACATAACAAGTGTTAGGCTTTTTAAAGCCTAAGTGAGGTTTACACATAGCACATAGAGCATAATCATAGCATGTAGGAATAACAATTCGATACATTCACAAATTGGATTCCATGGAGAAGACCCATATCGCTACCCAGTTACATCATAATTGAAGATATACCTTGATTGATACCCCCACGGTATTGTCACAAGGCATAACACAACGGAAAACCCCACGGTATCCGAAGGTATGAACAAAATACATTTTTACCCCACGGTATGTATGATTATATCCTCCAATGCCTACTAGGTGCTCCTCCAATTATGTGAATACCAAATATGTTAATCCAAATAATATTCATAGCATATTAAGCACTTAATAATGGTCCAACCATTTATCATAATCAATACTACTTCCATGTAGTTCATATACATCCACATGTATTTAAATCACTTTCTATATGATTTCAATAATAAACCACCATGTTTACAATTCAAGAATAAGTCCATTTTGACCATTAAGCCATCAATTCATCATTAAGACATCTATTAAGTCATCATCTCAATATCACATACTTTGGATATATAATCCAACCAAACTCTTAACATCAACATTTATTATGGCATACAAAGTAATAAACACAATTAAGCCACATAAACTTACTTGAACTCCTCTTATTTCCCTCTTAACCATTAAGAGCATTTATTCAAGATTTCCCATTAGCTATACCAAAAATCAAGATGAGGAATAGTATATAAATGTAATACAAACAATTAATTACAAGTTACTCACCTCAAATCTTCAATTGCTAACACCCTAACTTGAATACTTGAACCTAATTGCTCCAAGAAGAAGAGTGAAGATGAAATGCCCTAATTCAAGTTTAAATGGGTAAGATTCACATACTAGTTGCTTGAATTAGATTAGGATTAATAGATATGAATTTACCTTAATCTTAGATGGATATCTCTTGAGAAGAGGATAGCAGAACCAAAAAATCGGATTTGAGAGTTATATGTGAAAAGGGTGGATGACTAAGGGTAAAGAGGTGGGTTTAACCCCCTTTTGGCACGTTAGGAAATCAGCGCCGATCACCCGCGCCGATGCATCGGCGCCAAGCCATTGGCGCCGGCTTCTGTTTGCTAGTCTTCTCAACCTACACTAATTTAGCCGTAACTTCTTCGTTAGAACTCCGTTTTTGCTCCGGAAAGAACCGTTGGACTCGTATTCAAATTACCCATCCAACTAATCCATAAAATCTAATATTTAACTTTATTATCTATTTTTCATTTATTTCCTTAAGGAATAAACTTACTG
Organism: Saussurea involucrata; assembly: GCA_033807775.1. Lineage (NCBI taxonomy): Eukaryota > Viridiplantae > Streptophyta > Magnoliopsida > Asterales > Asteraceae > Saussurea > Saussurea involucrata. Next base: position 77,664,623 of record CM066313.1, on the reverse strand, counting down.
ATTTCTATCGGAAGTTATCAAATAACAAGTGACAATCACCGAAATTACTTAGGAAATCAATTATAATCTAAGAAGTCAAAATATAAAGAAATATTAGGACTATTATTACTTACTAGGATTTTCCGGGTGTTACAATTCTTCCAACCTTAAAACGATTTCGTCCTCGAAATCTATATTCTTTACAACCCAAAGTCAACCGACTCACTGTCGACCAAAATTCAACAATTCCTAACGGGAATCTAAATTCCATCCACACGGTCTATAAAGACAATTCCTCGAACAATTGTTTATTAACAAAGTCCCTACACATACGTTGTACTTATGTACGGATAAATGTTCCAACCATAAAGAAACTCCCAACCATACGACTTTAGTCGTCTCCCAACCTTAAAATGTTCTATACATCTTGATTTCAGTTTCAAACTCTACATCAATTTAAGGTTCAATTAATACTGAGACCAACCGAATCTCTAATTTCAATTGTCCCTATCGTTAACGGCCATTCACATCCAAAGAGCTCTAATAGACTCCAAAATCCATCTCGAATAATTAATCATCAAACGGACAGGTTCATTAACCATACACAAAGATTATTTCCCTAAAACCACTCATCACAAATGAGTATCTTAAGGTTACTACTACCATCACCATCATTCTTTTTAAAATCAGTTACAATTCCCCGATTAAACTAAAGGTGTTTGATCTTAAGCCTAAAAGTTGACACCTAATTATCACCAACCGTTGCACTCTAACCAAACCCACACATGAATTCCATTCACAAATAAAAATCTAGAAGGAACAAGGATTCATCTTTCATTCTATCTCCACACATTTAATCCACTTACTTAAGGTTGTCTCGGCGGACTTTCATGAGTCCCACCAGTTCCAGGTTGTCTTTCCAATCCTCAATCATTTACCGATCTGTCCTCCAAAGAATTGAAAGACCTTGGTAGTGTTTTTACCATCACTACGCTATCGAACAAAAGTTAACCCTGAAAAATGGTTATAGAAATATAAACACACGAAACGTACCTTACCGAACATTAGTCACTGGAACAATTTAGAAACAAGTATACTTATGTAACAATATATTCATAATAACAGTAGCTAATTGCGATTATGAATGTATCATACATGAGAATCCTCATTACCGTCGTTACCGTACTAATTTCACGTATTTTTGTCGACCCTAAGGCCATCCCGTCTTAATACTTCTACCCACTCTCACAATTCATAACTTAATTCATCTCAGCTTAAGTCTAAGTATTTCCTCATCATACTTAGTTCACTTAAACTAAAGCTCTGATACCAACTTGTAACACCCCAAAAACAGGGGTTAACAAAAACTTCCATAAAACGGAAGAGTGGTACTCATTACTAAAGTAAAAGTATTCATAATTATCATTACATAACCATTAATACAAAGATCTAGTTAATTATAACTACTAATGGACCACTAGCTTATTTGATCACTACTATAGCAAATCAAATATAAAAAGGATGTCGGAAAGTTCTATTATCAATCTTCCAATCTTTAACTCTCCAATAATGATCCCATGCTCACAACCCCGTTCTAGACCTTCTTGTGTCCGGAACCACTAAAATCTGTAACACATAAAACACATAACAAGTGTTAGGCTTTTTAAAGCCTAAGTGAGGTTTACACATAGCACATAGAGCATAATCATAGCATGTAGGAATAACAATTCGATACATTCACAAATTGGATTCCATGGAGAAGACCCATATCGCTACCCAGTTACATCATAATTGAAGATATACCTTGATTGATACCCCACGGTATTGTCACAAGGCATAACACAACGGAAAACCCCACGGTATCCGAAGGTATGAACAAAATACATTTTTACCCCACGGTATGTATGATTATATCCTCCAATGCCTACTAGGTGCTCCTCCAATTATGTGAATACCAAATATGTTAATCCAAATAATATTCATAGCATATTAAGCGCTTAATAATGGTCCAACCATTTATCATAATCAATACTACTTCCATGTAGTTCATATACATCCACGTGTATTTAAATCACTTTCTATATGATTTCAATAATAAACCACCATGTTTACAATTCAAGAATAAGTCCATTTTGACCATTAAGCCATCAATTCATCATTAAGACATCTATTAAGTCATCATCTCAATATCACATACTTTGGATATATAATCCAACCAAACTCTTAACATCAACATTTATTATGGCATACAAAGTAATAAACACAATTAAGCCACATAAACTTACTTGAACTCCTCTTATTTCCCTCTTAACCATTAAGAGCATTTATTCAAGATTTCCCATTAGCTATACCAAAAATCAAGATGAGGAATAGTATATAAATGTAATACAAACAGATAATTACAAGTTACTCACCTCAAATCTTCAATTGCTAACACCCTAACTTGAATACTTGAACCTAATTGCTCCAAGAAGAAGAGTGAAGATGAAATGCCCTAATTCAAGTTTAAATGGGTAAGATTCACATACTAGTTGCTTGAATTAGATTAGGATTAATAGATATGAATTTACCTTAATCTTAGATGGATATCGCTTGAGAAGAGGATAGCAGAACCAAAAAAATCGGATTTGAGAGTTATATGTGAAAAGGGTGGATGACTAAGGGTAAAGAGGTGGGTTTAACCCCCTTTTGGCACGTCAGGAAATCGGCGCCGATCACCCGCGCCGATGCATCGGCGCCAAGCCATTGGCGCCGGCTTCTGTTTGCTAGTCTTCTCAACCTCCACTAATTTAGCCGTAACTTCTTCGTTAGAACTCCGTTTTTGCTCCGGAAAGAACCGTTGGACTCGTATTCAAATTACCCATCCAACTAATCCATAAAATCTAATATTTAACTTTATTATCTATTTTTCATTTATTTCCTTAAGGAATAAACTTACTGATTTCTATCGGAAGTTATCAAATAACAAGTGACAATCACCGAAATTACTTAGGAAATCAATTATAATCTAAGAAGTCAAAATATAAAGAAATATTAGGACTATTATTACTTACTAGGATTTTCCGGGTGTTACAAGAAAAGCGCTGAAAATCTTAAGAAAAGCGCTGAAGATCTGAACAAGAGCGCTGAAGACCTTTCCCATGATGAATCTATCAGGGGAGAGAGGAATGAAGATCTGACCACTGGACCTCAGGGAGATGAAAACCCTGAGGGAACCGAGAAGCTCGCCTCTGTATCTGAGGGGGAGCAACTCGAAGAAGATGCTGAGGAATCCGAAGCAGAAGAAGATGAGGACATCGACATCCCTGAAGCCAAACCATCCTTCTCTCCAAGAAAGGATGATGATGATGATGATGAAGATGACGATGATTTCTTTATCGTCAAACCTGCCCCAAGGATCAAAGCTCTTAAAGGAATCTCAATAAAAGAACCATCAGGGGAGAAGACAAAGACAAAGCCCTCAGCCTCTGGCGCTGAGAAAAGCAAAGACAAAGTCCTCGCTGAAGATGAAAATCTAGCGATCCTATTTGAAAAGCCTGTTTGTCAGGTACACTAAAACTTTACTTTTTCCTTCCCTGAACTTCTCAACAACTCAATATGTTCTCCACTCCACAAACCTCTCTACACATCCACAATCTTTTTCTATCTTTTCTACCCAAGTTCTTCTACCCAGTTCTTATCTGTAAGATCGCTGCTTTTCAGCTAGTCCTCTCCCCTGTTTGAGGATGTCGCTGAAGGTTCTTCTGTTGCGACTTCACAAATAAAGCCAGTTGCTGCTGATGAAATAATCCCAGTCTTGGACTTGATCTCTGAGACTGATGAACCAGAAGAACAACCTCTCTCGCACAATAAGAGACCTTCCTCAGTTCCTCAAAGGCTGAGTGAAGAGGATCAAAAGAGAAGAGAAGAAATAATAAAGCGATTCGAGGATCAGCGAATCATTCTAAGGCCTGATCAACTACCTTCAGTTCCTCCCAAGTTCAGAATTTCAAAAGCTGAATACCAGGACCACCTTAGAGCTGAACGCCTCATTGCTGAAAGGAAGGAAGCTGAAGAGAAAGACAGAGAATACGCCATCAAGCTCACTCAAGAATCTGTCAAAGACCCCAAGCTGAAGCGTGTTCCCATTCAAATCCAACGAAAGCTGTGGGAAGAAGCCCAGAAGATCGTGGAAAAGAAAACTGAAGTTTCTCAGACCACCTTGATCTGGTGTAAAGAGAAAATTCACTTCAGATATCGTCCAGCGAAGATCAACAAGGTATTCATCTCTGGAAGAACCTCAATCGGAGTACCTATTGTTGACATCAAACTGTTCAGAGAAGATGGCACATCTGAAACCTTTCGCGCTGACACTGTAAAAAGGTATGGTCTCTCTGAATGGCTGGAGATGAGGTTAGCTATCCAACCATTACAATCTAAGTACAAGAATCATTTCGAAAAGCTGATAAACAGACAGATCGACTTGATATCTTCTTGTGTGGATATTCCTCCTGTTCCTGATCTAAAGCCGAAAAGAAAAAGAGGCTCTCCAAGGAAGAAACGTCAAGATTCAAACTCAGGACCTGTCATACGAAATGAAACTGGAATTGGTTTCTCTCGCGCTGAAGTGCTTGGTCCTGATCCTGATCTATCTGCCCTTGACATCTCTTTGCCACCATGTGAACTTTTCGTCCCTGGTAAAGTCATCAGTAATCCTTATGGAATATTCTTTCTTGACTATGACGGACGTAAATGCTTTCAACGGATCGCTGAGCTTCCAATCACTCCAATCGAACAGCTCAGAGATCTTATCTACTGGTGTGACTTCAAAAAGGACATTCAGGCACGACACCTAAAACCCTTGATTTTTCAAGAAGCGCTGAATAAAAGAAAACGAGGTATAACGATTCCTGACTGGATGATTCCCACTGAAAAGACGACCCTTGATGAACTTCTCATTAAGGAAGAACCTTTTGAAAACTGATATAATCTCCTTTTTCTCTATTGTATCAGTTATCCTTCTGTACTTGTAATTTATTTCGCTTGTACTTGTAATCTTTCTGTTCTTCGTTGTAATCTGATTCAAAGATTTAAAGAAAGATTTCAGCGAAAGTACTTTACTCCATCAGTACTGAAAAGATCCCAGAAAACAGTAAAAGGGACAAATATTTTATGAGTTCTTTTTATCCTTATGTTTTCATTTAATAGCAATTTTCTTTGTTGCTATGTCATAATCAAATAGGGGGAGATTGTTCATCCAAACCCTCAGTGATTTGATAATGACCCTCTCTTAAATACTTAGTGAAAATTGTATGTAAACAATATGTATCAGAGTTTCACTATCGCTGATAAGTACTAAGATCTTACAGTACCGCTGATAGGAACTCTCGCTCTTTAAATTAAACATTCAGCGAACACTGTTCACCATAATGCTCTGAGTCTGTTCAGTCCTTATGGTGATCGCTGATAAGTTAGTTGTTTACTTATGATCCCTGAAGACAAGTTTCACGTCAACAAAGGTTCTACACTGAAGTCGAAGATCAAGCTCAAGAACCAGCGACAAGTCTCCTAATGAACTGATGCGGATCAGCGAAGACTCAGATTTGTCCACTCAACGTGAAGTATCAAGTACAAGACTTCAGCTATCGCTGAACTTTATCATTCGCTGAATAGTAAATGATAATCGCTGAATCAACGAAAGCTGATCATGAAGTCCTCCGTACAAAGTACTTTTGTCTTAACCTCCCTTGCACGCCACCGTACGAAATGTCAGAAAAGAACCTCCGAAAATCTGAGATCGTACAACCACTCTGATACTACACTGTTCATCTTTACGGCTACTAAGGTTGTCAACCAAGGTCAATGACATGCAACCAATCCGCTGATGACACGTGTAAAGTGTATACTGAATTGCATTAAATGCATGCAGTATATAAAGAGATGAACTCACTTCTTTTTGAAGTAACTTGCTAACTCTGGACAAGTTCAAATCTCTCTCAAGATAGAATTTTATTATTAATCTCCTTATCTTTCTTAGTGCAAGAAACCTTAGTGTTCCAACCTGTTTAGATTTAGGTTTATCCTTAATCTTGTTTCCGCAACAAGCTGTAAATTGTTAATGATTTATCAATAAACAATTTAGAAAAGTAAAATAGTGTGTTTGTATTCAACCCCCCCCCCCCCCCCCCCTTCTACAAACTTGTATAGGCCTTTCGGGACCAACATTTGTTTTGAATGATTGAGACCAACCAGTGTGGGAAGAATCTTGCGATAGTGACGTGACCGTTAGGGAAGGACCGGGAAAGGACATGACTAGGGACATTAGTGGAGACCACCCGATAGTGAGTTTTGAGCCTAAAAGACATTTTTCATTTCGAGGGATTCATACACTTAAGTCACATACACTTTTTCGAATTCTTTGTCGTGAATGTAGAATGATCTCACTACATTATTGCATTGAGTAGCAAAGACGAACCTCGGGATATTGGGTAAGGGTATAGTAGACCATATCGTGTGGACCTTAAGATATGATTCCAGGCATTGTGTGTTTTGTTTTAACCCGTTTTAGCTATCGTTACCTTTTACCCTTCTGTGTGTATCCATAACCCCCTTTGCAGCCAAACACGCACCTTAATTCTTTCTAAAACCACCATTAAACCTTTAGCCAAAAGCCTTAGCCAACCCTTATCCGAAAGTGTGTCAATTAGAGGCGGTAATGAACTACGAGAGATAGAGCAGAAGAGAAGAGAACAGGCCAGTCATGAGAATAAAACGGGTCAATGTAACCCGAGAAATAGAAAAGACAAATAAAGAGGACCAATGAAGTCCCAACGGAAAAAAAAATACAGTTAGTCCGATAGTATTTCCAGCAGCTGAATAAGAGAGTCAAAGCGACTCCAATAGTGACAAGAGGGCCAAATGATAGAGGCTGAAGTAGAGAAGTTCGGAACTGCCAATGATTGACACGCCAAGGATCTTTGAACCATTTTACCCTTCGTTTCTCAGCCATAGCCCTAGCCCCGTTACAACCCTTATAAAGACCTGAATGATCTTTTGTAAAACGTGATTAGAGTCTATGACCACCTTTATCGATATTCCCTGTCATGCTACTTGATTCCCTCTGAGATCACCTTTTTGGACATTTGTGCGTCTTTCTGTAGAGTTGTCATGTAGTTATTGCATATTCTTGTACATAACCTCCTTAAACATGACAACACGAGCGATAACCTAGGTTCGAGCGAAACGAGAGTATCCCGTGAGGTAGGGTCGAGGCGAAATGTTTTCCCCAGTATGTTTGGACCTAGTCTAACCCGAACGTAATCGGAACTGTCACGAGTTCAACTCACATTGGAAAGTCATAAATCAAACAAAATAGAGATGAGGCGAGAGTGAGATAGATATTCACGGGTATGGGAAATCACCGATGCATCACTTGGTACCGATTGGGAATTGTGCAGTCATTATTATTTCACTGTGTGCTTTTATTCTATTTTTATCGCTAATTTGCTTGGGGACAAGCAACGCTCGGTTTGGGGTTGTTGATAACGCCACTTTTTGGCGTTATTTTCAATTCTCAAACCAATGATATTGGCTTGCATTCAAGTAAAAAGGCGTGTATTTTACGGTTTATCTAGTGTTTGATACAGGTTATCAAAAAGGCAGTAATCCTCGAGAAAAGAAGCCAAAAAGAGCCCAAAAAGAGCCAAAACGAAGCCTAACGGAAGCCCAAAAGTCAAGCCCAAGACCCGCGACCGAACCAGGACCCGAACCGCGAACCAGAAAACGACCCACGTAGCCAAAATGACACGCGCGACTTACCACGCGAGTTGCAAGTCGCGTGGCAAGTGGCGTAACCCACCGTTTCGCGATTTTCAGTATTTTAATTCGGGTTTTAGGTCATTATTCGATACGCAACTTTCACACGACGGCCAGAGCTGTTCCGGGGGCGATTTTCAGAGCCGAGTGACACCCGTTGGAGCAACGATAGAGGGAGGATCAGATACACGTTCATCACGCGAAGTAGAGACGAGCACGATAGAAGGGAGTAACCATTCCGTTTATAGTTGCCACGATTATCATGTTTACATACTTGTTTCCATCTATTTCTCTTATGTTTGAATCCACCGCCGACATGAACTAACCGGTTCGTGTTGGGGGTTGGAATGAATTTGGTTTATTAAGCATGTAAACAAACGATTTGAAATTTTATCAGTTTTCCTTAATTAATGAAGCATGTGATTTCGTTCTTAATGCTTTTGTGAATTTGGCCAATTTACAATTGATTTGTTGTCAGTAATTAAGTTCGAGAGAATTGATTGCTATTCAGAATTAGGAATTGCATGCCTAAAGTCCGAAAGGTGATAGAGATATACCGAGTAAGCTTTAGTTCCAATTAAACCGTTAGGTTGATATCGAGAGATAAAATCTAGCCAATTTAAACATAAATCGTGTACTTAATGTGTTTTGGAATCCATAGGTGATATCGAGAGATTAAACTTATCCTTTTCAAAATAAAACCCGTTGTTGTTCGAAAGAGAACGACGGCGATCTTAAAAGATTTGGGAATCATTAAGGGGATTAACTGGTAACTATTTTGAGTCAATTGTTTGCATGTGTAGAACCTAAGGATTTCCAACCCTCAACTGTCTTCTCTATCTGATTTTCCAAAGCTGTTTACTGTTTTGTCTTGTGTTTGATTTAATTCTCGCAATTAAGTAGATTAATACCAACCTTTCAATTATCGATAGTTCAGTTAATAGAACTTATAGTAATTGTGATACTTAGTTCCTAGTTCCCCGTGATTCGATACTCGTACTTTCTCAAGTACTATTACTTGACTTCGACCCGTACACTTGCGGTTAGATTCTCGGGGTGTGAAACCTCGTATCACCAACCATTTCTTCGACTATTTGATATTATCTCTAATGGAATCTTTTAGAGTTTCTAGCGCATCATCTAGAGATAAACTAATTTGATCATTATCAGGATCTTGAGCATCCTGTGTATCAGATGTCATCGAAACGTCTGATCTTGAATCTGGAAATCCTATGTTCTTGTATAAGTCCTTCTTCATTTTTGAAATGTAGAGATTTATTATCTCTTCTTTTGAATAGGTCTCTACATATTTATGAGAAAGCTGCTGAAAAGGACTGACTTCTTCCATGTCCTCTTGTCTTTGATCATATTGTTGCTTATAAAGCTCAACTTTTTTGATGTTGTTTGACACCATTTCATCACCATGAGGTTTCTTGGTTGTAGGATCTTCTCGGGATAATTTATCCCAATATTTAGTAAGACCTTGTCTCTTTAAACAATTGGCCATAATATCAGTGTAGCCAAATGGGTTTCCATTTCCAAATCCAAGGAATGCCAAATTCTATGAAAAACCAACAACTATTCTGGCCCTCAATAATATACTGAGATTTGTTGTTATGAACTTTTGGAGAATAAGATATCCACTGTTTTAAACAAAGATTTAAATCCTCAGGAAGGATTTCACTAGTGGTTCCAAATGTTTTCCACCAAGTGAAAAACCAGTTTGGAACTGGGGAATGAAAACAGTTTTCACAAATTTTAAGAAACCAAGTATGTTTCTTATTGTAACAACCCAAATCTAGATAGAGCATACATAGTATTAAATCATAACATTTACAAAAGTGGGTCCCAAAATTCGTTACATTAGTCTCAAACTAAGGTTGGCAAAAACAACCTATACACAACTGAGAGCGTACTAGCTTCTATGAGTGGTACATGCACTATCTCTATCTGCATCTGTACTCTAGCTTGCTCTTGCTCACTTACCTGAGCCTCCTACTATTTGCTTACCTGAAAAGGTTTTAGTTTTGAAAAGCGAGGGTTAGACCATGAGGTATAGTGAGTTCCCTCCGTAAACAGCATACATCAACATTATAAAAATCATTTTATAAAACTCATAACAGTTCCACATTGGCATCAATCATTGTACTGCACTTCGGATCACATAGCTAACCGCGATCGGGGCCCAAGCAGACTCCCCTCTCGCCTCATACCGGGGCCCAAGCAAACTCCCCTCTATTCGAGTAGGAAGGAAACGAATTCCCTCCTACAAGCTAGTCACCTATCTGAGTAGGAAGGAAATGAATTCCCTCCTACAAGCTCATCACAACTGCCCAAGGGATCATTGGATCCCGAGGTACTCAGATCCCACTGTGCAGACCAACTTCACATAACATACACATAGCTCATCATAACTTATGAAACATGAAAGCTTTATAAATCATTATTTTTATGCTAATTCATATCTCAAACAAAACATACTTTTCATGGAGCAGTTCGTAAAAGCTTGTAAGCAAATCATGTTTGTAAACACACCATAATCAGTAAAACATTTAATCTTTCATTCAAGTAAAATCATGTAAAATAACATGGCATTTCTACTCAATCACTTTCTTTGGAAAACATGTAAAAATCACGTATTTTAGTTAGAAAAACTCACCTGGTACTCCGAACAATTCTTTCTTACTTTGCTTCCGACTTTCAATCGGTCTACCTGAGAAAAGGATGAAATGTAAACTGTTCAGATCCTAAAACCAGCTGTCCGGGAACTATCCGGATTTGACTTACCAGATACCTGCAACTTACCGGGTCACACACTTACCAGAACATACTTACCAGAACTCTACACTTACCGGATCACACTTACCGGTCAAATTAAACTTACTAGATACGGCTAACTTACCGGGCGCACGAACTATCCGGGTACTTCCATACTTACCGGACAACTTACCGGATTCCCAAACTATCCGGACCAACCCGTCCGGGAACTCACGCTATCCGGGACTCACCCGGTAACTACACAATCTAGACTACGCTATCCGGTAACCTGCGCAGGCATACTTACCGGACGCGAGTCTGAAGCATGATTGGGTGCGAAATCCAAGGATAAACCCAACCCAACTTGATTTCTCAACAATGAACGCATTCATTACAACATTTAACTCTTTATTAACCGTCCCATGGCTGATTAAACACATAGCTGATGTATAATCCCCACTTAGTGTATCATTCTCAACCTTTTTAATCATAAGCCCCAAGCAACCAATCTCAGCAGAAAATCTAAGAACAAGAATTGAAACAGAAGATTACTGTTGGTCCCGAAAGGGTTATACAAGTTTATAGAAGGGGGGGGGGTGAATACAAACACACATATTTTACTTTTCTAAATTGTTTATTGGTATATCAAACAATTTACAACTTGTTGCGGAACAAGATTAAGGATTAAACCTAATCTAAACAAGTTATGAGAACACGAAGTTTCTTGTACTAGAATTAAGACAGAAAGGAGATAAGAATATTACTAATAATATTCTAACACAAAGATAGTAGAGAGAAGAAGATGGCCGAGCACTTCATTTATGAAGTAGGGTTCTTCTTATATACTGCATTCATTTAATGCACAACAGTATAACTTTACACGTGGCAGCAGCTGAATGGTTGCATGGTTTGACCTTTGTAGACAACCTTAGTAGCCGCATGATGTATAGTGTAGAGTCAGAGTTGGTTGTACGATCCTGGACAAACGGGATGTCCTTTTTGACATTTTCGTACGGAGGCGTGCAAGGGGGTAACACAAAAGTAACTTGTAGAGGAAGACTTCATGATCAGCGTTCACTGAATAGATCTTTATCAGCGAGTGACAAAGTTCAGCGTTCGCTGAAGTCTTCTACTTGTAACTTCATGTTGAGTGGACAAATCTTGGCTTCGCTGATATCCGCATCAGTTCATTAGTAGACTTGTCGCTGGTTCTGTGGCTTGATCTTCGACTTCAGCGTAGAACTCAATTGACGTGAAACTTGTCTTCTGGAATCATAAGTAAACAACTAAAACTATCAGCGATCATCAATAAGACTGAACAGGCTCAGGGCTATATTGATGAACAGTATCGCTGAATGTAATTTAAAGAACATGAGTTTCCTATCAGCGGTACTATAGAGACATAGTACTTATCAGCGATAGTGAAACTCTAATACATATTGTCCACTTACAATTTTCACTAAGTATTTCTTAAAGAGTCATTATCAAACCACTGAGGGTTTGGATCAACAATTACCTGCTATGAATTTGTGTAGAATCGAACCCCAAATCCACTTCCTCTTCCAATTTGGTTGATGGATGATTCCTTCTCTTCAAATGTTCTTGCACAAATTTTTCTATTACTTTCTCTTTCTCTCCAGCCGCTAACACACACACAAGATAGGCTCCTAGGGTTTTGAGCTCAATTTACTAGCTTTTATACCCTTTAAACATATTACCCTCCAGCCCCTGAGCTTTTCACTTTACCACAATTCCCACAAAACTTAAGTCTTTTCCAATTAAAATCTCGGTTATTACAACACTCCCTCCTTAAAAGAATTCCGTCCCCGGAATTCCTTATTGGGAAAGATACGGGTACCTGAACCCCGTATCCACTCCTACCTCTCAAGTTTCTTCTCGTTCTTTATGATATCTCCACTGAACCTTTACTAATCTCCGATAAGTCTAACTTGTAAGCCTCGGCTCCAACTCGTTCAATGATGGCGAAAATTAACTCCTTCTTACCAGTATTTCTTGCAAGGTCACCACCATCTCAACTTCCAATATTTTCTCTCCAAAATAGAGACGTGCATCGCGCTAAGAATCTTTCTACGATATCATCGGACACCCCAAGTTCGTACATTATCTAACCATTCTTCAAAACTTCGACGGATCTTCGACACATAATCTACCTCACTTATATTCGGGAAAAATCGGTTACCGCTCATCGACCATTTCATACGTTCTCACCACTTTATCACCCACATTTATACGTGACTAGAAGCAGAAAACCTCCATGCTCCCTCACTGAAGTGTTCACTTATCCGAATTTAACTTATCATGAAAACACATCGATTTCTCACTACTTGCCACAAGTGTCTAGTCATATAACATAACTTCGGTTACTCTCGCTCAACGAGGAGAAGTAACCATGCTCTCGCAAAACCATTCTCCAAAACCTATTACTGAACGACCAGTATGTTTGAACATCTCTCACAACGACACCAACTCAACTTATTCGACTGCCCCTTTCCACTTCTTTCTCGCATAAAACATACACAAATCCCCTTTCTCGATACTCATTCCAGGAGTTCGCACACTTATCGATGACAATCTACACACCACTGCACTTTCGGTATTACTGTCAAGCTTACTACTTCCAATTTACTCACTTATTTCGTCAAACGATCTTCACCTCCTCACCTTAGCGTGGAGCACCGTCCACTAAACATTACTTGTCCCTCTCTTCTGACCCTTCCATATGCTGACAACACTTTCTCATTACTACACATAACCAAACGGTTTCATCAAAACTTTAGCTTAAGGCATTCAATCAAGTCATCTCGAAATGACACCAATGTTCGAAGTTACTACATACTCTTTGATCTCCAAGCACTACCTTCTCGGATAATTCTTTCACTCGTAAGAGACAATTCACAATCTTTAAAGGATTCGTAGCTGTTACACCACATTTTTGACTCAACACATCCATCATCCTCTTTAAACTTCCAATGATTCCAAGAATATACCTACTTAGCGGATCACACAAATGAAAACACCTGGCTCCTCCTTCGGGTAACCACCCACTACTGCTCCGACATCCTATTCCGATAATAGCCATATCACAAAGCCAACTTACAACTATGTGCTCCAACCACTTGATTATCAAATCGCACACCTCATCCGAAATTCCGAAAAGACTTTCACCTAATGCTTCCTCTTTCTAACATCACTTTACTACAACACTCGCTGGCACATTTATCTTGGCAATTGAAGCCACTACTCATTCGTACATACTCTACCCCTAATCATCACACTGTCGACCAGGTATCTCACGGTCATTTGTACACAACATCAAACTTGCCTTCATTCATTCGCATATAACCAGGTCTATCTCAATACTTTGTCTTTCCCAAACCATTACATAGACAGGGCATAATCTCTCACAGATCGATATAATCTACACACTCACTTCGTTTGTGCTAAATACATCATCCTTTTACGAACCATCTAAACCTCATAACTAAAACACGTATCCAAAACAGTAGTCTTTCCCCTATCTTAACACCCCTACAAGGTGGTACGTCAACTATCAACCTTGTGATTCAAGTCTTCGGCCTCACACACCTTACACAATTGCCGACTTCAACATCAATAGTCGACCTGTTGATACTTTCTTAACCTATTCTTTAACATGGGTTCCTGACAAAACCTAATCCTCCCAATCATATCATAATCAACTTCATAATCTGTCGCCCTTATTTCAAAACTCACTCATGTAACATCAATATTGCAAGCTCACCTCAAAACTCATATCCCACACCGTGGACATTTCATTTCTGCCTCACAACACTACTCATAACGAGTTGCGAAAACCAACACCTTGATGACTTCTAGTCCTTCCCCCGGACATCATCGTCCCTCGGAAACTGTAGTTCCAGTCACCGAGCAAGGGTACAGACCCTCATACAACCGATACCAAGGTCCACTTCTGATTCTACCACTGTTTACCACTTCTGTTGAACACAAATACTAAATTTACAAACATTCTCCCCTGATTTGTCCAACACCTTTCCACTCTTGGAGTTCTTCCTTAGCTTAAAATGTAATACTCCACGACCTAGTGAGTTCATAGCCTTCATGCATGACAATGCGGTAAATAAATCATTTCGCACACTTTATCATTTTAATTAAACAACGCTTGGAACTAGTTTAGGTACACACGACCCCATCACTCTTATAACTTCAACGCCCTATGCCACGATTCGAGAATCGTTTTCATGTATCTTCCCTCGAACCTTAATCTTACTCAATCCGAACGATGTTATTAGGACAGTAATATATTGAATGAAAATCTTTTCATACGACACAATTCTGAAAGAAATTACCGATATAAAGTAAATCAGTCGGTTCTCACACTCATTTATATGATATCAACATGTCAATACTCATTTTTGGTTATATAAGTTTTGCTGGCAAACGTTTTCTTGACCTTTTTGCAACAATTTAACTTATCATAAAGAGTGTGAAATATTTTGCAAATCGTTAAGCTCAAAATTTCATGGTGCGACGTAAATGAAATCACCTTTTCCTTAAACTTACACTTGTACATGCTGACTCATTTTCGATCAAAATTGATATTTACATATTTACCTTAAATTGTGAAAATTTCATGTTACATATAAGAACGCCATGCATGAGAATCCACTTGCAATTGAAGGCTACTCACTCTAACAAGGTCAACCATTTTACTCACGCAACTTATCCTTGACACTCTACCTTCGACCATTGGTCGCCCTCTCGGTCATGCAATAAATTGTTGTACGTGCGTTCCACAGCCATTTACTCAACCATTTCATACTACTTTTGGTTTAATCAAATATCTCACATTCTACCTCTACATGCTTTCAATTCACTACTGGTATCTCCCTTCACTGATCCTGCCATTGAAAAGCTCCACTAAGAAGTCAGGACTCCATTGACACTTTTAAGACTTCTACACTGTCCTTCTTTACCATCCCAACTGATCTACCCAACGATCTCTAGAACTGGGACTCTCCTGAAACAGAAGTCTTACTCAAAATCAATCATTCATCCTCTTCGAATCCACGAAGATCTACCTCTAGACGACTCATAACATTTTAAACAACATTTCGTCTCTTCGATGTATACATACATCACATCATAAATGATCTCTCAAGAACCTTCCCCAACAAGGGGTCTTAGTCTACCCCTCAGGGGTCTTTCTATCATTCTAGATTACCGGAACACGACATATAACTAGCTTAAGACTACAACATCGGAATAATAAGGCAGGTTAAGCACATACATGTACCTGTAAGTTCACAATTACACTGGCCAGGTGTAATCCCAAACATACCTTACATGACTATTCTCGGTACCCTTTTAGTCCTCTATCTACTATAGTGCCCTCCTAACACATTTCCTATATCTACAATAATGCCCTCCTAACGCATTTTCTGATTCTCAGTTGTGATTTCTACTCTAAAGTTTAAGTTTAGGCCCGTCCGGTCACCTAAGTCCCTTAAACTATGGCTCTGATACCATTTGTAATAACCCAAATCTAGATAGAGCATACATAGAATTAAATCATAACATTTACAAAAGTGGGTCCCAAAATTCGTTACATCAGTCTCAAACTAAGGTTGGCGGAAACAACCTATACACAACTGAGAGCGTACAAGCTTCTATGAGTGGCATAGGCACTGTCTCTATCAGCATCTATACTCTAGCTTGCTCTTGCTCACTTACCTGAGCGTCCTACGATTTGCTTACCTGAAAAGGTTTTAGTTTTGAAAAGCGAGGGTTAGACCATGAGGTCTAGTGAGTTCCCTCCGTAAACAGCGTACATCAACATTAGAAAAATCATTTTATAAAACTCATAACAGTTCCACATAGGCATCAATCATGGTATTGCACAGTGTTTAAGGATCACATAGCTAACCGCGATTGGGGCCCAAGCAGACTCCCCTCTATTCGAGTAGGAAGGAAACAAATTCCCTCCTACAAGCTAGTCACCTATCCGAGTAGGAAGGAAATGAATTCTCTCCTATAAGCTCATCACAACTGCCCAAGGGATCATCGGATCCCGAGGTACTCAGATCCCACTGTGTAGACCGACTTCACATAACATACACATAGCTCATCATAACTCATGAAATGTGAAAGCTTTATAAATCATTTTTTTTATGCTAATTCATCTCTCAAACAAAACATACTTTTCATGGAGAAGTTCGTAAAATCTTGTAAGTAAATCATGTTTGTAAACACACCATAATCAGTAAAGCATTTAATCTTTCATTCAAGTAAAATCATGTAAAATAACATGGCATTTCTACTCAATCATTTTCTTTGGAAAACACGTAAAAATCATGTATTTTAGTTAGAAAAACTCACCTGGTGCTCCTAACATCTCTTTCTTACTTTGCTTCCGACTTTCAATCGGTCTACCTGAGAAAAGGATGAAATGTAAACTGTTCAGATCCTAAAACCAGCTGTCCGGGTACTATCCGGATTTGACATACCAGATACCTGCAACTTACCGGGTCACACACTTACCGGAACATACTTACCGGAACTCTAAACTTACCGGATCACACTTACCGGTCAAATTAAACTTACCAGATACGGCTAACTTACCGGGCGTACGAGCTATCCGGGTACTTCCATACTTACCGGACAACTTACCGTATTCCCAAACTATCCGGACCAACCTGTCCGGGAACTCACGCTATCCGGGACTCACCCGGTAACTACACAATCTGGACTACGCTATCCGGTAACCTGCGCAGGCAAACTTACTGGGCGCGAGTCTGAAGCGTGATTGGGTGTGAAATCCAAGGATAAACCCAACCCAACTTGATTTCTCAACAATGAACGCATTCATTACAACATTTAACTCTTTATTAACTGTCCCGTGGCTAATTAAACACATAGCTGATGTATAATCCCCACTTAGTGTATCATTCTCAACCTTTTTAATCATAAGCCACAAGCAACCAATCTCAGCAAAAAATCTAAGAACAAGAATTGAAACAAAAGATTACGTGCTATGAATTTGTGTAGAATCGAACCCCCAATCCACTTCCTCTTCCAATTTGGTTGATGGATGATTCCTTCTCTTCAAATGTTCTTGCACAAATTCTTCTCTTACTTTGTCTTTCTCTCCAGCCGCTAACACACACACAAGATAGGCTCCTAGGGTTTTGAGATAATGGAGATATACCCCATTCTTCAAAACATATAATCTTTTTTTTAATAAATTTTGAAAAGTTATAAACTTATGTCCTTGTTGAAGGAGAAA
The DNA here is from genome assembly GCA_033807775.1 of Saussurea involucrata. NCBI lineage: Eukaryota > Viridiplantae > Streptophyta > Magnoliopsida > Asterales > Asteraceae > Saussurea > Saussurea involucrata. Next base: position 77,646,790 of record CM066313.1, on the reverse strand, counting down.
AATGAGAAATTTCTACAGAATTTGTAGAAATTAGGAGACCTTCATAAAATTGTCTCTGTTTTAGTGAGCCATGAATGCTCGAAGTTTATTAAGATATCTCTCCAAAATAATTTTTGGATTATTTTTCCATTGAATATCTTTTTCCTCAATCAGAAGTATGACTTCTTTGAATTTAGTTTCGAAAAATAGAGAATCTGAATTTTCTTCTTTGCTAATATTAGCATAAGATGAAATTTCATTTTTCTCTTTTTCCGTAATATAATTAAGGTATTCTTTCTGAAGAGGATGATCTTCAAGGAGAGAAGCTCCTATAAGGTTCTTTAATGGATCATTAGCATTTGCAATGTTTTGAGCTATTAGCTTTTTTTTCCCATTTGAATGGTGTAATATGAGGAAGAATTTCCACCTTTTCCTCCCCTTCCTCTAGAATGTTAGGAATTTCTTCCTCCTCTATAAGAGGAATAGTTGCTTGAAGAGCTCATACCTGCAATCATGAAATATATTCTCATGTTAAAAAATCAGGTAGATGATTCTCTACCCTTTTTTTATAAATAATAGTAAAATCAACATGGGCTAGGGGTGCTTGCCATCGGGCAAACATTTGTTTAGAAACATCATGTTTGAAATCTATTTGAAACATATATTTAGCCGATATGCAAACTGTTTTTATAATAAATTTTTTATTATAAAGGTCATCTTGAAATTTTAAAACACATTTTACAATGACAAAGAGCTCTTTTGTTATAGTAGCATAGTTCTTTTGAGCACCGCTCCATTTTCCAGAATGAAACCTTACAAGAATATCTTGTTTTGATTTAGGATCTATTTGTTTTAAAATGCCTCCAAATCCTATATCTGAAGCATTTGTTTCAATGACTTTTTCCCAAAGGGGGTTTCCTAACATCAAACAAGGGAGGTTTTTTAACCTTCTGTTTTATATTTTTGATAGCATGGGTATGACTCTCAGTCCAAGGAGAACTTTTCTTTTTTAATCTATCATAGAGAATAGAGGTATCACTACTGAGATTTTCTATATAGGCCGAAATATAATTTAGGCTGCCTAAAAATCTTTGTAGTTGGGTCCTATCAATAATCTGATCGGGGAATTTTGAACCAAATTCCATACTTCTCTGAACAGGAATGATTTTTCTTTTTTCAATGTTATGGCCTAAAAATCTGATACTGGTTTGAAATAATTCCATTTTTGGTTTTGAAACGACTAGACCATTTTGTATAACAATTTTTTAAAGAGGTCAAGATGTTTTAAAATGGCTTTCTATATCCATAGAAAAAACTAGAATATCATCAATATAGACAATTATAAAAGTACTATAAGGATAGAAAATATCATTCATGATTTGTTGAAATTCGGATGGAGCGTTTTTTAAACCAAAAGGCATTACCGTCCATTCATAATGTTTTATGGGAACATTAAAAGTAGTTTTATATCTGTCTTTCTCATCTATTTGGATTTGCCAATATCCAGATTTTAGATAAAATTTTGAAAATATAAGGGCTTGAAATAATCTGTCAAATAAGTCTTTTTTATTTGGGATCGGGTGTCTGATCCATTTTAAAACTTTGTTTAGAGGTTTTGTAACAACCGGTTATTTATCAAATGATTGGAAGCCTTGTGGCCAAAATGTAATAAAGGAAAAGATGGGGAGGGACCATTTAGCAATTAATGGAAGATATTTAAGGGAGCAAATCCCTAGGTCCCCTCATTTTATTCCAGTGTTCTTGTATTGGCGGCTAGAAGAGAAAACGAGAAATGGAGAAGGAAATCTTCAATCAGCATCAATTTCGATCAGGAGAGCTCCAAATTGGTAAGTCTCGATTCCTTTCCTTTGTTCTGTCTAGTGTTTATGTAATAACCAGATATTTTATTTAATTTAAATTTAGAATTTTATAAGTTTATATGGGTATTTTAAGAAGTGGGAAGTTAAGGGGTAAGTTTTATTAATTATTTAGAAGTTTGGGGGTATGTTTTGCCAAGTGAGACAAGTCTAGGGTTGGTTGGTCTCATTGCCAAAACCGACATATTAGTCATAGGATAGGTGTCATGTCTCAATTAAAAGATATTATTCAAAGGTGTAAGTGTGTGTAAGTGTATACGGTTGAGAGAGAGAGAGGGAGTTCGAGAGAAAGGCAAAAAGGAAGAAGAAGGAAGAATTAAGAATTAAGAAGTTGCTGCTGTGATTCTAGGAACAAACTGCAGTAAATCAAGGTAATTACTCCATACCTTTTATGTGTTTTAATTCTCTAAAGTGTTCTTGAGGTTTATAGTTAAGTTCTTGGTGGGTTTTGTTAAAAAGGGGATGTTTTGGGAAATCTGAGCTTAAGGCTAGGTTGTGTTTATAGTCTTAATCATAACTGCATCTTTATAGCAACATGCATAGCTTAAAACTGCAAAAATCTGGGTTTTAGGATGAAACAGTAGACTGAGACATTCATCGAAGTCGCAATAGACGACTGTGACATTCAACGAAGTCGCAACAGTTGGTTGCGACTTGGCATTGAAGTCGCAATGGTCGTTTGCGACTTGGCTTGAAATCGCAGTAGTTGATTGCGATTCGAGTTTGGAATCGCAGTAGTTGGTTGCGACTCCAGGGTGGAATCGCAATAGTAGGTTGCGACTCCAGGGTGGAATCGCAATAAGGGGTTGCGACTTCAGGGTGGAATCGCAATAAGGGGTTGCGACTTCAAAGTGGAATCGCCATAGGAGATTGCGACTTGGTACTGTTCATTGCGATTTCAGTTGGGAATTTTGTAAGTTTAATTATTAAAAGAGATATTTGGTATTTTATCTGATTTCAGATTTGGTGAAAGATCGACGTACGTGAGTTATCTTGGAAGGGTTTTTGTGATAAAAACAAGGTGAGTTTTTATTTGAAATGTTTTTCAAATGGAATACATATATGTGATTAAATGTAATATGGTGCATATAGTGTTTATATGAATATTACATTGTATGAGTACTAGTTGGCCGGGCTTAGGACCGGTGAAAGTTGGCTGTACAAAGGGACAGTGGTGTTGGCTGTATTTAGTACAGCGGTGTAAATTAATTAATTGGCTTGCTACCAATTAATATGGCCAAGGAAAAGAAAAGAGAAAGAGACGGAAAGATACATACTGCATGGGTCATATTTGGTATTCTTATGTGAATTATGTGCAAATGTTTTCTTTTACTAACGGGGATTTTTCTCACTAGACCTCAAGGTCTAACCCTCATTTTTGTTTTAAAATATGTATTCCAGGTCAAGGAGCAAACAAAAGACTATGATAGGATTTCTCATGTTTAGCTTTTGTGGATGTTGAATGTCTATGAAGATTTCAGTTACTTTTAGTAGTTGTTATGTATTTTACTTTATTCGAAAAAGTTTGTACTGAAAGACCTAATTGTAGAATTTAAGGGACCGTATTTTATTATGATATGTTATTTTGTGGTGAATTATATGAAACTTGTATGTGGGGATTAAGGGGTGTTACAAATGGTACCAGAGCTTTAGTTTAAGAGATTTAGGTATTAGTATCTGTACCTAGACTTAAACTGCATGCGAAGTAGGAGGTCCTTGTTATTTTAGAACATTGGGATGATAAATATAAAAAGGTAGAAGGAACATCATGTAAGGTAATTTCAGATTACACCTGGCCAGTGTAATTATGATCTTACAGGTACATGTTTGAACCAGAATACTTTATTATATGGGGTATGTGCTTATGTGTATATTAACCTTGTTTGAATCAACAGAATGGCAAGTGGAACGAGACAAACAGCCGGAGGAAGGGGAAGAGGGGGAGAAAGTGGCAGAGGTAGGACAGGGGGCAGTGTACAGGGGCGAGGCACGGAGTTTGTTACGAGAGACGATCTAGCGGTTGAAATGGGAAGACTTCAGGCAAATATTCAAGCCATGTTTAACCAGACTCATCATACGGAAACAACAATACCAGACCCTACCCTTGAAAACGAAGTGCCTATCGCACCTATTGTCACATCAGTACCAAGAAAGTGTGATTATAAAATGTTTTTAAGCTGTAAACCACCCACTTATGGAGGGGACAGAGATCCAGTAAAAGCAATGCGATGGCTGAAGGAGGTTGAAGCTGTATTTAAGACCAGTAAATGCGCGGAAGAAGATAAAGTGTTATATGGAACAGCAATGTTGAAAGCAGACGCCTTGTATTGGTGGGAAGCCCTTATTGACTCTGAAGGACCTGAGGTATATTCAACTTTTACTTGGGGCGAATTCTCGAGAGCATTTAAGGAACAGTTTTGCCCGCAAGCCGCAGTTAGACAGTTGGAAGAGGAATTCCTGAGCCTACAGCAAGGAAATTTATCGGTAAGAGACTACACAGCCCGTTTCTTGGAAAAGTCGCGTTTCGGAGAATATTATGTTGCCACCGAAAAGATGAAGATGGAAAGGTATGTATTCGGATTGAATTCAGAGATTAGGAAGTTAGTGGCTGCAGCAAGACCTAATACTTTTTCAGAAGCAGTAAATGATGCGGAAAATGTGGAGCGAGACAATAAACGGGATGTTGGGGATAAGAGTGCGGGAAAGAGAAAATGGGAAGGACCACCACAAGATGTGAAGAAGTCTGGATTTCAGCGATTTGATAGTCGTCCACCTTTTAGAGCAGCTGAAAGACCTTGCCCAAAGTGCCACCGTTTCCACCAAGGAAGCTGTCAGGTAGATCCTAGAAACTGTTATAAGTGCGGGAAGTTTGGGCACATTGCTAAAGATTGTAGGGTGGTTAGATTTTGTTATTCATGCAATTCGCCAGATCATCTTCAATCAGATTGTCCATTGGGAAGAATACCATCGGGTGGCACGTCAACAAGAGCATCGGGTGTTAGACCAACAGTACCGAGGTCAGAGCCAGCAAGAGCAAGAGGCCGTTCATTTCAGATGACAGCAAAGGAAGTGGAGGAAACTCCGGACGTAGTTACAGGTACATTCTTAATAAATTCCACACGTGCTAAGGTGTTATTTGATTCTGGTGCAAACCGATCGTTTGTGTCTCCTTCATTTGCTGCTTACATGCGTTTAAAGCCGAAAGTGTTAGATCATGCTTTATTGGTAGATACGGCAAATGAAAATCAAGTATCAGTTAAAGAAGTATTTGATAATTGCGTGATAGATATAGAAGGGTGCGGAGTACCGATTCAGTTATTTCCAATAGCCCTGGTAGAGTTTGATGTGGTAGTGGGAATGGACTGGTTAGCCGAGAACCAAGCTAATATAAATTGTGATAAGAAGTTAATAAACGTTGTGTTACCTGAAAAAGGGCCGGTAGTGATTTATGGCGATCGTAGGAATTATCAGTATAATCTTATTAACATGATAAAAGCCCGTAAGTGTGTTAGTAAAGGTTGTCAGAGTTACTTAGCTTATGTAATAGATACTAAGCTAGAGAAGAGTAAGTTGGAAGACATTCCAATTGTTAGTGATTTTCCAGAAGTATTTCCTGAAGACTTGCACAGTCTTCCGCCCGTTAGACAGGTAGAGTTCGGTATAGATTTAATTCCTGGAGCCACCCCTGTGGCCCGTGCACCGTATCGTTTGGCGCCTCCAGAAATGAAAGAAATGATGGCACAACTGCAAGATCTATCCGATAAGGGTTTCATCAGACCAAGTTCTTCACCGTGGGGAGCACCAGTCTTATTTGTGAAAAAGAAGGATGGTTCGATGAGAATGTGTATCGACTACAGAGAATTGAATAAGCGAACGATCAAAAACAAGTATCCCCTACCTAGAATTGATGACCTCTTCGATCAATTAGTCGGAGCTTGTTGTTTTTCCAAGATTGATTTAAGATCCGGTTATCATCAGTTGAAGGTCAAAGAAGAAGACGTGTTGAAAACTGCTTTTCGCACCAGGTACGGTCACTATGAGTTTCTAGTAATGCCATTTGGATTGACAAACGCTCCAGCCGCCTTTATGGATTTAATGAATCGGGTATGTAAGCAATATCTTGATAAATTCGTCATCGTATTTATCGATGATATACTTATTTATTCCCGATCCAAAGAGGATCATGCGCAACATCTTCGTTTGATTTTGGAATTATTGAAGAAAGAAAAGTTGTATGCGAAATTTTCAAAGTGTGAATTCTGGTTGCGGAAAGTTCAGTTTTTGGGGCATATAGTTTCTGAAAAGAGTATACAAGTCGATCCGATAAAAGTGGAAGCAGTTGAAAAATGGGAACCGCCAAAGACAGCAACAGAAGTACGAAGTTTTCTGGGTTTGGCTGGCTACTACCGAAAGTTTATAAAAGATTTCTCTCGTATTGCCACTCCGTTGACGAAGCTGACTCGGAAGAATCTGAAGTTCGAATGGAAGGCAGAACAGGACGAGGCATTCAGGATATTAAAGGAGAAACTCTGCAGCGCGCCGATTTTAGCATTGCCAGAAGGGTCGGATGATTTTGTGGTCTACAGTGATGCTTCTAAGTTAGGTTTGGGATGTGTACTCATGCAGCGTGGAAAAGTAATTTCTTATGCTTCTCGACAATTAAAGGATCATGAAAGGCAATATCCTACCCACGATATGGAACTTGCAGCGGTTGTCTTTGCATTGAAGATTTGGAGACATTATCTGTATGGTTCCAAATGTCAAATTTTTACTGATCATAAGAGTCTCCAACATCTTTTTGATCAAAAGGAACTGAATATGAGGCAAAGAAGGTGGCTAGAGTTAGTGAATGATTATGATTGTGAAATCCTTTATCACCCAGGAAAAGCGAATGTGGTGGCAGATGCACTAAGTCGACAAGAAAGAAGTGGAACGATAAAGGCGATATCTTTAAGAGCTGAACTTCTTCCAAACATTTTTGACGAATTACTGAAGTGCCAATTAGATGCTTATCAAGAAGAAAGTTTGAAATCTGAACGGTTGGTTGGGATATCAGCATTGCTTGGGAAAGATAACCGTGGGTTGTTGTGTTTGGGGAATAGGATTTGGGTACCTCGTTTGGGTGGATTACGTGATCGTGTACTACAAGAAGCTCATCAATCTCGATTCTCCATTCATCCATTCTCCATTCATCCAGGTACAAATAAAATGTATAGAGATTTGAAACAATTCTATTGGTGGCCGGGGATGAAAAGAAGTATTGCTAAGCATGTGGAAGAATGCATTACCTGCAAGAAAGTAAAGATTGAGCATCAGAAACCGTTTGGTCAGTTACAACGCTTAGATATTCCAGTGTGGAAATGGGATCAGATCACAACTGATTTCATTACCAAGTTACCAAGAACTTCAAAGGGATTCGATTCTATTTGGGTGATTGTGGATAGGTTGACGAAGTCTGCTCATTTCTTGTCGATAAAGGAAACCGATTCTTTGGAACGTTTGGCCAAACTGTACATTAATGAAATAGTAACTCGACATGGAGTACCAATTTCGATTATTTCTGATCGAGATAGTCGTTTTACTTCTAGATTTTGGAGAAGCTTTCAAAAAGAGATAGGAACACAAATCAAGTTGAGTACAGCATATCATCCACAGACTGATGGACAAAGTGAAAGAACAATTCAGACGTTAGAAGATATGCTTCGGGCTTGTATAGTTGATTTTGGAGGATCATGGGATAAACATTTGCCTTTGATAGAGTTCGCTTACAACAACAGTTATCATTCTAGTATTCAGGCGGCACCGTTTGAAGTATTGTATGGTAGGAAATGCCGAACGCCTTTGTGTTGGAATGAAGTAGGGGAAAAGCAGTTAGCAGGGCCAGAAATAGTACAGTTAACAGCAGATAAGATTACTCAGATCCGGGATAGATTGAAAACGGCACATGACAGACAGAAAAGTTATGCAGATCGACGCCGGAAACCGTTAGAATTTCAGGTTGGGGAATTTGTGATGTTAAAAGTTTCACCTTGGAAAGGAGTCATACGTTTTGGGAAGCAAGGTAAACTCAGTCCGCGGTATATTGGGCCATTTGAAATTACAGAAAGAATTGGTGAAGTAGCATACAGATTGGATCTTCCGTTGGAATTGAGCAGGATTCACAACGCGTTTCATGTGTCGAATTTTCGGAAATGTTTAGTCACGCCGGACCAGGCAGTCTCTCTACCGGATATCCAGGTTGATGAAAAGTTGAACTATGTAGAAGAACCGGAAGCTATAGTTGATCACAAGATCAAGGTATTGAGGAACAAAGAGATCAGACAGGTAAAGGTTCAGTGGAAACATCACAGAGGTCAGGATGCTACGTGGGAATTAGAGTTAGAAATGAGAGCCAAATACCCTCATCTGTTCACTTAATCGAATTCCAGAACGGAATTCTTTTAAGGGGGAGATGTTGTAATAACCAGATATTTTATTTAATTTAAATTTAAAATTTTATAAGTTTATATGGGTATTTTAAGAAGTGGGAAGTTAAGGGGTAAGTTTTATTAATTATTTAGAAGTTTGGGGGTATGTTTTGCCAAGTGAGACAAGTCTAGGGTTGGTTGGTCTCATTGCCAAAACCGACATATTAGTCATAGGATAGGTGTCATGTCTCAATTAAAAGATATTATTCAAAGGTGTAAGTGTGTGTAAGTGTATACGGTTGAGAGAGAGAGAGGGAGTTCGAGAGAAAGGCAAAAAGGAAGAAGAAGGAAGAATTAAGAATTAAGAAGTTGCTGCTGTGATTCTAGGAACAAACTGCAGTAAATCAAGGTAATTACTCCATACCTTTTATGTGTTTTAATTCTCTAAAGTGTTCTTGAGGTTTATAGTTAAGTTCTTGGTGGGTTTTGTTAAAAAGGGGATGTTTTGGGAAATCTGAGCTTAAGGCTAGGTTGTGTTTATAGTCTTAATCATAACTGCATCTTTATAGCAACATGCATAGCTTAAAACTGCAAAAATCTGGGTTTTAGGATGAAACAGTAGACTGAGACATTCATCGAAGTCGCAATAGACGACTGCGACATTCAACGAAGTCGCAACAGTTGGTTGCGACTTGGCATTGAAGTCGCAATGGTCGTTTGCGACTTGGCTTGAAATCGCAGTAGTTGATTGCGATTCGAGTTTGGAATCGCAGTAGTTGGTTGCGACTCCAGGGTGGAATCGCAATAGTAGGTTGCGACTCCAGGGTGGAATCGCAATAAGGGGTTGCGACTTCAGGGTGGAATCGCAATAAGGGGTTGCGACTTCAAAGTGGAATCGCCATAGGAGATTGCGACTTGGTACTGTTCATTGCGATTTCAGTTGGGAATTTTGTAAGTTTAATTATTAAAAGAGATATTTGGTATTTTATCTGATTTCAGATTTGGTGAAAGATCGACGTACGTGAGTTATCTTGGAAGGGTTTTTGTGATAAAAACAAGGTGAGTTTTTATTTGAAATGTTTTTCAAATGGAATACATATATGTGATTAAATGTAATATGGTGCATATAGTGTTTATATGAATATTACATTGTATGAGTACTAGTTGGCCGGGCTTAGGACCGGTGAAAGTTGGCTGTACAAAGGGACAGTGGTGTTGGCTGTATTTAGTACAGCGGTGTAAATTAATTAATTGGCTTGCTACCAATTACGATGGCCAAGGAAAAGAAAAGAGAAAGAGACGGAAAGATACATACTGCATGGGTCATATTTGGTATTCTTATGTGAATTATGTGCAAATGTTTTCTTTTACTAACGGGGATTTTTCTCACTAGACCTCAAGGTCTAACCCTCATTTTTGTTTTAAAATATGTATTCCAGGTCAAGGAGCAAACAAAAGACTATGATAGGATTTCTCATGTTTAGCTTTTGTGGATGTTGAATGTCTATGAAGATTTCAGTTACTTTTAGTAGTTGTTATGTATTTTACTTTATTCGAAAAAGTTTGTACTGAAAGACCTAATTGTAGATTTTAAGGGACCGTATTTGTATTATGATATGTTATTTTGTGGTGAATTATATGAAACTTGTATGTGGGGATTAAGGGATGTTACAGTTTATCTTCTTAATCAAAAAATTTGGGTGTCTTAGTGGTTGGACTATGTACTTTATGTAAGAGTGAAAATGGTGATTTACTTCCATTTCGGACTGTTAAGTGGTTGGATCGTTTGATTGTGGGAGTATACGAGGTTTGGGGAGTAATCTTAACAGTTTATGAAAAGGATTTCGTGACAAAAACGTCGGATTTAAATCGAATTGGGAGGAACTTGGGTTTCTGGTTCGACAGTCCGGAAATCGCCTGGTCCGGAAGTGAATACCGGATTCCGGATTGGGAATCTCCGGATTGGGGTTCCGGAATTGAGGACCCCGGACTTTGGGTACCGCATCCCGGATTTGGGGATTCCAGAAGTGGGTACCGGATCCCGGATTTGGGGATTCCGGAAGTGGGTACCGGATCCCGGAATTGGGGATTACAAAAATGGATACCGGATGGGAGGATTTCGGACTCAGAGTGAGGAGTTCGGATTTCCCTTCCTTTTTCGGGTGTGTCACTAATCGAAGTGTATGGTATGCCTTAGGTGTTGGGTTCGACTCGATTGTTCGTAAGGGAGGCGCGTGGTTAGGAAAATCACTACAAACAGGTGAGTTCCCTTAACCCTTTATACGTGAAATGAAATGTTAAATGTTTTAAACTGATCATGGCATGAGATGCGAGTATGTTTCATTTTCTTAAATTGTTACAAACTCCTCGCATGAAAGTATGTTTTGGAAATTCTTATTTAGCATGATTAAATTGTTTATAAAGATTGCATGCATTGTTGGTTTATTGTTAGCTATGCTTATATGTCATATGGAGTCGTGTTGCACAGTGGGATTAGGGTACCTCGGGATCCAATGATCCCTTGGGAGTTTAATTTGAATCGGTGGGTATGGAATTTGTTTCCTGCCTATTCGGGTAATGGGGAGTCTGCTTGGGCCCCGATATGAGGCGAGAGGGGAGTCTGCTTGGGCCCCGATCGTGGTTGTTAAATTGTGTGGTCTATGAACACTGTGAAAATACCCATGTATGGAGTTTTGTGTTGAGATGCATGATGTGTTAAAGAAATGTTTTATGCTTGTTGTTAAAACACGTTTTCGGAGGGAATTCACTAGACCGTTTGGTCTAACCCTCGCTTTCAAAACTAAACCATTTTCAGGGAAGCGCTCTAGCGGTGCTTCAGGTAAAGGCAAGAGAAGAGTAAGGTTTAGAGATGGAGGCATCGGCATAAGGAGCACTATAGTTCCTTAGTTAGTTTTGTTTGGTATTAGATAGATCTCGGCTGTGGATAGAATATTTTCGCTGCAAATTTTAAGTTATTCAGACCTTGTAATGTTCAGTTTATGAATCCTTATTCGTAATTGGGACCCGTTTTGGGCTTATTTATCTATGTTTTGCATGTCCAATGTTTTGGGTTGTTACAAATGGCATCAGAGGCATAGTTTAAGGGATTTAGGTGACCGGACGGGCCTAAACTTAAACTGTGATTTGAGGGACACAACCGAGATATAGGATGCCTTTAAGAAAGATCACTCTAGGTGCGCTAGAAAGATAGGGTAATGAGAACTGTCGTGTAAGGTAAATTTACATTACACCTGGCCAATGTAATTACGAATTTACAGGCACATGTATGTGCTCGAATTGCCTTATGTTATGAAGTTGAGTTTGAGTGGTGATTGTTTGTGGTGGTTCCAGTTCTTGTACTATATGGTAGGTTGTTATGGTTGAGGCGGTCCTTGGAGGAAGGTGGAATGTAACTGTGATGGAAATCTTGTGAGCTTCAAAAGTAATCGAGTAAAGAAAATGAACCCTCGGTTGTTAGTCAAGCGGTGTAGTAGCCGGATTGGTGAAGGAAAGATGTAAGTAATGGATCCAAACATGTGTATGAGTAAAACATGAGACAAGTAGTCGTTACTCGACCTTAAGGATTGAATTTCGAAATCGCATGGTTGTGGATCTTTGGTCTATATGAAAATTGAAGGGTTGTGAAGCAACTGTACCACAAGTGGATATGATAACGAGAAGGCGACCGATGGTCGAAAGTTGGGTGTCGACAATAAGTTAATGTAGGAGTAATGTGGGACCTTGTTAGAGAGAACAACCTTCATCGGAATGTTAGTTTCATGCATGGTGTTCTTCTTAAATGATTTACATGTATTCTTATTGTGTTAAGAATGTTTACGAGCATAATGAGCTCCTTGTTTTTGGAAAATGAGTCGACACGTGCGAGCGTGTGTTTAAAGAAAAAGATAGACTTGTTTACAACGTACTATGATATTTTAAGCATAGTAATCTGTGAATTATTTTACTTTTCGTGTGAGAATACACCCTGTTGTGAAAGTCACGAAAATGTTTTACTGCAAAAGTTTTATAACCGAAATGAATAGTAGTACTTTTAACATACAAAAGAGTGTGGGAGCCAACTAACTCGCTCCGTAAAAGTGATGTGGTTCTGAGATATTTTTTAATCATATTGGACACGTTTTATTTGGGTCAATACTGGTTTGGTTGACTGAGTCGCGAATTATCTTGGGGTGCATGTGAGCGACCTTAGGGTCGTTGTGTTTACGTTTCGGCTTGAGTAGGGAGGTGCTATGTTTATGTCAATTTGTTTTTCATTATGGTATCTATCAAATTTTCAAGTGTGTAAAATGATTTAAAATTTGTTGTGTCGTCATGCATGAAGGCTATGAACTTTGTAGGTCATAGTGGACGGCAAAGTTAAGAACAAGGAGGGGTTCAAATGGAAACTGTTCAATTGGTTTGATTTCGGTCGGGTTACGACCTTAGTGTTTCAGTAGAGGAGAGCGGGAAACAGTGGAAGTCCTGGGTACTGAACTTGTTAATGTTGGGTAGTGGGTGATGTGAGTTCCTGTGGAGCGGGCATACGCATGTTGAAACCGAAGACTATTGAGGAACCCTTAGTAGTAGCATGTTATTAAGTAGATAATGTGCCCTGATGAAATGCTTTCAGTTATGAGCCAGAGTGGTGAATGGTACTGTAATTAGACTACGCACCATACGAGTCTTATTCTTTAGCTAGTACGAAACCATAGGGCGCAAGTTAGTTACGATGTATTGGAAGCGGTATGTTCCATTGGGACTCTTTGTGTATCGGTGAGATGGTGGAAACTTCACCGTGTTAGCTATGGATACTGAAGGGGGTGACTGTTAAAAGTGTACAGTTTTGAGATCATCATGGGGAGACTGAGATGTGAGAAGAAATTATGATGTGATACTTTCATGGAATTTACCTAAGGAAATTAAGGGTTGTCGGGAGAGATGTATACGCGGTGAGAGGTTGGGCCACTTTGTGTAGATGTGCCGAATGTGAAGCGGTTGTTGTAGCTAGGTGTGCTCTAAGGGATTTGATGACCTGTATAGGAATGAGGCAGTCAGCACAACCAAAGCTGGTGCTTGGAGAATGAATTTGTAAGAGATTGTGCCTTGTCGTTAGGATGACTTTCGTGGAGCTCGCAATGGTCTGTTGAGGGATGTATATTTGAGAAAGCACGGGAAATCGCGAGTTTTGGTTTGTCTAAATTCAGAGGCAGGAAGGTCGTGAGATAGGATTGGTTAATTGTGAATTTAAGTGAAAGTGAAAGTGAAAGCAAGAGTTGTTATGTGTGCAAATGGCCAGGAGCACCTGGTCGGCGATGTAATGTTATGGGTGAAAGTACATAGTATTAAGCATGTAGTGGGATGCATGGACTATGAGCGAGGGCTATGATATGTTTATTTCCAGAAAACGGTGGTTTGTAGCTACCCAAGAGAGGAACGGGGTGTTTTGGTGGTATGAGTCACTGAGTGAGTGCGTAGTGGGATCAATAAAAGACCGATGGAGGAATTCCGGTAAGCAGGTTGACCCTACTCGAGAAATGAGGAACGTGGAATGTTATTGCTGGAGGACTTGGTTGATTATCTCAAATTAGAATGGTGGTGAAACCGTTGGTTGGGCTTGTTAACAAAAGTGTGGTTGTCATGTTTGGAATGATTGGGAATGAAGTGGATGCTGATAGGAGAGCAATGCTAAGGCTAGCAAAAGGAGGGCAGGATGATATGTTCAAGCAAGTGGAAGGGCTTAAAGTGAGAAGAGTGGTATTGACACCATATGGGTGGAAAAATGTTTAAAGAGGTGCAAATGACGAGTATTGGAACTACTCGTGTAGTTACGAGAGGGAGACATTTTGGTGTACGTTTTGGTTTAAGTGTGGAGGGACTCGTATGAGTCAATGAATCTTCCCTTGAAGGAATGCGATCTATACCTTCGTAAGGGCATGGCATAAGTGGTTGTACGGGACATTAAAAGTGTAAGACCGTCAGTTTTGAATAAGTATTGGGATGTTAACCATTCTGAAGTGAGCGTAGGGTTTAACAATATGTTACATGGAATAGTTTGGAGTAGGCGTGGTCGCTCCTTTTAGTTGGACGTCTGTTGGATGTAGTGAAAAGGCGAATGTAAAAACTTTAAGGTGATTTATTTCTTACCCCGGATGGTGGGTTAGTGGTGTGCAAGTATGGAAAGAGGACATAGCGGAAGCGTATGTATCAGTATATAGTGTTGACTTGAGGTCAACGTGCTTTGAAGAAAAGAAATACTTTTGTGTTAGGCGCGTGACGTGGTAGGAAGGTGGATTAGAAAGTTCAAGTTTGACCTGGTGCTAAGATTGAAAAATTGGGTGGTTGCCGATGTTAGTAAAGGATTCATGTCATTGTTGCGAAACTCGGTGAAATTTCTTCTTTAAGGAAGTGAAACGGTATGGGAAAGTCGTGATGAGACGTGTTTAAGATCCCTGAGGTGTTACTTTTATATCTAGTATAATGGTCGGAAGGACTACAAGTACATTATATGAGTATTCCTAACCTAAGGAAGTCGTGATCTTATACAGAGGTGCTTGGAAGATCCGTTGAAACCAAAGTTGTTAAATTTGGAAGTGCGAATCGTGAAACCTAAGTTGGGGGCCGATCCGATGCCAAAGGTATTGGTTCAACTTGGTTTGGTTTGGTTCGGTTTGGTTTGGTTTGGTTCTACTTGGTTTGGTTTGGTTTGGTTCAGTTTGCTTTGGTTTGGTTCAGCTTGGTTTAGTTTGGTTCAGTTTGGTTCGGTTTGATTTGGTCTGGTTTAGTTCGGTTGAGTTTGGATGTTGAAAAGGGGTATAGCGAAAGAAAAGAGGATTGAGCCACGTATTAGTGAGTCGGTTGTTGTAATACTCCGACTTTAGGAATCGGTTTATAGAATGAGTATGTTTTATGGATATGTGGGATACGTAAGTTGTTTCATGCCTCTTTTATAAGAGCGTGGGTCAAAGGCCGGCGTGGTTGTGTCATTACAAGTTGTGCGAATAGACGAAAAATTAAGTTTCGTGGAAGAGCTCGAAGCCATTTCAGACTTTAAAGTGAAGAAATTGAGGAACAAGAAGATCATCCTTGTAAAGGTTCATGGCGATATCATAACAGTCAAGAGGCAACATGGGAATTGGAGTCGGAGATGAGGGCGAAGTACCCGCATCTTTTCCACCAAGGAATTCCGGGGACGGAATTCTTTTAAGGGGGGGGGGGTGTTGTAACAACCGGTTATTTATCAAATGATTGGAAGCCTTGTGGCCAAAATGTAATAAAGGAAAAGATGGGGAGGGACCATTTAGCAATTAATGGAAGATATTTAAGGGAGCAAATCCCTAGGTCCCCTCATTTTATTCCAGTGTTCTTGTGTTGGCGGCTATAAGAGAAAACGAGAAAGGGAGAAGGAAATCTTCAATCGGCATCAATTTCGATCAGGAGAACTCCAAATTGGTAAGTCTCGATTCATTTCCTTTGTTCTGTCTAGTGTTTATCTTCTTAATCAAAAGATTTGGGTGTCTTAGTGGTTGGACTGTGTATTTTATGTAAGAGTGAAAATAGTGATTTACTTCCATTTCGGACTGTTAAGTGGTTGGATCGTTTGATTGTGGAAGTATACGAGGTTTAGGGAGTAATCTTAACAGTTTATGAAAAGGATTTCGTGACAAAAACGTCGGATTTAAATCGAATTGGGAGGAACTTGGGTTTCTGGTTCGACAGTTCGAAAATCGCCTAGTCCGGAAGTGAATACCGGATTCCGTATTGGGAATCTCCGGATTGGGGTTCTGGAATTGAGGACCCCGGACTTTGGGTACCGGGTCCCGGATTTGGGGATTCCGGAAGTAGGTACCGGATCTCGGATTTGGGGATTCCGGAAGTGGGTACCGGATCCCGGAATTGGGGATTCCGAAAATGGGTACCGGATCCCGGATTGGGGATTTCGGAAATGGATATCGGATGGGAGGATTTCGGACTCGGAGTGAGTTTCAGAGGTTGGAGTTCGGATTTCCCTTCCTTTTTCGGGTGTGTCACTAATCGAAGTGTATGGTATGCCTTAGGTGTTGGGTTCGGCTTGATTGTTCGTAAGGGAGGCGCGTGGTTAGGAAAATCACTACAAACAGGTGAGTTCCCTTAACCCTTTATACGTGAAATGAAATGTTAAATGTTTTTAACTGATCATGGCATGAGATGCTAGTATGTTTCATTTTCTTAAATTGTTACAAACTCCTCGCATGAAAGTATGTTTTGGAAATGCTTATTTAGCATGATTAAACTGTTTATAAAGATTGCATGCATTGCTGGTTTATTGTTAGCTATGCTTATATGTCATGTGGAGTCGGGTTGCACAGTGGGATTATGAAAGAACAGGATCTAATCTTACAATCAATATAGAAAGCAGTAATTGAGAAGTTGTATGATCAAGCCCAATTGTATTCAATGATGAACAGAATTACAGATCTAAGAGAGAGAGAATCTCAAAGATTACAAGGAATGAATACAAAGTTATACGGGAAAAATCAATCAGTTAGCAACATAGAGCTAACTACTATTTATACTGCAACGGACATCTTAAAGCTACAGTACAAACATGAAAGACTAATAAGAACATAACACGTGTCCTAATTAGTTTATAAAATACCAAGTAAAGTATCTCGTCATAAGTTCTGAACAGGTAGTTCAGAACTTCTGAACATTCTTCTGATAAAGCTTCTCAGATCTTCTGACTCCTTAACTCAGACATCTGACTTCTCTTTCACTGATCAATACTTCTGAGCTTTCACAGTCAGACCTCTGACTTCTCTACTCAGAACATCTGAGTCTTCTTATCAGATCTTCAACACTTGGTTTATTGACAAAACTTCAGATCTAACAGATTAGGGTACCTCGGGATCCGATGATCCCTTAGGAGTTTATTTTGAACCGGTGGGTATGGAATTTGTTTCCTGCCTATTCAGGTAATGGGGAGTCTGCTTGGGCCCCAATATGAGGCGAGAGGGGAGTCTGCTTGGGCCCCGATCGTGGTTGTTAAATTGTGCGGTCTATGAACACTTTGCAAATACCCATGTATAGAGTTTTGTGTTGAGATGCATGATGTGTTAAAGAAATATTTTATGCTTGTTGTTAAAACCGTTTTCGGAGGGAATTCACTAGACCGTTTAGTCTAACCATCGCTTTCAAAACTAAACCATTTTCAGGGAAGCGCTCTAGCGGTGCTTCAGGTAAAGGCAAGAGAAGAGTAAGGTTTAGAGATGGAGGCATCGGCATAAGGAGCACTATAGTTCCTTAGTTAGTTTTGCTTTGTATTAGATAGATCTCGGCTGTGGATAGAATATTTCCGCTGACAATTTTGCGTTATTCAGACCTTGTAATGTTCAGTGTATGAATCCTTATTCGTAATTGGGACCCGTTTTAGGCTTATTTATCTATGTTTTGCATGTCCAATGTTTTGGGTTGTTACAGGTTTATAATTTATTACAAGACGGGGGACTCCTCTTTCTTGCTCAGAGTGTTTATTAACATAAAAAACTGGTCCATGGGCCAGGATTGATTGAATGATTCCCATTAGGGACTGTTTCCAATTCATATTTCTACCATCACGTAAAGCTGCAAGAAAGCTTTCTGGTAACCCTTCAAGGGTTAATGGTCTAAAGGCAATCTGGACAATACCTATATGCAAGAACTTATGGGTCTTTATGAAAGGAAAAATATCAGATTTGTTTAACAATCGAATAATCATTTCATCTTCATGTAAAGGAATATAAGATTCAGTGGTCTTAACTATTTGTTTTAAACCTATCTTTTCAAAGGTTCCTAGTTTATAAATGAATCTGGGTTCAACTTTTGGAATAGTCCATCTGTTTAATAAATCAAGGTTCTGGGGAATATCATATTCCTCAGTAATACTATTTTGAACAGTATCCTTTCCCATTTTAAAGAGATTCATAGAAAGATCTTTTAAAAGATATGTGTTAAAACATAGATTGTCATAATACATATACACATAAACATGGTTCTGATACCATTTTTAACCCATGGATTAGTTACTAAGTCTTAAAGCCACCATTTAACACCTTCATAGAGTTGACAAAGAAACCCAATAAAACGGCTCTACTGGTCTGGATAGGGTGGAAATCAACAATGAAGTTGGCACTCGACCAAAGAATTAGATCACAGAGTTATGAATTAGAAACTATATATCCATGTTAATATGTAAATGTAAACATAACAAGTATGTTTTAACACAAAATCGTAATTTAGCCGATCATGGATAAATATGATCTAGAATGTTAACAATTAATACAGAAATTTAAAAGAAACAGAATACTTACAAGAGCTTTATGCTATCCACAAGATTTTCTTAATTGCACACCAATATTAATACATAAACTGGGAAATTTAGAGAGAAAAACTACCTCCGCTAAAAACCGTCTGCCTCTTCCGAAAAGAGAAGGGATACTTAAATAAGAAAACATAAGGGAGAAAAGACAACAACTTTTTAAAAGTAAACAGGGACACTGTTGGACCGTTCTTTCTGAATATGACAGAGACACTTGTCGGCCATTTGATGTCGACCAATCCTTCAATTATTTGAAATGCTAACCATTTCTTCGACTATTTGATACTTGTCGTCCATTTGATGTCGACCAATCCTTCAATTATTTGAAATGCCAACCATTTCTTCGACTATTTGATATTATCTCTAATGGAATCTTTTAGAGTTTCCAGTGCATCATCTAGAGATAAACTAATTTGGTCATTATAAGGATCTTGAGCATCATGTGTATCAGATGTCATCGAAACGTCTAATCTTGAATCTGGAAATCCTATGTTCTTGTATAAGTCCTTCTTCATTTTTGCAATATAGAGATTTATTATCTCTTCTTTTGAATGGGTCTCTGCATATTTATGAGAAAGCTGTTGAAAAGGACTGACTTCTTCCATGTCCTCTTGTCTTTGATCATATTGTTGCTTATAAAGCTCAACTTTTTTGATGATGTTTGACACCATTTCATCACCATGAGGTTTCTTGGTTGTAGGATCTTCTCGGGATAATTTATCCCAATATTTAGTAAGACCTTGTCTCTTTAAACAAGGGGCCATAATATCAGTGTAGCCAAAAATGGGTTTCCATTTCCAAATCCAAGGAATGCCAAATTCTATGAAAAACCAACAAGTATTCTGGCCCTCAATAATATACTGAGATTTGTTGTTATGAACTTTTGGAGAATAAGATATCCACTGTTTTAAACAAAAATTTAAATCCTCAGGGAGGATTTCACTAGTGGTTCCAAATTTTTTCCACCAAGTGAAAACCCAGTTTGGAACTGGGGAATGAAAACAATTTTCACAAATTTTAAGAAACCAAGTATGTTTCTTATTTTCATTCTCATAGAAAAGAACTTGTTCAAAACTGGAAACATAGTCCCAATAATTGAATTTGAAATTGCATTTATGAAGGGGAGAAAACCATTCTTTTTCAGCTAATGGAGATATACCCCATTCTTCAAAACATATAATCTTTTTTTAATAAATTTTGAAAAGTTTTAAACTTCTGTCCTTGTTGAAGGAGAAAAATGAGTAATTTCTACAGATTTTGTAGAAATTAGGAGACCTTCATAAAATTGTCTCTGTTTTAGTGAGCCATGAATGCTCGAAGTTTTATTAAGATATCTCTCCAAAATAATTTCTGGATTATTTTTCCATTGAATATCTTTTTCCTCAATCAGAAGTATGACTTCTTGGAATTTAGTTTCGAAAAATTGAGAATCTGAATTTTCTTGTTTGCTAAAATTAGCATAAGATGAAATTTCATTTTTTTTCTTTTTCCTTAATATAATTAAGGTATTCTTTTTGAAGAGGATGATCTTCAGGGAGAGAAACTCCTATAAGGTTCTTTAATGGATCATTAGCATTTGCAATGTTTGGAGCTATTAGCTTCTTTTTTCCCATTTGAATGGTGTAATCTGAGGCAGAATTTCCACCTTTTCCTCCCCTTCCTCTAGATGATGAGGAATTTCTTCCTCCTCTATAAGAGGAATAGCTGCTTGAAGAGCTCATACCTGCAATCATGAAATATATTCTCGTGTTAAAAAATCAGGTAGATGATTCTCTACCCCTTTTTTTAATAGTAAAATCAAAAGGGTCTAGGTGTGCTTGCCATCGGGCAAACATTTGTTTAGAAACATCATGTTTGAAATCCTTTTGAAACATATATTTAGCGGATATGCAATCTGTTTTTATAATAAAATTTTGATTATAAAGGTCATCTTGAAATTTTAAAACACATTTTACAATGGCAAAGAGCTCTTTTGCTATAGTAGCATAGTTCTTTTGAGCACCGCTCCATTTTCTAGAATGAAACCTTACAAGAATTTCTTTTTTTGATTTAGGATCTATTTGTTTTAAAATGCCTTCAAATCCTATATCTGAAGCATCTGTTTCAATGACTATTTTCCAAAGGGGGTTTGCTAACATCAAACAATGGAGTTTTTAACCTTCTGTTTTATATTTTTGATATCCTGGGTATGACTCTCAGTCCAAGGAGAACTTTTCTTTTTTAATCTATCATAGAGAATAGAGGTATCACTACTGACATTTTCTATATAGGCCGAAATATAATTTAGGCTGCCTAAAAATCTTTGTAGTTGGGTCCTATAAATAATCTAATCGGGCAATTTTGAACCAAATTCCATACTTCTCTGAATAGGAATGTTTTTTCCTTTTTCAATGTTATGGCCTAAAAATCTGATACTGGTTTGAAATAATGCCATGTTTGGTTTTGAAACGACTAGACTTTTTGTATAACAATTTTTTTTAAGAGGTCAAGATGTTTAAAATGGCTTTCTATATCCATAGAAAAAACTAGAATATCATCAATATAGACAATTATAAAATTACTATAAGGATAGAAAATATCATTTTTGATTTGTTGAAATTCGGATGGAGCGTTTTTTAAACCAAAAGGCATTACCGTCCATTCATAATGTCCTATGGGAACATTAAAAGTAGTTTTATATCTGTCTTTCTCATCTATTTGGATTTTGTGGATTCCAGATTAACAAGTGCAAATCAATGAATCAACACAATATGATATGAACGTCACAAATCTCACTTGTATTGATTAGCAGAAAATTGTAGAACACTGTAGCCGTACAAAAGGTAATCAGGAAAAGCTAATTAGGTCATTAACCCTAATTATGAAACAATGCAAACTATTTATATCCCCAAAGGGGTAGTTACAAGAAATGACGATATTGGTCCCTATACTTCGATTCAACTAACTTTAGGACCTAACAATCTCCCCCTTTGAATTGAAGTTCGATCTCACGCCAGCTCGGGACATATCGCTTCCTGATTGCTAAAAGGATATCAAAGTGCCTGATGGATTTTCTGAATTCCAGCCTTTCTTCAATCGCTTTGAGGAGCTCTTTAGCAAGATATTTTCTGACATTTGTGTAATTCTCTGACGAATCTCTTTCCTCTTCTCAATAATCTTCTTCAACACATTCTGAATCTTCATCAAAGTCCCTTCACTGAATTTATGCACCTCACTAATCCTCATGAAACGTTTCTCCCTTTTTTCATTCAGATACACGATCCCTGTTTCTGGTTTAGGCAGGAGAGTATGTACCTATAAGTCTTCAGCATCGGGAACAATCAGATTGGGCTTCAGAATATTCACTTTCTTCTGATTGCTTTTTATCCCCATCTGAAAGTCGTTGATGTAAGTTAGGGTAATTGTACACTTCATGAATCTCTTTATGGTTTCCAGAGCTTTGGTGTATGGTAGTGGTCGGATTGTACGGGTCTTCAACTCTTTAAGTAGTACCGGGAAGTCGTTCAGATTCAGGTGTCTGAAATCGGCTTCTGAGAATATCCATTCCTTTCCATCATCCCTTTTAACAGTAAAAATTGGGAACCATACCTTCATAACTCTATCGGACACGATCTCCACGATTTCAGTTATTCTGTGACTGGTTCTGACTTCGTGGACCATTCTGCTTCTTTTCATCACCTCCAAATACTGAGAACACACCAATTCTGACAGATCTGAGACCCCATGACACATAACCGGGTCAAGTGGTCTAATCCAGTGTACGAATATCTTCTTGCGCGATTCTCCTAAGTATGGAACCAAGATTCGAACTCTCTCCCAATGAACTGGTCTAATAGGTTGGGGTTGAGCCATTTCTGGGTCAGGAGTTGGAAGTTCGGATGTACCTGCAGTGTCGTGTAAGTCGTACTGAGAAACTGATACATGTTCGCTTTGAAGGAGGAACTGATCATAATCATCATCGTTCATAAACTCGTTATCATCTTAGAAATTCCAAAGAGCATCTGTCTCGGATTGAATGGCCGAAACTTCTTTCTCTCTTCATTCTCTTTCTATTTCCGGATTGCCATCTGAGTCCTCATCTATCAATTCCAGGACTGGCCTTTCCGGAACTGTCAGCATCATAAGATCTTCTGGTTCTCCCTCGGGCTTTTCAACCGTCGGGTCTGCTGGCTCTGGCACTTGATCTCTGACCGGTGTAGATAACTCCATGTCCTGAACCATCTTTGATTCGTCTGGCTGTTGGTGTGGTTCAGTTTCAGCTGGAGTGTCGGTTAAAGGTTCTGTCGCTGAGGTTGACAGCTCGGTCAGTCTTTGTCTTTTCTCCCCCTCATGTTGGTCAGGATCCTCCTGATCATCATGTCTTCATTTCGAGCCCTGGGCTTGACCCTTGCAGGTGTTCTCGAGGCTGTCAACCCTCTCGGATAAATTTTTGAGGGTGCGTTTAACATTAGTTTGGGTTGTGGTATGGGTATCAAGCTTAGTGTTTAGTTGGGTTTGGGCATCTGTATGAGTGACTGTGGGTTGTGTTTGTGAGCGTAAGATTCTCACGAGGTCGGCTTCAGAGGGATGTACTGTGTTGGATTGAGACAAGAGCTTATCGAGTAAAGCAGCTTTTAAGGCATCGATGCTCATGTACTGCGGGTTAGGTGTCGGGTGAGGAATTGTAACATGTGGTTGCGTAGGGGGATCAACAACGATTCCTTTACCCATGATGGACCTTTTGATGAAGTCCATATCCTCTGCAAGCTTCTTCAAAATCTTTGCTTGGACAGCCTTTAAGGCGCCGTCTAGAGTTTCCTTAGAGACGAACTTCGGGAGACTAACACCTGGAGCACTTAGCTTGCCAGTTGTAGTAACTACGGTGGATTGCACCGCAGTACCACCTGCACTCACGGTTGGCGTAAGAGTAGCCGTGGCAGGACTTCCACCCTGTCCTTGCAAGCCACCAGGAGGTAGACTTACTCGGGGTGTTCCGGTCGAGTCACGAAGAATCTCGACGGTAGCAGTTGATATGTTCTGTGTCCTAGCCAAAGAAATAATATCAGCAAATGGGTCTAGACTCGATTGTGCGCCCAAAGAAGTCGAGAACCAGAGCATGAGTTCTCTTGTTTCAACACCAGCACTCTCCAAGTAAGAGACCGGTGGTCGTTTTGCTACGTCCCCTAGTGAAAATGAAACAGTATCCTTTTGAGAGGACACTGAGTGGCTGAGTGGGGTGTGCAATTGCATCGCTAGGCCCACGACGTCTGTTTCAATACTCTGTCCTAACGAATGAGACGGGGTAGCGGATGTGGCTGCCTGGCGTAAAGGAGGCTGGGTGGAGGCGACCCGAGTGGGTGACCTCTTCTCTCTATATCTCTCATTATTTTTCTTACTCCTCCTTTCTCTCACTTGCTCACTAACATTTTCATTTTCGACTGTAACTCCATCCGCTCTCCTTATCTTTCCATATTCGGCATGAGGGTTGCGGATGGGTTCCATGCAGAACTGATCATCGTTGTTGTCGTCTGATTCCGTAGATTCCGAAGACCCTGATTCAGAACCTGACGCCAAACCTGATTCAGAACCAGATTCGGAACCCGACTCTGAGCTAGAGCCCGACTCGGAACTGGAAGAGGAGGCGGCCTCTTCTTCTTGTACTTGTTCCTGTTCGCGCATGATGTCGACCACCTCCACCTCATGTAATTCGGGTTCTTCATGTTGTGGTGAAGGAGGTGGAGTGGATTGGCGATGGGACGAGCTAGCCCTGCTTGTTGACCTTTCAGCACCGCCCGCGTCATGTCCTCTTACAATATGTTCTCTCAACATGCCCTGTCCGGGAGCCCCTACTCTCCGGACCCTACCACTTCTAGTACGAGGACCCTCACGTCGCTCGGGTCCCGCTCCTTGGGCAGGTCCTGCCGGATCTGGCTGCACCATCGGAGCGACTAAGTTGTTCTCTTGCCTATACTCTATCACACTCGGTGCCAAAGGGTCATCAAGAGCTAGCAAGTCGGTGGGTATGATCATCGGGACTAGGTCAACTATCGGTTGATTGTTCTGAATCCTAGTCATGCGAGTTAAGATAAATACCTCATGGTCAGCGCGTAGGGGAATAGATGGATCGGCGGCCATGAAGTGTGCGACTATCAGTTGCAGGAATCTGGGGAACGGGAGGCACGAAGTCGTTTGTTGCGTTGCTTCTTCTGAACCTTTTCGAGCAGTTCAGTCCATAGAATGGAAGCATAATCCATGTGACTGTTGTAGGCGACGCCGTGGAATAGTCATAGCAGGTTGACGGTCGTCTGATCGATGCCCTTGATGATCGAAGAGAGACACCTGTTCAGGACGGTGAACAAGGTGTACCATAGCGGTTGCAGATGAATCCTGGAAAAGCGCGAAGGATGGTTGAGCTCAGTAGCATAACCGAGTGCGCGCAGTTCTTGACATAGTGCATCATCGAAGACAGCAGCGTCAAAGTTAACTCGGCCCGGAACTGATGTCGCCTCCGAAAAGGCTAGAATTCGGCGCAGGAGGTCTCGAGAAATGACCACTTGTGTGTCAGCAATTCGATCGTGAAGGTCAGAGTCTTGGCCGCGTGGAACTATGGCGAGGGACCACCAGAGTTATTGTATATATACCGTCGGTACGGGTGCGGACGCTGTCAATGCACGGTTGAGAGGGTGGCGTTTGAGGATGTCCACAATGACCGGACATTGGCAAATGATTTTGGCCGTGTCCAAGTGAAAGTTGTTCGGTTGGAACGACAAGTTTGGACCGGCAGGAAGGAGCGGGGCATCACCTTGGGGTTGATTTGGTTGATCCATGAGAGTACTTGTTAAAAGACTGATTGTGTTGAGTTTCCATGGCATATCCAAACAAAACGCTTGTTTCGAGGCTCGTATTCTCGGATTTGAGAAAAACCGAGAGTCGATTTCGGTCCAAAACAGCTCACGTCTCAGGTCTTAACGAGCCCGTAGTGAGTGTATAATCGCAAGTGAAAAAACTACCAAACAGACTCAATTAAAAAAAATAAACAGTGCTCCCGGAATTAACATGACCCGGAACCGGATTTGGGACGGGGACCCGGAAACTGATCCGGAACTGATTCATTCCGGAACCGAAACTCAATAACACCAGGATTCACCCAAAACCGGAACCGGGTCCGGGAGAAGCGGAACTCGATTGAGACCGGGACTTCGCAACCCCAGAACCCAATCCGGGAAACCCACAGCAGGTTTTCGATCGAGAACAAACAAAATCAACTAATCTGATACATAAATTGGAGTCGCAAAAGATTGAATCCGTCTATGTGAATGCTAAATCGATCAAACAAGGGTCGATTGGAGACCGATTTTGCGAGCCGAAGGGTTTCGAGAACCCTAGGCGGCGCCGACTGAGCAAACACGATCGAATAGATCGATTTCGTGACAGATTCGATCGATTTCAAGCATCGATTACGAATTAGCATAGTTAAGAGCACATACCTGTAGATTGGATCGAAGATCGGAGTCCGATTGAGGCAAAAACACAGGTTTGAGAGAATAAGTGGGTTTAGGAGAGGTTTGGCGCGAAAATTTTGAACTTATGAGTCTTTGATCACATATTCGATATATATATATCGGTCGATACCAGGAGTGAACCCGGTACCGGATCCATAACTCTCTCGGTTCCCACTTAACTCAACCTTTTAGAAAGTGACAGAAATTACCCCTGAAGTTTGAAAAGCTTTAAAAAATAACCCTAAGTTTAATAATTTACATTTTGACCCCTCAGGTTTATAAAATCTACTTTCTCCCCCTCAAACTTCAAAATGACAATTCTCCCCCTCAACTTTTCAAAATTATATTTTCACCCTCAACTTTTCAAAAATAATAACTCTCCCCCTAAACTTTTCAAAACTACAACTCTCCCCATAAACTTTTGTAAAATATACTCTCTCCCCCTCAACAGATACAACGAATAATGGATAACTTATCTTGGGGACTTGGTATTTGGTGAGTATCCTTCAGAACAATAGGTTAGTAGCTCGGGAAATTAATCGAAAACAAAGACAAAAACGAATGGAAATAAAGAAACATGCAGAAAATCGAAAAATAAAACTAAAACTATAACGTAAATACAGAAGACGAGTCACCGATGTGCTTGAAACACCGAAACTACACGACGAGACAAGTGTAACTTTTCAAGAGACAGTTATCCCATAGTGAAGAAATGGTGTGACTAGTACAAGGTTGACTCAAACTTTCAATTTCAGCATGCCCAGCTTGGACACGAGTTCATTGAACCGTTTTTCGTCCAAGGCTTTGGTAAACGGGTCTGTCAACTGATTTTATGTACTTACAAAATATAGTTCCACTGTACCTCGTTTCTCATGATCTTTGATGAAGTGATAGCGCACGTCAATATGCTTGGTTTTCGTATGTTGGACCGGATTGCTAGTTATTGCGATAGCACTCTTGGAATCACAATAGATTTGGATGTTCGAGTACTGGAACCCGTAATCCTTCAGTTGAGTGCGCATCCAAATGACTTGGGAACAACAACTAGCCGCGGCCACGTACTCCACTTCCACCATGGAGGTGGAGACGCACGTTTGCTTCTTAGAGGCCTAGCTAACCAACTTGTCACCGAGGAACTGGACGTGACCCGTGGTGCTCTTCCGGTCAAGCATACTTCCCGCATGATCAGCATCTGAGAAAGCTGTGAGTTCGAAACCTGTGTCCTTAGGATACCAAAGGCCAAGATCAGCAGTACCTTTTAAATAGCGAATAATACGTTTAACTGCTATAAGATATGACTCTTTCGGTTTGGCCTGAAACCAAGCACACAAAAAGGTAGAGAACATTATATTCGGCCTACTTGTCGTCAAATACATCAACGAACCTATCATTCCTCTATAGGTACTAGGATTCACATTCTTTCCGTCACGATCGGCGTGTAACTTAGTACTCGGTGACATTGGAGTCTTCATGGGTGTACAATTTTCCATCTGGAACTTCCGAAGACTATCCGCGATGTACTTAGATTGATTGATGAATATCCCGGTCGACAGTTGTTTAACTTGAAGACCGAGAAAGAAATTCATTTGACCCATCATACTCATTTTAAAGTGTGCTTTAATGAGGACTGAAAAGTTGTGACAGTATTATGGGTTCGTAGAGCCGAAGATAATGTCATCGACGTATATTTGAATTAAAATAATGTCCTTACCTTCTCTCTTAATGAAGAGAGTAGTGTCGATTTTAGCTTTCGAGAAGCCCGCGTTTACGAGAAATGTAGACAGTGCATCATACCAGGCTCTCGGTGCTTGCTTCAGTCCGTAGAGTGCTTTGTCGAGAAGGTAGACATGATTCGGATGGGAGTTGCTGACGAAATCGTCTGGCTGGGATACGTACACCTCCTCCTTGACTTTACAGTTGAGGAACACCGTTTTCACGTCCATTTGGAAGACGGTGAAATTCTTTTGAACGGCATATGCGAGGAACATCCGAATAGCTTCGATTCAGGCAACTGGTGTGAACGTCTCCTCGTAGTCAATCCCTTCTTGTTGTCTATACCCTTTAGTTACCAATCGAGCCTTGTTCCGAACAACGATCCCGTTCTCGTCCTTCTTGTTCTTGAAGATCCATTTGGTTTCGATAACCGTCTTGTTCTTCGGGCGAGGGACTAGGCGCCATACCTTAAGGCTTTCAAACTCGTTCAGTTCTTCTTGCATGGCTATATCCAAGTTGGGGTCGTTCAAGGCATCTCTATCCGTTGCGGGTTCAACGTTGCTGAGGAAAATGGAAAAGAGACACTCATTTCCCGTTACCGCCCGTTTTTGAGTGTTGCTCAGTAGTGCGGGGGAGGCTTCGTCGGTTTCCACCGTTGCTCTGGTCTGGATGGGAGCAGACGGATCACCGATGATCTGTTCAGGTGGATGTGCTCGAGTCCACTTCCTTGTGTGAGGTAGCGGGTCCATGGACGGTTGAGTACTGTTGGGATCAATATACGAGCCTAGAGGTAAATCTTGAACTGTCTCAAGAGATGGAGTTGGATGTAACGGAGCGGCGGTCGCTGGTTGTGTAGGAACATCGGTTGACGAAGATACGTCGGATGTGTCGGTGTGAGAAATGTTGTTGCTTGATCCGGGGGAAGACGGTGTGGGTTGAACCACTGGGGATGCGGTCCCGGTAACCGTATTCGTGGTTGAAGATGATGTCGTCTCTATAACAGGCGACGAGGGTGAGTCCTCCGATGATGTTATGTTGGGGGTAGGTGGAGGACCAGTGATCTGCGATGATACCACCACAGCTCCATCTGCATTCAAAGAATCATCAATAGATACATGAGGTAAATGAAAATCATTATAAAAATGTTCAAATAGTAGATCTAGCTCAGAATGGTGTGACTTCGACGTATTGGATGAAGAAGGATCTACTATAGTGTTAGGATCCAAGCGCTTACCACTACTGTTAGGGTAATATTTGGTTGATTAGAAGTTCAAGGGGCTAATTGTAATAGTTTAAATTAGGCCTTGTTAGTGAACGGGCCGTGGACTTGTTAACCACGGGCCCGCCGTATATAAAGCAATCTAGCCTTAGAAAAATAGGCTAGTTGTCTCATTTGCTTTCCTTTACTTGCATTGTAATTCTCTCAATATTGAAAGCTTAATAGAGATGACCAGTTGAAATCGTTACATTCATTGCTTATTATTTTGATTTCATTAATCGTTGCACGGATCTGAGACTCACAATTGGTATCAGAGCAGAATCGGTGATTTGAAGATACGAAAGAAATCGAACGAAAGCGAGAAAAGGCAAGAAAATTTGCAGAAAATTTTCTGGAAATCGCAGCGAGCCGTTTCGCCTATTCCCGGATATTGAACCGTCGGATCGTTACGATTTTTGGACAGTAGCTTCACGACATTCCGATTTACATTCTGAACGGTTGGATTAGTCGTTTGAGGTCCAGAAGGCTCCCAGATTATTTTCGAAATACAGCAGTTTTTTATTGAAGAAAACGTTCTTCAATCGGGTTTGCAAAGTTTTTCGTTGATTTATTAATTTGTTTGTTTGATCTCGATTGTTTACTTGCGTTTATCTGCTGTTTATCTGCGTTTACATCGAATCTCAAAGGTTTTAATCGTTCAATTTAAAAATCAATTCTTGAGTTTTTGGTGTTCTAAAAGTTTTTTTGGTGATTATTGGAAAATATGATATATTTTGCTTAGAAATCGATTTGGGTGTGTTTGTTTTTGTGCTTTTGGTCAAAATCTAACCCTACAGGAGTGAAATCAAGCAACCCTATCGATCCCAGATCCGAATTGCAATCACAGCCGCAGTGTCCGGGTAAGTTTCCTATTATCTCAAGTTACCGGGTATGTTTGTTCGGACATTTCACTTTTCCCAATTTTCCGGATAACTTATTCTTTCCAGACAGATTTTTTTTACTTCCCCGGACAAAACCAACTTTCTGGTCAAAATTATTACTTTCCGGTTAAATATCCCACTTTCCGGTTGAAAATTGCTTTCCGGATACAATCCACTTTCCGATGACTTATTTGTTTTGTGTGAGCCGCTATATTTGACCATCTTTGCTGACGTTGACCTTTGTTTATTCATTTGATTCTTGCATTCTCATCTCATGCATACGTAAGTTGCATATCACATACATATATATATTCATTCTCACTTACATATACATATATATATAGAGAGATTACATGATTTGTTATTTCTTATATTAAGTGTTGATTTCGTTGAAGACTTTCGTTGATTTTGATATTAAGAGTTATCGCACCTCATTATTACGACAAGTTTTCGAGCCCGTCCGGCGTCCGGTAAGTGTTCGTTTGTGCGGAAAGTCATTCGTCCGGTAAGTCCTAAGTTTTTCCACCCGGTAAGCATCACATTATCCGGTAAGTCGCTATCAAATTCCATCCGGTAAGTTGTGTATTTTTTGTGCATTACCCGATGAACCTTTTCGTCCGGTAAGTCTCAATTCTCTTTATCCGGAATCGATCATCACTTGGTAACACTCAGTCACCCGGTAAGTTTGGTTGGTTAGTTCTCGTTGGTACCCGAGTTACCGCACGTCTCGTGATTGATATTTTTTTTACAAAAGTTGCGATTTTTCTTAACGATCGATTTGCAATTTTTCTTTGTGACGTTCGAGATTATTTGCGACAACTTGAGTTTATTTTCGACACTTATCATTTTATGTGATTTTAGATTGACGCGTTCGATCTAACTTGGTTTGTTTTCTCGCAGGTTTCACTCTCGAAGAGTGATTTCATTCGTTCGAATCCTATAATAATCAGATTTTAAATTTTTAAAGCGAATTTATTTTATAAATTTGTTTTTCCGATTTAATTTTTGATTTTTCTTCCGCAAGTTTTATTCTTCAAAATAACACCGATCAACGATCAATTTTCCAGGTAACAATGTCGAAGTATTGCTTCAATCATGATTGTAAAGCCTATAAAGAAATGTATGATTTCAATATCAGGTCATCAGATGAATTTAGAGACAAGCTCCTCAAAGAACGGGAGGAACTGAAATTGCAAACAATTGAAAGTTCTGAGAAGCTTGCCAAATCTGAAGAAAAGGCAACAGCATTAGAGTCTGAAAACTTTGAGCTGAAAAAGAAGTTGTCTGATTTATCCTCACGAGGTGATATCAAGGAGACTGAGAAAGAGAAAGCAAAGCTACATGAAAAGAATATCAAGCGATCAGATGATTTGATCAGCAAGTACATCAAGGAAGTGAAAGAACTAAAATCTCAAATCTGGAATAGTTCTGAGAAGCTTGCTGAAGAAGAAGAGAAAGGTAAACTCCTCAACTGTGAAAACCTTGAGCTTAAAAGTAAAACTATATACTCTTGAAAAAGTTTTTGAAAAGGAGAAAGAAAGCTTTGCAAAGGAAAGACAATTGCTTACACAAAAGCAATCTGGGCTTTCAACCAAATCTCTTGAAGAGAAAAAAAGTCTTGAGCTTATGTGTCTAAAACTTTCAAAACAGATCTCTGACTTTGAAAAGGTTTTGATTTCAGAATTAGAGAAATTAGAGCTTATTGTTTAGAATCGTTTCCTTTACTTTGATTGTAATATTTTCATAAGGATACTTTGAATGAATACGAGAGGGATGACGAGTTGAAATCGTTAATTGTTCTTGTTATTTCTTATTGATTCGTTGTTACCTGATCAAACTAGTCCTCTAGAACCTGAAAAGGAAGAGGAAACCGAGGAATATAAACGCGCACACAAACGAGGAATACAACTTACGTTTTGTTATGAACCTTTGAATTATTCCTATCAAAAGAACAAAAAGTATCTCTCAAACGACTACTTCGACCCCTACAAGGTTGCTACGCCCAAGGATTCCTCCAAAAAGGATGAGGACCAAGCACCCGCAACCAAGACTGAGACGGACGAGTTTAAACTCTATGTTTCCCCTCTCATCTTGGAAGCAAAGATTGTCGAGTTGGAGGAGTCGCTTGAGAAAGAAAGGTCTGTTTTTCAAAACGAGAAGAAAGCACTAATACAGGAAATTGAGAAACTCAAATCTGAGAAAACCGAAGGTGTGACAAATGAAGAAAAGGAAACTCTTCAGTGTGAAATCAATAAGCTCTCATCTAAATTGTCTAAAATGACAAGAGAAACGATAAAAGAGCACATGAGAAATGGTCAACTCCAAGTGCAGCTTGACCTACTTCAAAATATAACGAAGAGTTCACCTGAACTTTCCTCGAATTCATCTGACACATCCTCGTGTAAAGCCTTCATCGGAAATATCTCTTCGCAAGAAAGTAAAGTTTCTCAAGATGAGTGTGTTAAAAGGAATTTAAACTCTGATTTTTCAAACGCTTCCGCACCGAATTCCTCAAAGCACACAACCGAAAGCACATCGTGTTCCTCGCCTTCCTTGACCGATCCAAGTCATGTAATTGCGGAAGTCGATTTTTCAGAATATATGAACTCTGAAGGCAAATCTGATGGAGAGTTTGAGTCGTTCCCTTTCGACAAACCTCTCCCGAGTCATACTGATTTCTTGTCTCCAGTAGTCAATCATCCGGTCAATTTTCTACAGGGTAGATGTTCTAAAACAAAGTCCCCAGTTGTGATCACGATTTCAAAATCAAAACCAACATCTAAACCTGTTTCTAAAAACCAATCACAGCCGAGGCAAAAGACCGAGCAATTGTCTACCAAATATACCGTTCCTTCAAAAGTCACTGACCGCTCTGTCCCTATTGTTTCGGATAAAACCGGTCGAGCTAAACAAACAAAACCAAAGTGGCCAGCCAAGGAACCTGTCGAGGATGCTACATCAAAGTCTTTCAATACTGTCTTTGTCCCTAGAATGAACAAAAACGATTGTGCTTGGAAATATAGGAATAATTTTGTTAAAAGAGATGTTAATTTTCCGATGAAAATCTATTCCACTCAGCAATTGATTCAATTGTCACATGATTGTTTGTGTTGTTCTAGTTGTGGCTGGAATGACTTTGATGATATCAATAACCACCCAAACGCAAACCCCGTAAAAACAAAAAGAAAAATCATTTTCAACGGGGGCCCCAATCAGAAGTTAAACCAAAGTAGGAGAGGAAACCTAATTCAAAACCAGTTCCTCCTACTAAGGTTAAAACTACACCTAAGAGGCAACCTGCGTCAAAACAGGCTCCTCCGAAAGGTGTGAAACCTAACCCTCCGGGACCCAGGCAAATCTGGGTACCCAAGGTCCGCTAAACTTGTTTTGCAGGACGGTCATGTGTGGTTCTTAGACACTGGATGCTCCACACACATGACCGGAAGGAGGGAGCTGCTCACGATCTACAAGGAACAATATTACAAAGACGTGAGGTTTGTCTATACCTGTGCTTTCACGAGCTGCTCATGTGTTTAGGGGGAGCATGATCAGGTATCAAGTAAGTTTACTCACCTGTTGAGGGGGAGCGTCACACATAGTTTTTTTTTCTTTCTTCTGTCAAAAAGTTTTTGTGTGTGTGTGTGGGCACTCCTGTGTGTTTTTCAACTACTATTCATCATTTGAGGGGGAGCGACACAATGTTTTTCTTTAAATGCTCAAAAGTTTTTATGTGTCGGACTCTCCATTGCACCATTCGAGGGGGAGCAAAGCCATCCCCATGCTCAGTTTGAGGGGGAGCAAGAGAAGGTTCTTTCAATAATTCAAATTGTCCCAGTTTTTCTTGAAAATGGAAGAACAGGGATCCTTTTATCAAAATCCCCAAAGTATCCGGACAAGTATCCGGACACCCATCTATCCGGATGGGTATCCGGATGTCCCATCCTGAAACTTTGTCCCATATATAAGGGGTCCGAAAAGGTTCTTCATCATTATCCGGATTTTGTCAACTGAAGCCCTACGGGCACACGGGATCCCGCTGCACCGAGTGTAGTTGCTTATAGGCGAGAGTTAGGGAATCCCATGGTCCAGCCAGCGCCGGAGGGACCTCCCCAGGGACATAGAACCAAGGGAGTATTAGGTGATGAGTTAGATCATGTGAGAAGGAGAGAACTGCGTTCGAAAGCGAACCAGGAAAGATTGAGCCGTAAAGATAACGAGGCTCCTGAGCGAACCCATCCGAGTGATATCCGGGTAGCCACATCTACTATCTCGTCTCATACGTTGCGACGGGGTATTGAAGAAGCCTCCGTGGACCCAGCGGAGCAATTGCACAACCCCCTTATCCACTCATCCGTCTCTCAAAAGACGGATGTTTCAGTCTTACACGGGGATCAAGCACAACTTCCACCGGTCTCTCACTCGGAGAGTACTGGTGTTGAAAGAAGCGACCAGCAGCCCCCGGTCGCGACTTCTTTCAGTGCACAGTTGAGTCTAGAGCCACTTGATATTATACATCCTTCGGCTAGGACACAACATGAGGAACAACAAATCGAGACTCTTCGTGACTCGATCGGAACGTCTGTAGTGTCTCCGTCTGGCGGAACACGAGGATCGGACGGAAATCCTACCACAGCTACCACTATGCCATTTGTGAACGTAGGTGGCTCTGCCTCTAGGGTAGATGCCTCAACGGGTAATCTAAGTGATCCCGGAGTTATCTTACACGACTTTGTGTCACCAGGGTCCCTGGACAGCACCCTTAAGGCTGTCCGCGAGGCAATGGAGCAGCACGTTGCCGCCCAGATCCACACCGTTAAGCGCCTCATCAAAGATAAAGATAAGATCGTCGACGCTGAAACCGCACCTACACCTCCATCGGCTCCTACTCAGCCTACCTACTCGGTGGACACCGTCAAGACGATGCTTCTAGCCCAGCTGCTCCAACAATCTGAAACCGACACCTCAACCGAATCAGACCTGATATCCGTTCTGAAATCCCAGGTCACTGCTCCTTCATCATCCATTACCACTCGCTTAGACGCCATTGACTCGACTCTTAAGTACTACAACCAAGCGCTATCTACGCTGTCCGAGAGAGTCCGCTCACTCGAAGATACCTGTAAAAGTCAAGCAGGCGGTCTGAAGCGCAAGCACGATGATCAGGATGATCCTGATCACCGTGATGGGGAGAAACGACTAAGACCTACCGAGACCGCCCCTATCATCACAGAATCTA
This sequence comes from Saussurea involucrata, assembly GCA_033807775.1. Lineage (NCBI taxonomy): Eukaryota > Viridiplantae > Streptophyta > Magnoliopsida > Asterales > Asteraceae > Saussurea > Saussurea involucrata. The sequence goes on along the minus strand of CM066313.1, from coordinate 77,611,625 downwards.
CAACCGACGCCGAACCTGAAGCCGAGTTGCCATTAGCCAAGATGGTAATAGATATGGACATCTCAGATGATGAAGACCTGACGATTGAAAAGCCCGAGGGTTCAACACAGGAACTGGTTGACTTTGACTCATCAGACAGACCATTACTGGATATGATCGATCCAGACTGCGAAGCCAACCCGGAGACCGAAGATGCATGGTACGAAAAAGCCGCCAGTGCCGTAAATCTCCAGGTAAACATGGTTTTCCCGACTGATGAAGACGACAACATCAACTATGATCAGTTCCTGCTACAGAATTTTTATGGCACTTCTCCCGTTCACTCAAGCAAAGCCGCCGAAACTTCTGAAACACCCCAATCTGCAACTGTCAATCCTACGACATCTCCTCTACAACAACAGACAGCTTCTGATCTTCCTCCCCCTCCTCAGCAACAAATCCATTGGGAGAAGATCCCTGTATTTATTCCTCACCTGGAGGAATCCATGAAGAAGTTGTTTGTTCACAAGCTGCGCACGATCGAGCCGACCTTTTGCCTTGGTATTTACAACTACAGCCCTGAATACCAACGCCGATACATCTGCGCAATGAAACGGTGTCTACCAATCAGCCAAGTCAGAACCAAGCATCAGATCACAGAGGTACTCAACATACAGTCCAGCCGCATCATGAAAATTGTCTATCTAGTATTCACCGTCCGCTGAGAAGATGGTAATGAATGGAAATTTTTTGAAGCCGACTTCCAGCACCTCCGACCGTTTGACTTCCTGGCTCTTCTGAAAGACCTTCGCACTAGAACCATCCGACCGCTTACCGTTACAAAGGCGCTCGAAGCTGTTCGCCGATTCCTGGTCCGTACAATTATTATGTCTTATCTAACGGACTTCCAAATGGCTATCGAGAACAGGGCGAAGAAAGTAAATCTGATAAAGCCGAATCTGCAAGCTCCTGAGTTGAACATGTATCCCGAGAACGCTATGCTTCTAGAACCAGAATTTGGGATCGTCTACGTCAACGAACAGAAAGAGAAGAAATTTCCGCGCTTCAGTCAGGTAGATAGATTTTGCGACGGCTCACTCTTCAAAGTTCAAGATGCTCTTCGAAAGATCATTCAGCACGAGTCTGAAAATCCAAGGGTTTCGTATGTTCCTAATCCGAATGAAATAACTGCTCAGAATGCCTTGGAAATGGTTGAAGAACGCATCGACTATCGCCGTGCTATCAGATGGTTCGAGATCCACTTCGCGCTTCGAAAAAGATATGTCGCGAACTGGCGCCAAATCGAACTTCAAATCAAAGGGGGAGATTGTTAGGGTAATATTTGGTTGATTAGAAGTTCAAGGGGCTAATTGTAATAGTTTAAATTAGGCCTTGTTAGTGAACGGGCCGTGGGCTTGTTAACCACGGGCCCGCCGTATATAAAGAAATCTAGCCTTAGAAAAGTAGGCTAGTTATCTCATTTGCTTTCCTTTACTTGCATTGTAATTCTCTCAATATTGAAAGCTTAATAGAGATGACCAGTTGAAATCGTTACATTCATTGCTTATTATTTTGATTTCATTAATCGTTGCACGGATCTGAGACTCACAACTACGCCAAAAGCAATTGCTGGTGGAGAAGGTGCAACTTGTTTCCATATAGCGTAGCAGCCAGCGCTACATTTTGATTTAGGGAGATGCTGGTCAATGACCCAACAATCCCCCCCCCCCCCCCCAGTATCTGCCAGCACTAACGAGAGCTTCGCAAGAAGTCAATGGCTGCACAGCATGCCTTTGGCATTTTAAATGCACTCCATGGGATTCGAACCCGTGACCTGCTCTGATACCACATGTTAAGATCCAAGCGCTTACCACTACGCCAAAAGCAATTGCTGGTGGAGAAGGCGCAACTTATTTCTATATAGCGTAGCAGCCAGTGCCACGTTTCGATTTAGGGAGATGCTGGTCAATGACCCAACATATAGTGTGCTTGGTTTCCGATCTAGAGTGATCGGAGGCCAACACTCTTGTAAGCACGGGTTCTGAATCGACACGTTCATAAGCTAAGTCGACCAGTTCGTCAAAGGACACATTAATGCTTTCAATAACAGTCTTTGTCCTCTTATTGTAGACTCGGAATGCTCTCGAAGAGGTTGAGTAGCCAATGAAGATTCCTTCGTTTGCCTTTGGCTTAAGCTTGCCGAGGTCATCTTTGTCATTCAACACGAATCACTTGTGTGAGTTCCAGATCCGTGCAACGAACAATAAGAAATCAATAGATAATAACAGTTTGTATGATTTCAACTGGTCATCCAATTCACTTTCAATAATGTAGATAGAATTACAATAAGTTCAGAAAGTGTAAATAGACAACTAGCTTAATTCTAAGCTAAACACAACATTATATATGATGGGCCCGTGGTAACAAGCCCATGACCCGTTCACTAATAAGGCTCAAATTAAGGAAATAACAATTCAGCCCTTGAACTTCTATTCAACCAGATTTGACCCTAACAATCTCCCCCTTTGAATTGAAGTTCGAGTTGGCGCCAATTATGAACATATCTCTCACGGAGCGCAAAGTGTACCTCGAACGTTCTGATGGCTCTGTGGTAGTCGATGCGATCTTCAATCACTTCTAAGGCTTTTCGTGTGGTTGTCTCATTCAGATTGGGAACATACGAAACCTTTTGATTTTCGGATTCGAACGTGATGATGTTTCGAAGAGCATCTTAAACTTTGAGGAGCGTGCCATCGCAGAATCTGTCTACCTGGCTGAAGCGGAGAAACCTCTTTTCTTTCTGTCCGTTGAGGTATACTATCCCAAATTCTGGTTCTAGAAGTAGTGCGTTCTCGGGATACATCTTTAGTTCAGAAGCTTTCAGATTTGGTTTTATCAGGTTTACCTTCTTTTTTCTGTTCCCGATTGCCATTTGGAAGTCTGTGAGGTAAGATCATGATTGAGTGTATTAGGAATCGACGAACAACCTCGAGTGCTTTAGTCACATGAAGAGGTCGGATGGTTCTGGTTCGGAGGTCTTTCAGTAAATCAAGCAAGTCGAACGGTAAAAGATTCTTAAAGTCAGCTTCAAAAATTTTCCATTCATTACCGTCTTCGCAGCGGACAGTGAAAACTGGAAACAAGACTCTAAGGATTCGGTTGGTTTGGATGTTGAGCACTTCAGTTATCTTGTGCTTGGTTCGGACTTGGCTAACTGGCAGACACCGCTTCATGGATTTTATGTACTGATCTTGGTATTCTGCGTCAAAATGGGAAATTCCAAGACAAAAAGTCGGCTCGATAGGGCGTAACCTGTGAACGTAAAGCTTCTTCAGAGATTCCTCCAGATGAGGAATATATATATATCATGATCTTCTCCCATCGGATTTGTTGCTGTGGAGGAGGAAGAGGATCAGAAGTTGTCGGTTGTTGAGGAGATGTCGGATTTTCAGCAGTTGAGGTTTCGGGTCTTGTAGAAGTCTCGGGAGCTTGAGCTGTGTGAACGGGTGTACCATATATGTTTTGCAGTAGAAACTGGTCATAGTCAACGTTGTCGTCTTCATCAGTAGGAAAGATCAGGTTTACCTGGAGATTTATCACACTGGCGGCTTTGTTCGTACCATGCATTTTCGGTCTCCGGGTCGATCTCGGAATCTGGATCAATCAGGTTGAGTGTAGGCCTATCTGATGCGGAGTGTGTGACCAATTGCTGTGATTATCCCTCGGTCTTTTCAACCGTTGGGTCTTCGTCGTCTGAGATGTCCATGTCAATTTCCATCTCAGCGAGGCTCAAGTGTGCTTCAGGTTCTTCTTCAATTGTAGTTTCCACAGTTGATGGTTCCGGTTGAACCACAGTAGTTTCAGTGAGGATCGGGGCGGTCTCGGTTAATCGTAGTCTTTTATTGTCCCCCTCACGGTGATCAGGATCATCCTGATCATCTTGTCTTCGCTTTAGACCGTCGACTTGACTCTTGCATGTCTCTTCCATAGAGACGACTCTCTCGGATAACGTTTTGAGCGCTTGTTGAACATCCTTGAGAGTCGTATCAAGCTGATCCATTCTGGTAGTGATGGATGACGAAGGAGTATTTACCTGTGATCAGAGAATGGAGATCAGGTCTGCTTCGGTGGAGGCATCGGTATCGGTGTGTTGGAGCAGCTGAGCCAGAAGCATAGTCTTCAGGGCGTCCACCGTAAAAGTTGGCTGTACGGGAGCCGGTGGAGGTGTTGGTGCGGTTTCAGCTTCTACTACCTTCTCTTTGCCTTTGATTAAGCTCTTCAGTCTATCGAGCTCGTTGGTGAATCGCTGCTCCATGGCCTCGCGGACAGCCTTTAGGGCACTGTCCAGGTATCCCTTTGACACAAAGTCGGGTAAAGTAACTCCAGGATCACTTAGATTACCCGTTGAGGCATCTACCTTAGAGACAGATCCACCTACGTTCACGGTTGGCGATGGTGTGTCCGTGGTAGGATTTCCTTCCGATCCTCGTGGTCCGCTTAAAGGCGGAGGCACTACAGAAGTTCCGATCGAGTCAAGAAGAGCATCGATTTGTGGAATCTCATCTTGTGTCCTAGCCGAAGAATGTTCTAAAACAAGTGGCTCTAGACTCAATGGTGCTTTGAAAGAAGGCGAGATCGGGGGAGGCTGGTCTCTTGTTTCAATACCAGTACTCTCAGAGTGAGAGACCGGTAGAAGTTGTGCTAATTCCCCGTGAGAAGTTGAAACACCCATCTTTTGAGAGACGGATAAGTGGCCAAGGAGGTCGTGCACTTGCGCCTCTAGGTCCACGGCGGCTTCTTCAATACCCCGTCCCAACGGATGAGACGGGATAGCAGATGTGGCTACCTGGATGACGCTGGTTTGGGGTCTCTCAGAAGCCTCTTTATCTTTACGGCTTAATATTTCTTGGTTCGCTTTCGACCGCAATTCCCTCCGTCTCACATGTTCTAATTCTTCAACTAATTCTCCCTCAGGTCTCCTTGTATCTCCCGTAGTAGGTTAGGTAGTAGGGATGAGTGGGGGTGTAGGTGAGTCAGAAGGGATTCCTTCGGTAAAATTTGGGTTTGGTCCGATACTGGTAGGTATTAAAGATATCCGTATGGCATGGTCGTATCGGATTCGGTGGAATCCGATTCAACATCCTCCACCTGTCTGGGTGGTGAAGGGTCAGAGATATATGGCTCGGAGTCCCGATGAAGCATCAGTCTAGACGATGTTCCAGCTTCGGTCGTCGTCCGGGTGATGGGAATGGCTTGTTGGCTTTATTCGGCTTGGGTAGTACTGGCTCGCGTATCCAATGCACCACCCGCGCCTGTTCCCCTCCCATGTATTCTCAACACACCCCGCCTGGGAGCCCCTGCTGCCCGGACCCTTCCTCCTCTTGTCCTAGGACCCTCACGTCTCTCGGGTCTATCTCCCTGGGGAGGTCCCTCCGACGCTGGCTGGACCATGGGAGTGGCTAACTCTCGCCTATATTCTACCACACTCGGTGCATTGGGGTCCGCGTGTGCCAGTAGGGCTTCAGGTATGGGCATGGCTATGGCGTTGGACGGGTTCCGAATCACCATATATTGTAAATGGAAAGGAGGACATACCGAATGGTTAATGCATCGCGGTATCCCTGGATTCGCGTCCATGTGTTGTCGCACAGCCAGTGAGAGGAAACGAGGATAAGGTAGGAACTTCTTTTGCTTCATACCGCCGATTTGCCGAATAGCTTGAACCGTCTTGCGCCATATAATCATCGTGAAGTCGACGTGTCTGTTGTAGCATACAGCATGGAACAGGCGCAAGAAATTGGTTGTGCACTGGTCGATGCCCCTCCATCTGGATGAGAGACACCTGTTTAGTATGGTGAACAGCGTGTACCAGATGGGCGCAAGGTACTTTCTGTTGAAGGCTGAAGGACGCTCGAGGGAGTGGTTGTATCCGAGTGCGCGTACTTGAGCACACAATGTCGTGTCGTTGACCGCGGGGTCGTAACGTTGGTGTCCGCCGGCTTTGGCTTCTGGTAGGGATAGCAAGTCGCGGAACGCGTTAGATGTGAGCGTGAAGAGATGGTTGTCGATCCGTGCTGTGATGGTTTGAGTGTTAGCAGCCGTGATGACTTGTGCAGTGAGCCACACTTGATATACATATAGTATCGGGACGTCTGCTGTGGCAGTGAGGGCCTCACAGAGAGGGTGACCGAGTAAAATGTCCACGACCACACAGTGTTGCTCTTGTGGTTGGAACTCGGCGGCGTCCAACTCATGATTGTTGGCTACTATCTCAATGCCATGGTAAGGGTTGACCAAAGCATTATCGGCTGCTTCGTCGATAAATTCTTCTTGAGGAGGAATTTGCTCTTGGTGTTGTTGTTGTTGTTCCTGGTCTGCCATTACGAATATCTGAAAAAGAATTAACGTTAGGAAACTGGCGGATGAACAAGTGTAGGCGCGTACCTTTGCTGTAATTGGCTCAATCAGAGACAGATGGAGGACTGGCAGTGATATAACCAGGTACTGGAATAGAGGTGTCCGGACAAAACACTCTGAAGCATAAGTTTCCGGACAAACCAGAGTGTCCGGACAAGAGTATTCGGATAACAAAGTTTTCCGGATGTGATGAGGGTTTCCGGACAAATCAGTCGATCCGGACAACATGGTTACCGGATAGGTCATGAGTTTCCGGATGTGTAGGGTACCGGACACCACAAGTAACCGGAAACCGTTAGGTTTCCGGATAACTAGGGTTACCGGATGATGTAGGGTTACCGGATAACTAGGGTTACCGGATAGGTCTCGCTCCCCCTCAAACTGAGCATGTGGATTTCTATGCTCCCCCTTGGATTGTGCAAACGAGTGCAACGGAGAGATCAGACACACAAAAAAAACTTTGAAACTTTTAAAGAGAAAAAGTTGTGTCGCTCCCTCTCAAATGATGAACATAAGGTTTTATGCTCCCCCTCAGAATGTGTGCGTAATGATGTGAAGTGCACACGGGAATGTCCACACACACAAAAAAACTTTATGGCAGTTAAGAAAAATTGTGCGACACTCCCCCGCAACAGTAGAGATAACTTACCTGATACCGGTTCGTGCTCCCCCTGAACACATGAACACTTGTGAAAGTACATATATAATCAAATAAATTAGACGACAGTAATAAATAAAAGAGACACACGAGGAAAGAAAGGAAACAAACGAAATCTACCTAATAAATACAGGGACGCAACGTAACTATGTAACTGATACAAGTAGAATACAAATGCGAGAAAGTGTATGCTTAATTATCTAGAGTGTGAACAACAGATGATGAGTAGACAGTTTCTTGTAGATGTACGGAACTTGTAACGGGCACACAATCAGATCAAGTCTTCAGGTTGAGCATACTTAACCTGGACACTAGATAGTTAAAGCGTTTTTCATCCACGGGTTTAGTAAACAGGTCTGCTAACAGATGTTCTGTATTTACAAAATAGAGTTCGACTGTGCCTCTTTCAACGTGATCCTTGATAAAGTGATATCGAACGTCTAGTGCTTTGTCTTCGTATGCTGGACCGGATTGCTGGATATTGCTATTGCGCTCTTCGAGTCGCAGTAGATGGGAACCTTGACGTATGTGAAGCCGTAGTCCTTGAGTTGTGTCCGCATCCAAATCACTTGAGAACAGCAGCTCGCGGCGACCACGTATTCCGCTTCGGCAGTCAACGTAGAGACGCATTGCTGCTTCTTGGATGCCCAACTTACCAAGCTATCGCCCAAGAACTGCACATGACCCTATGTGCTCTTCCGGTCCATCATGCTGCCCGCGTGGTCCGCATCAGAGTATGCAGACAGCTCAAAACCTGTCTCTTTCGGACCACAAGCCAAGATCAGCAGTACCACATAAATAACGAAAAATTCGTTTGACAGCAATTAAATGAGACTCTTTTGGTTTTGATTGAAACCGGGCACATAAAAATGTGGAAAACATGATGTCCGGTCTACTAGCAGTTAGGTACATTAAAGAACCTATCATTCCCCGATACTGCTTAGTGTTCACATCCTTTCCGTTAGGATCGGCGTGTAGCTTTGTACCGGGTGCCATGGGAGTTTTCATTGGTGAGGACTGTTCCATCTTGAATTTCTTAAGAATATCCCGGATGTACTTAGCCTGGTTTATGAATAACCCGGTCGACAGTTGTTTAACTTGAAGACCAAGGAAGAAATTCATATCACATAACATACTCATTTTAAAAAATTATCCCGTGAGCTTTGCAAAGTTCTTAGCATACTGTGGATTAGTAGAACCAAAAATTATGTCATCGACATACACATGAACTAAAATAATATGACATTTTTCGTTCTTGATAAAAAGAGTTGAATCTATCTTACCTCGTGTGAATTTTGATTTTAGCAAGAACTCTGATAGAGTATTATACCAGGCTCGTAGAGCTTGCTTTAGACCATAAAGTGACTTGTCTAGAACGTAGACATGATCAGGCTTCCACTCGTCCACGAATCCGTCCGGTTGCGAGACGTATACTTCTTCCTTGATATCGCCGTAGAGGAATGCGGCCTTCACATCCATTTGGAAGACCATGAAGTTCTTGTGTGCGGCGTATGCAAGGAACATACGGATTGCTTCGATCCTCGCCACCGGAGCGTATGTCTCGTCATAATCTATCCCTTCTTACTGACGGTATCCCTTGGCCACTAGACGCGCCTTGTTATGTACTACGATGCCGTCCTCGTCCTTCTTATTCTTGAAGATCCACTTAGTGCCGATCACCGTCTTGTGAATCGGACGTGGGACAAGTCGCCATACCTTGAGAGCTTCGAATTGATTGAGCTCCTCTTGCATGGCTATGATCCAGTCCGGATCTTCGAGTGCTTCGTGGACGGTTGTAGGCTCGATCTTACTCAAGAACCCGGAGAAGAGGCAGAAATTGGCTGATGCGCCTCGCGTTTGGACCGGAGTGGAGGGATCACCGATGATCTGGTGTAAGGTATGAGCTTTGGTCCATTTGATGGTGTGTGGAAGCGGCTGCTGAGTTGAGTGCGAGGCGTTCGGATCCACGTAATCACCAGATGGAAGGTCTTGTACAGCTTCAAGTGTCACAGGTAGGTTTCTCGGAGGAGATGGGGGGTTCGTCGAAGGTTGAGCAACTTCTGGTCCCGAGGAATTCAGAGGTTGATCATTGATTGTAGTAGATGATGAAGCTTCAGGAGCGATCTCCGCGTTGTGTACTGGCTCCTCCGGGGGGATGGTAGTATCGGTTGATGTCTGAGGTGTCTCCAAAGTAAGTGTCGGACTGTTGGTCGAAGGCGGCGGACCGGAGAGATTCGCCGAGACCTCGATTCGAGCAGCTTCGATTCTTGGTTGAGCTGAGACAGGAGGGGTACAACATTAAATAAATCATCATAGAAGTATTGAACAGTAAATCTAAATCAGAAAGATTAGCATTCGATGAAGATGTGTGATTCGGATTTACTGCTGTTTGTGCAGATCCCGAACGAGAAAGTTCGGAAGCTAGCACACCAGTTAAACCGGGTTCTGAACTGATTTGTTCAGAAGCCAAATCTGCGGCTTCGTCGAATGTCACGTTTACACTCTCAGTAATGGTTTTGTCCGTTTGTTGTAAACGCGATACGCCTTAGCCTGCATGGAGTATCCTATGAAAACTCCTTCGTCCGCCTTCGGGCTGAATTTGCCGAGATCATCTTTGTCATTGAGGACGTAGCACGTGCATCCGAACGCGTGGAAATACTTGATGTTCGGAACGCGGTTGTTCATGATCTCGTACGGTGTCTTGTTGAACCGCTTGTTGAGAATAGAGCGGTTTTGCGTGTAACATGCAGTAGATACCGCTTCAGTCCACAGAAATAAAGGCAGGTTGGGCTAAGAAAGCATTGTGCGAGCAGCTTCGACGAGGGTACGGTTGCGTCTTTCCACCACTCCGTTTTGTTGAGGAGTGCGTGCGGCCGAGAAGTTGTGCGAGATACCTACTGAAGTGAGGTAATCATCCACAGTCTGATTCTTAAACTTCGTCCCGTTGTCGGTCCTGATGGTCTGAACTTGTCTTTGATGGTTCAGTTGGATGGTCTTCAAATGGTTGATGATCAGCTCCGGGGTTTCATCCTTCGTGCGTAGAAATTTGACCCATGTGTAGCGAGAGAAATCATCCACCATCACCAGGACATACTTACGCTTGTTGAAGCTCTGAACGCGCATCGGTCCACACAAATCCATATGGATAAGTTCGAGGGACCTTGACGTGCTCGGAGCGGCCTTCGGCTTGTGCGTAGCTCGCTTCATCTTTCCCATTTCGCATGGCCCGCAGAGTCGATCCTTCACGAATTGAAGGTCGGGTATGCCTTTCACGTGTCCGTCCAGCACCAGTTTGTTGATACTCTTGAAGTTCAGGTGCGAGAGACGTCAGTGCCAAATCCATGCTTGCTAGGAATTGGCCTTTGACATCAGGCAGACAGTACTATCCGTCTTTATGGCTGCGAGGTCGATGGTGTAGAGGTTGGTCTTTCGTGTTCCAACCAGTAGTTCCTTTCCGTCGTCATTGAGGATTCTACACCTTTTGGCTTTGAATTAGACCTCGAGATCTTTGTCGCATAATTGACCGATACTGAACAGATTGTGTCCCAATCCCGCGACATGTGAAACTTTCTTGATGGTGATCTTGTCTTGAACAATGTCGCCGTAGCCCAAAATCGGCGCTTTGTTATCGTTCCCGAATCTCACGTCTCCGCCATATTGTTCTATGTAGTTCGTGAGAAGCTCCCTCCTTCCGGTCATGTGCTTGGAGCATCCAAAGTCTAAGTACCACACATGACCGTCCTGTAAAATGAGATTAGCGGACTTTAGGTACCTATATACGCATGGGTCCTGGAGGGTTAGGTTTTACACCTTTCGGAGGAACCTGTTTTGAAGCAGGTTGCCTCTTGGGTGTGGGTTTAACCTCGGTAGGAGGAACCTGTTTTGAGTTAGGTTTCCTCTCTTGCTTTGGTTTAACCTCTGATTGGGGACCCCGTTTAGATTTAGACTTCTTTTTGTTCTTATGGGGTTTGCTTTTGGGTGTATGATTATATATATGATATGACCCAAACCAATCATAATTATTAATATCATCAAAGTCATTCCAACCACAACTAGAACAACACAAACAATCATGCGATAATTGAATCAATTGCTGAATGGAATAAAGTTTAATTGGAAAATTAACATCTCGTTTAACAAAATCATTCCTATGATTCCAAGCACAATCGTTTTTGTTCATTCTAGGATAAAAAACAGTATTGAAAGAATTTGATGCAGCATCCTCGACAGATTCCTTAGCTAGCCACTTTTTTTTGTCCTTTTTAGCGCGACTGGTTTTATCCGAAACAACAGGGACAGCATGGTCAGTGACTTTTGAAGAAACAGGAATCTTATTGGTCGGTTGATCGGTGTTTTGCTTCGGTTGTGATTGTTTTTGAGAATTTGAAGCATTTTTAGAAATCTTAATCACAGCCAAAGTCTTGGATTGAGAACAGTCGCCCTTTTGAAAATTGACCGGTCGATTAACCACTGGTGATAAGAAGTCAGAATGACTTTGAAGAGGTTTGTCGAAAGGGAACGATTCAAACTCTTCATCAGAATGGCCTTCGGAGTTCATATATTCTGAAAATTCAATATCCGGGATAGTGGGACTTAGATCGGTCGAGGAAGGCGAGGAACACTTTGTGTCTGTGTTCTTTGGGGAATTTGGTGCGGAGGCGTTTGCAAAAACAGAGTTTAAATTCCTTATAACACACGCATCTTGAGATTCTTTACTTTCTTGTGAAGATATATTTCCTATGAAAGCTTTACACGAGGATGTGTCAGATGAGTTGGAGGAAAGTTCAGGTGAAATCTGCTTTTTAGTTTAGAGTAGGTCAATCTGCTCTTGGAGTTGACCATTTCTCATGTGCTCTTTCATCATTTCTGTTGCCATGGCAGACAGTTTTGATGTGAGCTTATTGATTTCACACTGAAGGAGTTCATGTCCTTCATCCGACACAACTTCGGTTTTATCAGATTTGAGTCTCTCAAGTTCCGTGATAAGAGCTTGCTTTTCCTTTTGAAAAATAGACCTTTCTTTCTCGAGTGACTCTTCTAACTCGACTATTTTTGCTTCCAAGACGAGAGGGGGAACATAGAGTTTGAACTCATCTGTCTCAGTCTTGGGTTCGGTTGCTTGGACCTCATCCTTTTTGGAGGAATCCTTGGGCGTCACAACCTTATAGCAGTCAAAATAGTCATTCGAGAGGTACTTCTTTTGATTTTTCTCATAATAATAGTTTAAAGGCTAATAACAAAAAGGAAGTTGCATTTTAGACGTGTTCTTTCGCTTATATTCCTCAGTTTCCTCTTCCTTTTCAGGTTCAAGAGGACCAGTCCATCTAATCGCATATTTCGGATACTTTTTGTCTAATCCTAAACAGCCAAAATCATACAGTGTAGGTGTGTTGAAAAAACCCTTTTTCAAATAGTATGGGTTATCGTATCCGATTCCCCACTCCTTGTTAAAGTAAGTGAACTCTTTGGGTTTATTCATGTGGATAGTCTTATCAGTTTGATCTCTTTTGTGGAGTTTGGTTTCAAGGTCAACTATTTTAGCGACAAACTCCTTGTCCTGAATTTGAAGATCAGAGCATTGATAAACAACTTCTGCTTTCTCATTCTCACACTGATCAAGCTGTGACTGTAGTTCAGATATTTTGGCCCTTAAGTCCTTAGGTGCTATTGAAAGATTTTTGCATTTTTCTTTTAAATTAGCATTTTTGGACTTGTGTTTCTCAGTTATTCTCTTTTAAACATCTAGCTTTTCAGATAGTGATCTAATTTCAAGCAGTTGTTCGTTAGAGGTGGCCTTGAAGGAATCTATCCGTTCAGCAAGAGATTGCATTTGATCAAAGAAATCTTGAGGAGTAGATTCACATACCTGACTTGACTTTGCCTTTTCTTCATCAGCAGGAGAGTAGTATCCCATGAAAGCATCAGCACCATCAGATTCGCTTTCATCATCAGATCGGCCCAACCAGTATTCGTCTTCAACAAACATAGCTTCTCCTGCTTCTTTCTGTTCAGCTACAGCGAGTTTAGCCTTGTAATAATGAGTGTTCTTCACAACAGGCCTTCTACAGTCTTTCGCAAAATGACCAATCTTTCCGCAGTTATAGCATGTCACGGATTCATCTTTCTTCTTTGAGTCAGACTTACGGTCATCTTTCTCTGTCTTCTCCTTCTTGTCCGACTGGTTGGACTCATCAGCTTTCTTCTTTCCTTCATATTTGTCTTGATAATCATGGCGCTTATTGGAGGAGGTGGAGTAGCGCTGATTATTAGACGTCGGCTTCTTATAGAACTTTTGTTGGAAGGATTTGGAGAGCAGGGCCATTGCTTTCTTAATGGCAGCTACTTCAGAATCAGAATCACTGTCTTCTTTTTCCCTAGGTTCTGACTCAGATTCGCTTTGCTTTTGAGTACGTTTGGAGTGTCGGCCAGAAGATTTGCCACTTTTGGAAGACATAGGTGCCAGTGGATCAGCAGGTGGCTTTGATGCAGTTTTCTTCTCACTCAGAATTTCATTCACTTCATCTTCGTCTTGAAGAAGCATCTCGTAGAGTTCGTGTATGCCGACTTGTTCCATCAAGTGGTTGTGCTTGACGTGAGATGCAAATACTTTCCATTCTGGCAAGAGGTTGTTGAGAAACTTGAGTGCGTTCTCCGTGTTAGAACGATTGATTTGGTTCTTGTTATGCTCGTTGAGAAGGAGACAAAAGTGTTCATAAGTCTGGGTGAGGGATTCGCCGGTGCGCTGCTTATACCCATCGAACTTGGTTATGGAGCTGTTGATCTTCAGTTGATTCCCGACTTCGCTCCCGCGCATCATTTTTTCCACTTGATCCCACATACCCTTTGCTGTCTTTTTGTAGCTATCGATGGCAGTGTAGATCGTGTTGGGTAGCGCTTGAACAAGATATCTCTTAGCACACTTTTCTCCCTCTATCATGCCTCTTTCATCTTCAGTCATGTCGGAGAGTGTCTTTTTCTCGGTACGGGCTTGAGCATTTGCAGTGGCTGGTACTGTCTTCATGGGATCAGGAATTGGCCCATCTTCTAGAGCTCGCCAGATGAACTCATAGTTGTCTTTTGACTCGATGAATATTAGAAATCTGTTCCGCCATTGGCTATACTCATCTTGGTAGAGGCAAGGTGGTTTGGAATCGGTGCCGATAGCAAGAGCGTCGCATGAAGTCATCTTCAGTTGCACTAGAGTGATCGTCAGACGATTTGTTCGATTCAAAGTGATAACCTAACGCAAGGCACTAAGAGTGATATCCTAACGTAGGTTCTAAGAGTGGATTATACTAGAAACAGGTAAGTAATCAACTGGACTTAACTTACCAGATAGGAATCCGGATGTGATGTCTGATCTGGAAGTGTCCGGATCAGATTGAGTGTGAAAGTGTTCACTCAGCAGAGGTATCCGGATAAACAGAAGTGTCCGGATAAACTAAGGGTGTCCGGACAGACTAAGGTTTCCGGATAACAAGATGTTACCGGATAGAATGGGTTTCCGAATAAAATATCAAACACAAAACTTACCGGATGAAAAGGTATCCGGATGAGATGCTTTCCGGATGAAATGCTTACCGGATGACAGTGTCCGGAAAAGATCAATTTTACATGAAACTTTGAGGTATCCGGATAAAATAAGAACTTCCCGGAAACTTTCGGTGTCCGGAACAATTGTAGCCGGAAAGATTTAGAAATAGTGAACTTACCCGAAAAGCTGAGTGGTATCCGGAAAGAAGTAGCGATGTTCCGGAAAGTTGAGTGGTATCCGAAAACTATGGCCAAGTATCCGAAAACTGCGGCTGGAGTTTCAAATCACGATGGAATTCGACTAGGGTTGATAGATAACTTCCTGAAACGTTAGAAACTTTCCTAAAAGAGCAAAATAACAGTACCCAAATCGATAATCAAGCAAAATAGCACGATTTTGTATGCAAATTTCGATTCTTGATATGAACAGACCTCAAAAACCAAAACTTTGATTTTGCTTAATAACCACTCAGACGATCGAAACGGAACGAGAAAATTGCAGAATCGCTAAGTAAGATAATGCTAACAGATTGGTATAAACGAAACGAAGCAATTTAATCTGAATCAAAATATGAGTTTGATAACAAAGAACACAGTCGACAAAAAATTCTTACCAGAAGTTCAAATATCACTATGAACCGATTCGTCCATATGCTCTGATACCAATTGTGAGTTCCAGATCCGTGCAACGAACAATAAGAAATCAATAGATAATAACAGTTTGTATGATTTCAACTGGTCATCCAATTCACTTTCAATAATGTAGAGAGAATTACAATAAGTTTAGGAAAGTGTAAATAGACAACTAGCTTAATTCTAAGCTAAACACAGCCTTATATATGCTGGGCCCGTGGTAACAAGCCCACGGCCCGTTCACTAATAAGGCTCAAATTAAGGAAATAACAATTCAGCCCTTGAACTTCTATTCAACCAGATTTGACCCTAACAACTTGCACCCGAACGCATTAAAGTAGCTGATGTTGGGAGTGCATTTGTTGATGGGCACATATGGCGTCTTATCAAAACATTTGTTGACGATGGATATGTTCTGTGTATAGCACGCAGTTGCGATAGCTTCAGCCCATAAGAACATTGGAAGGTTGTACTGGGTCAGCATAGTTCGAGCCGCTTCCACCAACGTGCGATTGCGACATTCCACTACGTCATTCTATTGAGGAGTCCACGCAGCAGAGAAGGTGTGTGAAATCCCAGCTAATGTGAGATATTCACTCATAACACGGTTCTTGAACTCGGTGCCGTTATCCGTGCGAATTGAAATGACAGTCAGTTGCATGTTATTTTGGACACCCTTCAGATGGTCGATGATTAACCCAGGAGTCTCATCCTTCGAGCGGAGAAACTTGACCCAGGTGTATCTCGAGAAGTCGTCCACCATCACCAGTACATACTTCTTGTGATTTATGCTTTGAACGCACATAGGGCCATAGAGATCCATGTGAATGAGCTCTAAAGGCCTGGACGTGCTAGGAACCGCCTTCAGTTTGTGAGAGACCTTCTTCATCTTACCCATCTCGCATGCGGAGCATAGATGTTCTTTCTCGAATCGTAGTTCTGGCATTCCTTTGACGAGTCCGTCGAGCACCAACTTGTTTATGTGCTTGAAGTTCAGATGGGAAAGCCGTCGATGCCACAACCAGTTCTGTTGAGTAGTTGCTTTGGACATGAGGCACACCGCTTTATCAGTCTTCATAGGGGCAAGGTTGATCGTGTACAGATTCGTTCTTCGAGTTCCAGCAAGGATCTCCGTTCCGTCTTTGTTCCGAATACTACACCGCTTCGCCTTGAAGTTGACTTCAAGATTCTTGTCGCAGAATTGGCCGATGCTGAAGAGGTTGTGACCTAAGCCTTCAATGTAGGATACTCGCTTTATGGTGAGCTTGTCCTGAACTAGGTCGCCATAGCCCATGATCGGGGCTACGTTGTCATTCCCAAATCGTACGTCACCGCAGTACTTCTCCTTGAAGTTGGTGAGCAGCTCCCGTTTACCAGTCATGTGTTTGGAGCAACCGGAATCAAGAAATCACACATGATCGGGCTGCAAAACAGAAATTAGGGGTTTTTAGGTACCCATTTATAAATCAGTCATGATACGTTAGGTGCAGCACCTTTTCTCGGGGCCCGTTTAGATTTGGGTCCTTTCCGGGATTTAGAAGAACGCGAATTAAATACATGATAAGTACCAAACCAATCAGATGCATGTTTATGTTCGACAAAATCATTCATTCCACACATTGAACAACACACACAATCACGAGAAATCTTAATCAATTGGTGAACGGAAGTAAGTTTAAACGGAAATTCAAAACCATGTTCAATGGAGTTATTTAAAGCAAAACCATGATTGTTATTGTTTTTCCTAATGTGCGAAAACGAATTAAATGACTTGGTCTTCTCTTGGCGTAACTTAGGCTTCTTCTCTACCCACTCTTTCTGAATAGCTCTCCCCCGACCCGTTCTATCTTAAATGACATTAGAGTTATTGTCAGAGGAGCTGGAGTAATAGGGATGTCTTTTAGAACTCTTACCGGTTTTAGCTCGTTTCTTCGACCGACGTTTAGATTTAGATTTAGAAATGGTCTCAGAAACGATTTTGGAGTTAGAACACTCTCCTTTTTTCAAAATCAACCGGTGTGGGCATTTTCTCTAAAAATTGAGTGTGACTAGCAAGCTTTGGAGCAAAATCAATCTTTGAAACTTCATCATCATGACAAACAGAGGAATTCATAAACTCAGAAAACCGTCGTGTAGAGTCAAGTGGGGTTTCACCATCAGAGTCGGACGAGGAGTCATCCGCAAAGGGATTATCAAAAACTGGAAAAAGATTCCTTTGAACAGAATAGGGTTGAATCACCTTACCTTTATCTTTGTGACTCAAATTCTTATCATTGGTGTCATGAGACGCTCCTAGAAAATCTTTACACGAGAAACTATCCGAACAAGTAGGTGATGGGTCAACCGAGATGTTTTTAGGAGAGGCAGGCTTCATTGGAGTATCCAGTGGACTTTCCTTAGCCATTCTTCTTGTTAAATCTTCTGCCGCCAAAGCGGACAGTTGAGAAGTTAATTTTGCAATATCGGTTTTAAAACTCGCTCTTTCTGATTCGGATAATGACACGGTTTTGTTCTGTTTGAGCTTGTCTATCGTAGATAAAAGTACAATTCTTTCGGTGTCAAAAATAACCTTATCCCTCACAATTGATTCTTCGAGTTTAAAAATGATGTTTTCCAAAATCAGAGGTGGAACATAACGTTTGAACTCTAATTGATCGTTAGATCCTACATCTGGTGTTGCCGTAACTGGAACTGGAGATTCCACAGTTTTAGCAAGAGAACAGATGTCGAAGTAATCATTTGAGAGGTAAGGGGTTTTTCTTTTCAAATAAGACGCATTTAGAGTTTCGTACACGAAAGGAACTTGTACATTTATATTTTTTCTAGGTGGCTCATCTTCCGATTTGTTATCAACATTTTTAGGCTTTTCCCCTACTTTTGGTAGAGGAATTCATGTTTTTCTTTTAAGATCTTCCTTTTCCTCATCCTCCTAGGACGGCTTAGTCTACTTGATCTTATACTCGGGATATTGCTTACCTGGGCCCAAAAAATTGAATTCATAAAGTGTGGGAATCTTTGATAAGATTTTCTTAAGGTAACATGGATTATCATATCCGAGTCCCTATTGTAAGTTGTAATACTTGAATTCCTTTGGTTTATTCAAGTGAATGGTTTGTTCTGATTGACCAAGTTTGTAAAGTTTGGATTCAAGATCCTTAAGCTTATTAGTCAACAACTAAATTTGTTTTTGAACATTTTCTTGATGAACAACACTCTTAGAATACTCCTCTTGAGAATTTTCTAACTTTTGTGTGAACTCAGATAGTTGGGTCTCTAGGGATTCAGCACTTTTTGAAATTTCTGAGCATTCGGATTGATAGTTGTCTATCACACACTTGTCTTCAGCCTTTTCAATAGCTAGCTTGTCTATGGTGTCGTATTTAATTTTAGCGTCTACTTCTAGCTTAGATATTTGGGCATCTTTGGTTTTAACCTTTATTTTAAAAGCATCTAAGGTACGCACCATAACTTGCATCTGATCAATAAGATTAGCATTAGAAGAACCACATACCTGGCATTCGGCTTTTTCCTTGTTCTTTCTGGAAGATTCATCTTTGGTGTCGGTCTGGTTGAGTGCCAGTGTAGCACATATGAGCTTCAACTTCTTCCTCTTCATCTTTAGTCAAGACGAGCCAGTGATTGTCTTCTTCCAGCAGTGCTTTACCTGCTTCTTTCTACCTTGCCAATAGCATTTTGTTCTTGTAGTACTCAGCGTTGCGCACTACAGGTTTCCGGCAGTCTCTGGCAAAGTGTCCTCACTTTCCGCAGTTGTAACACTTCACCGGTTCATCATCATCTCGGTCGTCTGACTTTCCTTCGGACTTCGTGCTTTCATCGTTCTTCTTCCTTCCATCATCTGACTTTCGCTTCCCTTCATACTTATCTCGGTAGTCTCGACACTTAGTGTTGGTGGAGTAATGCTGGTTGTTGTTGGATGGTTTCTTGAAGAATTTCTTCCTGGCGTACTCTCGGGACAGTAAGCCAACAACTTTCTTGATGCCATCAAGCTCTGGATCAGAATCACTTTCAGGTTCTTCATCCCCATGCTCAGTCTCACTGTGTGCTTCTTCTCTGTGAGAACTCCGTTGGACGTGTTTTTCCTTTTTGTGAGAAACGAGAGCAAGAGGGTCTTCTTTGTTCTTCTCGCTAGACTTCTGATCTCCCATAAGTTCACAAACGTCATCTTCATCTTGTAACAGCATCTCATAGAGTTCGTGCAGCGGAACATTCTCTAGTGAACGATTGTGACGAACATGGAGAACAAATCCCTTCCATTCAGACTGAAGGTTGTTCAAGAACTTGATATTGGTCTCGAGGTTCGTCTTAAAGATGTTGTTTTTGTGAAGATCGTTGATGAGCGTGCAGAATCGTTCGTAAGTCTCGGTTAGTGATTTCCCTCGTTTGGCCTTGAATGCTTCATATTGAGTGAGGCAGTTGGTTATCTTCAGCTGATTTCCCTCGTGACTACCTTGCATGATTTTAGCCAGTTGGTCCCACATTCCTTTTGCTGTATCTTTATGACTGTCGATACTGCAGTATATGTTGTTTGGAAGACTGTAGATGAGGTACGTCTTAGCCAGTCTATCGCCATATACTTTCCTCTTCTCTTCGACAGTCAGCTTGTCATAAGGTTTGACCACCCGTCGAGCTGGAGCTCCGCCTTCTTGCGCTGGAACATCCATCATAGGTGGAGCAATAGGTCCGTAGGTCAACGATCGGAGAATCTCGTCATAAAGAGGTCTGGTCTCGATAAAACACATGAAGCGGTCTTTCCAAACATTGTACCCCCCTCGGTACAGGATCGGAGGTTTAAGTTCAGATCCTATAGCTAATGCGTCTTGAGTGTTCATTTTCGGGCACTTGTGCGATCGTAAGACGAGTTGAGTGATTCAAAGGTAAAAGAGTGATCTAACGCAAATCCTAAGGGAGTGAGAGACTAAAACGATCCTAAGTTAACGAGTACCTTAACTGAGATAAATTAAGGAAACAAACACAGACAGAAAGGAAATGAATTCAAACAGATGCAATGAAATAATTATTTGAGTGTGCAAAGCAGAGATCCGGAATAGAGATCCGGAGTCGGAAATCCGGAACCGGAATGGATGGGATCCAGATTGGAATAGATCCGGAGTCAAAAGATCGGAGCACAAATAAATCGGAACCGGGTCTGGATTGAATACCGGAATCGGTGTGGTGCGGGACTCGGTGAGAACCGAAACCGGGTTTAAATCCGGTAACTTCCGGAACAGGTTTGAATCCGGTAAAATTCCGAAACCGGGTTTTGAATCCGGTAAACGCAAGATCCGGTACGGGAAACAACAAGAGTCGGGACTTAAAAAAATAAGTCTCGTATTCAAACAGTTTCAAAGAAAAAGAATGTACCTGGAGTTCATCTAAACTTTTTGACCGGAAAGCTTTGGGAAACTTCTGCAAACACTTAAATAATTCTACCGACAAGTAAAGAAGTCACAAACAACTAACCAACTCGATTATTATGCCACTTTTGAGCAAAAATTTGAGACTTTTTCAAGAAACAGAGTGTAAGAACCCAGAATTGAGAAATCTCTAAACTAATGAACAAAAACTTGATTAAACACAATCAAACTTTGATATGACTCTAGAAACGCAATAATGAGACTTTCTTAAGTATCAATTTCGAGTTTTAACACACGAATAAAAAACAAAAGATAGCCTTTTTCAACGAACCAGTCGACAAAGTAGAATGACCAAAATTGAGAGAAATTACCTTTGAATAAATCGTCTTTCTGCTCTGATACCAATTGTGAATCCCATATTAACAAGTGAAAATCAATGAATCAACACAATATGATATGAACGTCACAAATCTCACATGTATGGATTAGCAGAAAACTGTAGAACACTGTAACCGTACAAAAGGTAATCAGGAAAAGCTAATTAGGTCATTAACCCTAATTATGAAACAAAGCAAACTATTTATATCCCGAAAGGGATAGTTACAATAAACTACGATATTGGTCCCTATACTTCGATTCAACTAACTTTGAGACCTAACAGATTTGCCAATATCCAGATTTTAGATCAAATTTTGAAAATATAAGGGCTTGAAATAATCTGTCAAGTAAGTCTTTTTTATTTGGGATCAGATGACTGGTCCATTTTAAAACTTTGTTTAAAGGTTTATAATTTATTACAAGATGAGGGACTCCTCTTTCTTGCTCTGAGTGTTTATTAACATAAAAAGTTGTACATGACCAAGGAGACTTTGATGGTCTTATAAGACCTTTGTCTAATAAAGAGGTTATTTCCTTTTTTGCAAAGCTCTATGTACTCAGCATTCATTTGACATGGTCGTGCCTTTGTTGAGATTTTTTTTCTCTAAAAAAATACTCTTCATAAGGCAGGGAGACCACATGCTTTTTTCTATCCCAAAAAGCATTTGGATGATCGTTACAAATTTCCAAGGAAACACATTTAACGGAAAATGCATTTTATGAGTGGAATCTTGATGGTTTTACAAACAAACATATTTATAATATGGCTCATCGTATGATGATGTATTGTACTGTTTACAAAAATTCTAGAAATACAGATAAAAATATTGCATAAATGCTAGTAGCAGGTTTTACTGGTCAATTAAAGGGTTGGTGGGATAATTATCTTACCACAGCCCAAATGGAAGAAGTTTTTGGTTCAGTTAAACCTGATCCTAATACTAATAGTACCACTGAAAACATTGTTTATCCTTTTATTATGACTCTTATAGAGCATTTTACAGGAAGATTTTCTGATAATAGTTAAAACATTAGAACGCTTTTAATAAATTTAAGATGTAAAACTTTAACCAGATTTTGCTGGTATAAAGATATTTTTCTTTCTCGAATTTTCGAGATTAAAGATTGCAATAACATATATTGGAAAGCCAAATTTGTTGATGGCTTGCCAAATCTTTTGCTGAAAGAATCAAAAAGACCCTCAGAAAAAATGATATGATTATAGATTATGATTCTTACACATATGGCATGCTTATAAATGTTTGCATCTCTGAAGGACTTTCTCTGTGTAATGAGTTAGCCCTTAAATATCAAATTAAAACCCAACAGTCTATTCAAAAAAGACAGTTAGGAGATTTTTGTGATCAATTTGGGATGGATACACCTTCCCAGAAAAAGAAGAAAAGATTTTCACATGAAAATCATCAATACCAAAAAGATTTTTCTCGCCACTTTTCAAAAAGAAAAGACTTTAGAAAAAGAAGAAAAAATATTGAAAAAGATTTAAAAAATAATGATAAAAAAGATATAAGGCGCTTTTCAAAAAAGAAGAATATGAATTCTATAGTTTGTCACAAGTGTGGTAAAGTAGGCCATTATGCCTCAAGTTGCTGGACAAAAAAGAAAATTAATAGTATTGATGTTGATCAAACTATGAAAGATTCTTTATCAAAACTTTTCCTTCTTTCAGACTCTAGTTCTGATGACGAAAAAATCTTATCAGATGAAAGTTCCTATGAAACTTTTCTGAAGATTCTAACCAAAATCTTGATGACCTTAAGTCAAATTAGAGATAGGCAATATATAAATGCTATTTCTGCTTCCATTCCAAGAAAAGGCATGGCGATTGATTGTAGGTGTTTAGGCTTGATCGATAAACTAGAATCCATGATGATTCATAGTAGGCCTTCGAAGTTGATGATATGACTTTCTGAATGATAGTCATGTTCATGGGAGCGGGTATGTTCCCGTCATTATGAGACGAGTACGAGTACGGTAAGAATGGTCAATAGGTTTGTTTATATGCTTGAATACCTGAGTTTTCAAGTTATTAATGTTTTAATTTGAATTGGATGTTCTCATTAGGCATAAGCCTAATTGTTCAAATTCAATGTTCTTACCAGGTACAAGTTCAGAGAAGTAATGGGATGTGGGACGAGTGCTTTTGGTATTCAACCTTTGATTTTTTTTTGAACGGCAATGCGGCATCGAACCCACGAACGACTACGACGAACACACGCACACATGCACGCACACCGTCCCGGCGGTATCGGGCATCCAAGGGCAGCCCACTAATCCGCCGCGTCCGCAGCCCAGCTTACGCTTGGGCCTATTCCCAACCACATTGGGCTGGGGCGATAGCCCAGTCTTCGACTGGGCCACCTAAGGACGGCCCAACCAGAGGTTAGGCGGGTATCTCAGACATGCTTACCACAGGGTTCGAACCTTGGTAGTCAGGGATACCATCCACTGACCCCCCAAGGATGTTACCTACTGGGCTACACATGCTTTGATAAGTATTCAACCTTTGATGATAAAGCGGAGAACTTAGACGATACGAGGAGACGTTGGTGGATTGCTTAGATAACCAAGTTAATCTAATTATAGTTGACATTATTAGATTAATATGTTATTTAGAGAATTCGCTTTGTGTAAGAATGAACCTTCACAGTAATTCTCTGCTGTTATATAAAAGATTGGTTGATATTCGAATGTACTTTGTTATATTTTAAAGGTTCAAATTGGCCCTGATTTTTAGGGTGTTACAGATCATCCAATTGCTTTTTGGGATAGAAAAAAGCATGTGGTCTTCCTGCCTTTGAAGAGGATTTTTTAGAAAAAAATATCCCAACAAAGGCACGACCATGTCAAATGATTGTTGAGTACATAGAGTTTTGCAAAAAGGAAATAACCTCTTTATAAGACAAAGGTCTTATAAGGCCATCAAAGTCTCATTGGTCATGTACAACTTTTTATGTTAATAAACACTCAGAGCAAGAAAGAGGAGTCCCTCTTCTTGTAATAAATTATAAACCCTTAAACAAAGTTTTAAAATGGATCAGACACCCGATCCCAAATAAAAAAGACTTACTTGACAGATTATTTCAAGCCCTTATATTTTCAATGTATGATCTAAAATCTGGATATTGGCAAATCCAAATAGATGAGAAAGACAGATATAAAATTGCTTTTAATGTTCCCATAGGACATTATGAATGGACGGTAATGCCTTTTGGTTTAAAAAACGCTCCATCCGAATTTCAACAAATCATGAATGATATTTTCTATCCTTATAGTAATTTTATAATTGTCTATATTGATGATATTCTAGTTTTTTCTATGGATATAGAAAGCCATTTTAAACATCTTGACCTCTTTAAAAGAATTGTTATACAAAATGGTCTAGTCATTTCAAAACCAAAAATGGCATTATTTCAAACCAGTATCAGATTTTTAGGCCATAACATTGAAAAAGGAAAAATCATACATATTCAGAGAAGTGTGGAATTTGGTTCAAAATTCCCCGATCAGATTTTTGATAGGACCCAACTACAAAGATTTTTAGGCAACTTAATTATATTTCGGCCTATATAGAAAATCTCAGTAGTGATACCTCTATTATCTATGATAGATTAAAAAAGAAAAGTTCTCCTTGGACTGAGAGTCATACCCAGGATATCAAAAATATAAAACAGAAGGTTAAAAACTCCATTGTTTGATGTTAGCAAACCTCCTTTGGGAAAAAGTCATTGAAACAGATGCTTCAGATATAGGATTTGGAGGCATTTTAAAACAAATAGATCCTAAATCAAAACAAGAAATTCTTGTAAGGTTTCATTCTGGAAAATTGAGTGGTGCTCAAAAGAACTATGCTACTATAGCAAAAGAGCTCTTTATCATTGTAAAATGTGTTTTAAAATTTCTGTTGGTCCCAAAATGGCTCAACAAGTATTGTAGAAGGGGGGGTTGAATACAATACTCAGATTTTTCACAAGTTTTAATTCAATATATTAAAAATCTTTCAATAAGAATTACACATAGAAAACAAAAGATTGTTGCGGAAAAGAACAGTTAAACTATTCTAACAATCTAACACAAAGTAAACTGAAAAACACTTAGAACAAATTGGACACTTAGACACAAGATGCAGTTTCAGTAAGAAAGGAGCTTGCACTTAGTAATCTTCAGAAGCGTGATTTGCATGGAGAGTCTTCACCTCTATTTATAGTCCATGCATCATTTAATGCATGGGACACTTGTCACTTTTCCATTCATTGTAGAGGTTGACTTCTGAAAAGCTGATATCTCCTTTTTAACTTATCCAAGGAACCAGGAGGACAGTCGTACCAGAAAAAGACCTTATCTGAGAATAGATAAAATGACAAAATGCCACTTTTATCTGACAATATGATATTGTCTCATAATAAATGATATTCTCTTTTGTCTATAGAGAATAAGGCTACCGACCTCCTGTATTGAAAACTGCACCAATTCGAAATCTCACTTCTTTAGAAAGGAGAGAGTTTCACCGAAGTGTTTAATATTTCGGTGCAGTCTTCTTGAACTCCCACCGATTTCTGAACACATATCGGTGGAAGTCTTCTTGAACTCCTCACCGAATTTCTTCAATTCGGTGATGCGTGTCCACCGATAGCACAAGCATATCGGTGGTGATGTAACTTGTAGAAACTTGCTGACGATTTTCTCACTTCCACAATGAGATAGTCTTCGCACTTGGTTTCGGTTGATCTTCGACTTCACCGAACAATTGATATAAGAGTACAAGTTACACAAAAGAATCCAAAAACATTCTAAGTATCTAAGTGGGTTTAAATTGAGTCAACTTCAAATCTGTGATGACCCAACAATCTCCCCCTATTTGAATTTGATCTCTATCCTTAGAATGTTAAAGAGCAAATGAAAATAAGTGCATTTTGACCCTTTTTACTCTTTTGGGTTCTTTTCACATAGACCTTTTTTTGAACTATGTTTCTTTGAGTATATCTATACGGTATATATAAAGCAAGGAAATAAAGGTATGTACAGCTACATATAAACAAGAGAAGCACTTGAATTTTGTAAGTCATTCTCATACATCGGTGAAGTAAAGAAGCAAAAGATTATCAAAACTACCGAAAGGTAAAATGAAAAACCTACTTCTTTGATGATTGTCGGCGCTTGATCTCATCCATTAGGATTCGGTAGTAGGGTTGAGCGTCGGGGATGTGAGGGAACAAGTTGTGGAGGCCTTCAAGAAACATGGTGTCGGCAACTGGGATTTGAGAGAATCTGAAGAAGGCTCGTTTGCCGAAACCATCGTTGAAATACAGTCCTGGAATCGAAGACAGGCCTAGAGTTGTCGTGGGATATGATGCCGAAGTGGGAAGGGAAAGATTTAAGTTATTTACATTCGGTACCTTTCCTTCCTTTGCCATATCCTTGAAGACAGTGTCGGGAGGATTCTGAACTTTGGGAAGGCGCACTTCTTCCTTCAAGGATTGCAGTTTCGATCTTTCATCGGTGGTCAGCACGATGCTATACTTCTTTTTGATCTCCTTCATCTTTGCCATTAGACCATCAATGTATTTGACAAAGATGTCCTTCTTTGGGTTTGGATTTTTGGCCAAGTGTCGAGAGATCTCGTACCATTCGGGGAGACCGTAGGTTTTGAGTTGGTAGTCTCTCACACTTTTCAAAGAGCCATCTTCCCGATCAATGATAAGGCAGATGTCTTTTGGGTTGGCTCTGGAGGTTGCGATCTTGACACCTGAGATCGGGGTTCTGTCAGATCGGTGGTGCATCTTCTTCTTGTACCATCTAACTTCTTCATTCCTCTCTTGTTCAAATTCACTCAGCACCGATTTCTGTGCCGACACGGCATCGGTGGACTTGGCTTTCTTGGCTTCTTCCTCTGCAACTTTTAAAGAGAGGGCCTTGGTATCATCAAGGGCTTTTTGGGCTAATCTGGCTTCCTCAATTTCTTGAGGAGTCAGTCCGAGATTGGGTTCCTGCAGATGTGATGAAGGAGGTTTAAGTTTGAGTTTGTCTGCATCGGTGGGACGAGTCCCATACTTCATCCTTTCTTTCTCTATTCTTTCTTGTTCGGCCAATTGTTCGGCAGTAAGACTTTTCTTTCCCTTATCTGTTTTGGCCGCAGAAAGTTGCTCCCCCTCAGTTGTTGCTTTGTCTTCCAAGTCCAACTCTTTTTCTTTGGAGAGTTGCTCCCCCTCAATGTCGGTGGTTTCAGCGTGAGTTTCGGTGGTATCAGGGATGTCATCGGTGGAAGATGGAGGCTTGGGGATGACCGACTGTCTAAGAGATGGCAACTTGGGTTGGGTTGTCTTTTTCTCCCCCTCAGCACCAACCAGAATCTTCATACCCAGCTGTCTGAAAATGTAGTCGAATTTCTTATGAAGAAAAGAGAGTTGTTTCGGTACCTCTTCAGAAACCATGGTGAAGTCACCGAGATCCATCTCCAGTTGGCCGAATTCTGGAAGTTTGGCATGAATGTCACGAAGGGAGTCGACAGTGGCTTGGCTAAAGTCTTGATGAGACTTAGCTTTTTGAAGCATCCTCTGAAGTTCAGAATCTTTGACGTTGGAGACTGCCTTGAAAGCACCAAAGGAGAAGGCAAGATCCCCATGAGATCGTGACAAAGATTCCACCTTGGAAACCAAAGAGTTGATGTCGGTGGTAAAGGGCCGTAGAGCATCGGCAATAGCATCTGAAAGAATCTGCGGCAGGCGAGATTCGATAGTGGACATTCGGGAACTCGTCATGGCAATCTTTGCAAGAGTGGCCTGTTTGAAAGATTCAAATTGGGTGCCGACAAGCCGACATTGTCGAGCACTTTCTTGTATGTCTTCAATCAAAGAGGGTGCTTGAACAGTGGTTTCACCCCCGACATCCCCGGTAACTATGTAGCGGATGCGATGGGGATCCTCCACCGAAATGGGAATGTTGCCGGGATATAGCATTTCATCGGGGAATAGTGGTCTCGGTGGCGGAGTGGGAGCTCGTCGGGGTGAATTCTGACCCGGGGAGGGTGATCGGTGTGGCGTAGGCGATCTTTGGGGAGTTTGAACCAGGGGAGAACTTCGGGGAGAAGTCTGGTTCAAAGGTGACTCTGTCGGTGAGGGGGATGAGGACTCAATGGGGATTGCTCCGACCGATGGGGAGGTTCGGGGAGAACCAGTGTCGTCAAAGAGACCTGCAAAGAAATCATGGGGGGGATCTAATGGGGGGGAACCCTGATCGGGTTGTGCATTATCATCGATCAAGAAGTGACCGGGTGAAAGGCCGTGAAGTGCGTGGTCCAGACCTTCGGAGGGAGAGTCTAGACTTTCGGTGGGAGAGTCTGCGTGTTCACTTAAAGAACGAGCTGGAGGAGGTAAATTTAGGGATGCCTTAGGGATAATCAAGTGGTCGGTGTTGAACAAAAATGATTTGGAAGGGGATGGCTCACGGACATTTATCGCTTTAGACGAATCTTCGGGGGGGACGAAGAGTGCCTCCGCTTAGAAGGTTTTTGGACCGGGGAAGCCACCGATGGGTTAATCGGTGTCATGGTCCTGGAAGCAGCGGTGGAGGTGTCGGTGGCCGATTTCTTCTTCGCGCCGACCGACTTTACTCTGGGACGTGGGGAGGAGGTCACAACAGTAGGAAGGACCTCGGGGATATCGGGGTGTTGAAACCCTGGAATTTCAGAATCACCCCATTGAAGTTCTGGAGAGATGGCTAAAGTGATCATACCTCGGCGTAAAGGACGGTCGGTGTCGAGAACACCGACGTTGAGAGTCTTGTTGCCGACGATCGGGGGAGACCAGTCATAAGTGAATCGGGGAGTGTGAGACTTGCGGTCTTTGTCCAGAGCTTTGCCAAGTTTGTGATGGATGATCATAGAGATAAATCGGGGGTAGGCGACATGGCACTTCTTTGGATGGGAGATCACTTCCACTAATTCGGTGAAGAAGTACTGGGCGAAATCCACTCGGCGTTGAAAGATTAAGGCATGGGCAAGTTTGGTGATGTATGAAGGGGATTGATCGTGGCCGCTCGTCTTTCGGGAGAGGCAGTGGATCACATGAGCAAAGAAGAAGTTCCATACACCACCCATGTGACTCCGAAGAAGAGTTCCAGGACCTTTGGAGCTTTTGGAGTTGTCATCGATCACGTAACCTGTTGTACTGAGGACATCTTCGAGAGTGGTATCTGAATGCCATTCGTCATAGGGATCGAAAGCATCGATTTTAAGTGCAGTAAGAACATCATCGACCCCAAAGGTGAGGTCATGATCGCCTTCGTCTTTAGAAAGGATGGATGCGTGGATCGCATCATTTGAGGAGTCATACACACAGGTAAGCCAGAATTTCCCAATGAGCATTTTGCTCATTTTGGGATTACAGGAGAAGGCATGAAGAAGGGGAGAGCGAGTGAAGAACTTGATTACATGGTTAAACTCTGGGTGAGAGGGGTCGGGTTCAAATCTTGCAACGTGATTGCATGGGTTGAATTTCAGATCGGCAAAACACCTAGGGGGGTTGTGCTTGGAGGACGCCATTGATGATCGAGAGAAGCACGAAGTTGCAGGTTTATAGAGGAAGCACGGAGGAGATGATGAAAACGTAAAGGAATAATGAAAGGAAAGAGTCGTGTATTTATGGGGTTTCAAAAAGTGGGGGGACGGTTTAAAAAAATAATAAATAAAGGAAAATAGAAAAAGCAATCATGACCAAATTGGAAGTTGTGGTCAAGAAGCCGTTTCACAAAACGGGGAGATGAACAGGTCTGACACAAATAGGGTTATAGGTGTGACGTGTGGATAGGATTGAATTTCGATGGACATCGGTGAGGAAATGAAGAGATCATCGGTGGTGAAAGATATGCCGAGATGGAATCGGTGAGGATTTGCTTACCGAAGAGATCCACCGAGGCGTTGAGACACCGAAGAAGACAGATATGCGCACCGAGGAGATCCACCGAGAGATGAGTCACCGAAAAGATCACTTGGGGTATTGATGCCGAAAGTGGATCTTGGTTCCACCGAGAATTATCTGATCATCGAAAAGATCACTGAAGATGCTCATGCCGAGAAAGGATCTTGTTGCCACCGAAGGTTATCAGACCGAAAGGAATTTTTTTTAACCTATTCTAAGTACAACATGCCAAGTTCACCGATGAGGAAGGTGAACCTGGCCTCATCCAGAGGTTTAGTAAACAAATCTGCAAGCTGAAGATCAGTTGGAATAAAATGCAGCTCAATGTCACCTTTGGAGATATGGTCCCTGATGAAATGATATCGGATATCGATGTGTTTGGACCTTGAGTGAAGAATAAGATTGTTTGCAATTGCAATTGCACTTGAATTATCACATAGGATGGGTATCTTGGAGTAGAACTGATTGTAGTCTCTCAACTGGTTTTTCATCCATAGAATCTGTGCGCAGCAACTTCCAGCAGCAACATATTCAGCCTCGGCAGTGGATGTTGAGACTGGATTTTGCTTTTTGCTGGACCAGCTTACCAGTTTTCCACCAAGGAATTGACAACTGCCTGTTGTGCTTTTTCTATCATTTTTAGAACCTGCAAAGTCAGAATCTGAATATCCCATGAGTTCAAAACCTGAGTCTTTGGGATACCAAAGACCCAGATGCATGGTACCCTTTAGATACCTGAAAATCCGTTTCACAACATCCAAATGAGATTTCTTTGGATTTGCTTGATAACGGGCACACAGACAAGTAGCAAAAATGATATCTGGTCTGCTAGCAGTTAAATAAAGCAAAGAACCAATCATGCCCCTATAACGGGTAACATCCACAGATTCACCATTTAAATCGGTATCAAGTTTCAAAGGTGGTGCCATGGGAGTTTTCATGGGGGAGGAGTTTTCAAAGCCAAATTTATTCAGAAGATCTTTAATGTACTTGCTTTGGTTTATGAAAATTCCTTCTGAAATTTGCTTCACTTGAAGACCTAAGAAAAAAGTTAGCTCCCCCATCATGCTCATCTCATATTCACTTTTCATGAGAGAGGCAAAGTCATCACACAGAGACTCATCGGTGGCACCGAAAATAATGTCATCCACATAGATTTGAACAAGAATGAGATTACCTGAAGTTTGCTTGTGGAAGAGAGTGTTGTCAATTGTACCTCTAGTATAGCCATGCTTGAGTAGAAAGATGGCAAGAGTGTCATACCAGGCTCGAGGAGCCTGCTTGAGCCCATACAAAGCTTTGTCAAGTTGGTACACATAGTCTGGATGTGTGGAATCTTCAAAGCCTGGAGGTTGCTTCACATAGACTTCCTCAGCTAGTTCTCCATTCAGAAAGGCACTTTTCACATCCATTTGAAATACCCTGAAGTTCTTGTGAGCAGCATGAGCAAGAAAGATCCTGATAGCTTCAAGTCTGGCGACAGGAGCAAATGTTTCATATTAGTCAATGCCCTCTTCCTGTCGGTAGCCTTGAGCTATGAGTCTGGCTTTGTTTCTGATGACAGTACCATCTTCATCCATTTTGTTTCTGAAACCCATTTTGTGCCGATGATTGTTTTCCTTGAAGGTCTAGGCACAAGTCTCCAGACTTTGTTTATTTGAAATTGGGAGAGTTCTTCTTGCATGGCCGAAACCCAACATGGGTTACTTAGGGCTTCTTCAATCTTTTTAGGTTCAACAAGAGATAGGAAATTCACATAGAGACATATGTTGTTGGTACCTCTCCTAGTTTGAACACCAGCTTGCTGATCACCGATGATTTGATCAATGGGATGATCTTTGGTCCATTTAAGAGCAGGAGGCATCGGTGAAGGAATAATTGAAGTGGAAGGGAAGTTCGGGGCTGGAGTGTTGGCAGGGTGTGATGAAGGTGGGTCGTCAGAGGGATTATTGGCAGGAAGAGATTCGGTGATGGGGTTAATTTCGGTGGATGATGGATAGGGTTCGGTGGGGGCAATTTCGGCAGAGAGGGTTTCAGGTGATAAAGAAGATGACCCAACTTGATTGTTTGGAACAGAGGAAATATTTGGAGTACAAGGTGGATCGGTGGAGGTTGAAATGGGAGAATCCCCAATGCATGATGATATCCATCTATGTAGTTCGTCATCATCATTTGTCAAGGAAGATGATCTTGAATCATCACACTTTACATGGATAGATTCATCAATGCATTCTCTCCGAAGATTGTAAACTCGATAGGCTTTGGAAGTCAAGGAATATCCCACAAAGATTCCTTCATCTGCCTTAGGATCAAATTTCCCAAGATTTTCCCTGTCATTTAGGATAAAGCACACACAGCCAAAGACATGAAGGAAACCAATGTTTGGTTTTCTTCCATGAAAGACTTCATACGGGGTTTTCTCATGTCTTTTTGTTATCACCGACCTGTTTTGAGTGAAACAGGCAGTGTTGACAGCTTCGGCCCAAAAATAGGTTGGCAGTTTTGCTTCACTCAACATAGACCTTGCTGCTTCACAAAGAGTTCTGTTTCTTCTTTCCACAAAACCATTTTGTTGTGGAGTTCTGACAGCAGAGAAGTTTTGAGAGATTCCCTTCTCATTGAAGAAGTCTTCTAAACCACTGTTTCTGAATTCAGTACCATTGTCACTTCTTACAGATCTGACAAGCTGACCATTCAGAATTTCATTCTTTTTGACAAAGTTGATGATTTCTTCAGTTGCA
This sequence comes from Saussurea involucrata, assembly GCA_033807775.1. Taxonomy (NCBI): domain Eukaryota; kingdom Viridiplantae; phylum Streptophyta; class Magnoliopsida; order Asterales; family Asteraceae; genus Saussurea; species Saussurea involucrata. Next base: position 77,578,975 of record CM066313.1, on the reverse strand, counting down.
TCACTTTTGTACCTGAGAAAAGATACCCAAGTATATCTAGAGAATTCATCAACAATAACAAGAATATACCTTCTTCCTCCTAGACTGGGAGTGCTGACGGGTCCACATAGATCCATATGCAGCATCTGAAGTGGGAGATTGATGGAAGAGCATTGCTTGGTTTTGAAAGAAGATTTGGTGAGCTTCCCTTTTTCACATGCATCACACAGCTTTTCTTTGACGAAGTTCAACTTAGGCATGCCAGTCACCAGCTCTTTGTTTGATAATTTATGAAGGGTTTTGAAGTTAAGATGAGACAAACGTTTATGCCACAGCCAGTTTCTTTTGACTGTATCGTCAGACATGAAGCAGACATTTGAAGAGTTGTTTTGACTCATATCAATGATATACACATTATCTAGCCTTCTTCCAGAGAGGACAACCTTCATATTCTTGTCAACAACAGTATAGATACACAGTTCAAAGATAACTTTGTATCCAAGATCACACAGTTGGCTAATACTAAGGAGGTTATGCATGAGACCTTCAACAAATGCCACTTTATTGAAGGTGAGGGTTCCATTCGTGAGAGTTCCATACCCTTTAGTGTAACCTCTGGAGTTGTCCCCAAAGGTTACAGAAGGACCCTTTTCTGACACATAGTTTACAAGAAGATGTTTGTTTCCAGTCATGTGACGTGAGCACCTGCTATCTAAATACCAAACTTGTTGGTGCTCAAAAACCTGCAGACAACATCAAGTCAGTTCTTAGGTACCCATTTGGTAATGGGTCCTTTTGGGTTAGAAATGTGAGAGACCTTGGGTTTGGATCTGTCGATTCTTTCCTTTGGGCAGTCCTTAGCAAGATGAAAGGTATCACCACAATTATAACATTTTCGGTAGATGAAAGTTCTTTTGGGTTTTTGTTCCTTTCCTTTTTCCTTTCCAATTATATCAATCTTAATCTTTGGACCGAAAAGGGGATTGCGAGGACCTCTAAAAAGTTCGGTTCTTGAGGTTGAAGCATGGTCAGGGGTCTTTCTTGAGAAAACTTCGGTCTTTCCCTTTTGGACAAAATCGGTGAAGGATTTTTCCATGGTGTGTTTTTCTTTGAAAGCTTGAGATTTTGAAAGATTTGAAGAGTTGTTATCAATGGTTAAATCTTTGAACACATCATGAATGGGTTTAACAGTATCCTTCAAATTTTTCACTTTATGGGTTTGATCAGATGAAGATTCTTTGGCTTTTAAAAACATTCCATATTTTAAGGCTTCACTAAGATCAGCAGAATTTAAAGAAATGGAATCACAAGAGTTTGACTCAGAGTCATCATCCCATGTATCGGTGATGGGAACAAGTGCATGGGAAGATTTTTCAAGCATGGATTTTTCATATCCTAACCCAAACTTGTTATTACCACCGATTTGGTCTTGAAAGATCTGTTCAAGATTCCTTGAAGAATTTGTCCATTTTCTGACAATTTCCTGTTCTTTCTTTAACTTCTTGAACAGTTTATTCTTCTCCTTTTCAATTTCATGATTTATGACTTTTAGATTTTCAAGCTCAGTTTTGATTATCTCAAACTTTCCAAGTTGACACATGAAAGATTCAAGTTGAGATTTAAGATTTTTAACTTGAGCAGATTTTCTTTTCTTGCTTTCTTTGACATTGTAAAAATCTTGAGTTAAAGATTCATAAGCATTTATCTTTTCAATAGCAGTCATGTCATTGAAGGGATGTACCTGAGAGTATGATGATGAGCATTCAGTTGAAACTAATGCCATTGGAGACTTTGCCTTTTCTTCTTCCACCTCTTCTGATATGGCCATAAAGCACATATTTTAAGAATCACTGTCAGGGGTTTCTTCTTCTTCCCAGTCATGAGCCTCTGCCATTAATCTTTTTCCTTTCCTTTGAGATCCTTCATTTCTTTCTTTTTCCTTCTTGTACTTAGCTTTGTACTTTTCAGCACGTTCCTGATGAGAGAGTGAGGAGGATTGAGAATCTTTCTTGAAATATGATTTATCTTTGGATTTCTCAAATTTGGAAGGATATTTGTCAGAGGACGTAGAATTGACTTTTGACACACGCTTGTTTCTGCACTCAGCAGCAAAGTGTCATTTCTTACCACAGTTGAAACATTCTTCATTTGTCTTATCAGAAGAGGACATTTTTGTAAAGGATGGTTTTCTGAAACTTCTGGGTTTGTTGAAATTTCGAGATTTATTTTTAAACCGGCCATCATAGCCATTTCATCAGACATTCGGTCTACCGAAATTTCATCACCTTCATCATCGGCATCACTTAGATATGCCTCCGTTTGGTGAGAACGGTTGTTCTGATTTTCGGTGTCAGAGTCTGATGAGGGATATGTGCTACAAGGAACATTTTGACTTTTCTTGGAACTTTCACAGATAAGAGCTATTGAAGAGCTTTTTATCTCTTTGAAGATGGTTTTCCTATGAAGCTTGGTTTGTTCAAAGTTGAACAGAGTTCCATACAAAACAGTTAAAGGCATGTATTCCAAATCCTTGGTAGTTTTAATGCAAGTGCAAATGTTTTCCCAAAAGTCAGGAAGACAATCCATAAACTTGCATAGAACTTCCTCATTATCATAAACTCTACCTAGTAACTTTAAATCATTTAAGAGAGAGTTGAAACGGTTATAAAAGCTTGGAAGAGATTCTCCCTTTTCATAGGCAAAGAGCTCATATTTTCGAATGAGGCCAATCTTTTTGCTTTTCTTCACTTCCTCTGTACCCTCATAAAGTACACACAAAGTAGTCCACATCTCTTTAGCAGTACCGAAATTAACAAGAGAGTGATAGACTTCATCAGGAAGTGAGAGAGCAATGATTGCTCTAAGCCGAGAATCCAGAGACACCAATCATTTTTCCTCATCAGTATATTCCTTTGGGTTTTTGAGAATGTAACGACCAGTGGTCTTTGCTTTCTCTATGTTGGAAGGTTCAGAATCATCAGAGTCACTTGACTTGTCAACTGTTTCCTTACCAGGCCTCTGCTTTTCATAGCGAGCCCAAACTCTCGGGATGATAGGTCCCTCCTTGAGAATGGTTGGATATCTAGTATCCACTCCTTCCATAAATAGCATCATACGGCTTTTCCATAGAGAAAAGTTGTTAGGATTAAACTTGGGAGGTTTTGAAATGGAACCATTTTCAGCAAAATTGTTTTGACCAGTGTTTTCAACAGTTAGGGATGAAGATGAGGCAACCATTGCGGATCAAGTTTATGAATTAAACTTTCCGCTCTGATACCACTTGTTGGTCCCAAAATGGCTCAACAAGTATTGTAGAAGGGGGGGGGGGGGGTTGAATACAATACTCAGATTTTTCACAAGTTTTAATTCAATATATTGAAAATCTTTCAATAAGAATTACACATAGAAAACAAAAGATTGTTGCGGAAAAGAACAGTTAAACTATTCTAACAATCTAACACAAAGTAAACTGAAAAACACTTAGAACAAATTGGACACTTCGACACAAGATGCAGTTTCAGTAAGAAAGGATCTTGCACTTAGTAATCTTCAGAAGCGTGATTTGCATGGAGAGTCTTCACCTCTATTTATAGTACATGCATCATTTAATGCATGGGACACTTGTCACTCTTCCATTCATTGTAGAGGTTGACTTATGAAAAGCTGATATCTTCTTTTTAACTTATCCAATGAACCAGGAGGACAGTCGTACCAGAAAAAGACCTTATCTGAGAATAGATAAAATGACAAAATGCCACTTTTATCTGACAATAGGATATTGTCTCATAATAAATGATCTTCTCTTTTGTCTATAGAGAATAAGGCTACCGACCTCCTGTATTGAAAACAGCACCAATTCGAAATCTCACTTCTTTAGAAAGGAGAGAGTTTCACCGAAGTGTTTAATATTTCGGTGCAGTCTTCTTGAACTCCCACCGATTTCTGAACACATATCGGTGGAAGTCTTCTTGAACTCCTCACCGAATTTCTTCAATTCGGTGATGCGTGTCCACCGATAGCACAAGCATATCGGTGGTGATGTAACTTGTAGAAACTTGTTGCCGATTTTCTCACTTCCACAATGAGATAGTCTTCGCACTTGGTTTCGGTTGATCTTCGACTTCACCGAACAATTGATATAAGAGTACAAGTTACACAAAAGAATCCAAAAACATTCTAAGTATCTAAGTGGGTTTAAATTGAGTCAACTTCAAATCTGTGATGACCCAACAATTTCAAGATGACCTTTATAATCAAAAATTTATTATAAAAACAGATTGCATATCGGCTAAATATATGTTTCAAAAGGATTTCAAGCATGATGTTTCTAAACAAATGTTTGCCCGATGGCAAGCACACCTAGCCCCTTTTGATTTTACTATTGTTTATAAAAAAGGGGTAGAGAATCATCTACCTGATTTTTTAACACGAGAATATATTTCATGATTGCAGGTATGAGCTCTTCAAGAATCTATTCCTCTTATAGAGGAGGAAGAAATTCCTCATCATCTAGAGGAAGGGGAGGAAAAGGTGTAAATTCTTCCTCAGATTACACCATCCAAATGGGAAAAAAGAAGCTAATAGCTCAAAACATTGCAAATGCTAATGATCCATTAAAGAACCTTATAGGAGCTTCTCTATCTGAAGATCATCCTCTTCAGAAAGAATACCTTAATATATTAAGGAAAAAGAGAAAAACGAAATTTCATCTTATGCTAATATTAGCAAAGAAGAAAATTCAGATTCTCAATTTTTAAAACTAAATTCAAAGAAGTCATACTTCTTATTGAGGAAAAAGATATTCAATGGAAAAATAATCCAGAAATTATTTTGGAGAGATATCTTAATAAAACTTCGAGCATTCATGGCTCACTAAAACAGAGATAATTTTATGAAGGTCTCCTAATTTCTACAAATTCTGTAGAAATTACTCATTTTTCTCCTTCAACAAGGACAGAAGTTTAAAACTTTTCAAAATTTATTAAAAAAAAAGATTATATGTTTTGAAGATTGGGGTATATCTCCATTAGCTGAAAAAGAATGGTTTTCTCCCCTTCATAAATGCAATTTCAAATTCAATTATTGGGACTATGTTTCCAGTTTTGAACAAGTTCTTTTCTATGAGAATGAAAATAAGAAACATACTTGGTTTCTTAAAATTTGTGAAAATTGTTTTCATTCCCCAGTTCCAAACTGGTTTTTCACTTGGTGGAAAAAATTTGGAACCACTAGTGAAATCCTTCCTGAGGATTTAAATCTTTGTTTAAAACAGTGGATATCTTATTCTCCAAAAGTTCATAACAACAAATCTCAGTATATTATTGAGGGCCAGAATACTTGTTGGTTTTTCATAGAATTTGGCATTCCTTGGATTTGGAAATGGAAACCCATTTTTGGCTACACTGATATTATGGCCCCTTGTTTAAAGAGACAAGGTCTTACTAAATATTGGGATAAATTATCCTGAGAAGATCCTACAACCAAGAAACCTCATGGTGATGAAATGGTGTCAAACATCATCAAAAAAGTTGAGCTTTATAAGCAATAATATGATCAAAGACAAGAGGACATGGAAGAAGTCAGTCCTTTTCAGCAGCTTTCTCAGAAATATGCAGAGACCCATTCAAAAGAAGAGATAATAAATCTCTATATTGCAAAAATGAAGAAGGATTTATACAAGAACATAGGATTTCCAGATTCAAGATCAGACGTTTCGATGACATCTGATACACAGGATGCTCAAGATCCTTATAATGACCAAATTAGTTTATCTCTAGATGATGCACTGGAAACTCTAAAAGATTCCATTAGAGATAATATCAAATAGTCGAAGAAATGGTTGGCATTTCAAATAATTGAAGGATTGGTCGACATCAAATGGACGACAAGTGTCAAATAGTCGAAGAAATGGTTAGCATTTCAAATAATTGAAGGATTGGTCGACATCAAATGGCCGACAAGTGTCTCTGTCATATTCAGAAAGAATGGTCGACAAGTGTCCCTGTTTACTTTTAAAAAGTTATTGTCTTTTCTCCCTTATGTTTTCTTATTTAAGTAGCCCTTCTCTTTTCGGAAGAGGCGGACGGTTTTTAGCGGAGGTAGTTTTTCTCTCTAAACTTCCCAGTTTATGTATTAATCTTGGTGTGCAATAAAGAAAATCTTATGGATAGCATAAAGCTCTTGTAAGTATTTTGTTTCTTTTAAATTTCTGTATTAATTGTTAACATTCTAGATCATATTTAGCCATGATCGGCTAAATTAAGATTTTGTGTTAAAACATACTTGTTATGTTTACATTTACAGATTAACATGGATATATAGTTTCTAATTCATAACTTTGTGATCTAAGTCTTTGGTCGAGTGCCAACATCATTGTTGATTTCCACCCTATCCAGGCCAATAGAGTCGTTTTATTGGGTTTCTTTGTCAACTCTGTGAAGGTGTTAAATGGTGGCTTTAAGACTTAGTAACAGATCCATGGGTTAAAAATGATATCAGAGCCATGTTTATGTGTATATGTATTATGACAATCTATGTTTTAACACATATCTTTTAAAAGATCTTTCTATGAATCTCTTTAGAATGGGAAATGATACTGTTCAAAACAGTATTACTGAGGAATATGATATTCCCCAGAACCTTGATTTATTAAACAGATGGACTATTCCAAAAGTTGAACCCAGATTCATTTATAAATTAGGAACCTTTGAAAAGATACGTTTAAAACAAATAGTTAAGACCACTGAATCTTCTATTCCTTTACATGAAGATGAAATGATTATTCGATTGTTAAACAAATCTGATATTTTTCCTTTCATAAAGACCCATAAGTTCTTGCGTATAGGTCTTGTCCAGATTGCCTTTAGACCATTAACCCTTGAAGGGTTACCAAAAAGCTTTCTTGCAGCTTTACGTGATGGTAGAAATATGAATTGGAAACAATCCCTCATGGGAATCATTCAATCAAGCCTAGCCCATAGACCAGTTTATTTTGATGTTTATCCAAATCTGTGCTTATCTTTGTCTGATATAAATATTCTTGATGACTTAACCTTAAATGTTAAAACAAATGGCTATAGTTATACGCTAGGAACAGAAGTTATATGTATCTGTTATCGTATATATTATAAACCCTTTTATACTTTAAATCCCATGTGTAAAAAGGTTGACAAAGAGAAAAATGAAACTATTTTAATAGAAACAAATTTTAGTAAATCTAGTATTACTACCAGAAGGCCTGTAAAACGAGAAGAAATTATATTCCCAGGCAGCTGGACAATAACTCAGGATATTCGGAGAAATCCTATAGTCCAGAGTGATTTAAAAAATGTAATACAGTTTAATGAAGGAATTGTTCATATACAATTCAATGAAGATCAAAGAAGATTACTTTCCTCAAGTAGCCTTCTTTCAAGATCTAGATCCATGAGATCTCATTTGTCTCCTATTGATTATATAGTTGACCAACAATCCGCTCGAACGTCTACGTCTTATATAAGAGAAGACATAAGGGAAGATGAAGAGAAATCTCAAAGCTCTTTAGATCCTGTTGATGAATTAAGGATCCAAAGAAATGGTATTGTTAATGAAAGCAATATACACAAAATCAAAGAAACTGACACGATGTCAAATTTAAATTTTTGTTTAAATGATTGATACAATTGATTTCTCAAAAGGTTCTCGTGCCAGAAAAATTATTGCTACTGATTTTAGAAAAAAATACAAATTGGATTCCTTTTAAAAATGGTATTTTAAAAGCTTTATGGATGCTGAGATAAAAGTCTTAGCTGATGAGTTTTATAAATTCTGCGAAAAAGAAAATAAGATTGTTGCTTATATCCCTTGGTTTATAAATAACTATATTAAAGACCATATTAATGTTATTGAAAGAAATTTCAAACTTCTTACTTTTGGGATGTGGTAAGATAATTATCCTACCAACCCTTTATTTGACCAGTAAAACCTGATCTTAATACTAGTAGTACCACTGAAAACGTTGTTTATCCTCTTATTATGACTCTTATAGAGCATTTTACAGGAAGATTTTCTAATAATAGTGAAAACATTAGAACGCTTTTAATAAATTTAAGATGTAAAACTTTAACCAGATTTCGCTGGTATAAAGACACTTTTCTTTCTCGAAGTTTCGAGATTAAAGATTGCAATAACGTATATTGGAAAGCCAAATTTGTTGATGGCTTGCCAAATCTTTTTGCTGAAAGAATCAAAAAGACGCTCAGAAAAAAATGATATGATTATAGATTATGATTCTTACACATATGTCATGCTTATAAATGTTTGCATCTCTGAAGGACTTTCTCTGTGTAATGAGTTAGCCCTTAAATATCAAATTAAAACCCAACAGTCTATTGAAAAAATACAGTTAGGAGATTTTTGTGATCAATTTGGGATGGATACACCTTCCCAGAAAAAGAAGAAAAGATTTTCACATGAAAATTATCAATACCAAAAAGATTTTTCTCACCACTTTTAAAAAAGAAAAGACTTTAGAAAAAGAAGAAAAAATATTGAAAAAGATTAAAAAAATAATGATAAAAAAGATATAAGGCGCTTTTCAAAAAAGAAGAATATGAATTCTATAGTTTGTCACAAGTGTGGTAAAGTAGGCCATTATGCCTCAAGTTGTTGGACAAAAAAGAAAATTATTAGTCTTGATGTTGATCAAACTATGAAAGATTCTTTATCAAAACTTTTCCTTCTTTCAGACTCTAGTTCTGATGACGAAAAAATCTTATCAGATGAAAGTTCCTATGAAACTTATCTGAAGATTCTAACCAAAATCTTGATGACCTTATGTCAAACTTTTCATCCCCGGATTGTAATGCTTTCTCTTCAGGTTACCCTTGTGAAAAGGAAAAGTTTCAAAAAGAAATGATTAATAATAATCTTACTTCTAATTTTAGTCCTAAATTCCAAGAGGGAGATGAGTTCTATAAACTAGCTTCCCAGTTTCAAGATATAAATATAAATGTTTTGTCAAATGACAATGTCTTAAAAATCTTAAAAAGGATAAAAGACCCTCTCATTTGTGCGGAAATTATTAGTAGTCTCGAAGAACCTACTCATGATTCTTCCTCTAAGACAAATCTTCAAGATTATTCCATGAAGGAAGTTAATAGACTTTTGGCTGAAAAACATTCAGTTAATCATACTGTTTCCTTAAAGGATTTAACAAAAGAGATTGATAATATTAAAACAGAAATTAAAATTCGTAAAAATGATAATATCATTCTTCATCAAAATATTGATATCATTTATTCAAACCTTAAAGATAACAACGATAAAGCTTCGACTTCTGAAAAGATTTTGAAAGAAACCCAAGATACAGATAGTGATCATCTGAATATTTTAAATATGGTTATCTCTAAAAAAAATGGTACACTAAAATCACCCTCCTTATAGAAGGAACTTTTCAAAGGGATTTCATTGCAATGATAAATAGTGGAGCTGATTTAAATGTCATTCAAGAGGGCTTGATCCCTACCAGATATTTTCAAAAAACTTCTCATTCTCTTTCACATGCTGGAGGAAGATCTCTTAACATCAAATATAAGCTTCCTAAAGCATATATTTGTAAAAATAAAAATTGTATTCCTATAAGCTTTCTTTTAGCTAAGGATATTTCTAGCCAACTTATTCTTGGTCTTCCTTTCATTTATGATATTTATCCCATAACCCAAGTTGATGAAAAATGTTTAACATGATTTTTTAAAGGAAATCAGTTAAGGTTTGATTTTATAAACAAACCTGTTGAGAAATTCTTAAATGAATTATAAGAAAGAATTAAAAGAATTTTTTATCAATTATGTTCTTTAAAACAAGAAATAAATTTGTTAACCATTGAGGAAAGGCTTTCAAATCCCAAGTTACAAAGAAAAATTAGTTATATTAATAACCAGATTTCCTTGGAAATTTGTAACGATCATCCAAATGCTTTTTGGGATAGAAAAAAGCATGTGGTCTCCCTGCCTTATGAAGAGGATTTTTAAGAAAAATATATCCCAACAAAGGCACGACCATGTCAAATGAATGCTGAGTACATAGAGCTTTGCAAAAAGGAAATAACCTCTTTATTAGACAAATGTCTTATAAGGCCATCAAAGTCTCCTTAGTCATGTACAACTTTTTATGTTAATAAACACTCATAGCAAGAAAGAGGAGTCCCTCGTCTTGTAATAAATTATAAACCTTTAAACAAAGTTTTAAAATGGATCAGACACCCGATCCTAAATAAAAAAGACTTACTTGACAAATTATTTCAAGCCCTTATATTTTCAAAATTTGATCTAAAATCTAGATATTGGCAAATCCAAATAAATGAGAAAGACATATATAAAATTGCTTTTAATGTTCCCATAGGACATTATGAATGGACGGTAATGCCTTTTGGTTTAAAAAACGCTCCATCTGAATTTCAACAAATCATGAATGATATTTTCTATCCTTATAGTAATTTTATAATTGTTTATATTGATGATATTTTAGTTTTTTCTATGGATATAGAAAGCCATTTTAAACATCTTGACCTTTTTAAAAAAATTGTTAAACAAAATGGTCTAGTCGTTTCAAAACCAAAAATGACATTATTTCAAACCAGTATCAGATTTTTAGGCCATAACATTGAAAAAGGAAAAATCATTCCTATTCAGAGAAGTATGGAATTTGGTTCAAAATTCCCCGATTAGATTATTGATAGGACCCAACTACAAAGATTTTTAGGCAGCCTAAATTATATTTCGGCCTATATAGAAAATCTCAGTAGTGATACCTCTATTCTCTATGATAGATTAAAAAAGAAAAGTTCTCCTTGGACTGAGAGTCATACCCAGGATATCAAAAATATAAAACAGAAGGTTAAAAACTCCATTGTTTGATGTTAGCAAACCCCCTTTGGAAAATAGTCATTGAAACAGATGCTTCAGATATAGGATTTGAAGGCATTTTAAAACACATTTTACAATGGCAAAAAGCTCTTTTGCTATAGTAGCACAGTTTTTTTGAGCACCGCTCCATTTTCCAGAATGAAATCTTACAAGAATAATATATATACATATATATATATATACATACATATATATATATATATATATATATATATATATATTACGTAATAATTTTAGCTTTTGATATGTTATGAGGGCAAAATAGTGGTTTTCTGTTTTGTGCAATTTTATTCCAGTTTTTTTGGGTGAAGAAAGAATACTCTAGTTTTATCCCATAAAGTTGGATCTTTGTCCCCACCTCACTCCATCTCAATTCTTGTTATATGTGATGTTAAATATGAGGCTATTTCTTTGTTACGTTTTATATTATCTTTATATGTACAGATGAATGATCATTGAGAAGAATAGTTAAAGTAAGAGGTCTAGATTATTGACCACTTTTAATATCATTCCGTTCCATGAATCAGTCTCGATTTGGTAGAGATACTTCTCACCATGAATTTCATTCATCATAAACCAACCCTATTTATATATCAAACGTACCTAAACTAGCCTATATGATCACATTTAAAAAGATATGTTCAAAAAATCATACCAGACAAAAGAATATTCCTTTTATTTTTAGTATTTGAGTTTAATTACATTTTGTTATAAGGGTTAAGTTTCGGTGAAAAATTGAGTTAATATGAGAAACCGAGTTAATGTAAGAAGTGATTATCAACTGTTGGATATATATTAGGATTAAATGTACTAATATAAAATACATCAAGATGCACTAAATCAACTCCCATGTCAAACACGATTCATAAATAAGAATAAAAGTGGATTAACAGTTCAGATCCAATTCATTTACCTAACCTTCTCGATACTTAGCCTTGTTATAAATTGTATAAAAAGAACAAATCATCCAACAGTCCAGATTTATCCCCCCATCATCATCATCATCAAAGTGCAATGCCGTTTCCTCGAATTTGTCATCTCTTTTTCTCCGTTGACTTCTATCTCTAGAGTCTAGACTCGGTAATCTCATTCTATATATCCCTCAATTCCCAATTTCAGTTGCTCATTTCAATTCAAGCCAACCGCAATTAGCCATGGCGGACAGATCGTTAGATCTCACAATCGTCTCCGCAAAAGGACTCAATAAAGTAAATCTCGTCGGCAAGATGGACGTGTACGCCGTCGTTTACATCAACGGCGCCGGAAATCAAGAGCAGAAGCAGAAAACTCACGTCGATAAGGACGGCGATTCAAACCCTAACTGGAATTATCCGATGAAGTTCAAGATCGATGAATCTGCCGCCTTACAGAACCGTTTAACACTTGTGGTTAAGATCAAAACGGAAGGGATGTTCGGCGATAAGGATTTGGGAGAGGTTCATGTTCCGATCAAGGAGTTATTCGACGGCGTGTCGACTGAAGGCAAGCCGTTGCAGTTTGTTAGTTATCAGGTCAGGAAGCCGTCTGGTAAGCCAAAAGGAGAACTCAGTTTTTCGTATAAATTTGGGGAGAAAGCCGAGGAGCCGTTAACGGCTTATCCGGCTGGAAAACCTAATAAGCCGGAGGAGCCTGTTACGGCTTACCCAGCTCCAGCTGGGAAAGCTGATAAGCCGGATGTGCCTGTTACGGCTTACCCGGCTCCAGCTGGGAAAGCTGATAAGCCGGTTGAGCCTGTTACGGCTTACCCGGCTTCTATCGCTGCTGGATCTAGTTCAGCCTATCCACCGGCGTATGCTGCTCCGGGATCTTACCCGCCGGCGGCCGCTGCTTCCGGACTTTACCCACCACCTTACCCACCACCTCCAGCTGGAGGTGGATATTATCCTCCCCCAGCCGGGTACCCTCAAGCACAAGGTGGACACCCATACCCGCAACAACCGGGTTACGGTGGTTACCCTCCGCCACCACCGGGGTACGGTGGGTATCCACCACCGGGTTACGGTGGATACCCGCCTGTTCAACCACCACAGCAGCCGAAAAAGAAAAGCAAATTCGGTATGGGATTGGGAGCCGGGTTGCTGGGAGGAGCTCTAGGTGGGCTGTTGATCGGAGATATGGTTTCGGATGCTGGTGGTGGTTGTGGTGGCGGCTGCGGTGGTGGCTGCGGTGGTTTGTGAAACCTAATTGGCGTGAATGTAGGTGTCATTTTTCATAAAGAAAACCTAAAAGGTGTGTATTGCCTTGTAATAATTGTCATTCCTATTATCAAAATAGATACAAAAAATTTGTGTATTTTTGTTTGTTTTCCGTCCGAAAAATTGATGTAATTGATATGATTACGAGAATATTATGTATAAATGCTCGTTGTAAAACGGCACATAAAAGAATAAGGTTCGGTTAGTGTGTTAACGAGAAACTCATAAACATCGTTGCAAGCTCGACACTGGTTTATTTATGGGTTAAATGCAGTGGTGGATCCAAGATTTTTGTCGGGTATGGTCTTTTAGGTGGATTAAGTACCCTTAAGTTGTCATTTGAAAAAGTCAAGACACAATACTACGGCTTCGACAATAGCGTGTTTAATACCTGGTTAAATGCGTTCTTGATGTGCTGACTTGTCCATATCGTGCTTGTCATTGTCAACATTGCTAGTGGTTTTAGTGCGGGTCGATGATACCACCAAGTAGAGTTGCATTGGTAAGCTTTAATGCTTATGGTTGTCAACGTTTGTAGTTCTAATTGAATACGCTTGTTTGTGTTTCTAATTGTCTGAAATTTTTTCAAGTAAATCTATTTATAAAATTTAATATCCAAAGAATCGGTTCTTACTTGGACATGGTATAAGATGATTTTTATAATAGAACAACATCATTTAGGTAAGAAATTATATTTGAAGCACTCCCCTAAGGTATTGTTTGACAAACTAGTCGATAAGTTAGTTGTTGGTTAGTTAAAGAAATAGATGATAAACTAATCACGTTTGACAAAACCAACTAATAAGCTAAATTGAGATGGAGGGTTCTGCGGTGTTTTATGTGAGAAAGGGTTTCACTGAAGCTTTGGAGGGGGTGGGGCCACCAGTTTGTTGGAAATGGGGACACTGAGACCGACCTGTATCATCTACCCGTTATGGATGTCGTCATAGTGGCCATCACTAGTATCGGTGGTGTTTGTAGGTCATGATGTTAACATAGATGGGTTTATACGGACTCTCGCAAGGAAGAGGATGCTACCGACGTGAAAGTAGTCGTTGGAGAAGTTGTCGAAGAAGATGTTGGGGTCTATAATATATTTAATACAATATTTTTTTATAGTATCACAATCATATAATAATATATTAATATAATGATGTAATAATTGTTGGTGGTTTTATTGTCACCGACCATTTAAGTGTAATACGAATGCTAATAAGGTTTTCAAATTGTGATCTAATCCAAGTTAGGCAGTGTGGGATGCACACTGGTATATAGGGCGAGTTTGATCCCAGACACGACGAAATGGTGGGGGTCAAGGGGTATGTTTTGAGACTTTGGGGTTCTGGACAAACTCTAGACGCTAAACTTGTCTCAATATTTAAGGAATTGTTTACCAAACGCTTATCAAGTCATTTTCCTTTACTGGATGAACATGGTAAGGGGCGAGAATTTTTCCCGATAAGAGTGATGATAAGGATGAAGAGTCTTGCCTGTTAAGTTTGTGCATACGACACCGTTTTGATAGACTACAACTTTACCCAATAAAAATAACTTAGAGTGTTGATTTATTGATAGACGCTTACCGAACAAGTATTTGAGTACACGAGCCCTAAATTTTCCATAAATATTTGTTCACAAATATCATTTATATATATAAAAGGAAGAACCACGTGCAATGATGTGGCACACCTTAGACTCTTAGAGTAGTATTGTTCATATGAATTTTCTTGAATTTTTTATTTTAAAAAATCTTTAATTTGTTAAAGACTTTTCTATCCTTTAAAAGAAAATGAATGCTCTTTGGTAAAATTATATTCATCTTGCATTTATAAGATTATTTAATATTATAATGACTAACTTATCATTTTCTCCCCGATGCCTTCTTGAATTCTCACCCTTCCGGTTTTCCTCTCTATTCATTCCTTGAAATACATGTCATCAAAGTCACCCCTACCACAAAGTTCAAACCTTCTCATCGAGATTTCAAGTAAAATCACCACAACACCGAATTCAAGCGAAAACCCTATTTTTTATACCAAATTCCCTATTGTTGTTCTTGAATTCGATATATTGAGTAAACTTTATGGTCTGAATAAACTTTAAAATGTTTGGTTTCGATGAAGAAATCATCGTCAATATTACATTGTACATTTACGTTCGCCAATTTGCTTATAGAACCCTATCCTTATTCTTCTATCTGATGTTCCAAATCCCTAAAAAATCTTCAATTCATCATTCGATTTGATTCGAGGAATTGTATGAACTTTTCTATATTGGTGTGTAGTTACTATCGAATTCGCTCTATGGTACTATTAATTTGCGAGTGTGACTATCTGCTAACAATTATATTCCCTTATGATCTTTTAAAAAACGGTTTCAGTATAGAATATAATATATTACAATTCATTTTATTAGCTATCAATTTACGAATTATGTTTTATCATAATTTAGTTACCTACTTTAACAAAACAAATTTCATCACCGCGTAATGCACGGTGGTTGGTACATAATATTGAATCCATCATTATAGTGATTTATTTCTAATAATATAATTTATATTTTGATCAAAGGTATGTGATTTATAAAGAAAATAATTATTTCTAAAACGAGGAATATATTAATTTATATCGTGTTATTACAACTTTAAAATTGTTATTTTTCAGCATAGTAATTAATTAAATATTGTGATTATTTGTTAGAAAAAAGTCCTATAAAATACAAAGTGATATAAAGAAAAGAATAGTGTTATTTATTTGTTTGTTAAAAGCCTTTAATTGGTTTTATGGGCTTTACCGCTTTAGTGTGTTATTGGGCCATGAGCCTTAGGCTTAAAGCCTTAGTATTTAAGGTGTGTTTAGAGATGAAATTAGGTTAAGCTTCGTGAGATTAGTCGTGCACCTGATTGTGTTTAGAGAGAGTTTGTATTTCATTCCTATATTGTAACTCTCTATAATCATTCATTAAACGATAATTGTTCGATTCATTGTTACTTGATTGTCAAACTGGGATCTACAATTGGTATCAGAGCAGAGGGACAAAGCTATCAATCTAAAAGGTTTCAATCTTTGATTCTGTGTTCTTCAAATTTGAAAAACGGCGCTGTGTTCATCTTATTTTTTTGGGTTTTTTGATTTGTGCAATCGTATTGAAACCGGTTTGTTCTAATCCATTCTATATTATCTTAAACTGATTTATGCAAACTTTCGGGGTCAAATTCTATGTTTTTGATCATCAATTTTGAAAATTCAAAGTTCTGGGTTTTATAGTCTCTGTGTTGGTCCCGAAGGGTTATACAAGTTTGTAGAAGGGGGGGGGGGGGGGGGGGGGTTGAATACAAACACACGATTTTACTTTTCTAAATTGTTTATTGATAAATCAAGACAATTTATAACTTGTTGCGGAACAAGATTAAGGATAAACCTAATCTAAACAAGTCCTGAGAAACACTAAGTTTCTTGCACTAGAAAGAGTTAAAGAAATTACGAATAATAACTTAACAATAAGAGAGAAATAAGAAGATGGTCCGAGCACAGTTCAAAACTGAAGTAAGGTTCTTCTTATATACTGCATGCATTTAATGCATGGCAGTATGGCTTTACACGTGGCAGCAGCTGAGTGGTTGCATGTCATTGACCTTTGTAGACAACCTTAGTAGCCGCATGGTGCACAATGTAGAATCAGAGTTGTTGTACGATTACAGACAAAAGGGATGTCCGTTCTGACAGTTCGTACGGAGACGTGCAAGGGAGGTAAGACAATAGTAACATGCAGGGAGACTTCATGATCAGCTTTCGTTGAGTCAGATCTTTATCAGCGAATGATAAGGTTCAGCGATTGCTGAAGTCTTCTACTTGATACTTCACGTTGAATGGACAGGTCTTGCTTCGCTGATATCCGCATCAGTTCATGAGTAGACTTATCGCTGGTTCTTGAGCTTGATCTTCGACTTCAGCGTAGAACATATGTTGACGTGAAACTTGTCTTCAGGGATCATAAGTAAACAACTAACATATCAGCGATCATCTCATAGACTGAACAGGCTCAGAGCTATATGATGATGAACAGTGTTCGCTGAATATCTAATCTAAAGAGTGAGAGTTCCTGTCAGCGGTACTGTAAAGTCTTAGTACTTATCAGCGATAGTGAAACTCTAATACATAGTGTTTGGATCAACAATCTCCCCCTATTTGATTATGACATAGCAACAGAGAAAATTGCTATTTAATGAAAACATAAGGATAAAAAGAACTCATAAAATATTTGTCCCTTTTACTGTTTTCTGGGATCTTTTCAGTACTGATGGAGTAAAGTACATTCGCTGAAATTTTTCTTTAAAGTACATAAAGATTACAGAGGGAAGTGGAAAAATTACAAGTACAGCAAATAAAATTACAAGTACAGAAGATGTAGACAGATAAGGATAGAAAGAATTACAAGGCGATCCTATCCGTCAAAAGGTTCTTCCTTAATGAGAAGTTCATCAACGGTCTTTGATGTGGGAGTCATCCAGTCAGGGACCGTTACATCTTGATCCTTTTTGTTCTTTGCTTCTTCAGAGATTAGGGGCTTGAGGTGACGTGCTTGAATGTCGCGTCTGACTTCACACCAGTATATGAGGTCTCTGAGCTGTTAGATGGGAGTGATTGGAAGCTCAGAGATGCGTTGAAAGTGTTGATTTCCATAGCAGTTTAGAAAGAATATACCATAGGGATCACTTACGACTTTGCCAGGGATGAAAGTTTCACCAGGTGGTAGGGAGGTATCAAGCGCTGAGAGGTCAGCATCAGGACCAAGAACTTCAGCACGAGAGAAACCAATACCTGGTTCATTCCGTATAGGAGGACCTGAGTCTGAGGTTTTCTTTTTCTTTGCAGAGGCCCTTCCTTGTTGAGGTGGAAGAATAGTGGAAGGAGGAATATCCACGGCAGAAGAAACCAAGTCGATCTGAGAATTTAAAATTTTCTTGACATGGCTCTTGAACTTTGAGCGAGATCGCTGAATGGCTAATTTCACTTCCAACCATTCAGAGAAACCAAATTTCTCTAAAGTAGCAGCATAGAAGGTTTGCTTGGTTTTGTCTTCTCTGAATACGTCAACTTCAACAACAGGAACGTCTATAAACAGTCTTCCTCTGATATTTACCTTGATGATTTTGGATGGTCGAGATCGATAGTTCAGCATTTCTTTACACCATTCCAAAGTCGAATCAGATACTTTAGTCTTTTCTTCAACGATCCTTTGGGCATCATCCCATAGCTGACGTTGGACATCAATGGGAGTTCTTTTCAGCGCGGGGTCTTTCACCGATTGTTGGACAAGCTGGATGGCGAGAGCCTTATCTTTTTCTTCAGCTTCCTTCTTTTCGGCGAGTAATCTTTCAGCTCTTAGATGATCCTCGTATTCTTTCCTTGAAATCCTGAACTTTGTGGGAGCAGGGATTTTGTCACGAGGAAGAATGATTCGCTGATCTTCAAGCTGTTTGATCATTGCATCTCTTTTTCTTGATCCTCCTCACTTAGCTTTTGAGGAGCCAAGGAAGGTCGGTTTTTGTGAGAGAGCAGCTGTTCTTCAGGTTCATCAGTCTCAGTGGTTAAATCCAAGACTGGGATTATTTCTTCAGCTCTTGTGGCTGGGATTATTTCTGGTGTAGTCGTAGGAGCTTCAGCGGGATCCTCAAACATGGGAGAGGACTAGCTGAAACACAGCGATTGTTTAAGTAAGAATATGGGAAGAAAGAGATAGAGAAAAGAATGTGGTTAAGTGTATAGAGGTTTTAAGGATAGAAGGATTGAGATTGAGAAGGGATAGAAGAGGGATGCAGTATAAGGGAATAGAAGGTAGTGTACCTGACAAACTGGCTTTTGAAGCAAGATCGTCAGATTGTCTTCTTCAACGAGGCCTTTGTTTTTGCCTTTGTCAGCTTCAGACGTTGCAGGCTTTGTCTTGGTCCGCTCCCCTGAAGGTTCTTTTATCTTGATCCCTTTTTGAGATGGGGATTTTGCAACAGGCTGGACGTAGAAGAAATCGTCATCATCATCGTCATCATCATCATCTTTGGGGGATGATGATGGTTCTTCATCAGAGATGTCGACAGGTTCATCATCTTCTTCAGACTCGACCTCTTCAGCATAAGGTTCGGTCACGTCAGCAGCAGCTTCCTTAAGTTGCTCATCGAGTTGCTCCCCCTCAGATACAGAGGAAGGTTTCTTGGTTTCCTCAGGGTTTTCAACTCCCTGAGGTTGTGAAGTAGAAGTAGCAGCAGCAGCAGTTTCAATACCCTCCCCCTCAGCATTATGGGGAAGGTCTTCTTTAGTCTTCTCCCCCTCTTCCACATTATGGTTGGGGGAGGTAACAGATTGTTCAGCAGTGGCAGTGTGTATTTGGTCCCTGTCTTCTAGGCCAGAGATCCGAACACAGTTCTCAATCTTTGCTAATCTGACTTCCAGGCCAGTTATAGCAGGATTGATCTTTTGAAGAGCTTCGCGATCGACCTGAGTAAAATGAGAAGTTGGGGCGTTCAGGCTATCGAGTACTTTCTGAACAATTTCTTTGACGGCGGAGACCTCAGCCTTGATCGTGGAGACTTCACCTTTTAGAGAACCAACCTCTGTCTTCAATGATGTGACTTCATTGGACAGAGTGGTGAAGTTTGTTGAAAGAGAGGTGGTTGCGGTTGAATTGTCAGCGAGGGTGGTAGCAAATTGAGCAATGCTACCATCCACCTTCTCCAGATCAGTTTTGGAGGCTTTCGTATCAACGATCTCTGTCAACTTTTTGAGTTTCTCTCCAGCGTCTGTAACCGCTGAAGAGTTCGTGGATAGAATGGTGTTGTAATTTTCCACCTTTGTTTCCAGGGCCTTCAGGGAGGTGTTGATATCCCCCAAATTAGGACCTGAAACAGTTATTAACTTATGAACAGAGGAAAGCTCAGAAGTTTGGGGTAGAGAGAGAGGAGTGTTTTGGATTGTGTTTATACCTGCAGGCGGGTTGGCGAAGTTGTCGAACCCTTGGTGTCCTGAATGATATTCCATGTCGCCTTCAAGAGTACCTTGGCGCATGGAGGTGCCTGCAGATCCTAAGTTTGCATCCATCATCGTATTTAGAGTGTCTGCAGCTGAGTCATGTACGATGAAGGGTGTCCCTGAGAAAGTTGGGAAAATTTGTGGAGAGACCAAAGATTGAGTAGGAGGAATGAGGGATGAGAATGATGGTTGGGTGCGGGGTTCAGCGTTGGATCCGCTGTCAATCACTTCAGTCTGTAGAGAGGCTGAATGAGGTGGGTTCATTTCCAAGTTTATAACTTCAGCGTTTAGAGACGCTGAAGCCGGGATGGAAGGGGTGGTGGTACGTGCGAAATATGTGTTTTAATCGCAGTGGGTTGCAAACTGTCCACAGTGGGAAGTGCAAGTGTACACTGTCCACTATGATCGTCACAGCAAGTAATAGTTGGTAAAATACCAGAATCGAATCCACAGAGACTGGACAATCAAGACAATATGGTTCTCATGAGCTCCTTTTACTAGTTTCAATTAGAGAGGAAAATAATACTTTGGTTTGGTTGGTGAAATAGTTACTTTGACGATTTTACTAAGGTTTTAAGAGGAGGAATGTAGGTTAGATTTTCCCTAGATTTTATACTAAATACTCGGTCCTAAAAGTGGTCCTTGTATTCGAGGTAGGCATTTTCGCTAGAAAAGCCCGGTTACAAAATACTCACACTGTTAGATAAAAATATCATACTCTTAGTATTTATTGTTTTGTCAATGGCAATCTCAAAAATGGACCTTTTCAGGTCTCGATGGAATGTGTAGAGACAAATACTCTAAGTGTTTTTAATACACAAATTAGCTTGCCTACTACTCCAGTGGGTTGAGATTTGCTCACTGTGCCGACCTCACTTTCGTAAGTGTCATAAGAATTCTTTCGAATCCCCTGGCATCATTCAAGCTCATGTCACTACGTTCTACTTATTTCTAAGTTAAGAACTAGACTTTAGATCCTTGCAAGTGATCGGCTTGTTCGCATCCTTGGGTATAAATCTAGAATGAAAGACCAAAACAACAAATATTCTAAGTATAAAGATTACTCAAGCATTTTTAATAAAATCCAGGTACTTCTCATTCCTACATCCCAAAGGATGTTTAGCCCATAATTAAAGTAAAGAAAACAAGAGAGTAGAAGTTGCACATAATTAAACTAAAAGTGACTTGAATAGAACTCACAGTGGGGAACGAGGGTTCGTCCCTGTCACTGTGTATTGCGAAGTATAGTTAAACTAAGAAAGTAAATTACTGAAAATTAAAGCTAGTTACTGCAGTAAATAAATGACTAAAGCTAATGTGGTAGTTGAGAGAATTTAAGGCTAAGCAAAAACTCAAGGATGATCATAAATGATACCTAAGTGCTCCTTTATATACTAGGAGAAAGAGTTGGGTATTACACAAAACAGGTGGGTCTTCTAAAGGGTAAAGACTGCTGGTTTAAGCTGAACATCAACCACTTTGGATAATCTTTTTACCCAATAGATCCTTTGCCAAGTCAATCTCTAAGTACAAGAAGGTGTACTTGTTGTCATCTTTAAGGAAGCTACTTTGTACTTCTCCAGCCCATATTTCCTTGTCATTTGAACCTTCTAAACTCCAGAAAATTAAATCCCAACTAGTAGTTTCTTTTGTCTTCTTCTTGATTTGCTCGAACAGTGGGAAGCCGGAGTGGGCACTACAGTGGTCACTGCAGGATAAAACGTGAAAAACACCCAAATTCCACCAAATAATTTATTAAAGACTATGGTTTACTCTTTTTGCTCATTTTCAAGAATTATACCAAGAATGAGGGTTTTGAGAGGTGAAATGGCTGAATTTGACGAAATAAAATAGAAAACAAAAGGAAATAATAACTTTAAAAATAGAGTTATCAGGTGGCTTGATCAGCTGTGGCAGAGCGTACCACGGAACTTTCCATCAGCTCTTCAAGATGAGCTGTGGAGTCTTCAGCATGTGAATGCTGGGGGTGTTGCTCCTTGGTTTTCTTGATTCTTTTGGAACCAAGTTGGGAAGTTGAGTGTTTCCTTTTTCGAGAAGAGTAGAGGGTGCAACGTGGGTATCAGCGGTGGGGATTTCTACTGAATGAGTTGCAGAAGTAGAAGAAGGAGGATTGAGAAGAGATAAGAGAGTAGAAAGACGTACCTCGTTTTCCAGCGGCTTGAAGTCGAGTACCTTAGGGCCAACCTGAGAGAGTCTCAGATCACCCTCTGTTGGGTATTTGTCGCCAAGTCCAAGTTGAAAGATGGCGCTGATGAATCTGGGATAAGGAACCCATGAAGGTCTTTCAACCATATCCACTCTGAACGCAAGGTCGTCGTAGATGATTGAGGCCCAGTCAACATTTAGACCTTTCAGCAATGCATAACCCATTGGTTGCTGAGGTTGAGCAGCTTGATCAGAGGAGCCACTCTTCGCTGTCATGCAGCTTATCAGATGTGCGAAGATGAAGTTCATCTCGCTGGGCATTTTGGACTTCTTGATCAAGGTCAGTTTCTTCTCAGGCTTCTTGTCCCTTCCAGTGTCCCATGCGTAACCCATTGCATCGGCTTCCCTATCAGCATGGTTTTTGTGGTTTGGGAGAGGGACACATCGGTTTTCTTTGGTAGAGGTAGGAAGACTCAGTGCTTTCCTAATAATGGCAGGGTTGATTTTGGTGGTGCCAAATTTGGTGTCACACAGAATAGAGTCAACGATCTTCGTTGAGTCTTTGGCATGGGGTACCTGAGCTATTCTGGCAGTATACCAGAACTGAGATAGTAGGAATTGATGAGCAGGGGGTGTAATAGTCAGGGCTGTAGATAAGCAACATGTTTTGAGGTAGTTCACAACATCATCCAGATGTGTGACTTGCTTTCGAGGAGGAAACTCGAAAAGCGCATGAAGGTTGTTCGATTTTGAAAAATCGATTTCCTCAAGCTTGAACTTGACCTGAGGAGCTTTGACGAGAGTCAGTTTCTTTGCAGCAGAGGATTTCTCAGCGGTAGGAGCAGGAGTAGAAGATGCCATTTCTGTTTAACATATCAACCATGAACATAGATAAAGAATAGTCTTAATGTGAAAGAATTTCCAATAAGATGTTTTCCGATTTTTGTCCATTTCATTCAGTTAGAAATGTCTTAATGAAGATTAGGGTTTTCTTGTTTTGAAAAAGAAAAATAAACCCAGTAAAAGTCTTGTTTTCCATTTTCCTTTAGATAAGGATTCTGGAAAAACGAATGAATAACAAGTTTAAGATTTTGCGTTTTAAACTTGAAGAACAACCATGAAAAGGTTGTGTTCATAAAACCATGAAAGAAATGATTTCATTTTAGAAAAGGTTTCTTTTGTTTGATCTGTTAAAAGCAATAAGAAGATTAGAAACAAGTTATGCAGGTGAATAATAAGAATATTAACCTGGTAATCGAAGAAGGAGATGAACAGATTTCTGGAAATAAGCAACAGTAAATCTTTTCTTGCTTGGAGAAGAAGTTCGCGTAAAGAAAAAATATAAACTCGAAATAGTTTATATAGTGAGATTTGAGAGAGAGAAAAACTCGAGCGGGAAAGTTTTTCATCATGACACGGACACGTGTTTGCATTTGATTGGATGGTAAACGAAACGTGCAAACGTGTGTCAGAAAAAGAATGTGCCAGGGTTTATCCGTTGTGATAATGTCACAAACGTCCTTTCATATTTTAGGATGTCTCTGAGGTTTTGAAAGCTCAGGGACTATTTTGAAAAACATGAAGCACTGAATATAAATATCAGTGTTAGTTTAAGAAATTTCAAAGTATCGCTGTTAAGGAAGAGATATTCAGCGATGCAATTTGTTTTGAAATCTTACATTCACATGCGAACGTCAGTGAGCAAGAGAGAAAACATATCTTGATATCAGTGAATCAATTATCTTCAGAGAGAGAATGATAGAATGGGTTATATAATTGTTTTATCCTATCGCTGATAAAATGTGAACCACTGAAGATTTTTACTCTTCAAAGTTCAGCATTCCAAGCTCGCTGATGAGAAAGTTGAATCTTGTCTCATCAAGAGGTTTGGTGAACAGATCAGCTAACTGATAGTCAGTTGGAATAAAATGAAGTTCTATATCACCATTCATCACATGATCTCTGATAAAATGATACCTGATTTCGATATGTTTGGTCTTTGAGTGTAGCACCGGATTGTTGGCTATAGCGATGGCACTTGTGTTGTCGCAATAGATTGGAATTTTTGAGAGCTGAAGGTCATAGTCTAGTAGTTGATTTCTCATCCACAAGACCTGAGAACAACAGCTTCCAGCGGCTACGTACTCAGCTTCAGCAGTTGAGGTGGACACTGAGTTTTGCTTTTTACTTGTCCAACTCACCAGCTTTCCACCCAGGAGCTGACAGCCTCCTGTGGTGCTTTTCCTATCCAATTTGCAACCTGCAAAATCACTATCTGAATAGGCGATTAGATCAAACCCTGAGTCTTTGGGATACCAAAGACCTAGGTTCATAGTACCCTTAACGTAACGAAAGATTCGCTTTACAGCGATCATATGAGATTCCTTAGGTTCAGCTTGATATCGTGCACACAAACAGGTTGCGTACATTATATCGGGTCGGCTAGCTGTAAGATACAAGAGAGAGCCGATCATCCCACGGTACAGCGTGACATTAACAGGTATTCCATTTGAATCCTTGTTTAGTGTCAGCGGAGTTGCCATAGGGGTTTTCATAGCTGAACTCTGAGTTAAATCGAATTTCTTCAGCATATCTTTAAAATACTTTCCCTGATTAATGAAAGTTCCTTTTTCATTTCGTTTTATCTGAAGACCAAGGAAATATGTTAGCTCACCCATCATGCTCATTTTATACTCTTCTTTCATCCTTTCAGAGAAACGAGTACAAAGATCAGGGTTAGTAGAACCAAATATAATGTCATCAACATATATCTGAACAAGAATGATATGACCTTTCACTATTCTGAAAAATAGAGTTTTGTCGATTTTACCTCGCTCAAAATTTTCAATTAGGAGATAATAGGATAGAGTTTCATACCATGCACGTGGAGCTTGCTTTAAGCCATAAAGTGCCTTATCCAGTTTATAAACATAACCTGGACGCTTAGGATCTGAAAATCCTAGAGGTTGTTCCACATAGACTTCTTCATTCAGCTTTCCATTGAGAAATGCTGACTTAACTTCCATTTGATATACTTTGAAGTCTTTGTGTACATCGTAAGCTAAGAATAGACGAATAGATTCTAGTCTTGCTACTGAGCAAATGTTTTGTCGTAATCTATACCTTCCTCTTGTGTGTATCCCTGAGCAACAAGTCGAGCCTTGTTGCGGGTTACAGTTCCATGTTCGTCCAACTTGTTTCGATAGACCCATTTAGTGCCTATCACTGTCTTGTCAGTTGGTCCTAGAACAAGATTCTAAACTTTGTTTCTTTCGAATTCAGTTAGCTTTTCTTGCATGGCGCTGACCCAGTTTGGATCTTTGAGGGCATCATCTATTTTCTTTGGTTCAATCAGAGAAATAAAGTTAACAAATAAACAAATATTACCTGCACTTCGTCGAGTCTGAACACCAACGTTTGGATCACCAAGGATTTGATCAATTGGGTGATTTACAGTCCATCGCTGAGCCGGAGCATAAGTCATTGACTCAAATTGAACTAGAGGAGCTGAAGATGAGGCTTCAACAACTTCTGGAATATCAACCAAGAGAGGAGTAGGTGAAGATGTTATCTCATTTACTGATTGCTGAGAAGTAGATGGAATATCTGAGACATTTGGTTCAGAAGCAGGTATAGTGTTTAAAGGAACAGCTGAGACCCATGATGTTTCAGCTTCGCTATTCTGCATGTTTGGGATGATAGTAGTACCATCATCTTCAACGGTATGAGTATGAGGAGTGGGAATATCTTCTGAATAACCAAGATGAGAAAACATCCTTTGATTCAGTTCTTCAGTATCAGCAGAAGGTCAAGAATTCGCTGAATGGGATTCGTCAAAAGTGGCGTGAATAGTTTCTTCAACAGTTTGTCTTTTTCGATTGAAGACTCTGAAGGCTTTGGAGACTGAGGAGTATCCAAGAAAGATTCCATCATTAGCCTTAGGATCAAACTTTCCAAGGGCATCTCTGTTGTTCAGTATGAAACACTGACATCCAAAGATGTGAAGAAAGCTAATTGAAGGCTTTCTCCCATGAAAAAGTTCATAGGTTGTTTTATTAAATCTTTTGACTTTCAGCGACCTGTTTTGCGTAAAAAAAGCAGTGTTGACAGCTTCTGCCCAAAACTGAGTAGGCAAATGAGAATCGCTGAGCATTGAACGTGCAACTTCAATAATAGTTCTATTTCTTCTTTCAGCGACTCCGTTTTGTTGCGGTGTTCTCACTAAAGAAAAGTTGTGAGAAATACCCTTACTCTCAAAGAAGGAATCAAGAGAACTGTTTTTGAATTCAGTCCCATGATCACTCCTTATTGAGCGAACGGTCAAGTTGTTCAGGGTTTCCATCTTCCTAACAAAGGTGATGAGTTCTTCAGGGGTGTCACTCTTAGAACGGAGAAACATAACCCATGTATATCGAGAGAATTCATCAACTATGACCAGTGTATATTTCTTTCCAGCGATGGATTGTTTGTTAACAGGGCCAAACAAATCCATATGGAGAAGTTGTAGAAGAGATGACACTGAGGAAACTTGCTTTGACTTAAAGCTTGCTTTGGTCTGCTTGCCTTTCTCGCACGCTGAACATAAGGATTCTTTTGCGTATGAGTGCTGAGGTAGACCAATGACTAACTCTTTTGAAGAAAGAGTGTTCAGTGTCTTGAAGTTGAGATGAGAGAGCCTCTTATGCCATAGCCAGTTGACATCAGATGAGTCTTTTGAGAAGAAACAGGAGTTCTCAGTGGTTGTTGAGTCCATGTTTATTACATAAACATTTTCCAAACGATAACCGCTGAGAGCTATCTTCTCCTTTTTGTTAGTGACAAAGCATGATTCCTTAGTAAAGATTACTTTGTTATCCTTGTCGCAAAGCTGACTGATGCTTAGAAGATTATGCTTCAGCCCTTCAACATATGCGACTCTTCTTAAGGTTGTTGTACCATTAGAGAGTACACCAAACCCTCGGGTATGTCCTTTTCCATTTCCATCGAAAGTTACAGAGGGACCCTTCTCTTCTTTGTACTCAGTGAGCAGGTTCTTCATACTAGTCATGTGTCTAGAGCATCCGCTATCGAGATACCAGATACCCTTCTTAACGTGCATTACAAAGGAAAATTAGTCTGTCTTGGGTACCCACTTAACCATGTGTACACACTTGTCAGTGGGGGTAGAAGAGGAGGTGGAAGGTTCAGCAGTCTTCGCAGCATTTGAAGATTCAGCTTTGTCAGTCTTCACTTTGGTTAATTTCTTAACCTCAGTGGTCTTCTTTGCCTTGGGGGCAATGATCTTCACCTTTGCTATCTTTTCAGCTTGGGTGGCTGTGGGGCACTTACTAGCAATATGATTGGTAAGTCCACAATGATAACATTTCCTATAACTAAAAGTAGTTCTACGACCATTTGCATGCTGAGCTTTTGATTTTGAAATAGAAGGACCAGCACCAAGTAAGCTATTGGCTTTTGAAATGGGAGGAACATTCAGTTCTTCAGATTTCTTACCAATAATTTCCACTTTGATTCTAGGAGTAGATCGCTGAATAGATCCACGCTGAATAAATCCAGGGATCTTATTCTTTGAACCAGAGGGATAAGTCACTGAAGCTTTAGAAGCGTTCAGCTTTGGTACAGAGGTACCCTTCTGAGGATTTTGATTAAAAATAATTCCTTTACCTTTGTTTTTAAGGATTGAGGTAGGTTTTGGATAAACAACTTTTTCTTTACCTTTAGAAGTTAAGGTAGAGATTTCCTCAGGGATAGGCGGTTTAGAAGAGGAACACTGAGATGAGAAAGTGTCAGGGATAGAGGATACTAACATTCCAAATTTAAGCATGGAATGGTCAGTGGTTGGTTCTAGAGTATCAGCTTTGTAACCAAGACCACGTTTATCACTCATGGGAATCTGTGACTTAATTATCTCAGTGATCTTTGTTGAGGAATTATACCATCCATCAACAGTAGCTTTTTCAGCTTTTAATGCAGCGATAGCTATTTCGCGCTCGATTTTGACTAGCTGATTTAAGTGAACTTGATCTTTAAATTCTTCTTCAATTTTAGAAAGATTTTCTATTTGAAGGTGACAGTTTTTAAGCTGTTCAGCGAGATCAAGGTTTTGATTTACAACCACAGTTTTGCCATTCATGGCTTCATATAAACTTCTAGTCAGGAGATCGATCTTTCGAAGACTACCAGCTTCATCAATATTTAAAATATTGGTAAAGAAGGAAGGTGATACCTTAGTAGCAGAGGTTGAAGTAGAGGGAATGTCAGAATTTTCTTCCTCATCTTCAAGTTTGGCCATGAGACATATATTGGCTTCATCATCATCTTCAGAGTTAGATGATTCTTCTTCGTCAGAGGCAGCCCAATCATAGTCAGCCATAAGGCCTTTGTTTTTCTTCTTAAAGGTTTTCAGCTTTGAATACCTTTCTTTCAGCTTTTGTATTTTTCATCTCTAGTCTTGTGAGTAAAGTTTTTCTTGGGAAAAGCTGAGGGTCTAGAGACTTTCTTTGACCTGCACTCGCTAGCAAAATGTCCTATCTTTTCATAGTTATAGCAAGTAGCAATAGCCTTATCAACAGGGGTTGATGATCTTGGCTTGTCAGTAATAGCAAGAGGTTTGTTCTTCTAGAAATTACTCTTTCTAGCAAATCTCCTGAACTTATTAGCCAGGAATGCTAGAGTTTCATCATTATCTGAAACGTCAGTGTCTGATGATCTTTCAGAGTTAGTTTCCAACTCAGTGACAGTGATTGTCGATCGCTGAGTGGAAGGTGACTCTGAGATTAAAGCAACAGGGGTGATTTTGGAATCTTTTACAAGATTCTTCTTAAGATGACTCGATTGCTCATGATTCAGCATCGTGCCACATAAGGTAGAAAGTGTCATTAATTTTAGACCCTTTGACAGCTTGAGACACATAGAATAACTGTCCCAGCTTTCAGGTAAACATTCTAAGAACTTTGTCAGTACTTCAAAGTTAGAATATTCCTTACCAACATTTTTCAGATCTATTATTAAGCAGTTAAAACGTTGGTGTACTTCAGAGAGAGTTTCATTCTTACCACAAATGAAGCTTTCGTACTGCCTTACCAGGTTGATCTTTCGAGAGTCCTGGACTTCAGAAGTACCTTCATACTGAACACAGATTGTGTCCAACATAGCTTTTGAGGTTTTCAGGTTCATGACGGAATGGTAGACTTCATCAGGAAGAGCCATGGAGAGTATGGACCTGGCTTTGGTGTCGATAGCCACTTTCTTCTTATCTTCATCAGTCCACATATGAATTTCCTTGGGAATCAACCTTTCTGGAATAGCAGGTCTATTCTCAGCGGCTGGAACTGCAGGATCAATTCTAATAGGAATATATGGGCCGTTTTCAAGATAGTAAGGCATAGTAGGGTCTACACCTTCTAAGAAGAGAATCATCCTATTTTTCCATAGATTAAAATTATCTCTGGAGAATCTAGGGAGTTTTGCAAGAGAACCGTTGTTAATATAGTTGGTGTTTGTGTTGGTAGCCATTTTCAGAAATAGCAAGGAAGAGAAATCTTAGTATAGATAAGATCTTGTTTATGAGATTAAAAAAATCTGCTCTGATACCACTTGTTGGTCCCGAAGGGTTATACAAGTTTGTAGAAGGGGGGGGGGGGTTGAATACAAACACACGATTTTACTTTTCTAAATTGTTTATTGATAAATCAAGACAATTTACAACTTGTTGCGGAACAAGATTAAGGATAAACCTAATCTAAACAAGTCCTGAGAAACACTAAGTTTCTTGCACTAGAAAGAGTTAAAGAAATTACGAATAATAACTTAACAATATGAGAGAAATAAGAAGATGGTCCGAGCACAGTTCAAAACTGAAGTAAGGTTCTTCTTATATTCTGCATGCATTTAATGTATGGCAGTATGGCTTTACACGTGGCAGCAGCTAAGTGGTTGCATGTCATTGACCTTTGTAGACAACCTTAGTAGCCGCATGGTGCATAGTGTAGAATCAGAGTTGTTGTACGATTACAGACAAAAGGGATGTCCATTCTGACAGTTCGTACGGAGACGTGTAAGGTAGGTAAGACAATAGTAACATGTAGGGAGACTTCATGATCAGCTTTCGTTGAGTCAGATCTTTATCAGCGAATGATAAGGTTCAGCGATTGCTGAAGTCTTCTACTTGATACTTCACGTTGAATAGACAGGTCTTGCTTCGCTGATATCCGCATCAGTTCATGAGTAGACTTGTCGCTGGTTCTTGAGCTTGATCTTCGACTTCAGCGTAGAACATATGTTGACGTGAAACTTGTCTTCAGGGATCATAAGTAAACAACTAACTTATCATCGATCATCTCATAGACTGAACAGGCTCAGAGCTATATGATGATGAACAGTGTTCGCTGAATATCTAATCTAAAGAGTGAGAGTTCCTATCAGCGGTACTGTAAAGTCTTAGTACTTATCAGCGATGGTGAAACTCTAATACATATCATTTACTTACAATTTTCACTAAGTGTTTAAGAGAGGGTCATTATCAAATCACTGAGGGTTTGGATCAACACTCTGTTTTACAATTTTTCTTGATTTGTTGGTCAAAAGTGGTTTAAAAATCGATTTGGTCAGTTGTTTGTGTCTTCCCTATTTGTTGGTTTTGGTACTAAAGTGTTTGCAGAAGCTATCCAGTCAAAAAGGTGCGATTTTGATCTCCAGGTACGTTTTTCTATCGACCAAACTTTGAATACGGGACTCAATTTGCTTGAGTTCCGGTTCCAGTACTCGTACCGGATCCATACACATACCGGATTTAACTCCGGTTCTGGTAATACCGGATCGTGCATATACCGAAATTCCAATACGGTTCCGGTTAACACCGGACTCACATCCGGTTCCATAATCTTTACCGGTTCCGGAAGCCTATCGAGAATCGAACCCGACCCCGGTCCCCCGATCCATAAGCATACCGGTTCCGGTTCTAAACCCGGTTCCGGTCCCAATTTGTTCCGACCTTAATCCGATCCAGATCTCCTTGATTCCGGGTCCAAATTCTCATACCGGATCTACCAATCCGGATCTCTATACCGGATCTCAAATCCAGATCTCCTGATTCCGGATCTTTTTCGGTTCCGGACTTCCAGGTCCTAGATTTCTTTCCCGGATCTCAATTCCCGGACTGTCTATCCAGGAAACGACACCCAGATCACAAATCCGATAGTGTTCTGACCCTTGACCCCACCCGCTAACCGGGTAGCGGGACCCCCGTGCTAAGTCGCCGAAGAGGGACATTTGTGTATTCTTTGATACACTGTTTGATTATTTTTGGATCGATATCTTGAATTGTCTCACGATCATATTCTTTCAAGTAACAATGTCTTACCCAACTTACTCTGAGCTCAAAGAGAAAGTTTCTCATTTAGAAGCCTAAATCACTAAGCTTAAAGCCGATGCCAAAATCAAATACGACACTATAGGCAAGCTAGCGATTGCAAAGGCTGAACATAAGTGTGTTATAGATGTTAATGCCAAAAATCGTCCAGAAGGATAACTTAAGGTTGATTGTGGAGCTTAACAACTAAAGAATAAGAATCGCTCGACAAACCGTACGACAAAGACATAAAATGTAAAAGAGACAAAGATTTTGGTGATGCGGGAAAAACCTCAATGAGGAAAAAACCCGCAGACGACTTTGGGGGTCGTCGCTGCACTATGGTCGCCAAATAGGGGCGATGTCCTTATGTTTCAGGTGTCGAGAGTACAACGATTACAATACAGATGAAAGAAAGACTTTAAATATAAAGTAACAAGTGTATCGAATGTAAAAAACAAGTGCGTCGTGTGTAGAAACAATGTGTCGTGTGTGTAAGTCGTGCATCGAGAGCGATCTGGTGAGAGAGAATTTTTTGCTTCGAGTGAGTGTTCTTGAGAGTTCAGTTGTGTTCAGATGTTTCGAGATGTCCCCAAATGGTGATGAAACTTCTGTATTTATAGTCTTCGAGCGCCTTGAATGACTCCATAAAAACTGCTGATAACGGTCGTAACGGCTATTGGTTTTAATGCTCATCATTGTCCTTGTCGGTTATGTCCGTTGATCATTAATGACCTTGATTCCTGAAATTAAACAGTGAAAATATAACAGAAATATCGTATGTTAGTCGGTCGAGGTCGTGAGGTTCCATACGACGGTCGTGTGTCGTGAGTAACTTCCGATTTCAACTTTTGTCAGATGATGGTTTGGGTAAAAAATCACACCCTCGACCGACTTAGGAAATTCCCTCGACATGACCAAAGGATATCTACCCTCGACCGACAAAGGTAATACCATTATTTCCATACACCTGACACACGATAAATGGTTATTGTTAGTGCCAAAAATCGCACCAAAGGGACAAACTAAGGTCGATGTGGACTTTAACAACTAAAGAAAGGAATCTCTCAACAAAAGCGTGCGACAAAGATAAAAATGTAAATGAGACAGAGGATTTGATGACGCGGGAAAAACCTCAACGAGGAAAAAACCTGCGGACGACAGTGGATGTCGTCGCTGTACTATGGTCGCCAATCAGGGGCGATGTCCTTGGTGTTACTGGTGTCGATCGTACAGAGATTACAATACAAATGAAGGACAGACTTCAAAATGTAAAGTACAAGTGTAAGGAATGTAAAACAAGTGTATGTCGTATGTGAAAACAATGTGTAAAACTGTTGGTCGAGAGCGAAAGTCGTGCGTCGAGTGCAGTTCTTCGAGTGAGAGCCTTCCGCTTGCAGTGTTCTTCTGAGCTCGGATGTTTAGCTTCTGTGTTTGATGTTCTCTGATACTTTGGTGTTGATCAGGTGTCTTGAACTGATGATTGAGCTGAGATTTTATAGTCTTCGGATGACTTTAATTGAATCATTAAGATCTTTGATGATTGTTGTAACGGTCGTCGTCTTCAATGTGAGTTTAGATGCTCATAACTAATTTCGTCGGTTATAGCCGTTGTCCATTAATAACTTTGACTCCTGCATTAAACACTTGAACAAACACAACAGTTGTTAACGCGTTAGTCGGTCAAGGTCGTACGGTTTTATGCGACGGTCGTGCGGAACGGGCGACGTCGAGGTCGAGTGTTGTGAGGAAGTCTCGACTTACTTTTTAGAAGGGACCACGGAGGTTTCTTTGGTCTTTATCGGGACTTTATCTTAATACAAGGTATAGCTCATGACATACGTCTTACCTTCTCTGGTCGCGATCGAGACCTGTGAAATTTTGCCTAAACAATTTGCCCCCAAAATTTGAAAGTAGGATGGCAAATTCGAATTTTAAATTTTGCTTGTCGGGTGTTCAGGGTCTTACGTTGAAAATTACCTTGGTTGTTTTGGAACCGAATTGGTGTAATTCTAACCGAATGAGAAGTCGAAGAGAAAACGAGGTCGTGACGTCATACTGACATACGATTGTGCTTACCAGCTGTCTTTGACAGGTGTCGACGATCCGTGCAGTCATACGAAGAGACGAGGGCACATGGTGATCATCAAAGGGATTGACCTGAAATGATCGATTGCATAAATAGGGATCATAATGGATCACTTCCTTTTATATCTTCTTGAAAAGTTTCTTAGTGAGGAATTCTTCTTTGATCCCTTGTTGTTCTTTGTTCAATACTTTTCGAAATTTTTGGAGTGTCCATACGAGGTATAGCTTCTCGATTTCTCTCAAGCTTTCCAAGATTGGAAGCTATTTGAGAATGATTATGTCCGAGTCGATGAAGACTTTAATTGCGATAGACGCGACATTCGTGGATCTTGCGCATCTGGCGACGATGTCCTCTGTATCCACGTCGACCCCTTTGTCAGCCGTCAGGGGCAAGGGTATGAGGACGGGAGAGGGTGAGGAGGAAGTTATGACGATCAACTTTACGTTGTCGTCGATCCTCTTGACTGACTGTGTCCTTGACGGGACGAAGTCATTTCCTTATCTGGGGAAATATCAGCTCTTGTCTTTCAAAGAGCGTTTTCAAAAGATCTCAATCGAAGAGACGGGATCACGTTTAGCTGGATAGCGTTTTTTGTGAGTTTTTCTTTCGAAACTCGTGTCCCTAATGTTTTCGCTGAATGTTTGTGTAATAGACTTCTTTTGTATTTTACAGACGCTTCGATCTTCTTTTGTTAGATACGCGAAGATAGAGAAGTTGTTGGACTGGAAGTCGACCGTCGGGAAGAACATATTCCTTCCTCCAATCTTAACATTAATCTTAAGAGCCACATTCTCGGAATGTCGTGGCGTAATAAGTCGGGAGACAACTTCTATCATACTCGTTTGATCCTTGCATCAGTTGTTTCAGCATGCTTCGGGGTCGAGACTTTTGAGGCAGAGTGTGTGATCGATACTCTTCCTAGTTTTAGGATAGACTTCTATTTTACAAATTATGCCCGGTCGTGTGTGATCGAGCTATATAACGAACCTTGTTTTTTTTGGATATTCGACCGTTGTTCGCTCGTATGTAATCGTTCGTTTCATGAATGAGATTGAACTCGTGTAATATCGACCGTAAATTCATCAAGCATAGAATGATAAAAAATCGTGCGACTTAGGCATTCATTGTAGTATAACAATTAGAATACATTTGCATTGCGTTGATGAACTCGAATATCGATGTGTTAGAACGTACAAAGTAAAAAAAACTTGAGTCGGAGGATCATTTATACTTTACGATCGTGCAACTAGATCGTACGGTGAGATTTGCATTATGTGCCCCTGTGATAAAACGATCAAGTCTTAAACTTGGGCACTTATGTCGTGCGTTCCCGCGAAAGGTCGGTCGTTGGCTAGTCAACGGCCCTCCAATGTTTAAATGAGACGAATAAAATTCGTATAAGAGGAAAGTGTTTTAAAAAGAAATACCTTTTCAGGTGTGTTGCGTTCCAACTGCGTAGGATTTCCTGATCGTCGAGAGTTCGAAGTCGATAGGCTCCTTTACCCATGACTTCGGAGATGCGGAATGGACCTTCCCATTTAATAGAAAGCTTACCAGCATTGAGCTCTTGAGTGTTTTGGAACACTCGACGGAGGACGTAATCGCCTTCTTGAAAGACTTTGGCTTTGACGTGCTTATTAAAGTATCGTTCGACTGCTTGCTTCTGTGATGCCATTCTGATCAAGGCTGATTCCCTAAGTTCTTCAAGGGCATCGAGGTCATAATTTAAGTCGACCAGGTTGTGATCGACGGAAGTATGCCTCGAGGTTGGGAGTTGGACTTCGATTGTAGACGAGGGAGAAAGGGGTTTGTCCTGTGGATGTGCGTGGCGTCGTGCGATTTGCCCACAGGACTGAAGGGAGTTCTTCGACCCATTTTCCCTTTGCAGCTTTTAGCCTTTTCTTGATCGATGTGACGATGGTTTTATTGCTTGACTCAGCGAGTCCGTTAGCTTGAGGATATCTGGGCGTCGAGGTCGTCAGCTTGATGCTTCTATCCTCGCAGAATTGTTGGGTCCTGTCGCTTATGAACTGTGATCCATTGTCGCAGACAATTTCAGACGGAATCCCAAACCTGCATATGATGTTAGTTTGGATAAAAGAGATGACTTCTTTATCCCTGACTTGGGAAAAAGCAGCTGCTTCGACCCACTTGGAAAAGTAATCTGTAAGTACGAGGAGGAATACTTTTTGGCCAGGGGCGGGTGGTAACTTGCCGACAATATCCACCCCCCACCTCATGAAGGGCCATGTAATAAGTGTCGAGTGCAAAGGCTCAGAGGGTTTATGAGTCATACCAGAGTGTCGTTGACAGGGGTCACAACTTTGGACGTACTTGGCGGCGTCTTGTCGCAGTGTTGGCCAAAAATACCCTTGTCGTGAGATACGATTAGCAACACTGCGACCTCCTGAATGATTTCCGCACTCTCCATCGTGCATTTCTTGAAGGATTTTTTGAGTTTGATTTTTGCTGACGACGCATCTCAGATTTAATCCTGTCGATGATCGTCGATAGAGTCTATCTCCGATCATGACGTATTTGGACGCTTTGAATCTGATCTTCCGGGCTTCCATCTTGTTTTCTGGGAGTTGGCCGTGCGTAAGAAAATTGCTGATGTCGCACGACCAATCATCCTCTTTGTCTTCGATCTGGACGACCTCGATGTTCTCGATGGACGATGTCGCCATATGGATCATAGGAATAGCATCGAATATTGGTTCGACCAAAGCAGATCCAAGGTTTGCTAAAGCGTCGGCTTGAGTATTCTGGTCTCTTGGAATCTGTTCAATTGAGAAAGATTTAAAATTTTCGGAAATTTCTTTTGCTACCTTTAGGTATGCTGTCATTTTTGAATCCTTGGCTGCGAATTCTCCATTGATTTGGTTTACCACCAGGAGCGAGTCGCTCTTGACGTGCAACGCGGTTGCCCCCAAGTCGTGGGCCATATTCATTCCCATGATCAGGGCTTCGTATTCAGCTTCGTTGTTGGTAGTCTTGAAATCGCATCGAACTGACCATCTTGCCCCCTGTGGCGACTTTAAGACGACGCCTAGTCCTGAGCCTCTAATGTTAGATGATCCGTCGACATGTAAGATCCAAGGTACGTCGTCTTGAGTCGCCACAGCTGACACTTCGAGCTCTGCTTCTTTTTCCAGTTCAGGGCTGAAATCAGCAATAAAATCTGCCAAGGCTTGCGATTTGATCGCATTCCTAGGTTTGAAATCTATGTCGTAACTGCTGAGATATATGCTCCATTTTGCTAAGCGACCTGTCAACTCAGGTTTTCTTAAGACAAACTTAAGAGGGAAGTTAGTTACGACAGTAATGGGATGCGACTCAAAATAGTGTCGCAGTTTTTTAGCAGCTGTGACTAGCGACAAAAGCAATTTTTCCATAGAGGAATACCTGGTTTCCGCGTCCAAAAGAGATTTACTTACATAGTAAATCGGCAATTGTTTCTTTTCATCTTCTCGTGTCAAGACTGCACTTACGGCGTTAGGACTGACAACCAAATATAGCTGTAGTATTTCATGATCGTGAGGTTTTGACAACAAAGGAGGTGACGCCATGTAATCTTTGAGTTTTTGCAATGCTTGCTCATGATCGTCGGTCCAGTCGAAACCTCTGTTCTTCCTGAGGACATTATAAAATAGGTGACATTTATCTGAGGATCGAGAGATGAACCTGTTTAGAGCCGCTACCCGACCAGTGAACCTTTGGACTTCTTTGAAATTTCGGGGAGATTTGATCTCGACAATGGCCTTGATCTGGTCGGGATTAGCTTCGATGCCACGGCGAGTGACCATATAACCCAGGAATTTTCCAGCATTGACGCCGAAGGAACATTTCGTAGGGTTGAGCTTCATGCTGTACTTTCTAAGGATATCGAACGATTGCCTCAGATGCTCGACATGGTCGACCGCTTGCTTTGACTTGACCAGCTTGTCGTCGATATATACCTCCATCGTGTCGCCGAGATGGTATTTGAACATTTTATTTACTAGATGCTGGTAGGTGTTGATATTCCCCAAATTAGGACCTGAAACAGTTATTAACTTATGAACAGAGGAAAGCTCAGAAGTTTGGGGTAGAGAGAGAGGAGTGTTTTGGATTGTGTTTATACCTGCAGGCGGGTTGGCGAAGTTGTCGAACCCTTGGTGTCCTGAATGATATTCCATGTCACCTTCAAGAGTACCTTGGCGCATGGAGGTGCCTGCAGATCCTAAGTTTGCATCCATCATCGTATTTAGAGTGTCTGCAGCTGAGTCATGTACGATGAAGGGTGTCCCTGAGAAAGTTGGGAAAATTTGTGGAGAGACCAAAGATTGAGTAGGAGGAATGAGGGATGAGAATGATGGTTGGGTGCGGGGTTCAGCGTTGGATCCACTGTCAATCACTTCAGTCTGTAGAGAGGCTGAAGGAGGTGGGTTCATTTCCAAGTTTATAACTTCAGCGTTTAGAGACGCTGAAGCCGGGATGGAAGGGGTGGTGGTACGTGCGAAATATGTGTTTAATCGCAGTGGGTTGCAAACTGTCCACAGTGGGAAGTGCAAGTGTACACTGTCCACTATGATCGTCACAGCAAGTAATAGTTGGTAAAATACCAGAATCGAATCCACAGAGACTGGACAATCAAGACAATATGGTTCTCATGAGCTCCTTTTACTAGTTTCAATTAGAGAGGAAAATAATACTTTGGTTTGGTTGGTGAAATAGTTACTTTGACGATTTTACTAAGGTTTTAAGAGGAGGAATGTAGGTTAGATTTTCCCTAGATTTTATACTAAATACTCGGTCCTAAAAGTGGTCCTTGTATTCGAGGTAGGCATTTTCGCTAGAAAAGCCCGGTTACAAAATACTCACACTGTTAGATAAAAATATCATACTCTTAGTATTTATTGTTTTGTCAATGGCAATCTCAAAAATGGACCTTTTCAGGTATCGATGGAATGTGTAGAGACAAATACTCTAAGTGTTTTTAATACACAAATTAGCTTGCCTACTACTCCAGTGGGTTGAGATTTGCTCACTGTGCCGACCTCACTTTCGTAAGTGTCATAAGAATTCTTTCGAATCCCCTAGCATCATTCAAGCTCGTGTCACTACGTTCTACTTATTTCTAAGTTAAGAACTAGACTTTAGATCC
The DNA here is from genome assembly GCA_033807775.1 of Saussurea involucrata. Classification (NCBI taxonomy): domain Eukaryota; kingdom Viridiplantae; phylum Streptophyta; class Magnoliopsida; order Asterales; family Asteraceae; genus Saussurea; species Saussurea involucrata. The sequence goes on along the minus strand of CM066313.1, from coordinate 77,540,125 downwards.
TTGCAAGTGATCGGCTTGTTCGCATCCTTGGGTATAAATCTAGAATGAAAGACCAAAACAACAAATATTCTAAGTATAAAGATTACTCAAGCATTTTTAATAAAATCCAGGTACTTCTCATTCCTACATCGCAAAGGATGTTTAGCCCATAATTAAAGTAAAGAAAACAAGAGAGTAGAAGTTGCACATAATTAAACTAAAAGTGACTTGAATAGAACTCACAGTGGGGAACGAGGGTTCGTCCCTGTCACTGTGTATTGCGAACTATAATTAAACTAAGAAAGTAAATTACTGAAAATTAAAGCTAGTTACTGCGGTAAATAAATGACTAAAGTAATGTGGTAGTTGAGAGAATTTAAGGCTAAGCAAAAACTCAAGGATGATCATAAATGATACCCAAGTGCTCCTTTATATACTAGGAGAAAGAGTTGGGTATTACACAAAAGAGGTGGGTCTTCTAAAGGGTAAAGACTGCTGGTTTAAGCTGAACATCAACCACTTTGGATAATCTTTTTACCCAATAGATCCTTTGCCAAGTCAATCTCTAAGTACAAGAAGGTGTACTTGTTGTCATCTTTAAGGAAGCTACTTTGTACTTCTCCAGCCCATATTTCCCTGTCATTTGAACCTTCTAAACTCCAGAAAATTAAATCCCAACTAGTAGTTTCTTTTGTCTTCTTCTTGATTTGCTCGAACAGTGGGAAGCCGGAGTGGGCACTACAGTGGTCACTGCAGGATAAAACGTGAAAAACACCCAAATTCCACCAAATAATTTATTAAAGACTATGGTTTACCCTTTTTGCTCATTTTCAAGAATTATACAAGGAATGGGGGTTTTGAGAGGTGAAATGGCTGAATTTGACGAAATAAAATAGAAAACAAAAGGAAATAATAACTTTAAAAATAGAGTTATCAGGTGGCTTGATCAGCTGTGGCAGAGTGTACCACGGAACTTTCCATCAGCTCTTCAAGATGAGTTGTGGAGTCTTCAGCATGTGAATGCTGGGGGTGTTGCTCCTTGGTTTTCTTGATTCTTTTGGAACCAAGTTGGGAAGTTGAGTGTTTCCTTTTTCGAGAAGAGTAGAGGGTGCAGCGTGGGTATCAGCGGTGGGGATTTCTACTGAATGAGCTGCAGAAGTAGAAGAAGGAGGATTGAGAAGAGATAAGAGAGTAGAAAGACGTACCTCGTTTTCCAGCGGCTTGAAGTCGAGTACCTTAGGGCCAACCTGAGAGAGTCTCAGATCACCCTCTGTTGGGTATTTGTCGCCAAGTCCAAGTTGAAAGATGGCGCTGATGAATCTGGGATAAGGAACCCATGAAGGTCTTTCAGCCATATCCACTCTGAACGCAAGGTCGTCGTAGATGATTGAGGCCCAGTCAACATTTAGACCTTTCAGCAATGCATAGCCCATTGGTTGCTGAGGTTGAGCAGCTTGATCAGAGGAGCCACTCTTCGCTGTCATGCAGCTTATCAGATGTGCGAAGATGAAGTTCATCTCGCTGGGCATTTTGGACTTCTTGATCAAGGTCAGTTACTTCCCAGGCTTCTTGTCCCTTCCTGTGTCCCATGCGTAACCCATTGCATCGGCTTCCCTATCAGCATGGTTTTTGTGGTTTGGGAGAGGGACACATCGGTTTTCTTTGGTAGAGGTAGGAAGACTCAGTGCTTTCCTAATAATGGCAGGGTTGATTTTGGTGGTGCCAAATTTGGTGTCACACAGAATAGAGTCAACGATCTTCGTTGAGTCTTTGGCATGGGGTACCTGAGCTATTCTGGCAGTATACCAGAACTGAGATAGTAGGAATTGATGAGCAGGGGGTGTAATAGTCAGGGCTGTCGATAAGCAACATGTTTTGAGGTAGTTCACAGCATCATCCAGATGTGTGACTTGCTTTCGAGGAGGAAACTCGAAAAGCGCATGAAGGTTGTTCGATTTTGAAAAATCGATTTCCTCAAGCTTGAACTTGACCTGAGGAGCTTTGACGAGAGTCAGTTTCTTTGCAGCAGAGGATTTCTCAGCGGTAGGAGCAGGAGTAGAAGATGCCATTTCTGTTTAACATATCAACCATGAACATAGATAAAGAATAGTCTTAATGTGAAAGAATTTCCAATAAGATGTTTTCCGATTTTTGTCCATTTCATTCAGTTAGAAATGTCTTAATGAAGATTAGGGTTTTCTTGTTTTGAAAAAGAAAAATAAACCCAGTAAAAGTCTTGTTTTCCATTTTCCTTTAGATAAGGATTCTGGAAAAACGAATGAATAACAAGTTTAAGATTTTGAGTTTTAAACTTGAAGAACAACCATGAAAAGGTTGTGTTCATAAAACCATGAAAGAAATGATTTGATTTTAGAAAAGGTTTCTTTTGTTTGATCTGTTAAAAGCAATAAGAAGATTAGAAACAAGTTATGCAGGTGAATAATAAGAATATTAACCTGGTAATCGAAGAAGGAGATGAACAAATTTCTGGAAATAAGCAACAGTAAATCTTTTCTTGCTTGGAGAAGAAGTTCGCGTAAAGAAAAAGTATAAACTCGAAATAGTTTATATAGTGAGATTTGAGAGAGAGAAAAACTCGAGCGGGAAAGTTTTTCATCATGACACGGACACGTGTTTGCATTTGATTGGATGGTAAACGAAACGTGCAAACGTGTGTCAGAAAAAGAATGTGCCAGGGTTTATCCGTTGTGATAATGTCACAAACGTCCTTTCATATTTTAGTATGTCTCTGAGGTTTTGAAAGCTCAGGGACTATTTTGAAAAACATGAAGCACTGAATATAAATATCAGTGTTAGTTTAAGAAATTTCAAAGTATCGCTGTTAAGGAAGAGATATTCAGCGATGCAATTTGTTTTGAAATCTTACATTCACATGCGAACGTCAGTGAGCAAGAGAGAAAACATACCTTGATATCAGCGAATCAATTATCTTCAGAGAGAGAATGATAGAATGGGTTATATAATTGTTTTATCCTATCGCTGATAAAATGTGAACCACTGAAGATTTTTACTCTTCAAAGTTCAGCATTCCAAGCTCGCTGATGAGAAAGTTGAATCTTGTCTCATCAAGAGGTTTGGTGAACAGATCAGCTAACTGATAGTCAGTTGGAATAAAATGAAGTTCTATATCACCATTCATCACATGATCTCTGATAAAATGATACCTGATTTCGATATGTTTGGTCTTTGAGTGTAGCACCGGATTGTTGTCTATAGCGATGGCACTTGTGTTGTCGCAATAGATTGGAATTTTCGAGAGCTGAAGGTCATAGTCTAGTAGTTGATTTCTCATCCACAAGACCTGAGAACAACAGCTTCCAGCGGCTACATACTCAGCTTCAGCAGTTGAGGTGGACACTGAGTTTTGCTTTTTACTTGTCCAACTCACCGGCTTTCCACCCAGGAGCTGACAGCCTCCTGTGGTGCTTTTCCTATCCAATTTGCAACCTGCAAAATCACTATCTGAATAGGCGATTAGATCAAACCCCGAGTCTTTGGGATACCAAAGACCTAGGTTCATAGTACCCTTAACGTAACGAAAGATTCGCTTTACAACGATCATATGAGATTCCTTAGGTTCAGCTTGATATCATGCACACAAACAGGTTGCGTACATTATATCGGGTCGGCTAGTTGTAAGATACAAGAGAGAGCCGATCATCCCACGGTACAGCGTGACATTAACAGGTATTCCATTTGAATCCTTGTTTAGTGTCAGCGGAGTTGCCATAGGGGTTTTCATAGCTGAACTCTGAGTTAAATCGAATTTCTTCAGCATATCTTTAACATACTTTCCCTGATTAATGAAAGTTCCTTTTTCATTTCGTTTTATCTGAAGACCAAGGAAATATGTTAGCTCACCCATCATGCTCATTTTATACTCTTCTTTCATCCTTTCAGAGAAACGAGTACAAAGATCAGGGTTAGTAGAACCAAATATATTGTCATCAACATATATCTGAACAAGAATGATATGACCTTTCACTATTCTGAAAAATAGAGTTTTGTCGATTTTACCTCGCTCAAAATTTTCAATTAGGAGATAAGAGGATAGAGTTTCATACCATGCACGTGGAGCTTGCTTTAAGCCATAAAGTGCCTTATCCAGTTTATAAACATAACCTGGACGCTTAGGATCTGAAAATCCTAGAGGTTGTTCCACATAGACCTCTTCATTCAGCTTTCCATTGAGAAATGCTGACTTAACTTCCATTTGATATACTTTGAAGTCTTTGTGTACATCGTAAGCTAAGAATAGACGAATAGATTCTAGTCTTGCTACTGAGCAAATGTTTTGCCGTAATCTATACCTTCCTCTTGTGTGTATCCCTGAGCAACAAGTCGAGCCTTGTTGCGGGTTACAGTTCCATGTTCGTCCAACTTGTTTCGATAGACCCATTTAGTGCCTATCACTGTCTTGTCAGTTGGTCTTAGAACAAGATTCTAAACTTTGTTTCTTTCGAATTCAGTTAGCTTTTCTTGCATGGCGCTGACCCAGTTTGGATCTTTGAGGGCATCATCTATTTTCTTTGGTTCAATCAGAGAAATAAAGTTAACAAATAAACAAATATTACCTGCACTTCGTCGAGTCTGAACACCAACGTTTGGATCACCAAGGATTTGATCAATTGGGTGATTTACAGTCCATCGCTGAGCCAGAGCATAAGTCGCTGACTCAAATTGAACTAGAGGAGCTGAAGATGAGGCTTCAGCAACTTCTGGAATATCAGCCAAGAGAAGAGTAGGTGCAGATGTTATCTCATTTACTGACTGCTGAGAAGTAGATGGAATGTCTGAGACATTTGGTTCAGAAGCAGGTATAGTGTTTAAAGGAACAGCTGAGACCCATGATGTTTCAGCTTCGCTATTCTGCATGTTTGGGATGATAGTAGGACCATCATCTTCAACGGTATGAGTATGAGGAGTGGGAATATCTTCTGAATCACCAAGATGAGAAAACATCCATTGATTCAGTTCTTCAGTATCAGCAGAAGGTCAAGAATTCGCTGAATGGGATTTGTCAAAAGTGACGTGAATAGTTTCTTCAACAGTTTGTCTTTTTCGATTGAAGACTCTGAAGGCTTTGGAGACTGAGGAGTATCCAAGAAAGATTCCATCATCAGCCTTAGGATCAAACTATCCAAGGGCATCTCTGTTGTTCAGTATGAAACACTGACATCCAAAGATGTGAAGAAAGCTAATTGAAGGCTTTTTCCCATGAAAAAGTTCATAGGCTGTTTTATTAAATCTTTTGACTTTCAGCGACCTGTTTTGCGTAAAAAAAGCAGTGTTGACAGCTTCTGCCCAAAACTGAGTAGGCAAATGAGAATCGCTGAGCATTGAACGTGCAACTTCAATAATAGTTCTATTTCTTCTTTCAGCGACTCCGTTTTGTTGCAGTGTTCTCACTAAAGAAAAGTTGTGAGAAATACCCTTACTCTCAAAGAAGGAATCAAGAGAACTGTTTTTGAATTCAGTCCCATGATCACTCCTTATTGAGCGAACGGTCAAGTTGTTCAGGGTTTCCATCTTCCTAACAAAGGTGATGAGTTCTTCAGGGGTGTCACTCTTAGAACGGAGAAACATAACCCATGTATATCGAGAGAATTCATCAACTATGACCAGTGTATATTTCTTTCCAGCGATGGATTGTTTGTTAATAGGGCCAAACAAATCCATATGGAGAAGTTGTAGAAGAGATGACACTGAGGAAACTTGCTTTGACTTAAAGCTTGCTTTGGTCTGCTTTCCTTTCTCGCACGCTGAACATAAGGATTCTTTTGCGTATGAGTGCTGAGGTAGACCAGTGACTAACTCTTTTGAAGAAAGAGTGTTCAGTGTCTTGAAGTTGAGATGAGAGAGCCTCTTATGCCATAGCCAGTTGACATCAGATGAGTCTTTTGAGAAGAAACAGGAGTTCTCAGTGGTTGTTGAGTCCATGTTTATTACATAAACATTTTCCAAACGATAACCGCTGAGAGCTATCTTCTCCTTTTTGTTAGTGACAAAGCATGATTCCTTAGTAAAGATTACTTTGTTATCCTTGTCGCAAAGCTGACTGATGCTTAGAAGATTATGCTTCAGCCCTTCAACATATGCTACTCTTCTTAAGGTTGTTGTACCATTAGAGAGTACACCAAACCCTCGGGTATGTCCTTTTCCATTTCCATCGAAAGTTACAGAGGGACCCTTCTCTTCTTTGTACTCAGTGAGCAGGTTCTTCATACTAGTCATGTGTCTAGAGCATCCGCTATCGAGATACCAGATACCCTTCTTAACGTGCATTACAAAGGAAAATTAGTCTGTCTTGGGTACCCACTTAACCATGTGTACACACTTGTCAGTGGGGGTAGAAGAGGAGGTGGAAGGTTCAGCAGTCTTCGCAGCATTTGAAGATTCAGCTTTGTCAGTCTTCACTTTGGTTAATTTCTTAACCTCAGTGGTCTTCTTTGCCTTGGGGGCAATGATCTTCACATTTGCTATCTTTTCAGCTTGGGTGGCTGTGGGGCACTTACTAGCAATATGATTGGTAAGTCCACAATGATAACATTTCCTATAACTAAAAGTAGTTCTACGACCATTTTCCATGTTGAGCTTTTGATTTTCAACCACAGTTTTGCCATTCATGGCTTCATATAAATTTCTAGTCAGGAGATCGATCTTTCGAAGACTATCAGCTTCATCAATATTTAAAATATTGGTAAAGAAGGAAGGTGATACCTTAGTAGCAGAGGTTGAAGTAGAGGGAATGTCAGAATTTTCTTCCTCATCTTCAAGTTTGGCCATGAGACATATATTGGCTTCATCATCATCTTCAGAGTTAGATGATTCTTCTTCGTCAGAGGCAACCCAATCATAGTCAGCCATAAGGCCTTTGTTTTTCTTCTTAAAGGTTTTCAGCTTTGAATACCTTTCTTTCAGCTTTTATATTTTTCATCTCTAGTCCTGTGAGTAAAGTTTTTCTTGGGAAAAGCTGAGGGTCTAGAGACTTTCTTTGACCTGCACTCGCTAGCAAAATGTCCTATCTTTTCATAGTTATAGCAAGTAGCAGTAGCCTTATCAACAGGGGTTGATGATCTTGGCTTGTCAGTAATAGCAAGAGGTTTGTTCTTCTAGAAATTACTCTTTCTAGCAAATCTCCTGAACTTATTAGCCAGGAATGCCAGAGTTTCATCATTATCTGAAACGTCAGTGTCTGATGATCTTTCAGAGTTAGTTTCCAACTCAGTGACAGTGATTGTCGATCGCTGAGTGGAAGGTGACTCTGAGATTAAAGCAACAGGGGTGCTTTTGGAATCTTTTACAAGAATTTTCTTAAGATGACTCGATTGCTCATGATTCAGCATCGTGCCATATAAGGTAGAAAGTGTCATTAATTTTAGATCCTTTGACAGCTTGAGACACATAGAATAACTGTCCCAGCTTTCAGGTAAACATTCTAAGAACTTTGTCAGTACTTCAAAGTTAGAATATCCCTTACCAACATTTTTCAGATCTATTATTAAGCAGTTAAAACGTTGGTGTACTTCAGAGAGAGTTTCATTCTTACCACAAATGAAGCTTTCGTACTGCCTTACCAGGTTGATCTTTCGAGAGTCCTGGACTTCAGAAGTACCTTCATACTGAACACAAATTGTGTCCTACATAGCTTTTGAGGTTTTCAGGTTCATGACGGAATGGTAGACTTCATCAGGAAGAGCCATGGAGAGTATGGACCTGGCTTTGGTGTCGATAGCCACTTTCTTCTTATCTTCATCAGTCCACATATGAATTTCCTTGGGAATCAACCTTTATGGAATAGCAGGTCTATTCTCAGCGGCTGGAACTGCAGGATCAATTCTAATAGGAATATATGGGCCGTTTTCAAGACAGTAAGGCATAGTAGGGTCTACACCTTCTAAGAAGAGAATCATCCTATTTTTCCATAGATTAAAATTATCTCTGGAGAATCTAGGGAGTTTTGCAAGAGAACCGTTGTTAATATAGTTGGTGTTTGTGTTGGTAGCCATTTTCAGAAATAGCAAGGAAGAGAAATCTTAGTATAGATAAGATCTTGTTTATGAGATTAAACAAATCTGCTCTGATACCACTTGTTGGTCCCGAAGGGTTATACAAGTTTGTAGAAGGGAGGGGGGGGGGGGTTGAATACAAACACACGATTTTACTTTTCTAAATTGTTTATTGATAAATCAAGACAATTTACAACTTGTTGCGGAACAAGATTAAGGATAAACCTAATCTAAACAAGTCCTGAGAAACACTAAGTTTCTTGCACTAGAAAGAGTTAAAAAAATTACGAATAATAACTTAACAATATGAGAGAAATAAGAAGATGGTCTGAGCACAGTTCAAAACTGAAGTAAGGTTCTTCTTATATTCTGCATGCATTTAATGTATGGCAGTATGGCTTTACACGTGACAGCAGCTAAGTGGTTGCATGTCATTGACCTTTGTGGACAACCTTAGTAGCCGCATGGTGCATAGTGTAGAATCAGAGTTGTTGTACGATTACAGACAAAAGGGATGTCCATTCTGACAGTTCGTACGGAGACGTGTAAGGTAGGTAAGACAATAGTAACATGCAGGGAGACTTCATGATCAGCTTTCGTTGAGTCAGATCTTTATCAGCGAATGATAAGGTTCAGCGATTGCTGAAGTCTTCTACTTGATACTTCACGTTGAATAGACAGGTCTTGCTTCGCTGATATCCGCATCAGTTCATGAGTAGACTTGTCGCTGGTTCTTGAGCTTGATCTTCGACTTCAGCGTAGAACATATGTTGACGTGAAACTTGTCTTCAGGGATCATAAGTAAACAACTAACTTATCAGCGATCATCTCATAGACTGAACAGGCTCAGAGCTATATGATGATGAACAGTGTTCGCTGAATATCTAATCTAAAGAGTGAGAGTTCCTATCAGCGGTACTGTAAAGTCTTAGTACTTATCAGCGATGGTGAAACTCTAATACATATCATTTACTTACAATTTTCACTAAGTGTTTAAGAGAGGGTCATTATCAAATCACTGAGGGTTTGGATCAACACTCTGTTTTACAATTTTTCTTCAGTTGTTTGTGTCTTCCCTATTTGTTGGTTTTGGTACTAAAGTGTTTGCAGAAGCTATCCAGTCAAAAAGGTGCGATTTTGATCTCCAAGTACGTTTTTCTATCGACCAAACTTTGAATACGGGACTCAATTTGCTTGAGTTCCGATTCCAGTACTCGTACCGGATCCATACACATACCGGATTTAACTCCGGTTCTGGTAATACCGGATCGTGCATATACCGAAATTCCAATACGGTTCCGGTTAACACCGGACTCACATCCGGTTCCATAATCTTTACCGGTTCCGGAAGCCTATCGGGAATCGCCCGACCCCGGTCCCCCGATCCATAAGCATACCGATTCCGGTTCTAAACCCGGTTCCGGTCCCAATTTGTTCCGACCTTAATCCGATCCGGATCTCCTTGATTCCGGGTCCAAATTCTCATACCGGATCTACCAATCCGGATCTCTATACCGGATCTCAAATCCAGATCTCCTGATTCCGGATCTTTTTCGGTTCCGGACTTCCAGGTCCTGGATTTCTTTCCCGGATCTCAATTCCCGGACTGTCTATCCAGGAAACGACACCCAGATCACAAATCCGATAGTGTTCTGACCCTTGACCCCACCCGCTAACCGGGTAGCGGGACCCCCGTGCTAAGTCGCCGAAGAGGGACATTTGTGTATTCTTTGATACACCGTTTGATTATTTTTGGATCGATATCTTGAATTGTCTCACGATCATATTCTTTCAAGTAACAATGTCTTACCCAACTTACTCTGAGCTCAAAGAGAAAGTTTCTCATTTAGAAGCCTAAATCACTAAGCTTGAAGCCGATGCCAAAATCAAATACGACACTATAGGCAAGCTAGCGATTGCAAAGGCTGAACAAAAGTGTGTTATAGATGTTAATGCCAAAAATCGTCCAGAAGGATAACTTAAGGTTGATTGTGGAGCTTAACAACTAAAGAATAAGAATCGCTCGACAAACCGTACGACAAAGACATAAAATGTAAAAGAGACAAAGATTTTGGTGATGCGGGAAAAACCTCAATGAGGAAAAAACCCGCAGACGACTTTGGGGGTCGTCGCTGCACTATGGTCGCCAAACAGGGGCGATGTCCTTATGTTTCAGGTGTCGAGAGTACAACGATTACAATACAGATGAAAGAAAGACTTTAAATATAAAGTAACAAGTGTATCGAATGTAAAAAACAAGTGCGTCATGTGTAGAAACAATGTGTCGTGTGTGTAAGTCGTGCATCGAGAGCGATCTGGTGAGAGAGAATTTTTTGCTTCGAGTGAGTGTTCTTGAGAGTTCAGTTGTGTTCAGATGTTTCGAGATGTCCCCAAATGGTGATGAAACTTCTGTATTTATAGTCTTCGAGCGCCTTGAATGACTCCATAAAAACTGCTGATAACGGTCGTAACGGCTATTGGTTTTAATGCTCATCATTGTCCTTGTCGGTTATGTCCGTTGATCATTAATGACCTTGATTCCTGCAATTAAGCAGTGAAAATATAACAGAAATATCGTATGTTAGTCGGTCGAGGTCGTGAGGTTCCATACGACGGTCGTGTGTCGTGAGTAACTTCCGATTTCAACTTTTGTCAGATGATGGTTTGGGTAAAAAATCACACCCTCGACCGACTTAGGAAATTCCCTCGACATGACCAAAGGATATCTACCTGTTAGACAACCTAAGGGGGGGGGGGGAGGTTGTATTTAAAAACTTTTACTTTCAAAAATTCTTTTATAAATAAATACAGTACAGAAACAGTATAAATAAATCAGAGTATAAATAAATAAGTATACAACAATTATATAAACAGATATAATTTAAATGCACAGAGATTATATAAATAAATATAAATGCAAAGCAGTTTATATAAATAAATATAATAAAGCACAGCGGAATAAATAAAGAGATAAGGGATAGAGATACTTGACACAGAGATTTACTGATTTACCACCAACTGTGATAAACCAGCAGCCGAGACACTTCCCGACACGATCCAATAAATGTATTCTTTACGGTAGAATACAAACCAAATACAGAGCAAAGTAAACGGTTCTCTAAGCCTCAGCTTATTGAGATGTACAGGATCACACACCCGTTATTCAAATACTTACAAGAGGAGTATAACTCACAATGGGTAATCACTCTTGTATAATATCTCACACTTGGATATTTTATAAAAAAAGGTTTTATAAAATATATATATATAAATGAGAGAGCTGAGAGTGTGGTTGCTGATTGTTGTTACTGTTGTTGTGGTCTTCCTTCTCTTCTCCAGCATGCATCATTATATAGCATGAAGACTTCCAACGGTCACATGACCTGGCGGTATACCGCCTTGCACACCGCGGTATACCGCGGTCAGAAAGTACACTGGTACACAACGGCTACATGCAAAGTTGACTTCTGGAAAAACGTACCCGCGGTATACCGGATGTACCGCCGCGGTATACCGCCGTCAGGAAAAACACTTTCAGCCAATAGGAATTGCACACGGACTGCCGCGGTATACCGGCTGGACACCCGCGGTATACCGGCAAAAGTGTACCCGCGGTATACCGGGTATTCTCCACGGTATACCGGCGTCAGGAATGAAAACTTTCCAGGACGCAACCAAAACTTGCTGGATCTTCTCAAAACAATATTAAAATTAATTGTTGGGTTTTTAGAAATATCCAAGTGGTATATTATTTTAGGGTGTTTATCATTATTAGTTATAAACAATAATGACGACATAAACACTTCCGTCTTGAACCCTTCAGATTAAATCTTCGTGTTCTTCAACAACTGCACACTTGGATTAAATTGTTAGATAAACAATAATGCGTTGTGTTTGTAATCATCAAAATAAATATATATAAATATATAGAGATGTGGTACACTTGCACCAACAATCTCCCCCTTTTTGATGATGACAAACACAACCGCTAAGCAAGAGCATATGCGGTTTCTCTCCCCCGTTTGTCGAAACAAAAAAGGGTCAAGAGAGACGGTATGCTTCCCCTCGAGAGATGCTCCCCCTCAAAATATGCATATAATTGAGGTAGCATACACTCATGGGTAAAAGAGCTAAAACGCTCCCCCTCAAATTAATAACGATATCAAATTGATTTTATAAAATTTGAGGGATAAAATAAAATGCAAAAAGCAATAGAGACAAAGATATACAAACCAATACGAAACACTTGCACCAAAACGGATCTTAAGGCTTCAATATTCGGTTAATTTTATGTGATTAAAAAAAAATCACCACGTATTATGACCTCGTCAGGTAACCACGTATTATAACCTCGGCAGGTAACACGTATTATAACCTCGGCAGGTAACACGTATTATAACCTCGGCAGGTAACACGTATTATAACCTCGGCAGGTAACACGTATTATAACCTCGGCAGGTAACACCTACAAAAGGCAAAGAAAATATTTCGTGGTACCCTTTTCTTATGGGTCCTTTTAACAGTTAGTATACAACATAAACTGCAAAAAAAATATGTTGTCGACATAAAACAAAATACGACAACATATAAAACCATAAAAATGGTTTAAAACCACAAACGCATCCCACCGGGATTGTCAACATTAAACATTCCTTTCGGAATCCATTTTCTAACCATTTTAATTTTACGATCGTATTCATCATAGACGTAAAAAGAAGTATGCGGATTAACATTTTTCTTAGGATTCGCAAACTTATTATTATACATAAACGCATGCGGTTTCCTTCCATAATTCACATTTTTTATTTTTGACATGTATGGGGGTTTTTGCACATAGGGTTTTCTCGTTTCAACTTTAGGAGATGCAAAAGATCTTTTAATGGGTTTACACGAACATTTATCAACACATGTATCGGAACCAATGCCTTTTCGGCAATTTATACGATTTGATATATTAAGCATTTTAAGCACTTTATCATTGCTATTTTGAAATGCATTAGCTAACAGATTATCTTTTTCATATAAATCGCATTTAGCTTTTAAACATGCATTATCATTTTCAAGTATATCGCATTTTGTACATGCAACACTTTCCTTTTTATTTTCACTTAAGCATGCAATTTTATCATTTAAAATAACACAAGATTTACAAACATCTTTTTCACTTAATTTATTTTCTAATTTAGTGATAGCATCTAAATCATAAGCAGATTTTTGTTTACCGTCATCTATTTCCTTTTTATATACAGATACGGTTTCTTTTAAATTAGAAATTTCATCTTTATATTTATTTGCGAGAGCGGCCATAGCATGAAATGATTTATATAATTCGTCAAGATTATTTTCATCGTCACTGTAATAATTATCACTATAATTACTATCACAATTATTTTCAAAAAGATATGATGAAGATACCTCATTATCATGGTCGGCCATGAAACAAAAATTTTTGGCTTCATCTATGCTTGCGCTCAAGGCGCCTCCAACCAAAGCTTTTGGTGTGTTGATTTGTTTTGCTCGATTCGGACACACACTTGCATAGTGATCCTTGTCACCACACACATAGCAAAAGCCTTTCTTTTTATTGGCTTTTTCATCGTCGCTAGATTCGTCATAATTGTCTTCACTTTTGTGGACGTTGCGACTTTGGTTTTTACCACCACGACGGTAGTCTTCATTTTCTTGAAACCTATCAATATTGGCAAACTTTTTGTTAGATAAAAGTTTAGAAAGTTTTCTTACCAACTTGACTAAATCGTCAAGATTTTCGGGTTCATCATCGGATGAACTTGCATCTTCCTCCTCTTCCTTTTCTTTTGAGGCAACGACCTTGAGAGCGATGGATTTCTTTTTGACTTGCTCCCGGACTTGATTTCTTTTTAGTGCGATTTCGTGCACTTTAAGATTGCCGATGAGATCATCGAGTTTCATCGTTGCGAGATCTCGGGAGTCTTCCAAGGATGTGATTTTTGCCATCCACTCCGAAGGAAGTGCTCGAAGAATTTTCCTTACATAGTCTTCGTTAGGATAAGTGCGACCTAATCCCTTCAAAGTAGTCATGATGAGGTTAAAACGTTTAAACATTGAGTCGATTGACTCATCTTTTGACATTTCAAATAATTCATAATCATGAACTAAAATGTTTATTTTAGAACTTTTAACTTGAGTATTTCCACGATGAGTGTCACTCAAGCTTTGCCAGATTTGGTTAGCAGTTTTACAGGTATAAACTCTTTCTATTTCATCGGAAGTTAAAGCAGCATATAATATATTTTTAGCCTCAAAATTTAAACAAAAAAGAGATTCTTCAGCGGGAGTCCAGTCCTTAACAGGTTTATCAACAATAACATTATTTTTTATAATAGTAGGGTTAAAATTCCCATTTTCTATAATATCCCAAATTTTTTGACTTTTGCCACGAACGTGACATTCAAATAGCTCGGCCCAAATGCCAAACTTTTCAGTATCTATCAAAGGAGTTTTAGAGAACACAAAATTAGTTTGTTGAGCCATTTTAAAAAAAAAATTAAAGAAATGACTTTAAAAATTTAAACAGAAAATTTTGAAAGCCCCGCTCTGATACCAAATGTTAGACAACCTAAGGGGGGGGGGGAGGTTGTATTTAAAAACTTTTACTTTCAAAAATTCTTTTATAAATAAATACAGTACAGAAACAGTATAAATAAATCAGAGTATAAATAAATAAGTATACAACAATTATATAAACAGATATAATTTAAATGCACAGAGATTATATAAATAAATATAAATGCAAAGCAGTTTATATAAATAAATATAATAAAGCACAGCGGAATAAATAAAGAGATAAGGGATAGAGATACTTGACACAGAGATTTACTGATTTACCACCAACTGTGATAAACCAGCAGCCGAGACACTTCCCGACACGATCCAATAAATGTATTCTTTACGGTAGAATACAAACCAAATACAGAGCAAAGTAAACGGTTCTCTAAGCCTCAGCTTATTGAGATGTACAGGATCACACACCCGTTATTCAAATACTTACAAGAGGAGTATAACTCACAATGGGTAATCACTCTTGTATAATATCTCACACTTGGATATTTTATAAAAAAAGGTTTTATAAAATATATATATATAAATGAGAGAGCTGAGAGTGTGGTTGCTGATTGTTGTTACTGTTGTTGTGGTCTTCCTTCTCTTCTCCAGCATGCATCATTATATAGCATGAAGACTTCCAACGGTCACATGACCTGGCGGTATACCGCCTTGCACACCGCGGTATACCGCGGTCAGAAAGTACACTGGTACACAACGGCTACATGCAAAGTTGACTTCTGGAAAAACGTACCCGCGGTATACCGGATGTACCGCCGCGGTATACCGCCGTCAGGAAAAACACTTTCAGCCAATAGGAATTGCACACGGACTGCCGCGGTATACCGGCTGGACACCCGCGGTATACCGGCAAAAGTGTACCCGCGGTATACCGGGTATTCTCCACGGTATACCGGCGTCAGGAATGAAAACTTTCCAGGACGCAACCAAAACTTGCTGGATCTTCTCAAAACAATATTAAAATTAATTGTTGGGTTTTTAGAAATATCCAAGTGGTATATTATTTTAGGGTGTTTATCATTATTAGTTATAAACAATAATGACGACATAAACACTTCCGTCTTGAACCCTTCAGATTAAATCTTCGTGTTCTTCAACAACTGCACACTTGGATTAAATTGTTAGATAAACAATAATGCGTTGTGTTTGTAATCATCAAAATAAATATATATAAATATATAGAGATGTGGTACACTTGCACCAACACTACCCTCGACCGACAAAGGTAATACCCATTATTGCCATACACCCGACACACGATAAATGGTTATTGTTAATGCCAAAAATCGCACCAAAGGGACAAATTAAGGTCGATGTGGACTTTAACAACTAAAGAAAGGAATCTCTCGACAAAAGCGTGCGACAAAGATAAAAATGTAAATGAGACAGAGGATTTGATGACGCGGGAAAAACCTCAACGAGGAAAAAACCTATGGACGACAGTGGATGTCGTCGCTGTACTATGGTCGCCAATCAGGGGCGATGTCCTTGGTGTTACTGGTGTCGATCGTACAGAGATTACAATACAAATGAAGGAAAGACTTCAAAATGTAAAGTACAAGTGTATGGAATGTAAAACAAGTGTATGTCGTATGTGAAAACAATGTGTAAAACTGTTGGTCGAGAGCAAAAGTCGTGCGTCGAGTGCAGTTCTTCGAGTGAGAGCCTTCCGCTTGCAGTGTTCTTCTGAGCTCGGATGTTTAGCTTCTGTGTTTGATGTTCTCTGATACTTTGGTGTTGATCAGGTGTCTTGAACTGATGATTGAGCTGAGATTTTATAGTCTTCGGATGACTTTAATTGAATCATTAAGATCTTTGATGATTGTTGTAACGGTCGTCGTCTTCAATGTGAGTTTAGATGCTCATAACTGATTTCGTCGGTTATAGCCGTTGTCCATTAATAAATTTGACTCCTGCATTAAACACTTGAACAAACACAACAGTTGTTAACGCGTTAGTCGGTCAAGGTCGTACGGTTTTATGCGACGGTCGTGCGGAACGGGCGACGTCGAGGTCGAGTGTTGTGAGGAAGTCTCGACTTACTTTTTAGAAGGGACGACAGAGGTTTCTTTGGTCTTTATCGGGACTTTATCTTAATACAAGGTATAGCTCATGACATACGTCTTACCTTCTCTGGTCGCGATCGAGACCTGTGAAATTTTGCCTAAACAGTTTGCCCCCAAAATTTGAAAGTAGGATGGCAAATTCGAATTTTAAATTTTGCTTGTCGGGTGTTCAGGGTCTTACGTTGAAAATTACCTTGGTTGTTTTAGAACCGAATTGGTTTAATTCTAACCGAATGAGAAGTCGAAGAGAAAACGAGGTCGTGACGTCATACTGACATACGATTGTGCTTACCAGCTGTCTTTGACAGGTGTCGACGATCCGTGCAGTCATACGAAGAGACGAGGGCACGCGGTGATCATCAAAGGGATTGACCTGAAATGATCGATTGCATAAATAGGGATCATAATGGATCACTTCCTTTTATATCTTCTTGAAAAGTTTCTTAGTGAGGAATTCTTCTTTGATCCCTTGTTGTTCTTTGTTCAATACTTTTCGAAATTTTTGGAGTGTCCATACGAGGTATAGCTTCTCGATTTCTCTCAAGCTTTCCAAGATTGGAAGCTATTTGAGAATGATTATGTCCGAGTTGATGAAGACTTTAATTGCTATAGACGCGACGTTCGTGGATCTTGCGCATCTGGCGACGATGTCCTCTGTATCCACGTCGACCCCTTTGTCAGCCGTCAGGGGCAAGGGTATGAGGACGGGAGAGGGTGAGGAGGATGTTATGACGATCAACTTTACGTTGTCGTCGATCCTCTTGACTGACTGTGTCCTTGACGGGACGAAGTCATTTCCTTATCTGGGGAAATATCAGCTCTTGTCTTTCAAAGAGCGTTTTCAAAAGATCTCAATCGAAGAGACGGGATCACGTTTAGCTGGACTAGCGTTTTTTGTGAGTTTTTCTTTCGAAACTTGTGTCCCTAATGTTTTCGCTGAATGTTTGTGTAATAGACTTCTTTTGTATTTTACAGACGCTTCGATCTTCTTTTGTTAGATACGCGAAGATAGAGAAGATGTTGGACTGGAAGTCGACCGTCGGGAAGAACATATTCCTTCCTCCAATCTTAACATTAATCTTAAGAGCCACATTCTCGGAATGTCGTGGCGTAATAAGTCGGGAGACAACTTCTATCATACTCGTTTGATCCTTGCATCAGTTGTTTCAGCATGCTTCGGGGTCGAGACTTTTGAGGCAGAGTGTGTGATCGATACTCTTCCTAGTTTTAGGATAGACTTCTATTTTACAAATTATGCCCGGTCGTGTGTGATCGAGCTATATAACGAACCTTGTTTTTTTTTTTTGGATATTCGACCGTTGTTCGCTCGTATGTAATCGTTCGTTTCATGAATGAGATTGAACTCGTGTAATATCGACCGTACAATTCATCAAACATAGAATGATAAAAAATCGTGCGACTTAGGCATTCATTGTAGTATAACAATTAGAATACATTTGCATTGCGTTGATGAACTCGAATATCGATGTGTTAGAACGTACAAAGTAAAAAAAACTTGAGTCGGAGGATCATTTATACTTTACGATCGTGCAACTAGATCGTACGGTGAGATTTGCATTATTTGCCCCTGTGATAAAACGATCAAGTCTTAAACTTGGGCACTTATGTCGTGCGTTCCCGCGAAATGTCGGTCGTTGGCTAGTCAACGGCCCTCCAATGTTTAAATGAGACGAATAAAATTCGTATAAGAGGAAAGTGTTTTCAAAAGAAATACCTTTTCAGGTGTGTTGCGTTCCAACTGCGTAGGATTTCCTGATCGTCGAGAGTTCGAAGTCGATAGGCTCCTTTACCCATGACTTCGGAGATGCGGAATGGACCTTCCCATTTAATAGAAAGCTTACCAGCATTGAGCTCTTGAGTGTTTTGGAACACTCGACGGAGGACGTAATCGCCTTCTTGAAAGACTTTGGCTTTGACGTGCTTATTAAAGTATCGTTCGACTGCTTGCTTCTGTGATGCCATTCTGATCAAGGCTGATTCCCTAAGTTCTTCAAGGGCATCGAGGTCATAATTTAAGTCGACCAGGTTGTGATCGACGGAAGTATGCCTCGAGGTTGGGAGTTGGACTTCGATTGTAGACGAGGGAGAAATGGGTTTGTCCTGTGGATGTACGTGGCGTCGTGCGATTTGCCCACAGGACTGAAGGGAGTTCTTCGACCCATTTTCCCTTTGCAGCTTTTAGCCTTTTCTTGATCGATGTGACGATGGTTTTATTGCTTGACTCAGCGAGTCCGTTAGCTTGAGGATATCTGGGCGTCGAGGTCGTCAGCTTGATGCTTCTATCCTCGCAGAATTGTTGGGTCCTGTCGCTTATGAACTGTGATCCATTGTCGCAGACAATTTCAGACGGAATCCCAAACCTGCATATGATGTTAGTTTGGATAAAAGAGATGACTTCTTTATCCCTGACTTGGGAAAAAGCAGCTGCTTCGACCCACTTGGAAAAGTAATCTGTAAGTACGAGGAGGAATACTTTTTGGCCAGGGGCGGGTGGTAACTTGCCGACAATATCCACCCCCCACCTCATGAAGGGCCATGGAATAAGTGTCGAGTGCAAAGGCTCAGAGGGTTTATGAGTCATACCAGAGTGTCGTTGACAGGGGTCACAACTTTGGACGTACTTGGCGGCGTCTTGTCGCAGTGTTGGCCAAAAATACCCTTGTCGTGAGATACGATTAGCAACACTGCGACCTCCTGAATGATTTCCGCACTCTCCATCGTGCATTTCTTGAAGGATTTTTTGAGTTTGATTTTTGCTGACGACGCATCTCAGATTTAATCCTGTCGATGATCGTCGATAGAGTCTATCTCCGATCATGACGTATTTGGACGCTTTGAATCTGATCTTCCGGGCTTCCATCTTGTTTTCTGGGAGTTGGCCGTGCGTAAGAAAATTGCTGATGTCGCACGACCAATCATCCTCTTTGTCTTCGATCTGGACGACCTCGATGTTCTCGATGGACGATGTCGCCATATGGATCATAGGAATAGCATCGAATATTGGTTCGACCAAAGCAGATCCAAGGTTTGCTAAAGCGTCGGCTTGAGTATTCTGGTCTCTTGGAATCTGTTCAATTGAGAAAGATTTAAAATTTTCGGAAATTTCTTTTGCTACCTTTAGGTATGCTGTCATTTTTGAATCCTTGGCTGCGAATTCTCCATTGATTTGGTTTACCACCAGGAGCGAGTCGCTCTTGACGTGCAACGCGGTTGCCCCCAAGTCGTGGGCCATATTCATTCCCATGATCAGGGCTTCGTATTCAGCTTCGTTGTTGGTAGTCTTGAAATCGCATCGAACTGACCATCTTTCCCCCCTGTGGCAACTTTAAGACGACGCCTAGTCCTGAGCCTCTAATGTTAGATGATCCGTCGACATGTAAGATCCAAGGTACGTCGTCTTGAGTCGCCACAGCTGACACTTCGAGCTCTGCTTCTTTTTCCAGTTCAGGGTTGAAATCAGCAATAAAATCTGCCAAGGCTTGCGATTTGATCGCATTCCTGGGTTTGAAATCTATGTCGTAACTGCTGAGATATATGCTCCATTTTGCTAAGCGACCTGTCAACTCAGGTTTTCTTAAGACAAACTTAAGAGGGAAGTTAGTTACGACAGTAATGGGATGCGACTCAAAATAGTGTCGCAGTTTTTTAGCAGCTGTGACTAGCGATAAAAGCAATTTTTCCATAGAGGAATACCTGGTTTCCGCGTCCAAAAGAGATTTACTTACATAGTAAATCGGCAATTGTTTCTTTTCATCTTCTCGTGTCAAGACTGCACTTACGGCGTTAGGACTGACAGCCAAATATAGCTGTAGTATTTCATGATCGTGAGGTTTTGACAACAAAGGAGGTGACGCCATGTAATCTTTGAGTTTTTGCAATGCTTGCTCATGATCGTCGGTCCAGTCGAAACCTCTGTTCTTCCTGAGGACATTATAAAATAGGTGACATTTATCTGAGGATCGAGAGATGAACCTGTTTAGAGCCGCTACCCGACCAGTGAACCTTTGGACTTCTTTGAAATTTTGGGGAGATTTGATCTCGACAATGGCCTTGATCTGGTCGGGATTAGCTTCGATGCCACGGCGAGTGACCATATAACCCATGAATTTTCCAGCATTGACGCCGAAGGAACATTTCGTAGGGTTGAGCTACATGCTGTACTTTCTAAGGATATCGAATGATTGCCTCAGATGCTCGACATGGTCGACCGCTTGCTTTGACTTGACCAGCATGTCGTCGATATATACCTCCATCGTGTCGCCGAGATGGTATTTGAACATTTTATTTACTAGACGCTGGTAGGTAGATCCTGCATTTTTTAGTCCGAAAGGCATAACTTTAAAACAGTAAATACATCGGTCCGTCATGAAAGCGGTCTTCTCCTGATCTTCGACGTGCATTAAGATCTGATTATACCCGGAATAGGCATCCATGAATGTCAATAGTTCATGCCCTGCGGTTGCGTCGACCATGGCGTCAATATGTGGCAATGGAAAAGGATCTTTTGGACAGGCTTTATTGAGATCCGTGAAGTCGATACATACCCTCCATTTTCAATTTTTCTTTGCTACAACCACGACGTTGGCGATCCAGTCGGGATATTTTACCTCTCGAATCTTTCCTGTTTTAAGGAGGTTATCAACTTCGTCATTTATTACCTTATTCCTCTCAGGAGCGAATTTGCGTCGCTTTTGTTTGATGGGTTTAAACGACGGATCGACGTTAAGCTTATGGGAAATAACGTTGGGTTCGATCCCGACCATGTCTTCGTGCGACCAGGCAAAGCAGTCAGCATGCTCCTGCAAAAAAGATATGAGTCTTTCTCTAATGCTGGGGTCGAGGGACGATCCCACGAGGATTTTTTGGTCGGGATTGCTTTGATCCAGAATGATTTCTTCCAGGTGATAATCATCGACTACCGCTGGGGGATTCTGCACATCTTCGAGCCCTTCATGCACCAGAATAGCGACTTGTTTAGGGTTTCCATTATCTGCCATTTTTCCTGAAATAGAGAGCAGGCGAAACTCCAAGAAACTGTTAGTACGCCGCACGTTTGTCGAAGATTTTCTCTAGATGGGGTCCCATGGATGGCGCCAAACTGTTAATGCCAAAAATCGCACCAAAGGGACAACTTAGGGTCGATGTGGACTTTAACAACTAAAGAAAGGAATCTCTCGACAAAAGAGGAGGATTTGATGACGCAGGAAAAACCTCAACGAGGAAAAAAACCTGCGGACGACAGTGGATGTCGTCGCTGCACTATGGTCGCCAATCAGGGGCGATGTCCTTGGTGTTACTGGTGTCGATCCTACAGAGATTACAATACAAATGAAGGAAAGACTTCAAAATGTAAAGTACAAGTGTATGGAATGTAAAACAAGTGTATGTCGTGTGTGAAAACAATGTGTAAAACAGTTGGTCGAGAGCGAAAGTCGTGCGTCGAGTGCAGTTCTTCGAGTAAGAGCCTTCCCCTTGCAGTGTTCTTCTGAGCTCGGATGTTTAGCTTATGTGTTTGATGTTCTCTGATACTTTGGTGTTGATCAGGTGTCTTGAACTGATGATTGAGCTGAGATTTTATAGTCTTCGGATGACTTTAATTGAATCATTAAGATCTTTGATGATTGTTGTAACGGTCGTCGTCTTCAATGTGAGTTTAGATGCTCATAACTTATTTCGTCGGTTATAGCCATTGTCCATTAATAACTTTGACTCCTGCATTAAACACTTGAACAAACATAACAGTTGTTAACGCGTTAGTCGGTCAAGGTCGTACGGTTTTATGCGACGGTCGTGCGGAACGGGCGACGTCGAGGTCGAGTGTCGTAAGGAAGTCTTGACTTACTTTTTAGAAGGGACGACGGAGGTTTCTTTGGTCTTTGTCGGGACTTTATCTTAATACAAGGTATAACTCATGACATACGTCTTACATTCTCTGGTCGCGGTCGAGACCAGTGAAATTTTGCCCAAACAGTTATTAAAAGCCATATTGGGTCAGTAATCATCTTACATCTAATGATCGCACGTTACGTGTCGCACGTCGCACATCGCTAGTCTCATGACATTAATCTTACGTCACTAGTCTTACGTCACTAGTTTTACGTCGTCAGTTACGTGTCGCCAGTTACGACTCGTTGGTCTTACGTCGACAGTCTCTTGTCATCGGTCTTATATCGCTCTGGTCCTGCGCCAACATCATCCTGACATCCTGGTCTTACGACCTAGTCCTATGACATCGTCATCTTGCTCTTACGACCAAATGGTCTTACGACATTTCCATAAGACTATTCTTATATTAAGGTAAGGTCTTAAAAGACATTTGCAACCATATACATGGTCTTGTATTTCGGCTACGGTCGCATGCTCCATAAGACCGACGTCCTGAACTTAATACGGTCTTACGATAGCACTAACCATTCACGGTCAACAGCCGTTTCTTTTATTCATTAATACAGCTCTACATGCATTTATGGCACAACGACCAGTAACGGACGAATCATCAATGACATTAAAGACTCGACAGCGGTTACAAGACCAACCATTAAAGCCCATTTAAAGACCGGCGAAAGCTATATAAAGGCTGCTCCACCTTCAAGCAAGGGAACAGAGAGAGCTACTTATACTCACTTTTATATTTTTCTCTGAAGTAGCAAAACATTCGAAGACGCAAGTATCGCACGACGACAGTTCGAATCACCTGACGACGACAGTTCAGACCATACGACGACAAGTTATTTCGCACGATTTACGCACGACCCACGTCGTTTGCACACGACTAAGTTTATATTTACATTTATTTGTAATCTGTTGTATACAAATCACCTGTAACACAAGGACTTTCGCCCCTGTTTGGCGACCATAGTGCACTATCGACTCTCACAGAGTCGATCGCAGTTTTTTCCCTCGTTTTGGGGTTTTCTGCGTCACCAAATCTCTTGTCTCTTTTACTTTTTCCTCGCAATTGTGTTATTTGGCTTGAGATACGTTTCTTTAGTTGTTAAATGTCCACATCGACCTTAAGTTGTACTTTTGTGCGATTTTTGGCATTAACAATGATAAAGTATTATGATTTTACCTTATTATGAAAAAGTGTAAATGGATGTTTTCCTTGTTTTGGTCGTGGTCGAGACTGGTGAAATTTTACCCAAACAGTTTGCCCCCAAAATTTAAAAAATAGAATGGCAAAGTCGAATTTTAAATTTTGTCAGTCGGACGTCTAGGGTCGTGGCACGTGTCGAAAGTTACTTCAGTTGCCTTGGAACTGGATCGGTCTAATTCCAACTAAAGGGGAAGTCGAAAAGAGGATAAGATTGTGACGTCATGCTGACGCACGATCATGCTTAGCAGCTGTCATCGCCAGGTGTCGACGATCCGTGTGTGCATATGAAAAGACGAAGGCACGTGTCGATCATCGGGTGACTCGACCTGACATGATCGTTTACATAAATAGAGAGCGCGGTGGATCTTTTCTATTTTACGCTTTCAGAGAGTTTATAGAGTGAGATTTTCTTCCCGATTCTTGCTGTTCCTCGTCAGATTCTTTCCAAACTTGCGAGAAATCTTCGACCTGTTTAGAATTTTTGAGGTTTAGAGAACCTATATAAGGTACGACACTTCAGTCTTTGAATGCGTCGTAATTCGAGTGCTAGAAAGCCTAGGAAAAACTGGGACATCTGGGGTTTTTCAGATCGACAAACTTGGTTAACAGGGTTATCGATGTCGACAGAACCCAGGAGTACCATTAGAGATCAGGATGAGGACGACGATTTGGTGTGCCTGGGTGAAAATCCTCAAAGGAGTCGTGAAGAAGAAGAGGAGGAAGATAAGACAGAGGAAGAAGAAGAGGAGGAAGAGGGGAAAGAGGAGAAGGAGAGAGAAGAGTTGAGGGAAGAAAAGGAAGAAATGACCGGTAAGTGTTCCTTCGCATTCTTCTCGCTCGACCTAGTCTTTCTCTTCTTTCGATCACCTAACCATCCTTCCTTTCGCCTTACAGGAGAACCTCAGGCGAAGATGACGCCCACAGCTGCCAAGAAGGCAGCTCAAGTTGAACTGGCCCGTCAGGGCAGGGAAAAAAGGAAGGAGATCCTGACATCTGGGTCGGGTGTCTTAAAGCGGACCAGGATGATGATCCCGAGGGAACCGTCTTCAAAGACGGGCGGCTCGTCGAGAGCCGTTAGTCTTGAGAAGGCGAAGGCGGCGATCGCGACTCCTGAGAAGACGAAGATGTCTTCCTACATGATTGACGCGACGTCAGTCAGCCCGGCGCTTCAGGGGACAAAGACGGCGCCTGCGTCTGCGACATCGACCCGTACAGCGGCCGACGAGGGCAAGGGTCACGCGACCGAGGATAAGGAAGTCACGACGGTTAACTTTACATTTCCATCAGACTTCTTAGTCGACAACGTCCTAGACGGGACGAAATTGTTTCCGCATCTGGGGAAATATCAGCTCCCATCTTTCGAGGAGCGTTTTCGAGGGGTCTCCGTTTGAGGAGGCGGGATCGCATGTTGCCAGATTGGCGTTCATGGTAAGTCTTTCTTTTAAGACTTGTTTAATTTTATCGATGTTTACTTTGTAGAATATTTATTAACAATGCTTTCCATGTTTTTCAGACGTTCCAGTCTTCCCTGGCTTTGCACGCTGAAACGACAAGGATAGAGGGCCTAGTGTCTTCTGCTCTTAAGAGAGAGGACGCAGCGTTGGAGAGGGAGAGGTCCGCTCTAGCACATGCCGAGGATATGTCGGTACGACTCGACGATGCTCTGAACGAACTAGAAGCCATCGTACATGCAAGGGACGAGGTGAATTCTCGTCTGAAGCAATCCTTCTCTCTAATCGCCGACCAAAGGGAGGAGCTGGACAGTATAGAGGAATCCTTGGCTATGAAGGGAAAAGAAGCCGAGGAGTCCTAGTCTATGGTGGCGAGCCTGGAGGAAGAGGTAAAGGAGCTGATGGACGAGACTAAGTCCGTCTTTGCTTTTGCTTGATTCGCTGCGCGGGCGGCGATTATGCGGAGACACCTGTCGGACAAGGATCCTCTTGCCTCTGCGTCGGAGGAGCTTGCCCTCTTCTTGAAGGACGTCGGGACCGAAAGAGACCTCGACTCGGATGACGAGAAGGAGGTCGAGGAGGAGGAGGAGGACGGAGGCCCTAAAGGTGAGGCCTCTGGCAAGGATGCGACTGACGATCCTCCTCAGCCTTAGGTTTTTTCAGTCTTTTGTTTTTATCACTCGACTGTTATTGGTCGAGTTATTTGGATGTACCTGGCAGTTTATTCAATGAATGAAACTTAAATTTCTTTTGAACTTGTGTCTTATACATTTTGCGCTTAGATACAATATCAATTGTGAAATTCATTAAGTATAGAATGAACAAGAAATCGTGCAACTTAGGCATCTATCGCAACACATCGATTAGGACATAAGTCATAAGACTTTTATATTTTTGAATCGCGTTGGCAAACATAAGCACATGCAACCAAAACATTCATTCAGAACACGAAGTTTTTCTAGGTTAAGAAACCTAGATCGAGGGGTCGTTAGACCTTATGATCGTACGACTAGATCATACGATGAACTTGAATCATGTGCCCCTATGATAGGATAATCGAGTTATAGACCTGATCACTTTATGTTGTGCGATCCTGCGAGACTAAAGTCGTATAGTAGACTTAGCAACTTATTGTTTGGGTAAAAATTCACCAGTCTCGACCACGACCAAGGTAAGGAAAACATTTATTACACTTTTTCATAGCAAGTATGTTATCCCCTGAACAAAGGTAAAATCGAAAGTTATTCACCTCACGACACTCGACCATGACGTCGTGTAGATCACACGACCGACGTATAGAATCTTGCGACCTCGACCGACTAACGTTCGATATTACTGTTATATTTTTTCAGTGGTTAATGCAGAAATCAATTTAAGTGATGAGCAACGGCTATAACCGACAAAGGTCATTAATAGCAATAAAGACGACGTCCGTTACAGCAGTTACCAGAAGCATTCAAGAAGTCAATCAATGCACCCGAAGACTATAAAAGCAAAGGCTCAATCAACATTTCGGGGCATCACATTACATCACATAATCATCTGAACTCAGAAGAACACCTGAAGCAAAGAATTCTCTCTCGAAGAATCGCTCTCGACGCACGACATTCACGCATGACACTTCATTTTTACACACGACGCACGTTGTTTTTACATTCGAAGCACTTGTTACTTTACATTTAAAAGTCTTTCTTTCATTTGTATTGTAATCTCTGTACGATCGGCACCCAAAACATAAGGATATCGCCCATGTTTGGCGACCATAGTGCAGCGACGACTTCCACAGTCGTCCGCGGGTTTTTTCCTCATTGAGGTTTTTCCCGCGTCACCATATTCTTTGTCTCATTTACATTTCTGTCTTTGTCGTACGATTTGTCAAAAGATTCCCTTATTTAGTTGTTAAATTCCACAATCAACCTTAAGTTATCCTTTTGGACGATTTTTGGCATTAACAGTTTGGCGCCATCCGTGGGACCTCATCTAGAGAAAATCTTCGACAAACGTGCGTTTTACTAACGGTTTCTTGGAGTTCCCTCTTTTCTATTTCAGCAAAATGGCAGGTGATGAGATCCCAGAGCAAATCATTGCCTAGATGCCCGAGGAGCTTGAAAATGCACAAAGCGTTCCTGGGATAGTTGACGAGTATCACCTGGAAGAAGTTGTCCTAGATCCAAGCAACCCTGATCAGAAAGTCCTCATAGGATCGTCCCTTGATCCCTGCTTAAAAGACAAGCTAATATCTTTCTTACAGGAACATGCTGATTGTTTTGCCTGGTCCCACGAAGACATGGTCGGCATAGACCCTGACATCATTTCCCACAAGCTCAACATCAACCCGTCGTTCAAACCTATCAAGCAAAAGCGCAGGAAATTTGCTCCTGAAAGGAATAAGGTGATAAATGACGAAGTCGACAACCTCCTGAAGACAGGGAAAATTCGAGAAGTAAAGTACCCCGACTGGCTTGCTAACGTTGTGGTCGTGGCGAAGAAAAATGGCAAGTGGAGGGTCTGCATCGACTTCACAGATCTCAACAAAGCTTGTCCAAAAGATCCTTTTCCATTGCCGCATATCGACGCCATGGTCGACGCGACGGCAGGGCATGAACTATTGACGTTCATGGATGCCTATTCCGGATATAATCAGATCCTGATGCACGTCGAGGACCAAGAGAAAACCGCATTCATGACGGACCGAGGTATTTATTGGTATAAAGTCATGTCGTTCGGTTTAAAAAATGCAGGTTCTACCTACCAGCGTCTGGTGAACAAAATATTCAAGGATCATCTTGGCGACACGATGGAAGTCTATATCGACGACATGCTCGTCAAGTCAAAGCAAGCCATCGACCACGTCGAGCATCTGAGGCAATTATTCGATATCCTTCAGAAATACAGCATGAAGCTCAACCCGACGAAATGTTCCTTTGGGGTCAGTGCCAGAAAATTCTTGGGCTACATGGTCACTCGTCGAGGAGTCGAAGCCAATCCCGATCAGATTAAAGCTATTATCGAAATCAAGTCTCCAAGAAATTTCAAAGAGGTCCAAAAGCTCACTGGTCGGGTGGCAGCTCTGAACAGGTTTATCTCTCGATCCTCAGATAAATGCCATCTATTTTACAATGTCCTCAAGAAAAATAGAGACTTCGACTGGACCGACGGTCATGAGCAGGCATTACAAAAACTTAAAGAATACATGACGTCGCCTCCTTTGCTGTCGAAACCTCACGATCATCAAGTCTTGCAGCTATATTTGGCTGTTAGTCCTAATGCAGTAAGTGTCGTCCTAACACGGGAAGATGAAAAGCAGCAACTGCCGATCTACTATGTAAGTAAATCTCTCTTGGACGCAGAAACCAGGTATTCCTCTATGGAAAAACTACTCTTGTCGCTAGTCATGGCTGCTAAAAAATTGCGACATTATTTCGAATCACATCCGATTACTGTCGTGACTAACTTTCCTCTTAAGTCTGTCTTGAGAAAACCTGAGTTGACAGGTCGTTTAGCAAAATGGAACATATATCTCAGCAGTTACGACATCAATTTCAAACCCAGGACCGCGATCAAATCGCAAGCCTTGGCAGATTTCATCGCTGATTTCAGCCCCGAAACGGAGAAAGAAGCAAACCTCGACGTATCAACTGTGGCGACTCACGACGACGTGCCTTGGACTCTGTATGTCGATGGATCATCCAACACTAGAGGCTCAGGACTAAGCGTCGTCTTAAAGTAGCCACATGGGGGCAAGATGGTATATTCAGTCCGATGCGACTTCAAGACCACCAACAATGAAGCTGAGTATGAAGCCCTGATCGTGGGAATGAATATGGCCCACGACTC
This sequence comes from Saussurea involucrata, assembly GCA_033807775.1. Lineage (NCBI taxonomy): Eukaryota > Viridiplantae > Streptophyta > Magnoliopsida > Asterales > Asteraceae > Saussurea > Saussurea involucrata. The sequence goes on along the minus strand of CM066313.1, from coordinate 77,511,042 downwards.
GGGGGCAACCGCGTTACATGTCAAAAGCGATTCTCTCCTGGTGGTAAACCAGATCAATGGAGAATTCGCGGCCAAAGATTCAAAAATGACAGCGTACCTAAAGGTAGCAAAAGAAAAATCAGAAAAATTTAAATCTTTTTCTATTGAACAGATTCCGAGGGACCAGAACACTCAAGCCGACGCTTTAGCAAACCTTGGGTCTGCTCTGGTCGAACCAACATTTGACAGTATTCCCATGATCCATCTGGCGACGTCGTCCCTCGAAAATGTCGATGTCGTCCAGATCGAAGACCAAGAAGATGATTGGTCGTGCGACATCAGAAATTTCCTTATGCACGACCAACTCCCGGAAGACAAGATGGAATCTCGGAAAATCAAATTCAAAGCGTCCAAGTATGTCATGATCGGAGATAGGCTCTATCGATGATCATCGACATGCTTGAACCTAAGATGCGTCATCAGCAAAAGTCAAGTTCAGAAAATCCTTCAAGAGATGCACGATGGAGAATGTGGCAATCACTCAGGAGGTCGCAGTCTAGCCAATCGTATCTCTCGACAAGGATATTTTTGGCCAACCCTGCAACAAGACGCCGTCAGGTATGTCCAGAACTGTGATCCCTGTCAACGACATTCAGGTATGTCTCATAAACCTTCTGAACCTTTACACTCGACACTTATCCTATGGCCCTTCATGAGGTAGGGAATGGATATTGTCGGTAAGCTACCACCGCTCCAGGGCAAAAGGTATTCCTCCTCGTACTTACATATTATTTTTCTAAGTGGATAGAAGCGGCTGCTTTTTCCCAAGTCCGGGACAAGGAAGTCGTCTCTTTTATCCAAGCTAACATCATCTGCAGATTTGGGATTCTATCCGAAATTGTTTGTGACAAGGGATTCCAGTTCATAAGCAGCAGGACTCGACAGTTCTGTGAAGACCGTAACATCAAGCTGACGACCTCGACCCCCAGATATCCCCAAGAAAACGGACTTGCTGAGTCAAGAAATAAGACCATTATTGCTTTGATCAAGAAAAGGTTAAAAGCTGCAAAGGGAAAGTGGGTCGAAGAACTCCCTTCGGTCCTGTGGGCAAATCGCACGACGCCACGCACGTCCACGAGACAAACCCCTTTTTCTCTAGTCTACGGTTGCGAAGCAGTCCTGCCGGTCGAGGTCCAACTCCCAACTTCGAGGAATACTTCTGCCGATCGCAACCTGGTCGATTTAAGTTATGACCTCGACGCCCTTAAAGAGCTCAGAGAATCAACCTTGATTAGAATGGCATCACAGAAGCAAGCGGTCGAGCGACATTTCAATAAGAATGTCAAAGTAAAAGTCTTTCAAAAACGCGACTACGTCCTTCGTCGAGTGTTCCAAAGCACTCAAGAGCTCAATACAGGTAAGCTTTCTATTAAGTGGGAAGGTCCTTATCGTATCTCTGAAGTCGTGGGCAAAGGTGCCTATTGGCTCCAAACCCTCGACAATCAAGACATCTCACGTAGCTGGAATGCAACACATCTAAAAAGGTATTTCTTTTAAACTTCTTTTCTCTCATACGATTTTTTATTAACCCCGACGATTACTGACTTAAGCATCAGAGGGTCGTTGGTTAGCCAACGACCAGCCTCTGACGATATTTTATCGCAGGATCGCACGACATAAGTTATTTAAGTCTATCACACGACTTCGCAGGATCACATAACATAAGTAATCGGGTCAATTGTACGACTTAACTACCTTGTCGCATGGACGCATGATTCAGATTCACAGCAAGATTCAATCGAACGATCGGCCCACGATCTAAGTGTCTTAAACTTAGAAAAATCTCACGTTCTGGACGAATGCTTCTAACGCATATACATATGTTTGCTTACACGATTTATGTTTTAATCGTTATCTTTCAATAAATGCCTCTGTCGCACGTACCTACGTTTGTTATATATGACTTATGTTTATTATCATACGATCGATATTGTGCTCGATGTTTGTTTATTGATTGACAATAAAGTAATGCACAAGTTCACAAGAAATGTAAATTCCATTTCATCAAACGGTCAATTACAAACGACTCGACCACCAACGGTCGAGTGATCAAAGCGAAAATCCCTAAAAACTTCCTAAGGCTGAGGAGGAACGTCAGTTGCATCCTTACTAGAGACCTCACCCATTGGACCTTCGTCGATTTCCTCCTCCTCGATCTCCTTCTCGTCATCTGAGTCAAGATCTCTCGCAGATCCGACATCCTTCAGGTAGACGGCAAGCTCCTCCGACGCCGAGGCAAGAGGATTCTTCCCCGACAAATGTTGCCTCATGATCGCTGCCCTGGCAGTCAGACGAGCCAAAGCAAAAATAGTCTTAGCTTCATCCTTGAGGTCCTTCATCTCTTTCTCCCAATTTTCCACCCTAGATTTGGAGTCTTCGACCTCTTTTTCAATCACGGCCAAAGACCCCTTGACCTTGTCTAGTTCTTCTCTTTGGTCGGAAATCGTGGACAGAGATTGTTGCCAGCGCAAGTTTATCTGATGACCTCTAACTCTTTCAGAGCCTCGTCGAGACGTTTGTACATAGCCTCTTCACTCTCCACGGCAGCGTTCGCCCTGTCCAACGCCGCGTTCCCCCTCTCGTGAGCAGAGGAAATCCAACCCCTTACCTTCTCTATTTCAGCACGCAAGGCAAGAGAAGACTGGAACGCCTATAAAACAGAAGACACACATCAGTAAACGTTCGACAAAGTTAAAACCACGATGAAATAACACAAGTTTTGAAAGAAAAACTTACCAAAAACGCCAGTCCGGCGACATGAGATCCCGTCTCCTCGATCGGGAACCCCTCAAAACGCTCCTTGAAAGAAGGAAGCAAATACTTCCCTAGATGGGGAAACAAATCCGTCCCGTCTAGGACATTGACAGCCATAAAGTCCGACGGCAACATGAAGTTGACCGTCGTGACCTTAGCCTCTCCCGTCGCCTCTCCCTTGCCCTTGTCGGCCGACAGAGGGATCGACGAAGTAGACGGGGATTTCTCCGTTTTCGCCGGTAGCGCCGAACTGACAGGTATTGCAGCGATCGCATCAGTAGACTTCATCGTCTTCGATGCGACCGATACCTTTGCCTTCGCAGGCATGACGACTCTCGATGAGTCGTCATCCCCTGAAGACGGTTCCATCGGGATCGTCGTCCTCGCCTTCTTCGGAACCTCTGGACCCATGGTCGAGGTCCTTGGCCTCTTTTCCTTGCCCTTACGGGCAAGCTCAAGCTGAGCTGCTCTTTTAGCAGAGACAGTCGGCACCTTTGGCTGAGATTCTCCTGGAAACCAAAAAGGGAAGAAGTGTTACAAAAAGCATAAGAGAAAAAAGATTAAGATTAAGCAGAAAGGAATGTGAAGGAACACTTACCGGTCATTTCTCCTTCTTCTCTCGACTCTTCCTCTTTCTCCTCTGTCTCTTGTTCTTCCTCTTCTTCCGCACGTTTCTCCCCCATATTCTCTCCTAAATATACCAAGTCTTCGTCGTCGCCCACCAACTGTCGTACGACAAATGACCGTTCTACAGCGCTGAACGCCAAGAACGCGTCGACCTTCGCTTGAGAGTTAGCGTAGGGCTTTACGTCCTCAAACTTTATTTCTATCGATACGGAGAAAACATGTCAGAAATAAGTAGAAAAGTGTTTGGGTAAAAAATCACACCCTCGACCGACTTGGGAAATTCCCTCGACATGATCATAGATATCTACGACGGTCATACTCTCGACCGACAAGGGTAATACCCATTATTACCGTATCCCCGACATACGATAGTTGGTTATTAAAAGACATCTCGGTCAAAAATCATCTAATGATCGCACGTGTCGCAAGTCTCGCATCGCTAGTCTCACGACGATAATCTTATGTCACTAAGTACTATGTTACTAGTCCTACGCCACTAGTCTTATGTCGCTAGTTACATGTTGTCAGTTATGACTCGTCGGTCTTACGTCAACAGTCTCCTGTCGTCGATCTTATATCGTTCTGGTCTTACGATCTAGTGATCTTACGACCTGCTGATCTTACGATCTAATCCTTCGACATTTTCATACTAGTCTTGCAACATTTCCATAAGACCATTCTTATACTAAGATGAGGTCTTAAAAGACATTTACAGCCATATGCATGGTCTTGTATTTCGGCAATGGTTGTATGCTCCATAAGACCGACGTCCTGAACTTAAGACGGTCTTACGATTACACTAACCATTCATGGTCAACAGCCATTTCTTTTGTTCATTAATGCAGGTCTACGGGCATTTATGGCACAACGACCAGTAACAGAAGAATTATCAATGACATTAATGGCCCGACAGTGGTTACAAAACGAATCATCAATGACATTCAGAGCTCGACAGCGGTTACAAAGTGCGCCATAAAGGCACCATTAATGGCCAACGGAAGCTATAAAAGAGCCTATGCTGCAACCAATTCGGGGGCATTCCAATTTTTTCCATCGACTTCCTTAGAAACTCTACACCAGAAACACGGTAATTCACAAGACATTCGCACGAATACCACAAAAGCATCTTCGCACGACAGCAGTACAGACCGCACGACAGCAGTACAAACCACACGACAAGAATACTTTTTCGCACAATTTACGCACGACACACGTCATTTGCGCACGACTAAGTTTTTATTTACATTTATTGGTAATCTGTTGTACACAAATCATCTGTAACACAAGGACTTTCGCCCCTGTTTGGCGACTATAGTGCACCGTCGACTCTCATGAGTCGACCGCGGTTTTTTCCCTCGTTTTGGGGTTTTCCGCGTCACCAAATCTCTTGTCTCTTTTACCTTTTCTTCGCAATTATGTTGTTTGGATTGAGATACGTTTCTTTAGTTGTTAAATGTCCACATCGACCTTAAGTTGTACTTTTGTACGATTTTTGGCATTAACAGTTTGGCGCCATCCGTGGGACCCCATCTAGAGAAAATCTCAAGCCAACACACATATCGCTCTAACGATCTTGTAAAGTTTTTCCAGGTATATGGCAAATTGTCAAGACCCCCTGATTCAACTTCAATCGGAATCGAATACGGCTCGAAGCCAGATTCAAGCCCTGATAAAAAAAATGCTCCATCAAAGTATCGCATGTATAGCATCATCCAAGGGACTCGGGGGCTCGGAACACCCTTCACAAACTGAAAAATACCGCATTGGACTTCAAAAGTCCTCGGGAAAAGGCGCCTATCGACTCCGTGTAACGGGTAATTGTGACGTCCCATTTAGAACAACTCTATATATATACTCTAAGTATATTCTCCTCGTTCAATTACTATGATCTAATATACAAATGTTGATTTAAGCATCAAAGGATCATTGGTCAAATCGACGACCACCCCCGATTTTACATTGCAGGCTCGAAAGATCATATGGATACAGGTCTTACGATTTACATCGTGAGAAATAAAAAGTCTCTACGACTTAAATACAGGTCTTACGATTTACATCGTGAGAAATAAAAAGTCTCTACGACTTAAATACAAGTTTTACGATTCATATCATGAGAAACAAAAGTCTCTAGGACTTACGTCACAGGCCTTACGATTTATATCGTGAGAAACAAAGTCTCTACGACTTCATCAGACGATCAAGTTCCCAACGCCATGGGGACTGCAAGAGATCAAAAGCGAGCTAAAGATCGCCCGAGATTGCTATAAAGCAACATTGAAGCCTCAAAGGTGAAACCAGCATTGTGGCGACTGTACACGATATGATCTGATTATACCCTTGCGCTAGTAAAAGGCAAATCCGGGTATCGTTTTACAATCACCACATGGGGCAGACTGTTGTACCCCGCTCGACCCTATAGTTCTCAACAACTAATCGTGGGCATAGAGATGCCTCACGAATCGGGGGCAATCAGATCCCACGACAGAGGCAATCCTCCAATAGCTAACGACGAACGTCACCAGGTACATAACGCCAGTCAAACGGCACTCGGGTACGGTATACCAACTTTCTAAAGTTTTAGTTACGTCCTTAATTCCGCGACCCTTCATAAGGTAAGGAATGGACATCCTGCCCCCGAGGCAAGATATTTTATCCTTTTAGTCTTTTAAAATGATTTCTATGAACGGGATGACCTCAGATGCCTACTCCCAGGTTCGGGGCTAAAAGGTCCTCTCCTCTATCCAAACTGACATTCTATACAGATTCGGAATTCCTTTCGAGATCGTGCGCGACAACGATTCCTGAATGATCGTACGTCTGAAGACCGTAGCGACAAATCAATGACTGCACCCCCACGTAGCTGGATTACTGTGCCTTTTATTTCATTTTTTGCTTTCGATTTACTTCGACGAACGATTAATGACTTAAGCATCGAAGGGTCGTTGCTCAAGCCAACGACCACCCCTGTATCTTATTATGCAGGTTCGCAGGATCGCACGTCATTCTTACGATTTATGTCAGAATAGCGTCTTTCAGACCACAAAGTCACGATAAATGCATCGTGAAAGGACAAAATCATGACCCTCAAATCATGCCTCGAAAACTGAATCTCGCAATTCGGTACATGGATCTTACTATCAAAGCAGGTGTCACGAATTCTAAGTCTCATGACTTACAATCTGTAACTTGAGACGTATGTTCGGCTCAGTCGCCCGATTACTTCCAAAGTCATTCTTCAAACAAAGTCTACACGACTTACATTTTTTCTTACGATCGCCAGTCATGGCAAAACGCAGGTTGCAATTTATAGTAGTCAGTAAAAGACGACCTACGTTTTTTCTTATGATCGCCAGTCATGGCAAACGCAGGTTGCAACTTTTAGTCGTCTCACATTTTTTGTGATCGCCAGTCATGACAAACACAGGTTAAAATTCTCGGTCGCCAATAAAAAACGACTCGCATGATGAAATCTCATCGCTAGTCACGGCATATGTCTTCAATAAAGACGACTTGTACAATCACCAGTCATGGAGAGACGCATGTCAAAACGCAAGAGTCACCACTAAATGCGACTCACATGCTTTAATCTCAGGATCGCCAAGAAAGGCAAGTCGCGAGATTAATCATACAATCACGAGTAAGGTAAAATTTTTACCCACTTATAAAAATGCTAGACACAACGTAACATAGGTCTCTAACGACCGTATCGGCTATGAACGCCAGATCAAAGGTCTCTAACGACCATATCGGCTGTGAACGCCAGACCATAGGTCTCTATCGACCGTATCGGCTATAAAAGACAGATCAAAGGTCTCTAACGACCATATCGGCTATGAACGCCAGATCAAAGGTCTCTAACGATCATATCGGTTGTGGACGCCAGACCATAGGTCTCTAACGACCGTATCGGCTATGAACGCCAGATCAAAGGTCTCTAACGACCATATCGTCTATGAACGCCAGATCAAAGGTATCTAACGACCATATCGGTTGTGGACGCCAGATCATAAGTCTCTAACGACCATATCGGCTATGAACGCTGTTTGGGCAAAATTTCACCAGTCTCGACCACGACCAAGGTAAGTAAAATTTCACCAGTCTCACTAGTAAGGTATCTACTTCTGTTACTTCTGGTAAGGAAAAATCATAGCACTTTATCCCCCGACTAAAGTTAAGATCAAAATTTATTTACCTCACGACACTCGACCACGATGTCGTACGTTTCACACGATCGTCGCATAGAACCATGCGACCTTGACTAGCTAACGCGTGATACAGTTGTTACGTTTGTTTAGGGTTTATTGAAGGAGTCAACGTCATTGATGGACAATGGCTATAACTGATGAAAGCCATTAACAACACTAAAGACGAAGTCCGTTACGACAACTATCGAAGTATTTAATGAGCCAATTAAAGCGCCCGAAGACTATAAATTCCAAGCTCAATCCTCAGTTCAAGGGACATCGAACAACATACACAAACACTCGAACTCGAAAGAACACTTGAAGCACAAAAATCGCTCTTAGAAGAATCGCTCTCGACGCACGACATCAGCGCACGACACACAGTTTAAACACACGACGCAAATTGTTTTACATTCAAAACACTTGTTACTTTACATTTTGAAATCTTTCTTTCATTTGTATTGTAATCTCTGTACGATCGACACCCGAAACACAAGGACATCGCCCTTGTTTGGCGACCATAGTGCAGCAACGACTTCCAGAGTCGTCCGCGGGTTTTTTCCTCGTTGAGGTTTTTCCCGCGTCACCAAATTCTCCGTCTCATTTACATTTTCGTCTTTGTCGCACGCTTTGTCAAAAGATTCTTTTCTTTAGTTGTTAAAGTCCACATCGACCTTAAGTTGTACTTTGGTGCGATTTTTGGCATTAACAGTTTGGCGCCATCCGTGGGACCCCATCTAGAGAAAATCTTCGATAAACGTGTGTCCTACTAACGGTTTCTTGTAGTATTCTCTATTCCCTATTTCAGGAAAATGGCAGCCCCTGGAAATCAAGAGCATGTCATTGCCCAGATGTATCAGGAATTAGAGGTCGCGCGGAATCAAATCAATGCCATGGCCGAGCAGAGTCGCAGAGTAGCCGAGGAGATCGCACGGCTGAGAAATCCTTTTGGACCTCAGCAAGGTCCTAGGTCGTTCGTTTAGAATCCAGGCCAAGGATCGTTCGGTCAAAATGGTCCTAAACCATTTGCGCATAATCCAGGTCCAGGATCGGGTCCGTTTGCTCAGAATTGGCATCCAGGTTCGTTCGCTCAGAACCAGCATCCAGGTCCGTTCATGCAGAACCAACAACCGGGGTCGTTCAACCCAAATACCCAGTTCGGGACAGTTCCTCCTCAGCATATAAGGCCACCACCCATGCAGAATGGGTCGCAGCCATTTCAGAATGGGTCACAACCATTTCAGAATGGGTCGCAGCCGTTTCAGAATGGATCGCAACCATATTTTGTCCCTTTCAACGGGGACGCCAATGGCTCGTCGCATGGCAATGGCACCTGTTTAGGAGTCAATCCGCAGACAGGTGTGCATCCTGATCCTAATGATCCCGTCGCCCAGCGACTAATGATGCTATAAGATCAGAATGAGCGTGTCCTATCTTTGCTCGCCAAGCTGCCCAGGGCAGCCGTGCCCGTTGACGTCGAGCCTCAATCAGGATTTCAGGCTTCACCTTTCATCGACGAGATCGCGACTGTCGAGGTCCCGAAGAAATACAACGTCCCCACCTTCACGCCCAAATATTCAGGAGTGAGCGATCCAACAGAGCACGTCGCGCAATATAAGCAGCTTATGTGGACAAATCTCAATCCCGCACATGTATCAGGAGGTCTGTATGTGCAAGAGGTTCGGCGCGACTCTCACTGGTCCTGCCCTCTAATGGTTGATCAATCTCAAACCCAAGTCCATCGGGTCGTTTGCCGAGTTGGTCAACCAATTCTCTCAGCAATTCGCCAGCAGTCGTAAGATGGAGAAGCAGACCAGTGATCTATATTATGTCGTGTAGAAGACCAATGAGTCTATTCGAAGTTATTTCAATAGATTCAATGCGGAGATGATCACTATTCGCAATTGTGACGTCAAGACCGCAATCGAAGCTTATAAGCGTGGTCTGGACGACAGTTCGGGTTTATACACTGATCTGACCAAATATCCTCCAGAAAATTTCAAAGACGTTCGAGCTCGAACCCTAGCGTATATGAGGGTAGAAGACGATGCTGCCTTTCATCGCAAGCATACCGACGACAATAGGTCGTTGGGTGTAAAGAAGCCAGAGTTCAAAACAAAAGCAATTTCTAAGGTAGAGCCCGCCCGCCAGATTTCAAATGTCCGATTCAAGACGAAAGCAGAGGCCACGACCGCGATCAAATTTCTTTAGTACCCCAAGATATCCTCTTACAGATTCAAAGGGTCCACTAAAGATTTGGTCGAAGCTTTGAAGACCACTCGAGCGACCATCCGATGGCCAAAGAAATCCGATCAGGACGATGCTAAGAAAGATAAGTCAAAATGGTGCGACTTTCATGTCGACCATGGTCACGCGACAGACGATTGCATAGCTCTAAAAAAGGAACTAGCATATCATGTCCCGAAAGGAAACCTCAAAGATATCATCGATGATGTCGTTACTTCAGCTAGCGATCATCGACCGCCGACCCCAGAGCACGCAAAGGTCGTCAATTGCATCACTGGTGGTTCCGACATATGTGGTCTGACGTATTCCGCGGTCAATTGTCCTGCCAGTCAAGCACCTGACGATCGGCCTATTCCGCGTTCATCGAGGCCTAAAGGAGATTTGGAGTTGGAAGCTATGAAGATCATATTCGACCAAGATAACCTCGGTGACTCGTATCAGAAGCACCATGATGGGTTGATCATTCAACTCACGATTGGTAATTGTTTAACTCGACGAGTCTTGGTCGATGGGGACAGTTCAGCAAACGTCATTTTCCTTGACACCATCAAAGCTATGGGAATCGATCTCTCGAAAATCACCCGACGTTCGACGACCTTAGTTGGTTTCAATGGAGAAGCGACGAGCACCTATGGAGAGATCATCTTGTCGGTCTATGCCGGAGGAATCAACAAGCAGACCAAGTTCAGCGTCATCGATTGTGCGTCGGCCTATAACATCATTTTAGGTCGACCATGGATCCATGAAATGAAAGCCGTTCCCTCGACGTATCATCAGACTCTGAAATTCCCTACGCCGTGGGGAGTTCAGGAAATCAAAAGTGAGCCAAAAGTCGCTCGTGACTGCTATAAGACAACCCTGAAGCCGCGAAAGTAAGTTGTCTGGCAGTCGCAGGTCGAAGGCTAAGCATGACCGTAGGGTCTCGACAGGTTCGTCCTTTTATCCGTAATCTTAAAACTTCTGCCTCTCATACAGGATATGCCGACTGTTTTTGCCCTGTCGCACGAAAACACGGTCAACATAGACGTATACAATGTTCCTTGACATCTCAGTGTCGATCCGTCATTTAAAACCTACTCTCTCCTGAAAAAGAATAGGATGATAAATAACGGGGGGCAAGTACCCCATCCGAGAGGGTATGCTTTCAAAATTCCCTTTTTCTTCTTCCATACGATTTTTTATCACAAACGATTACTGACTTAAGCATCGGAGGGTCGTTGGTTAGCCAACGACCAACCTTTAACATTGTTTTTTCGCAGAATCGCACGCCGATAATCACTAAGTCTAAAACGACTTTAGTTTTGCAAGGTCGCACGATGTAAACGACCAGGTCTATGACTTGATCATCCTTTCACAGGGACACACGACTCGCAATTTTTCGCATGACATAGTCGTACGATCGCAAAGTCTAACGTTTTTGCACTCTAAGTTTCTTAACTTTGAAGAATTTCACTCTCTAAATGTATGCTTTGATCGCATGTGTTTATGTTTGTATACACGATTTAGAAGTCTTATGGCTTATGTTCTAATTGTTATGTTGTAATGGATGCCTAAGTCGCATGATTTACTGTGTGAATTTCACAATTACTATTGTATTTACTTATAAAATGTGAGAGACACGAGTTCAAAAGAAATTTAAATTTCATTCCCTGAATAATCCGTCATTTACATCCAAAAAAAAGCTCGACCACCAACGGTCGAGCAGCAAGGAACAAAAATAAGCAAAGATATTTCCTAAGGCAAGGGAGGAGTGTCGATCACATCCTTGCTCGATGCCTCGCCATGAGGATCTTCACCTGCCACCACCTCCTCGACGTCCTTCTCATCGTCGGAATCAAGGTCCCTCGCAGAGTCGACGTCCTTCAAGTAGACGGCGAGCTCCTCCGACGCCGAAGCAAGAGGGTCCTTCCCCAATAGGTGTCGCCTCATAATCACTGCCCTAGCGGTCATACGAGCTATAGCAAAAACGAACTTACCGTCATCCTTAAGAGCCTGCACTTCTTTCTCCAGACTCTCTACCTTGGACTTAGAATCCTCAGCTTCCTTTGTAATAGCAGCCAAGGATTCCTTAACTTTGTCTCCTCCCTCTGATCGACAATCATGGACAGGGACTGTGTCAAGCGATTATTGGCCTCATCCTTTGCACGACCAACGGCCTCTAGATGTTTCAGGGCGTCATCGAGACGTTTTGACAAAGCCTCTTCGCGCTCTGCGGCAACCTTCGCCCTATCCAACGCCGCATCTCTCCTCTCATGGGCAGCGGACACTAAATCTTTGACCTTTGCCGTCTCAGCATGCAAAGCTAAGGAGGCTTGAAACGCCTGTAGAAACACAAACGAAGCATCGTTACTAGACATGCGACAACGTAAACAAAACACGTCTTGAAAGATAGACTTACCATGAACGCCAGACCGGCAACATGGGCCCCCGTCTCCTCGATAGGAAAACCCTCAAAACGCTCCCTGAAAGACGGGAGCAGATATTTCCCCAAATGAGGAAAGAGATTCGTCCCGTCTAGGACATTCTCAACCATAAAGTCCGACGGCAATGTGAAATTAACCGTCGTGACCTTAGCCCCTCCCGTCGGATGATCCTTGCCCTTGCCGGCCGACGAAAGGTCCGACGTGGCAGACGGGGACTTCGATGTTTCCTCCGGAGGTGCATAACTGATAGGTGTCGCAGCAATCGCATCGGAAGACGTCTTCCTGGGCGACGCGACCTTCGCCTTCTCAGGCGTAACGACTCTAGATGAGTCATGAACCCCCGAAGACGGTTCCCTCGGGATCATCGTCCTCATCTTCTTTGGAACGTCCGGACCAGTAGACAAGCTCCTTAGCCTCCTTTTCTTGCCCTTGCGAGCAAGCTCAAGCTCAGCTGCTCTTTTATCATAGATGGTCGACACCCTGGGTTGTGATTCCCCTGGAAACCAGAAAAAAAAAAGAAATATTATAAGAGAAGAAGATTCAACAGAAAGAAAAAGTGCACTTACCAGTCATCTCTCTTTCTTCTTTCGACTCCTCTTCTTCCTCCTCACGTTTCTCCTCTCGATTCTCTCCCAAGTAGACCACGTCTTCGTCCTCGTCCACCAAATGTCGTGCGACGAACGACCGCCCGTCGGCACTGTATGCCAAAAAATTGTCGATTTTGGCCTGAGAGTTGGAGTAAGGCTTCACGTCCTCAAACTTTATGGCTGTCGACATATAAGGAGCAAGTTAAAAAGCAAGAAAAAAACGCGGACGACATACGACAATGAAATTGCAAAGTTCACCTGACATATTCCAACCGTCCCTAATCCAATCGCTCTCAGAGTCAAGGGTCGACTTACGCACAAATACGTACCGAGTCTTCCATTTACGATCGTTCACAGCGGTCCCTAGGACCAAAGCACGATCGCCCTTATACCTAGAACATAAGCTACAGCGATGACACCCATCCTTCTTGGCTTGATAAGCCAAGAGGAGGTCGCGTACATTCATGGGAGACTCCCATTTCTTAGTGAGACGCTCTATCACTTGTACGGCTCGCCAAAACTGGGGCATTAATTGGCTTGGTGCTAAGTCGAATTCTAACATAAAGGCTTTAGCAAGAGGCGAGTAAGGCCATTCGAAACCTATTTTAAAAAGGTATTCGTATATTACGATATACCCCTCGGGACACTCGTTTGATCGAATCTGACCTGCGCAGATCAATTCAACCCACACAGGGATTTTAGCTAAGCTTCTAAAATCATCAAGGTCCGACTGTTCTTGAACAGTACTCTCGGGATCCATCGACATTCTAAAAAAAACTTAAGAAATCGAAGAAATCGTACCTTATATTTATAGGTGCTCTAAACCTCGGAAAATCCTAACTGAGTCGAAGATTCTTGCAGGATTGGAAAAACAGCAAGGAAATCAAAGGGAAATCCCTATGTAAAACTTTTCGAAATCGTAAACCAAAATAGACCCATCGTGGTCTCTATTTATAAAAAACGATCGTATCAAGTCGAATCCCCTGATGGTCGACATGTGCTCCCGCCTTTTCGTATAACCACACGGATCGCTGACACCTGGCCATGACAGCTGCTAAGCACCATCGTACGTCAGCATGACGTCACGATCTTATCCCCTCTTCGACTTCCCTCTCTAGTTTGAATTGAACCAGTCTAGTACCAAAGCAACTAGAGTAACTTTCGACACGTGTCATAATTTTATGCGTCCGACAGACAAAATTTAAAATTTGAATTTAGCATTCTACTTTCAAATTTTGGGGGCAAACTGTTTGGGCAAAATTTCACCAGTCTCGACCACGACCAAGGTAAGTAAAACACTCACTTCTGTTACTTTTGGTAAGGAAAAATCATAGCACTTAATCCCCCGACTAAAGTTAAGATCAAAAGTTATTTACCTCACGACACTCGACCACGATGTCGTACGTTACACATGATCGTCGCATAGAACCATGCAACCTCGACTAGATAACGCGTGATACAACTGTTACGTTTGTTTAGTGTTTATTGCAGGAGTCAACGTCATTGATGGACACTGGCTATAACTGATGAAAGCCATTAACAGCACTAAAGACGACGTCCGTTACGACAGCTATCGAAGTATTTAATGAGCTAATTAAAGCGCCCGAAGACTATAAATTGCAAGCTCAATCCTCAGTTCAAGGGACATCGAACAACAGACACAAACACTCGAACTCGAAATAACACTTGAAGCACAGAAATCTCTCTCAGAAGAATCGCTCTCGACGCACAACAACAGCGCACAACACACAGTTTAAACACACGACGCACATTGTTTTACATTCAAAACACTTGTTACTTTACATTTTAAAATCTTTCTTTCATTTGTATTGTAATCTCTGTACGATCGACACCCGAAACACAAGGACATCGCCCCTGTTTGGCGACCATAGTGCAGCGACGACTTCCACAGTCGTCCGCGGGTTTTCTCCTCGTTGAGGTTTTAACCGCGTCGCCAAATTCTCTGTCTCATTTACATTTTTGTCTTTGTCGCACGCTTTGTCAAAAGATTCTTTTCTTTAGTTGTTAAAGTCCACATCGACCTTAAGTTGTACTTTGGTGCAATTTTTGGCATTAACAAACGCTAGATCACAAGTCTATGACGACCGTATCGGCTCGGAACGCCAGAACATAAGTCTCTAACGACTGTATCGCAAGATTCTTAAATTTTTATCTCGGTCCAATCATCTTATGATCGTCACCAAACTTTATTTCGACACAATCGTCTTACGATTGTCTCCAATCCCATACGTCTCATTTTGATAAAGATCGTCTTACGATCACCATCGGTTCCTTACTTTTTAAGATCGTCTTACAATCGCCACAAGTATCTCACGCATTAAAGATCATCTTTCGATCGCCGTAACTTACTTAATATCATAACCTGGTCACGCGATTTTAACTGACCAAGCCGGTTTTATTCTAATGATCCAATCAGCAGAAACGACACGACCCATCATTTTACTTTGGTGTGAGATTTGAAATTCAAATGGCTTTGAAATTCAGATCTTTGGGGGCTAACTGTTTGGGTAAAAAATCACACCCTCGACCGACTTGGGAAATTCCCTCGACATGATCAAAGATATCTACGATGGTCATACTCTCGACCGACAAGGGTAATACCCATTATTACCATATCTCCGACATACGATAGTTGGTTATTAAAAGACATCTCGGGTCAATAATCATCTAATGATCACACGTGTCGCACGTCACGCATCGCTAGTCTCACGACGATAATCTTATGTCACTAAGGGGCTGTTTGGCAGTTGCTGAATGGTTTAGTGCAGAATGGTTGACAGGTCAGAATGGTTGAGAGGCTTGTATGGTTGAGTGCATAATGAAATTTGGTTGTTTGGTAATTGTTCTGAATGGTAACTCTTAATAGCAACAAATGACCATTTTAACCCTCTTGTGTGATTCAACATACCATGAACAACATCACAAATTACAGCAACAGAAATCGAGGCTAAGCAGAACGATGCAAGCAGAAAATAGATTACAAAAAATCGATGCTAAACAAGAAATCGATGCTAAGCAGAAAATAGATTACAAGAAATCGATGCAAAATCGATGCTAAGCAAAATCGATTATGTCTGTTGCCTTACAAAATCGATGCTAAGCATAACGATTACAAGAAATCGATTAGAAAAAAAATCGATTACCAGAAATCGATTAGAAAAAATCGATGCTAAGCAAAATCGATTATGTTTGCTGCCTTTACAAAATCGATGCTAAGCAGAACGATTACAAGAAATCAATTAGAAAAAATCTATTACAAAGCACATCGATTAGAATAAATCGATTACAACAATCGATTAGCTGTTCTAAAAGGTTGGAAGAAATCGATTACAACAGATCGACTACAAGAATCGATTAAAGAAGACGATTGAAAGAAAAAAAAGTTACCTGATACGCTGATTTGCAGATGGAGATGAACACGATTGAAGAAGACGAGAGAAGTGAGAAAGGGCAAAAATGGAAGAATTCCAACTCTGAATGGTTGAGCGTAGGGTTTGATGCAAAATGGCTCAGAGGTGGTTGTAACCATTAAGAGGTTAATTTTTTTTTGCCAAACAGCCGTGACCTCTGAGCGATTCAGAGGTAGGCTCTTAATGGTTACATTAAGAGCCAAACAAATAGCCCCTAAGTACTATGTTACTAGTCCTACGCCACTAGTCTTATGTCACTAGTTACATGTTGTCAGTTACGACTCATCGGTCTTACGTCAACAGTCTCCTGTCGTCGATCTTATATCGTTCTGGTCTTACGACCTAGTGATCTTACGACCTACTGATCTTACGATCTAATCCTTCGACATTTTCATACTAGTCTTGCGACATTTCCATAAGACCATTCTTATATTAAGATGAGGTCTTAAAAGACATCTACAGCCATATGCATGGTCTTGTATTTCGGCAATGGTCGTATGCTCCATAAGACCGGCGTCCTGAACTTAGGACGGTCTTACGATTACACTAACCATTCATGGTCAACAACCGTTTCTTTTGTTCATTAATGCAGGTCTACGGGCATTTATGGCACAACGACCAGTAACGGAAGAATTATCAATGACATTAATGGCCCGACAGTGGTTACAAAATCAATCATCAATGACATTCAGAGCCCGACAGCGGTTACAAAGTGCGCCATAAAGGCACCATTAATGGCCAACGGAAGCTATAAAAGATCCTATGCTGCAACCAATTCGGGGGCATTCCATTTTTTTCCATCGACTTCCTTAGCAACTCTACACCAGAAACACGGTAATTCACAAGACATTCGCACGAATACCACAAAAGCATCTTCGCACGACAGCAGTACAGACCGCACGACAAGCATACTTTTTCGCACGATTTACGCACGACACACGTCATTTGCGCACGACTAAGTTTTTATTTACATTTATTTGTAATCTGTTGTACACAAATCATCTGTAACACAAGGACTTTCGCCCCTGTTTGGCGACTATAGTGCACCGTCGACTCTCATGAGTCGACCGCGGTTTTTTCCCTCGTTTTGGGGTTTTCCGCGTCACCAAATCTCTTGTCTCTTTTACTTTTTCTTCGCAATTATGTTGTTTGGCTTGAGATACGTTTCTTTAGTTGTTAAATGTCCACATCGACCTTAAGTTGTACTTTTGTACGATTTTTGGCATTAACAGTTTGGCGCCATTCGTGGGACCCCATCTAGAGAAAATCTCAAGCCAACACACATATCGCTCTAACGATCTTGTAAAGTTTTTTCAGGTATATGGCAAATTGTCAAGACCCCCTGATTCAACTTCAATCGGAATCGAATACGGCTCGAAGCCAGATTCAAGCCCTGATAAAAAAAATGCTCCATCAAAGTATCGCATGTATAGCATCATCCAAGGGACTCGGGGGCTCGGAACACCCTTCGCAAACTGAAAAATACCGCATTGGACTTCAATAGGCATGGGAATGGGCCCCGACCCGTTGAGTAACCCGGTCCACCCGCCCCGGTCGGGGGCGGGGATTCCCCCCAAAACCGGGTCTCGGGGACGGGGATCCCCATTTTGCTAAAAGCGGGGATGGGGCCGGGGACGGGTATTACACTCCCCGCCCCGCCCCGTACCCGTATATATAATATTAAATAAAAATTATTAATTTATTATTGCGTATTATTTATTTTACTAATTATCTAAAGTCTAATTAGATAATCTTAAATTTTAATTTCTTATTTCCTATTAGGTCATTGTCAATCAGCAACAAACTCGTTCTTTTAAGAGGCTTGTTTTTAATTTAATACACGAGTTTATAACAACAAACCCAATAATACGATCCAACAGTTTTTAATTTAATGACAATTTTTTTTGCTGATGACTTGTTCCTATGCAACCAACAACCATGCTAGGCATGGAAATGCCTAAGCCATGCATTCTGTTTGATGTGGCACACACAAAATTGTTAAGTTGATTTTTTAGTTCAAAACTTTGTTAGTTTAGTTTTTATTAGCAAAATATTTTAGTTGTTATTATTAGCAAACTTAAATAGATATTTTTAGCATAATTTTTTTTGGTATAAAAAAATCCCCGTTTCCCCGTTGGGGATCCCCGTTCCCCATTGGGGACGGGGATGGGGATATGATCAAATTCCCCGGCGGGGACGGGGACGGGGATGGGGACAAATATTAGGGACGGGGACGGGGATGGGTATTGGGGTCCCCGCCCCATCCCCGCCCCATTCTCATGCCTAGACTTCAAAAGTCCTCGGGAAAAGGCGCCTATCGACTCCGTGTAACGGGTAACTGTGACGTCCCACTTAGAACAACTCTATATATATACTCTAAGTATATTCTCCTCGTTCAATTACTATGATCTAATATACAAATGTTGATTTAAGCATCAAAGGATCATTGGTCAAATCGACGACCACCCCCGATTTTACATTGCAGGCTCGCAAGATCATATGGATACAGATCTTACGATTTACATCGTGAGAAATAAAAAGTCTCTACGATTTAAATACAGGTCTTACGATTTTCATCGTGAGAAATAAAAAGTCTCTACGACTTAAATACATGTTTTACGATTCATATCGTGAGAAACAAAAGTCTCTAGGACTTACGTCGCATGCCTTACGATTTATATCGTGAGAAACAAAGTCTCTACGACTTCATCAGACGATCAAGTTCCCAACGCCATGGGGAGTGCAAGAGATCAAAAGCGAGCAAAAGATCGCCCGAGATTGCTATAAAGCAACATTAAAGCCTCAAAGGTGAAACCAGCATTGTGGCGACTGTATACGATATGATCTAATCTACCCTTGCGCCAGAAAAGGCAAATCCGGGTATTGTCTTACAATCACCACAGGGGGCAGAATGTTATACCCCGCTCGACCCTACAGTTCTCAACAACTAATCGTGGGCATAGAGATGGCTCACGACTCGGGGGCAATCAGATCCCACAACAGAGGCAATCCTCCAATACCTAACGACGAACGTCACCAGGTACATAACGCCAGTCAAACGGCACTCGGGTACGGTATACCAACTTTCTAAAGTTTTAGTTACGTCCTTAATTCCGCGGCCCTTCATAAGGTAAGGAATGGACATCCTGCCCCCGAGGCAAGATATTTTATCCTTTTAGTCTTTTAAAATGATTTCTATGAACGGGATGACCTCAGACGCCTACTCCCAGGTTCGGGGCTAAAAGGTCATCTCCTCTATCCAAACTAACATTCAATACAGATTCAGAATTCCTTCCGAGATCGTGCGCGACAACGATCCCTGATTGATCGTACGTCTGAAGACCGTAGTGACAAATCTACGACTGCACCCCCACGTAGCTGGATTACTGTGCCTTTTATTTCATTTTTTGCTTTCGATTTACTTCGACGAACGATTAATGACTTAAGCATCGAAGGGTCGTTGGTCGAACCAACGACCACCCCTGTATCTTATTATGCAAGTTCGCAGGATCGCACGTCATTCTTACGATTTATGTCAGAATAGTGTCTTTCAGACCACAAAGTCACGATAAATGCATCGTGAAAGGACAAAATCATGACCCTCAAATCATGCCTCGAAAACTGAATCTCGCAATTCGGTACATGGATCTTACGATCACAGGAGGTGTCACGAATTCGAAGTCTCATGACTTACAATCTGTAACTTGAGACTTATGTTCGGCTCAGTCGCCCGATTACTTCCAAAGTCATTCTTCAAACAAAGTCTATACGACTTACATTTTTTCTTACGATCGCCAGTCATGGCAAAACGCAGGTTGCAATTTATAGTCGTCAGTAAAAGACGACTTACGTTTTTTCTTATGATCGCCAGTCATGGCAAACGCAGGTTGCAACTTATAGTCGTCTCACATTTTTTATGATCGCCAGTCATGACAAACACATGTTAAAATTCTCGGTCGCCAATAAAAAATGACTCGCATGATGAAATCTCATCGCTAGTCACGACATATGTCTTCAATAAAGACGACTTGTACAATCACCATTCATGGAGAGACGCATGTCAAAATGCAAGAGTCGCCACTAAATGCGACTCACATGCTTTAATCTCAGGATCGCCAAGAAAGGCAAGTCGCCAGATTAATCATACAATCACGAGTAAGGTAAAATTTTTACCCACTTATAAAAATGCTAGAGACAACGTAACATAGGTCTCTAACGACCGTATCGGCTATTAACGCCAGATCAAAGGTCTCTAACGACCATATCAGCTGTGAACGCCAGACCATAGGTCTCTAACGACCGTATCGGCTATGAACGCCAGATCAAAGGTCTCTAATGACCATATCGGCTATGAACGCCAGATCAAAGGTCTCTAACGACCATATCGGTTGTGGACGCCAGATCATAAGTCTCTAACGACCATATCGGCTATGAATGCCAGATCACAATTCTATGACGACCGTATCGGCTCGGAACGCCAGAACATAAGTCTCCAACGACTGTATCGCAAGATTCTTAAATTTTTATCTCGGTCCGATCATCTAATGATCGTCACCAAACTTTATTTCGACACAATCGTCTTACGATTGTCTCCCATCCCATACGTCTCATTTTGATAAAGATCGTCTTACGATCACCATCGGTTCCTTACGTTTTAAGATCGTCTTACAATCGCCACAAGTATCTCGCGCATTAAAGATCATCTTTCGATCACCGCAACTTACTTAATATCATAACCTGGTCACACGATTTTAACTGACCAAGCCGGTTTTATTCTAATGATCCAATCAGCAGAAACGACACGACCCATCATTTTACTTTGGTGCGAGATCTGAAATTCAAATGGCTTTGAAATTCAGATCTCGGGGGGCTAACTGTTTGGGTAAAAAATCACACCCTCGACCGACTTGGGAAATTCCCTCGACATGATCAAAGATATCTACGACGGTCATACTCTCGACCGATAAGGGTAATACCCATTATTACCATATCCGCGACATACGATAGTTGGTTATTAAAAGACATCTCAGGTCAATAATCATCTAATGATCGCATGTGTCGCACGTCACGCATCACTAGTCTCACGACGATAATCTTATGTCACTAAGTACTATGTTACTAGTCCTACGCCACTAGTCTTATGTCGCTAGTTACATGTTGTCAGTTACGACTCGTCGGTCTTACGTCAACAGTCTCCTGTCGTCGATCTTATATCGTTCTGGTCTTACGACCTAGTGATCTTACGATCTAATCCTTCGACATTTTCATACTAGTCTTGCGACATTTCCATAAGACCATTCTTATATTAAGATGAGGTCTTAAAAGACATTTACAGCCATATGCATGGTCTTGTATTTCGGCAATGGTCGTATGCTCCATAAGACCGATGTCCTGAACTTAAGACGGTCTTACGATTACACTAACCATTCATGGTCATCAGTCGTTTCTTTTGTTCATTAATGCAGGTCTACGGGCATTTATGGCACAACGACCAGTAACGGAAGAATTATCAATGACATTAATGGCCCGACAGTGGTTACAAAACCAATCATCAATGACATTCAGAGCCCGACAGCAGTTACAAAGTGCGCCATAAAGGCACCATTAATGGCCAACGGAAGCTATAAAAGAGCCTATGCTTTGACCAATTCGGGGGCATTCCAATTCTTTCCATCGACTTCCTTAGCAACTCTACACGAGAAACACGGTAATTCACAAGACATTCGCACGAATACCACAAAAGCATCTTCGCACGACAACAGTACATACCATACGACAGCATTACAAACCGCACGACAAGCATACTTTTTCGCACGATTTACGCACGACACACGTCATTTGCGCACGACTAAGTTTTTATTTACATTTATTTATAATCTATTGTACACAAATCATCTGTAACACAAGGACTTTCGCCCCTGTTTGGCGACTATAGTGCACCGTCGACTCTCATGTGTCGACCGCGGTTTTTTCCCTCGTTTGGGGGTTTTTCGCGTCACCAAATCTCTTGTCTCTTTTACTTTTTCTTTGCAATTATGTTGTTTGGCTTGAGATACGTTTCTTTAGTTGTTAAATGTCAACATCGACCTTAAGTTGTACTTTTGTGCGATTTTTGGCATTAACAAAAAGTAACACGCGACATACGACAAAAGGCTAGAATCGTACCCGACATATTCCAACCGACCCTAATCTAGCCGCTCTCGGAGTTGAGATTCGACTTACGCACAAATGCATACCTGGTCTTCCATTTACGATCGTTTACAGCAGTCTTTAGGACCAAGGTACGATCGTCCTTATACCTAGAGTACAAACTACAGCCATGACATCCGTCCTTCTTGACTTGAGATTCCCATTTTCCAGTAAGGCGCTCGATCACTTGTACGACTCACCAGAACTGGGGCATTAGTTGGCCTGGTGCTTAGTCGAATTCTAGCATAAAAGCCTTACCCAACGGCGAGTAGGGCCAGTCGAAACCTATCTTAAAGGGATATTCGCATATCAGGATATACCCCTCGGGACATTTATTTGGTCGAGTCTGACCTGCTCGTATCAATTTAACCCCCGCAGGGATTTTTGCTAGACTCCTATGATCATCGAGATCCGATTGTTCTCGAATAGAACTTTCGGGTTCCGTCGACATTTCTAAACAGACTTAAAAAAGATCACAGAAATCGTACCTTATATAGGCGCTATAAATCTTTGAAAACTCTAACTCTTGCAGGTTTGGAAGAGAATCGCTAAAGAACAGCAAGAAAATCAGCAAGAATCTCTCTCTTAAAACTCTCCGAAATCGTAAAAAGGAAAGGATCCGTCAAGAGTCGCTATTTATGTAAAGGATCGTGTCAGGTCGAGTCCTCTGATGATCGACACGTGCCCTTGCCTTTTCGTATAACCACACGGATCGTCTACACCTGGCGCTTACAGCTGTTCAGCATGATCATGCGTCAGTATGACGTCACAACCTAATCCCCTTTTCGACTTTCTCTCTAGTTGAAATTAGACCGATCCAGTTCTAAGGTGACTTTCGACACGTGTCACAACACTAGACATCCAACTGACAAAATTTAAAAATTCGAATTTGCCTCTCTACTTTTCAAATTTTAGGGGCAAACTGTTTGGGTAAAAATTCACCAGTCTCGACCACGACCAAGGTGAGGAAAACATTTATTACACTTTTTCATAGCAAGTATGTTATCCCCTGAACAAAGGTAAATCGAAAGTTATTCACCTTACGACTGTAACACCCGGAAAATCCTTGTAAGTAATAATAGTCCTAATATTTCTTTATATTTTGACTTCTTAGATTATAAGTGATTTCCTAAGTAATTTCCATGATTGTCACTTATTAATTGAGAACTCCCGATAGAAATCAGTAAGTTTATTCCTTAAGGAAATAAATGAAAAATAGATAATAAAGTTAAATATTAGATTTTATGGATTAGTTGGATGGGTAATTTGAATACGAGTCCAACGGTTCTTTCCGGAGCAAAAACGGAGTTCTAACGAAGAAGTTACGGCTAAATTAGTGGAGGTTGAGAATACTAGCAAACAGAAGCCGGCGCCAATGGCTTGGCGCCGATGCATCGGCGCGGGTGATCGGCGCCGAATTCCTGACGTGCCAAAAGGGGGTTAAACCCACCTCTTTACCCTTAGTCATCCACCCTTTTCACATATAACTCTCAAATCCGATTTTTTGGTTCTGCTATCCTCTTCTCAAGCGATATCCATCTAAGATTAAGGTAAATTCATATCTATTAATCCTAATCTAATTCAAGCAACTAGTATGTGAATCTTACCCATTTAAACTTGAATTAGGGCATTTCATCTTCACTCTTCTTCTTGGAGCAATTAGGTTCAAGTATTCAAGTTAGGGTGTTAGCAATTGAAGATTTGAGGTGAGTAACTTGTAATTAATTGTTTGTATTACATTTATATACTATTCCTCATCTTGATTTTTGGTATAGCTAATGGGAAATCTTGAATAAATGCTCTTAATGGTTAAGAGGGAAATAAGAGGAGTTCAAGTAAGTTTATGTGGCTTAATTGTGTTTATTACTTTGTATGCCATAATAAATGTTGATGTTAAGAGTTTGGTTGGATTATATATCCAAAGTATGTGATATTGAGATGATGACTTAATAGATGTCTTAATGATGAATTGATGGCTTAATGGTCAAAATGGACTTATTCTTGAATTGTAAACATGGTGGTTTATTATTGAAATCATATAGAAAGTGATTTAAATACATGTGGATGTATATGAACTACATGGAAGTAGTATTGATTATGATAAATGGTTGGACCATTGTTAAGTGCTTAATATGCTATGAATATTATTTGGATTAACATATTTGGTATTCACATAATTGGAGGAGCACCTAGTAGGCATTGGAGGATATAATCATACATACCGTGGGGTAAAATGTATTTTGTTCATACCTTCGGATACCGTGGGGTTTTCCGTTGTGTTATGCCTTGTGACAATACCGTGGGGTATCAATCAAGGTATATCTTCAATTATGATGTAACTGGGTAGCGATATGGGTCTTCTCCATGGAATCCAATTTGTGAATGTATCGAATTGTTATTCCTACATGCTATGATTATGCTCTATGTGCTATGTGTAAACCTCACTTAGGCTTTAAAAAGCCTAACACTTGTTATGTGTTTTATGTGTTACAGATTTTAGTGGTTCCGGACACAAGAAGGTCTAGAACGGGGTTGTGAGCATGGGATCATTATTGGAGAGTTAAAGATTGGAAGATTGATAATAGAACTTTCCGACATCCTTTTTATATTTGATTTGCTATAGTAGTGATCAAATAAGCTAGTGGTCCATTAGTAGTTATAATTAACTAGATCTTTGTATTAATGGTTATGTAATGATAATTATGAATTCTTTTACTTTAGTAATGAGTACCACTCTTCCGTTTTATGGAAGTTTTTGTTAACCCCAGGTTTTGGGGTGTTACAAGTTGGTATCAGAGCTTTAGTTTAAGTGAACTAAGTATGATGAGGAAATACTTAGACTTAAGCTGAGATGAATTAAGTTAGGAATTGTGAGAGTGGGTAGAAGTATTAAGACGGGATGGCCTTAGGGTCGACAAAAATACGTGAAATTAGTACGGTAACGACGGTAATGAGGATTCTCATGTATGATACATTCATAATCGCAATTAGCTACTGTTATTATGAATATATTGTTACATAAGTATACTTGTTTCTAAATTGTTCCAGTGACTAATGATCGGTAAGGTACGTTTCGTGTGTTTATATTTATATAACCATTTTCAGGGTTAACTTTTGTTCGATAGCGTAGTGATGGTAAAAACACTACCAAGGTCTTTCAATTCTTTGGAGGACAGATCGGTAAATGATTGAGGATTGGAAAGACAACCTGGAACTGGTGGGACTCATGAAAGTCCGCCGAGACAACCTTAAGTAAGTGGATTAAATGTGTGGAAATAGAATGTAAGATGTTTGATCAAGATGGGAATAGTATGAAATGGTTGAGTAAGTGAGCCTTGGAAGGCATGTATATCAAGTGTTAGAAGGTTGAGAGGGTAACCACTGGTTGAAAAATAGGGCGTCAATGATAAGTTGCGAGAGTTAAACGATAGACCTTGTTTGAGTGAATAACCTTCAATTACAAGTAGAGTTTTATGCATAGTGTTCTCGGGTGAGTGTTACATGGGTTTTTGTGATTTCAAAACAAATGCATAAATAACAATTTAGTCGATGATGAGTCAGTAGGTATACGTGGGTATTAAAAGAAAGAGGTAATACCATTTACGTCGCGCAGTCAAATTTTGAGTTTAGTAATTTGCAAAATACATTATACTTTACAAGAAAAGTTAAATAAAGATGAGTGTGAGAACCGACTAGCTTACTTTGTGTCGGTAATTTCTTGCAACTTTTGTCGTATGAAAAGATTTTCATTAAATATACTACGGTCATAACAATATCGTTTTGGTTGAAAAAGATTAAGTTTTGCGGAAAGTGGTATGTAAATGATTCTCGTGATCGTTAAGCAGTACACTAAAGTTATAAGAATCTTGGGGTCATGTGTACCCAAGTTGCTCCAAGTGTTGTTCTTTAAAAGGAGGAAATGTGTGAAATAATACATTTAATACATTGTTATGTATGAAGGTTATGAACGAATTAAGTCGTAAAATATTGCTATAAGCTAAGAAAGAACTCTGAGATTGGAGAGGTATTAGATAAATCATGGGAGAATGTTTGTAGATTTGGTAATTGTGTTCAAGAGAAAGGTGAACAATGGGAGAGTTGAAAGTGGACTTTAGTGTCGATTGTAAGAAGGTCTATACCTTTGTTTGGTAACTAGAAATACAGTTGGCAAGGGACAGTAGTGTCCGGAGGAAGGATTAGTAGTAATCAAGGAGATGGAATTAGCAAATTGCTATGAGTAGTATGGTGAGACAGTAAGGAAATACTCTCGACGTTAAATAAGAATTTATGGTGATCTTGTGATATTAGTATTGCACGAATAAGTTTGAAATGAAGACGATGAGATGTAAATTGTATTATGTATTGTCGAAAGGATTAAGTTCAGTCCTTATTAATGAATAGATTAAAGAAGTATCGATAGGTCGACTATTGACATTGAAGTCGGCAGTTGTGTAAGATGTATGAGGCCTTTTGCCTGTCACAGGGTGCGGTCTGGGTGTGTCCCGCGTATGCTTGTGCGGGCAGAACTAAATTATGAGCGGTACCGGCATGCTGTTATGCAGAGGGTATGCGCAAAGCGAATATTATCGTGTACGGTGGACTGAGAATGTTGTAGAATGCGGACAATACATATCTTGTGAAACACCATATGTGGGGATTTGAGTGATTGGCGAATAAATCACGAGTGGAAAAGGTTTTGGTTAAATTATTACATAAGTGGAAGTTAGGTGGTCGAAATACGCTTTTAGAAGTTTATTGTAGTTGTACAATAATTATGCTGTGTTATATGTTTAATCGCATTTTAATAAGTGTCGGTTTAACTTTTGGTCTTATGTGTGAGGACAGTTTGATGGTCTTGTAATTTTAGTACTTTTGGGACTAGTGATCTATGGCAAAATAATAATATATATATTTATATTGTGGAGTATATAGAGTTGTACATACGTGTACATATAGATACATATATGAATTGACTTCATTGGGAAAGTAGCAATGAAGGGGTCGTGAGATTATCATGTCTCGAGGCGTGTGTTGCATGATGTGGGATTAGATGTATTTTAAATTTCATGAGTTGATAATTGATAAATGATCAATAGACCCTTTGAGCGGATGGCTTGGTTTTAGATTCGGTTGAGTCTTAAGGGTATTCGTCGGTTTAAATTAACTTGACATAGGCTTGAGGGTTGGAATTACATGAATTGTATTATAATTAAAGTTTACGTAATGTGAATACATTAATTTCTTCTTTTGAGATCATGTATGAATGTCAAGTTAGAATCGGAAGATTAAAAGTTGAAGGATCACCTTGTGGAGGGGTGTTAGGATAGTGAAAGACTATTGTTGTAGATGAACATTCTACTTATGATATAGATGGTTTATATATAATGAAGAAATAGGCACGAACATAGTAAGAGTATGGACTATGTCGATTTGTGATGTAGTGTGCACTGTATATATAATGGTTTGGAGTCACAAAGAAGTAATAATAAGTGATAAAGAGGGGACATTAGATGAAAGTCTTTTCGGGGATTCCAGATGAATAGTGCTAGTTGTCAATAAAGCTGTTGGAATATGTGGTTGTAAGATGGTGTAGTGATTTGACTGTTATTGGAATAGAATGCCGAGCGGTAGTATGAGTTTATCCAAAGTGAGTTTGGTTGTGTGAGTCGCTAAATAAGTTTATGATTTTGAATCACAGGAAGTTTAATAAAGATGAGAAAGTGTTATCGGTATGTGGAAAAGTTAGGGGAAAGAGACAAATATTGATTGGAGGGTAGTACTCCATGCTAGCGTAGGAAGTAATGATAGAAAGGTCGGACCTAAGAATGTAGTTATACTACAGGTTCAATGGAATTATCACCTTTGATATATAATATTTTAGTGCTTGGTTGCATTGTGGTCACGTAGTGCGATATTGATGTGAGGAAGTGGTAGTACTTTATACTGAAGAAATGTATGGGTCATAGATGTAGTGATGGGTGCTGTAGATATGGAAGTATTCAAAAGTGGTGAGTATGCTCAATTTAAAGTGAGTATAGACTTTCAAGCAGTATATGTTAATGTTATTTTGAGATCTGGAGATTGAGATGTGGATGACGACGGTATTAAAGACCAAGCAATAGTCGGATAAAGGTTTAATGATAAACGGTTACTTTAAGGAGGCTTACAAATCTAAGTTGGGGAGCGGATAATGCGGAAATTAGTAAGGTTCATGAAATATGAAAGATGAATCCTTGTTCCTTCTAGATTTTTATTTGTGAATGGAATTCATGTGTGGGTTTGGTTAGAGTGCAATGGTTGGTGATAATTAGGTGTCAACTTTTGGGCTTAAGATCAAAAACCTTTAGTGTAATCGGGGAATTGTAGCCGATTTTAAAAAGAATGATGGTGATGGTTGTAGTAACCTTAAGATACTCATTTGTGATGAGTGGTTTTAGTGAACTAATCTTTGTGTATGATTAGTGAACCTGTCCGTTTGATGATTAATTATTGAGATGGATTTTGGAGTCTATTAGAGCTCTTTGAATGAAAATGGCCGTTAACGATAGGGGCAATTGAAATTAGAGATTCGGTTGGTCTCAGTATTAATTGAGCCTTAAATTGATTTAGAGTTTGAAACTGAAATCAAGATGTATAGAACATTTTAAGGTTGGAAGATGACTGAAGTCGTATGGTTGGGAGTTTCCCTATGGATGGAACGTTTATCTGTACATGAGTACAACGTATGTGTAGGGGCTTTGTTAATAAACAATTGCTCGAAGAATTGTCTTTATAGACCGTGTTAATAGAACTTAGATTCCAGTTAGGAATTGTTGAATTTTGGTCGACAGTGAGTCGGTTGACTTTGGGTTGTAAAGGATATAGATTTCGGGGACGAAATCGTTTTAAGGTTGGGAGAATTGTAACACCCGGAAAATCCTTGTAAGTAATAATAGTCCTAATATTTCTTTATATTTTGACTTCTTAGATTATAAGTGATTTCCTAAGTAATTTCCATGATTGTCACTTATTAATTGAGAACTCCCGATAGAAATCAGTAAGTTTATTCCTTAAAGAAATAAATGAAAAATAGATAATAAAGTTAAATATTAGATTTTATGGATTAGTTGGATGGGTAATTTGAATACGAGTCCAGCGGTTCTTTCCGGAGCAAAAACGGAGTTCTAACGAAGAAGTTACGGCTAAATTAGTGGAGGTTGAGAAGACTAGCAAACAGAAGCCGGCGCCAATGGCTTGGCGCCGATGCATCGGCGCGGGTGATCGGCGCCGAATTCCTGACGTGCCAAAAGGGGGTTAAACCCACCTCTTTACCCTTAGTCATCCACCCTTTTCACATATAACTCTCAAATCCGATTTTTTGGTTCTGCTATCCTCTTCTCAAGCGATATCCATATAAGATTAAGGTAAATTCATATCTATTAATCCTAATCTAATTCAAGCAACTAGTATGTGAATCTTACCCATTTAAACTTGAATTAGGGCATTTCATCTTCACTCTTCTTCTTGGAGCAATTAGGTTCAAGTATTCAAGTTAGGGTGTTAGCAATTGAAGATTTGAGGTGAGTAACTTGTAATTAATTGTTTGTATTACATTTATATACTATTCCTCATCTTGATTTTTGGTATAGCTAATGGGAAATCTTGAATAAATGCTCTTAATGGTTAAGATGGAAATAAGAGGAGTTCAAGTAAGTTTATGTGGCTTAATTGTGTTTATTACTTTGTATGCCATAATAAATGTTGATGTTAAGAGTTTGGTTGGATTATATATCCAAAGTATGTGATATTGAGATGATGACTTAATAGATGTCTTAATGATGAATTGATGGCTTAATGGTCAAAATGGACTTATTCTTGAATTGTAAACATGGTGGTTTATTATTGAAATCATATAGAAAGTGATTTAAATACATGTGGATGTATATGAACTACATGGAAGTAGTATTGATTATGATAAATGGTTGGACCATTGTTAAGTGCTTAATATGCTATGAATATTATTTGGATTAACATATTTGGTATTCACATAATTGGAGGAGCACCTAGTAGGCATTGGAGGATATAATCATACATACCGTGGGGTAAAATGTATTTTGTTCATACCTTCGGATACCGTGGGGTTTTCCGTTGTGTTATGCCTTGTGACAATACCGTGGGGTATCAATCAAGGTATATCTTCAATTATGATGTAACTGGGTAGCGATATGGGTCTTCTCCATGGAATCCAATTTGTGAATGTATCGAATTGTTATTCCTACATGCTATGATTATGCTCTATGTGCTATGTGTAAACCTCACTTAGGCTTTAAAAAGCCTAACACTTGTTATGTGTTTTATGTGTTACAGATTTTAGTGGTTCCGGACACAAGAAGGTCTAGAACGGGGTTGTGAGCATGGGATCATTATTGGAGAGTTAAAGATTGGAAGATTGATAATAGAACTTTCCGACATCCTTTTTATATTTGATTTGCTATAGTAGTGATCAAATAAGCTAGTGGTCCATTAGTAGTTATAATTAACTAGATCTTTGTATTAATGGTTATGTAATGATAATTATGAATACTTTTACTTTAGTAATGAGTACCACTCTTCCGTTTTATGGAAGTTTTTGTTAACCCCGGGTTTTGGGGTGTTACAACGACACTCGACCATGACGTCGTGTAGATCACACGACCGACGTATATAATCTTGCGACCTCGACCGACTAACGTTCGATATTACTGTTACGTTTTTTCAGTGGTTAATGCAGTAATCAATGTAAGTGATGAGCAACGGCTATAACCGACAAAGGTCATTAATAGCAATAAAGACGACGTCCGTTACAGCAGTTACCAGAAGCATTCAAGAAGTCAATCAATGCACCCGAAGACTATAAAAGCAAAGGCTCAATCAACATTTCGGGGCATCGCATTATATCACATAATCATCTGAACTCAAAAGAACACCTGAAGCAAAGAATTCTCTCCCGAAGAATCGCTCTCGACGCACGACATTCACGCACGACACTTCATTTTTACACACGACGCACGTTGTTTTTACATTCGAAGCACTTGTTACTTTACATTTAAAAGTCTTTCTTTCATTTGTATTGTAATCTCTGTACGATCGGCACCCGAAACATAAGGATATCGCCCCTGTTTGGCGACCATAGTGCAGCGACGACTTCCACAGTCGTCCGCGGGTTTTTTCCTCGTTGAGGTTTTTCCCGCGTCACCAAATTCTTTGTCTCATTTACATTTCTGTCTTTGTCGCACGCTTTGTCAAAAGATTCCCTTCTTTAGTTGTTAAATTCCACAATCAACCTTAAGTTATCCTTTTGGACGATTTTTGGCATTAACACTTATGTCGTGCGATCTGCGATAAACCAATATCAAAGGTTGGTCGTTGGCTAGCCAACGACCCTCCGATGCTTAAGTCAGTAATCGTTGTGGTAAAAAATCGTATGAAAGAAGGAAAAAGACTTAGAAGAAATACCTTCTCAGATGCGTTGCATTCCAACTACATGGGATATCTCGATTGTCGAGGGTTTAGAGTCGATAGGCACCTTTACCCACGACTTCTGGGATATGACTAGGACTTTCTCATTTGTCACTCTTCGACCGCGACACTGGCAAGCCAGTCGGGTTGTTTTACTTCTCAAATGCTCTTTGTCTTGAGGAGGTTGTTGACCTCGTCATTTATCACTTTCTTCCTTTTAGGAGCAAATAGGTTTAAATGACGGGTCAACATTGAATTTATGGGAATTGACGCCAGGGTCGATGTCGACCGTGTCTTCATGCGACCAGGTAAAACAATCGACATGTTCCTGTAAGAAAGGTATTAGTTTGTCTTTAAAGCAGGGATCGAGAGACGAACCTGTCAAGACCTTTCGGTCGGGCTTGCTTTGGTCCAAGACGACTTCGTCGACCCGTAACAGCTATACGACCTACTTTTAAAGCTTCAGGGTGGTCTTGTAGCAGTCACGGGCGACTTTCAACTCACTTTTGATCTCCTGGACTCCCCATGGCGTAGGGAACTTCATGGTCTGATGGTACATCGAGGGGACGGATTTCATTTCATGGATCCACGGTCGGCCTAAGATCAAGTTATAGGCCGACGAACAATCAATGACGCTGAACTTGGTCTGCTTGTTGATTCCTCCGGCATAGACAGGCAAGGTGATCTCTCCAAAGGTACTCATCGCGTCTCCATTGAAACCGACCAAGGTTTTCGAGCGTCGGGTGATTTCCGATCGATCGATTCCCATGGCCTTAATGGTATCAAGGAAGATGACGTTCGCTGAACTGCCTCCATCGACCAAGACTCGCCGGGTTAAACAATTACCAATCGTGAGTTGAATGGTCAACCCGTCATGATGCTTCTGATACGAATCACCAAGGTCGTCTTGGTCGAACGTGATTTTCATGGTCTCTAACTCCAGATCTCCCTTGGGTCTAGATGAGCACAGGATAGGTCGATCGTTAGGTGCCTGGCTGGCATGACGTTTGGCTGCGGAATACGTAAGACCGCACACGTCAGACCCACCAGTGATGCAGTTGACGACCTTTGCATGCTCGGGGGTTGGCGGTCGAGCGTCGTTAACTAGAGTAACGACGGCGTCGATGATGTCTTTGAGATTGCCCTTCGGGACGTGATATGCTGGCTCCTTTTTGAGAGCTATGCAATCATATGTCGTATGTCCATGGTCGACATGGAAGTCGCACCACTTCGATTTATCTTTCTTATCGTCATCTTTGTCAATCTTCTTTGGCCATCGGATGGTCGCCTGCATGGTCTACAGAGCCTCGACCAAGTCCTTAGTAGTCCCTTTGAATCCATAGGAGGATATCTGAGGAAATTTGGTTGCGGTTTTAAACTCCGCTTTCGTCTTGAATAGAACGTTCGAGATTTGTCGCGCAGGCTCTGACTTGGATGCTGCCTTTGCCTTGAACTCTGGTTTCTTAACGCCAAGCGACCTCTTGTCGTCGGTGTGCTTACGACAAAAGGCAGCATCATCTTCCACCCTCATATAAGCAAGGGTTCTGGCTCGGACGTTTTCGAAATTCTCTGGAGGATACTTGGTCAGGTTGGTGTATAAACCCGAACTGTCGTCCAGACCACGCTTGTAAGCTTCGATTGCGGTCTTGACGTCACAGTTGTGGACACTGATCATCTCTGCGTTGAATCTATTGAAATATCTTCGGATAGATTCACCGGCCTTATGCACAACATAATACAAATCGCTGGTTTGCTTCTCCATCATGCGACTACTGGCGAATTGCTGGGAGAATTGGTTGACTAACTCAGCAAACGACCCGATGGATTTGTGTTTAAGGTTAATCAACCATTGGAGGGCCGGACCTGTGAGGGTCGCCCCAAAACTTTTGCACATGCAGACTTCTTGATACATGTGAGGGATCGAGATCGTCCACATTAACTGCTTATACTGTGCGATGTGCTCCGTTGGATCGGTTATCCCTGAATACTTGGGTGTGAAGGTGGGGATGTTATATTTCTTTGAGACGTCGACTGTCGAGATCGTGTCGATGAAAGGCGACGCCTGATACCCCGAAAGAGGCTCGACGTCGACGGGCACGGCCGCCCCTGGCAGCTTAGCGAGTAAAGATAGTACGCTCTCGTTCTGGTCCTCCAGCATCTTCAGCCGCTGAGCGACGGGGTCGTTAGGATCGGGATTCACACCGGTCTGAGGATTAACTCTTGAACTAGTGTCGTTTCCGTACGACGAGCCATTGGCATCCCCGTTGAAAGGGACGAAATACGGTTGGGACCCATTGTTCATGGGTGGAGGTCTCAGATGCTGAGGAGGAACCGTCCCAAACTGGGGATTTGGGATGAACGATCCCGGCTGCTAGTTCTGCATGAATAGACCTGGCTGCTGATTCTGACCGAATGGAACTTGCTGTTGATTCTGACTGAACGGTCCTGGTCCAGGGTTATGAACGAAGGGACATAGACTTGGATTATGGACGAAGGGAGCGGATCATGGGTTCTGACCGAACGATCCTAGACCGGGATTCTGAACGAATGGTCTAGGACCGTTCTGCGGTCCGAACGATCCATTTGGATTTTGATTTCTCAGTCGCGCGATTTCCTCAGCTGCCCTTCGACTTTGATCAGCAAGGACGTTGATTTGATTTCGAGCAGCTTCCAACTCTTGATACATCTGAGTAATGAGCTGCTCATGATTTCCATTGGCTGCCATTTTCCTGAAACAGAAAAAAGAGGAAACTCCAAGACACCGTTTGTAAGACGCACGTTTGTCGAAGATTTTCTCTAGATGGGCCCCACGGTGGGTGGCAAACTGTTAATGCTAAAAATCGTCCAGAAGGATAACTAAGGTTGATTGTGGAGCTTAACAACTAAAGAATAGGAATCGCTCGACAAACCGTACGAAAAAGACAGAAAATGTAAAAGAGACAAAGATTTTGGTGACGCGGGAAAAACCTCAACGAGGAAAAACCCACGGACGACTTTGGGGGTCGTCGCTGCACTATGGTCGCCAAACAGGGGCGATGTCCTTATGTTTCAGGTGTCGAGAGTACAACGATTACAATACAGATGAAAGAAAGACTTTAAATGTAAAGTAACAAGTGTATCGAAACAATGTGTCGTGTGTGTAAGTCGTGCGTCGAGAGCGATCTGGTGAGAGAGAATTCTTTGCTTCGAGTGAGTGTTCTTGAGAGTTCAGTTGTGTTCAGATGTTTCGAGATGTCCCCAAATGGTGATGAAACTTCAGTATTTATAGTCTTCGAGCGACTTGAATAACTCCATAAAAACTGCTGATAACGGTCGTAACGGCTATTGGTTTTAATGCTCATCATTGTCCTTGTCGGTTATGTCCGTTGATCATTAATGACATTGATTCCTGCAATTAAACAGTGAAAATATAACAGAAATATCGTATGTTAGTCGATCGAGGTCGTGAGGTTCCATACGACGGTCGTGTGTCGTGAGTAACTTCTGATTTCAACTTTTGTCAGATGATAAAGTATTATGATTTTACCTTATTATGAAAAAGTGTAAATGGATGTTTTCCTTGTTTTGGTCGTGGTCGAGACTGGTGAAATGTTACCCAAACAATAGAAAACTATCAATTTGAATGCTCATCCATTTCAAAAAGAGCTGAATCCCTAGAGACCCAATTATCTGAAATCACCGAAAAGCTCAGTAAGTCTCAGGAAGAGAATAATAAGATTGTCAATCTTCGCTTAACCGTTCAAAAAGAAAATGATAAGTTACTAACAAGCTTAAGGATCTTGAATCCAAATTTTACAAGCGAGGTCAAACAGACCAAACGATTCATTTGAACAAACCGAAGGAATTCAAGTATTATAACGCTCTTTGGGGACTCGTATATGATAATCCGTGTTACCTTAAGGAAATCTTATCTAAGGTTCCCACCCTTTATGAGTTCAACTTTTTGGGACTAGATAAGACATATCCTGAGTATAAGATCAAGTGGACTAAACCGTCACAGGAGGATGACGAAAAGGAAGGCCTTAAAAGAAAAACAGAAATTCCTATACCAAAAGTAGGGGAAAAGCCTGAAAATATTGAACCTAAATCGGAAGATGAGCCACCTAGAAAGAATATAAATGTACAAGTTCCTTTCGTGTACGAAACCCTTAATGCAACTTATTTGAAAATCAAAACACCCTACCTCTCAAATGATTACTTCGACATCTATTCTCTTGCCAAAACTGTGAAAACTCCAGTTCCAGTTAAGGCAACACCAGATGTAGGATCTCATGATCAATCAGAGTTTAAACGTTATATTCCACCTCTGATTTTGGAAAACATCATTTTCAAACTCAAAGAATCAATTGTGAGGGACAAGGTCATTTTTGAAACCGAAAGAACTGTACTTTTATCTACAATAAACGAGCTCAAAAAGAACAAAACTGAGTCATTATCCGAATCAGAAAGAACGAGTTATGTTAGGACCATAAATGTCCTACATATTAGAAAGATATATAAATAATAATTATAGAGCTTAATTAGTTTAATTAATCTTTTTGTAAAAGCCTTTAATCATAAAAGGGCTTAGATTAAGTTAATGGGCCATGGGCCGATGTGTTTAAGGCCTTGGTATTTAAGGTTTAGGTAACCTTAGAATTAGGTTAAACAATTGATAGTCATTCATAGAGATTCATAGAGCTTAATTGATTAGAGAGAGATAGTTGAGATTTTCATTCAAACCTTTGTAACTATCTTGAATCTTGAATACAAGAGAGATGACAAGTTGAAATCATCAATTGTTCGTGTTATCATTTATTGATTTATTGTTACCTGATCAATCTAGGATTCACAATTGGTATCAGAGCATAATCGGTGATTTGAAGATATAGAAGAAATCAAACGAAAGCGAGAAAAAGAAAGAAATTCGTAGTGAATTTTCTGGAAAAACGCAGCAAGTCGTTTCGCCTATTCCCGGGGTTTGAACCGTCGGATCGTCACGATTTTTGGACACTAGCTTCACGACATTTCGTTTAAGGCTCCCAGATTATTTTCGAAATACATCAGTTTTTTATTGAAGAAAATCGTTCTTCAATCGGGTTTGCAAAGTTTTTTCATCGATTAAATAATTTTCAGGTATATCTCGATTGTTTGCTTGTTTATATCTGCTGTTATCCGTGTATATCAATTCTCAAAGGTTTTAATTTTTCAATTTCAAAAATCAATTCTTGAGTTTTTGGTGTTCTAAAATATTTGTGGTGATTATTGGAAAATAGGACATACTTTGCTTAGAAATCGATTTGGGTGTGTTTGTTTTTGTGTTTTTGGTCAACCTAACCCTACAGGAGTGAAATCAAGCAACCCTATCGATCCCAGATCTGAATTGCAACCACAGCCGCAGTTTCCAGGTAAGTTCTCATTTTTTCAAAGTGACCGGATGTTGTCACTTTCCGGATAATTTTTTATTTGAACCAACTTTCCGGTCAAACTTAAGTCTCCGGTCAATCTCATCTTTCCGGTCAAACTCAAGTTTCCGGTCAAACTTAAGTTTCCGGTCAATCTCACTTTCCGGCAACTATGTCACTTTCCGGATGAGGTTTTGGTTTTTGACTTTGCCGTAATATTTGACCAAAAATTGCAAGTGAGTTTGACCATAATCTTTTATTGCATGCATATACGTAATCTGATTACATACATATATATATTTGGTTAAAAGTTTTTTTTTTTGTTAATAATTTTGCTTGGTTTGCTTTTCATCCGGTAAACAACGTTTATCCGGTAAGCTCACCATTCAGACAATCAGTCTCTCCCGGTAAGTCACAATTGTTTTGCTGTCCGATAAGTCTAAATTGTTTTTTATCCGGTAAGCATCATTTCATCCGATAAGTGTGTTCAACCGATAAGTTTCGTTTTCGTCTCACCCGGTAAGTTCACTTAATTGTATTTATCCGGAAACCTCATCCGGTAAGTGCTATTTTTGCGGAATCGATCATCACCCGGTAAGTTCCATTTGCCATCCGATAAGTTCTCGATTCCCCGGTAAGCTTTTCATCCGGTAAGCATTCACACCCGATAAGTTTGGTTGGTATCCGGTAAGCGTATCACATCCGGAAAGCACTTCTCATCCGGTAAGTTGTTTTTGGTAAGTTTTGATTGATAAGCTCTCGACGGTACCCGAGTTACCGCACGTCTCGTGATTAAAGGTTTTAACGAAAGGTGCAATTTTTCTTAACGATCGTTTTACGATTTTTGTGACGTTTGAGATTATTTGCAACGATTTGCATGTATTAGCGACTATTATTATTTTTGTGATTTATTGTCGTCGTTCTTGATCTAACTTGTGTTGTTTATCTTGCGTATTTCACTCTCGAAGAGTGATTTCGTTCGTTCGAATTCGATAATAATCAGATTTTAATTTTTGGAAACGAATTTGTTTTTAGATTTGTCTTTCAAATTTTAATTTTTGATTTTCTTCCGCAAGTTTTATTCTTCAAAATAACACCGATCAACGATCAATTTTTCAGGTAACAATGTCGAAGTATTGCTTCAATCCTGATTGTAAAGCCTATAAAGAAATGTATGATTTCAATATCAAGTCATCAGATGAATTTAGAGACAAGCTCCTCAGAGAACGGGAGGAACTGAAATTACAAACAATTGAAAGTTCTGAGAAGCTTGCCAAATCTGAAGAAAATGCAACAACATTAGAGTCTGAAAACTCTGAGCTGAAAAGGAAGATTTCTGAATTGCCATCCCAAGACGAGATAAAGGAACTTGAAAAGAAAGCACATCAGAGACTATGTGAAAAGAATATCAAGCAAGCAGATGATTTGTGTAGCAAGTACATCAAAGAACTAAAGGAGCTGAAATCTCAAATCTGGATTAGTTCTGAGAAGCTGGCTGAAGAAGAAGAGAAAGGTAAACTCCTGAACTGTGAAAATCTTGAGCTTAAAAGTAAACTAACTACTCTTGAAAAGATTTTTGAAAAGGAGAAAGAAAGTTTTAGAAAAGAAAGACAATTGCTTACTCAAAAGCAATCATGTTTTTCAACCAAATCCTTGAAGAAAAGAAAAGTCTTGAGCTTATGTGTCTAAAACTTTCAAAACAAATCTCCGACTTTGAAAAAGTTTTGATTTTAGAAAGAGAAAAGTTTGAATCCGAACGCAAATCTTTTTCTAAAAAGAATGGAGAACTTTCTTTGAAAATATCCGATTTGGAGAAAGAATTAGACATTCTAAGCAAAGAGTCTAAGAAAGGGAAAGTTGAAGGTTTTAAGGCTAAATGTTTGAAAGATGATTTTGCAAAAGAGAGAAATATCTTTCAAACTGAGATCTCCAAACTTACTAAGGGATTATTTGGATTAGCAACCGAGATTTTGAAGGAACAAATGGTTAAATCTGATTTACAAAAAAAATTGATTTAATTCTCAAAGAACGAAATGATTTATCCGTCAAGGTCAAGAAACTTGAAGAAAATAAGTTCAAAGGTGCTCAACCTTCTTATGCTTCAAGTTCATTTTCTACAAATCGTTCTTCAAAGAATTTTGTCAAATCAAATGATTATTCAAAAGATCAGATTCGACCTTCCAATCTTTTCTATAATTCTCGTGTTGATAATAAAGATAATCAGGCTTTCAAGAAAGTAAATATGGTTTGGAAAGTTAAAGGATCCACTCCTGCTCCAAAGTCATTCGTCTCTGTTAAGAGTGACAAGAACAACAGAGCTTTCCACGCTAAACCTTTTGTGAAAACTGATTGTGCTTACTCTGTTAATAAGTTGATCAGCTTATCTACACAGAAGTTGTGTTGTTCTTACTGTGGAACAAATGACTTTGTGAAGAAAGACCATGATAAGTATTGGTATGGTACTTATAGTATCCCTGGTCCTCATAGGGCATCTAACCAACAAGGATCCATCAAAAGATGGATACCAAAATATGTCTAATCTATTTTGTAGGAATGTCATGTGCGGTTTTAATTCCTATTATTCTTTTCACATGACTGAAATCAAAGGTTATGCCACATTTGAGGGGGAGCACTATGAAAGGTAAGTGAACTTCAACTGAATTCAAAGACCGTGGTAATTCATTCTGGATAACTTACTTGTGTTTGTTATTCTCCAATTTTAAAATTCCATGATTGCCACGTGTCATTTTTTCTTGACTTAGTTATTTCCATGTCTCGCATATTCGTTGCTTTTTCGATGGAAATACACTCGTTTTGAATTCCACTTTGTGTTCATAGTTCATCATTTCATATTAATGATTCAATTCTTATCTGATATATTAATTGTGACTTGTTCTTCACAATTAAACTTTCTAATCATTGTTTCATTCTTGAACATAACGTGCTTACTGAGTCATTCTGTTTTGCGCTTGAGTTTGTTTCTTGAAATTCTTTATTTCAAATGATTTTTTTATGACTTCTGATCAACTCAGATCAGGACTCGTTCTTAAATGCTTGACTTCTAAACATTTCAGTTTAGAACTCGTACTTCACTGTCTACTAAACTGCTATACTCGTTGCATGAATGTGTGTTAGGAATTACATCGTTCCTATGGTCTATCCAGAACAGGAAGGACCTACCCAAGAAACACATCCCTTATAGACTGCAGTGAGGGGTCTAGATTGTTAGATGAGTTCGGAGTGAAAAGAATATGGTGAGGATGTGACAGGACTTAAAAGAATATATTGGTCCTTACCAAACCGAGTCAGTTATCCGGGTAACCACACAATCTATTCATTCTCGTTCTTTGGAGATGAATATTGAAACAAACATGGACCCAGTGTCGATAACTCGTGTCACCCCACCCAGCCACTCAAGTATCTCACAACAGATGCTTGTTTCATATATGCACGGAGATTAGCACATAATCTATCTATTCATCACTCGGAGGTCTT
Source organism: Saussurea involucrata (assembly GCA_033807775.1). NCBI lineage: Eukaryota > Viridiplantae > Streptophyta > Magnoliopsida > Asterales > Asteraceae > Saussurea > Saussurea involucrata. The sequence goes on along the minus strand of CM066313.1, from coordinate 77,470,205 downwards.
AGATATTGAAAAAGGAAGACATCTGCTCCGGTCTCCGAACTTCATATTCTATTCACTGTGTCAATTGATTTTAACTTGAGTCCCAAGTTAAATCAATATTTGAGCCTAAATGATATAATTCATTTCTTTCACACATGCACGAGTCTTTGTGATTCCATTTTCATATCTTCGTGATATTGCCGAAACAGTTTGAGGAGTAATTTTTAATATTTTACCTCAGTGATAACTGGAAGTCCTATCAGAGATACCCCATTGCCAACTCTGAACATAGGCCACACAATTTTTTAATTGTTGTGATAACAGTTACTAACGTGTTTCTGTGTTAGCCTTTTACCCTATACTGGTTACTAAAATGTTTTATCTGGATATTTTTGCTACTCGTCACTTTTGTCTTTGAACGTGCATGATGCTCCGGATGCTCCTTCTCATCATGAGGGGGAGAAAGAGTACAGATTCAAAGACACGGATTATCAAGTTGAGGGGGAGTAAAGAAGTCCCCATGCAAAAGCCAAGGGGGAGTAACGGTCAAGTTCTGAAATCCGAAAAGACTTCAAAGTGCTTACAAGTGATCAACTCTTCTCATCGTTTATCAAGTGGTGTTCGCTTTAAATTATTTCCTCCATCGAGCATATTGGTTCTACAAGTTCTTTTAAAGTTGAAAGCTAATTCAAGAGCTTTAATCAAGAGCTTTATTCAAGGGGGAGCGGAAAAAGACATGAAGACAAGCAACGCCGAAGTGCTTCAAAGATTCAAGAAGAAGAGAAGATCAAGAACTGAAGGTTTCAAGACCGTTTTTTATTTATATATCTTTAGGGGGAGATTGTTAGGACCATAAATGTCCTACATATTAGAAAGATATATAAATAATAATTATAAAGCTTAATTAGTTTAATTAATCTTTTTGTAAAAGCCTGTAGGAACCCAGATACAACAAGTAACAATAATAATAGCAATAATCTTTGTATTGATTGATAAAGAGAAGAGTTTACAATATAGGAAATGAAGAACAACTTACTCTTTGAAGCTCTATTTTCTATCTCTTTCAACGTCTGACTCTTTCAAATGGAGGCTGGGAGATTTTAGAGGCTTAACCTTAAAAGTCTCACAAACAAGACTTTATATACCTAGGTTTTAAGGCCTAAGTCCATTAGCAACTAAAGCCCACATATTTAATTTGGGCTTTTACAATTTAACTAAGTAATCTTGAATACAATATAAAATAAAAGCTAACAATCTCCCCCTTTGTACTCAAGATTAAAAATAGCCCGATCTTCCACAAGGTCAGTTGCTTCAATTCCTTCTTTGACTCCCCCTTGATCGTTGCATACTCCCCCTTGATCTTTGCGTACTCCCCCTTGACTGTTGCATTACTTTTCTGGTCTCAGTTATCTCTCAAACGATCAGAGAACGATTTGATGTGCGGAAGCTTGTATAACCAGTTTGAGTAGTAACCGATAGTAGATAAACAGCTACGAGATGAAGAGTAGCAAATACATTCTGCTCATTAGAATCTGCATTAAAGAATAAGTAACCAGGGGTAATCATCTAACATAGAAGCACAATAGCAACTATTATCACAACAATTTATAAAAAATTGTGTGGCCTATGCTCAGAGTTGGCAATGATGAAGCCCTGACAGGACTTCCAGTTATCATTGAAATAAATTAAAAAATAAACTTCTCAAACTGTTCTTGGCAATATCACATAGATAAGCAAGTGGAATCACAAAGATTCGTGATATTGTGTGGAAGAAAATAGAATATTATCTATTAAGCTCAAAAGTGTGTAAACTGTTTGGACATAACAGGTTTCCACAGACTCAATGTGCATGAGTGAAGTGTGAAGGTGGGGCAACTTTCCTTCTTTTCAATATCCAACCTTCCAAAGAAATATCAGATAGCATATGTGCTGCTTCACCGTGGAAAAGTGAAACAGTTCCTTGTGGAGAAGGAAGTGAGTAGCTGGTGGGGTTAAGACAAGAGTTGGCATGGGCTCACTGCCTGTTTCAATGACAATCACCAAAAATTTGTGATAAATCAGAAATGTGGTTTGCCCGTCTCAGAAAAAGATAGTGCAGAGTTGTATATTTCTTTTGACTCTGTTCTCACACCCTCTTTCTTTTTATCATGTAGCTCACATCTAACCAAACTCTCTTTTTAAATTTTACCTCTCAAGCACAATGAGAAAAACTCAGATGAGTTATCTCCCCCACTCTTTGATGTAGACCCTTCACCTCTCAAACAATCAAGGTTTACTTCTTTGGTAGGAAACACAGGTTTAAGTGATCCATAGAAGTTCTATAAAGCTCACACATTTATCCCATGAAATTGTTGTCCTAGAGGTTGGATTGTTCCACACACTGACTACTTGTAGTCTCAGAAAAGCATTTAAAATCCAAATTTCTATAGCAGATAAAGCATTTTAGCATGTAGAAGTGGTTTGACCATTTGAAAGAGGTTTTATCATTCTAAAGATGGCCTTTCTCTAAAAATGATGATGAGTTTAAAGGTTTAGAAATTTTACCTTTACACGAACAGGGTCAAATCTGATTTGTTTTCTCCCCCTCAAATTGAGCAGTAAATTTCATTTAATCTCAATTTGAAATCAGATATCCTATAAGAATCAGAAAGTGTTGGTAATCATTTTTGATGATTCCACATTTGTTAGCAATATCCAACAGCACAAATAGTTCCACTTAAAAAAAATACAAGGTGCGGGGGATCAGAGTTTAGAAATTACCAGCCAAAACTCTGATTTGAACATATCTGAAGTACTGGTCCTACACTGAAGTATGTAGAAACAACAGTCAGTTGAAGTCCTGGTTCTATACTGATGTGTATAGAAGCAACCTCAGTCTGATCTGAATATGGCACTGGAGAGAGTGAAGTGATGCTTTCGATCCAGCAAGTATCCATCGAATTTGACACAGATTCTGACCTTTAAGCACACATAATTTGAGAAAACTCAGAACATCATAGTCGTGCGTCTCTGAATTATCTTTCCAATGCAACTGGAATCGAGTAATTTGGAGCACCGTGTCAAAAGTTATACGCATGTTTCTGAAGCAGCGCTAAGCTGACAGCAAGTAAACAAAAATCGGGCTCTGAGGTTGAGTCGCAGAAGTTCGGTCCACAGAGGTTGTGCGGCAGAGGTTGCTCGTAGTGCCGACAGAGCTCTGATGATGATTTTTGTGAAACACAACTTTCTGTCCAGCAGATGTATACTGACTTTAGCAGAGATTCTGACCAAGAAGAACACCGATTCAGACCAAACTCAAAACATGAAAAAGTTTCATCTTTGTCTTACGAGTTCAACGCAACTGGACTCATCAAATTTGGAGCTTCTAGGAGGGAGTTCTGTTGAAAATATGAAAGGTGCGCAAAGCTGACAGCAAGTACTAAGACGTTGGGCTACGGGCTCTGAGGTTCGGTCGCAGAGGTTCAGTCCACAGAGGCTCTGTCAGGTTTCACAGAGGCTCTGTGGTGAACAGTACCACAGAGGGTGGTCGCAAAAATCTTAGCCAAAGCTTATGTTGTCGCTAGAAGTTGGTCTGAGTGTTCGACAAAGAATGATCGCGGCTTGACAAACGCTTGACAAAGGCTCTGCAGAGGTTTGGTCGCGGCTCGACAGAGGTTGTCGCTGCTCGGCAGAGGTTGGTCGCGTGCGGCAGAGGTTTGGTCGTGTGCGGCAGAGGCTTGGTCGCGTGCGGCAGAGGCTTGGTCGCCGCTCGGCAGAAGCTTAACAGAAGTGTTACACTTACTTTGACACTGATTTAGACCATTTTACCTCTGGATTTTGCAAGAACTCAAAAGACAAACATTTTTTATTTGTTTGTTATATATTTAGATCATATTGAATCACCTCTTTTCGAGCTCGTACGACAAAGATATGGTTGATTTACCACAGTCGCGCAGATCTGTCCATCAGCTTTCCATCAGTACACTGTTGTCTACTTCAACGATGCATATGACCCTTATAAATTTCGAATCTCTGAATTCTCAAAACACGAAAATTGTTCATCTGTGTCTTATGAATCCAGGGCCTTTTGAATCGTATCAATTGGTGTCTTAATCACTGAGATATGATCAATTTACTACAGCATCGCAAATCTGCCAGCATGCTGTCATAGTACTTGATTGTTGTGCACCGAAATCAATTGCCTTTGAAGGATGAGTCTTAAACTGAGTGTTTAAGAGTCCAATGTCCAGTGAAGTGTGAGTCCTTAACAGATGTATTAAGGAGTCCATTTACCTGAAAGACAGATCAAAGAACTTTTGGTACCCATTTCCAAATGGGTCCTATTTTGTTAGGATTTGCATGAAGTGCTTTGCTGATCTTTTTATGTTCAACAGAAACAAATGGCTTTCGAACATTTTGAACAAGTGAAGAGCCTTTGACTATCCAAACCATTTTTACTCTTCTAAAAACTTGATTAACTGATTGATCTAGCCTACGATAATAGAAAGGATTAGAAGTAGAGATTTGATTTGTTGAAAACTTGTTTGGCTTAATGAACTCTTTTGTTTTAACAGAACTTTTAGAATTTAATTTGAGAACCAAATCATTTCGTTCTTTAATGCACAGATCAACTTGTGATTGTAAATCAGATTTCAACTTCCTCTCTTTCCTAATCTCAGCAGATAAATCAAAGAACCTTATTGTCAGTCTCTTCTCTTCAGATCTAAAGTACAATCTCTCTCTTTCAAAGTCATCTTTTAGGCATTTCTTTTGAAATCCTTGAACCTTCAACTTTTCGGACTTTTTTCTTTCAAAAACACACTCTTTCCTCTCCTTTTCAAGAGTTTTCTGTAACTCTGAAATTTTGCAAGAAAGCTCCATATATTTTGTTTCAAAAGTAGTTTTCTTCTTTTCAAACTTTTCTCTTTCACAGATCACAAGCTTTTTAAAATCAGAAACCAACTTAGAAAATCTTAAACATTTAAGTTCACGTCTTTTCTTCTCTTCTTTAAAAATCTTTTCAGGCTCACATAATTTTCTCTTAAGATCGAGATTTTCACAGGTTAAGAGTTTATCTAATTTTTCAAGCTTAGCAATCTTTTCTGAATCAATCAGAATGCTTTTGTTCTTTTCTTCCAACTCTTTCTCAATATTAGGAATAATTTTGCGAAAATTAGTACTGAGTTTAGAATAATAATGAAAATCAGCATCAGCACTAAATTTTAGTCTTGACATATTGTTACATGGAAAAATGATCGTTAACAGATACTTTGTGAGAAGTAGAATTTGTGCACTTGAGTCAATTTTTCAAATCTTATTGGATTGAGCTGAAATTTGGTAGCTAGGTGCACGAGAATATTATGGACAACTTTAATTCTTCGAGTTTTGTCCAAAAACCAACAGAAAATGGTTTTTCGAAGCAAAACAGAGTGCGGCATAATAAAAGTTTAAAACTCCGAAAATTGATAAAAATCAATGGATTGAAGCACAAATTCGAATCTGTTTGGCTCTGATACCAATTGTAGGAACCCAGATACAACAAGTAATAATAATAATAGCAATAATATTTGTATTGATTGATAAAGAGAAGAGTTTACAATATAGGAAATGAAGAACAACTCACTCTTTGAAGGTCTCTTTTCTATCTCTTTCAACGTCTGACTCTTTCAAATGGAGGCTGGGAGATTTTAGAGGATTAACCTTAAAAGTCTCACAAACAAGACTTTATATACCTAGGTTTTAAGGCCTAAGTCCATTAGCAACTAAAGCCCACATATTTAATTTGGGCTTTTACAATTTAACTAAGTAATCTTGAATACAATATAAAATAAAAGCTAACAAAGCATTTAATCATAAAAGGGCTTAGATTAAGTTAATGGGCCATGGGCCGATGTGTTTAAGGCCTTGGTATTTAAGGTTTAGGTAACCTTAGAATTAGGTTAAGCAATTGATAGTCATTCATAGAGATTCATAGAGCTTAATTGATTAGAGATAGATAGTTGATATTTTCATTCAAACCTTTATAACTATCTTGAATCTTGAATACGAGAGAGATGACAAGTTGAAATCATCGATTGTTCGTGTTATCATTTATTGATTTATTGTTACCTAATCAATCTGGGATTCACAAGTTATAAAACCGAGATTTCTAAATTGACGTCTAAACTGTCCGCCCTGGCGGCAGAAGCTTTAACAGGAAGGATGGCTAAGGAAAGTCCCGGGGATACTCCATTGAAGCCTACCTCTCCTGACACCATCTCGGTTGACCCGTCAAGTACTTGTTCGGATAGTTCCTCGTGCAAAGCTTTTCTAGGTGTGTCTCGTGACACCGATGAAAAGGCTTTGTGTTTTTATAATAAAGGTAAGACGGTTCAAATCGATTCGATTCAAATGAATCTTTTCTATGACTTTAATAATCCCTTTGCGGATGATTCCTTTAATTGTTCCTCATCCGACTCTGACGGTGAAAACCCATTTGGTTATGCACGACAGTTTTCTGAGTCTATGAATTCCTCTGTTTGTCATGATGAAGATATTTCGAAAATTGATTTTGCCCCAAAGCTTGTAAGTCACATTCAACTTCTGGAGAAAATGCCCACACCAGTAAATTTTGAAAAGGGAGAATGTTCTAACTCCAAAAACATTTCTAAGACCACTTCTTCAAAATCTAAATCTAAAAGACGGTCAATGAAACGCTCAAAAACCGGTAATTCTCACAAAAGACAATCTAATTACTCTAGTATAACACCCTAAAATCAGGGCCAATTTGAACATTAAAGTTTAACATGGGTAAACATGAAATCATCCAACTTATATACATAAGTAGAGAATTAACTATGAGGATTCGTATATACAATTCGAATTCTTCAAAACAACCTATTAATCTAGTCTTGTCAACTAAGATAAGATTAAACTGGTTGTCTAAGTCATTCATCAAAACCATCCTCGTATAGGCTAACTTCTCCACTTAACGTCAACAAGTTTAATACTCAAAAGCACTCGTCCCTCTTCCCTTTACTTCCCTGAGCTAGTACCTGGTAAGAAGATTTAATTTGAAATGATTAGGCTTACGCCTAGTGAGAACATCCAATTTCAAATTAAAACATTAACAGTTTTGGAAACTCAGATATTTAAAGCATATAAACAAACCTGGTTTACCACCATTCTTACCGTACTCATATTCGTCTCACAATGACGGGAACATACCCAATCCCATAAGTATGACTATTATTCATAAAGTCATATCATCATATTCGTGAGCTAACTAAGAATCATCACGGATTCCAGTTTATTAATCAAGCATAAGGACTTACATTCAATCGCCATATTTCTAATCCACCGAAAGCAAACGGAAACAACAGTTATACTTTGTCTATCGCACGTTTCCACGTCTCAATTACGAATAGCAGTTATACTTGCCTATTCACTACAATCAATACGAATAGCAACTATATTTTGCCTATTCCACTTGTCAACAAGAATAGCAGTTATACTTTGCCTATTCCACTATTTCAACATGGATAGAAATTCTACCTTGCCTATTCAATCATTTCAATTTGAATAGTAATTCTACTTTTCCTATTCAATCATTTCAATATGAATAGCAATTCTACTTTGCCTATTCCACGTTACTCATCACCTCTCGAAATGGGAATTACAATTTACTTTATGCCTATTCCACATTATAGGTCAACGTTAATCACCTCTCGAAATGGGAATTACAATTTACTTTATGCTTATTCCACAATATAGGTCAACGTTAATCACCTCTCGAAATGGGAATTACAATTTACTTTATGCCTATTCCACATTATAGGTCAACGTTAATCACCTCTCGAAATAGGAATTACAATTTACTTTATGCCTATTCCACATTATAGGTCAACGTTAATCACCTCTCGAAATGGAAATTACAATTTACTTTATGCCTATTCCACATTATAGGTCAACGTTAATCACCTCTCGAAATGGGAATTACAATTTACTTTATGCCTATTCCACATTATAGGTCAACGTTAATCACCTCTCGAAATGGGAATTACAATTTAATTTATGCCTATTCCATATTATAGGTCAACGGGAAATACAAATTACTTTATGTATATTCCACGTTACTAATCACAAAACAAAATGGGAATTACCATTCAGTGCCCGACCTATTCCGCATTTATCAAATCAACGGGAATTACCATTAAGAGCCCGGTCCATTCCACGTGATCACATACTACTAGTGCATATGGATCCATTACACTTACTAACGTATATGTATAATAACATATCACGCTACATCTTGTAACATATTCTTAATTCCTAGAATATTAAATAACTTAACGTATCCTTATCCTCAATCGTTCCCTCTCCGGAAACTATATTCGGAAAAGTATTTCGAACTCACAGTTCGAGACTTATCCGAAACCCACTTGAGACCGACACTTAATTCCAATTCGGGTTCTAAAATAAAGAACCCGATCTCTAATTAAATTCCAAAGTAACCGGATTTTAAAATAAAACTCATAACGGATCCAAACCCAACTTTCCAGAATTAATTCCATATATCAGGCCCAAATTCTGGAATCCATTAATTTTCGGAACCGAAACCCAATTTCCGGAATCCATCTAATTTCCGGAAACAAAACCCAAATTCCGGAACCCCTTAATTCCGGGTCCAATGGCCCAAATTCCGGAACCTTTAACACCGGAACCCAAGGCCCAATTCCAGATTTCTCCATTCCGGATCCGAGAGCCCAATTTCTGAATCCTTAATTCCGGATCCGAAAACCCAATTCCGGAATCCTTAATTCCGGATCCGAAACCCCAGTTCCGGAATCCACCAATTCCGGATCCAATTATCCAGTTCCAGAACGCATTACTTCCGGATCCAATTACCCAGTTCCAGAATTCTCTAATACCTGGACTTCGATACTGGGTCATCGATTCACGTCAAATTTTAACACAAAAGCTCATCTAAAATACAGCTTATTGATCTATTTCATTTCCTTAACAAATATACCAATTCATTCAGACAGTTTATATATCATATCTGATTCAATTTCAACTGTTAATTTCTAGATGAAAAGAATGAACTCACCTGGAAAGAAGCTTTTATCCAACACTCAAATCCTTCTTCTTTCTGATTCGATCAATCACACGAACCACAGTTCCAATTTCTCTTCTCCTTCTCTTTTCTTCTTTCTCTCCCTGGCCTTACTCTCGACCGACTTCAGCAAGATGATTTGAGATAAAATATCTCAAATCAGCTTAACCCAATCTTAAATATACTCAACTATCAAGAAATGACCAAACAGCCCCTCTAGTTCTAATTTTCAACCATCACATTAAACTTTGGTCAAATTACAAATTCAACCCTAGAGTTTATAATTACAATTTAGTCCACAACTTAGACTAAATAACAATTCGATCCCATTTATATTAATTAAAAATATCATGAAAATTCGGGGTGTTACATCTAGCTCTTCTGATAGTGAGCTTAATGATTCTTCAGATAATCATGTCTTTAGAAAAGTAAAAATGGGTTGGAGAAAGAAATCAACTATAGAAGACAGTGTTGGAAACAAGTCTCATAACTCTCTTGTAGTTGATACAAAGTCTTGTATTTCCAAGACTGGCTCACGTGCCCATGTTTACCCTATAGCTAAGCTGATCAGTCTAAACGGAGCAAAGCTCTGCTGCACTTATTGTTGAAAGAGTGACTTTGTGCATCCAAGGTATGCCAACAACTGGTATGATACCTATAGCATCCCCAATCCCCATTTTAAAGTTAAGGCATCTAACCATCAAGGATCCATCAAAGCATGGATACCAAAATCTTTCTAATTTGTTTTGCATGAATGTCATGTTTAACACAATTCAGAATAGTCCTTTCACATGACAACAATAAAAGGTTACGCCAATTTTGAGGGGGAACATCAGGTATTTGACATATACATGAATTTTTCAGTGAATTCAAAGTACCATGGTAATTCATTCTGGATAACTTACTTGTGTTTGTTATTCTCCAATGTTAACTTCCATGAATTCCACGAGTTATATTTTCTTGACTTAGTTATTTCCATGTCTCGTATACTTGTTGATTTTTTGGTGGAAATACACTCGTTTGAATTCTTATTTGTTTCTCAAAGTTCGTCATTTATTGCTAATGATTCACTTCTTCTCTAATATAATAATTGTGACTTGTTCTTCACAATTAAAATTTCTATTCTTTGTTTGATTGTTGACTATAATGTGCTTAATGAGTCATTCCAGTTCGCGCTTGAATGTGTTCTTTGATATTCATTTTCATTTTTGTTGACTTCTGATTATCTCAGATCAGAACTCGGACTTAATTTTAATGACTTCTGAATAATTTAGTTCAGAACTCGTTCTTAAAGTATTGACTTCCAAACATTTCAGTTTAGAACTCGTTCTTAAATGTGTACTTCACTGTTTACAAAACTGGTTTATTTGAAAAAAAAAGTGTGAAAGGAGTGCTAGGATTTATTTTGTTTCTATGGTCTATCCAGAACACAAAGGACCTACCCAAGAAACACATCCATTATAGATATCAGTGAGGGGTCTAGATTGATAGATGAGTTCAGAGTGGAAATAAAATTGGCGAGGATGTGACAGGACTTAAAAGAATATATTGGTCCTTACCAAACCGAGTCAGTTATCCGGGTAACCACATAATCTATTCATTCTCATTCTTTGGAGATGAATATTGAAATAGACATGGATCTAGTGTCAATAACTCGTGTCACCCCACCCAACCACTCAAGCATCTCACAAAAGATGTTTGTTTCATAAATGCACGGAGATTTAGCACATAATCTATCTATTCCTCACTCGGAGGTCTTAGATATTGAAAAAGGAAGACATCAGCTTCGGTCTCCGAATTTCATATTCTACGCACTGTGTCTATTGATTTTTAACTTGAGTCCCAAGTTAAATCAATGTTTGAGCCAAACAGATATAAATTAATTCTTTCACACATGCACGAGTCTTTGTGACTCCAATCGCATATCTTCGTAATATTGCCGGAACAGTTTGAGAAGTAATTTTTAAGATTTTAGCAACTATATTTTGCCTATTCCACTTGTCAACAAGAATAGCAGTTATACTTTGCCTATTCCAGTATTTCAACATGGATAGAAATTCTACCTTGCCTATTCAATCATTTCAATATGAATAGTAATTCTACTTTGCCTATTCAATCATTTCAATATGAATAGCAATTCTACTTTTCCTATTCCACGTTACTCATCACCTCTCGAAATGGGAATTACAATTTACTTTATGCCTATTCCACATTATAGGTCAACGTTAATCACCTCTCGAAATGGGAATTACAATTTACTTTATGCCTATTGCACATTATAGGTCAACGTTAATCACCTCTCGAAATGGGAATTACAATTTACTTTATGCCTATTCCACATTATAGGTCAACGTTAATCACCTCTCAAAATGGGAATTACAATTTACTTTATGCCTATTCTACATTATAGGTCAACGTTTCGAAATGGGAATTACAATTTACTTTATGTCTATTCCACATTATAGGTCAACGTTAATCACCTCTCGAAATGGGAATTACAATTTACTTTATGCCTATTCCACATTATAGGTCAACGTTAATCACCTCTCGAAATGGGAATTACAATTTACTTTGTGCCTATTCCACATTATAGGTCAACGTTAATCACCTCTCGAAATGGGAATTACAATTTACTTTATGCCTATTCCACATTATAGGTCAACGTTAATCACCTCTCGAAATGGGAATACAATTTACTTTATGCCTATTCCACATTATAGGTCAATGTTAATCACCTCTCGAAATGGGAATTACAATTTACTTTATGCCTATTCCACATTATAGGTCAACGTGAAATACAAATTACTTTATGTATATTCCACGTTACTAATCACAAAACAAAATGGGAATTACCATTCAGTGCCCGGCCTATTCCGCATTTATCAAATCAACGGGAATTACCATTAATAGCCCGGTCCATTCCACGTGATCACATACTACTAGTGCCTATGGATCCATTACACTTACTAACGTATATGTATAATAACATATCACGCTACATCTTGTAACATATTCTTAATTCTAAGAATATTAAATAACTTAACGTATCCTTATCCTCAATCGGTCCCTCTCCGAAAACTATATTCGGAAAAGTATTTCGAACTCACAGTTCGAGACTTATCCGAAACCGAAACCCACTTGAGACCGACACTAAATTCCAATTCGGGTTCTAAAATAAAGAACCCGATCTCTAATTAAATTCCAAAGTAACCGGATTTTAAATTAAAACTCACAACGGATCCAAACCCAACTTTCCAGAATTAATTCCATAGATCAGGCCCAAATTCCGGAATCCATTAATTACCGGAACCGAAACCCAATTTTTGGAATCCATCTAATTTCCGAAACCAAAACCCAATTTCCGGAACCCCTTAATTCCGGGTCCAATGGCCCAAATTCCGGAACCTTTAACACCAGAACCCAAGGCCCAATTCCGGATTTCTCCATTCCAGATCCGAGCCCAATTCCAGAATCCTTAATTCTGGATCCGAAAACCCAATTCCGGAATCCTTAATTCCGGATCCGAAACCCCAGTTCCGGAATCCACCAATTCCGAATCTAATTACCCAGTTCCAGAATTCTCTAATACCGGGACTTCGATATTGGGTCATCGATTCACGTCAAATTTTAACACAAAAACTCATTTAAAATACAGCTTATTGATCGATTTCATTTCCTTAACAAATATACCAATACATTCAGACAGTTTATATATCATATCTGATTCAATTTCAATTGTTAATTTCTAGATGAAAAGAATGAACTCACCTGGAAAGAAGCTTTTATCCAGCACTCAAATCCTTCTTCTTTCTGATTCGATCAATCACACGAACCACAGTTCCAATTTCTCTTCTCCTTCTCTTTTCTTCTTTCTCTCCCTGACCTTACTCTCGACCGACTTCAGCAAGATGATTTGAGATAAAATATCTCAAATCAGCTTAACCCAATCTTAAATATACTCAACTATCAAGAAATGACCAAACAGCCCCTCTAGTTCTAATTTTCAACCATAACATTAAACTTTGATCAAATTACAAATTCAACCCTAGAGTTTATAATTACAATTTAGTCCACAACTTAGACTAAATTACAATTCGATCCCATTTATATTAATTAAAAATATCATGAAAATTTGGGGTGTTACATCTATTTCTTCTGATAGTGAGCTTAATGATTCTTCAGATAATCATGTCATTAGAAAACTAAAAATGGGTTGGAGAAAGAAATCAACTATAGAAGACAGTGTTGGAAACAAGTCTTGTTAGTTCCAGATCCGTGCAACGATAATGAAATCAAACGATTAAACAGTAAAGTATACGATTTCAACTAGTCATCTCTGTATTAGCTTTCAATATTGAGAAGGTTACAATAAAAGTGTAGGAAAGCAAATGAGACAACTAGCCTATTTTTCTAAGGCTAGATTGCTTTATATACAGCGGGCCCGAGGTTAACAAGCCTACGGCCCGTTCACTAATAAGGCTCAAATTAAACAATTACAATTAGCCCCTTGAACTTCTAATCAACCAAATATTACCCTAACAAGTCTCATAACTCTCATGTCGTTGATACAAAGTCTTGTATTTCCAAGACTGGCTTACGTGCCCATGTTTACCCTATAGCTAAGCTGATCAGTCTAAATGGAGCAAAGCTCTACTGCACTTATTGTGGAAAGAGTGACTTTGTGCATCCAAGGTATGCCAACAACTAGTATGGTACCTATAGCATCCTCAATCCCCATTTTAAAGTTAAGGCATCTAACCATCAAGGATCCATCAAAGCATGGATACCAAAATCTTTCTAATTTGTTTTGCATGAATGTCATGTTTAACACAATTCAGAATAGTCCTTTCACATGACAACAATAAAAGGTTACGCCAATTTTGAGGGGGAACATCAGGTATTTGACATATACATGAATTTTTCAGTAAATTCAAAGTACCATGGTAATTCATTCTGGATAACTTACTTGTGTTTGTTATTCTCCAATGTTAACTTCCATGAATTCCACGAGTTATATTTTCTTGACTTAGTTATTTTCATGTCTCGTATACTTGTTGATTTTTCGGTGGAAATACACTCGTTTGAATTCTTATTTGTTTCTCAAAGTTCGTCATTTCTTGCTAATGATTCACTTCTTCTCTAATATAATAATTGTGACTTGTTCTTCACAATTAAAATTTCTATTCTTTGTTTGATTGTTGACTATAATGTGCTTAATGAGTCATTCCAGTTCGCGCTTGAATGTGTTCTTTGATATTCATTATCATTTTTGTTGACTTCTGATTATCTCAGATCAGAACTCGGACTTAATTTTAATGACTTCTGAATAATTCAGTTCAGAACTCGTTCTTAAAAGTATTGACTTCCAAACATTTCAGTTTAGAACTCGTTCTTAAATGTGTACTTCAATGTTTATGATAAATCCAGATCCGTGCAACAAATATGAAATCATAATGATAAGCAATAAGAGCAATGATTTCAACTGGTCATCCCTTTCATTAATCTTTCAGAGAGAATATTACAATAAGAGTTGAAAGCTAAAGAGATGATTAGCTTGTTTTTCCAAGCTAATCTCACATTAAATACTATGGGCCCGTGGTTAACAAGCCCATGGCCCGTTCACTAATCAGGCTCAAATTAAACTATTACAATTTAACCCTTGAACTTTAAATCAACTATAAAACCTGCCCTAACAATCTCCCCCTTTGATTTGAAGTTCGAGTTGGCGCTCTAGATCTCTCCAGTTGAAGACATATCTTTTGTGGAGTGCGTAGTGTACCTCGAACAATCTGATGGCGCGATGATAGTCGATGCGATCTTCAATCATTTCCAAAGCATTCCGAGCAATAGTTTCATTCTGATTCGGAACATAAGAATACCTTGGATTCTCAGACTCGTGCTTAATAATCTTTCGAAGAGCATATCTGACCTTTAGAAGCGTGCCATCGCAGAATCTTTCCACCTGACTGAAGCGCATGAATTTCTTCTCCTTTAGCTCATTGAGGTAAACAATCCTGAATTCTGGTTCCAGAAGCATAGCGTTCTCGGGATACATGTTTAACTCATGTGCTTTCAGATTCGGCTTGATCAGATTTACCTTTTTTGCCTTGTTCTCGATAGCCATTTGGAAGTCCGTTAGATAAGACATTATGATGGTGTGGACCAGGTATCGACGAATAGCTTCGAGCGCCTTTATAATCTCTAGCGGTCGGATGGTTCTTGTACGTAAGTCTTTCAGAATAACCAGAAAGTCGAGCGGTCGGAGGTTCTTGAAGTCAGCTTCTGAAAATTTCCATTTGTTCCCATCTTCACGTCGAACAATGAAAACTGGGTAGACGATCCTCATAATGCGTCTTGAGTAGATACTGATTACCTCTGTGATCCGAAGCTTGGTTCTGACTTGGTTGACTGGAAGACAACGCTGCACTGCTAGTATATACCGGCGTTGAAATTCTGGGCTAAAGTTGTAAATACCCAGACAGAAGGTCGGCTTGATCGGGCGAAGCTTGTGGACGAACAACTTCTTCAAAGATTCCTCCAAGAGAGGGATAAGTACCATGATCTTCTCCCAACGGATTTGTTGCTGTTGAGGAGGGGGAGGATGATCAGAAGTTGTTCGTGGGAGGAGCAGTTGTCGGAAGATCGGAAGTAGTAGACTCGGGTCTTGTTGATGATGTTCTGGCGGGTTGAGCATAGTAAACGGGGGATGTTCCATACAAATTTTGGAGCAGGAACTGATCATAATCAATGTTGTCGTCCTCATCAGTGGGGAAGACCAAATTTACCTGGAGATTTACGGCACTGGCGGCTTTTTCGTACCATGCATCTTCGGTCTTCGGGTTGGCTTCACAATCTGGATCTATCATGTCCAGAATCGGTATGTCTGATGAGTCAAAATCAATCAGTTCTTGTGTTGAACCCTCGGGCTTTTCAACCGTCGGGTCTTCTTCATCTGATATCTCCATGTCTATAACCATGTCTGCTAAAGGCAGCTCGGCTTCTGGTGCTTCTGTTGTAGCTGCCGCAGTTGGGGGTTCCTGATGAACCACAGTTGTAGCTTCAGTCTTGTTAAGGCAGGTTTTATAGTTGATTTAAAGTTCAAGGATTAAATTGTAATAGTTTAATTTGAGCCTGATTAGTGAACGGGCCCTGGGCTTGTTAACCACGGGCCCATAGTATTTAATGTGAGATTAGCTTGGAAAAACAAGCTAATCATCTCTTTAGATTTCAACTCTTATTGTAATATTCTCTCTGAAAGATTAATGAAAGGGATGACCAGTTGAAATCATTGCTCTTATTGCTTATCATTACGATTTCATATTTGTTGCACGGATCTGGATTTATCAATTGGTATCAGAGCAATTGATAAATCCAGATCCGTGCAACAATGTAGAAATCGTAATGATAATCAATAAGAACAATGATTTCCAACTGTCATCCCTTTCATTAACTTTCAGAGAGAATTTTACAATACGAAATAGAAAGCTAAAGAGATGATTAGCTTGTTTTTCCAAGCTAATCTCACATTAAATACTATGGGCCCGTGGTTAACAAGCCCACGGCCCATTCACTAATAAGCTCTAATTTAAACAAATACAATTCAACCCTTGATCTGTTATAATCACTATTCGTAATTCGAGTGCATATTTTATATGTTTATCTGTTTCGGTAACATTGAAACTATCCTATTTTTGATTGCTTGTGTTCTTCATCAATTATCAGCAGATTGATGTTTGAATGATAATATGATCTGGAGGAATATACATAGAGTTAGAAGCTACTGGTTTACTGCAATAAATCACCACTAGAATATGCATTTGAAATATCATACCTTATGTGAAAGAGTATGCATCAAGTGAAAACCCAAAATGGTATGGCTGATGATCATACAATACATTAACACAATCTGTACACATTAATACAATCCATACTCATATTAATAATGAATATAGAGCTCAAACAGTGAGACTTCCTATTTTTGATGTGATATCGTCCATGTGATGTTTATCGCCAAATTGGGGAGTGGGTATGGGAGGCCACAGTGAACCAAGGAAGAAGGGGAGAAAGCGGGTGATGGTGTGGTTCACCGGAGAAGGTGGATGGCGGTGGTGTTGGGTTCACTGGAGAAAGACATGGTTTTTACAAAAAAGAAGGAAAAACAAAAAAAAGTGCAAAAGGGGGACAAAAACATGGTTGGATGAAATTGCCCCTTGCTCTAACGACCATTTTTAACGGTGTTAGTGGTCAGGTCCAGTTTCAAAGCAAAATCAAAACCCTGGACCTAAACTTGAATTATGGAACCACAGTCCCTTTCAAAGAAATCACTAAACGTCAAGGACCAAAATTGGAGTTTACTCTTTAACATTTAACCACAGTCTCTTCCAATCCAGTCCAATCTAAATATCATTTTATAAAAATTATAAATTGATTTTTTATCATATATAATTTTTTTTGATTTGAAGTATAAAAAATAGATTAAACGAACCACAACTAGTTAATTAAAACGTAATTATTATTATAAAAAATTTACCATACAATTGAAATTAAATAAAACAAGTAACACAAATAAGTACGAAATTACATATCTGAAATACATAAATAACCGTAGCTAATTATTGATGACCAAATTTTTGCCATATATACTCAATCAAATCATTTTTAGAGCGTTATGAGTTTTCCTATTGCGAAGTTGTTCCCTGTTAGCCATATAACAAGATACGTTTGCAATCCGTTCTGTATGGAATTCGGTTGATTGGCCATCGTCTTCTCTAGAGCTTCCTTGATGTTGATTTGTGGGCATGTCGTTAATAAACTCAGTAGGATCATAATAATTTTGGTATGCATCTCGTTCGTCTTCAACTATCAGATTATGCATGACGATACAAGCAATCATAGTTCGTCCCATTCTATGTCTATCCCAAACAAGACATGGTATGCAAAACGAGCTCGTAGAACTCCAAATGCTCGCTCAACATCTTTTCTGCATGCCTCTTGAACTTGAGCAAACAACTTATGCTTCCGCATTTGGGGAGATGTAACTGACTTGACAAATGCAACCCATGAAGGATATATGCCATCAGTGAGATAATATGCCCTATCATTTCCGTGACCATTCATGACATAACTAACTTTTGGTGATCGACCTGCCAATATATCATCAAAAACAGGAGATCGGTGCAATACATTAATATCATTAAGTGAACCTAGGGTTCCAAAGAAAGCATGCCATATCCATAAATCATATGATGCAACGACTTCCAAAAATGATTGTTGGTTTTCCACTTCTTCCATCATATTGTCCGGCCCATGCACTTGGACAATATTTCCATTCCCAATGCATGCAATCAATACTACCTATCATACTTGGGAATCCACGTTGATCTCCAACGTAGAGTAGTTTTGCTAAATCAGCTTCGTTAGGCTTTCTAAGGTACTCATCACCAAAACATGAGATGACACCATCTATGAAGTGCACGAGAGCTTCCCTTGTTGTGGATCCACCCATTCTCAAATATTCATCAACTGCATCAACTAATGACCTATATGCCAACACCCTCATGGCCACGGTACATTTTTGCAATGGTGAAAGACCTTGTCTACCCGTGTCATCAGCTCTTTGTGGAAAATATTTGTCATTGTTGATCCAAACCCTCAGTGATTTGATAATGACCCTATCTTAAATACTTAGTGAAAATTGTAAGTAAACAATATGTATCAGAGTTTCACTATCGCTGATAAGTACTAAGATCTTACAGTACTGCTGATAGGAACTCTCGCACTTTTAGATTAAACATTCAGCGAACACTGTTCACCATATCGCTGAGTCTGTTCAGTCCGTATGGTGATCGCTGATAAGTTAGTTGTTTACTTATGATCCCTGAAGACAAGATTCACGTCAACAAAGGTTCTACGCTGAAGTCGAAGATCAAGCTCAAGAACCAGCGACAAGTCTCCTAATGAACTGATGCGGATCAGCGAAGACTCAGATTTGTCCACTCAACGTGAAGTATCAAGTACAAGACTTCAGCTATCGCTGAACTTTATCATCTGCTGAATAGTAAATGATAATCGCTGAATCAACGAAAGCTGATCATGAAGTCCTCCGTACAAAGTACTTTTGTCTTAACCTCCCTTGCACGCCACCGTACGAAATGTCATAAAAGAACCTCCGAAAATCTGAAATCGTACAACCGCTCTGATACCACTTGTATTTCCAGCGAGGTTACAACGCTGAAGAAATTGGTTGGTACACTCGAAGGTGATATGTCAGTAGTCAAGACCGACTTGGGCTCAGTAAAGACCGACCTTGGTTCTGTCAAGACAATGATCGAGACGCTGGTGAACAAGGCAAATAATCCAGCTCCTGCTCCGGCCCCTGCACCTGTTTTGGACTCATTCACCGCAGAGGATCGCCAAGAGCTGAAGAAAATCACGCCTGCTATTTCTGGCCTAGAAGACAGAATAGCTAAGCTTGAAGGTTGTGTGAAAGTCTCTGGCCCAGAAGACAGAGACGACACCAATGCTGAATCTACCCATTCCTCCCCCGCCTATCATGAGAAAGAGGGGGAGAAGAGCGCTGAACAGGAGAAGAGCGCTGAAGACCTTTCCCATGATGAATCTATCAGGGGAGAGGGTAATGAAGATCGGATTACTGGACCTCAGGGAGATGAAAACCCTGAGGGAACCGAGAACCTCGCCTCTGTATCTGAGGGGGAGCAACTCGATGAAGATGCTGAGGAATCCGAAGCAGAAGAAGACGAAGACTTCGACATCCCTGAAGCTGAACCATCCTCCTCTCCAAGGAACGATGATGATGATGATGAAGATGACGATGATTTCTTTGTTGTCAAACCTGCTCCTCGAACCAAAGCTCTTAAAGGTATTTCAATAAAAGAACCTTCAGGGGAGAAGACAAAGACAAAGCACTCAGCCTCTGGCGCTGAGAAAAGCAAAGACAAAGGCATCGCTGAAGATGATAATCTGGCGATCCTACTTGCAAAGCCGATTTGTCAGGTACACTAAACTTATTTTTCCTTCCCTGATCATCTCTGAACAATCAGTTATCCATTCCACAAACACCATACACATCCACATTTTTTTTTCTATCTTTTCTACCCAAGTTCTTCTACCCAGTTCTTATTTGTAAGATCGCTGCGTTTCAGCTAGTCCTCTCCCCTGTTTGAGGATATCGCTGAAAGATCTGTTGCGACTTCACCAATAATTCCAGCTACCGCTGAAGACATAATCCCAGTCTTAGATTTAATCTCTGAGACTGATGAACCAGAAGAACAACCTCTCTCGCACAGAAACAGACCTTCCTCAGTTGCTCAAAGGCTGAGTGAAGAAGATCAAAAGAGGAGAGAAGAAATGATAAAGCGATTCGAGGATCAACGAATCATCCTAAGGCGCGATCAACTACCTTCAGTTCCTCCTAAGTTCAGAATTTCAAAAGCTGAATACCAAGATCATCTCAGAGCTGAACGCCTCATCGCTGAAAGGAAGGAAGCTGAAGATAAAGACAGAGAATACGCCATCAAGCTCACTCAAGAATCTGTCAAAGACCCCAAGCTGAAGCGTATTCCCATTCAAATCCAACGAAAGCTTTGGGAACAAGCCCAGAAGATCGTGGAAAAGAAAGTTGAAGTTTCTCAGACCACCCTGATCTGGTGTAAAGAGAAAATCCACTTCAGATATCGTCCAGCGAAGATCAACAAGGTATTCATCTCTGGAAGAACCTCCATCGGAGTACCTATTGTTGACATCAAACTGTTCAGAGAAGATGACTCATCTGAAACCTTTCGTGCTGACACTGTAAAAAGGTATGGTCTCTCTGAATGGCTGGAGATGAGGTTAGATATCCAACCATCAAAATCTAAGTACAAGGATCATTTCGAAAAGCTGATAAACAGACAGATCGATTTGATATCTTCTTGTGTGGATATTCCTCTTGTTCCTGATCTAAAGCCGAAAAGAAAAAAGGACTCTCCAAGGAAGAAACGTCAAGATTCAAACTCAGGTCCTGTCATACGAAATGAAACTGGAATTGGTTTCTCTCGCGCTGAAGTACTTGGTCCTGATCCTGATCTATCTGCCCTTGATGTCTCTTTGCCACCATGTGAACTTTTCGTCCCTGGTAAAGTCATCAGTAATCCTTATGGAATATTCTTTCTTGACTACGACGGACGTAAATGCTTTCAACGGATCGCTGAGCTTCCAATCACTCCAATCGAACAGCTCAAAGATCTCATCTACTGGTGCGACTTCAGAAAAGACATTCAGGCACGACACCTAAAACCCTTGATTTTTGAAGCTGCTCTGAAGCTAAAGAATAAAGGAGAAAAGGTTCCTAACTGGATGATTCCAACTGAAAAGACAACCCTTGATGAACTTCTCATTAAGGAAGAACCCTTTGAAGGCTGACAACAATCACCATTTTTCTCTATTGTATCAGTCATCCTTCAGTACTTGTAATTTATTTCGCTTGTACTTGTAATCTTTCTTATTCATATTGTAACCTGATTCAAAGATTTAAAGAAAGATTTCAGCGAATGTACTTTACTCCATCAGTACTGAAAAGATCCCAGAAAACAGTAAAAGGGACAAATATTTTATGAGTTCTTTTTATCCTTATGTTTTCATTAAATAGCAATTTTCTCTGTTGCTATGTCATAATCAAATAGGGGGAGATTGTTGATCCAAACCCTCAGTGATTTGATAATGACCCTATCTTAAATACTTAGTGAAAATTGTAAGTAAACAATATGTATCAGAGTTTCACTATCGCTGATAAGTACTAAGATCTTACAGTACTGCTGATAGGAACTCTCGCACTTTTAGATTAAACATTCAGCGAACACTGTTCACCATATCGCTGAGTCTGTTCAGTCCGTATGGTGATCGCTGATAAGTTAGTTGTTTACTTATGATCCCTGAAGACAAGATTCACGTCAACAAAGGTTCTATGCTGAAGTCGAAGATCAAGCTCAAGAACCAGCGACAAGTCTCCTAATGAACTGATGCGGATCAGCGAAGACTCAGATTTGTCCACTCAACGTGAAGTATCAAGTACAAGACTTCAGCTATCGCTGAACTTTATCATCTGCTGAATAGTAAATGATAATCGCTGAATCAACGAAAGCTGATCATGAAGTCCTCCGTACAAAGTA
Organism: Saussurea involucrata; assembly: GCA_033807775.1. Taxonomy (NCBI): domain Eukaryota; kingdom Viridiplantae; phylum Streptophyta; class Magnoliopsida; order Asterales; family Asteraceae; genus Saussurea; species Saussurea involucrata. The sequence continues at coordinate 77,447,987 of CM066313.1, read as the reverse complement.
CTTTTGTCTTAACCTCCCTTGCACGCCACCGTACGAAATGTCAGAAAAGAACCTCCGAAAATCTGAAATCGTACAACCACTCTGATACTACACTGTTCATTCATGCGGCTACTAAGGTTGTCAACAAAGGTCAATGACATGCAACCAATCCGCTGATGACACGTGTAAAGTATATACAGAATTGCATTAAATGCATGCAGTATATAAAGAGATGAACTCACTTCATTTGAAGTAACTTGCTAACTCTGGACAAGTTCAAATCTCTCAAGATAGGATTTTATTAGTAATCTCCTTATCTTTCTTAGTGCAAGAAAACCTTAGTGTTCCAACTTGTTTAGATTTAGGTTTATCCTTAATCTTGTTTCCGCAACAAGCTGTAAATTGTTAATGATTTATCAATAAACAATTTAGAAAAGTAAAATAGTGTGTTTGTATTCAACCCCCCCCCCCCCTTCTACAAACTTGTTTAAGCCTTTCGGGACCAACAGTCATTAGCAGTAACAACATCCACTATACGACATAATAAAGGTCTCTGCATTCGAAAGATTCTTCGAAAGATAACCTAGTCATATGTTGGATTTTCGATAAAATAGTCTTCCATCAAACGCTAAACTGTTGAACCATCAATAATTGGCGATTCTTGGTTAGATTCGACAGAATAATCACCTTCTTCTGAAGTTCTTGATCTTTTTGTGCTTCCATCGCTTTCTTCATTACCCACTTCATATTCTGGGCAAGAACGCGTCATGTCACGTTCTAACTGTAAATCCCACTTGGGATGTTTACACATAACTTCGTTAAAAACAAGCAAGTCATTAAACTTGCTCCCACCCGTCTCATAAATTGAATGAGCCTCTTTCTCAACATCTTTCATACTCATTTCGCTCCTTTTCTGTCGATATGCTTCTCTGTACGCAGCAGTCCATTTGTTTGCACTTTTGTTAAGTCGTGCAAAACGATCTTTCATTTGATTTTTGTTCCTGATGCCCAGTCCTTCTGCATTTAATTTCTTCTCGAGCTTCGTCATAGTATTCTTTCACTCGTGACCAAAATGCTTGTTTCTTATGGTTTTTGCCTCGAGTAGGTTCTTCACTAACGTAGACCCATGCTGACATCAACACCATATCTTCTTTGGTTTCCCATTTATTGGCTCTTGAAATCTTTTGCGCTGTTTAGGCATTTTCAGGGATAGGAACTTGATTATTATAGATGAAAAAATTTAGAGTTTTCATATTGTGTGTTTGGGTGATACTGAGAGTTATCATGTGGATCCCAATATCAAGTGAAATATCAACAAGCAATCAGTAAGATCAAAGATTAAGCAACAATAGTAAATTGATTGAATGTGCAGAGAAAACTAAGTTGTAGTCGTACAAAGGTAAACAAGAGATTAAAAGCTTGATTAAACTAATTAGGGTTTTAGGAAAAACTATTTATACCCCAAAATGGGATATTTACACAAAGCACCCTGAACTTCTATTCAACTCTAATTTCAGCCCTAACAATCTCCCCCTTTGAATTGTGTAACACCCGTAATTTTCGGATAAGTACAATTTCGAATCAGTGTAGAATCGATCTTCTAAGATAAATATGAAAAATAGGATTTTGGATTAAATCCTATATTTTATGGTCTTGTTGGATGGGGAATTCGAATACAAGTCCAACAGTTCTTTCTGGAGCACATATGGAGCTAAAACGAAGAAGTTATGGCCAAATCAGTATCCGACTAAAAAGGGGTCGTGCAGGCTGATGCACGACTTTGGGCCATGGCCCAAGCCACGTAAGCCTCTAGAGTGGGAGCCGTGCGACCTACCACGCGACTTGAGGCCGCGAGGTAAGCCGCGGGAGCGAGTCTGGTGTATTAAGACGCGATTTCAGCCCTCAGTCTTCATTCATTCATAACTTTTGCATCCCAACTCCGATTTGAGTGATTCAAGTTGCCATGGTTTCGTTTTTGAGAGATCTTCAAAGATCTATAAAGGGTTTTGAAGTGTATTCGATGATACAGGAGTATTTGGTGGTGGTTGAGGTAAGCTTCTCACTTTTCTCCATTTAAGAAGTTAGGGTTTTGGTATTTTTGGTGGTTTTGGATGTTTTATGTTGGGGAAAACGTATATAAGTGTTTGAGAATGATTATTTATGGTTGGAAACTTATAGATCTAGGTTTTGGAAGATTTGGGCTCGAAGATTCGTGTTTCTTCAAAGGAGCTTACGTTTGGGGAAAAATCTAGATTTAGCCTAATCTAGCAAGGTGAGTTCAAGTTGGTTTGTTAAAACGTTGCACATGCCAAAATGTTATTTTTAAAGTGATTATGTGTTTACATGAAAACTATCCTTTGTGGGGGGCTATTTAGTGGGTTTTGATTATGAAAGTGTTTAACTTTATAAAATCTTATAAAACACCCACTTTGGGGATTTTGGACACTTTGTTAAGTAAATCATGATTGAAAGTGTTTGTTTAACTTATTTTCACAAATGGAGGTTGTTGGGTAAAAACGTGCTTTTAGTGTTGTCTTGATTATGCACAAACTATGATACGACACGTTTTGGAAAATACAAACGTGTGAATTGTTAGAGTTGGTCAATCTCGACTTTATGGACATTTGTGAATTGTAAATATTTTAGATTTGGGCTGAGGGCCAATTGTGTTTTATGAGTCAAAGATTTGAGTAATGATATGTTTTGGTTTATATAACCGTATGAGCTCGTGTAGTTAGCCAAACATTGTTTTGCCTTTCTAGGCTTGAATCATATTCAAATGAGTTTCGGGCCTTTTGACCAGTTTTAATAGCTCGAGATGGAGCTTTGGTTGTGTTACGCATTTATTTGCATCTTATTTGGAAGTTACAGGTTTTGAATGGTTTAGTTCATTCGTTTGGGTCATGTAACGTTTTAGAATGTAATGCATTTGATCCATAGGCATGTAAGTCAGTCATACTTATTAATGATGAGTCTTGGTATTTTCACTTTGAGGCTTATGCCGAACCGGCGTTGTTGATGTCTCGGTCCTTTTGTGGAGAGGAACCATTATGTGTTGTACTCTGGGATTATGAGTTATTTTGGTGTCTGTCTCTTTGTACACAAGGAGTGGACTATTGGAACACATGGTTATATGCGGTAGGCCGTTCGGGGCCACTAGCGAGTACGCAATAGGGGACATTGGAGTCCTTGAGGTGTAACTCATCTAGATTAGATAGGCAATGTGGTCCCATAAGTCCTTGAGGTGTAACTCGACGGAGTAGGCAATTAAGACATATATATGGTTTGAGGTTGTGATGTCTTTATGGTATGGGAACTAAAACCGGGACTTGTGGTGTAATCCAATAACATCATAAGTGACCTAACTTTGTGTGCCCGTCACTTTCGATGGAACCGGGTCTCCCCCGTTACCGAAAGGTGTTGTTTTTGGGTATTTAATTTTATCCATATTTTTGGTGACGTATTTTATCCATACAGATTGTTTCCCATGGTTTATTGGCGGAGTACTATGCCTCATCCTTATTGGATGTTTTAAATATTGGAGTTTTATTCACGTTTATATTACTCGGGATATTTAATGTTGATCCAAACCCTCAGTGATTTGATAATGACCCTCTCTTATATACTTAGTGAAAATTGTAAGTAAACAATATATATTAGAGTTTCACTATCGCTGATAAGTACTAAGACCTTACAGTACCGCTGATAGGAACTCTCGTTCTTTAGATTAAACATTCAGCGAACACTGTTCATCATAATGCTCTGAGCCTGTTCAGTCCTTATGGTGATCGCTGATAAGTTAGTTGTTTACTTATGATCCCTGAAGACAAGTTTCACGTCAACATAGGTTCTACGCTGAAGTTGAAGATCAAGCTCAAGAACCAGCGACAAGTCTCCTAATGAACTGATGCGGATCAGCGAAGACTCAGATTTGTCCACTCAACGTGAAGTATCAAGTATAAGACTTCAGCTATCGCTGAACTTTGTTGTTCACTGATAAAGAATGATAAAGCGCTGAATCAACGTAAGCTGATCATGAAGTCCTCTGTACAAAGTACTTTTGTCTTAACCTCCCTTGCACGACTCCATACGATATGTCAGAAAAGAACCTCCTTATTGTCTGAAATCGTACAACCACTCTGATACTACACTGTTCAAACATGCGGCTACTAAGGTTGTCTACAAAGGTCAATGACATACAACCAATGAGCTGCTGCCACGTGTAAAGTATAAACTGTCATGCATTAAATGCATGCAGTATATAAGAAGGACTCCAGCTTCATTTTTGAAGCACTCGAAAACTCTGGACGAGTCACTTGCTAACTCTGGTCAAGTCATCTTCTTATCTTGAGATAGGTTATTATTAGTAATTTCCTTCTCTTTCTTAGTGCAAGAAAACTTAGTGTTCTAACTTGTTTAGATTTAGGTTTATCCTTAATCTTGTTCCGCAACAAGCTGTAAATTGTTAATGATTTATCAATAAACAATTTAGAAAAGTAAAATATGTGTGTTTGTATTCAACCCCCCCCCCCCCTTCTACAAACTTGTATAGCCCTTCGGGACCAACATTTAACGTCAAAACACATTTTGAGTGAGTTGTGGAGTAAGTTTATTTTGGAAAACGTTTAATATGAAAGCTTTCGGCTCAAGATTTGTGGGTGTTGGGAAAATGAGTTGTTTACATAATTGTTATAAATTCTTTTGGGAAATTATGTTTTCAGGCTACATCCTCCTCGTTTATTGATTTACGCAATCATGATAAAACTCTTAAACTCAACTAGGCGTTAGCCTAACCTTTTTATTTGTCGGCATGTGCAACAGGTTCAGGTTGGGAATAATTCTAGTGACATTGTGAAGAGATGAGTGCTAGTAGTGTGCTCGAGGAGTGAAGTGCTTAGTTAAGTCTTTCGCATTTATTTTGGGAATAGAAGCTTAATTTTGTGTTAAGTAATACCCGACTTTATTTGGTCTTATTGTATGACTTAGATTATGGATAATGTTGGAGTTGTGACGTTTTAACTTTTGAGGTGATTTCATGAATGGTTCGTAGTAAGAATTTCATCTCCATTTGTCTATTTTTAATCGAAGTTTTTATTTAGTTGCTCTTCCAATTTTAAGGGTGTTACAAGTTGGTATCAGAGCATAAGTTTGAGAGATTTAGGTGTTGATTTTTAGATACCTAGACTCAAGCTAGCAATCTTTTAAGTGATTGAGAGTAAAATTTCACCATTAGCCACTTTAAGATAGGATGTTTCCAATTGATGGAGTCACTAGAAACGAGAAATCATGTCTAGTGTAGTAAGAATGATCATGTACGGTACGTTCAGAATTGCACCTGGCCAGTGTTATGGTGAACCTACAAGTTACATGTGCATACTTGAACTACTTTGATGTGATGATCGTTGGGGTAGTGAAGGAGTTTCTAAGTGAGTAGTCGTTCAAAGAGATTGACGATTTTATTATTTGTCACTTGGAGAGACGATAAGCATGATAATTGCATTAAGTGGACCATTTCGGGTCGAAGTTGTTGGTTGGGTTAGGACCATAAGCTTATTGAATCGACCTTAATTTGAGGAGAAATTGTAAAGTGAATCGATGTGACTTTCAATTTGTCTTAAGACGTATGAGCATCCGGATGACGATAGTGTGATCGGAGGAACTTGGAGGAGTGTGGTTTGAGACGTCGAGTGCCGACTAAAATCATGCACAAAATCTATTTTTAAAATGAATTGCATCAATTATTTCGTGTGTTTCAAATCCTCATGTGGATGTGTTACAAAATCTCGGAAAAACGTTTAGCATACACAAGATTTCAAATCATGGTTTTGAACATGCATGAAATTATTTTATTGCAGGGAGTTGCAAACTCTTGGGACTTGCTTTATTTTTGTCGTTGTCCAATGTTATTTTCGGATACCATGTTATCCATACATTATTGTTGTTTAAGATTTTGGACAAGTGATGACGATGTATGAATTTAACATTGGATCTCCTCCACATATGTTAAGGTTTGGACGGGGAGTTATCTTCCATTATGTCTTTGTCGAGCCTTATTGGAAAATTTTATTTGATGGGAGTTTTGCTAAAAAGTGTTGTTTATATTGTATTGCAACAAATAGGGAATTTTCGGAATTTTGACATTTTAGTCATGGTTTTGCTTTATGCAATTTGATTTTTGGAAACGAAAGGTTTGGCACTATTTGGTTGATTTGAGGCCATTGAGCCCATAGAGTTTTACGGAATTTCGTTTTACGGCGTTTTGTGTCGCGTGAGTGCAATCTTGTAACGTGCATACTTTAGTTATTATGTGTGTTAATTTCGGATTATATTGGGCCTTTTGTCTCATGTGGGTTTTGTTGAGAAATATTATTTTATGCCGTAAGGCGACCAAAAGGAATGGTTTTTGGAACTTTGGTGTCGCATAATTTCTCTTTTGAAGATTTGTGTTAGCACACTTCGTTGCAAGTTGTTCAATGTACGGATTGATTTATATGCGACGTGAGTAATGCATGAAAGAACACCCCGATAGTATTTCTTAACGATTTGCTTTATGCGCTTTCGGTTAATTGATTATTTTATTATCATTTCACGCAAATGCATTATATTGGTCTAGGGGGTATGCATAACTTGGTAGCACTAATTCTGGATACTTTAATAAATAAATCGAGATTGAAGATGTTTTATTAATTGATTGCATAAGTGGAAGTCATTTGGTCAAAATATGTTTTGCTTTTGTGGGGTTATGCACGGCCTACGATGCAGTACATTTTGAAAATACGAATGTGCGGGTCGTTGGATTTTTGGTTAGTTTTGGGCTTGATGAATATTTTGGAAGTTGTAAACCTTTTTGTGTTTGGAGAAAAGATGAATTTTCAGGATTTTGGTGAGTAAATTTTAAGCATTGATATTTTAACGATTTGTATTACGAGTGTAAATCTTTTGGTATAAATGCAACGTGATGAGGGTATTGGAAAACTATTTGTCTTAACCTAGAGTTGTGGGGAGTTATTTATGCTTCTGGAACATTAACGTGCATTGTTCGTATGATCCGAATTTTGCAGTCGAATTAAATCCTTTTAGGTGTCAACCAATTACAAGCACTTACTGTTTTCCTAAGTTTTGAGAAAACACATTAATGTGTGTGAGTCATGTCAAAGAGGTTTTACTCCTATGTCATTATATGATTGAACGAGAAAATTTTGAAACTTGAATTGATGAAATTTTCTACTTCGAAAATTTAGTATGGACTGCCTATTGCATGTAATTTTGTTTCCGAAAAACCACTAGGAATGTGTTACAAGTTTGCATGCATATTCCAATTTGAGATTTCTTCATGATATTTTAGTTGATATCTTCGAATGATGAAAACGTGTTGATTTTTGTCTTTAAACTTGGAACTGACACAAATCATTTTATGTTTTAACCAAAGTGTATTTATGGATCGTTTCACCGTTTTTGTGAAATAAACTGGCGCGTGCGAACTTTGTTGATGGATTTTGTTCCATGTCATCTCATGATTAAAAAGGAATTTTTGGAGTTGAATGTCGTTTAAACTCCTTTTGAAGTACGTACAAACCTTTTGTTGCACACTATTTAAAGTAGGAAATTACTTTACGTGCACGACATAAATAAATCCATGCCTAGGACCGTGGTGGTTCATTTCAAGAAGTTGTTTAGTATGTTTTTGCGTTTTGTTAATAACTTAAATTGTGATGAAATAGTTTTCAAATTTTCATATGTGGGACGAGTATGTCCATTTTTACACAACTACCGAGTAGATATATAGTAGTAGATTTTGTGCGTGCAATTAAATTGATATGAAAACCTTTGTGTTGAAAATTTCTATAAAAGTTTTCGATTGACATATTTGTTAAGTATTTCACTTGAAAACCTTGAACTCATTAGAACCTTGGAAAGGATAAGTAACCCCGGTTAGGAGTGAATGTGTATTGAACTTCGACAGTGGAAGGTTGGGTATTCTATCGCGTGTTGGTACCGTAGGCCAAGTAGTGTCGTTTGCAGAGTCGGCGTAAATTTTTTGTAATTGGAAGGTTAGACTCGCGGTATCTTCTGTTAATGTTGGTGGTAACCATTCTTATCGACAACCTTGTTATAGGTCTTGGTCAATTTTCGCACAAGGGACGTGTAGGACCCTTTAGTCACCACATTGATAACCTTGGTTTTGTGGGGGATGTTCGACAAATGGAACTCGTGTGTGGAGTACTGCAGTGGTATGAATCTTGGTGGTATAGTTAGGTGTCAACTTTGGATTTTGAGGCCATGAACCGTCAGTGTATTTGGAGTGTTGTAGTCCAAGCTTAAGGGACAATCGTATCGGTTCTAGCGATTTTAAGAAGTTTAGATTGTGATAAGTAGATTTAGTAGGACGACTTTACTTGGATGGTAAAAGAACTTGCAGATTGGACGTTTGGTAAATGGATGTATTCTTGGAGTTGTATAATCGTTGGGTCGGGGACGACCGCCTGTTTTGGGGTCTATTAGTGCGTGTTAAGGTCAAATGTCAGTTTAGTGACGGGATAATTGGATTTGAAGATTTTGTTGGTTTCGGTGGTAATCAAACCTCGGGATGGTTGGGGAAGAAACTTTAAAGCATGTAGAACTAGGATGATTGGAAGTCGAGATCGGACGATGAGGAAGTATGGATCACCTAAGGTTGGGAGACGACCAGACACTTTCAGTCAGGGGCTACCTTAGTAAAATAAGCGTTTACTTTGGCATAAGTGTAGTGGTCCAAATGGACATTGATTGTGAGTATCAGCATGAAGTTGTCATAGCAGTTCTGGCATGAAGGGATTCGAAATGCAGTTGGAAACTGAGGCAACATGGAAAGTGTTGAGTCTATAACCCTTGGGTGTTTGGGAGCTAGATTTCGAGGACGAAATCCTCCTAAGGTTGGGAGGATTGTAACACCCGTAATTTTCGGATAAGTACAATTTCGAATCAGCGTAGAATCGATCTTCTAAGATAAATATGAAAAATAGGATTTGGATTAAATCCTAGATTTTATGATCTTGTTGGATGGGGAATTCGAATACGAGTCCAACGGTTCTTTCCGGAGTGAAAACGGAGCTAAAACGAAGAAGTTATGGCCAAATCAGTATCCGACCAAAAAGGGGTCGCGCGGGTTGGTGCGCGACTTTGGGCCACGGGCCAAGACACGTAAGCCTCTGGAGTGGGAGGCGCGCGACCTACCACGCGACTTGAGGCCACGAGGTACGCCGCGGGAGCGAGTCTGGTGTATTAAGACGCGATTTCAGCCCTCAGTCTTCATTCATTCATAACTTTTGCATCCCAACTCCGATTTGAGTGATTCAAGTTGCCATGGTTTCGTTTTTGAGAGATCTTCAAAGATCTATAAAGGGTTTTGAAGTGTATTCGATGATACAGGAGTATTTGGTGGTGGTTGAGGTAAGCTTCTCACTTTTCTCCATTTAAGAAGTTAGGGTTTTGGTATTTTTGGTGGTTTTGGATGTTTTATGTTGGGGAAAACGTATATAAGTGTTTGAGAATGATTATTTATGGTTGGAAACTTATAGATCTAGGTTTTGGAAGATTTGGGCTCGAAGATTCGTGTTTCTTCAAAGGAGCTTACGTTTGGGGAAAAATCTAGATTTAGCCTAATCTAGCAAGGTGAGTTCAAGTTGGTTTGTTAAAACGTTGCACATGCCAAAATGTTATTTTTAAAGTGATTATGTGTTTACATGAAAACTATCCTTTGTGGGGGGCTATTTAGTGGGTTTTGATTATGAAAGTGTTTAACTTTATAAAATCTTATAAAACACCCACTTTGGGGATTTTGGACACTTTGTTAAGTAAATCATGATTGAAAGTGTTTGTTTAACTTATTTTCACAAATGGAGGTTGTTGGGTAAAAACGTGCTTTTAGTGTTGTCTTGATTATGCACAAACTATGATACGACACGTTTTGGAAAATACAAACGTGTGAATTGTTAGAGTTGGTCAATCTCGACTTTATGGACATTTGTGAATTGTAAATATTTTAGATTTGGGCTGAGGGCCAATTGTGTTTTATGAGTCAAAGATTTGAGTAATGATATGTTTTGGTTTATATAACCGTATGAGCTCGTGTAGTTAGCCAAACATTGTTTTGCCTTTCTAGGCTTGAATCATATTCAAATGAGTTTCGGGCCTTTTGACCAGTTTTAATAGCTCGAGATGGAGCTTTGGTTGTGTTACGCATTTATTTGCATCTTATTTGGAAGTTACAGGTTTTGAATGGTTTAGTTCATTCGTTTGGGTCATGTAACGTTTTAGAATGTAATGCATTTGATCCATAGGCATGTAAGTCAGTCATACTTATTAATGATGAGTCTTGGTATTTTCACTTTGAGGCTTATGCCGAACCGGCGTTGTTGATGTCTCGGTCCTTTTGTGGAGAGGAACCATTATGTGTTGTACTCTGGGATTATGAGTTATTTTGGTGTCTGTCTCTTTGTACACAAGGAGTGGACTATTGGAACACATGGTTATATGCGGTAGGCCGTTCGGGGCCACTAGCGAGTACGCAATAGGGGACATTGGAGTCCTTGAGGTGTAACTCATCTAGATTAGATAGGCAATGTGGTCCCATAAGTCCTTGAGGTGTAACTCGACGGAGTAGGCAATTAAGACATATATATGGTTTGAGGTTGTGATGTCTTTATGGTATGGGAACTAAAACCGGGACTTGTGGTGTAATCCAATAACATCATAAGTGACCTAACTTTGTGTGCCCGTCACTTTCGATGGAACCGGGTCTCCCCCGTTACCGAAAGGTGTTGTTTTTGGGTATTTAATTTTATCCATATTTTTGGTGACGTATTTTATCCATACAGATTGTTTCCCATGGTTTATTGGCGGAGTACTATGCCTCATCCTTATTGGATGTTTTAAATATTGGAGTTTTATTCACGTTTATATTACTCGGGATATTTAATGTTGATCCAAACCCTCAGTGATTTGATAATGACCCTCTCTTATATACTTAGTGAAAATTGTAAGTAAACAATATATATTAGAGTTTCACTATCGCTGATAAGTACTAAGACCTTACAGTACCGCTGATAGGAACTCTCGTTCTTTAGATTAAACATTCAGCGAACACTGTTCATCATAATGCTCTGAGCCTGTTCAGTCCTTATGGTGATCGCTGATAAGTTAGTTGTTTACTTATGATCCCTGAAGACAAGTTTCACGTCAACATAGGTTCTACGCTGAAGTTGAAGATCAAGCTCAAGAACCAGCGACAAGTCTCCTAATGAACTGATGCGGATCAGCGAAGACTCAGATTTGTCCACTCAACGTGAAGTATCAAGTATAAGACTTCAGCTATCGCTGAACTTTGTTGTTCACTGATAAAGAATGATAAAGCGCTGAATCAACGTAAGCTGATCATGAAGTCCTCTGTACAAAGTACTTTTGTCTTAACCTCCCTTGCACGACTCCATACGATATGTCAGAAAAGAACCTCCTTATTGTCTGAAATCGTACAACCACTCTGATACTACACTGTTCAAACATGCGGCTACTAAGGTTGTCTACAAAGGTCAATGACATACAACCAATGAGCTGCTGCCACGTGTAAAGTATAAACTGTCATGCATTAAATGCATGCAGTATATAAGAAGGACTCCAGCTTCATTTTTGAAGCACTCGAAAACTCTGGACGAGTCACTTGCTAACTCTGGTCAAGTCATCTTCTTATCTTGAGATAGGTTATTATTAGTAATTTCCTTCTCTTTCTTAGTGCAAGAAAACTTAGTGTTCTAACTTGTTTAGATTTAGGTTTATCCTTAATCTTGTTCCGCAACAAGCTGTAAATTGTTAATGATTTATCAATAAACAATTTAGAAAAGTAAAATATGTGTGTTTGTATTCAACCCCCCCCCCCTTCTACAAACTTGTATAGCCCTTCGGGACCAACATTTAACGTCAAAACACATTTTGAGTGAGTTGTGGAGTAAGTTTATTTTGGAAAACGTTTAATATGAAAGCTTTCGGCTCAAGATTTGTGGGTGTTGGGAAAATGAGTTGTTTACATAATTGTTATAAATTCTTTTGGGAAATTATGTTTTCAGGCTACATCCTCCTCGTTTATTGATTTACGCAATCATGATAAAACTCTTAAACTCAACTAGGCGTTAGCCTAACCTTTTTATTTGTCGGCATGTGCAACAGGTTCAGGTTGGGAATAATTCTAGTGACATTGTGAAGAGATGAGTGCTAGTAGTGTGCTCGAGGAGTGAAGTGCTTAGTTAAGTCTTTCGCATTTATTTTGGGAATAGAAGCTTAATTTTGTGTTAAGTAATACCCGACTTTATTTGGTCTTATTGTATGACTTAGATTATGGATAATGTTGGAGTTGTGACGTTTTAACTTTTGAGGTGATTTCATGAATGGTTCGTAGTAAGAATTTCATCTCCATTTGTCTATTTTTAATCGAAGTTTTTATTTAGTTGCTCTTCCAATTTTAAGGGTGTTACAAGTTGGTATCAGAGCATAAGTTTGAGAGATTTAGGTGTTGATTTTTAGATACCTAGACTCAAGCTAGCAATCTTTTAAGTGATTGAGAGTAAAATTTCACCATTAGCCACTTTAAGATAGGATGTTTCCAATTGATGGAGTCACTAGAAACGAGAAATCATGTCTAGTGTAGTAAGAATGATCATGTACGGTACGTTCAGAATTGCACCTGGCCAGTGTTATGGTGAACCTACAAGTTACATGTGCATACTTGAACTACTTTGATGTGATGATCGTTGGGGTAGTGAAGGAGTTTCTAAGTGAGTAGTCGTTCAAAGAGATTGACGATTTTATTATTTGTCACTTGGAGAGACGATAAGCATGATAATTGCATTAAGTGGACCATTTCGGGTCGAAGTTGTTGGTTGGGTTAGGACCATAAGCTTATTGAATCGACCTTAATTTGAGGAGAAATTGTAAAGTGAATCGATGTGACTTTCAATTTGTCTTAAGACGTATGAGCATCCGGATGACGATAGTGTGATCGGAGGAACTTGGAGGAGTGTGGTTTGAGACGTCGAGTGCCGACTAAAATCATGCACAAAATCTATTTTTAAAATGAATTGCATCAATTATTTCGTGTGTTTCAAATCCTCATGTGGATGTGTTACAAAATCTCGGAAAAACGTTTAGCATACACAAGATTTCAAATCATGGTTTTGAACATGCATGAAATTATTTTATTGCAGGGAGTTGCAAACTCTTGGGACTTGCTTTATTTTTGTCGTTGTCCAATGTTATTTTCGGATACCATGTTATCCATACATTATTGTTGTTTAAGATTTTGGACAAGTGATGACGATGTATGAATTTAACATTGGATCTCCTCCACATATGTTAAGGTTTGGACGGGGAGTTATCTTCCATTATGTCTTTGTCGAGCCTTATTGGAAAATTTTATTTGATGGGAGTTTTGCTAAAAAGTGTTGTTTATATTGTATTGCAACAAATAGGGAATTTTCGGAATTTTGACATTTTAGTCATGGTTTTGCTTTATGCAATTTGATTTTTGGAAACGAAAGGTTTGGCACTATTTGGTTGATTTGAGGCCATTGAGCCCATAGAGTTTTACGGAATTTCGTTTTACGGCGTTTTGTGTCGCGTGAGTGCAATCTTGTAACGTGCATACTTTAGTTATTATGTGTGTTAATTTCGGATTATATTGGGCCTTTTGTCTCATGTGGGTTTTGTTGAGAAATATTATTTTATGCCGTAAGGCGACCAAAAGGAATGGTTTTTGGAACTTTGGTGTCGCATAATTTCTCTTTTGAAGATTTGTGTTAGCACACTTCGTTGCAAGTTGTTCAATGTACGGATTGATTTATATGCGACGTGAGTAATGCATGAAAGAACACCCCGATAGTATTTCTTAACGATTTGCTTTATGCGCTTTCGGTTAATTGATTATTTTATTATCATTTCACGCAAATGCATTATATTGGTCTAGGGGGTATGCATAACTTGGTAGCACTAATTCTGGATACTTTAATAAATAAATCGAGATTGAAGATGTTTTATTAATTGATTGCATAAGTGGAAGTCATTTGGTCAAAATATGTTTTGCTTTTGTGGGGTTATGCACGGCCTACGATGCAGTACATTTTGAAAATACGAATGTGCGGGTCGTTGGATTTTTGGTTAGTTTTGGGCTTGATGAATATTTTGGAAGTTGTAAACCTTTTTGTGTTTGGAGAAAAGATGAATTTTCAGGATTTTGGTGAGTAAATTTTAAGCATTGATATTTTAACGATTTGTATTACGAGTGTAAATCTTTTGGTATAAATGCAACGTGATGAGGGTATTGGAAAACTATTTGTCTTAACCTAGAGTTGTGGGGAGTTATTTATGCTTCTGGAACATTAACGTGCATTGTTCGTATGATCCGAATTTTGCAGTCGAATTAAATCCTTTTAGGTGTCAACCAATTACAAGCACTTACTGTTTTCCTAAGTTTTGAGAAAACACATTAATGTGTGTGAGTCATGTCAAAGAGGTTTTACTCCTATGTCATTATATGATTGAACGAGAAAATTTTGAAACTTGAATTGATGAAATTTTCTACTTCGAAAATTTAGTATGGACTGCCTATTGCATGTAATTTTGTTTCCGAAAAACCACTAGGAATGTGTTACAAGTTTGCATGCATATTCCAATTTGAGATTTCTTCATGATATTTTAGTTGATATCTTCGAATGATGAAAACGTGTTGATTTTTGTCTTTAAACTTGGAACTGACACAAATCATTTTATGTTTTAACCAAAGTGTATTTATGGATCGTTTCACCGTTTTTGTGAAATAAACTGGCGCGTGCGAACTTTGTTGATGGATTTTGTTCCATGTCATCTCATGATTAAAAAGGAATTTTTGGAGTTGAATGTCGTTTAAACTCCTTTTGAAGTACGTACAAACCTTTTGTTGCACACTATTTAAAGTAGGAAATTACTTTACGTGCACGACATAAATAAATCCATGCCTAGGACCGTGGTGGTTCATTTCAAGAAGTTGTTTAGTATGTTTTTGCGTTTTGTTAATAACTTAAATTGTGATGAAATAGTTTTCAAATTTTCATATGTGGGACGAGTATGTCCATTTTTACACAACTACCGAGTAGATATATAGTAGTAGATTTTGTGCGTGCAATTAAATTGATATGAAAACCTTTGTGTTGAAAATTTCTATAAAAGTTTTCGATTGACATATTTGTTAAGTATTTCACTTGAAAACCTTGAACTCATTAGAACCTTGGAAAGGATAAGTAACCCCGGTTAGGAGTGAATGTGTATTGAACTTCGACAGTGGAAGGTTGGGTATTCTATCGCGTGTTGGTACCGTAGGCCAAGTAGTGTCGTTTGCAGAGTCGGCGTAAATTTTTTGTAATTGGAAGGTTAGACTCGCGGTATCTTCTGTTAATGTTGGTGGTAACCATTCTTATCGACAACCTTGTTATAGGTCTTGGTCAATTTTCGCACAAGGGACGTGTAGGACCCTTTAGTCACCACATTGATAACCTTGGTTTTGTGGGGGATGTTCGACAAATGGAACTCGTGTGTGGAGTACTGCAGTGGTATGAATCTTGGTGGTATAGTTAGGTGTCAACTTTGGATTTTGAGGCCATGAACCGTCAGTGTATTTGGAGTGTTGTAGTCCAAGCTTAAGGGACAATCGTATCGGTTCTAGCGATTTTAAGAAGTTTAGATTGTGATAAGTAGATTTAGTAGGACGACTTTACTTGGATGGTAAAAGAACTTGCAGATTGGACGTTTGGTAAATGGATGTATTCTTGGAGTTGTATAATCGTTGGGTCGGGGACGACCGCCTGTTTTGGGGTCTATTAGTGCGTGTTAAGGTCAAATGTCAGTTTAGTGACGG
This sequence comes from Saussurea involucrata, assembly GCA_033807775.1. Classification (NCBI taxonomy): domain Eukaryota; kingdom Viridiplantae; phylum Streptophyta; class Magnoliopsida; order Asterales; family Asteraceae; genus Saussurea; species Saussurea involucrata. The sequence continues at coordinate 77,432,095 of CM066313.1, read as the reverse complement.
GATAATTGGATTTGAAGATTTTGTTGGTTTCGGTGGTAATCAAACCTCGGGATGGTTGGGGAAGAAACTTTAAAGCATGTAGAACTAGGATGATTGGAAGTCGAGATCGGACGATGAGGAAGTATGGATCACCTAAGGTTGGGAGACGACCAGACACTTTCAGTCAGGGGCTACCTTAGTAAAATAAGCGTTTACTTTGGCATAAGTGTAGTGGTCCAAATGGACATTGATTGTGAGTATCAGCATGAAGTTGTCATAGCAGTTCTGGCATGAAGGGATTCGAAATGCAGTTGGAAACTGAGGCAACATGGAAAGTGTTGAGTCTATAACCCTTGGGTGTTTGGGAGCTAGATTTCGAGGACGAAATCCTCCTAAGGTTGGGAGGATTGTAACACCCGTAATTTTCGGATAAGTACAATTTCGAATCAGCGTAGAATCGATCTTCTAAGATAAATATGAAAAATAGGATTTGGATTAAATCCTAGATTTTATGATCTTGTTGGATGGGGAATTCGAATACGAGTCCAACGGTTCTTTCCGGAGTGAAAACGGAGCTAAAACGAAGAAGTTATGGCCAAATCAGTATCCGACCAAAAAGGGGTCGCGCGGGTTGGTGCGCGACTTTGGGCCACGGGCCAAGACACGTAAGCCTCTGGAGTGGGAGGCGCGCGACCTACCACGCGACTTGAGGCCACGAGGTACGCCGCGGGAGCGAGTCTGGTGTATTAAGACGCGATTTCAGCCCTCAATCTTCATTCCTTCATCACCTTTGCATCCCAACTCCGATTTGAGTGATTCATGTTGCCATGGTTTCGTTTTTTAGAGCTCTTCAAGGATCCAGAAAGAGTTTTGAAGTGTATTGGATGATCCAGCATTATTTGGTGGTGGTTGAGGTAAGCTTCTCACTTTTCTCCATTTAAGAAGTTAGGGTTTTGGTATTTTAGGTGGTTTTGGATGTTTTATGTTGGGGGAAACGCATATAAGTGTTTGAGAATGATTATTTATGGTTGGAAACTTATGGATCTAGGTTTTGGAAGATTTGGGCTTGAAGATTCGTGTTTCTTCAAAGGAGCTTACGTTTGGGGAAAAATCTAGATTTAGCCTAATCTAGCAAGGTGAGTTCAAGTTGATTTGTGAAAACGTTGTACATGCCAAAATGTCATTTTTAAAGTGATTATGTGTTTACATGAAAACTATCCTTTGTGGAGCTATTTGGTGGGTTTTGATTATGAAAGTGTTTAACTTTATAAAATCTTATAAAACACCCACTTTTAGGATTTTGGACATTTTGTTATAAGTAAATCATGATTGAAAGTGTTTGTTTAACTTATTTTCACAAATGGAGGTTGTTGGGTAAAAACGTGCTTTTAGTGCTGTCTTGATTATGCACAAACTACGATACGGTACGTTTTGGAAAATACAAATGTGTGAATTGTTAGAGTTGGTCAATCTCAACTTTATGGACATTTGTGAATTGTAAATCTTTTAGATTTGGGCCAAGGGCCAATTATGTTTTATGAGTCAAAGATATGAGTAAAGATATGTTTTGGTTTGTATAACCGTATGGGCTCGTGTAGTTAGCCAAACGTTGTTTTGCCTTTCTAGGCTTGAATCATATTCAAATGAGACTCGGGCCTTTTGCCCAGTTTTAATCGCTCGAGATGGAGCTTTAGTTGTGTTACGCATGTATTTGCATCTTATTTGGAAGTTACATGTTTTGAATGCTTTAGTTCATTCGTTTGGGTCATGTAACATTTTAGACTGTAATGCATTGGATCCATTGGCATGTAAGTCAGTCATACTTATTAGTGATGAGTCTTGGTATTTTCACTTTGAGGCTTATGCCGAACCGGCGTTGTTGATGCCTCGTTCCTTTTGTGGAGAGGAACCATTATGTGTTGTACTCTGAGATTATGAGTTATTTTGGTGTCTATCTCTTTGTGCACGAGGAGTGGACTATTGGAATGCATGGTTATATGCGGTAGGCCGTTCGGGGCCACTAGCGAGTAGGCAATAGGGGACATTGAAGTCCTTGAGGTGTAACTCATCTAGATTGGATAGGTAATGTGGTCCCATAAGTCCTTGAGGTGTAACTCGACGGAGTAGGCAATAAAGGCATGTATATGGTTTGAGGTTGTGAGGTCTTTATGGCATAGGAACTAAAACCGGGACTTGAGGTGTAATCCAATAACATCATAAGTGACCTAACTTTGTGTGCCGGTCACTTTGGATGGAACCGGGTCTCCCCCGTCTCCGAAAGGTGTTGTTTTTGGGTATTTACTTTTATCCATATTTTCGGTGACGTATTTTATCTATACGAATTGTTTCCCATGGTTTATTGGCGGAGTACTATGCCTCATCCTTATTGGATGTTTTAAATATTGGAGTTTTATTCACGTTTATATTACTCGGGATATTTAACGTCAAAGCACATTTTGAGTGAGTTGTGGAGTAAGTTTATTTTGGAAAAAGTTTAATATGAAAGCTTTCGGCTCAAGATTTGTGGGTGTTGGGAAAATGAGTTGTTTACATAATTGTTATAAATTCTTTTGGGAAATTATGTTTTCAAGCTACATCCTCCTCGTTTATTGATTTACGCAATCATGATAAAACTCTTGAACTTACTAGGCGTTAGCCTAACCTTTTTATTTGTCAGCATGTGCAACAGGTTCAGTTTGGGAATAATTCTAGTGACATTGTGAAGAGATGAGTGCTAGTAGTGTGCTCGAGGAGTGAAGTGCTTAGTTAAGTCTTCCGCATTTATTTTGGGAATAGAAGCTTAATTTTGTGTTAAGTAATACTCGACTTTATTTGGTCTTATTGTATGACTTAGATTATGGATAATGTTGGAGTTGTGACGTTTTAACTTTTGAGGTGATTTCATGAATGGTTCGTAGTAACAATTTCATCTCCATTTGTCTATTTTTAATCGAAGTTTTTATTTAGTTGCTCTTCCAATTTTGAGGGTGTTACAAATTGAAGTTCGATCTCACGCCAGTTGGGAACGTATCTTTTCCGGAATGCAAAGAGAATCTCGAATGATCTGATGGAATTCTGATACTCTAGTCGTTCTTCAATTTATTTCAGTAATTCTTTGGCCAGGTATCCGTTCAAGTTAACAATCTTCTCTAATGATTCTTTTTGCTCTTCAGCAATTATGCCATTCAATGTTTGACGAATTATTCGCAACGTTCCGTCACAGTATCCGTTCAGCTGACTTATCCTCATAAAGCGCTTTTCGTTCTTTTCGTTCAAATACACTATCCTTGTCTCTGATTTAGAAAGCAGTGTGTGAACCTGCAAGTCTTCTATCCCAAGCAACGTCTGATCGGGCTTGAGAATGTTCACTTTTCTCTGATTACTTTCGATACCCATTTGAAGACCGTTGACGTAGGACAGAGTGATCGTGCATTTCATGAACCTTTTGATTGTTTCTAGTGCCTTGGTAACTGGTAGAGGCCTGATGGTTCGAGTTCTCAGATCCCGCAGAATAACAGGAAAGTCATTCAGTTCCATGTTTTTGAAATCTGCCTCTGAAAACGTTCACTCTCTTCCATCTTGTCTTTTAAATGTGAACACCGAAACCAGGGCCGTGCCGGGGGGAGGGCGGGTCGGGCGCACGCCAAGGCCCACAAAAAATAGGGGCCCAATTATTTTTAGTATATACTATATACTATATACTATATATAGTAGTAGTTCAAAAAAATTAGTCAATAAAAGAGCACAACTTTTTTTTGTATCTAATTGCGCCCTAAAATAATTTAACATTATATTAACGGTCCACAAAAGTATGGGCCCAAATTGTTTTAGTATAACTATATAGTATATAGTACTAGTTAAAAAATAGTCAATAAAAGAGACACAATTTTTTTAGTATCTAATAGGACCAAAAAAAATTAACATTATATTAGGTCATCCGTAGCGGAGCTCGGGCTTGTGCGGGTTCAAGCGGGTACCGCTACGGGGGCTCGGGCTCACAGCGGGCTTCCAGCCCCGGGTTCACCAACCCGATGCTACCCGCAGAACTTATTTTTTTTTATTTTTTTTAAATAAAATTCAAAATATACGTTGGCAACGGCTATATTTCTAATTTTTTTTAATTTTTTTTCAATTTAATCACACTATATATATAAATCCTAACCCATTTTATTTTTCACACAAAACAACTCTCTCATTCTCTATATTTTAAACAATATGGATTCGCCACAACCCGGTTCACCGACCGCATCATCATCATCTGTAGACACCGACGAGTTGTTGCATCTACAAAAGGAAATTTTTGTAGGCTTGGTTCGAGAGACTGCACAATTAATTTATGGTAGCACCGCCTCATCGTCAAGAAGAGAGAGGGTCGCGAACATAGAAAGAGGTCGAGTAGCTGCAAACGAGCGGCTTATGCGGGACTACTTTGGCAACAACCCGGTTTATACACCGGATATGTTTAGGCGGCGGTTCAGGATGAGGAGGCAGCTATTCGAACGAATAATTGAAGATTTACAAGGACATTATTCATATTTTACACTTCGGTTGGACGCCAGTTTCAAAAAGGGTTTTTCTCCGATACAAAAGTGTACTTCCGCTATTCGACAATTGGCGTATGGAGTAGCTGCTGACTCACTTGACGAGTACATCCGTATGGGAGAGAAAACGTCACGAGATTGTCTGCACAAATTATGCACAAGTATTATTGAACTGTATGGTCAAAAATATTTACGCAAGCCTACTTTTATTGATATTCAGAAGTTGTACGCCGCACATGAAGCTAAACACGGATTTCCCGGCATGCTCGGAAGCGTAGACTGTACTCATTGGGCGTAGGCAAATTGTCTGGTAGCATGGCGAGGTCAATTCATGAGAGGTGATCATGAGCACCCGACAATCATGTTAGAAGCAGTTGCCTCTCAAGATCTATGGATCTGGCACGCACACTTTGGTGTTGCCGGTTCCAACAACGACATCAATGTTCTCAATCAGTCGCCCATCTTCAACGATGTATATGATGGAAAAGCACCCGAGTGCCCTTTTGAGGTGAATGAAGTCACCTATAAGCACGGATATTATCTAGCGGATGGGATATATCCGGAATGGGCTACTTTCGTAAAATCATTTACGTGCCCACATGACCCTAAACGACAAAAGTTCAAGTCCGCGCAAGAAGCGGCACGTAAAGATGTTGAACGAGCTTTTGGCGTGCTTAAACAACGTTGGCATATACTTCATAACCCGGCACGCGGATGGGAACCGACAAGATTGGGAAACATTATGTACGCTTGTGGCATATTACACAATATGATACTCGAAGACGAAGACCATGCTATTTGTGGTGGCGATGAAAACGACATTTTCACGGATGATATCGAAACCCAAATCAGTGAGGAACAACGCGTGGCAAATGTTCGAGAAGTCAAAAACCGGGACACTCATAATAATCTTCGGTCGGATTTGGTCCAACATATTTGGCGTATCCAAGTTCCCAACAATGACGACGAGTAGATTATTTATTTTGTAATTTTTAAATTTATTTTGTAATTTTTGATTTTAATGAATGATATGAATTTTTTTTATTATTTATCTTATTTTTATTTATTAAAAAAGATATAAATATTTTTATTTTGTTAAATAATTAAATGTATAAATAAAAGAATTAAAAAAATTGAGGTGGCAAGAGGGCTTTTTAGGGTATTGGTACTCCACTTTTGGGTTTGTAGAGGGTTTGGAGAAAAGCTGATGTGGCGCTGAGGTGGCTTTAGGGCTTTTGGGTATTGCTACGGATGGCCTTAAGGACCCACAAAAAGTAGGGGCCCACACTTTTTTAGTATATAGTAGTAGTTCAAAAACATTAGTCAATAAAGAAGACACAATTTTTTTTAGTATCAAATAGGACACAAAAAGAATTTAACATTATATTAAGGGCTCAAACATTTATATTAGAATATAGTAGATTTCTTGTTATTTACTAAGAAAGCTCATTCCTTTTGAAAAAATTACCAGCCATATGGGACTATCCACCATATATTTATATTTAGGATTTCAAAACTAACCTTGTTTTTCCATACAACAAGAATAAGATCTCAAGTTATAACCAACATGGACTTTTGATTCTAAGATTGATGATTCGTAAAAGTATGTATTAACCCTAAAAGTTTAAAATGGTGAAAAAAATATGAGGTGATATGGAAACCTAACCGATTTATATTAATTTGCATATAGTGTTACTCTGAATAGTCAATATTGTGATAAAAAATGATGTCGGTCTATATATTAAAGGTATATCATATGATGTGTTTGACGGTGGAACAAATTTATGATGCTAGGTAAAAATGATATGATAGATAATATTAATTTAACAATAATTATTGATTGATTTTGTTTCTAGGAATTCTCGGAAAAACAGTTTTATATGAATTATTAATATTTCTTGAACTCAATGTTATTTTGATGATAAAAGACAACATATTGAAAAAAAACCCGTACTTATCGAGGGCCCATTTTTACATCTCTCCCAGGGCCTAAAAAATATGCCAGGAACGACCCTGCCGGAAACCAGACCCTCACAATTTTGTCGAATGTGATCTCTTTGATTTCAGTGATCTTGTGCTTGGTCTTGACTTTACTTACCAGACGACCTCTTTTCATTATCTCCACATACTGATACTGAAGTGGTTCATCCAGAACATAAACCGCATGGCAGATAATAGGGTCTAGAGGTCTGATCCAATGAACAAATATCTTCTTTTGAGATTCTTCAAGGAATGGTACAAGTATTTTGACTTTTTCCCAGCGAACAGGTTGATTAGGTCGGGCTTGAACTGTTTGTGGTTGAGGAGATGGTGAGGGTATCCTTGAAGAACTTTCAGTCTTCTCTGGCACTGATGTCTATTGCGCTTCTGACTGTGTCTCAGTGAACTGCTCACTCTGTAGAAGAAACTGATCATAGTTATCGTCATCCATAGCTTCATCATCAAAAACCTGAAAGAGCATATCTGTTTCCGCTCTGATTGCGATCATAGCCTTTTCATTCCACTGTTTTTCGATTTCAGGATCAATTTCAGACTCATCATCAATAATCTCCAAGTCTGATCTTTCTACCGTAGTCAGCACGAGCATTTCTTCCTTTTCACCCTCGGGCTTTTCAACCATTGGGTTTTCAATGACTGGAACGATTGATCCTCTTACCGGCAACTCTAACTTCATATCCTGTTCCATGGTATGCTCTGAACTCGGTTCAATTTCTTCGGTACCTGTTTGAGGTCCAGTGACCATTTCTGCAGTAGTCGTCTCGGTTGATTGTGTTCTCTGGTGCTTCTCCCCCTCATGGTGATCAGGATCATCCTGGTCATCATGTCGGCGCTTTGTACCCTATGCTTGACCTTTGCAAGTGGTTTCCAGATTAGCAACTCTCTCAGACTGTGTGGACAGCGTTCGTTGAACATTTTGAAGAGTTATGGTTAAGTGGTCGTGCTTGGTGTTTAGTTGAGCTTGATGGTCGGCTTGGGGTTAAGTGTTTTGAGGGATTGGGGGTTGAACTTGAGATCTGAGTAGGCTGACTAGATCGGCTTTAGTGGTAATGTATGTGTTGGCCTGAGACAAGAGTCTGTCAAGTAGGGCTGCCTTCAGGTCATCGATACTCATGTTTTGAGGGTTTGGTTGAGGTTGAGGAGGTGGAAGTGGTGTTTGGGATAGGAGCTCGATCATAACGTCTTTCCCTTTGACCAAACGTTTGATGAAATCCATCTCTACTTGTATCTGCTAAGCCAAACCAGTTTGGACAACCTCTAAGGCGTCGTCCAGATATTCCTTGGAGACGAACTCCAGGAAAGTAACTCCTGGCTCACGTAGAGTGTCAGTTGAGGTGACAACGGTTGAGTCAACCACCGCTGTATCGCCTATGTTCACGGTTGACATGGCGTAAATCGTGCTAGGACTTCCACCCGATCCTTGTGATCCAACTTCCAGTAGAGTTACTCTGGGTGTTCCGGACGAGTAACGAAGAATCTCGATGGTAGCCGATGAGATAAGTTGTGTCCTAGCCGAAGAAAAAATATCTACAAGTGGTGCTAGACTCTGGTGTTGAAACAAGAGGACCGCCACCCAGTCTCTCACTTGGCGGTCCTCTTGTTTCAACACCAGAGCTCTCTAAGTGAGAGACTGATGGATTATGTGCTATATCCGCGTGTGAAGTTGAAACAGTTGTCTGTTGAGAGACAACTGAGTGGCTGGGTGGGGTGTGCAATTGTGTCGTTTGGTCCACGACGTCTTGTTCAATACCCTGTCCCAACGGATGAGACTGGGTAGCAGATGTGGCTACCTGGGTGACACTGGTCTGGGGGAGGTCAACCGATGATGGTTGTCTCGTCACTCTATATCTCTTAATATTTTTCTTACTTCTCCTCTCTCTCTCTCTCATGCTCGCATTTCCATTTTCAACTGTTTCTCCCTCCGTTCTCTTTATCTCTCCAGTAGAGGCTTGAGGGGTGGGTGCGGGTTGTAGAGAAAACTGGTCGTCATCGTTATCATCAGAGTCAGTTGACTTATCCTCTGATGCGGATGATCCGGATTCTGATCCAGATTCGGAGGCAGAGAACGAACTGGATGCCTCACGTTCGGCCACGTTAGTGTTGTCAATGACTGGGTTTCGATGTGAGATGGGGTAAGTGGTCGAAGAGACGTACTAGCATCGCGTGTAAGTCTAATGGCACCACCCGCTTCAGATCCCCTCACATGTTGTTCTCTCGTCACACCCTGTCTGGCATCCCAAACTCTCCGAACCCTACCGCCACGCGTTCTAGGATCCTCACGTCGCTCGGGTCTAGCCCCTTGGAAAGGTCCTACCGGATCTCGATGGACCATATGAGCGTTCAAATTGTGTACTCTTTTATACTGTATCACACTCGGTGTCGTTTGACTTACGTAAGCTAGCAGTCCGTTTGGTATGATCATGGAAATAACACCTGGTTTTTCTGGTTTGTTCTGTAATCTAAACATGCGGTTGTGAGGACATACCGCATGAGATGACCGGCATGGAATGGTGGATAGACGTCCATGAAGTGTCGGATAATCAGCTGGAGGCACCTCATGAATGGGATGAACGTCTGCTTCTTGGTCGAGTCATTGCCTTTAACCTTATTGACCAGCTCATACTAGAGTATGCTAGCGTAATCAGTATGACGGTGGAAAGCGACACCGTGAACGAGGCGAAGCAAGTTTCCGCTGCTTTGGTCAATGCCTTTGGTGATTGAGGACAAACAACGATTCAGGATGGTGAACATTGTATACCACATCAGTGTTAGGAAGCTACGGTTGAATGAGGATGTGTGATGAAGTTCTGCTCCATAGCCTAGTGATTGGATGTCGCGGCAGAGAGTGACGTCGAACACTGATGGGTCGAAGTTGTGTCAGCCTGGGAAGGATGTGGCGTCGAGAAGGTGAAGGATCTGCCTGAAGGTCTCGCAGGTGAGAACAATCGGGGTGACATCGATGCGTCCTTCAATGCGTGTCCCTTCCCCTTCAGTGAAAGTTTTGGGACATTAGTTGTGGTCGTCAGAGCGTGATTTAGTGGGTGGCCTTTGAGGATTTCGACCACCACCTAAGACTGGCATCGAAGGGTCGCAGTGTCCAGGTTGAAGTTATTTGCGATGAGTGGGAGAACGTCACCCGTACTTACGAGTGCGGCATCATCGATTGGATCGATCACGTTTTGTTGAGCCATTTGAGTACCTGTAGTAAAAATAGTGTTAGAAAATGGGCAATGTGAAATCTGTGATCACGTACCTGAGATGCGCGAATGATGAGATTCTGTAAGATTCCAGACCAAGTACTTAGAAAATACCCTGAGAAGAGTTACCGAGATTAAGGGTTACTGGGAATGGTAAGGACCAGGATAGGAAGAGCCCGGGTTTGGAGATACCCAGTAAAGAATTCCCGGGATAAATACTACCCGGGTATTACAAATAATCGGGGGTGCAAGTGTTACAGAACCCGAGAATATAATGTCTGGATGAAACCATCGGGAGTCGGCGAACCCGGGAGGCGACCAACCCGGGAAAGCGATACGACCGGGAAATTGGTGCGACCGGGAAATCGAACGACCGGGAAACGGTCCGGGAGGTCAAATAAACTGAAAGCAGGTCAAAATAGTCATACATTGCTCCTACTTGATATCGATCGAGAGTTAAACCAAAGAGAAATCAAATAACGAGTTCAAATCGATCGACAAACTCGCGAACTAGGGTTCGAAACCCTAGTCGCATGAGGCGTAACCCGATTTTGGGGTTAATCGGTCCGATTGAAGTCGAGGAATCGAAGTGTGTGTGTGAAATCAGACTTACCTCTATGATTTAGAGCCTGAGAAACGTGAAGAGATTGGTGCGATTCGGTGTGCGTGTGCGAAGTTGCGATCTGGGGAGGGGTGCATGTGATCAAGAAGACAATACATGTGTGAGGGTTTAAGGGTTTCGGGGTTTACATATCCGGGGTAGGTTTCCTGGGAGATGAACCTGGGTTACCCAATTCCCGGTACACACGGTCCGACTAGGTTGAAATTACCGGGGCGCGCGGGTAAGGGAAATCCACCAGGTTTAGAGTTCGGACCGAGTTGGGGACCGGTAAACATGAAAATATTGATAAAAATGTTAAGTGCCCCCCTCGAAAATTGATAGGATGAAAAACTCCCCCTCAAAAGTTGTTAATTTGAACAACTCCCCTTCGAAAAAGTTGGAAATTTTAAAAAAAAAAATCGAAAAGTTAATGAAGGCGAAGAAAGTAAATTAAATGAAGCTCCCCTTGACACATGACATACTCTTTACCACTTCAGTTTGCTCCCCCTGGACTCATAGACAAATAGTTAGTAGCTCGAATAATTACCAAAAGAATAATAGAAGACAAAAGGAAACGACACTTTCATAGACACGAAAAACGAGACAAAAACGAAACCTATAATGAAAATACAAAAGTTTAAACTACGAAATTAATGTGGCACAACTAGGATGCACTAAGGTAAAAGTGTGTCTTGAGCATGTCGAGAGAAATCACAACATGATGAAGAACCAGTTCCGCCTTATTGCATGGAAGTTGTGTCGGATTCAAGTACTTGTTAAACTTTCAGGTTGAGCATCCCTAGCTTGGACACTAATTCATTAAAACGTTTTTCGTCCAAGGATTTTGTGAAAAGGTCCGCCAACGGATTTTCTGTATTCACAAATAGAGTTCGATCGTACCTCATTCGACTTGATCCTTTATGAAGTGGTACCGAACATCTTTGTGCTTTGTCTTCGTGTGTTGAACCGGATTGTTTGTGATGGCAATGGCGCTCTTCGAGTCACAGAAGATAGGGATCTTCTAGTAGTGGAATCCATAGTCTTTCAGCTGAGTCCGCATCCAGATTACTTGCGAGCAGCAGCTGGCGGCGGCGACGTACTCAGCTTCAGCAGTAGACGTGGACACGCATGTTTGTTTCTTAGAAGCCCAACTTACAAGTTTCTCTACTAAGAACTGAACGTGACCCGTTGTTCTCTTCCGGTCTAGCATGCTTCCGACATGATCAACATTGTACGCTGTCAGTTCAAAACCTGTATCCTTCGGGTACCACAGACCAAGATCAGCAGTACCTTTCAAGTAATGCAAAATGCGCTCAACGCAAATTAAATGGGACCTTTTAGGTTTTGACTGAAACCTTGCACAAAGAAAGATAGAAAACATAATGTCTGGTCTACTAGTCGTCAGATACATTAACGAACCAATCTTTCCTCGATAGGTTTTAGTGTCCATATCCTTTCCGCTAGGATCGGAGTGTAACTTAGTACCTGGGGACATTGGAGTTTTCATGGGCGTAAAGTTTTCCATTTGGAACTTCTAAAGAATGTCCAAGATGTACTTAGACTGATTGATGAATATCTCGGTCGACAACTGTTTAACTTGTAGACCGAGGAAGAAATTCATCTGGCTCATCATACTCATTTTAAAGTGTGATTTCATGATGACTGAGAAGTTATGACAGTACTGAGGGTTAGTGGAACCAAATATTATATCAACTACATATATTTGTATAAGGATGATGTCTTTACCTCCTCTCTTGATAAAGAGAGTAGTGTAAATTTTACCTTTAGCAAAACCAGTCTTAGTGAAAAAGGACGAAAGTGCGTCATACCAGGCTCGCGGTGATTGCTTAAGGCCGTAGAGTGCCTTGTCTAGGATGTAGATGTGGTTGGGTTTAGAGTCACTCATGAAGCCTTCTGGTTGCGAAACATAGACTTCTTCCTTGAGCTTGCCATTGAGGAATGTTTTCTTGACACCCATCTGGAAGACAGTGAAGTTCTTGTGCGCGACATAGGTAATGAACATTAAGATTGCTTCAATAACCGGTGCAAACGTCTCTTCGTAACCGATCCCTTCCTGTTGGCGATAACCTTTGGCAACGAATCTCGCTTTGTTCCGAATGACAATGTCGTTCTCATCTTTCTTATTCTTGAATATCCATTTTGAGGCTTTCGAATTCATTCAGCTTCGCTTGCATGGCAATCACCCAGTCGGGGTCGTTCAAGGCCTTAGACACATTGGATGGTTCAACGCCGCTGAAAAAGATGGAGAATAGGCACTCATTCCCAGTGGTAATTCTCGTCTAGACCGATGCAGATGGATCGCCGATTATTTGTTCTTCAGGATGTGCCCGTGTCCATTTTTTGGTGTGGGGAATCGGCTGATACGTCAGTTGAGAGTCGTCGGGGTCCACATAAGTGCCTGGGGGTAACTTTTGGACCGCTTAAAGGGACGAAGACGGATGAAGTTCGGCAAGTACCGAAGGCTGATCCGTTCTTGTAGCAGAAGATGATGCATCAGTCGTGGCATCCGTCGACTTAAGTGTAGGCGTGGCTTCACAGAATTCTGGTGGTGATTGAACCACCGGGACTGTGGATGAGTCTTCCGTCGAGTCAGTATCAACACTTAAGTTGGTGACGGCTGGTCAACGGGAGTTGATGAAGGACCTTCCGTAGAGTCCGTGTTGGGGGATGTCGAGGGACCAGAACTTGTGTGGAGACCACAACAACTCCATCTACATTAGAAATATCGACATTAGAAATAACAGGATTAAGGAAATCGTCATAAAAATACTCAAACAGTAGATCTGAATCTGAACGATGTGCCTTCGATGAAGTGGAATCATTTAGATCTACTGCAGATCCTGAACGCGATTGTTTGGAAGCTAGTACGCCAGTTAAAACGGGTTCTGAACTGATTTGTTCAGAAGCTAAGTCAGCCAGTTCGTCGAAGGTCACGTTTACGCTTTCAATGACTGATTTGGTGCACTTGTTGTAGACGCGGAACACCATGAAGGAGGTAGAGTATCCGATGAATATTCCTTCGTCTGCCTTGGGATTGAACTTGCCGAGATCATCCTTATCATTCTTCACGAAGTTCACAAAGCACTTGCATCCAAAGGCATGAAAATACTTTATATTTGGGATGCGATTGTTGATGATCTCGTACGGTGTTTTGTTGAAGCGCTTGTTGATGATTGATTGGTTCTGAGTATAACAAGCGGTCGCGACTGCTTCGGCCCACAGAAAGAATGGAAGCTTGAACTGTGTCAGAATGGTGCGTGCGCCTTCCACTAAGATGTGATTCCGTCTTTCCACTACTCTGTTTTGCTGAGGATTCTGTGCAGCAGAGAAGGTATGAGTAATGCCTACCAAAACAAGGTAGTCGCCCAATGAGCAGTTGTTGAATTCCGTACCAATGAGCTCTAGAGGCCTCAACGTGCTTGAAGTGGCCTTCGACTTGCGAGTCGGTCTTTTCATCTTTCCCATCTCGCAGGCAGAGCACAAGTGTTCCTTCTCGAACTTCAGATCGAGCATTCCTTTGACAAAGCCACCGAGCACCAGTTTGTTGATGTTCTTGAAGTTGAGATGCGAAAGTCGTCGATGCCATAACCAGTTCCGTTGAGTCGTCGCTTTAGACATAAGACACACGGCTTTATCAGTCATTAGAGAAGCGAGTTGATGGTGTAGAGGTTGGTTCGTCGTGTACCAGCTAGTAGTTCTCTTCCATTTTCCGTACGAACACTGCACCTCTTTGCCTTAAAATTAACCTCTAAGTTCTTGTCACATAACTGACCTATACTAAATAGGTTGTGACCTAACCCTTCGACGTATGACACCTTTTTGATGGTAAGGTTGTCCAGAACTATGTCTCCGTAGCACATAATCAGAGCAAAGTGATCATTCCCAAAACGTACATCACCACAATATTTGTCTGTAAAGTTGGTGAGAAGCTCCCTCCTACTGGTCATGTGTTTGGAGCAGATAGAATCTAAATACCACACATGACCGAGCTGCAAAAAAGAAATTAGGCAGACTTAGGTACCCATTTAAAAATGGGTCCTATGGAGTTAGGTGTAGCACCTGATTTCGTAGCCCGTTTTGAATTGGGTCCTATACGATTAGAGGAATAATAACCAAAAGCACGAGAATTATAAACATCATAAGAACCAAATCAATCAGATGCGTACTTATGATCAACAAACTCATTTAAACCACACATAGAACAACAAAGACAACCATGAGAAATCTAAAGTAACTGCTGAATTGAATAAAGTCTTAACAGAAACTTAACACATTGTTCAACAAAATTACGAGAATTTAAAACTTCATGATTGTTATTGTTTGTCCTAGAATGCAAAAAAGAATTAAATGACTTTGTCTTCGCAGGGCGTGAAATAAACTTCTTCTCTACCCACACTTGTTTGACTGCTTTCCCCGGACCCTTTTATCTAAAATAGAATTAAAGTCAGAGTCAGAGGAACTATAGTAATAAGAATGTCTTTTATTGGAGTGACCGGTTTTTGATCGTGTATGTGACCTTCTTTTAGATTTATATTTTGATGGTTTAGAAGATTTAGGCACATAAACATTTTTGTAGGTTGAGGTGGAACACTCTCCTATTTCAAAATTAGTCGGTTCACTCACCCTCTAAAGAAATTGAACATGACTCGAAAGCTTGGGTGCGAAGTCAATCTTAGCATTCTCATCATCTGAACATATTGTGGAATTCATGAAAGAAGAAAATTTGAGTTCAGCATCAGACTCGTCATCATTGTCTGTTTCGGATGAGAAACCATTGTGATTTAGATTTTGTAAGGAATCAGTTGTGAAAGGATTGTCAAAATCAGAGATGAGATTCCGTTTACAAAACTCTGCTTGAACTTCTTTGCCTTTAGCGAAAAAACTCAAGACCTTGTCATCAATGTCGGAAGACAAATCACCTAAGATGGCCTTGCACGAGGAGCTGTTTGAATTAGTAGAGACAGGTTCAACTGAGATTGGTTCAAGGATGCTTTCTTTGATAGGTGTAAAAATTTGGTCAGGCGGATTATGGTTTTCTGCCTTAGCAACATTTTCTTGTAAAAGTTATGTCGCCAAAGCGGACAGTTTAGACGTGAGCCTAGCAATCTCAGACTTGAACATAGCCCTTTCTGATTCAGATAGTTGCTCGATTTTATTTCGTTCAAATTCTTTAAAAGTGAATAAAAGCATTGTCCTTTCGTAATCAAAAGATGCCTTTTATCTTTCAAGTGACTCTTCGAGTTGAAAAATAATGTTTTCCAAGATCAGAGGGGGAACGTACCGTTTGTACTCAAAAAGTTCGGACGCACCATCGTCTGGTGTTGTCTCAACCTTTACGGGAATTTCCGCAGTTTTGGCAATAGAACAGATGTCGAAATAGTCATTTGAAAGATAAGGGGTTTTATTTTTCATGTATGAGGTATTTAGCTTTTCATATATGAAAGGGATTTGCACGTTAATGCTTTTCTTATCTTTTAACGTGTCTTGTTCCTCTTCCTCGTCCGACTTATGCAAGTCCTTTTGGACACCGGTGTTCCCATTTAGGATTTCTTGTTTCTTATCCTCAGGAGACTTCTTCAAGTCCTTTGGCATCGAAACACCAGTCTTCCTTTTAAAAGTCTCTTGCTCCTCCTCCTCGGGAGACAATTTTGTCCATCTGATTTTTTACTCAGGGTATCTCTTATCAAGTCCCAAAAAGTTAAATCCGTAAAGCGTTGGAACTTTAGATAAGACTTTCTTTAGGTAACAAGGATTATCATATCCTATTCCCCAAAGAGCATTATAGTACTTGAATTCCTTAGGTTTATTCAGATGAATCGTCTGATCTGTTTGACCTCGCTTGTAAAGATTTTATTCAAGAACATTGATCTTTTTGGTTAACTTTTCATTTTCAATTTGAATTGAGGAACGTTGATTAACAATCTTAGTGTACTCGTTCTCTGACTGTTGGAACTTTGCAGTGATTTCAGACAATTAGGCTTCTAGGGATTCAGGTCTTTTGGAAATCGTGGCACACTCTTCTTTATAATTATTAATTATGCACTTGTTGCCTGCGTTTTCGACACTAAGATTATCAATAACGTCATATTTACTTTTTATGTTAGCTTCTAGATCAGTTATTTGTGCATCTTTAACTTTAACGTTTTGCTTATAAGAGTCTAAAGTACGCAAAATTATACGCATCTGTTTGACTAAGTTCTTGTGAACAGGAGCACATACCTGACAAGATGTCTCATTAGCAGAAGCTTTCTGATCTTCACTTTCCGAGTCAGTCTGATCAGATTGTGTTCCCATCAAGCACATGTGTGCGTCGACATCGCCTTCTTCATCGTCAGTCAGATTGAGCCAATGATCTTCTTCAGCCATAAGGGATTTCCAACTTCTTTCTGCTTGGCCAACAACATCTTATTCTTGTAGTACTCAGCATTGTGCACCACTGGCTTTCGGCAGTCTCTAGCAAAGTGGCCTAGCCTGCCACAATTGTAACACTTCACTGGTTCACCCTCAGCTTTCTCCTCAGACTTGTTTTCCGGCTTCTTTCCTTCATCAGGCTTTTTCTTTCGTTCATACTTATCCTTGTAGTCTCGGCGCTTGTTGTTCGTGGAGTACCTCCGACCGTTGGAGGGTTTCTTGAAGAACTTCTTCTTTACATACTCTTGTGACAATAGGGCAACTTCTTTCTTGATGCTGTCGACTTCGAGGTCGGAGTCGCTTTCTGCTTCATCTTCCTCAAGCTTAGATTCACTCCTTACCTCCTCTTGGTGAGAGCTGTGGTAGAAGTGTTTCTCTCGTTTGTTTGAGATGAGAGCAAGTGGATCTTCTTTAGGTTTCTCAGGCGGTTTTTGATCTCCCATAAGTTCAAGCACATCATCTTCATATTGGAGAAGCATTTCGTACAATTCGTGAATAGGTACATTCTCCAGGATGTGGTTATGTCGAATGTGAGATGCAAATCTCCTCCACTCAGGCTGAAAGTTGTTCATGAACTTTATGTTGTTCTCGATATTCTTCTTGACAATGTTATTTTTGTGCAGATCATTGATGAGAGAACAAAACCTTTCATAGTTTTCGGTTAGCGTTTCTCCTTTCCGAGCCTTGAATGCATCATAGCGAGTAAAACAACTTGTGATCTTCAGTTGATTTCCTACCCTGCTGCCCATCATAATCTAGGCAAGTTGGTCCCACATTCCTTTAGCCGTGTCCTTGTGGCTGTCAATGTTGTTGTAGATGCTATTAGGCAAGATGTAGATCAAGTAGGTCCTTGCCAATCTGTCACCGTCAGCGCTCTTTTTTTCAGTAGACATTTGTTCGTAGGTCTTTGGAACTCTGCGACCAAGTGTCCCTCCTTCTTATTCTGGAATATCCATCACGGGTGTCTCTTGTGGTCCACGTTGCAGTGAGAAGAGGATCGCGTGATATAGAGGTTTTGACTCGATGAAGCACATAAAACGGTCGCGCCATTGGTTGTACTCTCCTCTGTATAAGACTGGTGGTTTGCCCTCGGATCCTATGGCTAGCGCGTCTTGGGTATTCATCGTTGTGCACTTGAGTGATCGTGAGACAAGATAGTGTGATCTAAAGGTAAGGAAGCTAGTAGTGAAAGCTTAACGTGGGGAACTATGAGGAGTGAAAATCCTAACGCAAAAGAAACTAATTTTCCACTCGAAAAACACTAAATAAGCGAATAACCAAAGAGCTGTGAAAAGAAATAGACAAAACAGGAAAAACCCGGGACCTGGTACCGGGTAAGGGAAACCGGGATGCAAAACCGGGAATTTCGAAACCGGTTCTTGAAAAAAAACGGGGAGTTGGGAACCCGGAGTTGAAACCGGGATATGAGAACTCCGTAGATATTACCGGGAGGATGGAGTATCCGGTAGATGAAGCTGGGGAACTCGAAAGATCCGAAGAGTCAAACCGGGACAATAGTACCCGATAAATGAAACCGGGAGACAGAGACCGGGTAAAGGAACAACCGGGATCGGGAGCGCTACTACCGGGAGGATATGCAACCCGGGTAGCTTCCACAGAGAAATTAAAGACCTTGTGTACAGGGAAAACGAGAAAAACGTATCTGGATATCGACGATGCGAAGAACACGGATCTGGGAAAAGATTTTGCTTGCAGATTTTGGTTCCTGAACGATTTTAACACAACCAAAACACGAAAAAGCACCAAATACTAATCGATTTTTCCCCTAAAATCAACCTATGGCTTGAAAATCTTTAAAATCTTTAAAACAGGGACTCAAAAACTAAAAGTCGATTTTTAAACATTTGATGATCAAGAACTTCAAGATTGACTGAGAAAAAGTGCATAAATCAGTTTAAGAGTATAAAGAATAGATTGGAACACACTGATTTCACTATAATTGCAAAAATCAAAAACCCAAAATCAATTGAGTATGAACAACGTCGTTTTTGATAAACTAATAGGAATGAATCAAACAGAAAAACTTACCTTTGGATCGATTGTCTCTCTGCTCTGATATCAATTGTGGATCCCAATTGTGGATCTCAATATCAAGTGCAATATCAACAAACAATCAATAAGATAAAGATTAAACAACAATAGTAAATTGATTGAATGTGCAGAAAAAGCTAAGTTGTAGCCGTACAAAGGTAAACAAGAGATTAAAAGCTTGATTAAACTAATTAGGGTTTAGGAAAAACTATTTATACCCCAAAATGGGATATTTACACAAAGCACCTTGAACTTTTATTCAACTCTAATTTTAGCCCTAACATATCACGATGTTGAGAACCTGAAAGAAAATTTGAAAAGTTTAGATCCATAGCAGATAATTGAAAAAACACTGAAAGTTTATTGAAATTCGCAAGATAATGAGATGATTGAAATGAAGAGAAAGATTGGTGTGATGAAAATATGTCAATATTGGGCTCTATTTGTAGGGAACTGAAAACCATGACTTTTGATATATTTTTAAATTTTTAATTATTTTATTAAAATCATCTTTTTTATCATATAAGTTTTATCCTAAAAAATCTAAAATCAACCAATCAAATAATGACATGTGGCATTCAATATTTTAAAATGGGATTGCAATCCAAATCATGCAATGATCAGATCGCTTGAGATTGTGGATAATATATTTTTTTTCTAATTAAACTTTTGTCCTTATTCTCAATCATTCTCAATCAGATTGTTTGAGTTCATGGATGCATATAGTCTAAATAGCGTGATGACAAGTTCAAGTCTTAAGACTTATAAGTTACGACGAGCCCATCACGTTTTTCAAAACGTGACTTAAGGCGGAAAATCTCTCTCTATATATATACAGATAGATATTTATGTGTGTCAATGTATTGAACAATAATGATAAAACAAACTGATTTTGTAACAAAAAAAACACAGTTGTAAATAGTGGAAAATAACTGTAGGGTACACTTATTTAGAAAACTTTTCCAAAACAACCCTAAGTCGAATCCAAAGACGCATTTAATTTAATTATAAATAAACCATATGGTATTTAGAGATTTTATCTTTTAGATATTTGCGAGGGCTTTAATGGGGCACTTAGAAACCAAATTACATTTCCTCTCACGTTAATCCATACAAAGACGTTTCTGGCCTTCAACCGGTGCTAGCCCAAAACCCTAGATTTAATATGTGTATTTAACAAAAAAGAAATAAAATGTTTCTTTTATGTTTTTCTGTGATAGGTAAAACCTATAAGATTCATTACTTTTGATCTTAGCCTATCACATTATTTATATGGAAAAGATTATAGATAAACTATAACTCAAATAAGGTTATCTATTTATCTACAATATATATAATTATATACACTTACAGATAATACAATGTAACGATCGTAATTACATTTTTAGCACATATTAACAATTATTCTGCAAGAATAATCATTTTGATAATCAACGTGATTTAATTTGGGCTTTTGGTTAATATAAGCATATTCTTTTTGTGCGACCCTATAGGTTTACATACTCGTTTTTTGGTAACCGTGGATTTCCGGGCCAGCTTACGCGTACCGACTAATCCCCGGACGACCACGAATGACTTTACCGGTGCACCACAAGCCAAGTGGTTACATACTCGTTGGCAACATTTCTGAGTGACACGTGTTGTGAGCATATAATAACTTACAAAATTAAATTCGTATAGGATTATAAACAAATTAATCCGTACATCTATAATCTAAAATTCTAATATCATATGCAAAAAAACATGTTAGATTGGATTGGATTGGATTGGATGTATCAAACTATCCTTTCATGTAATCTTTATCATTTATTTTCGTCATGTATGTGTTTCAGTTTAACCGAGACATTCTTGTGACACCTCACTATTTTAACTACCCGTCTATATGTGATGCTTTATGTCATCCTCGACCTGCCCCTTCTAAATCATGGAAACTAAACGTTGAAACTATCCATTTGGGGTACTCTTTACCCCCAATATCATATGCTTTTTCTAGGTCTATGAATACCAAATGTAAGTCTCTACAATGCTCTATATACTTCTCCATGAGATGAATAAGGATGTATATTGCCTTGATGATTGATCGCATTGGCATGAATTTGGTTCTTCGTTTCGCGGTATCCTCGTCGTTATCATTTGTTCTCATAATTACATGATGTAGCTAATCAACATTATATCACCATAGTTAGCACAACTTTGTATGCCACCTTTTTCTTATAGAGTGGGACCACCATACTAAGCATCCACTCTTTAAGAATCTTCATAGTCCTAATATGACGTTGAATAACTATATTAACCACTATGTATTGGCTTCTCTATACGAGGTTTCAGATCATTTAGGGGCCGTTTACAAAACGCTTACCTGGGTAAGTGCTTACCAAGTCACATTAGCTTACCGGGTGAATATCGCAAGAACTAAGAATCTTACACGGTAAGATCGGAAGCAAGGACCGATAGTCGAAAGTAAGGACCGAGAGTCTTACCCGGTAAGTGAGTGTGACGGCTCTTACCATGGTTAGCGCTTAGCGGCTAAATTATTGCATACGATGCCATTTTGGTGGACTAAAATCTTACCCGTAAAGTAAGTGATGGTGTTGAATTTTACTGGTAAACACTTACCCGGGTAAGTGATTAGGTAAACGGCCCCTCAATTTTAAATAAAATGACTAGTTTAACGAGCCATTCCAAAAGTCCACATGCAACAATATAGACATCTGTACTACAAAACCTTTTGAACTTGTCATATTTTGGTTGTAAAAAATACTATGTCAGGAACAAGTGCATGGTATGAAAGTTTTGATGAACCAATTTGGAAGTCTGTATAACATTTGACAACTTTTATCTGTCAAATGCAAAACTTTTACTTCCAAAATCTTATCAAAGGACCACACTACTTTATTTAAAGAGCCTTATGCCTCATTAATGCCCACCATCATGTTGCTTAGACCTGACAAACATGTCGTGTCGTGTCGGGTTCAAAGTTAAGCGGGTTGAGAGTGCTTAACCCTAACCCGACCTGTTTAATAAATGGGTCAGAAAATGTCAACCCTAACCACTACAAGAAAAATGACATTCAGAGAAGAATTTGTTTTGTATTTAAAGGTCTTGAAAGCTTCTCTAAAGCTTTTAGAGAAGCTTTTCAATTCCGTCAAGAAGCTTCTCTATATAAGGGTAGCTAAAGGTTTTAGGGAGGGTTTTGGTAGGGTGTTTTTTTGTTAGATTTTAGAGAAGCTTTTTTTAGGCTTTAGATACACTTTGAAAGCTTCTCTAAAGGTTAGTCAACTTTTTTCAAGAAGCTTCTCTAAAAGTGTTTATTAGTGACGTTTTTCAAGTATTTGTGACGGTTTATAAACGTCTCTAAAAGTACCTTTCAGATAAGGTTTACAAAAAAGCTTCTCTAAAGGTATTACCTTTAGGGGTTGTTCGGTTCATTTTCTATTAAGACCTGAATGGATATAGTTGGCTGAGTAGATATGGTTATCTGAGTGTTAACATATAAGTTGTTGTTCGGTTGTTCAACTGAATAAATAGTCTGAATGATGAAAATGACTATTTTACCCTTTGTTTTATATTGAACATTTGTAGATCAATCTTTAGAAGGAAAAACCAACTTTAATAGCAACAACTCTTGTAAACATCCAGAAAATCAAATCCAAAACCCAGAAAATCAAAATCAAACCCTGAACATTTGTAGAACCCAAAAAATCAGAAAATCAAATCCAAAAACCCATTTGTAGAACATTTGTTGAATAAACACCCTAGTAGTTCGTTTATATATCGAGTACCATTTTTAGTTCAAATTTTACCTCCTCTTCTGTTATAACATCTCGATGAAAATTGTTAGACCTTAGATACACGAATTGAAATTCGTAACACGCAATATTGAATCAAATGGAAATACTGAATTATTTATATATATATATATATATATATATATATATATATATATATATATATCCGAAATTTACATATCAATGAAAATACATAATCAAAAGTTCAAGATAAAATACTAACTCGACTTTCTTGATCACGAAGTTGAAGAAGATCGTTATTTGAATTGAGGCCTGCCAAGCAGTGTCCTTAGACAGAAATTCGTCCCTCGTACCGTATCGATTGGACGTCCATCTAGAGGATACAACAACCCGTTCAAGAATCGAACTCTCGAACCCGACGAATCAAACTATGCATCCATGATGAAGAACAATGAAGAACTTTGAGAGAATTTAAGAGAATATGTGTTTTTGTCTATCATAATCTGTTACATATACTTCGTATTTATACTAGATCAACCGGTGCCAATGAACCATTGTAACTGTTCGGTTATGGCGGTTGGAGGATGAAAAGTCACACCTTTTCATATGAAAAGTCACACTTTTTCATCTTTGCCCTATTTACATATCTAGTACTTGAGGTATGATTGAGATTATCCCAACAATACCCCACATTTTCTATTCAAACTCTAACAATACCCCACATTTGAATAGAAAATAAGATATTCTCAAAGTATTTATTGTTCTTATTCAGGAAATAAACATGAAATGCATCAGAAAAAGGTGTCTAGGTGACTTGAACCGTTCTTAGTGAGTATCCATCGGACCTACTTTGTGGGTAGTGACAAAGAGTCTTGAACTAACCACGTTTTGTAGTAAGTCAAGGCAATGAATATCACACATATCATGTTTATGCATAGTTGACTCTTACCGTTGTGTTCATTTCGGTCGTGAACAATCCTTTCTTCATGAGAATTTTAGAAGACGTTGCCATATCCGTCTTCAAAGATGCGACCCCACATCAATCTCATATAGGTAATACTGATCAAGAACATTCTGTAGTGTTCCACCAATAAGCTATCAGTATTATTAAGAATAAGAATTCAACCCTTAAATCATCAACGGAAAATACACTAAATAAACATCATAGGAATAGGCGTACCTGTGTATTCAGTCTTGAGTTTTCCTCAACTAGTTGTCCTATTGAACCTAGACCATGGGATCTCCAATGTTGCTAGGTTAGGTTTCCGCCGAGTAGAACTCATTGGATTGGCTTTAAGCCCATTCCCCTCGATGTATAAGAGACTTGTTCTCTATTAAGGCCTTTTGTCAAAGGATCTGCGATATTTTCCTTTGACTTTACATAATCGATGGAAATTATTCCATTCTTAAGCAAGTCTCGTATTGTTTTGTGGCGACGCCTGATATGTCTCGATTTGCCGTTATAAATTTGATTCTTTGCTCTTGTAAGAGCGGCCATACTATCACAATGTATGCAAACGGCGGTAACAGGCTTAGGCCACAAGGGAATACCCTCTAGGAAGCTTTTAAGCCATTCTGCCTCTTCAGCAGCTTTATCTAGGGCTACGAATTCGGCTTCCATGGTGGACCGTGTATTCACGGTTTGCTTTGAAGATTTCCAAGATATGGCTGCACCACCAAGTGTAAACACATAGCCACTTGTGGATTTACTTTCAGAATGATTGGAAATCCAGTTTGCATCACAATATCCTTCTAGTACGGGAGGATATTTGGTATAGTATAACCCATAGTTCATTGTGTATTTCAGATATCGAAGCACTCTTATAAGTGCATACCAATGGTCCTTACTTGGGTTATGTGAGTATCGACTAAGTCTACTCACGGTATATGCTAGATCCGGTCTCGTACAATTCATAATGTACATCAAACTTCCAAGCACTTGAGTGTATTCCAATTGAGACACACTCTCTCCTTGATTCTTCTTAAGTTGGCTTGAAGGATCAAAAGGAGTGACTACTGGTCTATCATCATAGTGACCAAATTTCCTAAGAACTTTCTCAACATAGTGAGATTGAGTCAGGATGTAACCGTTAGGATCTCTTAGGATCTTTATCCCAAGAATTACATCTGCTACTCCAAGATCCTTCATATCAAACGAGGAGTGCAACATTTTCTTGGTTTGATTGATTACATCTAAGTTGGTCCCCATGATTAGCATATCATCTACATATAGACATATTATGACACATGCGTTCTTGCTTTGTTTCACATATACGCATTTGTCACACTCATTAATTTGGAAACCATTTGATAGAAGAGTATAATCAAACTTCTCATGCCATTGCTTAGGGGCTTGTTTAAGTCCATATAAAGACTTCACAAGTTTGCATACTTTATTCTCTTGGCCTTTTACAACAAAACCTTCCGGTTGTTGCATATAAATTTCTTCATCTAATTCACCATTTAAGAAAGCAATTTTCACATCCATTTGATGTATGTGTAGGTTGTGAATTGCTGTTATAGCCATCAATGTCCTAATGGACGTGATTCGTGTTACCGGTGAATAGGTGTCAAAAAAATCTTGACCTTCCTTTTAGCGGTAACCTTTTGCAACTAGTCGAGCTTTATATTTCTCTATAGTGCCATCAGGTCTTAGTTTCCGCTTGAAGATCCATTTATGACCAATTACCTTGTGACCCGGTGGTAAATCTACCAATCTCCATGTGTTATTTTGAACAATGGAGTCTATCTCACCTTGAATAGCCTCTTTCCAATAAGGTGCCTCCGATGAATCCATGGCAGCTTTATAGGATTTGAGGTTCTTCATCGACAACAAATGTCATGAAGTCGGGTCCAAAGTCTTTAGCAATCTTTCCCCTTTTACTTCTTCTAGGCTCTAGGTTTTCTTCTTGAGCCTTTGATGTACCTTCTTCATTTGGTTTCTCAACACTATCGGTGTTCTCTACTTCACATACTCTCTTCCTTGGATTAGAGATTTCTTTCCCTTTATCCTTGTAAGGAAATATGTGTTCAAAGAATTCAGCCTCAATTGATTCCATAATTGTGTTGTTGTGGATATCTTTATTGTTTGACTTATAGACCAGAAACCTATAAGCAGCACTATTACTTGCCGGACCAAGATATACACAATCAATGGTCTTCGGTCCAAGTTTTGTCCTTTTGGGTAAAGGTACTTGAACCTTTGCTAGGCAACCCCACACTTTCATCCTTTTGTAGGAAGGAAGTTTTTCTTTCCATGGTTCATAAGGTGATTTGTCGCTCTTTTTATGAGGAATTCTATTAAGTATCATATTTGCAGTTAAGCAGGCTTCACCCCACAAACTATGTGGTGCTCCCGAAGTAATCAACATTGAATTGATCATGTTTTTCAATGTTCTATTTTTCCTTTCGGCTACTCCATTTTGTTGTGGAGTATAGGGAGCCGTGGTCTGGTGAACTATGCCATGATGAGAACAAAATTCTGCAAAGTCCTTAGACTCATACTCTCCTCCTCTATCGGATCTCAGAATTTTTATTCTTTTATCAAGTTGATTTTCAACTTCAGCCTTGTATGTCTTAAACATATTCAAAGCTTCATCTTTGGTATGTATTAGGTATACATAACAAAATTTACTGCAATCATCAATAAATGTTACATAATAGTTCTTTCCTCCACGTGTGGGTGTGGCTTTATAATCACATAAATCGTTGTGGATTAGTCCAAGTATTTTATTAGACTTTTCAACAGATTTGTGTGGATGGCTTGAATATTTAGATTCAACACATACCTCACATTTTGTCTTGTTATCCATGGAACACTTGGGTAATAACCCAAGTCTTGTCATCCTTTGTAAGGATCGGAAGTTTACATGTCCTAGACGGGAATGCCATAAGGAAGAAGAGTCAAGCATGTACATAGAAGCAGAGCTAGAGCCTGCGGTTTTATTGCTATTTACAACATTTACAATATTTACATCATCATTGTTCATCACACTAAGTTTGAAGAGCCCCTCATTTAGGTAGCCCTTTCCAACATACATCCCACCCTTAGTAATCACAAATTTATCCGATTCAAACACCATCTTGAATCCTTTGTTACTAAGTGTGGGTCCAGAAATCAAGTTCTTTGTAATAGCCGGTACATGCAAGACATTGGTGAGCACAAGTTCCTTCCCCGATGTAAGCTTGAGATTCACCTTCCCTTCCCTTCAACTTTTGCTGTCGTGGCATTACCCATATACATGGGTTCTTCATCATCAACTTTTTGATAAGTGGCAAACATGTTTTTGGAATTGCATGTATGTTTGGTGGCACCGGTATCAACCCACCAATCGGTCACATTTGTAACCATAAAAGCCTCAATTACTCCAACGAATTGGTTTGGAGCATTGACCACGTTGGCTTGATGGGGGTTTCCACCGGCACCTCCTCCTCCGGGACCACCATGGTTTCTCCTATGGCGGCAATCCTTCGCTCAATGCCCCGGCTTGCCGCATACCCAGCAACTCATCACAGGCTTCTTGAAAGGCCTTCGTTGTACGGATAGTGGGTTTGAAGCATTGAGATTTTGCTTGAAACCCGTCGCCTTTCCCTTTCCTTTTTGGAACTTTGACTTTGATGAGTTTCCGGTAACCATGTTTGCATTTGGTTCCAACGAGATTGCATCTGCATTCTCGTTCATTCGGTTGTCCTCCTCCACCCGCAATTTGAGTATCAATTGCTCAAAACTCATATCCTCGGACAAATGTTTAAGATAGAGTTTAAAATTTTTCCAGGATGGAGGTAACTTGTCAATAATTGAACCAATAACAAAATTAGAGTTGATGCCCATACCTTCGACTTCCAATTCATGGACCAAGATTTGCATTTCTTCTACTTGTTTCATGACCGGTTTGGAATCCGTCATCTTATAGTTTAGGAATTTGCCCACGATAAATCGTTTGGAACAAGCGACTTCCGTCTTGTACTTTGATTCCAACGACTCCCAATTTTCTCTTGCCGTGGTGAAGGATGAATATATGTCATAAAGACCATCATCCAAACCATTAAGAATAAAATTCCGACAATTATATTCGTTGGCGTTCCAAATATCCAAGGATCGTTGGAACATAGCCAATTCAATTTGGGATGGGGCGTTTTCTCCTTCTCCAACCGGCGGTGTCGGTGCTTGATCGGTAAGCACGTTAGACACTTTCAAAGTTGTCAAGTAGAAGAGCATCTTTTGTTGCCATCTTCTAAAATCGGAACCCTTAAATTTTTCGGGTTTCTCCACACTCGATTTCAACAAGGAAGAGTTTTCCATTGTCAACGAAATTTCTGTCTAAGATTGTTAGACCTTAGATACACGAATTGAAATTCGTAACACACAATATTGAATCAAATGGAAATACTGAATTATTTATATGTATATATATATATATATATATATCCGAAATTTACATATCAATGAAAATACATAATCAAAAGTTCAAGATAAAATACTAACTCGACTTTCTTGATCACGAAGTTGAAGAAGATCGTTATTTGGATTGAGGCCTGCCAAGCAGTGTCCTTAGACAGAAATTCGTCCCTCGTACCGTATCGATTGGACGTCTATCTAGAGGATACAATAACCCGTTCAAGAATCGAACTCTCGAACCCGATGAATCAAACTATGCTTCCATGATGAAGAACAATGAAGAACTTTGAGAGAATTTAAGAGAATATGTGTTTTTGTCTATCATAATCTGTTACATATGCTTCCTATTTATACTAGATCAACCGGTGCCAATGAACCATTGTAACTGTTCGGTTATGGCGGTTGGAGGATGAAAAGTCACACATTTTCATATGAAAAGTCACACCTTTTCATATGAAAAGTCACACATTTTCATCTTTGCCCTATTTACATATCTAGTACTTGAGGTATGATTGCGATTATCCCAACAAAAATTTGATTAGCAATAATAGTAGAATCCGTTCAAATCAAAATCGAGATGTTACCCATCTGCCATATAACTCCATGTTCAGTTCAAATTTTATAAAATCAGTTCAGATTTTACCTCCTCTTCGAGATTTATATCCAAACCCAAAAACCCAAACCCTAGAAAATCAAAATCGAGATGTTATGGCCGACGACGGGGGAGGAAGCCATGGTCGGCGACGGGGGGAGGAAGCCATGGCCGACGACAAGGAAGGAGATGTTTTCCAACACCAGATCGGTGTCTTTAAGAAGAGATTGATGAGAGAAGAAAACGGATTTATACAATGCGACCGGGGGGAAGCCATGGCCGACGACGGGGAGGAGGCGATGGATGGCGACGCGGGAGAAGCATATGACCGGAGATAACAAGTCTGATGCTTGTGGAGGAGGCTGAGGTCGGATTCTTGAAATGGCAGATCTGATACTTGTGGAGATGCATGTTAAAAGGGGATGAAGATAATAGAGGGTGAACTGAAGGGTAAAAAAGGAATAAAAAAGTGAACAAACGGCTGAACACAAAGGACTTTACTTTTGTAGCTGACCGATTCAGCCATGGGCTGACCGAATAAGCCGGTTCCAAACACCTAGATATGGTTGTGCGAATCAGCCATATCTACCATACAACCCATTAAGCCACAAACGAACAGCCCCTTAGTGACATTTAGTTACTCTTTGCAAACCTTCTCTAAAAATGTCTTTTAGTTACCCTTTGCAAACCTTCTCTAAAAATGTCTTTTAGTTACTCTTTGCAAACCTTCTCCAAATGTTATGTTTAGATACAAATAATCAAAACCTTCTCTAAAGGTTATCTTTGGATACACTTTTAAAAGATCAATTCCTTCTCTAAAGAGCATATTATTATTATTTTTCAATCCATATTTTAGCTCTACATTTATATATAATTGTATATTATAAATAATATTATTAATCAACAAAAACAAAAAAAATATCTTAAAGCAATTAATTGTCATAGATTTATCATATAAAAGACAAGATTTTACAAAACAATCACTAACATTAAATCAAACCATACCTCCATTTTCTAACATTCTCCCTAACTCTTCACAAAAACTAATACTCAACCTATCACTTCCCATCTATTTCTAACTTTTTTATATTATCTCCCCGAGTAGAACAACGTTTGCTACAAAGGGGGTAGCCTTAATGATATAATTTCATGGGAGCCGCTAACGGTGCCAAATTTCCCTCTTTATCTGCAAATAAGCCATCAAAATATTCACTGGAAAACAGAATATTTTAAAAAAATTATGTCCAACAAATTCACCTTAAATTTGCCCATCTAACCACAAATGCATGGGTACTTACTTGAATATCTCTCTTAACCAGACCGTTGTTCAACTCTTCAAATGCATGTATTCCACTAGTGTTGATGCCAGTAACAGCTGCAAAGGTAAACAAGACGGATATAGTGACAAAAACCCGAATGTTGCAAAAGGCGAAAAAACTCCATATGCAATGAAAAACACAAGATTCTTACGTGACATCTCGTGACTAAGAATTGAACTCTTGGTTGGTATGTTTCTCTTAGATACTCTTCTTCTACAGTTAGCCATCTCAATATTCTGCAAAATAAAATGCACTTTTTCATCCATCGATCTTTGACTCTTGGGGGTTTCGATTATAATTTCTAAAGAGGCTTTGTGGTACGTGCGAAATATGTGTTTTAATCGCAGTGGGAAGTGCAAGTGTACACTGTCCACTATGATCGTCACAGCAAGTAATAGTTGGTAAAATACCAGAATCGAATCCACAGAGACTGGACAATCAATACAATACGGTTCTCATGAGCTCCTTTTACAAGTTTCAATTAGAGAGGAAAATAATACTTTGGTTTGGTTGGCGAAATAGTTACTTTGACGATTTTACTAAGATTAAAAAGAGGAATGTAAGTTAGATTTTCCCTAGATTTTATACTAAATACTCGGTCCTAAAAGTGATCCTTGTATTCGAGGTACGCATTTTCGCTAGAAAAAGCCCGGTTACAAAATACTCACACCGTTAGATAAAAATCCCATACTCTTGGTATTTATTGTTTTGTCAATGGCAATCTCAAAAATGGACCTTTTCAGGTCTCGATGGAATGTGTAGAGACAAATACTCTAAGTGTTTTTAATACACAAATTAGCTTGCCTACTACTCCAGTGGGTTGAGATTAGCTCACTGTGCCGACCTCACTTTCGTAAGTGTCATAAGAATTCTTTCGAATCCCCTAGCATCATTCAAGCTCGTATCACTGCGTTCTACTTATTTCTAAGTTAAGAACTAGACTTTAGATCCTTGCAAGTGATCGGCTTGTTCGCATCCTTGGGTATATATCGAGAATGAATGACCAAGACAATAAATTTTCTAAGTATAAAGATTACTCAACCATTTTTAATAAAATCCATGTACTTCTCCTTCCTACATCCCAAATGATGTTTAGCTCATAACTAAAGTAAAGAAAGCAAAAGAGTAGAAGTTGCACATATTAAAACTTAAAGTGACTTGAATAGAACCCACAGTGGGGAACGAGAAGTCGTCCCTGTCACTGTGTACTTCGAATTACAAATTAAACTAAGAAAGTAAAATACCGAAAATTAAAGCTAGTTACTGCAGTAAATGAAAGACTAACACTTAATGTGGTAGTTGAGAGAATTTAAGACTAAGCCAAGCCTCCCATAAATGGCACCCAAGTGCTCCTTTATATACTAGGAGAAAGAGTTGGGTATTACACAAAGAGGTGGGTTTATCTAATGGGTAAAGACTGCAGTATTTTAGCAGAATTCAGCACTTTGGACAATCCTTTTACCCAATAGACCCTTTTCTAAGTCAATCTCTAAGTACAAGAAGGTGTACTTGTTGTCATCTTTAAGGAAACTACTTTGTACTTCTCCAGCCCATATTTTCCTGCCATTTGAACCTTCTAAACTCCAGAATAGTTGCATCCTAACTACTAGTTTCTTTTATCTTCTTGCTCTGCTCGAATAGTGGGGAACCGGAGTGGGCACAACAGTGGTCACTGCAGGATAAATCGTGAAAAACACCCAAATTCCACCAAATAATTTATTAAAGACTGTGGTTCACTCTTTTTGCTCATTTTCGAGAATTGTTCCAAGAATGGGGGTTTTTAGAAGCGGGATGGCTAAAATTGACAAAATAAAATAGAAAATTCAAGGAAATAATAACTCTAAAAATAGAGTTATCACAACCTCAAACTTAAACCATTACTTGTCCCCAAGTAATAAAAAGAAATAAGAATAATAAATAAAAAAAATGCATATAAGCTTTCAGGGACTTACTGACTTCTCACTTTGAATGAATGTTGATCTCCCTCCACAGATACTTCTTTCGGTTCCAAAATTAAAGCTTCACTTTTGTACTTGACGAAATCTTTTCCTTGTTCACAATTAATCAATATGACTTTTCTTGGGTTCGAAAGATTTGTGGCTTTGAATATTTTTCCAAGGGTTTTGGCACGAAATTCCAAACATGGACCAAAGATTTCTCTTTGAGATTTTTATTTCCAAAGGTGAGTGGTATGTGTTTTGCATGGGTAAGTACGTACACTTTCAGGCTTTATTTGGGTATGGCTATTTTTGTGAGAGTGGTTATTCTGATGGTCCAGAATAGGCACACCATCTTTTTTTGGGAGTGAGCACTTTGACGGTCCAGAAAAGGCACACCATCAATTTTGTTAGTGACACTCCGATTTTCTTCTGTTTTTGTATTTGTGTTTTTTTTTGGGAGGGGGGTATGGCTTACCCACCTCAAACTTAGACTTCACAGTGTCCCTACTGTGGGAAGGCTGGAAGTCACTCTGGAAATCCCCACCTCAAACTTAAGAGTTCACAGTGTCCTCACTGTGACATGGAAATATGGACCGAAGGAGGTGGTTCGTGGGTATAAAAAGGGTCGTGTTTGGATGCGAAAAATGGCCTATATCATTTCACGGGACAAGTTGAGATTTGTACTTACAAAAGTGACCTTTTTAAGTCGAAAGCCGAAAGTTGTACCTTGAAATGGAAACGAGATCAAACAAGCATTCAAACAACAAATACGTTAGTACCCAAAAGTACCTACCGAGCGGTAGGATTTCATGCATTATGAACCAAAATAAGAATTCAGCAAAGTGTCAAAAGCCTAGCCATAGGCATAAAATCAAACCAAACAGAAATTAAAATTGTTTTAGGGAGCATCATGAGTGGAAACCAAAGTTTTAACAAACCATTCAATGGGTTGGGGTTGCTTGCGGCGAACTATCGCCAAAGTCCTCACTGAACTCATATTCACTTTCATTGGAGGGGCAAATACCTTCTGGAAATTCAGGGAGCTGTGCGGCCAATTCGGGATTAGCTTCTTGCAACATCTGGTTCATAACTATGTCTCTGTCCCTCGTGTACATCCAAAAGGATTCGGTGGCTCGGTTCATGTGTTTTTGGCTGGCCTCCATGAGTTCAATGCGATAGGTGAGAGATGTCAAAGCTTGCAAAATGGCTGTCAGGGGGTTACTAGTGCTTGCGGTTCCTGCAGTGGGGTTGGGGAGTGGGGTTCCAGCGCTTCTTACATTGTGCTCATCAGCGATCCCCACAGTGGGATTGTCAGCGGGATCATCGGTTGGGGCAGTGATTGCTCTTCCCATTTTTCGTATGGTTGCCACGCTGATGTTGCTAGTTGAAACAAGCCACTGATCATCTGCAGCTGAGGGCACTCCAGCTTCTATTAGCAACATAGTAATGAGACAAGGGAGGGGCAAGATTACCTTTTTACGGGTGCGGGCTTGATGAATGGAAGCGTGCATAACAATTCCCAGATTGATCTTTTTCCCAGTGAGGATGCAAAACAGTAAGGCACACTTGTGCATTGAAAGAGTCGTATCATGCGATATCGGGGACAAAGAGGCACGGAGGAATTGGAACCACACAGCGGCCTCAGTAGTGAGGGAACTAGCGTGCAGACACTTCCTCTGGCCGTCTTTATCCCATGTCTTCCCTTCAACTGCTATTTCTTTCAAAATAAGATCCTCATCTGCCAGGGTCATTTTCTTCAAAAACAGCGAAAATTTACAAGCTTTCGGGATCCTTCCTAGAACCCGATTAATTTCATCTGTTGTATAGCTCACGGTTCGACCCCGGACTTTCACAATGGGGTCTTTCTTTTGGGAAGCCTCGGCGTAAAAATCTCGTACCAACGAGGCATTTGCGCGGCGATTGGCAGAAGCTAAGCTGGCCAATCTTGCGCTAAAATTCTGTCTTTCACAAACGAGTTGGCCTCTATAAAGTCGGGGTCGAAACCCCTCTCTAAGTTCAACTTTTGATTTGAAATAAAAGCATAGTGGGCTGCTACTAAGGGAGTTGTGAACTGCCTAGGCACCCCACTGGGGGCATGCTCAGTCCCACAGTGGATATATGTGGGCTTGCAGATGGGATTTGCACATCCCCAGCATCAGTCTCAAAAGAAGATGAACTTAAAGAGGGTTCGAGACCCTTACCTTTCCCCGATGATTGCCTTCGCGGCTTTTTGGTTGGTGACCTCTGCGGCATGGTCACCCTAGACTTGGTTACCATTCCTCTTTTCCTCATAGCCCGAGTGATGGGGTTCTCCCCACTGTGGGCAGCCTTCCGCAGCGCTTCCATATCCACGGTATTGTCCATTTGACTGTAATGGTGTTGGTACTCTTCCTCAACCTGCCTTCTCAACTTCTCTTCTTCATCGAACACTTCAGCCTCTGTCCTCTTTCTTTCTTCCTCAAATATCCTCTCTTTTTCAGCCTTAATCCTTGCTTCTTCCAATCTCCTTTCTTCCTCCTCTTTTCGCACCCTTCCTCTTCCTCTCGCCGCCTTTTCTCGACTTCTTCTTTTCTTTTTTGAATGGCAGCCATTCTTTGGTTGTACTCCTCTTCCAATCTCCTTTCTTCTTCCTCGGCCTGCAATGCCTCTTCATCGAAGTGGCTAGAACTGGAGTCCGACACTTTTGATGAAGAAACTCCCCTTGGACTCCCCTGCTTGGACGAACCCGTATCTGGAACATCAGTGACTATCGAATTTTCGCCAAAGATCGGCGGCGGTTCGTTTAGGTCGCCAGTCACGGTTTCCGGCGGGTGGTCATCGGTGGTTCTGCGGCGGACCGCCAGACGTGTGGGTGCATCAGGGCGGGTGTTTAGCCTCTTGCTTCTAGCCATTGTTTAGGGTTGTAGGAAAGGTTTTTCGGTTTGGCTTCGTGAGAGAGAGAGATGAAGAGTGTAAGTATTTTGTAGAAAGAGTGGTTTTGTTTTGAATAGGAAAAGGTTTTCTTTTGGTTAGTATGGGAGGGAACGGTTGTTTTTGGAGAGAGAGAGAGAGATGAGAAATGATGGATTTTCTTGAAAAATGGCGAGACTAGGACAAGTGGCAGCAAAAGTTGACATTTGTGTAAGTAAAAGTTGATAGATGTCAGCCTTGGGCCCCCCAAAAACCGCCCCTTCTTATGTCAGACTGGGAGTGGGGAGCGCAGGGACTTGCTCCTGCCCACTGCGAACCTTTTTCTTCCAAAAAGTAACAATTTCTCCTACACACATTGAAACAAACTACCATGCAGAATTAAAAAGACCAAAAATAATAAAAAGACAGCAAACAACTGAAATAAAATATTTACAAGTGGTCCCGATGTTTCTTAACCATAGTGGGGTGGAGAGTGGGATGGAATGTGGGCACTCTCATTCAGAAAATGTTTCACCCTCTGCCCATTGACTTTAAAGATTTGACCAGACTGTGGGGACTTCAACTCTACTGTTCCAAAGGGACTTACCTTGACAATGGTGTATGGTCCCGTCCAACGTGATTTTAGCTTTCCTGGAAAGAGTTTAAGACGGGAATTGAACAATAATACTTGTTGTCCCTCCATGAACTCCCTATGGTTGATTCTTCGATCATGCCACATCTTGGTCTTTTCCTTGTACAACTTTGCGTTTTCATAAGAGTGGTAACGCAACTCTTCTAACTCATGCAATTGTAAACTTCGCTTAATTCCTGCAGCATCCTCACTCATGTTAAGCTCTTTAAGGGCCCAAAATGCCTTGTGCTCCAATTCAATCGGTAAATGGCAAGATTTGCCAAAAACCAATTTAAACGGAGACATTCCCAAGGGAGTTTTGTAGGCCGTGCGATAGGCCCAAAGAGCATCATCGAGTTTGGTTGACCAATCTTTACGGTGCGGTTTAACAACTTTTTCCAAAATTCCTTTGATTTCTCGGTTTGAAAGCTCGGCTAAACCGTTGGTTTGCGGATGGTATGCGGTGGCCACTCTATGATGTATGTCATATTTAGAAAGGACCGAGGCCATGACTTTGTTTACAAAATGGGTGCCTTCGTCACTAATCAATGCCCGTGGTTTTCCAAATCGAGTGAAAATATTTTTATGCAAAAACTTTACCACGGTATTGGCATCATTAGAATGACACGCAATGGCTTCCACCCATTTTGAAACATAGTCTACCGCAACCAAGTTATAAAAATTATTATTGGAATTTGGAAAGGGTCCCATGAAATCAATCCCCCAAACATCAAAAAGTTCTACCTCTAGAATATTGTTAAGAGGCATCTCGTTTCTTTGCGAAATGTTCCCGGTGCGTTGACATTGCTCACAATTTTTCACAAATTCATACGAGTCTTTAAACACAGTGGGCCAAAAGAACCCACTTTGCAAGATTTTTGCAGCAGTGCGGTTTCCACCAAAGTGGCCACCGTAGTGGGATGTGTGACAACCATGGAGTATTTGATGTTGCTTACTCCCGTGGATACAACGCCTCAATATTTGGTCCGTCCCTATCTTATATAAGAAAGGGTCGTCCCAAACATATTGTCTTATATCATGTAAAAACTTTTTAAATGGTTGTCCACTTATCCCGTGGGGTTTCAGTCCACTTGCTAAAAAGTTTGCAATGTCAGCATACCAAGGAATATTATTTTCGAGATGTTGGGCTGATAACAATTGTTCATCGGGGAAATTCTCTTTGACCGGAGTGGGATCAACAGTGCCCACTATCTTCTCGAGCCTGGACAAATGGTCAGATATCTGATTGATTGTTCCTTTTCTATCAACGATCTCAAGGTCAAATTCTTGCAGCAATAAAACCCACCTAATCAAGCGTGGCTTGGAATCAACCTTGTTGATCAAGTATTTTATCGCTGAATGATCCGCGTGCACTATGACCTTCGTCCCTATCAAGTATGACCTGAAACGATCAAAAGCAAACACCACCGCAAGTAATTCTTTTTCAATAACTGTGTAATTAATCTGAGCTTCAATCAGTGTTTTACTTGCATAATAAATGGGGTGAAAAACTTTGTTCTTTTTCTGTCCGAGAACAGCCCCCACAGCCCAATC
Organism: Saussurea involucrata; assembly: GCA_033807775.1. Lineage (NCBI taxonomy): Eukaryota > Viridiplantae > Streptophyta > Magnoliopsida > Asterales > Asteraceae > Saussurea > Saussurea involucrata. The sequence continues at coordinate 77,395,223 of CM066313.1, read as the reverse complement.
GCTGGCGTCACACATCACTTCGAATGGGAGTGACCAGTCAGGAGTGGTCACTATGGGTGCTGTGACTAAGGCTTCCTTGATTGTTTCAAAAGCATCTCGGCATTCTTTCATAAAAATGAAATCTTTTTCGTGTTGTAGCAGGTTGCATAAGGGTTTTGTTATTTTCGAAAAATCTTTGATGAACCTCGTATAAAAACCCGCATGACCCAAAAAACTTCGAATGCCTTTTACAGTTGTGGGTTCGGGAAGTTGTGCCACTACCTCAAGTTTGGCTTTATCGACTTCTAACCCTCTTTTTGAGACAAGATGGCCTAGGACAATACCCTCTTCTACCATAAAATGACATTTTTCCCAATTTAAAATAAGGTCGTGGGTCTCACATCTCACTAGGCTTTTCTCTAGATTTCCTAGGCAGTTGTCAAATGATGTCCCTATCACATAAAAGTCATCCATAAAAACTTCTATGGTATCCTAAATCATGTCGGTGAAAATGGCCATCATACAACGTTGGAAAGTAGCTGGGGCATTACACAATCCAAATGGCATACTCTGGAATGCAAAAGTATCGTAGGGACAAGTAAAGGTGGTCTTTTCTTGGTCCTCGGGGGCGATATGGATTTGGTTGTATCCGGAGTATCCATCTAGAAAACAATAAAATTCCTTTCCCGCTAACCGATCAAGCATTTGGTCGATGAAAGGTAGGGGGAAGTGATCTTTATTAGTGGCCAAGTTGAGTTGTCTATAGTCCATGCAAATTCTCCACCCCGTGACAGTCCTAGTGGGGATGAGCTCGTTCTTTTCGTTCTTTACTACGGTTGTCCCTCCCTTTTTAGGGACACATTGGACGGGGCTCACCCAACTACTACTAGCAATGGGATAGATAATACCGGCATCTAACCACTTCAAAACTTCTTTCTTAACTACCTCCTTCATGATGGGATTCAACCTTCTTTGAGGTTGGACTTTCCCAGGGTGGTCACTCTCCAAGTTAATCTTATGTTGACATAAAGAGGGGCTAATACCTCTAATGTCCGCTATGGTCCAACCAATTGCTATCTTATGCTTCATCAACAAATCAATCAGACGTTGTTCTTGGTTCTCGCTAAGTTTGGAAAAGATAATAATAGGAAGTTTATTATCCTTAGCGAGATAAGCATATTTCAAGTGGGAAGGCAATGGTTTAAGCTCTAACTCGGGAGGTTGTTCTATTGAAGGGGGTTGAATATCTCTATCCTTAAAGTCTAGAGGTTCAAAGGTTGCCACTATTTCGTTACACTCATCCTCAAAAGTGTCGTCACTCTCAAGGTCGGAGTGCTCACTCTCACTCCCCACTGTGGGCATTGTACTTCCCACTGTGGGCACTGTATCAAGACTGTAGGATCCATAAATCGAACTTAAAGCAAAGCAGTCTTCGGTGTCTATATACTTAAGGGACTTGAAGACATTGAATGTCACTTCTTGGTCATTAACTCTCATTGTGAGTTCTCCTTTGTGCACATCAATCAAAGTTCGTCTGGTTGCAAGAAACGGACGTCCTAAGATGATTGGGATTTCTTTATCGGCCTCATAATCTAGAACTAGAAAATCGGCTGGGAAGATAAATTTATCCACTTGGACCAAAACGTCTTCTATTTTACCCTTTGGGTAGGCAATGGACCGGTCGGCTAGTTGTAATGTCACGGTTGTGGGTCTAGCCTCTCCAATACCCAACTTGTTAAAAATAGATAATGGCATCAAGTTGATACTAGCTCCTAAATCACAGAGTGATTGACCTACTTCTTGTCCTCCTATTGTGCATGGAATGGTGAAACTACCCGGGTCTTTCAACTTAGGTGGAATCTTGCTAGTAAGGAGGGCCCTACATTCCTCGGTCAAAGCCACAGTCTCAAACTCACCCAACTTTCTCTTTTTGTTCAAAATATCCTTTAAAAATTTAACATAGCTTGGCATTTGCTCGAGAGCCTCTACCAAGGGTATGTTAATGTGAAGTTGTTTAAAAATGTCTAAGAATTTTTTAAATTGAACATCGACATTTTTAGACTTCATTCTTTCAGGAAAAGGAATACTTCGTGGGTCAATTTGAGCTGACTGTGGTATTGGCTTTGGAATAGTAGGTTTTGGAATAGGTCCGAAAATGGGAAGGTCAGGGATGTCGTTCCCTGCTGTGGGGATGACAGTGACTTGAGGAGTGCCCACTGTGGGGATCACAGTGGGTATTTGAGGCGAATCATCAGACTCGAAAACGATATCTTTCAGATCCTTTCCACTCCTAAGTGTGATGGACTTAACATGTTCAGGTCCTTTTCCTATCACCCTAGCATGCTCGGTATCACTAGGTAACGTCCCTGGTGGTCTATTCTTAACTTCGACGGCTAGTTGTCCTACTTGAGTCTCTATGTTCCTAATGGCTGCTTGAGTTTGATTCATAAAACCCTTGAGAATTGATTCAATCGATTGTTGAGCCTCAGCTGGTTGATTGGATCGTGGTTGGTATTGTTGTGAGGATTGCCCTTGGTGAAAGTTCTGTGAGTTCTGCCCACTGTGATGTGGGGACTGCCCACTGTGATGTGAGGACTGCCCACTGTGATTTTGCTGAAATCCAGGGGGGTTGTGTGGTCTTTGCTGGGTGTGACTCGCCCCGTGGGGTTGGAGTCCTGGATTACCAGCCCAAGAGAAATTTGGGTGATTTCTCCAACCTGGATTATAAGTCTGCGAGTAAGGGTTGTTTCTTGGATTTGTCCCTATAACATTAACGGCTTCGGGATTTGCTGGACAATAGTCAAAAAGATGCTCCTCTCCACAGAGGGAGCAGTTTTCGGCTAGATGAGTTGCAGAATTGACTTGGCCTCTATTTTGGTTCAAAACGATTTTTGTTAAGGCCACTAACTGCGCATTCATGGTTTTGAGCGCTTCGGAATCGATGGTGTTGGTCTTTGGTACTACTGCTCTAGGATTGGACCACTCGGTTTGATTTGATATCCTTCATTGTAGGTTTTACTCGTGAATGTTCCACCGGCTGTTGCATCTAAGATGATTTTTGCTGCATTGGAAAGACCATTGTAAAAGGTCTCCAATTGGATGCAATGTGGGATGCCATGATGTGGGCACTTTCGAAGTAAATCTTTAAATCGTTCCCATGCATCCGAAACAGCCTCATCTTCTTCTTGCCTAAACAAAATTATATCATTTCGAAACCTTACATTCCTCGTTGGAGGAAAGTATTTTTGCAAAAATTTATCGGCAAGTTCTTGCCAAGTGGTTATCGAGTGAGGTGCATGCGAGTTCAGCCATGACTTTGCCTTATCCATTAGTGAAAAAGGAAAAAGTCTTAGTCTTAATGCTTCATCACTCGCACCTTGTAACTGAAAGGAATCGGTCATTTCCAAGAAAGATTTTAAGTGCGAGTGTGGATCCTCAGATGGTGATCCTCCAAACTGACCCATGGCTTGGATCATTTGAAACATCACCGGTTTGAGTTCAAAATGGTTTGCAACAATGTTGGGCCTTAGAATCCCGGAGCTTAAGTCGTTAGCTCCGGAAGTAGCATAGTCCCGTATTTTTCGATCTTTGCTATCGGCAATCGTCACTGTGGTCTCCACTATAGGTGGTGGTATTGCTGCCATGTTTACAGTGGGAATCACAGGGGATTGTCGATTTGTGTTCTTGTTTTTACGTCTTCTTCGAAAAGTTTTCTCTATTTCAAGATCGATTGGTACCAAAGGTTCGTGTTGTTGCCGTGGCATGCAACACGAACAGCTTAGAAAAACGAGTTACTCGGGCTCGAACAAAAACTAATGTCTTGAGATTTAAAATCACGCCAGTCCCCGGCAACGGCGCCAAAAACTTGGTACATGCGAAATATGTGTTTTAATCGCAGTGGGTTGCAAACTGTACACAGTGGGAAGTGCAAGTAGGGGTGAGCATCGGAACTGGGTACCCGCCTTTGGAACCGGAACCGCTCTGGAACTGCCGGTTCCAGAACCGGAACCGATGTGATTGGTTCCGGTTCCGGTTCTTAAAATACGGAACCGATTAAGACTGGTTCCGGTTCTGGTTCTCATTTTTTTGGAACCGTTACCCGCTGGGTACCCGGTCCCGCTATTTAAAAAAAACTATTTATATATTTATTACATTTAAATATTTAATGATGTGGTATTAGTTTTGTATCTTTATTAGGTGTTTTATTCGTTTTCATCCAAGTGTTTTATTTGAGGTGTTGACGACTTGACGTAAAGACGTGAATTGTTATGGATGTCGTTTTATTGATGTCAAGACTCAATACTCGAGAGTTTCTAATTTATTTATGTAATAATTAGTTTTTATCGGATTATTTTACACCATTTATTGTATTTATTACTTTATGTTGGTAGTTTATAGTTTGCAATGGATTAAAATTACAATTTTATTGTATGAATTGGTAAAAAAAAAATTGACATTGGGTACCCGGAACCGGTTCCGGTTCTGGTTCCAAAATATAAAGAACCGATGTAAGCGGTTCCGGTTCCGGTTCCTTCATTCTAGGAACCGCCGGTTCCGGTTCCGGTTCCATGAATTTTAGCCGGGTACCCGGTTATGCTCACCCCTAAGTGCAAGTGTATACTGTCCACTATGATCGTCACAGCAAGTAATAGTTGGTAAAATACCCGAATCGAATCCACAGAGACTGGACAATCAAGACAATACGGTTCTCATGAGCTCCTTTTACAAGTTTCAATTAGAGAGGAAAATAATACTTTGGTTTGGTTGGCGAAATAGTTACTTTGACGCTTTTACTAAGATTAAAAAGAGGAATGTAAGTTAGATTTTCCCTAGATTTTATACTAAATACTCGGTCCTAAAAGTGATCCTTGTATTCGAGGTACGCATTTTCGCTAGAAAAAGCCCGGTTACAAAATACTCACACCGTTAGATAAAAATCACATACTCTTGGTATTTATTGTTTTGTCAATGGCAATCTCAAAAATGGACCTTTTCAGGTCTCGATGGAATGTGTAGAGACAAATACTCTAAGTGTTTTTAATACACAAATTAGCTTGCCTACTACTCCAGTGGGTTGAGATTAGCTCACTGTGCCGACCTCACTTTCGTAAGTGTCATAAGAATTCTTTCGAATCCCCTAGCATCATTCAAGCTCGTGTCACTGCGTTCTACTTATTTCTAAGTTAAGAACTAGACTTTAGATCCTTGCAAGTGATCGGCTTGTTCGCATCCTTGGGTAAATATCGAGAATGAATGACCAAGACAATAAATTTTCTAAGTATAAAGATTACTCAAGCATTTTTAATAAAATCCAGGTACTTCTCCTTCCTACATCCCAAAGGATGTTTAGCTCATAACTAAAGTAAAGAAAGCAAAAGAGTAGAAGTTGCACATATTAAAACTGAAAGTGACTTGAATAGAACCCACAGTGGGGAACGAGAAGTCGTCCCTGTCACTGTGTACTTCGAATTACAAATTAAACTAAGAAAGTAAAATAGCGAAAATTAAAGCTAGTTACTGCAGTAAATGAAAGACTAACACTTAATGTGGTAGTTGAGAGATTTTAAGACTAAGCCAAGCCTCCCATAAATGGCACCCAAGTGCTCCTTTATATACTAGGAGAAAAGAGTTGGGTATTACACAAAGAGGTGGGTTTATCTAATGGGTAAAGACTGCAGTATTTTGGCAGAATTCAGCACTTTGGACAATCGTTTTACCCAATAGACCTTTTTCCAAGTCAATCTCTAAGTACAAGAAGGTGTACTTGTTGTCATCTTTAAGGAAACTACTTTGTACTTCTCCAGCCCATATTTTCCTGCCATTTGAACCTTCTAAACTCCAGAATAGTTGCATCCCAACTACTAGTTTCTTTTATCTTCTTGCTCTGCTCGAATAGCGGGGAACCGGAGTGGGCACAACAGTGGTCACTGCAGGATAAATCGTGAAAACACCCAAATTGCACCAAATAATTTATTAAAGACTGTGGTTCACTCTTTTTGCTCATTTTTGAGAATTGTTCCAAGAATGGGGGTTTTTAGAAGCGGAATGGCTAAAATTGACAAAATAAAATAGAAAATTCAAGGAAATAATAACTCTAAAAATAGAGTTATCACTTCGCTTCTAACGATATTTGAAAGATTTAACTCAAATGGTACCTTTCTTTAATGTAGTTGGAGTTGGAGAAGTAGATAGCACAATCAACTCTCACAATAAGAACACATGGGACTTTAGTTGCCTCCGGATATTGTTGGATGTTCCTGTAATCAATCATCATTTGTAATCCTGGCTTCAGACCTGAGAAGCCAAATAAGAAAGTTTTAAGCTTAATGGACCCATAATTTGCATTAAAGTTGAGAACAACAATTTTTTTGAGACCAGACTTAGAAAATCTACAAGGTACATAAGCAATAACACAAGTTTTTGAATTATGAGTTTCTCTATAACTAGTTAACAATTACCGCTTCATTTTGGGTTGGCTAATATGCTAAAAAATGGATCATGCCATTAGATTCTACGTTAAATAAGAAGGCAAGTGTATCTGATAAGTACATCATATTTATATCTAACCATTACTAATAAAAAATGTACCTTTTTTGCAGAAGCAAGCTTTACTTTCTCCAAAATTCAATAGTTAAGTAGCAACAAACATATTCTGATATACAATTTTATGAATCTGTTATGAAATCTTTATAGCAGCAAACTTTAGTTTCTCCTAAAATGCTTTTGTTAAGTACCAAGAAATATATACAGTAATAAGTCTCCTAAATCATGCCTTGTCAAAAAATACTTCGGCAACTAGAAATGAACAAGGGAATCTGTCAAGACCATTTGCAACTCATACATGATCCAGGGACTATCCAAGTGATTGTCACTACAAAAATCCAATTCTCTACAACAAGCAGGTAGAATAAAAGGATCCAATCAAACTAGATCAGAAAGTTCAACCTAAAAACAATTATACGTGCGAAAGCAATATCACTTACAAATAAAAACGTGAGGACCCCGCACCATATTAAGACTCTGTAGATCTTTTTGCTCTTGAATATGAATGGAAGGTCCACTGTACCAGAAGAAAAGTCGCACTATACAAAACACTTGATGAGGACAAATTGTACATAAAAATTCATAAAATTTAGCAAAAACAAATGACAATCACATACATGAGTATATCACTAATATTAAAACATCCTTGTTGAATTCAGTAAAGCACCTTTTGACATTTAGTTGACCAGAAAAGTGCAAATTAATGGAATACAAACAACTTTTCATAACCAAACTGTTTTAATTTAGTAAGCCTCCATAAACCTGCAAACTTGCAACAAAGACGGTTTATGTGCCCTTATATATGTTCTTGAAGACCTCTCAGAATCAGAATCTCCACCAGAGAATGTTTATGGAATTAAAGTTGTATACATACTCGAGCTGAATTCGTCCATAAATACACTCAAACGTACTATTTGTTTTCTTTCAGCGATTTGTCCATAAACCTGCAAAGCTACAATAAATATTCACAAATAAACAACTGCAATTGCATCGATCCATAAGGGAATTATCTTTACTGGCCTGTGTCCTGCATGAGAGAGCTTGAGCTGAACTCTCCAATGGGTGTTCAGTTGGTTGCAAGAGTCATCTGATAATTGGTCCTATATAATAAAAATAGTTAGAAATCAAACGGGGGAGTCCTATACAAGAGTCGAGAGTCCAGTACGAGTGTCATGTTCTAGTATTCTATACAATTTCTCTTCCATTTTTCAACAAACGAAACAATAAAACGTTTGAGTTCTATGGATTTCTCTTTGATTTCGTTTTTCGATCAACTTCGAGTTTAATTTGTCTTCATCTTTTCGATTTAGGGCTTGAGGAATGAGGAATCAACGAGTTATGGTAGGCGACTTCGATTTTGTCTTCATATCTTCATTTTCACTTATGTTACTTACTAGTGTATGTCCCCTGCCTTATTATGTTTATATTTTAAAATTAGGTTTGTTTCGGTTACAGGATTGACTGATTTGTGATTCGAGGGATTTGGTTGCTTTCCAAGTTTCCAACAAAACTCAATTATAAGAATAGAGCCAAAGGTATGTTACTGTGGGGGATAAAAGATGTATATAAACCTTGCATGGAGGACCCGGACCACTTCGGGCTGACCTTAGGTGGACGCCCTTCCTGAAGCAATGGAAGTCACCAACCTAGGCCATAAGCCTATTTGATCACCCACTGACCGCGTCGGTAAGTATAAGTCTCCTAAATCATACCTTCTTTGTTGTATCAAGCTTTAGTTTCTCCCAAAATTCTTCTGCTACATACCAATAAACATATACAATTATAAGTCTCCTAAAGCATGCCTTGTCAGAAATGCTTTGGCCAAAAAAAAATTACAAGTGTTATGAACTTATCTCGCCTCTTTAGAAAGTTTAGTTCGATAAAAGTTACAGAAAGTCTACTTACATTGGAGCATCTTTTGCACAAGAAAAGAACGTATCGTTGTACTTCTTTGTAGGGAAGCTTGCTGCAACGAGAGGTTCAACACCACGTTCCAACTGTATCATAGAAAAAAAAGCAAAAATCATCATAGGAAAACATATGAGCCATGATGATCAAAACCAAGAAAACACAATCACTGGACATAAACCAAAAGCATTCAATGAGAGCAGAACTAATTTAAGATTCGTGCATCAATTTCATAATTCACAACGATTTGGGAATCATAAACCCTAAAAAGCTACAATCGACAAAACGTTTAAACCCACAAATCCCACTACACATTACCAGAATTCGGGAGTTTATCCCAATTCAAATCATAAAAGAAAAAGCATAAAATTTTGGGTTACCTGTCTGATATGATGACAGTGCCGATGATTAGAGTACTTGAAGCTTAATAGCATCCTCCTTTTATGTCCCTGTACAATTAACATAAACAATTGAAAATATTAAATACAACAAGTTCTCTTAATTCAAACTTCAAATCATCTCTAAAGCACTATAACTCTTAAGAATTAATAGAAGCATCTTAACATTCACGGATCTATAGGAAGAACATTATAATCCTCTTAAACAATATCGTCACTATGCATATGCCACCACCAGAATTCTTAATTCAATAAGTTGAAGAATCAAATGTTGGAATCACTCAAAATAAAAATCCTAAATTGATGGTTCGAATCCCAAAATATTATCATCTCAACCATTCAAACCGCTAACATATAAAAGAAATATAAAATACCATCTGCACTATACAAATAAATACATGTAATCTACACGTAAATGCAGAGAGAGTGGAAGATTACCGTGTTGTGAAGCTGATGAAATCAACTGATACGAGACTTCTGAGGATGAAGAAACCCTAGATTTTCAATCGGCAAACACCGACTTATTTTTTATACAGTACTCCTTGAGATTAATACGTTCCTATGACATGAAGTTTGTTTAAATGAAAAGCAACACTAAGATGTCTATAAAACAAACTCGAAGTCGCCTACTGTACCTCGATAAATCCTCAAACCAAGAGATGAAGAAAATTTGAACTCAAAATCGATCGGAAAATGAAATCGAAAATCGAAAAGTCGAAATCAAAGAGAAATCAGTAGAACTCAGACGCTTGATTGTTAGATTGTTGAAAGATCGAATAGAAATTATAGAACACTCGTATAGAACACGCATTCGGCTTCCGATGATATTTTCAAAAAAGTTTATTTATTGAAAATTGAAAACCATTAGACACGCTTTGAGAATTATAAAAGCGTAACTAAAGTATTTTATTTAAAATAAAAATAAAAATAAAAATAGTTTATTCTTTAGGGACAATTTAGAAAGTGTTGCTAAAGCTGCTGATATGATTTTTAGAGACATTTTAAGTAAAAAGCGACTCTAAAAGATTTAGGGACGATTTTTATACGTATTATTTGGTTTAAAATCCTTCTCTAAAAGTTACCTTACCTTCAGTTTTATTATGTACTTCCTTCTCTAAAGGTGGCCTTTAGATACACTTCCAACTCCTTCTCTAAAACTTCTTTCTCTAAAACCCCCTTTTCATGTAGTGAACCCGACCCGCCTAACCCGTTTAACATTTATAAAACTAAAAATTAAATATCGAAAATTCACAAAAAAAATTACAAATCGAAAATTCAAATGAAAATACTAGAATCTAAATTTTATAGTTCTAACTTATAAGTTCTAACCATATCCAAAACATTAAAAATCCAAAGCATTAAAAAAGAAAACTTAATATATATATATATATATAAACCGGTTATTCGGGTCATTTTCGAGTTGAAACTTTTGACTCTGACCTTACCCGTTTAATTTTCGTGTCGTGTCGTGTCAACACGTTTACTTAAACGGGTTGAAATGTATTACCCAAACCTGTTTAGTATATTTGGTTTACAACATGCATATCAAGATAACATTAAGTTTTTAGTATAATTGACGTACTATTTGATAAACAGATAATTTCTTGTGCACATGAAACATATATATGTCGAGTTTTGTTTTATGTTCTCAAAACTATATAACAGGATTTTGAAGTGTACAACTTTATAAAAATTATATCGTACACTTGCACCAACAATACATACTTGACACAAACAAAGTTTGATAATGTTAAAACGTTGTTCTTGTCTATATGTCACATGCTATGTGGTTCTTGTTTATATGCTACAAATAGGTATGATTTAAGACTCGCTTAATATGTTATATTAATTTGTAATTACAACTATTAATTTCATAAGTACCATTTTAAGTGGTCATTAAGTGGTCTGACCAAACCACAAGGGTGGTGGCGTGTTGGCAAGGGCTTGGGGGATGTGGTGGAATATCCCATCCACCCCGGGTTCGAGTCCAGGCGTCAGCATTCTGTGGCCAGGCTTAGTCTCAGACGGTCGCTTTGTTTGTTTGTTTCCAAATTGCCAAGGATGTAGTCTAGGCAAAGCCTAGATGAACCTTATCAAAAAAAAAGTGGTCTGACCACAAAATACAAAACATTGTTAAGGTAATATGAAATTGTATTATTACTAAAAGTAAACATAAATTCAGTTTGTTGTAATGAAGAAAATGAAACTATATTCCTAGTAGTGCTAGGTATATAAAGACACTTGCTAAGTGTTAATGTAAGACCATCTAGAAGTTCCATAATTAATGTCCCTAACTTAGCTCCATTTGGTCTAGTTTATCTTCTTCTTTACTTCCTATTCTATGAAAGGTAGTACAAATATGATTATCATACGCAATATTAATACTTTGTCAGAAGTGAATAAATCAACGGTAAACATACTTGAAGGTCCGACTCTGTTAGCCTTCTGCTTCTTGATCTCTGCAACTTGGGTTGGACAAGTTTTTATTCGGTGCCCATGGTGAAAACAATTGTACCATACTGCAACCTTAGGAATCTCTCCTTTGCCCTTAGATACGTTGGAGCTTCCAACATATGTTTTAACCTTGGTTACCTCTCTCGTTTTCTTGACTACCCCACTTTTCAGTTTTGATCGAAACCTATTTTGATTTAGATGAATCCAACTTGGATTTCATATTCATCTCAGAAGTTTTAAGCATGACATGAAGCTCTATGAGAGTTTTATTTAAACTATTCATATATAGTTCATAACGAAATGCTTATATGTTTTGGTAAAGAGTTGAGAATCATATCTATTTCCAACTCTTGACCCAATGGGAAGTCAAGACGGGTCAGTTGGTCGATGTACCTTTTCATTTTCAAAATGTGGGTACTGGTGGATGAAACCTCAGTCATTATACAAGCATTAAATGCCTTGACTGTATCAAACCTCTCCCAATCAGTCTTGTTTTCATGATATGGGAATAGCTCGGGAATCATGCATGCTAACATCAGGTGTAACATCCCAAATTTTATAAAATATGATGTTTTGGGTTTATTAAATAAATTGGGTTTATTTATTTGATAAGTTGTGATTTATTCATGATAGATTAATTTTAGAGTTTAACCCCGAATAACTTATAATATTTATTTTGTGAGTAATAAGTTAAGGGGTAAACTTTAAATTTAAATTATAAGTGAAGGGTTTATATGTGTCAATGGTTGATAGTTAAAGGACTGTTTTGGAAGAGGGTGGGTGAGGTGTCATCACCACTGAGTTTTGGGAGGAGAAAAACATCAAATGAGGACACCTCCTCATAAGTATTATTCTTGTCTTGTGCTGGTGTGAGTTACGGCAAGAGAAAAGAAAAAGAGAGAGAAAAGAGATTGATAACGAGAGAAAGAAGGCGAAGAAGAAATCAGGTTCAGCTGAAAGAATTAAGGAAGTTCAGTGTTATAACCAAAGGTGCATCTTCTTTTAATTTCATCTTTTTTTCTTTGTATTCACAAGTTCTAATGGGTTTTAGAATTGGGTTACGTATGTTTGAAGATTATGATATTCTGAACTGGAAATCTTGTTATGTTAGTAGTACTAAACATATCTGTAGATTATTAGAAACATACATAGTATGAAAGTATGAATTTGTGTTCATAAGCTTTTATGAGGATAAAATGGGTTTTGATGATTCTGGAATGTTTTGGGAAATTTAGGTTAATAGATATGTTAGAATAGTAATGTTAAACATATCTGGAAGTTTATAGCAACATGCATAGCTTAAATCTTCAATTTCTAGGTTTTTACGAATATTAGTTGGTTGAGACATGCATGAATATTAGTTGGTTGAGACATGCATGAATATTAGTTGGTTGAGACATGCATGAATATTAGTTGGTTGCGACTTGGGGGCCAAGTCTCAACAGTTGGTTGCGACTTGGGTGCCATGTCTCAACAGTTGGTTGTGACTTGGTGCTAAGTCTCAACAGTTGGTTGCGACTTGGGTGCCATGTCTCAACAGTTGGTTGCGACTTGGGTGCCATGTCTCAACAGTTGGTTGCGACTTGGTGCTAAGTCTCAACAGTTGGTTGCGACATAAGGGAGTTATCGCAATAGTTGGTTGCGACTTTGGATAGTGTTTTGCGATAATATTAGTTGGTCACGATAGGAAGTATGATTTTAGAATTTTAATACACTTGCTATAAGGAATTTATGAAGTATAAAAATATATTTCTCTTATACACTTGCTATAAGGAATTTATATTGAATAAATACCTGTATGAGTATAATTAGGTGATATGGATCCATAGGCACTAGCAATTGAGAAATTATGGAATAGACGTAGATTTATTCGGAATTCCTGATTTCTAAGGAAGAATAAGGGATTGACAAGAGTGATTGTAATCTCTACTTCCTTTCTAATAAATGGGCATGTGTTATTGCGATTTATTAGATGTGAGCATTACTCTAGAATCCGGGGGAGATTCGTATTGTGGCTCGGGACTGTGAGAACAGATTGACTTAATGTCAGATCTTAGTCACAGAAGCAGGTTTAACCTGTTATCAAAGGATGGATGTACTTGTGGTAAGAAAAAGGGTAAACCAGGTTTGTTAAGCATGGTTTATAATGATTTTTATAAATATTATTTTGGAAACTGAATGTTCTGTAAAGCCCGTGTCCCGGTATGGTTTTAAAATTCTTAATGTATTTATTTTTTTAAAGCGAGTCTCTTTAACGGAAGTTGTCAAAGGGGACCTTGAATGTTATGTGTGGCAAACCTTACTCTCTTTTGCAATATTATAGAAATTCAGGGACCAAAAGTGTCAAAGTGATTGAGTCTAGGGGCCAAAGGTGGACAATGGGATTTTTGTGCATGTGGAACGGTTAAGGAAAGGGGGACCGACCCCCCCCCCCCCCCCTCTTCCTCTTCTCGACGGTTTCCACGCAGCCAACAAACAGCCCCCTTTTTGTTGCTTGTTTGTTTTTGGCTCCATCGTTTTCAATTGCCGGGGAAGGGATCGCAAGTGTGAGAAGCCGAGAGGGGAAGGAAAAAGTGAGAGAGAGAGGTCGCCGGAGGGTTTTTTTACAGTCGCCGGAGATCGCCACCACCACCACCATTCGCCGGAGAAGTCGAGGGAGGAGGAGCAACCATCGAAAGGTAAGTCGTTCCCTTGTTCCGTCTCGTTTTCTTCTTGTTCGTTTTTCCGGCGAGGCAACCACCGCCGCCCGCCGTCGCTACGGCGGCCGTGGGTGGACGGCGATGGCTGTGTGCGTGTGTATGTGCCGGTATTGTTTGGCGATCGAGGGTAAAAGGGAGGTGGTGCGAGAATGGGGTGGTATGTGCGTGCGGGTGACCGTCGCCGGAAAACCGCCGCCGCCGCCGCCGTGCCCCACTGCCGGAGGTGGAAGTGGGCGGGGCTAAACCCTAAGTCCTCCACGGCGGAACCCTAACGCCACCGGAGTTGCAACCCTAAACCGCCGAGCCTATTGTAAAAACCGCGTTACCATTTTATGTAAAAATTCTGGAATCTGCCTTGATATTGTATAAACCATAACTTTCTGCTCGTAGCTCCGATTGAGCCGAAATTGGTACCCACGGTTCCAGTACGGGGTCGGTCACGTTTTCCGTGTTTTAGCGGAAAACTGGTTCAGCCTCTAGCTAGGTGAAAAAGTGGTCGCAAGTTGGTGATTTGTCATTTTATGTGAATGTCGATTTTCTGCCACTGTTTTGTCATGGCCGTAACTTTTTACTCGTAGCTCGGATTGATAAGAAATCGGTGGCCGAAGTTCACTAATCGAGTCAGGAAAGTTTTTCGTGTTTTGCCGAAAGTCTGTTTAGGCCTGTAGCTGGGCCGTATGGGGCTGTTTATACAGCCTGGTCCGAAAAACTTCCAGCTTTCTGTCCTTGTTTTGTTTTACGCATAATGTTTGCTTGGAATGTCGGTTTGGGATGGGACTGGTGCCAAAAGTTTCGTTTCGGAGTCTATTGAGTTTCCTCTGTTTTGAGTAAAGACCAATTCGGACCATAGCTAGGGCGAAGTTGCCATGTTGTACTGAAAGGTCCGGGTGTTCGCTGTTCTGCGAATCATTTTTGTAAAATCTATAGGAAATGATAGAAAAATCGTTAGGACGCGTGCGATACGTCCCTGAAATCGTAAGACTTAGAACTTCGTATTTATGAATTTTAATTTCTGTATTTATCAGTTTTAAGGGGGTAAAACAAGTCCCGAACAGACCCGTAACTTTTAATAAAAAGCTGGAATATTTAGTCTTTTGGAAGCTAGTAAACGTGTTGTGGGTCGGGACTTTCCTTTGACTTTTTATACATATTTAGGTGGGAGAAAGTGAAGAAGATTGCCGTGTTGGTGTTGCGTTTCGTGAGCACGTTGCTTAGCCTTGAGGTGAGTTCTCTCACCGCGTAGTTAGGAATTTCATGTATGTCGTTCTTTTTGTGTTACGTGTTATTACGTGTATTTATGTGCTTACATGGACTAGTTGGGATGTGATAACTGGTTGTGATTTGTTAAATTCGTATGTGGAATATTTATGCATGCGTACACCTCGGTGGGACCGAGGGGCTCGGTGGGACCGAGGGCTTGGTGGGACTAAGCTAGTACAAAAGTCTTTACTCGGTGGGACCGAGGGCTCGGTGGGACTGAGCTTGTATTAACGTATTTTGTGTACTCGGTGGGACCGAGGTTCGTGCTTATATAATAATCATTATGTGGTTGGATATTCGTGGTGATGGTGATGTTGTCTACTTGCGAGTAGGGGCGATATGCGTGGGGTTGCTACCTACGTGTGTGGTTGGATTCACTAAGCGTTTAGCTTACCTTTTCCCAATATGTTGTTATTTCAGGTGCGAGCGGCAGTCGGGCGTGACCGTACACACATAGAGCGCGGGGTGTCAAATATTGTTAAACTTTCACTTTCGAACCCTTTGAATTTAATTATGTAATTTTCCGCTGCATAAACTTTGTTGATGGTTTGAAGTAACGACGTTAATTTTATTTAAGACGTGAATTATTAAATCATGGTTGTTTTATAATGAAATGTATGTTTTAAAAATTTTAAATTTCCTCGTAATTTTTGGGACGTTACATCACTAGGCAATCGCCTAATCGTTTCAAATAAATGTTTTCTTACCAGGTACTAGCTCGGGAAAGTAAACGGGATGTGGGACGAGAGCTTTTGGACTAGTGGAGAATTTTTGGACAATGAGGTTCTGATAGACTGCTTGGATAATCTAGTTAATCTAATTATAGTGACATGATTAGATTAATAGGTTATTTGAAGAATATTATTTTGTATTGACAATCCTCATAATTAATTTTCCACTTATGTATAAAGTTTAGAAAGTTTATGTTAAATCTTGCTATAATTTAAGGTTTAAATTAACCCTATTTTTAGGGTGTTACAATATGGTATCAGAGCACTAGTTTAAGTGAACTAAGTATGCTGAGGAGGTACTTAGACTTAAGCTGAGATGAATTAGGTTATGATTTGTGAGATATGGGTAGAAGTACTAAGACGGGATAGTCTTAGAGTTGACGGAAATACGTGAAATTAGTACTGGGACAATAGTAACGAGGATTCTCATGTATAATATGTTCACAATTCCAATTAGCTACTGTTATTATGAATATATTATTACGCAAGCATGCTTGTTTCTAAATTGTTACAGTAACTAATGATCGGTAAAGTACGTTTCTTATGTCAGTATTTGTGTAACCATTTTTATGGTTATTCTTTTTGTGTTAAACCAGAACGATGGTGAATACGCCGCCATTGTCTCCTATTCGTGAAATGGATAGGACTGAGATGGATTTGACGAGAGAAAGGCAATTTGGAATTGGCGGAATTCATGAGACCCCGCCAGGGTTTCTTTCTATCGGAGGAGCGCACAATCAGGTACATAGAGTGGGTACCAGTATCGCTGGCCAAGAAACGCCAGAAGCAACTATGGAAATTCGAATGATGGAAAATATGACAATAATGATGACTAACGTAATGGCTCAGCAAACCGAAATGTTTATGAAGGCATTGAACGATCGAAGTTCGGAGCTGAGGCGAACAGGAACTGATACTGGAGTAATAAATCCAGTTGGTAACCCTGGGTCGGAGATAGAAAGGAGAATCGAGAGAAATTGCTCGTATAAAACGTTTCTCAGTTGTAAGCCATCAGAGTTTAAAGGAACAGATAATCCGGTAGCCTGTATGAATTGGTTACGAGAAATGGAACAAGTATTCTGTGCTTGTGACTGTGACGATAAGTCAAAGGTTAGATTTGCTTCTCACATGTTAAAAGGAAATGCACTGACATGGTGGAATGTAGTGACAGCGACAATTGCGGCTCCAGTCTTGAAAGCTATGACTTGGGAGTCATTCAAGAAGAAAGTTTTGGAGGAGTACTGCAACGAACATGAGATGGATAGAATCGAAGAAGAATTTCATACTCTCAAGAAAGGCAATATGTCGGTAAGGAAGTACACTGAAGTTTTTATGGAGAAGCTGAATTTGGTGGGGCACGTAGCCCCAACGGAGAAAGAAAAGATCAAAGCATATCTGAAAGGCTTACCAGCAGATATGATGTCTCGCGTACGTAATGCAAAAGCTTTAACGTTGAGGGAGACGATAGAGGAAGCGAAGGTAATGGAAGAGGTATATGCTAAGGATAATGAGGAAAAGACTCATGTGGGCGAAAAGCGGAAATGGGAAGGTCGGTCAGAATCTTCTCAGAAATCAAGAGTAGCGGGTAAAGGTACTTCTTATGAATCACGCCGGGAGCCGAATTGGTGTCCGAAGTGTAAGAGCAAGCATTTTGGGCCGTATCGAGGGGTAGCATCAGAATGTTTTAAGTGTGGGAAAAGTGGGCATATGGCAAACAACTGTCCCGTTCAGGGATCAACATGTTATGAATGTAAACAACCGGGTCACTTTCGTCGCGACTGCCCGAAACTGAAGAAGAGTGGAGATCAGAGTAAGAAACCAAATATTCCAAAGCCATCAGGTTGAGCATTTCAGATGACTACTAATGAGGCTAAGGAATCAAAAGATGTCGTCTCGGGTATATTTCTTATTAATTCTCTTCCTGCGCATGTTTTATTTGACTGTGGTGCAAATATGTCATTTGTGTCCAAGTCATTCTTTGATAAGTTAGCTACGCCTGTTACTACTTTGGAGGGTGCTTTGGTAGTTGAGGTAGCTAATGAGGGTCAAGCCTTAGTCCGCGAAAGACTTGAAGGTTGTTCTAATCAGTTAGATGAAATAAAATTTCCTATCGACTTGTTGTTGATGGAAATTGGAGGATTTGATGTGATAGTAGGTATGGATTGGCTGACGGTCAATCAAGCAGAAATACTTTGCGCAAAGAAATTAATCCGGATTCCAATGGCTGACAAGGATGACGTACTTATCTTTGGGGAAAAGCAAAAAGGGGAAGTTCCGGTAATTTCTGTTGCAAAGGCTCGTAAATGTTTGTCGAAAGGATGTGTATCCTATTTAGCATATGTCGTGGATGCTAGGTCGGAAAAGAAACAAGTGGGAGACATTAAAGTGGTACGTGACTTTCCAGACGTATTTCCGGATGACCTCCCAGGTCTACCAACTGAAAGGCAGGTAGAGTTTCGCATCGACATTATTCCTGGATCGGCACCGATTGCGCGAGCACCGTATCATTTAGCGCCTGCCGAGATGTAAGAGATGATGACTCAGCTTCAGGAGTTATTAGATAAGGGTTTTGTTAGACCGAGTTCTTCACCTTGGGGAGCTCCGGTCTTGTTTGTTAAGAAGAAAGATGGTACTATGAGAATGTGTATTGATTATCGGGAGTTGAATAAGGTGACCATTAAGAACAAGTATCCGCTTCCGAGGATTGATGATTTATTTAATCAACTCCAAGGTGCGGGGTGCTTTTCAAAGATAGATTTAAGATCAGGATACCACCAAGTACGAGTAAGAGACGAAGATATTTCGAAAACAGCGTTTAGAACAAGATATGGGCATTATGAGTTTCTTGTAATGCCATTCGGGTTGACGAATGTTCCTGCTGTGTTCATGGATCTGATGAACAGAGTATGTCGACCATTTTTGGACAAGTTTGTCATTGTGTTTATTGATGACATACTTGTCTATTCGAAGACTGAAGAAGATCATGAACAGCATCTTCGTAAAGTCTTAGAAGTATTGAGAAGGGAGAAGCTATACGCGAAGTTTTCAAAGTGTGAATTTTGGCTGAAGGAGGTGCAATTTCTAGGTCATGTAATTACTTCGGAAGGAGTTAAAGTAGACCCAGCAAAGATTGAAGCGATGACGAATTGGGAGACACCTAGAAGTGCATCTGAAATAAGAAGTTTCTTGGGTTTAGCAGGTTATTATAGAAGGTTCATAAAGGATTTCTCGAAAATTGCTTCTGCTTTGACTTTATTAACTCGAAAGAACGTGAGATTTGACTGGACGGAGAAACAAGAATCGGCTTTCAGAAGTTTACGTCAAAAATTGTGTGAAGCACCTATTCTTGTCCTACCAGAAGGAACGGAAGATTTTGTTGTTTATAGTGATGCATCGAAGATGGGTCTAGGATGTGTACTGATGCAACGAGGCAAAGTGATCGCCTATGCCTCAAGACAGCTTAAAGAGCATGAAAAGAACTATCCTACCCATGATTTAGAGTTAGCAGCGGTCGTGTTTGCTTTGAAGCTATGGCGACACTATTTGTATGGCACAAGGTGTACTCTTTATACTAATCATAAAAGCTTGCAACATGTTTTTGATCAAAAAGATTTAAACATGCGACAACGACGTTGGTTAGAGTTACTTAAAGATTATGATTGTGATTTGCATTACCATCCTGGTAAAGCAAATATCGTAGCTGATGCCTTAAGTAGAAAAGAATATAGTGGGTATTTGAAATCAATCAATGCTAGAATCGATGTCGCGTCAACTTTGATTGAAAAGATAAAAGAAGCACAATTGGAGGCCCTTTTGGAAAAGAACTTGAAGGATGAAGTTATGAAAAAGCAACACCTTCAACTAACTGAAGATGGCCGTGGAATTAAATTACTTCAAGGTCGCATTTGGGTGCCGAAAGTTGGAGGAAATCGAGAGTTGATTCTCGAAGATGCTCATAAATCTAAGTATTCCATACACCCGGGGAGTACAAAGATGTATAGAGATTTGAAGTTACACTACTGGTGGCCAGCTATGAAAGTAGACATGGCTCAAAAAGTAGAAAAGTGTAAAACATGTTCGTTGGTAAAAGCAGAACATCAGAAACCGTACGGAAGTTTCCAATCTTTGGAAATTCCGGAATGGAAGTGGGAAAAGATAACCATGGACTTTGTGACGAAGTTACCAAAGACACAAAAGGGTAACGACACAATTTGGGTTATCGTGGATAAATTGACTAAGAGTGCTCATTTCCTGGCTATGAAAGAAGCGTCACCAATCGATAAATTGGCGAAGCTATATATATATATATGAAGTAGTGTCAAGACATGGTATACCGGTGTCTATCGTTTCGGATCGTGATAGTCGGTTTACCTCAAGGTTTTGGCAGTCACTACAAGAGGAATTGGGTACGAAAGTTAATTTGAGCACTGCTTATCATCCGCAAACTGACGGGCAAAGTGAAAGAAGCATTCAAACATTGGAAGATATGCTCAGGTCATGTGTATTAGATTTCGGAGGTAACTGGGATACACATCTACCGTTAGTAGAATTTGCGTATAACAATAGTTACCACTCTAGTATCGGAAGAGCACCTTTTGAAGCTCTGTATGGTCGAAAATGTAGAACTCCGGTGTGTTGGTTAGAAGCCGGAGAGAAACAATTTGCTGGACCGGAACTTGTACAACAAACAGCAGGTAAAGTGAAAGAAATTCGACAACATATGAAAGCGGCTCAAGATAGACAAAAGAGTTATGCTGATCCGAAAAGAAGACCGAAAGAATTCCAAGTTGGGGAGCGTGTGATGCTTAAAGTATCCTCGTGGAAGGGTGTGATAAGGTTTGGTAAACGTGGGAAGTTAAGTCCTCGTTTTCTAGGACCTTTCACCATTATTGAGAGAATTGGACTGCAAGCCTACAAGTTGGATCTCCCACCTGAATTGGAAGAAATCCACAATACTTTTCATGTTTGTTACCTTCGGAAATGTCTAGCCGAAGAGGACGATGTAATCCCATTTACGGATGTAAGAGTAGATGAAAGGAGTCGATGCGTGGAAGAACGAGAGGCAATTTTAGAAAGATCAGTTAGAAAGCTACGTAGTGGTAAAGAGATGGCGATGTTGAAAGTTCAATGGAAACACCATAGGGGTGCTAATGTAACTTTAGAGTCGGAGGAAGATATGAAAGTAAGATATCCTCACTTGTTTACCTAGCTTTGATTTCGAGGACGAAATCCTTTTCAAGTTGGGGAGTATTGTAACATCCCAAATTTTATAAAATATGATGTTTTGGGTTTATTAAACAAATTGGGTTTATTTATTTGATAAGTTGTGATTTATTCATGATAGATTAATTTTAGAGTTTAACCCCGAGTAAGTTATAATATTTGTTTTGTGAGTAATAAGTTAAGGGGTAAACTTTAAATTTAAATTATAAGTGAAGGGTTTATATGTGTCAATGGTTGATAGTTAAAGGACTGTTTTGGAAGAGGGTGGGTGAGGTGTCATCACCACTGAGTTTTGGGAGGAGAAAAACATCAAATGAGGACACCTCCTCATAAGTATTATTCTTGTCTTGTGCTGGTGTGAGTTACGGCAAGAGAAAAGAAAAAGAGAGAGAAAAGAGATTGATAACGAGAGAAAGAAGGTGAAGAAGAAATCAGGTTCAGCTGAAAGAATTAAGGAAGTTCAGTGTTATAACCAAAGGTGCATCTTCTTTTAATTTCATCTTTTTTTCTTTGTATTCACAAGTTCTAATGGGTTTTAGAATTGGGTTACGTATGTTTGAAGATTATGATATTCTGAACTGGAAATTTTGTTATGTTAGTAGTACTAAACATATCTGTAGATTATTAGAAACATACATAGTATGAAAGTATGAATTTGTGTTCATAAGCTTTTATGAGGATAAAATGGGTTTTGATGATTCTGGAATGTTTTGGGAAATTTAGGTTAATAGATATGTTAGAATAGTAATGTTAAACATATCTGGAAGTTTATAGCAACATGCATAGCTTAAATCTTCAATTTCTAGGTTTTTACGAATATTAGTTGGTTGAGACATGCATGAATATTAGTTGGTTGAGACATGCATGAATATTAGTTGGTTGCGACTTGGGGGCCAAGTCTCAACAGTTGGTTGCGACTTGGGTGCCATGTCTCAACAGTTGGTTGTGACTTGGTGCTAAGTCTCAACAGTTGGTTGCGACTTGGGTGCCATGTCTCAACAGTTGGTTGCGACTTGGGTGCCATGTCTCAACAGTTGGTTGCGACTTGGTGCTAAGTCTCAACAGTTGGTTGCGACATAAGGGAGTTATCGCAATAGTTGGTTGCGACTTTGGATAGTGTTTTGCGATAATATTAGTTGGTCACGATAGGAAGTATGATTTTAGAATTTTAATATTTAATTATCCTAAACAAGTAGATTAATACCAGTACAAATGTATATAGGTATTTCAGATCCTTGTGACGTTTGTGGTGGTTATTTCTTACAACCTTGAGAAGTAGAGAAATTCAGATATTTCAGCTACCAGGTGAGTTCATTCTTACCTTACCTTGTATAAATGTTTTATAACTGTTTTATAAATGTTTTAAATATGGTAAGGTATATTTTGATAAATGAACTGTTGAAATGTATTTTAAAGGAAGGATTTTATGAAGTAAAATCTAATAAGTTAAATTGTTGATATTGTATAAAGTTCATAATTGAAATAAACGAATTATGAAGGAGATTCGCTTATACGTTTTGCTATAAGGAATTTATATTGAATAAATACCTGTATGAGTATAATTAGGTGATATGGATCCATAGGCACTAGCAATTGAGAAATTATGGAATAGACGTAGATTTATTCGGAATTCCTGATTTCTAAGGAAGAATAAGGGATTGACAAGAGTGATTGTAATCTCTACTTCCTTTCTAATAAATGGGCATGTATTATTGCGATTTATTAGATGTGAGCATTAATCTAGAATCCGGGGGAGATTCGTAGTGTGGCTCGGGACTGTGAGAACAGATTGACTTAATGTCAGATCTTAGTCACAGAAGCAGGTTTAACCTGTTATCAAAGGATGGATGTACTTGTGGTAAGAAAAAGGGTAAACCAGGTTTGTTAAGCATGGTTTATAATGATTTTTATAAATATTATTTTGGAAACTGAATGTTCTCACTAGGCAATCGCCTAATCGTTTCAAATAAATGTTTTCTTACCAGGTACTAGCTCGGGAAAGTAAACGAGATGTGGAACAAGAGCTTTTGGACTAGTGGAGAATTTTTGGACAATGAGGTTCCGATAGACTGCTTGGATAATCTAGTTAATCTAATTATAGTGACATGATTAAATTAATAGGTTATTTGAAAAATACTATTTTGTATTGACAATCCTCATAATTAATTTTCCACTTATGTATAAAGTTTAGAAAGTTTATGTTAAATCTTGCTATAATTTAAGGTTTAAATTAACCCTGTTTTTAGGGTGTTACATCAGGCATCTAAAATTCAGAGAATTATTTTGGTATACTTATTATAAGCAGCCCAGACTTCTGCCGAAGCATTTTTTGTAGGAGCATTTTGAAGGAGGGTTCAATAACGTAAAATTTCTTTTCATGCCTAAGAACTTCCATTAGAAATCGAAACCATTCAACGAAGTTCGTTACATTCAACTTTTCCTTATCAAGGATTGATCGTAATGTAAGATAAACCGTTAGTGTTTGTAGTTTGGTTGGAGGTGTTAGCACACATCTACAAAAAAAAGTTTAATTCTAGTAACTTTAAGATCACAAATAAATGGATTAACCTTTCAAAATCATTTGATTTAAGCTAAGATCCATATTTCACATACTTCCATAAATGGCCAAGCAACTGTCAATGGAATTAGGTTATTTAGGTAGACATCATCCAATTATGTTCAACATAGCTCCTAAATGTCTTATGCGATAGGTATGGGAGAGGAAGTGTGCAAAAACATACAATGACAAGTTGAGTTTCGCCAGGTCTAGAGACACCGTTTTGTCCAACAGGACTGATTTTCTCTATGACAAGAACGACCCTAACTGAGATATGAACTTGTTTTAGAACCCCCGATTGGATCTCTCCGGTGCATTGGAACACGATGATCGATCACTGGAACAACGAGCATTGGAAGTATGTTTCTGTGGTATCGCGTGTGAACCAGAATATTGGATGGCGATATATCTAAACACCCCTCCGGATCGATCTCGTTCGGAGAGCAGAGTGTTCGCTTGGTAGGACCTTAATATGTTATAATTAACCCATTACTTTAGTATCTTGATTTTTAACATGTTATAATTAACACATGTTTGTATTAATTGACATTTGTAGACGAAAGCAAAACAAGGTGTTCCATTGACTTGTTTGGAGCTCTTCAATCATACCCATAAGAAGAGATCGAGTTCAGATACCCTTGTCTTCAGATACCGGGGAGTACATGACATCGAGGTGTAGCCGGATTGCCGTAAGTATTTTGCATAAATGTTATACCGTAAAACTTTAGAATATCTATATAGTTTGTGTTTAACTTTAACCTTTATAACTGGGTAACTATCTATCTTAGTGTGTGTGTATATATATAGTTTGGTTTTTTTTGTTGGACAAACATTAGGATTGTTTTGAAAATGGCCCATTTACAGTCGTTATGCTGTCGAAATTGACTAGTAGTTTGTGGTTAACTTTAAACTTTATAATTGGGTAACTATTTATCTTAGTGTGTGTGTGTGTATGTGTATCTACCTAGTTTGGGTTATCATTTGTTGGGAAAACATTAGGATTGTTTAAGTTAGTTGGAAACGTCTCATTTACAGCAGTTATGCTGTCGAAATTGACTTGTAGTATTTTGTAAACCATAGAGTGAATATGCAGCAAATCTCACCCAAAAGTACGGCGATGACACCAACCAGTGTCCTCTAATTGATACAGAGTTGTGGCATCAGGTTGTTGGGGGAACGAATAAAAATCGTCTATTTGGGTTTGGGTACCACCAAGATCCCAATTTGGTCTTGACTCGGACATCCGCACATGGTGGTGCGTCTTCTTCTTCTTCCCAGGTGTGTGCCACTTTTCATTTGATGATGTTTATCAATTTCATTTATAACTGATATATATTAAATATTCTAACGTCTTCTTTATTTTATAGGAAATTTCACGCCTTAAGGTCACAAGTTCAAATTTTGTTAGAGCGAGATGAGAGACGCCGGGAGGAAGATGAGAGACGACATAAACAATATGAAGAGATGGCGCTTTGGTCAGACAGCTCAGTCAATCTCAGTAGTTTATGTTGCGACCACCGCCAAACTTTTCATGAGTATCGATCTATTTATTGTGGAGCAATTTTAATTGTTTCCGGAACATTTTAATTTTTGTTTGGAACAATTGTGTGTTATATCCGCCTGAACAATTGTATTGTGCATTAAAATAATGTATGATATTTTATAGTATTTTAGGCTTTTAGCATTTTTTTCCCATATTTACAAGATTTATTGGTTTTAAAAATATAAAAAAAACTATATTTTTATTTTCTGGTCTAGGCTTTTTTTCGGGAGATTAATGGCGGAATAATCCACCGAAAAAAATTTAAAAATAAATTTATATAGAAAACATGTTTAAATATACTAAATAAAACCGGCGGAATAAAACCGTTGGAAATCCCCAGTAATTTACTTTAATGATTTATTTTATATACATAAAGTTGTTGTTTTTAATTTGCCGGAAATTCGTCGGACATTTAACCTTACTTACTAATGTGATTAGTTAAGTAAAGAAAACTGAAAAACGAAAAAACGTTTATTAGCGGATTTCCGACTGCCATATCAGCTGGAAATGACAAATTCACTGGACATCCGCACGAAAAATGTGTTTGGGACGCCTCTTTCTCTGGCCACCAAATCTGCCAGAAATCATATTCTCCGGCAGATTTTCGACAGACTTGGCCGTCGGAAAAGGTCTGTTGTTTAGTAGTGTTATGATGAATGACACATCCATGTTCTTGATAGATATGCTACGTGTCATGCTGTGAACGGTTTCCACGTTCCTAATCAGTTATAAGTTCTCAACGATACCCGCCCCTACACACAAATATAAATATCTTTTGTCCTTAAATCTTATATCCTTCCAGTATCACAAATCATGTAAAGGCACGTTATTAATCTATTCAACATAAATTTATTTAATTCATCTTTTTAATCACCTTTTTCAATAAACTAGTCATGTATTTTTATATAATCAATTAACAGATAAAAAAAACAAGAAATGCAGGTATAAACGATTTTTATTCTACAATCTATATTCCTTAAGAAATGAGATTATAACTTGGTGTTTTTTATTTGCATTACATTACTAACATGGATGTCATTTTCCAAGAGAATAAGCATCTTGGAACCAAAAACCATCTTTTGCCATAAAACACCAATCATATATGATTTGTTTTAACATAATCATTCTTATATGATACCCATATTTCTTAATTTGTCAAAATAATTGGTGCTTTTGGTTTAACAGAATATATATTTAAGGGATTTGATTTCATGGAAATATTTAGAATCTTTAGTATATTTAATTTATGGGATTTGGAATGAAATTGGATTCCGTTATTTATAGATAATTTGGATAACATATTATAAACCTAATTAAATTAGCTTTTATTAATTAATTATCATAAAACAAATGTTCTTAACATATTTTAAAATATTATTACAAATTAATCGTATGAAATCTCTTGAAATACAACTACCCTATAAGATTTATAAATCCAATGTCTGTGATATATCATTGAATTTCTGAGATTTCAATTCCAGATTTTCTTTTATACCAAAAGCGTGATAGTAAGATCCTGCAAATTAACCAAATGAATCCTTCATGTTTTTCTTATCTTACAACGAGGCCAGGATCGGAGCCCTTGACGACATCATTTTTTGTTGTGGAAAATGTAAGGAGCCGTTTACCTAATTACTTACCCGGGTAAGTGCTTACCGGTAAAAGTAACACTATCACCTACTTTTCGGGTAAGATTTCACTACAAAAATAACCAGTATCAGCGAGGGACATATCCCTCACTAATCCCTCGCTAAAGCTCGAATCCGTCGCTGATGGTTCGCGAGTCAAACGGACGTAGCTGATGCTAACAGCGACGGATTAGCGAGGGACTTGTATCAACGACGAATTAGCGACGGACATCAGCGACAGATTAGCAAGGGATTGTAATCAACGACGGATTAGCGAGGGCTTATATTAGCGACGGGTTAATATTAGTGACAGATTAGCGAAGGTTCTTATTAGCAACGGATTAGTAAGGGAATAGATTAGCGACGGATTTGCGAGGATTCTACTTACTTTTTAGCGATGGAAATCTGCCGCTAATCCCTCGCTGATTTTTAGTTATTTAAAAAAATGAAATTCTATATTTCCTGTATTTTATAATACGAAACTTGCCCATAAATTGAAAATAACAAATCGAAATTCTCCAACAAACTAAAAATAACCAAATTCATAAAATTTAAAATACAAAATTCATAAAGGCGTAGATTCCAAATTCATAAAGTTTAACATTCCAAATTCATACAATTCAACAAAAGGCTTTAAAATGAAGCAACAATCTAACTAGCAAACTAGCAGGAGGTCCGGGAGACTTGATCCACGAAACGACTTGTATCATCCAAATATTCCGTAAACAAGTTCAAAGACGAATCCTGGTACAAAAAAACAAAAAGTTACAATTCCACAACCGGTGAATCGGTGATCCCCATAATACTAAATGGATAACTTGTTGTATATATTGGCCCGACTACTTTCCTATCATCTTAAGCTTCTTTTATTCTATATAATAGCAAGAAATAAGCAAAGGTATCAATGTGCAATTTGTCCACCATCAATGAATGACACAAGTCCACCAAGGTTCCTTTGCTTTGTTGAGCATTCGGATAAGTAGTCTTTTCCCTTGCATTTACAAAGAGGTTGTTCCTGTAAGCCCAAACCGGTGACCTTATGCAAATTGCTTCAAAATATTTGTCCATTTATGTATACAAAATCAGTGCACGAAAGACTTCAAATAACCAAATGATGGGAAAATGCCCATATTTTAACATGTCCTGTATGAATCCTTATTCTAGTTCCATTTTTCCTCTTGTATGAACATTCATAGACCAATCATTCGAGAGTATTAATCATTGAACTCGTAGATTGAATATCAAACAATTCCAACCATAATGATTGAACATAGAGAGAGGAGACGAACAGGTATTTTACCTGGTGTGCAATGATGATGAGCCAAAATCGAGACCGGTGAAGAGCAGATTGAACCAATCCAAGAAAGGAGTCATGGTGCGCTGATAACAGAAGAGGAAATGAGAGGAATCCGTAACCAAAAACCTTAACATGTCTCGCGAATTCAACATAGAAAATGAAAAAAATGCTTGGAAACTCCACCAAAAAACGAAAATGTCCATAAAAATCAACCAAAAAACCAAAAACACCATCGAAATCAACCAAAAAAATATAAAAATTCCTCGAAGCAGTATGGAATGCTATTAAAAACTCATTTAAAGTTATTTCCCGAAATGACCCACGTAGAAAGATCCAATAAAGAAACCTCCATTTTCACTAAGTTCATATGGTTATGTAAAAAGATCCAATTACATAACCCTCCTTTTTCACTAAGATCATATGGGTATGTAAAAAGATGCAATATAGAAACTTCCAATTTCATTAAGATCATATGCGTATGTAAAAAGATCAATTTTAAGCATAAAGAGGTTCCATTTCACAAATTGATAATCAATGTTTCGTATTTGGCGTCTCAATCTTACCCTTATGGACCGGCTTTTCCACGTATTTCTTTATAGTTCGACTATGTGACTTCGTAACAGAAACCTACTTTTTTCATAAAAATTCGATCTATTTTACACACGCACAAACTACTTGCCTTTGGTATTGTTGTAGAGACTCGTATATAGCTTTCAGTTTCATGTACTCCTTGTAGATGCTTTGCTAAACAATCAAAATTAACAAGAAATTACTCAATATGAAGAATGTAGCAAGAAAAGGTTTTGTGTATGTAGGGGACCCAACTATTTCTCATAGAGATAAAACAATAGAACATAAACCAGCATAAGGCCATGAGTAGCGCAAGCCCTCAAGCCCTCAATGTCACATCAGCGCCACATCAGCTTTTCTCCTAACCCTCTCCTCAAGCCCTCAAGCCCTAAAGACCCATAGCGCAAGCCCTCAAGCCCTCTTGCCACCTCATTTTTTTTAATTCTTTTATTTATACATTTAATTATTTAACAACATAAAAATATTTATATATTTTTTAATAAATAAAAATAAGATAAATAATAAAAATAAATATTCATATCATTCATTAAAAATAAAAATTACAAAATAAATTTAAAAATTACAAAATAAATTTAAAAATCTACTCGTCGTCATTGTTGGGAACTTGGATATGCCAAATATGTTCGACCAAATCCGACGGAAGGTTATTATGAGTGCCCCGGTTTTTGACTTCTCGAACATTTGCCGCGCGTTGTTCCTCACTGATTTGGGTTTCGATATCATCCGTGAAAAGGTCGTTTTCATCTCCACCACAAATAGCATGGTATTCGTCTTCGAGTATCATATTGTGTAATATGACACAAGCGTACATAATGTTTGTCAATCTTGCCGGTTCCCATCCGCGTGCCGGGTTATGAAGTATATGCCAACGTTGTTTAAGCACGCCAAAAGCTCGTTCAACATCTTTACGTGCCGATTCTTGTGCGGACTTGAACTTTTGTCCTTTAGGGTCATGTGGGCACGTAAATGATTTTACGAAAGTAGCCCATTCCGGATATATCCCATCCGCTAGATAATATCCGTGCTCGTAGGTGGCTCCATTCACCTCAAAAGGGCAGTCGGGTGCTTTTCCATCATATACATCGTTCAAGATGGGCGACTGATTGAGAACATTGATGTCGTTGTTGGAACCGGCAACACCAAAGTATGCGTGCCAGATCCATAGATCTTGCGTAAATATTTTTGACCATACAGTTCAATAATACCTGTGCAGAATCCGTGTAGACAATCTCGTGACGTTTTGTCTCCCATCCTCAAGTACTCGTCAAGTGCGTCAGCAGCTACTCCATACGCCAATTGCCGAATAGCGGAAATACACTTTTGTATCGGAGAAAAACCTTGTTTGCGTCTGCCGTCCAACCGAAGTGTAAAAAACGGATACTCTCACTACTACAGAAAAGGGTTTTTTACACGGTTGTAAAGGGGTTTTTACACGGTTTTGGAACCGTGTAAAAGCCCACCGTGTAAAAAAGTGCGAGACCTTTTTACACGGTTTTAGAACCGTGTAAAAATGAACCTTTTTTACACGGTTCAAAAACCGTGTAAAAAGGTGACAAAACCGTGTAAAAAGAACTCAATTTTACGCGGTTATTAATCAAAAACCGTGTAAAAAAGGTGACAAAATCGTGTAAAAAGAACTCAATTTTACACGGTTATTAGTCAAAACCGTGTAAAAAATCAACTCTTTTTACACGGTTTCTAATAAGAACCGTGTTAAAATGTCGCATCTTTTTACACGATTTTAACTTGTAACCGTGTAAAAAACTATGACCTTTTGACACGGTTTTGGCAAACAACCGTGTAAAAAAGGTGCATTCTTTTTACACGGTTATGCCTAACAACCGTGTAAAAAATGGTTTTTTATTAAAAAGAATTCAAATACCATTATACGAATCCATATTAAAATAAAAAGAATATCTAGCTAACTTTGTACCAACCACAACAATAAATAAAAGAAAAGCATAGATAACTAGCTAGGGTCGGCCCTCCTCCTTTATCCGGGCTTGGGACCGGCAATGTCATGTGTTGACATGGGCGGAGTTACCTACCCCACCCCCATCTAAGAATAAGAAAGAAAGCCTAAAAACACATGCTTTTTCATGCCTATTTAACTCAAAATCAACTCAAAACTTAACAAAATGAGTACACTACACTACCCAATGAATTTATTAAAATAAAATGCAAAAAAAAAACATTTACCAAACTCATCTAACATGTTTCTCCAAACTAAGAAACATATGTTCAACTTACAAAGTCCATATATTGGTTGAAAATCAGCTAGCATTGCATATTAAGTTTTCCGGTCCTCATCGACGCCACTCTTCTTTGCAGTTTTTCCATCATCCACATCTCGGCCTATAAAAACCGTGATCGTGATAAAAAAAACATTTCACCCAAAACCAAATTCATGAAATAAACGAAAGTAACGTCCGACTTCTACATTTCAATACTAGTCACCTTTTAGGGACTCACGATAATTATGTTACAACTGTCAAAGCAAATATTTATAGCAGAAAGTCAAAGCACATACCTGTCTCCCACATTTTTTTCGACGTCATGCGTTTGGGAGTGAATGAGTGTGCTATAAGGCAAGCAATCTCATCTAGTTGTTGCGTTGTAAAAGGAGCTTCAGACATCCGTATGCCCTATATTTATATATATATATATATATAAATTTAAAATAGAATATGTTATTTAACAAACTTAAGTCTTTTGTGCAATACAGAGATAAAATCTATACAACCTTTAACAAATATGTACCTTGTTTGAGATATCATATTGCTGCTTCATCACAAAATCGAATACTTGTTTGATTACGTAGTAACCACACTCCCAACCCTCTTTTTGCTGATTACACTAAATTGTAATTAAAAATAATAATTAGACACTTTAAAATACGAAATGCAATGCAATGCATTGTTTGATATATTCACTATACCTTGATTATTTTCCATGTAATTTGAGCTGTAATATTATCGGCTTGACAAGGCCCTACGGCCTTATTATAATCTCTAATTGCCCTAAAAGAAATATCGCAATACATATGTATTAATAATCGATTAACTATATAACGAAATGACAACTATTTTATGGATAACACATTACTTACTTGTCCATATACTCTTTGATTTCGTAAGTTGTAGTTGTCTTTCCGTGTGACATCATCGAATCTAATATATAGACGAAGCGTTGTCTAGGCCGAATGATTAACAGCGACCAGTGATTCCTCAATTGTTTAAAATAATAATGTTAATAGAACTTTAGTGTAAATTGTATGTATATATATAATAAATAATAGTCATATATATGTGTGTATGTATACATCTTACCCCTGCCAATACGGAGCCAAAAAGAAATTCTTAGCTTTGTGGTGCATCATGGTGTTGAAGATTGCCTTTGTGATAATGTGACCATCCCGTCGAATCGCATCAGCATTAATTGCTCCGGGCAATATAAATGCACATTGGTTCTTTGTGTTTCTCATTAATATCATATATAGATGCCTAAAACATTACAATGTGTTAAAACTAAATATTGTTGATATGATACAATAAATGATGATATATAGAAATTTACTTACGCCAAAAACCAAGTGATGATATTTTGGTCGAGCCAGCCATTTGTCATTAGATCTTCCAAGTCACTATACTTGACCACTATAGGAATTTCTATAGGGCCAAAAACCCCTGCCTCAACCTGAGCCATTACCCCATTTTTCACCCACCCTTCATTAGACTGTATGCGTCTACGTAGACTCGTCATTGTATGTTCTTTATTCAAGGGCTTTAACGTTTTAGTCATTTGTCGTTTTCTCTGTGGTTCAGATGCAAGGGCCACTCTCTTCGATTGAGCCTCGTCGTCTTTTTGTACCTACATTAACAATTCATATAAAAATAGGAGGATATTAATGCATATATATATATATATATATATATATATATATATATATATATACGAGTTGAGAAAATACCTTAAGGGGAATAGGTGCACTCTTTGGTGGCACTTCAGTTGAGGTGATCAAAGGGGGAGTAGGAGTAAAGTCACGAGTTGGATCTAGTGTTACATGTTTACGAGCGGTCTATTACGGAAAGAATAATAACGTCAATAAACATGATGGGTATGAAAAAATCTTACTCGAACTTAACATGAAAGCTAAACATATATATACCGGTTGCAAGACCAAAAATTCTTGATCCCATTGAATGAAGTTGTTAAGGGCTCCACCTAGCGTAGTAATATCATCAATCGACAGCGGCACAGGCAGCGGAAACCTCTCACATCCCTCAATTACTAGCTCTACAAAAACTTTAATGAACCCTTCCTCAAGTGGAACACCATGTACAATGTCATTCTCTAAAGGATAGACAAAACCCTTAGCAACTACGGTTTTAGCTTTCTTGAAACCGTAGAGCAAATCGCACGGGGTAGCATGCTGCAAATAAAACATAGAAACATCATAATTTAAACAATAAGTAAACATATACAGATGAAGAGTTACCTTAATGGATAAAAGGTGTGGAGTGCAATCAAATGAGCCAACACTACTTTTACGCAACCCCGGGCTTCCACCTAAGGTGGCATCCTTCCTCGCAAAAACCATCTGCTCCATAAGTTGTATACGCTCCACCATCATTTTCTTTTCTTTGTCTGCTTGCTCTTGCCATTCTCTTTTCTCCCGCTCTACACGCTCCTGCCATTCACTTTTCTCCCGCTCTGCAAGGTCCTCCCTTTCTTTCCTCTCTCGCTCTGCACGTTCTTCGAATTCTCTTTTCTGTTGTTGCATTTGTGCACGCAGCTCACTAGCCTCCGCCTTCCAGTCATTATCATTATTTTTCCTCTTGTTTTTTTCAATGCCTAGGCCAACACGCAAGCCTACGGTGTGACCGACACCCCTGGTGCGACCTGGGTGTTCAGGACCCAACACTGCTACCAAAGGATCAATTCCAAATTTAGGGTCCCATTCTCCCTGAGAGAACTGCGTGTCTTTTTGCATCTATCATGTTAAACAAGAAAAAGGATTTAATAAACAAATATAAAATGAAAACATGTGTATAGCTTACAATCTCCTTTGACAGGGCCATAGTATGCTCCTCTAACATGTAATTATTATCAGGTCCTTTTACCCTCCTTGCCAATATCCAGTGTCGTGAGCGTTCGTGCATCACGCCGAATAACTCGGGCCTTACACCTTGTTCCTCCTCCTTCTCCCACACACCGTATTTCCCTTGATACCCCCGCGATCCTAAGTGATGCGGGTTCTTGTTCTCTTTTGCATGAGCTCTGTTTATTTTGCTTAATTCCTTCACATAAGAAAATTAACAAAATTAGAACTACTTTACATGTATCTTAACACCATAAAGATGAAGGTTTTCGAACACCTGAAATTCTGGCTTCGACTTCATCTCACAAAATTTTTTCCACGTTTCAGCATCGATATAATTGAACTCGGCGCAAGGATTTCTGTTTTTCCATGTAATCGGCTTTGAGATTCTTTTTAAAGTTCCTCCAAGCTGTACAAGCAATCTTCAACGTTGCTTCCTTGAGAGTGTCGTCCGATAAATGCCAATGTAACTGTTTCATCAAAATAATTCCATCAAACAGTCAATAATATCTAATTTCCTATATAACTGAAGCACAAGTAAAATATAACATGACATATACCTTAATGGTCGTCCACATTCGATCCTTATCGGCTTTGTCAAATTTGCGCCAATCGGTTCCTAGAATTGAAAACCTGGTTTTCGCCTCCAAACCTACCCAAGTAGAATATCGTGCCTCATGCTCCCCTTTTGGCTTTAAGGTCTTTGGATCTATTTGAATTTGACAATCTTTAGATTCTCTTGTTTTGTTCAATTTAGTCCGACCTCGCTTTCTGGTAATGGTTGATGTGGCCTGTGAGGTGTTTGCCTCTAGGTTGCCTGAAATTTATAACCAAATTGAATAACAGAAAATGTATCATAACATAAAAAACCATTTAAGGATTGTCATTGAACCGATAAAGATTCCATTTTGCTTTGTTACCTTTTATGATTTTTACAACCACACAAGTATATTATACGTTTAGGATTAATTTTGGTCAATATATAGATTAATAGTGTACCCGGAGCCGTGGTTGTTTGGTCGTGGTTATCTTGTCGATTGTCATTCATATCGATGTCGTTTAGGTCGATTTCGGCATCATCCACGTCGATCCCGGCACCGTCAATACCTTCTCCGAAGAGTTCTATGACATCGAGGTCAATGTCGTCATCCATTTCGCCTAGTGAAAAACAACCAGATCCATTGCCACGGAATTTGTAACAAAATAATTAAATTTGATTATATATGTACTTGAATAGGCAAGTTGATAAATATATAAAGCAAATGTTTTCTTTTTGAACTATAATTATATAAAAGTACAAGGATATAAAAGTACCCTAATAAAATTATTGTTGACCCACTTGATGCCTATTTTTGTCTACATACTAATAATTTACACCATGGAGAAGTATTATTTGTTTAGTACAAGCTGATGGTCTCATTAAAAGACATAATCCATTTGCTGACTTTATTATGTAAAACATATAACCAATTGCCATATGAAAGTTTAGGTGTGAAAAAGTCATAAGCACTTTTTGTTTTTTCAATCCAAACACTAAAAATGACTTATTTGTGGTGAGGAAAAAGAATAAGCAAATAAGTCAAAAAAATAAGCAAACCCAAACAGACCATTCTCTACAAAAAGCAACAAGCAAAAAAGTCAAAAAATAAGCAATCCCAAACAGACCATTCTCTACAAAAAGCAATAAGCAAATAAGTCAAAAAAATAAGCAATCTCAAACAGACCATTCTCTACAAGAAACAATAAGCAAATAAGTCAAAAAAAGAAGCAATCCCAAACAGACCATTCTCTACAAAAAGCAATAAGCAAATAAGTCAAAAAAATAAGCAATCCCAAATAACCATTCTCTTCTGGTTCTAGCTATTAAGCACCACTTCCATAATATAAACCCCAAACAAAAAATAAATAAGATACTTATTCATGAAATTGACCTAATTCATGAAACCCATTGCAGTAGTAAGTGAATAGGTAGATTAAGACTCCAAGACGAAAAGCTACATAACATGTAAATCAACAGGGAATTGATGATACCTTGGTAAACTACGAATCAAGTCCGACGAGAAGACGATTAGAGGAGATCTGTCGTTGGTTCTCTCCGGTGGACGGTTGAAATCGAAGGTTTTCGATTGATAGGCGGTAAGTTGAAACACAGGCGTGAAGAAAGATGGAGGTGAAAAAATGGCGGTGAAATTGTGAAAAAGAGGCGGTAAGATGTTAGGGTTTTGACTGATAAGTTTTTTATTATTATTATTATTATTATTATTATTATTATTATCCGTTTGGAGTACTCCGTGTATTGCTTTTGGACGCTGCTAATTGCCTTTTAAATTTTTTAATCTTAATTATTATTTTAGTTTTCTTTGCAAGTTATGGTTGTATCTTCCTCAATATATTCATTTGTTACATTATGGTTAAATAGAATATATATCCTTTTTTATATAATTTCTCCTCGTTTTCATTAATTTATTGGGAGTTCGTATGGAAACCCCGATTATTGCAAATGTTAATTGCGATTTAATACATGTTTTGGTATTTTGATTTCAAAATCAATTTTATGACAAAAAAATTACGATGATAATCGAATTTAATGAAGTTGATTTATAATAGTATGTAAATTCTTGTATTTTCTGAAATCGAACAAATTAAATTAAAAAACTAAATCTTGCAAATTAAAAATAAATCAATGATTAATGTTTACATAGTTCAACATCACTTCTTATCAATTAAAACCGAAATAAAACTTCATACTTCAACAATTCTTAACAAAAAAATCACTTAGTTGTCTTCTTAATTGATCGTCTGCTCGTCTATGTATTCCACATTCGAACGCTGAAAACACAATTTGGACAATTATATCATCCATTAATAAATGAAGTATTGATAAATTTAATAACAAATTTAATTGCTAATACCTGCATATCTCGTTTGATCATGTACTATGGGTTTCATTGACCCAACATCCTTCGCCGTGGTCGGTTCTCAGATAAGTAGCATCATCAATTCTCATATCCGAGGATGGAATGCCAACAGAAAATGGAGGTAGCTCATCAAATTGATCGTATTCTTCCTCGTCTACAACATTTTCAACACCAACAATGCATCTTTTACCATGGAGAACAATGTGCCACTTAGAATCTTTCGGATCTGCAACGAAAAATACCTGTGAGGCTTGCTTGGCCAAAATGAATGGTTCAGATACATATCCCTCCCTTGAAATATCGACTAATGTGAAACTGTCATTGTCGATTTTGACACCCCGTTGGTTTTCTATCCATTTACACTTGAACACATGTATCTTGAAGTCATTGTAATCAAGCTCCCAGATTTCTTGAATTACGCCGTAATACGAATCTTTGGCGATCCTCGACCTAGAATCATTATTCGATCTAGAGAACTTTGTAGTGGTGGCTATTAATGTCACTCCACTGTTTTGCAATGTACTCTTTTCATCCTGCATTTTGGTGTAAAATGTATAACCGTTAATATCGTATCCCTGGTATGTTGACACAACATGTACAGGCCCATATGCCAAAGTTTCCACTACTTGATCAACCTTTTCTTCCCCGTAACCTGGGCGCACTCTTTCTTTCAACCAGCCTACAAATGTTTTATTATGCTCTGTAGCCAACCATTTGGCGCCATTTGATCTGTTCATTTGGTGCAACATTTCCATGTGCTCATGTACGTAGGGAGCAACTGCTGTCATGTTCTGTAAAACGAAAAAGTGTGCTTTCTGCAACTCATCATAAGATGGAGTGAAATATTTCATTCCAATTGTCCCAACTCCTCCAAGTCTACCTTCATGTCGAGATAGAGGGATGCCAATATTTTTTACGTCTGCTAGATAGTTTGTGCAAAAATCAATCACCTCCTCGGAAGCATATCCTTCAACAATACTGCCTTCAGGACGAGATCGGTTCCTCACATACCCTTTTAAGAAACCCATATACCTCTCGAATGGATACATGTACCGTAAGAAGACAGGGCCACATAACTTTATTTCTCTAACAATATGAGATATTAAGTGTACCATCACATCGAAAAAAGAAGGTGGGAAATACATCTCTAGTTGGCAAAGAGTGATGATAATATCCCTTTCCCATGAATCCAACACCTCAGGATCCAACATTTTTGAATGAATCATGCTAAAAAACAAGCAAAGCTTTGTAATTGTGTGTCGGATTCGGTCTGGCAAAATTCCACGAATAGCAATGGGAATCATTTGCGTCATTAGTACATGACAATCGTGGGACTTCATACCAATCAACTTCAAGTCTTTCATCGACACTAACTTCTTAATGTTAGCAGAATATCCGGATGGAACCTTGATACCATGTAAGCATTGGCAAAATCTGGTCTTCTCAACCTTCGACAAGGTATAACAAGCCGGTGGTAGATATGTGCGTTTTCCATTTTCAACACGAGCAAGCTCTGATCGAATCCCCATTTCCACCATGTCCTTTCGAACTTTGATCCCGTCTTTTGTTTTCCCCTGAATGTTCAACAATAACCCTATCAAGCTGTCACACACATTTTTTTCAATATACATAACATCAAGACAGTGTCGAACATTTAAATGCTCCCAGTACGGTAAATCCCAAAAAATAGATTTCTTTTTCCAAATATTTTTTGGAGGAGTTGGACGACCTTTCCCGAGAACAATGTCTAGGTCTTTAACACGAGAATATACACCTTTTCCGTTTAACGGTTGTCGTGCTACTCGATGCTCAGTTTTTCCATCAAACACAGACTTTAGCTTCCGGTACGGGTGGTTCTTTGGAAGATACCTTCGATGGCCCATATACACATGTTTTCCACAATTTCTCAACCTAAGAGAATGTGTGTCATCTTCACACATAGGGCATGCTTTTTCTCCCTTTGTACTG
The DNA here is from genome assembly GCA_033807775.1 of Saussurea involucrata. NCBI lineage: Eukaryota > Viridiplantae > Streptophyta > Magnoliopsida > Asterales > Asteraceae > Saussurea > Saussurea involucrata. Next base: position 77,356,425 of record CM066313.1, on the reverse strand, counting down.
TATCCCGACAAATTCCCGTAAGCCGGAAAGTCATTTATGGTGCAAAAAATCATGGCTCGTAGTAGAAAACGTTCCTTTCCGTACGCATCATATACTTCGACACCTGTACTCCACAATTTCTTTAAGTCTTCAACTAACGGAGCCAAATACACATCAATATCATTCCCTGGTTGTTTGGGACCTTGAATTAGTAATGACATCATGATATACTTGTGTTTCATGCATAACCACGGTGGAAGATTGTAAATAGAAAGAAGAACCGGCCAAGTACTGTGTCGACTACTCATGTTTCCGAATGGATTGATTCCATCCGAACTAAGCCTCAACCGAATATTTCTATTTTCCTTACCAAATTCTTCAAAAATTCGATCAATATTCCTCCATTGAGGAGAATCAGCAACGTGTCTAATTTTCCCATCCATCTTACGCTCTTCGGCATGCCATCGCAACAACCTTGCATCTTTGGCATTTGCGAATAACCGTTTCAATCTTGGTACAATTGGCAAATACCACAACATTTTAGCAGGAGGGCCATTGTTTCGTTTCACACCAATGTTCTCTTTCGTTTGGTTTCTCTTATATCTTGGCGTACCACATATACGGCACTCTTTTAGACCAGCATCTGCATTTCTATACAACATACAATCATTTGGACATGCATGTATCCTTTCTATTTCCAATCCCATTGGACACATCAACTTTTTCGCTTGGTATAACGAAACTGGTAACTCGTTATTTTCCGGAAGCATTTCATGTAGTATCTCTAGTAATGTGGTGAAACTTTTATCACTCCAACCGTTGCTTGCTTTTAAGTTAAATAGTCTTAACACAGCTGAAAGTTTGGTAAACTTTGCACACCCAGCATACAATGGCTTTTCAGAGTCGACAAACAGTTGTTCAAATTTCTCATAATGCTTATCAGCGATATCATCCTCCATATCGTGTAACATTTCATCAAAGTTGTCGTATATGGTATTGTCTGATTCGTAATTCTCATCATTGTCAGCAAAATCACGATCAACCGTGTAATTACACTCATCAAAATCCTCACCATGTCGTATCCAACAAGTATACTCTTGCATAAACCCGCGTAAAATTATATGTCCTTTAATTACATTAAGATCGCTATATTTAGAAAATTTTGTACAATCTCGACAAGGACACCAAATTTTACTATCTCCACATTTCAGTCGATAATCTTCAGCAGCTTCTATAAATTCATCGAGTCTCACCAAGAATTCCTTTGTAGCACGTGGTATTTCATACATCCAGGTATTGCGATCCATCTGTACATTCAAAATTATATTATTATTAAATCCCTATTAGATCAATTTCAGACGGGTGAACTACAAGTATATAGACTTAATTAATAGGGCAAAATACATGTAAATGTAACATATTTTATTCCTATTTCTATTTTTGGTAAGTATTTTTAAAACTTTCATTTTGATACTTAAAATGTTACATTTTAAACATCTAGATACATGTTTAATTTTTAAATAAAAAAGTGTAATATATATATATATATAATATAATAAAAAAGTTGTAATATATACATATTGTTAATATGGAAGAAAATCTAAACAATTAAAAGAATTATATCGTGTTTAAATAATGCAAATTAATTAATGACAAACTAAATGAAAATATCTCCAAGTTTAGAATGGATAATTTTAACAAATTCAATAATAGTAATATAAAAATGTATCTTACTTTAATAAATCGTAAGTGACATAGATAAATAATTAAATAGTAAAATAATAAAATATTCAAATGAACTCGTTGAAGAATGATTATCCATCCATAAAATATTCAAATAGTAAGTATATATAATAACAAATGAGAATTTTGAAAACTACAAATCTTTATAAAAAGTGTATATATCCATTACCATAAAAAATGGATAACTTAAGAAAGAATTATATATTTTTTCTTTACATAAAATAGATGCAAAGAAAATATCTCAAGTTACCGCAATTTGGTTATCTTTTTCGTTTTTTTATATTTTTCAAATAAAATTACGTTAGTAAAACTAAAATTGTACGTTTTGTTTTTTAAAATAACGATAATAGATAATTTAAATAAATATACGTTATTGATATAATTATTAAATATGTATAATAAAGAAACTGAAATTCATAATATTCATGTCCATCAAACCCGTAATGCATGTAAAGTTTTGTTTATGCATGATAATACAAAGGAAAAATATTAATGTATATATTGTTAAACAATTATCAAAATATTTTGCAAAAAAAGCACTGCCTAAATCAAATAGTTCACTTCAATTCGATCTTTATTCTATACAAACGTAAATGATCAAATACAAATAAAACCAAAAATTGGAATTTAAGAAACCGTAAACTAAAAAAAACACATAATCGTTAATAAGATCATCAGAATAACCTAAAATAAAAAAAGGCATTAAAAAAACTTAAGTTTATTAAAAAAAGTATTTGAATATAATCTATTAATTAAATGTGCAGCCAAAAAGACCCTTTAACACAAAAATTCCCAAATATCTGTTGTCCTTTAAAATCTACCGTGTGGGTTTTGTTAGAATAAAAAGCCATTTGTGAAGCTTACTATTTTTTCCTCGAGTGAATAAAACTTTCTATCAAAACAATTTTTTTGTTGCCCTCTACTTTTTGCTGGTCATGGTCGGCGATGTATTATCACATGCCTTAAAGAAAAACAATTATCATATATTATGCAAGTTTTATAAACATAAATAATAAATAATAAGTGAATTAGGATTTTATGAGAGTGAAAAATCATATTTTGCATCTATAATATAAAGCATAGTAGAATAATGTTTACGGTTTAAACATAAAAAAATCAACATGCCTTAACAAAATCGTCATATTTGTTCATATCATAATGCATCATATGGTGATGGTTTTAAAACAAAACATATAAAAGTTACCTGAAACATCGAAGTTTAGCTTGATTTCACGATCATTCGCTGTAGAGAACGTACGTGCTGATAACGTGTTAAAGGACAACCAAATAGAACAACAATATGATAGAGAGAACCGAAAATATGTAAATTTTCATTAATCACAAGCCCTATAAATAGGTAGGATTACATAGAGAATACGATAAAAATGGAAACAAGATTTAGTACTCCATAAAGAACTCTAATAGCTTAGAATTTATCTATCTTTATATTTATCTATATCATGATATCCTTTAGACGATTAGACACTTATCTTACGCATATTTTATTTTTTAATTAAACCTAACGAATATATAGTAAATCATTTTCTTTTTCAATGTTCTCCTTTTTCTTTTTTCATTTTTTTAATTATTTCTAAACAATTTATTTCTTTTTATAACTTTTGTTATTTTTACACCATTAATTTAACATACCATATCCAAATAAGTAAAAAATATATAGTTTAAAAAGATTGAGTGATTTTTACATGGTTTTTGAAAAATAACCGTGTAAAAAGCCGGATCTTTTTATACGGATCTTTTTCCAAACCGTGTAAAAATATATATGTTTTTACACGGTTAGTTTAAACAACCGTGTAAAAAGGTCTAAGACTTTTTACACGGTTTTTTGTAAATAACCGTGTAAGATGATTATACGTTTTCACACGGTTATTTTAAAAAACCGTGTAAAAATGTTTCGGACCTTTTTACACGGTTTTTAGCAAATAACCGTGTAAGATGACTATACATTTTTACACGGTTATTTTAAAAAACCGTGTAAAAATGTTTCGAGACCTTTTTACACGGTTTTTCTCTAATAAGCGTGTAAGACGATTACACATTTTTACACGGTTATTTTGGAAAACCGTGTAAAAATGTTTCAAGACCTTTTTACACGGTTATATTTCAAAAAACCGTGTAAAAAAAACTCTAAAAAACCACGGGTACATTTTTACACGGTTTTTTAAAAAACCGTATAAAAATGGGCGTGTAATAAAGTCATTTCTGTAGTAGTGTCTCCTTCTAAATCTTCAACTATTCGTTCGAATAGTTGTCTGCTCATCCTAAACCGCCGCCTAAACATATCCGGTGTATAAATCGGGTTGTTGCCAAAGTAGTCCCGCATAAGCCGCTCGTTTGCAGCTACTCGACCTCTTTCTATGTTCGCGGCCCTCTCTCTTGTTGACGATGAGGCGGTGCTACCATAAATCAACTGTGCAGCCTGTCGAAAAACTTCCCTTTGTAGATTCAACAACTCGTCGGTGTCTACGGATGATGATGATGCGGTCGGTGAACCGGGTTGTGGCGAATCCATATTGTTTAAAATATAGATAATGGAAGAGAATGAGAGAATGAGAGAGTTGTTTTGTATGAAAAATAAAATGGGTTTTAGGATTATATATATAGTGTGATTAAATTGGAATTTTTTTTATAAAAGTAGCCGTTGCAACGGCTTTATTTTTAATTTATTTATAAAAAAATTAAAAAAAAAACAAATAACACTCGGGTTTCTCGGGTTTTCAAACCCGCTACCCGAGCCCGAGCCTCAAGCCCGCAAGGGGCGTACCACAGCCCTGCGGAGCCCGCAAGAGCCCGAGCCCGACCTCAAGCCCGCAGCGGTACTCTTGGCCTAAGCTTGAACAAAACTCACAGGAAACCAAAAACATCTTTTTTTTTTGGAAAGAATCAATCTGTTGAACATAATTCCCAAAAGAAACAAAGAGATTGCCACCCATTTTCTAGGTTCACGATGTATGCATTAGCCTAATAACTAATAATAATGAAGAGAATGAACATGCCTTATCTTGCACCCTAAATCAATATTCACCAACATCCAATTCAATTCACATTCATTGAATTCAATTTGAAAACAGAAAACATAACTAAATCATCATGAACATGTGAGAATCCAAGCAATCCATCAAACTAAATTTAAAATAAAAAATAGAATCAAATCGAACCTGTGAAAATCAAAGCAACCAGTCGATATACATTCTTCAATGTATTCAAGAGATTTATCGAAATTCTCATACTCATAAAATCCTGAAATAAATTCGCAAAAAAGAAACTTCAAAACCCCTAAAATCCCATAGAAAAAGAAGTAGATCGAAAGAATTATATATACAATAACCTAACCTTGCTGAATTGGAACCATCCGTAATAAGGCGGAGCAAAAATCCCTTCGACCTCGGATTTTCCATTAGAAAAGAACAGCGCAATGGTTTCATCATTCTCGGCGAGAAGAGGAGGACGAGAGATGTGAGGCGTGGGACTGTGGGAGGCAGAGGAGGGAGGCGTGGGACTGTGGGAGACGAGAGATTAGGGTTTCTTAGCTTTTTTTTGGGTGGGGGGGGGGAGGAGGTGTAATAGAAGACGGAAAAAAAGAGGAGGGAAATTTTGGAAAAGTCCAATTTTTTTTTGAAGATTTTAGAGATCATATAAATATATGCATTTAATTATCTTATATACTAGGCGTGATCTTCGGCCGTCCATAGACGGCCCTCTGCCCTCGGGTCCTATAAAATGCGATGTTATGATTGGACACTGAATATATGAGTTCAGATAGTTGGATCTAGATTTGTTGTATGTGCAAATATTATAGTTAACAAAAGACATCAAGATTAACGCTTCATCCATTTTTTGGTAGTACATATATGCCTTTACAAAAGTATTGTTGTTTGTAGTCTATGCATCAAGCGTTTTGGTTTCCATAGGAATCTATTTTTCAAAACGAGTTCAAAGTGCAAAAGGCTTTCATCATGATTCATGTGGTTACTTATGCTTCTTGGTTGGTAGGCCAATAGAAGAAGTTGCTTCTACTGCTTTCCTTTTTTTGGAGTCTGCTTCCGGATTTGTATGCGAGCTTTGTCCTTCATGCGTCTTGTGTCCATTGATGAGAAATATTCTTGTTTCTGGTTGTCGCTGATATGTTGTCTCATAAGCTCTTGCAAAAGTCACAATTGTTTGCCCATTTAATTCCTTCTCAACGATGGCATGTATGTTTCCACCCTGTGAGTAATGAAAATCGCGGTAAATGCTAATGGAAACAAGAAGTAATTTCAGATTATTATGCAAAGCAAAACGGGCGCCACACCGATTTATTGGCATCCATGTGAGGAAGTTTTTGTAGTCCTAAAAGGGAGTGGCACTGTTTAGTTTGCCTCAAATTCTCATGTGAAGTCCCCTTATGTTAAGTCCCCTGGCATTAGAAATCTTTTTCAAACGAGTGTCATTTATTCGCTGTCTGAACCTATTTTTCAAAACGAGTGTCATTTATTCGCTATTCGAACCCATAATAGTTTTGTCCGTAATCATATTGTAAACGGATTAACTGAATACATATAAAGTGCATTAACACCTACTAAAACATATACATACATATATTTAATCAATATACTAAATACTAACCTTAGATGAAAGAATCATATAAAACAATATCGTAAACATAAAACTTTCACATTCAATACAATATATGAGTTCACGTTTGGTTAGAAGGTGCAGTTATATTTTATCCATTAAACCATTCCACATATATTATTTTTGTCTAAACTTGATCACCTTACGTTTTTATAAATAATCGATATTTTGAAAACAATTGAAACATTAGTGTATTATAACTGTAATTAAAACAAATATTGATGTTACTTGTAGGGATGGAAGTAGTAAAGTGGAGAAGCTTACAACTTACTCGGTGTCTCTGATTTGCGTTGATGTTGTTGAAAGAAACTGAAAACTTATGAACCAAAGATGTTTTCCTTGATCTTTACAATGAAAGGTACAGGCAATATATACAAGAGATACAATGCTAATCTAGGAAACGATAATCATCTATTCTAGGAGATAATCATCTATTCTAGGAGAGGATAATTACAATATACATATTCTATATTTATAATATTGCTAACACACCCCCTCAGTTAAAGCGGGAGGTTTTCGAACGCTGAGACTGTCTCTGAATTCATCAAAGAGGACACCCGGAAGTCCTTTGGTGAAGATATCTGCTAGTTGATAACGGGACGGAACATGAAGCACTCGTACTTCACCTTTAGAGACCTTTTCTCGTACAAAATGAATGTCCATTTCAATGTGCTTGGTTCGTTGATGTTGGACAGGATTTCCGGATAAGTTGACGGCACTGACGTTATCACAGTAGACTAGTGTAGCTTTTCGGATAGGGCAATTCAGTTCCAAAAGATGATTTTGAAGCCAACATGACTTAGAAACCACATTTGCCACACCTCGATATTCAGCTTCAGCGCTTGATCGGGATAAGGTGGGTTGACGTTTAGATGACCATGAGAGTAAGTTGTCCCCAAGAAAAACGCAATATCCGGAAGTGGAGCGCCGCGTGTCTGGACAGCCACCCCAGTCAGCGTCAGTGTACGAAATCAGAGAATTAAGAGATGAATTATATAAATGCAAGTCCAGATGTAGAGTTCCCTGAAGATATCGAATGATTCTTTTCAACGCACGCATATGACTATCTCGTGGATCATGCATGTGCAAACAAATTTGCTGCACCGCGTAGGAGATATCTGGCCGAGAGAACGTAAGGTATTGTAAGGCACCGGCGAGACTACGATGGCGAGTGGGATCATCACATGGTTCACCCGATTTGGCGTTGATTTTGGCCTTAGTGTCAACAGGTGTGGGAATTGTAGTGGGGAGTGGGACAGAAGCATCGCAAGTGGGAGCAAGAGGAGTGGGTGGTGGTTTTAGACTAGAGAAAGGGAAGACGGACTCATCGAATTTGACATGCCGAGAGAGAATTATTTTCCCGGTAGAAATGTTGAAACACTTATAACCACGATGGTGTTTGGGATACCCTAGGAAGACACATGGTGTGGATCGTGGTTGTAGTTTGTTAATGGTGGTGGAAGGGAAGAGAGGGTAACAAAGACACCCGAAAGTGCGGAGATGAGAGTAAGAAGGGTGACGATTGTAAAGAATGTGTGTGGGTGTTTGTTTGGAAAGTAATTTGCTTGGGAGGATGTTGAGCAAATAGGTGGCCATGTCTAAAGCATGATCCTAAAATTTTGGAGGTGTAGAAGAGTGAGAGAGAAGAGCGCGAATAAGATTGTTAATGGTTCGAATTTTTCGTTCGGCCTTCCCATTTTGAGAGAAAGTGTGGGGACAAGAGAAACGAAAAATCATTCCAGATTGGTCACAAAATTGCTGAAAGGAAGAATTGGTGAATTCTGTGCCATTGTCACATTGGAGACTTTTTATTTTCACCCCAAATTGGGTGTGTACGTAGTTAAAGAAGCGATAAAAGGTAGAGAAAACTTGGGATTTTGTTCCCAAGGGAAAAGTCCATAGAAAATTTGAATAATCGTCTAAAAAGAGTATATAATACTTGTGACCCGTGGTGCTTGGGGTAGGGGATGTCCACAGATCGGTATGAATTATATCAAACGGTAAAGAGGTCGAAGACATTGAATTAAAAAACGGCAATTTAGTATGTTTGCCCAAAACGCAAGCTTGACAAGACGATAAGTTAAATGTCTTATTACAACCAATAATCCTATCACTACGAAGAGAATCTAAGATAGATGTGCCGGGATGGCCTAGACGAGCATGCCATAAACTTGAAGCGATGGCAGCAAACGCGGAAGAAGAGGTGGGTTCTGGCTTGACTTTGGCGAGGGATGTGGTGATAGGGTATAGATCTCCAGAACTGTTACATCTCATTACAACCTTCCCCGTCTGAAATTCCTTCACAGAAAACCCAAATGGATCAACTTCAATAGAGACATTATTGTCAGAAGTGAAACGACGAACAGAAACTAAATTCTTAATGAGTTTAGGGGCATAAAGAATATTATTGAGGTGTAATGGAGGATTGGGCGGTGTAAGGGTCTTTTGTCCGAAACCACAAATCGGAATTTGTTGTCCACTACCGACCATTATATTTCGATTACTGCGTAAATTAAAAACGTTCGTAAGAGTACCTGGAGAAGCAGTCATGTGAGATGTTACACCGGTATCCATGTACCAGTTCTCATCAGGTTGATTGAGGGTCATGGTGTGTAAAGCTGCTTCAATGTTCGTTGGTTCGCATTCAGAGTCAACTGATTGAGCATGAAAAAACTGTTGTGGTACAGATCCGAGAATGCCCGGCTTTTGGCTGGAGCTTTGTGGGCTTGGTGGTCGAGGCCATGGGGCCGTAGGATAGGGACATGGTGGGTACGACCAGTTTTGGTTCCACCCGAACCATGGTGGCGGATACGACCATTGTCCCGAATAATTAGTCGGAGTTGGGGATCGGTGTTGGGGATAATTAGTCGGGTTGCGATTCTGGTATTGAGGTGTGCCGCCACGGTTTTGAACATTCCGGCCACCGCGTCCACCTCCGCGTCCAGATCTGCCGCGGTCGGATCTCCCACCCCCTCGATTTCCGGGGCGATAAGGATTGCTCGGTCGGTTGCTAGAAGAGTTGACGGTGGTGTCTTCGGGAGAGGAGAGAAAGGCTGCATTTGCGGCGGCAGCAGTGGCGGCCATTGCAGCTTGCTTGGTTTTCCGGGTTTCTTCCAAGACAAGTCGAGATCGTGCTTCATAAAAGGGAGGGAGAGGCGTCATTTGTTGAATGTTGGAAGCAACGTTGTCGTAGTTCTCGTTGAGGTCGGTCACAAGTTGAAGAACAAGACGGTGGTTTTCGACCGGAGAACCAACATTAGCGAGTTGATCCGCAATCATCTTAAGTTCTTGGCAGTAATCTGAAACGTTGGAAAAAGAATCCAACCGAATGTTAGAGAACTGATTTTCAAGAAGAACAGCACAAGAATTTTTATTGTCTTGAAAATTTTGTTTCAAGTTCTCCCATGCTTGGTGCGCCGTGGTGTCGGGTTCAATGATCGTATGGAGTAGATCATTGGATATGGTGCTATAAATCCATTGAAGGACCGTAGCATCCAATCGTGACCATAGCTCTTTGTCAGTAACCTGTTTTGGTTCTTTGTCTGTTGAAGAAGAAGGAGGAGCGGCTGAAGGTATGATATGATGAAGGACTTGGTGAACCCGACAATGAATCTTGAAGAGTTCAGCCCAAGAGATGTATTGACCTTTTTCCATCTCGAGCACGATGGGGATGGCGTTCTTGATGTTGGATACGGAAAAAGCAGGGTGAGCCATGGAGAGAAGAGGAGGAAACGGCGATGAGTGTTTGGGAGGTGGAAGAATGAGGAATCAGATTATTGTAGCTCTGATACCATGAAAACTTATGAACCAAAGATGTTTTCCTTGATCTTTACAATGAAAGGTACATGCAATATATACAAGAGATACAATGCTAATCTAGGAAACGATAATCATCTATTCTAGGAGATAATCATCTATTCTAGGAGAGGATAATTACAATATACATATTCTATATTTATAATATTGCTAACAGAAACTTCTCAATTATTGGTGATGTTAGCATTGTTTTTATTGATGTTGTTCCGTCGTGTATCTGCACAGCTACCCTTACACTGGATGGAAAGGTTGCGCTTGTTAGTATGTTGTTTATGTTGAACAAGAGTTTAGAGGAAGAAGTGCCTTACATTAGCTGGACTTCGCATTCCTTCTTGCATGTTGGACACTGTACGATCCAAGTTAGGTCAGCCTCCAATGGTTTCAAACAATCTGCGCATCCTGTGTGTGTAAGGTATGTCCTGAGGTTGAACTGTGATTCTGCCTGCTATCCATGATGTCCTTTGCTGTGAAGTAGAGAAATTGGTTATGTTGTTTGATGATTCATTGATGTTGTAGTTGTTTATGTTTTAATAAATATTGTAGTAGCTTACAGTTTTTAAGTTTGCTAAATATGTGACAATTGGTATAATGTCAGCCTGCTCTGGTGGTGGAAGGAGTGTATCTACGTCTCGGAATGCCTTTTGGTCGAGCAACTTTTCGATTTCACCCCTATTTTCATGGTACCTGTCATGTAGGCGTATTTAATATTTTTATTCGAAGGATTTGATTTAGTATCAAATATTTATTGGTTACCAGCTGTTTAGTTGTAGGTCCTCCGAGACGGGAGGGTTGATGAGAATGCTAGATCCGTTCCTTGTTGTCAGTGACAAACCTATCATGGAATATAAATAGGAAACGGATTGGGGTAAGTGATTACGTTTGTGACCTTCCATTGCGGTTTTATTGTATTTACTTGGCGTAACATACCGTTAAATGATGAGACCTTCAATCTCAATCCGAATATCATTGCCGGTGGGTCTATCAAATTCTCCAAGATTTGTCCTTCGGTGTCCGCGAAGTAGTCCCACAAAGTTAAGATCATAGGGCGTTTTCTGTTGGACAAAGATATTGCGAAGTTAGTTATAAAAGCGTAACAAAAGAGGTAAGTGTTTTGATGTTTCAACATACTCTGTATTAATGACGACTACATCTTGTTTTGTTATGAGCCCTGAAGCGTTTTCTTGTTCCTCAGACGGGAAACATTTGACGACGATTGCATGTATGTCTGTGTGATGGAAATTACACAGTTAAAATATGAAAATTGGGTTGAAAAGTGTATATATTGATGTATATATCATTTGAATAACATGTGATCAATCAGTATTTATATAATATTCTTTCATAATTAGACGTTAGTAGACATTTTGCATATGAAAAAACATATAAATATGTTTAGTTTCCAAAACCCTTGAAAAGAATATTATTATTTCCAAAAGAATAAAATAGAAATATCGTGTAAATTGGCTTACTCTAATGTGATTCCGTTTCCGCATGTTTTACCAATTCCGCAAAAGGTGTGAACTGGAAAGCGCATGGGAGGACAGGTGGTATTTGTTCGATGTATTCCTCCACAAGAGTTCGGCTGTTCAAGCTCCATGAGTGCGGGTACGTACTGACCAGGAAACGCGGGTATGCTTTTGTTACTACGGCATTTGATATGTAATACCTTCTGTAAGGTCTAAATGTCTTTAGGAAGAACTTAATGTGAGCTGCATATATCACTCACTGCTGTTGTCGTCGTTCCTTGTTCTCGGTAGTTTATCGATAGTGTAAAAGTGTAAGCACCATTGTTAGAATGTGTGTTATTACAATGGGCAGCAAGATGTGGAACTGTACCTGTGAGTCTGTCAGTAGTAGTCTCCTGAAATTACTACCTGCCTTGCTAGTCTGCATATGTCCGACGTCTACAACTTGCACGAGAACCGTCCATTTGTTCTTTATCTCTGGTTGGATGTCCAATATGGTTGAATACCGCCTTTCCATAGTTGATTGTTTATGGGATTTTTTACCTGTCAGTAAGTAATGTAGACACTTTAACTGAATGGTTACTTAAACGACAAATTGGTTTAGGGCCTTTAGGGAGAAATTCGTGAAATTTATATATATTTTTTAATTAACAAATCATTTACTCCAAAACTAACATAATATATATAACTTAGCCCAATGCATTGCTCAGCATATAATGAAAGAAGCTCCTTCACATTAGATATGCTAAATAAGTGGTTTTGATGTGGCTCAATCGAAATGCTGAAAACTTTCAACTAATCAGCATACTTATTACCATTCTTACTATCATTATATTTGAATAGCATTATCATTATTATTAGAGTCATTTTGTCATTTATCATTATTTACATTTCAATTTCATAACTAAATACTACAAACAAAAAAGTCATTATTATTAGAGTCCTCCCAATGAAACAACATATATGATTATACATACATGTTATATTGATTTTCTTAGAGCATATATATATATACATATATTAGGTTGACAGCCCACGAGCAATTAAATACTTTGTTTCTCTCTTGATCTTCAACTAAAGAAACAAAGCAAACGCTAATAAATGTTACCCAAATGATATATTCTTGTTTAGAACTTAAAAACCTTTTTATATTTTTTCTAGAATCTTATAGAGTGATTATCTGCATCATATCAAAATCTTAATCTGTTGTTACTATAATGTCATTTAAGTCTTTGACAGGGACTTTAAAACTGGCAGATTGGAGCATTTTCAACTTAAACTTCTTATAATTAAAAGATTCACTATAACCTTTTTCAAAATAAGAAAAAATATAAGAAATGGTGTAAATTTCTTCAAATTTAAAGGAGTCTTTAAAAATGCTTACAATAAAGTTTCGTTAAAGGTCAAGGGCTAAAACCTCATCAAATAGCCTGCAGAAAATTACATTTTTGCCTCACAGAGACCACTTGAATACATTTATCAAAGAGAAAGAAAAAATCCTCCTGTAGTTTTCATGGTTGTGAGTTGGAAAAAGATTCAATACATGGTTAAACAAACACCTTAAACTTCACCACAAACATTAGTTTCAAAATCAGGTTTTTAACCTGTTGAAGGCGATTAATCTTGGTGGTAATTGACCAAAATTGGGAAAGAAATCAAACTTCCTTTGAACCCAGAGAAACCCAAATCAGATTTTGGTATCCACCATGAAGATGCAAATTCGCCAAATGTGGAAAAAATCAAGCTTTTCTAAAAAAAGAAACAAAAAAGGCATATACCTGTTGTAACACTTTGAGGAAGATGACTGAGTAGGAGGGATTGAAGAAGATGCTGTAGTTATATAATTTGCAAACACGTTGGGTATGGCTGATGTGTCCAAACAGGGATGACCTAAGTGTATACGTGTAGGTAATCCTCTGAGGGTTGAGTGACACCTCCATCGCCTCCACTTTCATCTGCCTGTGAAGCTTCTCCTGTCAGGGCGGCAGGTCGTAGATGGCGGAGGAAAGAGAGGGGGGGAAGGGGGTGCGGGTGCGGGTGGGGGTGGGGGGAGTGGGTTCTGGTAGCGGTGTTTTTGAGTTCCAATTTTAGGGCATGGTTAGGGGAAAAAGGAGAGAAACAGGTAGAATTGGGGGAAAAAAGAATCTGATCATGTATTTGGTAGGTGGGTGGAAATGAAACCTGGAGGATGGTGAGAGTGGGGAAACAAAGAGAGAGACGCGCCTGGTCGTGAGTTAGCACGCGCTCTCTAAGGGTGGTCTCTTTCTTTATAGTATATAGATATAAGTTACATATAATAGTTTAAATAGTAGATATTTTATTATAAATAATACCATATATATTAAATCCAATAAATTCTGTGACATCTGAAATAAAAATATATTTTATCAGAAATCTATTGATTTTATTGTTATTATAATATGTTACCAATAAATCTATTAAATCCTATAGAATCGAAACCTCAATAAAACCGATTAAGGCTCAACAAAAGTGACTTATTACGTGATTGTATGCATGTATTGGGCCTTGATAAGTCATAAAAGATATTGTTTGAGTTATAATGGTTCTTAATAGGCTTTAATGGTTCTTAATAAGCTATATTGAGCCTTAGTGATCTTATAGAGCCCCCAATACACATAGGGTTGGTTCCGGTGAGAAATTGAGGTTAACGTGAGATACGTGAAAAGTGGTTATCAACCATTGGATGAGAAATGGGCGTACGTTATAGGATGAAATGCACCGAGATGCACTAAACCAATTCTCTTCTATGGTGCAATTCATGGGAGAGAATGAGATTACAAGTGATCAACGGTTCATATCCACTTCTAATCAAGACTCTCACGTTAACATTAACTTCTCGCACGATCATTCGCCTATACATATATAAGTATATAACACGTATACACATCAATTAAGGTCCAATTAAACCCTTTAAAGCCCAATAGACTCCTTTAAAGTCCGATAGATCAATTAAGGTCCAATTAAACCCTTTAAAGCCCAGTATAACCCTTTAAACCCGGTAGATCCATTAAGGCCCAATAAACCCTTTAAAAAACAATTGAACAGATTAAAGCCCAATTGATTAACATGTTTATGCAAATTTCGATGGGTCAATACACCCATTTAAAGCCCGATAGATCAATTAGAGTTCAACTAAGCCCTTTAAAGCCCAATATAACCCTTTTACTCCCGATAGGTCCATTAAGGCCCAATGAATCCCTTTAAAAGTTAATAAAACCGATAAAAGCCGAGTAGAATAGATTAAAGTCCAATAGATGCTTTATGGGTTACAGTGGTTCTTAATTAACTATTAGGCGTTTTAAGGTCCAATTAAACCCTTTAAAGCCCAGTAGAACCCTTTAAACCCGGTAGATCCATTAAGGCCCAATAAAACCCTTTAAAAGATAATTGAATTGATTAAATCCCATTAGAACAGATTAAAGCCTAATAGATGCTTTAAAGTCCAACATAACCGATTAAAGCCAAATATAATTGATTAAAACCCAACAACACCCTGTATGACTTGTATGCAAAGTGTCTATTGCCTATATATATGTGGTGTATTGTGGTTCATATATCATTTATATATACACATACATGTATATATATAACACATATATACATCATATGCGATTTCCAAATATCACACATTAGCTATATATACATATAACCCATATATATATGGGAAAACAAGAAAAAAACTCAATCCCTCGCTAATCCCTCACTAATTAGCGACGGATTACAGTAGTCCCTCGCTAATCCCACGCTAATTAGTGAGGGATTAGCGAGGGATTGGGTTTGTGAGTAATCTCTCATTAATCCTTCGCTAATCCCTCACTAATTAACGACGGATTAGCGAGGGATTAATGAGAGATTAATCACAATACCAATCCCTAGCTAATTAGTGAGGGATTAGTGAGGGATTGGGGTTG
The DNA here is from genome assembly GCA_033807775.1 of Saussurea involucrata. NCBI lineage: Eukaryota > Viridiplantae > Streptophyta > Magnoliopsida > Asterales > Asteraceae > Saussurea > Saussurea involucrata. The sequence goes on along the minus strand of CM066313.1, from coordinate 77,340,857 downwards.
TGATTAATCTCTCATTAATCCCTCTCTAATCCGTCGCTAATTAGTGAGGGATTAGCGAGGGATTGACCACTAACCCAATCCCTCGCTAATCTCTCGCTAATTAGCGAGGGATTAATGAGAGATTAATCACAAACCCAATCCCTCGCTAATCCATCGCTAATTAGTGAGGGATTAGCGAGGGATTGGGTTAGTGGTCAATCCCTCGCTAATTAGTGAGGGGTTTTTTCCCTCGCTAATTTTCGTCACTGATGCCCAGTTTTCTTGTAGTGTTTTAGTCCACCAAAATGGCATCGTATGCAACAATTTAGCAGGTAAGCGTTAACCGTGGTAAAAGTCGTCGCACTCACTTACCGGGTAAGACTCTCGGTCCTTTCTTTCGACTCACGGTACTTGCTTCTGCTCTTACCGGGTAAGATTCTTGGTTTTTGCCATATTCATTCGGTAAGCTAATACGACTTGGTAAGCACTTACCCGGATAATCGTTTTGTAAACGGCCCCTAAGTCTCTTGTAATCGTCTAATCCAAACATGTTTTGAGTTTTGACGATATACTTGGCTCTCCTTGACTTGATAAGTTAAAAAGTCACTTTGTAGGCACTATCTTAAAGTGAGAATATGTTAGCAAGTAAAGTTAGATTTTAAAACTTATACTACGACCATCTTTTCTTCAAATAAATTTTTGTCTTTTAAGGATTCTTCATTCTGATACAAAGAATCTATAAACTTTCTGGATTCAATGCATGATCGTCTATAAAATCAGTTTATACAAATCTCATCTCATCCTCTTTTATATGTGGTGATTTTGGTGTTTTCACTAATTAAAAAAATATAGAGTGATTATTTGAACGTTAAATACAATTTTTATTTTTGATCATGAAAATTTCATGTCATTTCTTCGAGAAGCATAAAGGATAACACAAACAATAAACCACAACGTTTCACACCCCAAAAAACGGAAGAAAATTTGGTGTCCCTGAATTCCACGTCCCTTTCATATCCATCAATCTTGTGAATTCATATGATCAAAGAGAGAACATATGACTTAAAATTAAGCTATATTAAATAGAAGTAATGATGTTATCTTCATTGATTGGTAGGACATAAAGGGAACAGTATATTTTGAGATAACAAATTCTTATTCATAAAAAACGCGATCTAACAAATAACTGCAATTAGTCGGAACAAATCTTATGCAAAAAGAACACGCAAAAACTGCGAAGGCTAGACCAAAAAGCTCGAATTTGTGGCTTGATTCAAACGAGCAAAAAGGATAACATATATGGACTTAGAGTGAATTTTTTTTTCAATTGCAAGTCATTTAGACCTTGATTATGCTTATTGAAACTATATTGTCTACCACATTGAAAAGAAAATATGACTAAATTGCTAATAAATTATTAGATGGTAAAGCGTGTGACAATTATTTATTGTGTTAAGTTGTTCTAAAAAAGCTTATAGTGTTTTCAGGGTTGAAGAGTTTGTTGGGAAATTGGCATCAACGTTTCCTAACAACTAAAACAATGAACAATTATAGAGAAAAGAAGAAGACAAGAGCTTACGTAGAAACTCTAAGACCAGAGAAAAACCACCGACCTCCAGAGAGAAAATCCACTATATAAAAAATTGTTACAATCACACAACTCTAATGTCTCAAGCCTCACCCAATAATAACCACACTTTTAAAGATTGAACTCACACCTTTCTACTCTCTAAAACAAGAGAACGAGAAGAAAAGAATAAAATACTTCAAGTGTATTTTATTGTATTGGGACGATTTAAAACCTAAGTCTTGGACCCCTTTTATAGGCTTGGAATGCCTCTCACTTTTCATTGCTCCACCGTTGTGGGACAACTTTTTTAAACTTATCTTTTAATTTATTTCAGTCAAACAATTCTCAACAAACTCCACGTTGGCTAAATAAAACAAAATCTTCGTTGCAACAACGACAGCCATTGTCCATACCAGAAATCATAATTCTCAAATCAGAGAATTATCATACTCCACCATAAAGGAGTCTCACTACTTAGAATAATTCATTCTAAGATTTTTTTACCTCGGCACATGTCAAAAAACTTGCTGAAAATTTTATGGTCCAACTTCGTGGTTTGGTTTACCCGGAAGTTCATTAGCCATCGACAAAACCCCCACCATACACCTTCCATCCATGGAAAACCAATGCACATGTGTAAATACGTGAAACCGTTAACCTAAACACATCCTTTTTCCAAAGTAAAGTGAACATACCATGAGGATGTATTCTCCCATATCTCAATAAAACCCATTGTCACCCATGAGAATTGAGACATTTTTAGCATCTGAATTGGAATATTTCGCCGAACCCACTCGACTTGGACAGTTGCTTTTGACATGCCCAAATTGTCCACACTTCTAGCATATTAGATTCTTCCCGGAGTTATTCTTCTTCCCTTGTCTAGTCACCAAAACCGTACCTTCTGATGAAGTCATATTGATACCTTCCAATATTTTCTCCTCGGATAGAAGTTTGTTAGTAACATCTGCGAACTTCAGGGTCTCTTTCCCATACATCATAATAGGTTTCATATGTTCATAGGAAGATGACAAAGATAATATGAGCCTTAATGCTTTATCTTCATTTTCTACCTCACCTCCAATGGCCTCCAGAAACGACATCGTTAAGAACACTAAGATGGTCTAATTTTTTTTACCTCCATCCATTCGTAGAGTATGAAATTGATCCTTAAGATACAATCGATTTGAGATGCATTTGCCCTGGTACATTTGCTTAAGATTCTCTCAAAGCTCATTGGCCATTGATATCTCATGCACGTTTGCAAGAACATTCTTTGCTAGACAGTAGACACATACGAATAGTACTTGTCGCTATTAAATCCAAATCATCTCATGCTTCCTCACTTTTACTGTTACCGTTTGATTCACCACTGGAAAATGGTTTTCCTCTCAATACCTTATGCAACCCGGATTGTACCAACACATCCTTGACTTGAACTTGCCATAAGCCAAAGTTGATCCTTCCATCAAATTTCTATACATCGAACCTCATTGCACTTGAAAACTTTAACATTGTATCAACGCCTTAAAAAACAATATTGTATACTAGAAAAGTGCTTGTAGCCTATGAGTAACAAACCCAAGAAAAATTTCTATTATGCACGTACTCCCGCCACACACAATTCTATCGTACACAAAGTAACCAAGAGAAGTTTTGTCTGATATGGAAGGTCAGACAAAGCCGCAACCATAAAAATCCTCTAACCCGAGACCTCCTTCAATACGACCAAAAGATAGTTATTTTCTGGTGTGGAAGATCAAACAAAGCTGCAACCACAGAGCATACTAAGAACCCTATAATCGAGACCTCCTCCAACCTGGAGCTCTGATACCACTCCGTTTTCCGATATTGATTTCCGGATGTATTTCCAGTATCGATTTCCGGATGATTCCGGATAAGATGTTTCCGGGTGGTTTTCCGGATAGTTGTCCGCACTTGGGTTTCCGATAATTTTCCGGATATGAGTTCCGTACACTAAGTCCGGGTAGTTTTTCGGTAGGGTCCGAATATGGGTATATTTCGGGTAAATCCGGACTTGTGTGTTTCCGGTAAATACGGAATAATAGTTTTCGGATGTACATTTTCGGATAGTTCCGAACAATGATTCCGGACATGGATTTTCCAGATAGTTTGCTGATGTAATTTTCAGACTTGTTTAATATTTGGTTAAGTTGTGATTTGAAAGCTAAGTAGGAATACTTTTGGGTATTTTGATGAAAAACGGCACAATGAGAATTCCTTATTTTGAAATTAATGGTTTTGCTTAATTTCATTAAAAGTTATGAGAAATTGATTTATATTGAGTATAAAACCGCATGAGTACGAATATGTGTAATGGATCCATAGGCACAAGAATTAATTGAAAACGTGGAATATACATGGTTTAATTGTAATTCCCGTTGACGTGAAAAGGTGGAATAGGCATGGTATAATTGTAATTCCCGTTTTCTATTAGGAGATAAGGGATAGGCATGGTTTAATTATAATCCCTATCTCCACACCAAGAAATAGGCATGGATTAATTGTAATTTCTTGGGCATAAGCTGAAATCTAGGATCCTCAGTGATTCGTAGTGGCGCTCTTAAACATGATACTATGACTTACTTGGTGTTCGTCATACTCGTGGAATCGGGTATGATTCCCATCATCGAAAGATGTTATGTGTACGTTTGGGAATTAAAAGAGAGGTTAATTTTAGATGCTTTGCTTACAGAGTTAATATTCAAAGCTTATAAATGTTTTGATTTTAAATTGGATGTTCTCACTAGGCACAAGCCTAATGTTTCCAAAACTAATTTTTTTACCAGGTACTAACACGGGCATGGAATCAAAGGGATGAGCGAAGAGTGGTACCAGAATCATAGTTTTGATGATGTAATGGAGAGATTAGTTAAATCGAAGATTTTGGGAGATCCCGTAGACAACCCTTATAATCTGATCTCGTTTGGATATGGATTAGATTAGTAGGTTGTTTATGATATTTTGTTTGTGATTATGAATCTTCGTCACTAATTCTCCATTTATGAATGAAAGTTTTTGGAAGATGTTGTTGTAAACCTTGTATATTTAAGATTTAAATTTATTCGATTTTTTTTGGGTGTTTCAGTTTGGTATCAGAGTTGTAGTTTAAGTGAACTAGGTATGATCATAAGATACCTAGACTTAAGCTGAGATGAGTAAGTTGTGATTTGTGAGATTGGGTAGAAATACTAAGACGGGATGGTCTTAGAATTAACGGAAATACGTGAATTAAGAACTGTGATAATGGTAATGAGAATTCTTATGTGTATTATGTTCATAATTTTAATTAGCCACTGTTATTATGAATATATTGTTACGTAAGCATACTTGTTTCTGATTGTTATGGTGATTAACGAACGTTAAAGTACGTTTTCTTGTGTTCGAGTTATATATATACATATATATATATATATATATATATAGCGCTTCCTTATGGCTATCTTTATGTGCTTATCAGAATACAATGGTTAATACACCAAGTAGACCTCCTACTTCTTCAGAGGACCGTGTGGCAAATGAATGTGCAATAAATCAGCCTGAAAGTGGTGAGGTTAATACAAGTCCACCAACGCCACTGATAAGTGCTCAATTTTGAGTATTTACGCACTTCCGTTTTAGTCTTTTTATAGAATTTTGCACTTTAAAATCCCAACTTGAGTCATCTTTTTACTTGTTTTCTCTTTTATTAGGTTGGAGCTAAGGTTTGTGGTTTACTTGTGATATTTAAGATGAATGGCTATATTTTGGTTCAATTTGCAAATCCTTTTTTATCACATGCAATGCTGCAACATTTCTGGAGCATGGAGCTGGCGTTTTTGAGAGGGGGAATTGGAAGATGATTAATGTGGAGTGGAAATGGCTTTTCTTTTGTCCAATGGTCTTTCCATTAAATCAGCTGATTTGAACACTCCAGTTGTAATCTAAGTCTTTTGTGTACTTTCTAGTTGCTTAGGCATAACTTAGTTATTGTAACTTAATGGATTTAGTCACTTGTTACACTTTTGGTCCCTCTATTTGTACTATAAATAGAGGGCTTAGGGTCATTTAATTGACACACCACTTGGGCTGATCCTTAATCAGTACCAATTCTCCCCTTTAATTCCAATAATCTTCAGAATATTCTTGTCTTTATTGTTCTTCATTTCTTCTTAAATCCCTCTCTACCCAGATGAATGCTTGCAGCATCTCCGCAGCACTGAACTGGGTGTTTTAAAATTGCTTTCTTTAAATCTGTTTTTCATCTTTTTTTTGTCATTTACTTTACGTCTTTAATTTTTAGAACTTCATTTCAGTACTTTACATTCTTGCACTTACTTTCTGCTTTACATTCTTGTCATTTACTTACTCGCAATTTATTTCTTGTCATTTTTAATTATAGCCATTTACATTTTAAAGTCATTTACTTTTCAAGCATCATGTTTACTTTCCAAATCTTTTCCATTTGCTTTCTTTTATTTATTGTCATGAGTAGCTAAGCATAAAAGCTTGGGTGTGAGGCAAAGGGTGATATGTGAACCAAAGGAAAGTAGGCATTTTTGTGGCAAAAACGACATTTTATTATTCCAACCCAAGTTCTATCAAGATAATACAATCCCTTGACAAATTGATCACTTTGATAGTGTTAAAGTGTCATGGACCTAGAGATAGGCCATTGAATAGCACGTCAATTTGGATGACATAAGGGGTAATATCGATAGAGTTACTTGCAACGAGAGTTGTTACTTTTGTTTTCTAAAATGATTCATTCTTGATAAGTTGTCACTTTTTCAATGGGTTAAAATGGAGTAGACTTAGAGATAAGCTACTTAGGATTACACAAACTTGGGAGGTACGGGGGTTATATCGAGAGAGTAACTTTTAACAAAGAGAATTTGTTTCGCCGTGTATTTTGAGAACTCCATTCCATCATTTCTTTACCTTAGGTTCTGCTCAGAGATGAGATTGCTTACTGCTACTGGAATCATGGGATGGTGAGAATCCGAGAGGAACGTGTCTCAAAATAGATAATAAAACTAGTTATTGTCACTTTCATGCTGCAGCATTTCTGTAGCATCCATTGCTGCAGCAGTTCTGTAGCATTAGTCTGCTGGAATTTGGTTTAATGTATCATCACAAGTCTTACACCCTTGCTTCTCTTTTAGTCTTGTTAATTAGAATCTGTGATAATTCTCAACTCAACCAATCAAATATATTTTCTTCCAAATCATCTTCTGAAATCATTTCTTTTATCATACTTTAATAGCAATTTTAACTCCAATCTCTGTGGGACGATAATCGGTATTTTACCACTTTTACTACTTGATAGACGACATAGTTCCGTATAAGTATACTTGCTTATTGGTTCTATTAGCACACGTCTGTAGGTGTATTCAAAGCAATGACTCATCATCCACCTATCCTGAGAGAAGAAGGGAGTCAAACTCATCGACCCAATGTCTGTACTTCTAATCCGGTGACAACGGAATCTACTCTAGAGTAACGCATGATGGAGAACATGATGAGAGTCATGAATGTTGCATTAACTCAACAGCAAGAGATGTTTATGAAATTGTTGAATGACAAAAATGTTGAATCACAGAGACCAGAAATGGGTACTGATACTGTAATTCCACCTACTAATCCGGTAACAAATGTTAATAGGAGAATGGAGAAAGTCTGATCCTATAAGACGTTTTTAAGTTGCAAGCCACCAGAGTTTGCTGGATCAGATAATCGAATTGCGTGCATAAATTGGATTAGGGAAATGGAACAAGCTTTTAGAGCATGTGAATGTGATGAAGAGTCAAAGGTTAGATTTGGATCCCAAATGCTAAGAGGAAATGCTTTCACATGGTGGAACATTGTGACATCAACTATTGCGGCCCCGGTTTTGGCAGCAATGAATTGGGAGTCGTTCAAAAAGAAACTTTTGGAAGAATATTGCAACGAGAACGACCAGTCAGCAGTGACCAGTCGGCAACGAGAACGACCAGCAACAGTCATCGGCTCTGTCGGTCACCAACCAGTTAGCAGTGACCAGTGTTCTTCGTCCTTCGATTTTCTGCTGCTCTCCTCTGAGTCCTCTCGATTTTCTGCTTGCTCTCCACATTTGATTGATTTTCTATTGTTCTCGATCTCAACCAGTAACGACAACAATCAAATCCTACAAATGCAAATGAAGTTCAAGTTCCATTGATTTTAACTTCATCTTCATTAAATAATCCTCCAACAGCCTCTAAATCACACGTTTATTTCATTTTATTCAAGTTTTAATTTTTAAAATACCAGTGACCATTGTGAATTGCTTATTGTTTATTTGTTTGTTTGAGATTGTTTCATTTGTTTGATTAGCTAACCTAGGTTTAAGTTTATTTGAAATTGTGAGTTTGAGTTTGATTGTGTGATTTACAGATTTGTGAAATTGTGATTGAATTTTTGATAAGAATATTGATAGAAGATTATATTTTAGAGTTATATGTTTTTTTGCAATGAAGTTTACTTGTTTCATTGATAGAAGATTAGAGTTTAGAGGTGAGTTTGTTTTTGATAGAACATTAGCTAGGTTTAAATTTATTTAAACTAATGAAATTGTTTGATTACTTTGACTGAATCTGAAATTGTTTGATTAGCTAGGTTTGAATTTTGATAGAACATAGAAGATTTGAGGTTCCGACTACCGAAAACCTTGGAAAAAGTTCAAAATGAAAAGTAATCGATTACGGAATCACAATTTGGACCGGGACCGATTTGGGTCATCTCTAGGTTCGACCATCGGTTACAGAATCACTATTTGGGACCGGGAACGATTTGGTTCCGGCTCGAGACCGATTTTTGGCTATCTCTAGGTCCAGCCCTTGCGGTCGGAAAACTTGTGTTCTTCTTTGCGTCCATAATGCATCGATGATTTCTCCGTTCGTCCGCGTTTTTACCCTTAATAGCGTTTTCCGCCTCACCAATTCTTTTGTTTATTTGACTTTTTATTATTTGTCATGTTTATCTCGAAGAAACGAATATTTAGTTGTTAAAGCTCCACATATCTTATTTTAATGTAATTTTTTGGCATAAATAGCATCTTCGAGCTACTAAACTTTCCAAACCTTTTTCAAAAGGGGGTGGGGGATTTGTTGATCTTCTGGTAAGCAACATATATATATATATAGGGGCTTAATCAAATAAGAACTATTTAGTTTGTGGTAACTGTAAGAACCAATGTCAGCCAATCATTTTAAATAATTAATGTCAATTACTAAAATAAAATAAAGGGTAATTTGGTAAAAAAAAATCACAACTCATAAAACCCTAAGAAATTTTCAGCCGGCTGCACCATCAAGGTGGCATTTTTCCATCTTCTTTTCAAACAACACCATCCCACCATTTCTTTGCAGCCGTATCCGACATGCCACACCCAACTCAAGTTGCGGTTCTCCTTAAATCTCAGCAAATCCGCCATGTCCGCCTCTACGATGCCGATCCAACCATGTTTTTTGCTCTTAACGGCACCGGAATTCAAGTTACTGTTCCTAACCAACAACTTCTCGTCGTCGGCCAATCCAATGCTATTGCCGCCAATTGGGTGTCTCGCAACATCCTTCCCTACGTCTCCGCCACCAACATCACCGCCATTTCGGTTGGGTCTAAAGTTGTCACCACCATCCCCAACGCCAACAATTTATATATAAAGGCTGAATTTTTTAAAGCCATGGTGGTGAAGTCACTTCTGGTAACGTGGATTTGCTGAGACTCCATCTCCATCGCACCCATTCAAATTTCTCCATTAAACCCAGATCTGGAAAATCGAAGGTCTGCATCGCACCCAAAACAGAAATCCACATGTTTTTATTTCGATTCTACATCACTTTATATATAAGATTTGATTTCTCGTATCACAGTGGTATCACTAGGTATCACAGTGAGTTTATGTCTTAAAGTTTAGAAGTTTAGAATTATTAGGTATCACAATATGTATCATTGTGGTTTACAAAGTGTATCGCACTGTGTCTTCGTTGCTTTACGAAAAGTATCGCAATGTATCTTCGTTGTTTTACGAAGGCTATCACAGAAATTCTTATATGTTTTAGTTATTTTCGATATTTACAAAACACACGAGTATCACATTGGGTTTGATTTTGATTACTTTTTATATTTTTGACAAATTGTATAAAAGTGCTATGTATTTTGATTGGATTTTTATTTTGGGTACCACAATGGTATCATAGTGAGTATCACAGTGATATCACATTTGTTCTTGTATGTTTACTGGGGGTATCACAGTGATATCACATTTGTTCTTGTATGTATTCTGGGTATCACACTGGGGGTATCACAGTGATATCACATTTGTTCTTGTGATATCATTATCATAATCGATATATCTGCTGGAGAGAGGAGAGAGAAGATTTTAAAAATACCTAAAATGCCCTTTTATTTAAATTTCAAACAAAATTACCAAAATTAATAATTTCCTAATTTATAGTTTAATATGTGGCTCACATTGGTTCTTACAGTTACCACAAAATAACTAGTTCTTCCTTGAATGGCCCCCTATATATATATATATATATATATATATATATATATGGGAGGTTTCTTTTGCAAACTACCGCATTCTTAGAAACTTTGCAAACCACTTTATAACCAATCATTTCAAAATTATTGATTATTATATATATTTAATTAATAATTCACGTTAAGGGTAATTAAGTAATTGTGGATGGAATTTTAAATTAACTTTTTTATTCATTAATATCTTAATTTTAGTAGCAACAGATTTATAGGGATCTTTCCCATATTCACGTCTCTAAAAACGGTTTTTGGTTTTCTCATGTTCATGAAGATAAGAGAAAACATGTTTGTAATGAATCGTCGGAGTTTTGCGAAGAAGATGGTAACCGATTAATCATGAATAAACAGAAGTTAATCGTGAATAAACAGAATTATAATCATGAATAAACATAATTATAATCATGATTAATAAATTAGCTTCATGAATTAAAAACTATATTCATGAATACACTATTGCTTCATGAAGCACACCATCCATGGCTGTGCCAACGATCAATTTCTAAAAACCCAAGACCATAATGTTATTAAACAAGATTTGAACTTTTTAAACCAAAATTTTCCATCTGGGTTCTCGATTGTTCATGCTGATAAGGAGAAAACTGTTGGTGATGATGAAGCCCCTACTGGGTTTTCTCATGTTCATAAAGATAAGAGAAAACATGTTTGTAATGAATCGTCGGAGTTTTGCGAAGAAGATGAAACCAGAATCATGAATCCACATAAACTGTGGTGGTGATTGTGGTTGACAGCGGCAGCGGTGGTGGTGACTGTGGTGGTCAGCAGCGGCGGTGGTGGTGGTGGGCTGTGCTGAATCTAGCGGTGGTGGTGGTGCCTATGGTGGACAGCGGCGGTGGTGGTGCCTGTGGTGGACAGCGGCGGTGGTGGTGGTGTTATGGCCATGATTTTTAAAGAAGAGGGTAAGGTCGTCGGCGGTGTTATGGCCATGAACCTGCGATGAAGAAGAGGGAACCATGGAATTGTTTAATGGGGGAAAGTGAATCACGTGACACACCTAAATATTTTGACGAAAAAACCCTTGTGGGCATGTTTTACTTTTGAAATTAATTATTAATTGGTCAATATTTACACAAAATGCCACCGGATTAATATGAGCCTTAGATGAATAAATTGGATGGTGATTAGGATGGTTGCATAGTTTCTAGGAATGTAGTGGTTTGCAAAAAATACCACCCCTATATATATATATATATATATATATATATATATATATATGGAGGATGAAGAGAAAACCTCAAAAAAATGAAGAACACCCTAATAACCCTTCATCTACACGGTATGCACTTGTGCATACAAGTAAGTTAAGTTGTTTTTTTGGTTTTATGCACATGCGCATCATGCATTTGTGCATATATGCACGTGTGCATGTTACAAATTACCTGTATGCACAAGTGCATACCGTCCAAATGGAGGGCTACCAAAGTGTTCCTTAGTTTTCCGTTTTTTCTAAGGTTTTCCCCTTAACCTGACCCTATATATATAGAGAGGCTCCGTGAAATGCAAACCTTGCATTTGTTGCACACCTTACAAACCACAATGTGCATATATGCACAACGAGTGTGCATATATGAACAATGTGCACATACATATGCATATGCATATGCATATGCATACATGCAAGAATATATACATATAATGGACATATATTCATATATGATAATGCATATATGCATCTCAGATTATGCATATATACACATTGGTTTGTAAGGGATGCAATAAATACATGGTTTGTATTTGATTTGTATCATATATATATATATATATATAGATTTAAGATCATGTGAGACCAGGCTATTTTCGCGAGACCAAAAAATTAACACTAAACTTTCACAGCAAAAGACTATGAAGGTACTGTGATGGTAAACCTTCACAGTGTTTTGCTGTGAAGGTTTGTTATTTTTCTTACCTTCACATTGAATGACTGTGAAGGTTTAGTGTGAATTTCACGGTCTCACGAAAACAGGATGATCTCACGTGAACCCAACCCTATATATATATATATATATATATATATATATATATATATATATATATATATATATATATATATATATATATATCACTGTTCTAAAAGGCTCGCCGCGACAGCCGCCATGGCGTGCCGTGGCTTAAGGCGTGTGTCTCACGCCACGTTATGTCTGTGGCACGCCATGGCCTGATGTGCGGTCTTTTGTAACACGATATTTGATTTTTCTTTACATTTTTAATGTCTTATTTGCTAGTTTTTTGGTATAAAACGTACTTTAACTTGTTTATTATCATTGACTCGTCGATTAATAGTACAAAACATATGTTTTTATATGTAATAATATATATGATATAGAGATTTGTCGCCATAAGTCATGCCTTGATAAACGCCATGACCTCGCCGTGGCTCCTAAGGCTTAAGGCTTGGCCTCGCCGTCACGCCACGCCTCACGCCATTTAGAACCTTGATATATATATATATATATATATATATATATATATATATATATATATAGAGAGAGAGAGAGAGAAAGGTTCAAACGAGAAGCGTAACAATTTAAGAAAACGTGAGGAGCACCTCCCATGTACAAAATCACATTTGATTCACAACACAATGACTAAAATCATATGTGATTACACGCGCGGTTTGTTACGCGGCTTGCGAAAGCGCGCGGCTTGTCCCGCGGTTTGTGTTGTGAATCACATATGATTTTGTACATGGACGGTGCTCCTCACGTTTTCTTAAATAGGTACGCTCCTCGTATGAACCCACTTCTATATATATATATATATATATATATATATATATATATTTACCTCTTAACATAGAGAATTATAGAGGTACATTTTATATATAAATAATCTACTTACATTTCAAATCCAAACCCAACTTCCAAACGCAATATATAGCGTGTTTATTTAGTTTGGTTAAATAGATATTGGCCAAACTATCCTCTTATTGCTCGCTCTTTATTCTCTACTTTATTACCGATATTTTTAAGGTCTACTTTTTTGCATGATGGGAAGTGATACCTTGCGTTGCACGACTTCTGACTTATAAATAATTATAAAGAAAAATATGATCGATCGAAATTGATTTAAATATCGTAGATTTAATCGACCAAAGCTTGAATACTGTAGTTAAAAAAGTAAATTTTATAGAAAACAAAAACATTTTTGGATGCAAAAGTTATTCCTTTTTCCCGAAAAGCTAACAAATTTTTACATATTTTAACAGAAAAAACTTAATTTTTTTAAAAAAAAAAATCAATCTAAATTCAATTTTACCCATCAATACTCATCATAAAATACTAATAGTCTACTCGCACAATGCATCGCGATATATTTCTTTCAAAATGTTCTAATTTATTTTAATGTGTGGTTTTGAAAAACGGTCATGTTTTTTTTATAAATTTGTTTAAAGAATGACGTTTTTTAAATAGTTCATGATTTGAGGATTTGAAAGTGGTTAGAGATAATGATTAAATAATAAGATTCATGATTGAAGGTTGTTAGAGATGAGTATTAATCAAGTAATTAGCATTAAAAGCGGTACATAAAACTTCATTAGTTGTTTTTAAGTAATTAGCATTAAATAGTGATACATGAAGCTTTAAGGGTTGTTTTTAAGAGTTTTTCATAAATACTTTATAATATAGTATTAATATGTGTTGGTTAAAAATATACCATAAGGGCTCAAATATGTTGTTATATATTATTTAATTTCTAAATTACCTACTTAAGGATCAATCGTTTGAATAAAAAAAATGATTATCGATAACCTCAACCGGCAGCCCAACGTGTATAAAACCCGTCTTCAAAGACTCTTAACTTTAGAGGGTATTTTTCGCTGGAGCTAGCAACAACTGAAGCTATGGGGGGCGACTCATAGACAACGTGTTTTACAACAAAATTATGTATACATATTCGTTATGATTATGGTTGAGTTTAAATAAAAATCATTAATTTTAATAGATTGGTTTATTCACGCAATTTTAATAATTCATCGAACATATATTAAGGGGCTGTTTTGTTCGTGGAATATAAAGAAATTTGATGAAATTAGAATGATAATTTATTTTGACCAAATTTCAAATTTTATGTTTGGTTCATATAATGAAAATGATGGAATTCTTTGAATTCCGCTATTTAGGGAATTTATCATTCATTGGCTTAAGTGAAAGAATTAAATGCCTACCAACCAGATGCATCGTCAAATTCCATTAAAATTCCTTCAAATTAAGTCAATTTCTTTCGATGAATTTCAATTTCATCAAATTCCATTCTAAGGGTTGGATCTAAATTAACGACGTATATTGGTTCACAAGGAATGTCCCAACCATTTGAACAAACCCGACTACGCAAAATTGTGAGTTAAGTTTTATAGACTCGTTAATTATTTTCCATCGAAATATAGCATACAAGGAGCCCAACCATTTATGCAACATAATGGTTCTCTTTACTTGTATACGTATGATACTGCAAAGAAAAAACGAAAAGAAATATGTAGTTTTAATCACACAAGAACATGAATTTACATTCTAAAAACACTATATATATATATATATATATATATATATATAGGAATGATCATACCATATCACATATATTACAAAGGCAACCATCCATGAAGATCATGATACGAATATATATTATTGAAGTCTTATATTAGCTAGACACATGTCAAAAAACCTATATATAAATGCAAAAACCTCCCAATATCTCTCTATAAAGTTTACTTTAAAGAGAGATTTAAAGGGGGTTTTGCATACAATTAGTTGATTACGACGTATCTCTTACTTCAAAGACATTGCGAGTCTTGACAACGATATCGAACATGTGCATGGTCTTGAACTTGTTGAAGTGTTTAGGAAGAGATATGAGGTGAATGGTGGATCTTTTATGAAACTGAACAAGGTCTGGATCGTTGTGGTATCTTTCCCAACCGATGGAGGTCAACATTGGTCCAAGAACGTCGTAAGAAGTGACCACTTGGTTCGTGGGTAAGTGCACCAACACCTTGCGTCGAGATGCCCCTTGCGACGAGTCAGCTCCACCTGGGTTCTCCACGAGTCTAACCACACCATTCTTGAACACCCAAACGCCAGACATGGTTCTCTCCTTCGATGCTATATATGAAAGTAAAGAATATATGTGAATGTTGAAGATATATAGTAAGGTATTGTATGTACCATGGTGGAGGTTTAATTATATTGGGATGGGTGGGTTGGTGACGTAGGTAGAAGTATATATTCTGGTAATATAGTAAGCTAAGGGTAAATACATACATCTTTTTCTTATGCAAAAAAAATATATATATATAGGCCAAGGATCACGTTGAGAAATATGAGAAGTAGATCTGAACCGTTAATCACTTTTAATCAAATGTCCTCCCATGAATTGTGCTTTAGAAGGGAATTGATCCAGCCGGTGCATCTTTTCTTGGTGCATCTCATCCTATTGTGCATTCATTCCTCATCCAACGATTGATAACCATTTATTACAGTTCTCACGTTAACCTCGAACTTCTAAATGGAACCCACCCTTATATATCGAAGAAAAAAATGAGAAAAACCAATAAATTGTTTAATCCACAAACACTTACCCTTGCAAGACCTACAAAACCGAAAGTCATGCAGATAACGGAGAGGCATGCACCAAGTAAGTTCAAAGGTAATTCATTAGCGTTCCCAATTCGCTTTCCGCATTAACTATTTCGTTGTGTTCAAAGTTCTAGTCATTTCTTTTATTTTCTTCATTATTTGAGGACAAGTAATATCTCAAGTTTGAGGGGTGTGATAACCTTCGTTTCTTAGTATTATTTGCCCCCTTTTTAAACTCGTTTTCACCCTTTTTACCATTCCAAATACCCATTTAAACCTTCTAATATTTCTTTGGTCTAAATTATTCCTAAAGTCAAGAAATACTTAAAAAGTCAAATTTGACACTAGAAGTCATTGTGGCATGTCACTACTGTGGTAAGCGGTAGCTAGAAATCACTACCAAAATAACTAGTATCAGCGGGAGAAAAATTTCTCGCTAATCCCTCGCTAAAGCTCGGATCCGTCGATGATCCGTCGCTGATAGTCGGCGAGTCAAATGGGCGTAGCTGATGCTATCAGCGACGGATCAACGACGGACATCAGCGACGGAATAGCGAGGGACGTGTATCAGCGAGGGATTAATATCAGCGGCAGAATAACGAGGACCTATATTAGCGACAGATTAATATTAGTGACGGAATAGCGAGGGCCTATATTAGCGACAGATTAGTGAGGGAATAGATTAGCAATAGATTAGCGACGAATTTGCGAGGATTCTGCTTACTTTTTAGCGATGGAAATCCGTCGCTAATCCCTAGCTGATTTTTAGTCTGTCAGTTCCGGTCCCTGGACTTATAGTTTCAGGGTTTGTCACTTTGAGTCCTTGTAGTTATAATTTAGAATTTTGTCAAGTTTAGTCCCTAGAGTTTTTTTTAAGTTTAGTTTTATTTCAGTTTTAGTCCCTTGAGTTTTAAGTTTCCTTTTGTGTCAAGTTGAGTTCTTTTAGTTTTAAATTTAGGATCTTGTCATCTTTAGTCCTTGTTTTTGTC
This sequence comes from Saussurea involucrata, assembly GCA_033807775.1. Taxonomy (NCBI): domain Eukaryota; kingdom Viridiplantae; phylum Streptophyta; class Magnoliopsida; order Asterales; family Asteraceae; genus Saussurea; species Saussurea involucrata. Next base: position 77,324,166 of record CM066313.1, on the reverse strand, counting down.
AAGTTTTAGAATTTTACATTTTTAGTCCTTGTTTTTCATTTTAGTTTCGTAAGTTGTCTTTTTTAGTCCTTATTCTTCCTTATTTTTCGTTTTTCGTCGTTTTTATTAGTTTTTGCTTGCAATTAATCGTAACTGATATATTTTTCTTGTGTTTTGCAGGTTTGTCGATTTAAAGTCCAGTTTTCCGCATTAATTTTTCGGAATTAATTTTTGGAGACAAATTTACAATTTGTTTTTGAAATTTTATTTTTGAAATTTTTTCTGACTTTAATCGATTTTCTCTGATTGTTCAAGCGCACAAATTCTACTTCTCACGAAGTATCTGTTAACGATCTTACATTTTAAATTTTCAGGTAAGAATGATAAAATATGAAAGTTGGTGGAGTAACAATCAGAAGATAACACATTTAGAACAAGAACTTCAAATATTACAATGGAAAGCTAGCTCACTTCAGAGTGAAAATTTTAAATATATGGCTCAAATTGCAGAACAAAATAAACTTATTGTCTGTTATATAAAAACATTTGATGAGCTAGAAACACAAGCTGATGTGAAGAAGTGTGATTGTGAATCTAAAGCAAGTCGGATGCTTTCTTTAGAGGAAAAGAATGCCGAGCTGACAAAGAAGATACCTGATCTTGATCAAGTGACGACAAAAGAAAGAGATGATATTCTAAAGGAAAGAAGTGTGTTCTTAAAGGTTAAAGCTGATATTCAAAAAGAAAGAACAGTTTTTGCAAGTGAAAGAGGAAAGTTTGAATAGAAATTTTCTGATTTTTCAACAAAATGTTTTGAAGAAAAGAAAAGTATTGAGCTAAAATGCATCAAACTTTCAAAACAAATTTCTGATTTTGAGAAAGTTTTGATTCTTGAGCGTAAACAGTTTGAGAATGAGAAAGCTATTTTTGAAACTGAACGCAAATCTTTTCAAGCAAAGAATAGTGAGCTTTCCATGAAGTTTTCTGAAATGGAAAAAGTTTTAGAAAAAGAGAGAAAATAGTTCGTTAAAAAGCAGAATGTTTTTGAACAATAAAAGCAAAGCTTTCAAAAGAAGAATATGAAAATTTTTAAAGACATATCTGAGAAAAGTTTTGATGAAGAAAGAAACATCTTTAAGGCTGAAATCTCAAAGTTAACAAGGAAGTTGTCTGCTTTAGCAACGGAAGCTATGAAAGAGCAGAAGATCAAATCTGATCTACAGAAGAAATTTGATTACCGTGCTGCTACAAGTTCAGATACTCCAATTTTCAAGCCTGTTAAGATGGTTTGGAAGGTAAAAGGTTCAACTCCTGAAAGAGATATGCCAAAGTCATTTGTTCCTCCACCTACGGTGAACAAGAAGAACAACGCTCCTAAAAGTAAGTCTTTTGTTAAACCTAATCTTGTTTATTCTGCAAATCATTTGATTTGGTTAGCACAAAAGCAAATCTGTTGTTCTTATTGTGGAACTCATGATTTTGTTAAGAAAGAAAACGTTCAGTACTGGTATGGTACTTACAATATTTCTTCAAATCGAACTGCACATAACAAACCAGGACCCAAGTTGTAACACCCTAAAATCAGGGCTAATTTAAACCTCAATTTTCCACAAGTTATGATAACATAAACTTCAACTTATAGATATATAGCAAGTGAATTAACCATTTGGAGTATATTTACAATACAGAATCCTTCAAATAGCCTATTAATCTAATTATATCACTATGATTAGATTACATTGCTATTCCAAAACGCTCGTCCCACAACCCTTTATTTTCCCGAACTGGTACCTGGTAAGAAAACATCATATGAAACGATTAGGCCAACGCCTAGTGAGAACATTCGTTTCAATAATAACATTTGCAAAATCAATGTAAGTAAGTTATAACAAACTTGATTACCCTTTCTCTTACCATACGTGTAACTCTATTCCGTTAGCACGATTTTACCCAATTCCATGAATATGCCTGACACACATTCCATCATCATATCATGTCTCAGAGCTACCCTACGAATTTGTACTGATTCTAGAGTAATGTTTCTATTCCGGAAATCGCAATATACACATGCCCAGTTCCGTACACATCTATTCCAGAAACCGCAATATACACATGCCCATTTCTGTACACATCTAAGAAATAACAATATACACATGCCTATTTCTTAGAGAAGGAAATAGTGATTACAATATACACATGTCAATCTCTTCTTTTCCTTAGAAATCAGGAATTACGTTTATTCCATAATTTCTCACACACATCAGAATAATGATTAATCTTCATCTATTCTACGTGTACATAACCACTAGTGCCTATGGATCCATTACACTTTACTAACGTATATGCATAACAACATATTACAGCTCATATCATATTCTCAAATCTAAGAATACTAGATAACCTATCGTATCTTCATCCTCAAATGCCCCCCTTCGGCGACTTAGCACGGGGGTTCCGCTAACATTCTCAATTTCACAAAAGTGTCCGGACAACAGGGGTTTTCCGGGTAACTTGGATTTTCCGGACAACTAAACCTTCCGGATACTTTTCTAATCCGGACGACATCCGGATACTAAAACCATCCGGTAACTATATTCATCCGGATTCTTACAATAAAATAATACGTTACCCGGTTTCTATTGCGTCCGGAAACATTCATCATCAGAGGTATCCGGATACGACGATTTATACGGAAAACTCGGTTCTGCAGCCTAAAATTCGATCCATTTTCATGTATGTTCGATTCAGCTCATTCCAAACCATCCCATACAGTTCATAACCAATTTATACAACTATTTCAAGGTTTAATTTAACATGAAAACACTGATTTAAGCAAGGAACAAATGAACTCACCTTATGCTTGCAAAAACCACTTCCTGCACAAGCTGATTCCTCAAATCTGTTGTTTGTGATTCCAAAAACCTATTCCATAATCAAATTCGTTTTACAAACATATAACTACACAGATTTTTATTAGAAACCACTATCAATTTTCTTACCAAAATGATGAACAAAGCTTGTTTTCTCTTCTTTCTCTCTTTCTCCCTTTTTCCTCTGATTTCTTTGCCGACTCAAAACAAGATACTGAGATATTTTCTCAGCTCTAACCTTTTATCCATACACACTTTCAGCAAATAACCAAAAGCACCCTCAAGTTTCATTATTTCCAAAAGTAACATCTTACTTACATCTCTTGTATTTTAACCCTAATGAATTATAAAACTTCCACATAATTCAAGGTTAAACCCAAAATACAACAGATCCCAATTCTCATTAAATTACTATTATTGAAAATTCAGGATGTTACACAAGTTCAGTTGTGTGTAGTGCTGAATGCCCAATTACTACCAAACACATGACTGGAAAACAGAAGAGAAGTGTGCAATTTGAAGAAGAGTACCTGTGCTGAAACCATATGCATAATTTCAGGGGGAGAAATATTTAAACTTTTGATATAGTTTGTGCTTATTGATAAATCTTTCTATGTGCTTCTTTGAAGGGGGAGCGTACACAAGAATGGTTTCTAAACACATCAATTTAGAACTCGGATTTCAATGAGATAATGGTTTCTGAATAATTCAGTTCAGAACCCGCACTTCAATGATGTTTTAATGGTTTCTAAACACCTCAGTTTATAACCCGAGCTTTCAATGTGTTTGACTTGTGATTATTTCAGATCAGGACTCGTTCTTAATTTAAAAAAAAGATTAAGAAATTAAAAAAAGATTAAAAAAACAGCCTTTGATTGTTACATGTGCTAATTTTATCAAATTAAGATCTCTTTGCAGATTTTGAGGGGGGGCTTATCCGATTTTTAATCAGTCTATCATCATTTGAGGGGGAGCTGAGACATTTGAATGTAAGTATCTTCTGAACTCAATCTGAGATTGTTTGAAAGAAGAACGACTTTCAAGCATGAAAAACCTGTTCTTAAATGTTCAAACCACTTCTCTAATTCAATCAGATTTTATAATTCTAGAAGTATGATTTTAAATGTTTTTCATGTATATCTCGGATAATTACATCATTGTTTCTAACCGTGTGTTTCTAAAGATTAATACTTGTGTATTATCTTTTCTATACTTTCAAATATTCATACACGCCGGTTCAGTTTCTTTTTGACTTTGTTATTACCATATCTCAAAACGAAACATTTTTCGATGGTAATACTCCCATTTGTGTTTCACCTTTGTTGAGCATCATATTCATTTCAGCGTAAAAGCATAACCGTTTCATTCAAGATTGTTTATATTTGTTCATATAAACAATTTTTAATTCTTTGATACCTTAAATCTTACATGATTATCTTTCATATTTGATCTGATTGATACATTGTCAGATTCTCAAATAAGTCTTTCGAATTCATTTCATTCATTCAATATCCTTGTTTTGAGAAATCTTCAACGTTCAAATGCTCAAATATTTCTTGATATTATTGAGAAGCATACAATCTGATGACAATGTTATTCAAAAAAAAATTGAGATTTATTTTTGTTCGAGCTAAACTGTTGAACAACACATCTTTTTAGGACAAAATTTCATGGGATCAGTGTGTGAGATTAACCGTACTTCTTTGGATTCACGTTAACCAGTGTTTCCTACCCAAGAAGTTATCCTTGAGTGATTGAGGGGTGAGGGGTCAAAATCAAAGAGTGGGGGAGATAACTCATCCGGTTGAGTTATCTCATTGTGCTGAGGTAAAATGAAAAAGAGAGTTTGGTTAGCAGTGAGCTGATTAAAAACAGAAAGAGGGTGTGAGAACAGAGTTAAAAGAATACGAGAACTCTGCACCAACCAATTTCTGAGCCGGGCAGCCACATTACTGATTGGTTCACATTTCTTGGTGACTATCATTGAAACAGGCAATTAGCCCACGCCAACTCTTGCATTAAACCATACCAGCTACTCATTTCTTTCTCAACAAAGAAATGTTTCAATTTTCTTGGGGATGCAGCATATTATCTGTCTAATCTTCACTCGGAAGATTTGGATATTGAAAATAAGGAAGTTTGCCCCACCTTCGCACTTCAATCATGCACATTGAGTCCGTGGAAAACTTGTTGTTGTCTCAACAGTTTACACAATTTGAGCCTAACTATTATCAAGCATAAGTTGCTTCAATCATTTATACACTTGCACGTACACACAAGGAATATGTTTTCTTGTCATAACGTTCATAGAAATTCCATTGTGTTTTTTCGATGATTGAATGGAAGCCCTGAAGGAGTGAACATCAAAAAGCTCCTCTCCAAAGTACATTCGTTGTACTAAGTGGCTTTGTGCAACTTACATGCATTTTAACTGATTCATCCGTTGTTTCAGGGTTACCACTTTTATATTATCTGAATTTGAAAAGATTCAGATAAACATTTTTGGAATTGACGGTTAAACAGATCAAAATGAGGAGATTGTTTCTGGTACTCAAAGAGAATGTTGAAATTGAACAAGAATTTTGATGATCATGATGCTCACTATCATCAAAAAGGGGGAGAAATATCAAACATAAGAAAAGAGGGAGATAATTCAAATATTTCAATCTCCGAGAGTCAAAGTTGATATTTGCCAAAGTCAAAGAAGTTCAAGATAAAGTGTTTCCGAGAGAAAAGTTCAAGACAGTTTGTTCAAGATGATCAAATGCGTGAAGATACAAAGACAATTCGTGCTTAAAGATTATTCAAGAATGTCTTAAAGTTCAAATCCCGTTAAACCTCAAATCTTGTTCATAATTCAAAGACTGAAGAAAATTTCCAAAAGTCAAAGCTGCAAAGATCTAAGATTCGAAGATATAAAGATTTTGTTTTGAAGACCTTGATCAACGCTACACAAATTTGAAACTCATGTTTCAAAACTTGTTGACTATTTGACTTTAAATAGCCTAAATGAAGATTAAAGCCGCCAAAGTGGATTCTTGAAGATAAAGCTTCTCTGAAGATTAAAGAGATGAAGACTATCATCATAAAATTTTAAAACTTGAATCCATAGGGGGAGATTGTTAGCACACAAATGTATTCAAGATTTAGTCTATTTGTATTAGTCAACAATTGTCAAAGTCAAAGGTAATACCTAGTGAGGGTCAAAGGTATAAATACCCCAATTGTAGGGTTTGTGAGGTGAGGTCATTTGTGAGGAATAGCATATTGAGTGTGTGTGTGTGTGTGTGTGTGTGTGTTTTAGAGAGATGGCCTCCAAGAGAGAGAATTAGGGTTCTTCACTCATATCTTTGAATCTCTCTCAATCTATTGAAGCTTATTGTTTAATCTTGTTATCTGAAAACTCTCAGTAGGGTGTACAACAAACCGTCAACCCGCCCGCCCAACCCAACTCGTAAACAACCCAATTAAACCCAACCCGCCAAACCACGAACCCGCCAAACCGCTAATTAGAAGGGTTAAAATTGGGTTAGTATAACTCAACCCAACCCAAACCGCATAACTATAGATGTGTTTGTAATTATTGTGGAAAACACTATGCTTATCATAGTAAGAGAATTGATACAAGTTCTTTATGAAATCACTATCAGTGATAATGGGATGTCATTTAGAGAAATGTAAAAAGTCGTGGCTAGTTTTGTAGTTAAGGATGAACAACCATTTAGTGTTGTAGGTGGTGAACGATTTAGAGAACTTGTTGAAGAGTTGCAACATAATTTTGGTGTCCCTATTAGAATCATTGTTGCTAGAGATATTTATCAGTTGTTTTGCAATGAGATGACTAAATTGAAGAAGTTAACAAATGTCGGACAAAGACTACGTTAAAAATTCTAAGAATTAAGGATTTTAATATATATATATATATATAGAGAGAGAGAGAGAGAGAGAGGAAGGATCATGCGAGAAGTTAAACATTATGCGAGAATGCAAGAAGTGTTTAATCATATATGATTACACGGCATGTGAGTGTGCTTAATCATATATGATTAAACGTCTATGTATTGCCAATGTAACATATATTTAATCATATATGATTAAGCTTGTGTGCCAATGTAACCTATGTTTAATCATATATGATTAAGCTTGTGTATCGTATATGGTAACACACTTCTCGCATTCTCGCATAAGGTTTAGCTTCTCGTTTGAACCTGCCCCTATATATATATATATATATATATATATATATATATATATATATAGGGGCTTAATCAAATAAGAACTAATTAGTTTGTGGTAACCATAAGAACCAACCTCAACCAATCAATAATTAATATTATTTTTTTATTTAATTAATTAATTTATAAATGGTGTATTAGTAATTTTAGTAGTTAAAATTCAAATTTAGTTTCTTTTATTTTAGTATTATCTTTTATGAGGCAGTTTCCTTAAATTTCTCAATCATAGTTACATTCCCAACTTCATCTTCATCTTTATCTAGAAAATACAACGCAGAAGATATGGTGGGTGGTGGTGCATAAATGGCGATAACTTTCATGGTGGGCCATGAAACCGGAATTCAAGTTACATTCCCAGCCATGTTTTTTACTCTTAACGGAACCGAAATTCAAGTTACTGTTCCTAACCAACAACTTCTCGTCGTCGGCCAATCCAATGCTATTGCCGCCAATTGGGTGTCTCGCAACATCCTTCCCTACGTCTCCGCCACCAACATCACCGCCATTTCGGTTGGGTCTGAAGTTGTCACCACCATCCCCAACGCCAACAGTTTATATATAAAGGCTGAATTTTTTAAAGCCATGGCGGTGAAGTCACTTCTGGTAACGTGGATTTGCTGAGACTCCATCTCCATCGCACCCATTCAGATTTCTCCATTAAACCCATATCTGGAAAATCGAAGGTCTGCATCGCACCAAAAACAGAAATCCACATGTTTTTATTTCGATTCTACATCACTTTATATATAAGATTTGATTTCTCGTATCACAGTGGTATCACTAGGTATCACATTGAGTTTATGTCTTAAAGTTTAGAAGTTTAGAATTATTAGGTATCACAATATGTATCATTGTGGTTTACAAAGTGTATCACAGTGTGTCTTCGTTGCTTTACGAAAAGTATCACAATGTATCTTCGTTGTTTTACGAAGGGTAACACAGAAATTCTTATATGTTTTAGTTATTTTCGATATTTACAAAACACACGGGTATCACAGTGGGTTTGATTTTGATTACTTTTTATATTTTTGACAAATTGTATAAAAGTGCTATGTATTTTGATCGGATTTTTATTTTGGGTACCACAATGGTATCATAGTGGGTATCACAGTGATATCACATTTGTTCTTGTATGTTTACTGGGGGTATCACAGTGATATCACATTTGTTCTTGTATGTATTCTGGGTATCACAGTGATATCACATTTGTTCTTGTGATATCATTATCATAATCGATATATCTACTGGAGAGAGGAGAGAGGAGATTTTAAAAATACCTAAATGCCCTTTTATTTAAATTTCAAACAAAATTACTAAAATTAATAATTTCCTAATTTATAGTTTAATATGTGGCTCACATTGGTTCTTACAGTTACCATAAAATAACTAGTTCTCCCTTGAATGACCCCTATATATATATATTTGGATGATTGTGATAATTAATAACTTTGTTGGGTATATTTTAATAGTGTTATTTATCGTATTTCATTCGTCAACTTTATGTATATTACTAACCCAACCCAACCCACCCTAACCCGCAAGGGTTGGGTTGGGTTATACTTTTAAATGAGTTAGGCGGGGTTGAGATTTTTCAAACCGCCATAATTGGGTTGGGTTGTAAAAATGTCAAAATTTGTCCAACCCAACCCGCATACATCGCTAAACATGGGAGTAAAGAAGGAAGATGACAAAGTGGATCATGACAAACGAGGAAGAAGACAAGTAGTGTGAGGTCCCTTTCTCACCTCAAGTCACTTTCACCTTTGCTTATATATAAAGGAGTTTGGCCTTAGCATTGAAGACTCACTCAACACTTCACACATTGAAGATTCAACTAAAGTTTATTTTACTCTTGTGTTTTATTTTAGCTAGTTTAAATATCTGCAGTTTTACTTTACATCACCACTGTAGTGAGCTTGTGGCCACAGTGGCAAGTTTCAGTGTAATGCACTTTGTGTTTTAGTACTTCTTTTATTTTATTTTGTACTTACTTATGAGCAATAGCTAAACCCCCTTTTGGGTGTGGGTGTAAGCCAAACCCGATAGGTTGAACTGTAATACTTGGGTGTTACCGCATTTGGCTAACTTCTCGGTTTGGTCATTCAAGTTGAAGTTTTAACTCAGCGCGAACAAGCCGATCACTTGTGTATGTTAATATTAGATCTTTGACTTCGAGAGGAACGGATTCGAAATACGACTTGGGTGATGCAATGAGGTTTGAGAAAATTTTCAATAATCGCAAAGATATATGGATTTTTGTATAATCTAACTAAGGTCCAGATGTCGGTTAAGTTGGTATGTCATAGAGATATGCACATCTCTCCAAACTGCGGCGCTAAGATCTTCGAGATCTACATAGTAAGATTGGCAAACCGAAAGTTGGCATTTATGGATACTTTATGATAAAATTGTAATCACAACCCATACGAGCTTCGAGAGGAGGAAATCGTGTGAGGTCGCATTGTGACCGGTTTAGTTAACCATTTAAGTTATTAATATACTCACCGGAAAAACTTACACCCGTACCCGTCTTTTATTACTTATTAAATTAAAGTTTTATTATTATTCGCTCACAACCAACCAACTTTTATAAACTTTAAACTTTGCATCGGAAGTTCTTAGAAATCTCTGAATCTTAGTTAAGACCAATCCATGTGGATACGATTTTTGGTCCTTATCATATATTACTTGCAAATCGAACTCAATGGTTGGTGTATACTTGCACCACTATTGTGCCACATATTACGTTGAGTATTTCTGCTACCGGTAAGTGTTCTGGTCGTCTCCGTATTATTGAGGTGAACTTTTATGATTCGGACTCTAGGACCATGGGTATTGCGGAGATGATATCTTGTTGAGTCAGACTCCGGGACCCTAGGTATTACGGTGATGAAATCATGAGGAGTCGGGCACCTGGACCCATGTTTTGAGGTTTTGACCTATAGAGTTATATAGATGATGTCGTGTGAAGTCGGGGTCGTAGACCATTGGCTTTGAAGGTGTAACTCTATTGTTTGTGAGTAGGCACTAAGATGAAAAGTATTGCGGAGGTGAACTCATGTGAATTCGGACTCCGGGACTTTGACTGTTACAGTGGAAACTCAGAAGTTAGATCCTGAGACCTGAATCTTGTGGAAAACTCGATAACGCTGATGAATGACTTACTTTTTTATTTCGCCACAAAAGGTGTTATTTTTGGATATAGAGTATTAATGTTTCATGTTTAAGCTGATGTTTTTGGTATGGAACGTTCGGTCAATTGTAGTTTTCAAATATTGAGTCTTATCTAGGTTTTGGTGATTTAGATGATGGTTTTATGCATATTTTTAGTATTTAATTATCAAAGTTTATTCACGTTTTAAGCGAGTATTGAGTTTTGGTATCATACTACAATGGGTGCTTTGGCCACAAAGTTTTCATCATGAAAATGGCGAGCTTGGAAAAGATGTTGCTTTTATAATAAATACATTTGCATTTGGGAAATTGTGATTTAGATAGCATTCTTTCAGTTTTATCATTATATATATACAATTGAGATGAAAACTATTTGAACTCACTTGGCTTAAAGCTTAACATTTTTTCTTGTCAACATGTAAATCAGGTTTTGTTGAGACCGACACTGTGAAGAGTCGAGTGCTAGTTAGAGGCACGAAAATAATTTACTTAGTCAGAGATGTCTTATGTACTTTGGATATAACGACACTTATTGGGTTTTAGTAACACATATTCATAACCTAGACTTTTATCTACGTCTGGGTTTAGAATCAGCTCCGTAAACTCCTCGAACGAGCGGGGATAAGCAGGAATCTCAAACCACCATTGATGGAGAAGAGCCCACGTCTCTTTGGCCGATGAACACTCGAACAGAAGATGCAATTCAATTTCGTCCCTAATGTTATAGAGGGTAGAAGAGACTTCAATTCCTCTACTTGACAGGTTGCACCGGGTAGGAAGCTTTGCCAACCTTGCTCGCCACAACAGGAGGTTGTGGCGAGCAACTTCGTGAAACAATATCTTAAATTATAGGTTTTGATTAAAAAAATCATGTAACAAATTATTTTTATATTGGTTCTCACGAGTTTGTAACATACTTGTGGTTCTCATTTGATTATCGTTATATATTCTCTCTCGCTATAAATATGAATGTTTATATATATATATATATATATATATGTGTGTGTGTGTGTGAAAGAATCTTTATATATATGTATATATATTATATGTGTATTTATGTATATAAAGTATGGACATTCTTTTACACATGTAAAGCATTATGAGATTTTAATTCCACCTTTTGTGTATGCTTATGCTTCATTAATTATGATCTCAGACACTACAATTATTGGTATTATGAACTTGGTTTGATATCTGATATGTTTACAAAGGATTGATCCTCATTTGCAAGTGTTTAGGCTTTTATTCTCTTCATAATATTCCATATTAACCTAATTAATCATATTTATTTAACCATATTCTTAGCTTTTCATTTAATATTTCAAAACTTTAATTCTCTTTGTGCAAATCTAACAAACATCCTTTTGCCGTAAACACAATTCTTAGCAAGTGATTGCTTGACAAACTGATGTCGTCTATTCTTATTATATAAAATATTTTCGCAAATAAATACACGTGCAAAGTTATATAATGGATATATATACAGAGGGAGGATCAAATGAGATAACGAAATATTATAACTTAAAGGTTTAATGTTCTATCATAATACACATCGATCGAGGCACTCATTAGCAAACTTGGACAAGTCATCGATAATGTTCGCTTTCGAGAAACATTCTTCCATTGCATCTTTGCTTTCGAGTTGGAAAATTCGAATTTGGGTTCTTTATGATCTATATTTTAAAACTCCCTTACATCGACTTATTTGCTTCACAATTCAAATCTTTGAGCATTATATAAATACGCACGAGGTTAAGTTGCTTTTAAAATTCTAAGTTCAGACAAAGGACCAAGTTTTTTGTGCACCATTTGGACAGTCCTATGAATTAATACAGGTTTTTGTGCATCTATATATGTCAAATCCAAAATTAGTGACTAAATTGTAGTAAATCCTGTTTTTTGGGGACTAAACATAAATTTCTCACTTATATTTTTACTACAAAGTATATGAATAGAAATTTAAGTATCTAATTAAAGTGAAACTTTAAGCCACCCAACCTCATATGTCTACTATGATGATTTTATGTACGGTTTTAGGGACCATTATATTCCAACCCAATGATAGTACCAAGATTGGACCATGAAACTGCAACCTAACGTACACACCGTCGTCATAGCGACAATATTAATGAGGAGTTGTATTTGCTCGTTTTCGGTTAAATTTTCTTATATTTTTCATGCTATAGACGTATAATCAAAATATATATGCAATGATATGTATATGGGTGTGTTTTATGTATGTAAGTACATTTTTTGTACTTTTTATACATGTATGTATGTCTACAAACATAGATACAAATATATATATATACACACACACACACACACAAAGGCGCTATATTAATATATACAAACACACACACACACACACACGAAGGATCGTGTGAGAAGAAGATTTAAGGTGAGAAGGTAAGAAGGGAATCGGACCATTGATCACTTTTAATCTCATCCCTAACCCATGAATCGCGCTTGATTGGGGATTGAATGATACATTTAGGTGCGTTGATCTTCGTGCATCTCATCCCAATGTGCATCCAACGGTGGAGAGTATTTTTTTACTTTTTTCACCATAACTTTCATTTTCACCAAAAACCAACCCTATAATATATATATATATATATATATATATATATATATATAGGCGAAGGGTCACGTGAGAAGTTGAGGTTAACGGGAGAAGAATGAGAAGTGGATCTGAACCGTTGATCACTTTTAATCAAATGTCCTCACATGAATTGTGACTTAGAAGGGAATAGATGTAGTACATCTCGGTGCATCTAATTCTAATGTGCGTTCATTCTCATCCAACGGTTGATAACTGCTTCTTACGTTAACCTCAAATTATCACCAGAACCCAACCCTACATATATATATATATATATATATATATATCTTTGTACAGTGCATACAATATGTCTATATACATGACATGGGGAGTTTTTCTTCGGAAAAGTTGTTTTCGTGTGGGATGATGCATCCTCTTAAAGCCACATTTCTTATTTGTTTAATTATATGTATAATTATATTATATACATAATACATATATATTGGATAGTAGAATATATACCTTTAGCTACCTCAGCAATCTTCCTATATAAAACCTCCACTCCCCAATGAATCCCTCCATCTTCAACAATATTCTTAATTAACTATACATACTCGTTCAAACAAATTAAACTTAAGCATGTCCGGTGTTTGGGTGTTCAAGAATGGCGTGGTTAGACTCGTGGAGAACCCTGGTGCTGCACGTGGCAAGGTGCTGGTGCACCTCCCCACCAACCAAGTCGTTTCATCTTACCAGGTTCTTGAACAAATGCTGACATCTATCGGCTGGGAAAGGTACCACGACGATCCACAGCTTTTCCAGTTTCATAAAAGATCCACAGTTCACCTCATATCTCTTCCTAAAGACTTTAACAAGCTCAAATCCATGCACATGTATGATATCGTGGTCAAGAATCGCAATGTGTTTGAAGTTAGGGATTCTTGATTAACTACTACAGATGCTTAGATATTGTGATCATGATCATGATCATGCATCTATGGTTAATTGGTTAGTTGGATCTTTTGTTTGTAATATGTCTGTGTGTCTGTGTTATGTTGATGTAATGTGTCAGAAATTTGATTATTCCTGTTAGTTATGATTGCACATGATGATGAAGGGTTTGCTTGTTGGCTTTCAACAATTTATGAAGTTTTGTTCTTTTGGAGATTGATCCAATTAAATTAAAGTACTATTCCTTCATCATGACTCTTTGGGTTGGACCATATGATATACAGTAAATGTTTGAATGCATGGACACAGGTTCTAAGCTTCATTGGTCTCTCTCTCTCTCTCTCTCTCTCTCTCTTTCTTTCTCTCTCTCTCTCTCTCTCTCTCTATATATATATATATATATATATATAGTTGGGTTTACTTGAGACTTTTCATAAAGATCCGTGAGACCACATTTTTACACTTGAAACTTCACAGCAAAACATTGAAAAAAACACCGAACTTCACAGCAAAAGCACTGTAAAGTTTCAAATGTAAAAATGTGGTCTTAGGGATCTCACGAAAACCATTCGGTCTCACATGAACCCAAGTATATATATAGGCGAATGATCGGGTGAGAAGTTGAGGTTAACGTGAGAAGCGTGAGAAGTGGATTTGAACCATTGATCACGTTTAATCAAATGTCTCCCGTGAATTGAGCCTTAGAAAAGAATTGATAGCATCTCATCCTAATATGCATTCATTTCTCACCCAACGGGTGATAACCACTACAAAACAACGTTTTTTGTTCTTATGCCGGCGGTTGATCAAAGTGAAAAGTATTTGTGCGATTATAGATGAGGGTTTGATGATGTCGATCGATAAGGGAAGAAAGAGGGAAGAACAGCGCAGCGAATTACTGAAGCAAGAAGCTACTCGACGATTTACAAACACAAATGCAGCAAATACACAAAGGGGGACTTGTATATTTCTCTACCTGTTTTTTTCCCATTAATTGTTAATATTTATATTTTGGTTTTGAACAAATTTCCACGGACAATGATTGGGGATTTACTCTGTTTGAAATTTGGTTGGATTTTACTCTGTTTGAAATTTGAGAAAACATATTTGGGGTTTCTTATTTTCTAAAACAGTGTTTGATTCATGGGGTGAAATAACTTTGGCTTCATCTGGTGAAATAATACATAATATTTGGTTTCATGTAGTGAAATAACATATACTTTTTGATTTCATGTGGTGAAATAACATATACTGTTTGGTTTCATGTGGTGAAATAATACATAATGTTTGGGTTCATGTAGTGAAATAACATATACTTTTTGGTTTCATGTGGTGAAATAACATATACTGTTTGGTTTCATGTGGTGAAATAACATATAATGTTTGGTTTCATGTGGTGAAATATCATAGTTATGATATATTTGTTTTTATTTCAATATATGAAATAGTATATGTTTCATATGGTGAATCTCAGTTACCAAAATGACAATTATGCCCTTTTCATGTGGTGAAACAATTTTTAATTAAATCCATAGGATCAAAATCAAATTACGACTTAGATCGGTTCTCATGGTTCTCAATCTTTTTTTGTTCTCACATGATTTAACCCATATATATATATATATATATATATATATATATATATATATGATTGGGTTTCGAAGAGAAGTTGAAGTTAACATAAAAAGCGTGAAAAGTGGTATCAACCATTGGATGATAAATGGATGAGATGTACCGAGATAAGCTGCATTGAGATGCACCAGATCAATTCTCTTCTATGCGGCAATGCATGGGAGAGAATTTGATTTAAGGTGATCAACTGTTCAGATCCATTTCTCTCGTAAACCTCAACTTCTCACATGATCCTTCACTTATATATATATAGGGTCACGTTCAGGAGAAACCCACAAAAAAATGAAAAACTGTAGAACACCATGGTAGTCATTCATGTGAATGGTATGCACATATGCATACAAATAATTTGTAACATGTATGCGTGCATAAAAACCAATAAACAACTTAATTTACTTGTATGCAAACGTACATACCGTCTAGATGAATGCTTAACAATGTGTTGCTCAGTTTTTTTTTTTTTTGTTTTTTTAGGTTTTCCCTTGAATCTCTCTCTCTCTCTCTCTATATATATATATATATATATATATATATATAATTACATATATAGTCATAAGTCAAATGAGAAGTGCTAAATGTAATGTGTGAGAAGTAGAGAACTGGTCATAACCTTCATCTAAACAATGGTCAACAATTGCGGCTTTGACTGTGAAGCACCGGATAAGGTCGCATGGTAAAAGCTATGCAGAAGATAGATGTGTAGTTTCGTAACTTTTACAAATAGACTGCAAAACGAGTGCATAGAACATGTGTGATTCACATATGAACTATATGTTCATATGTGAGCAAGTATAATTCATATATATGTGAACAAGTATAATTCATATATGAACTATATGTTCATATATAAACTCATGTAATTCATATATGAACTATTTAATTGATTCACATATGAATAATATGTTCATATGTGAACCCATGTAATTCATATATGAACTATTTTATAAAGCCGTGTGATTCACATTTGAACTATTTATCTAATTCACATACAAACTATTTAACTGATTCATATATAAACTACTTATCTGGTTCACATATGAACTATTTAATTGAATATGAACCTGAACGATTTACCATATTACCCTTTCTTTAAAAAAAAGGTCAACGATTGCGGCTTTGACTGTGAAGCGAGGGAGGCACCATGGCTCCTGATTATATGATCCAAGAGTAAGGGTTAGTTCTCTACTTCTCATAAACTTAGCACCAAAGACGGACCCATAGAAGGGCCACCGGTGGCACGTGCCACCGTATTATCTCTCGCCAAAAGGTTAAAAGTTTTAGGTTTATGAAATGTGCAACCGTATCATTTTAGAAGGTGCCACTTTATTATTTTAGAAAGTGCAACCGTGACTCGTAATCAACCAAAAACCCCCAAGAAAAACTATTGAAATCACCCACAAAAACCGGGGAAAAAAAACTCTAAATATCAACCAAAAAATACGAAATAGTCCCTCAAAATCGAAAAAAAAAACTAACAAACCACTCGAAGTCAAGCAAAAAAACTTTTAAACCCTCTCGAAACTGTAGAATTAGACTAAAAACACATCAGGGATATTGAACGTTGGTAAAACGATGAAGATACGTCGATAAAAACCGTGCTTTTTGTAATTATTTTTTTGTTTATATTATACTAATTATATGATGTCACCGTATGAATAAATTCTTGGGTCCATCCCTGCTTATCACTTCTCATTTGAACTTCTCCATATATATATATATATATACACACACACACACACACAAACACAGAGAGAGAGAGATGAGATCAAACGAGAACAATAGTTATTTTAAAAAAAACACAAGAACTAACAAAATCATATATGATTTTACATTAACATGCGAAAAAAAGACTTTGGCTACGACTTCAAATCCGTGTGGCTTTTTCACACGTTAATGTAAAATCACATATGGTTTTGTTGGTTCTTGTGTTCTTTTAAATATGTATTGTTCTCGTTTCATTTTCCCTCTCTCTCTCTCTCTCTCTCTCTCTCTCTCTCTCTATATATATATATATATATATATATATATATATATATATATATATATATATATATATATATATATATATATATATATATATGAGACTTAATCATTTGAGAACTCCAAAATTTGTGAGATCTATGAGAACTTCTACTATATGGTTTTGTTTCACATGATTTTTTTTCTCATGTAAGGGTAACATTTAATGTATTGATTAACATATATTTGTTTCACAATGTGATTGATTCATATGTATTTGTTTCACAATGTGAAACTTTTTATGTGTACTTTATGTTTCACAAACACGTGAAACAAATATATGTTGATTAATATTCTAAATCTTAGTCTTAGATGCAAAAAAATTACATGAAATAGCACATGATACACTAATTCTCAAGATTATCATAATTTCACATATTCTCAAGAGAAGGTCCCCTATATAATATATTGTATATATAATACATATATACACTACCACTACAAAAATAACTACTTTTGCCGGAGGAAAATGTCGTCGGCAAAAGTCTTGAAAGTCGCCGTCAAAAGCTCCAAAACTTTTGCCGTCGAACTTTTCCGTCGGCAAAAGTTTTCGTGAAAAGTTTGGCCGCTATAAAGGTTTTTGCCGGCGAATAACATGTGCCGCCTGTAAAGTTACATTTGTCGGCGAAAGAGAGTCGTCGGTAAAAACTGAAGTCGTCGGTAAAAACATCTCTCAAGTAATCGTATAAAATCATTTTCCCGACCACTAAATATTTTTGCCGGCGTAATATTTTCCGCTGGGAAAAGTTTTTCTTGACTTTTCAGTCAAACATTTATCAGCCAAAAAATCCGTCGGCAAAAATTATTTTTTATTTTTACCGGCTAACAAACTCGTCAACAAAAGTTAGATTTGACTCTTTTGGTCAAGTTTTTCTCAACGGACAAAACCGTCGGCAAAAGTTAGGTTCGGCTCTTTGGTTAACCTTTTTACCGAGGGAAAAACCCGACAACAAAAGTTGTTGTTAATCATATAATAAAACATTTGTCAATGCATTTGGACATACTTTTATCAACAAAAATAACAAATAAACAAATATAAAAACAATTTAAAAGATAAATTAGCTAATTAATAAGGAAAAAAAACATTACATAAATATCTTAAAAACATAAACCAAACCAAGTGAACATATCTTTTTGACATATATAAAAAAAGAAATATAGATAAAATGTTCTAAGCTAGTAAAGAGTTTCTGAACCGTCATCTTTCTCATGGACTGACCCAAATGGTTGAGTAGTAGATGCATCATCAAAGACAAGCGGTGGTTGGACCGTAGACAACAAATGCTCTGGCACACTAAATCCAGGTACAAGGCCTTGATTTTGTTGAAATAACTTCTTCGTCTCATTTACGTCTCTTGTTTGTTGTATCAAAAGATCACCTTGAATACCAAGAACTTAATGGAAAGACATAACCTGGAAATTTTTTATTTAGAACTTAGAAGCAATTCAACCCATCTCGTACATAGTATTCTCATGTATAGAAGTTTTAAATCAACCGGTCTAGATCCATGATAAGGAAAATCTCACCCAACACAATAAGATCACTTTGGCCATGCAGAGAACACATCAGGTTTGAACACCTTCATACAATTCAACATAGTAGTCATGAGGCATTGTATTTACATGATTAGTCATCAACAAAGATCCAAATTTGGTGCCACGATAAAATCAGTCCAGAAGATCATAGTAGTGTTTGAAAAAGAAAATCACATAAAATGATCATTTTCTAGTACCTAACAGTCGACTTGGCACATTTAATAATAACAATCAAGCAAATATTGGTGGAAACGTTCAAATAACCCCTCATATATTAACAAACAGCCAAATGGAATTACGTCATCTTGATTTAAATTACCAAAAAAAAACACAACCTAATCATAGTAAACAATAATAAAAAAACTCATGCAGTAAAAAGCTCCCCTAGGTATGAATCCTTTTCACATAATTTGCATTAAATAATGGATGTAAGCAAACCTACGACCAGTCCATTTATAGAAGTTCTGCACTATAGAGATAAAAAGGTACACACCATTATGATTTAAACAACAATTAAAAGCTAAAGAAAGATCACATAAATAAGATTATACAACACATTAATGACATACCTCCCGGTATCTAGTTCTTGTTCAATCCTAGTAATTCATGATCAGTGCATCACCACTGCACCTACCTCCCACTTATATATCTAATAATCTTAATTTATATACATGCATGTACAACACACATTGTCATTCCCTTAATTTTAACCGTAGCTAATTATGTGTCCTTAATTTATAACTGATCATGATAGCTAGCTAGCTAGTTGTATGATATATATGATGCATGTTGAATTCATCCATCTGTTTAATTAAGATATATAGCTAGGTAGGATATATATATATATATATATATATAATTCTCATGCATAACCTTGTTAGTTTGGATGTTTATTACTTTATTCATAATTGATTAATTTGGTCAAAAAATAAATACCACTAAATGAACTTAATTTGTTATATGTAATATTATATATGTTCATATATATATATATATATATATATATATATTATTTAGTGTTGGGTTCCAGTGAGAAGTTGAGGTTAATGTGAGAAGCCTGAGAAATGGTTATCAGACGTACATTAGAATGAGATGCACCAGATCAATTCGTTTCTAAGACGCAATTCATGGGATGACATTTGATTAAAAGTGATCAACGGTTCGAATCCACTTCTCACACTTTTCACGCTAACCTCAATTTTCACACAATATTTTGCCTATATATATATATATATTAATTACCAATAAAGATTGAAATTGGTTGTATATTAAAACAAAAACCATTAATATGGCAGTAGAGAGCATGGATGCACCTGTACATGATATTCATGTCGACACTAAATATGTTTTTTGTTCTTTGTGTACCTGGTATATATAGTAGTGTAGTTTCCAGAAATGTCGTGCTCATCTTTTTAATTGCATGCCCCCATCTACTTGCTCACTCTCAACAACTGCATGTTTCTTTATTTTGGCCTTAAAGATAAAACAAACGCTTCAAACTTTATTTCAGAAATTGAATATGTTGACCATATGAATAGGAAAATATTTTCTTATATCCTCCTCCAAACTGATTTATGTAATGAAATCAAGTAATAAGATGCCCAGATCACAAAAGACGACAAACAACCAAAGAATGTTAGGGATTGAATATTATTATTAATATTGTTATTGGAGTTAAATTAAAAAATACATAATCGTATCAATTTTTTATAGTGTGTTTACTTGACATCTTAATTATAATTTCAGTATTTCTAGATTTAAAAATAAATATATAGTTTTTTTTTAAGTTTTAAAAAATTATAAGTATACATTGATTACCTGTAACTTAAGATTGAAAATAATTGTGTATGTGTATGCAGTAAAGTGGTCAATAATCGGTCCAGACCAGGTCCTATGATCGGTCCCATAACTTGTTCCGGGTCGGGTCTTGTTTTTGATGAAATCGTAACCGATTAAGGACCATCGGACCATAACCGGTCCCTACCATGTCAAGCTCATTTGGCCATCTCTAATATGTAGTATGTAGGTTGCAGGTATATGTACGTAGAGGGAACTTGGTACATAACTTTAGGAACTCGTTTAATATACATCGTTGATCATCTACACAAACGATTGAGATTTATTTCTGTGGTCTGTAATATATGTATATACAGTGGATATATGTATATATGTAGTGGATGTATGTATGTAGTGTGTGTGATAGTGAGTGATATTTGGGTTGTAATGAGTCGTAACGTCCGGGATGTTAGGGTGTAAATGGATCGTGTTGGACCGTATTGGGTGTCCTATACATTGTTGTAATAAGGAGTACTGTATTATGTTTGGTGGTAATATGTTAAATTGGGTCCTATTGGGTTGTAATGAATCGTATTTGGCCTTATTGGGCCCTATCGACTATAATGGGTCATATGGGGTTGTAATGGGTCTTATTTGGTCATCTTGGTTTGTAGTTTGTATATTGGATGATAATTGGGTGTAATGGGTAACAATGCATCGTATTGGGTTGTAATAGGTAGTGATGGACCGTATTTGGTCATCTTGTAAGACATATTAGGTGTTGGTTGGTCATAGCAGACAATAATAAATCTTTTTTTGAAGTATATAATATTCATATACGGCAAATGAAACAAATAAACTCACACACTCCTCACATTTGGCGAGGTTTGAACCCATGACCTCCTACAAAGCTAAGGACTCCGAT